>JARYGA010059771.1:7522860-8904408 GCA_030545235.1 Helianthus tuberosus | reverse complement strand
GTAGCAATCAAACTACATGGCTGAGTCTGAAGAAGTCAACAGTCATCCAAGGGAGAATCACGATACCACCAGGATCAACGTAACTGGTGCGGAACTTCAAGCACTGATTGATAATGCTGTTACCAAGGCCATAGATAGGCAGTTTAATGAGTCAAGCGGTACCCGAAGTAGGACCTTATCAGTACCCCATTCTAAACCTAAGACTCACTCTGAGCCTCATAGTAAGCCACCCTCTAAACATAATGGATCAAGGAGGGATGACGATCATCACTCCTCAAATCAACATAGTGTTCCGTCGAAGAAGATTGAGCTCAAACGAGAACCACGTGGTAAGTCTTGTACCTACAAATATTTCATCTCCTGCAATCCCAGGGATTTCACTGGGGAGAAAGGGGCTGTGGACTGCATGACATGGTTGGATGAAATGGATACCGTGGTTGACATCAGTGGTTGCGCTGATAGGGATGTTGTGAAGTATGTGTCTCAGTCGTTTAAAGGAGAAGCACTAGCCTGGTGGAGGTCTCTAATCCAGGCTACTGGGAAAATCCCATTGTACAATCTGTCTTGTGATCAGTTTGTTGCACTCATCGAAGAGAATTACTGCCCTCAGCATGAGGTCGAAAAGATTGAGTCTGACTTCTTATCTCAGGTAATGAAAAACCTAGACTGCCAGGCTTACCTTACTAACTTTAATACCATGTCTCGACTGGTTCCGTATCTGGTAACACCGGAACCCAAGCGAATTGCTCGTTTCATTGGGGGTTTAGCCCCAGAGATCAAGGCCAGTGTCAAGGCATCACGACCTGCTACTTTTAGGTCAGCAGCTGACCTATCTTTATCCCTTACCTTGGATGCAGTCAGGCTAAGATCACATAAGAACTCGGAGGAAGGTAAGAGAAAATGTGAGGACGATAACTCACGACTGTCTAAGAAGAAGTTTAAGGGAACCACATACCACAAGAAGAAGTTTGGGTCTGGCAAGAGTAGTCAGCAAGCAGATGAAAAGCCAAAGTGCAAAACCTGCCAGAAACGTCACTTCGGAAAATGCAGGTTTGAATCTAAGTCTCAGTCAAAACCATCTGCATGTGGGTTATGCAAATCCAAGGAGCACAAGACGATAGAGTGCAAGAAGATAAAGGAAGAAACGTGCTATAACTGTAACGAGAAGGGGCACATCAAAACCAACTGCCCTAAATATGCCAAAAAGCCTGAAGAAGTCAAGAAGACCAATGCAAGGGTCTTTCGAATGGATGCACGAGAAGCCGTTCAAGATGATAATGTGATCACAGGTACCTTTCTCATCAATGATGTTTATGCAAGGGTATTATTTGATTCGGGTGCGGATAAGTCATTTGTAGATGATAAGTTTGGTAAGTTGTTGAATTTACCTGTTAAAACCCTAAGCGTGAAATATGAAGTAGAGTTGGCCGATGGTACCTTAGAAACTGCCTCAACCGTGTTAGATGGATGTTTCATATCCATTAGGAACCACTCTTTTCCATTATCCTTGCTTCCGTTGAAATTAGCTGGTTTTGACATAGTAATAGGCATGGACTGGTTATCTCATAACCAAGCCTAGATTATTTGTAATAAGAAACAAGTGGTGATCAAGACTCCGTATGGCGAGCCACTTACCATACAAGGAGATACTCAGTATGGGTTGCCTAAGCAAGTGTCTGTGCTTAAGGCATCAAGGTGTATGAAGAAAGGTTGTGTCATTTATATGGCACAAGTGACCATTGATGAGCCAAAGCCCAAGGTTGAAGACATCCCTGTCATTTCCTAATATCCAGAAGTATTCCCTGAAGAACCACCTGGTTTACCGCCAGATAGGCAAGTGGAGTTCAGAATCGACATTATACCTGGAGCAGCACCTTGTCACACCCTGGCTTTGCGGAAGCGTGGGTTAATTTGGTGTGACTTCTTAATACCATAGCTTAATCACAACAAAGCTATATGAAAATAAAACATGCAGATCATCCATTGATTTAAGTAAAATACCACAACATTGTCTTAATACGTTGACACATGCAACGGAAATTACAACATAAAAACTTTGTTCTTAACACACAACCCCAAAATATAACATAACATTTGTTTAAGACTTGCGACTCGTCCAGGTAAAAGTCGCAATCCCTAAACATGGATGATCCTGTAATTCTAACACAGCGGGAAAACGTAGCATACCGGGCCAGATCCTTAGTTCCCTGAAATACATGTAAGTTGGAAAAATCAACACAATGTTGAGCGAGTTCATGCGTAAGTGAGTATGTAAAATCCTTGTAAGTAGAAAAACCCTGGTATGTAGCAAATAAGGAAAAAGAGATCACCAATGGTTTGCAAGGCCATTGATATGTGTGAAGTGCAAGTAGGAAGACTCAAACCTAGCGGATTTGTGCGTCGGGTACATAGTCACCCCAAGGTCCGTTAACTGTTTGGCCTGGGGCTGGGCTCGCTACACCCAGATAGATCTACCGCATTGTGTCCCTCGGTCCTACCATGAGGATTAATGGCCTTAAGTATCACCTACCCACTCACATGATCTAAGTAGTAACCCTCCTTACGCTAACCATACCATGTAAAAGTACTCGTAATCATAGTAACATGTATTTCACCCCCGCAGTTTAGAAAACTGAAAACAGTTAAGAGAAAAGGGGGACATGAACTCACAGTAATGCGTCCTCGAATAACAGCAAATCAACTCAGTCTGCAGCACGACAACCTACAACGTGCTAATATCTATTAGACGAGCGGACGTGCCTTAGCTTAGGGTCTTAATGTTCTTGGGGAAATAGTTAGACAACTATTTCGTGTTTAAATTTCTTGGTTAACGTATAAATAGATTCCTTCCCAAGGATGGGGTATTCGTACAGGTATTATGTATTTGGTGACTTAACGTATTAAAAAAAAATACATTTACAAGTCTCCTATCCAACACTTTAAAGTTTTATGTCAAAACTCAAGGCGAGGTTTAATTATGAGATATAAAGTTTCACATACACGATAGAAAAATAATTTTTCTAAGTCTTGGTATTTTTAGAAAAATTCGCCAGAACTTCCCCTAAAAACGGGAGTGTCCGTGCTAATACGCACATCATTTTCTTTTTGAAATCAACTCATAATCATCAACAATCAACCATTACGTTTTAACACGCAAAATACTACCCTTGTCGATTCAGTTTCAATTTGTGAAAACTGGACTGTTTTCGGACGTGTAAATAAATTACTTAACTTATTCCAAAAATTCCCAAATTTTTGTGGAACGTCATAACCGACCCACAAATTATTGTGTAAAAATTTCGGGGTCTAAATCATTACCAAAAATTTATAGAAAATCGTTTACCGAACTGTGATCAGATTTGTTACATTCTGATCACAGTTTACAGAATAATTCGCCAAAAATTCCTCGTAAGTCCGTTTGTCGAAAATCCAGTTCGAGGGTCACAAATACATCTGTGTTCATCTTTGATAAAAGTTTCAGGGGCTGGTTCGGTTCAGGTTTTAAGTTGTGATCGAAAACACACAGCCCAATTTTCTGCAGTAACAAACAGCCTTAGCTGCTGTCACGGAAACAGATTTTTAAAATAGTAACCGACATCAGAAAAATACGATTCCAGCGCCATTTTCTTCGTTTTTTGAAATGACACGATTTAGGCTTTTGAAATTCCGTTTTTCGAGTTTTTAAGGTCCGTTTACAGCCTGTTAAAGGCGGCTGAAACAGTGACTCAGCATGCTGTTTTGTGATTTCGATGTTATTAAATCGCGTTATAAGTGTCCGATTAGCGGGTTAAACAAGAAAACGACTTTTAAATATCAAGTATGTGTTATCCAACCCTTAACCCGACGAGATTCCACTTTATAAATCATACACAAGTAAACCTTTACGTAGATTTTTATGTTCATACTTATGTTTCATATTTTTCTAATATTCTTGCAATCTAGTGATTTAAACAACAATACTACATGTTAAATGCCATAATTTTCGAACAAGATGAGATCAAGTATGAAGAAACTCACTACTAGCCTCTAGCTAGGGAAGAATCTTGTGTAAAAATGATGAGAAAAGATGTAGAACCAAGCAAGAACAATGCTCCCTTGCAATGCCTTCAAGTTGCACCTTCCATGTTTGATCTTCAAAGCTTGAATGGTATGAGTAAATGAAGAAAGTGATGAATGTTGGAGTGTGGTGGTGGATTCGGTTGTAGTAGAACCGAATAGAGAGAGAGAGCTAGGTGAAAATGGGTTGCAAAAATCTTGTGAAGTGATGTACATTTATAAGGGACCTTACTTTTATTTATTCTTCACATATCTTGGATAGATAGACAAGCAAAACACTTAATACTAGATCATTGAATCCAAGCAAGAAGATAGGGAGTATGATGTTATGACATGTGGGGTCCCACTTGGGGAAATAAATTCGTTGGGGGGGGGGGGGGGGGTATTATGTAAATATTGTGACTAAAGTGTATAAGTGTAAGTAATGTGATATGTGTTAGTTGATTTATTTTAGGCGGGTGTTATGGCATACGGGGATCATGACTAGCCATAAATAATAAAATAAAGTATTTGACAAAATTTTAGTGCCCCGGGTAATGTCCGGTTATACGGTTAAGTACCGTTCCGTTAAAATGTTTAATTATACCGCAAAAGGTCCTTTATGTATATATTTTGTAACATAAATTATTCCCGGTACTTAGGAAAATATACGGGACCGTTCTGCAATGTTTTTGCACTGTATTAGAAATTTAAAATGCTGAGTTTTATAATAAAGCGCAGAATTTTGTATTTAAAGTACGTTTTAGGCACACCCGGTCACTATAAATCTCACCTAGTGACGCAGTTCTACAATCCTCACCGCCCTACACTCACTACCAGTGTAGCAATGTATTCCCGGCTCATACTAGCCTTAGAGGCAGTGTCTGCCTGATGCTGGTTATGTCAGCATGTTTACTGGGTATCCCGTATAGTGTGCTCACTGTGCTTTTTGTGCATCAAGGTTGTCACTGGTGTTAGTGTATAAATAATAGTGTGACAGTATAAAATGTGATGCATAAGTATGTATGTATCAGAAATCAGTAAGCAGTTTAAGCACAGTTTCAAGTAAGCACAGTAATTAAGCAGCAATTTAATATTAATTAATTTGTACGGATACCTGGTTTGGTGAGGGTTGTCACATTCTCCCCCCGTTAAAGAAATTTCGTCCCGAAATTTAAGTTCTGCTACGAGATGCAGGATTCTTAGGAAACAAATGGGGGTATTTCTCTTTCATTCGATCCTCACGTTCCCACGTGAATTCAGGTCCATGCCTAGCATTCCAATGAACTTTGACGAGTTTGACACTGCTCCTGCGAGTTTTATTAACTTTCCAATCCGTGACCTCAACAGGTTCTTCAGTAAAGTGGAGCGTATTGTCGATATGAACTTCGTCAGCAGGAATGATCACTGTATATTGTGTTGGACTTTTTCTCAAATTAGATACATGGAATGTATCGTGAACACCATGGAGTTCAGCAGGTAGGTCCAACTTGTAGGCTACAAGCCCAATCCTTTGCAGAATTCTGAAAGGGCCAATGTAACGCGGATTCAACTTCCCACGCTTTCCTAAGCGTGCCACCCCCTTCCAGGGTGAAACTTTCAATAAAACCATATCTCCAACTTGGAATTCCAAATGTTTCCGGTTTGGATCTGCATAGACTTTCTGTCTTTCGCGAGCCGCTTCGATGCGTTTTCGAATCTGCGCAATCTTATCTGTCGTCTCTTGGACGATTTCGGGACCAACAAGCTGTCTATCACCGGCGTCAGCCCAACATAGTGGTGATCGACACTTGCGTCCGTAAAGGGCTTTAAATGGCGCGGCTCCAATACTGGTGTGGTAGCTGTTGTTGTATGAGAATTCGGCCAGTGGTAAATGTTTATCCCAGCTACCACCAAGATCCATTACACATGCTCTCAGCATATCCTCCAATGTTTGAATAGTCCTTTCACTTTGGCCATCAGTTTGCGGATGAAATGCGGTACTTAGGTTCAATTGTGAGCCAAAAGCTTCTTGGAAGGATTGCCAAATCCTTGATACAAATCTCCCATCTCTATCAGAGATGATTGAGAGCGGCACTCCATGACGTGTAACGATTTCTCGCATATATATTTCCGCAAGTTTACTCGTATTGTCTTTCTCTTTGATTGGCAAGAAATGTGCAGACTTTGTTAGGCGGTCAACTATCACCCAAATAGTATCATGACCCCTGGGTGTCTTGGGCAGTTTCGTTATAAAATCCATTGAAATCTGTTCCCATTTCCACTTGGGAATTTCAGGTTGTTGCAGAAGTCCCGAGGGCTTCTGGTATTCAGCTTTCCCCTTGGCGCACGTCAAACATTTGCTAACATAAACAGCAACGTCGCCTTTCATTTTAGGCCACCAATAACAATCTTTAAGGTCCTGGTACATCTTATCCGCACCGGGATGAATAGAGTACCGTGATTTGTGTGCCTCATCAAAAATAACTTTTCTCAACCCACCAAACAGAGGAACCCAAATCCTTCTCACAAAACATAACGTTCCTTCCTTGTTTGGTACTAATTGCTTCTCCATCCCACGGAGATATTCTTCTTCAAGGTTTCTTTTCTTAAGAGCTTCTTTTTGCGCGGTATGAATGCGCAGGGAAAGATTTGTCTGGATAATCATCTCCAAAGCCCTAACCCTTATGGGCTTGATCCTTTCTTTACGACTTAGGGCATCGGCGACCACATTCGCCTTCCCTGGATGATACTTTATCTCGCAGTCGTAATCGTTCAACAATTCGACCCAACGTCTTTGTCTCATGTTCAGCTCTTTCTGGTTGAATATGTGTTGTAAACTCTTGTGGTCTGTGAAGATTGTACACTTCGTACCATATAGGTAGTGTCTCCAGATCTTTAATGCGAATATCACTGCGCCTAGTTCCAAATCGTGAGTGGTATAGTCTTTTCATGTACTTTCAACTGGCGTGACGCGTAAGCTATAACTTTCTGGCGTTGCATCAACACGCAACCCAATCCTTGACGTGAGGCGTCACAGTATACCACGAAATCATCTGTACCTTCCGGTAGTGCTAAGATCGGCGCATTGCAGAGCTTATCCTTCAACAACTGAAATGCTTCTTCCTGTTTGATTCCCCAATCAAACTTCTTATCCTTCTGTGTGAGGAGGGTCAGTGATTGAGCGATTTTTGAAAAATCCTCAATGAACCTTCGATAGTAACCAGCCAAGCCTAAGAATTGTCGAATCTCGGTTGGCGTCTTTGGAGTCTCCCAGTTCTTTATCGCCTTGATCTTTGTGGGATCGACATGGATTCCATTTCCATTAACCACGTGTCCAAGGAATTGGACTTCACGTAGCCAAAACTCGCACTTAGAGAATTTGGCATACAACTGTTCCTTTTTCAACAACTCCAGAATAGTTCTTAAGTGTTGTTCGTGTTCAGCCTTTGTCTTTGAATAAATCAAAATATCGTCGATGAACACAATCACGAACTTATCGAGATACGGCTTACAGACTCGGTTCATTAGGTCCATAAAAACAGCAGGCGCGTTTGTCAACCCAAACGGCATAACTAGGAACTCGTAGTGTCCATAACGAGTTCTGAAGGCTGTCTTCGGGATGCTCTCTTCTTGTATTCTTAGCTGATGGTACCCAGATCAAAGATCGATCTTAGAGTAAAAACTTGAACCTTGAAGCTGATCGAATAAATCATCGATTCTTGGCAGAGGGTATCTATTCTTGATTGTTAGTTTATTCAACTCCCGGTAGTCAATACACATACGGAAACTACCGTCTTTCTTTTTGACAAATAAAACTGGAGCTCCCCAAGGTGAGAAGCTTGGTCGGATGAATCCTTTGTCAAGAAATTCCTGGAGTTGTGTAGACAACTCCTGCATCTCAGACGGTGCAAGTCTATAAGGTGCCCTAGCTACAGGCGCGGCGCCTGGAACTAAGTCAATGTGAAATTCTACTTGCCTTTGGGGTGGCAATCCTGGCAAGTCCTCTGGAAAGACTTCAGGATATTCCCTTACGACAGGGATGTCTTCGATTTTCGGCTCAGCAGCTTTCCTATCCACGATGTGTGCCAGGAAGGCAGCACATCCTTTTTGTAAACACTTACGAGCTTTCAGGCAACTGATAATTCTCAGCGGCGTATCATGCTTCTCTCCGTGCACTATGATCGTTTCTTCATCCGTCAGTGGGATGCGGATGGTCTTCTTATGGCAAACGATCTCGGCTTTGTTACTCGTTAGCCAATCCATTCCCACTACCACATCAAAGCTTCCCAGCTCGACAGGTAGTAAGTCCAACGTAAACTCGTGCCCTCCTAGTTCAATCACACATCCTCGGACAACTTCACTGGTCTCAACTAGTTTCCCCTTTGCTAATTTGATGGAGTACGGCACGTCTAACTTGCTAGGCGTCAATCCAAGTATTTTTCTTAAATTCTAACGATACAAAGCTATAATCGGCACTAGTATCAAACAGAACAGATGCAAAGCGTTAGTTTATCGGGAACGTACCAGTGACAACGTTTGGATCCTGGCGCGCTTCCCTTGCGCCAATGTGGAATGCTCCCCCACGGGCTTGATTCGGCTTCGGGCTTTTCTTCTTGAAGTGCCCAATTTCCCCACACTTAAAACATCCTGGCCCTCGGCCATTCCCATTCCCAGCTTGATTCGCAACATTTCCATGGTTCCCGTTTCCGTTACCTCCTCGATTGTTGTTCCGATTTCCAAGACCTCCTTGGCCTCCCCGGCCAGCACTAGCCCAGCAAGAATCCTTCAAGTGGCCAACCTTTCCACAAGCTTCACATACTTTTGGCCCACACCGACCAAAATGATGATGCTGGCAGGTGTTACACTTGGGCAGAGTGCCCATATAACCCTTTCTTTTGTTCTCATTATCCGTTCGGGTATCTTCGGTGAGCTTTCTTTTGTTCTTTCTGGATGACTTTACCTGAGTCTCCTTCTTCTTGGCAGGGTTTGTAAGTTCTTCTAGTCTAAGTGCCTCCGTAGCGAGTGCCAAACCCATCTTACTTGCAGCATCAGTTGTTGGTGGCGTTGATGTTGTCATCAAGCTCAAGACTTGAGGCGCCAGTTCCCAAATGAATTGTTCCAATTTCTTTAATTCTGGTTTCACCAGGTACGGAACAACCCGTGACAAATCATGAAGTCTTTGCACGTACTCCAACACCTTCGGACCTTCCATCATCAGGCTCCGAAATTCATCTTCCCACTTCTGGGTTTCCGTTTGGGAGCAATACTTCTTATGCATCATTCCTTTCAGTTCACCCCAGGTTAACGCATATGCTGCAGTAGCGCCCTTTATACGGATCTGAAGATTCCACCATAATCGGGCTTCATCTAGAAACAGCTCAGAAACGTATGGGACTTGTTGTTCCGGTGTACAACCGCTCACTTGAAAGATGGAATCCATTCTTTCGATCCACTTCACAAAGGCTATGACACCTCCAGTGCCGTCGAACTTCGGAGGCTCGTAGTTGAGGAAGTGCCAGTAGGAACAACCGTTATTTTCTGAGGTACCTCTACTAGGTTCGGAGCGTAGGGCCTCGTGCTGTGCTATAGCTGCAGCAATTATCTCTTGAAGTTCCGCCTCTGAGGTGGGCATGCGCATTTCGCGTCTTGGCGGCATCTTCTCAAAGGTGTTTCACATAGGTTAGGTCATAGCAAGTAAAGTGTACGTATGTATTCAACAATATCAACACATAACATCTCATGCTATAAATAAATCAACCGCATAACATCTCATGTCATAGAACATAAACAATAGATCAAACATCACAAGTGATGAGAATACTGCGATTGCATTGCCATAAATCGGGACCACAATGTAAAGTTTACAAGTACACAACTGTATCATACAACATCAATGACTTAGTAGGGGACGACCCTAGACAAGTCGTGAGATCGCTGGACGTATTCAGGAATCTTTGGTTCGACCATTATCAAATTCCAGAACTCCACCTCAAGCTTCTGGATTCCAGTCCTAGAACAGCATCTCTTCTCAATCATTTCCTGCTACATGGGTTTTCATTAGCTTGGCCCGCAGAGTCCACCAGGATTTCTGTGCACTACAAGCCGTTATTACGTGGGCCCCCGTAATAATAGATTGTCTTGCACAGTTACCCCAAATTTTCTCTCGTCCAAGGAGATGATCAATCAAGGAGCAACAGCAGGTGCATCGGCATGAACAGGGTCATGCTCCAATGCGGGGTCAGGAGCAACGCCTGGCTCAGGGGCCACGGCTGGCTCCGGATCAACAAACTCCATCTCAAAATCAGCTGGATCAACAAACACAGGGGTTACAGGATCCTCCAAGGGCTGGTCTAAGTGTATGAACTCAATGTCATGGTCTGGATCAAAACCAGGTGGAAAAACAGGATCATCCTCAATATCGTGATCAATCTCAAAGCTGTGTGCAGGAGCAGGTGCAGCGGATGACGCCATATCCGGGTCGTCGTCGTGTGAGTGGTGCTGCACTCCCTGTGTATACAAGGATGCGGACGTTATAGACTCAAATGAGTCTGGGACAGGGGAAAGGGCATGAGCCTCCTCTGCAGGAGCGTCAGCAAGCAGTAGGCTATCACCAGCAGCAATAGGGCCTCGCCCTCAAGTGGGTCCTCCTCTAATGGTTCGACATCGTCGTCAGAGACAACGTCGGGGGCATATCAAAAACGGGATAAACGACCAGGGGCACAGGAACAGGGATCTCCACGAGTGGCAAATCCCCAACAAGATGGCCATCAGCAGGCTCTGCTACGGCATCAGGCAGCGCAAAGGGCTGAAAGTCGTCATCGTCTGTGCTGGTAGTATCGGAAATGTACACCTCGTGCTCCGATGAAACTATGTCGTCTGATACTATGGCCATGGGATCTGTAGTGTCCGACTCTCCAGTATCTGATGAAGGCATGACATTTTGTAATATAAACACACATATGCACAAATAATCAATCATATAGTCAAATAAACATATTAGTCACCAATAAGCAATCAAATAGCTCTCCTAGTCCCACTAGCCTCCCAGCCTCCCAGACTGACTCCCTAGTCCGACTAGTCTCCCAGCCTCCCAGACTGACTCCCTAGTCCCACTAGTCTCCCAGCCTCCCAGACTGACTCCCTAGTCCCACTAGTCTCCCAGCCTCCCAGACTGACTCCCTAGTCCCACTAGACAACTACCTCAGCCTCCCAGACCGAGCCTCAGCCTCCCAGACTGAGCCTATAATTAACAAATAAAATGTGCTCAACATTTGTTTGTAAAAACAGTTTGGATCTGGACTTTAAGTGGTATGCAGTGTAAAAATGTTTTCGTGAGAGCCCTAGTGATCATAGTCTAGACTCGAGGAGGAATCCTAGTTCGCTATGATCAGAGCTCTGATACCAAGCTGTCACACCCTGGCTTTGCGGAAGCGTGGGTTAATTTGGTGTGACTTCTTAATACCATAGCTTAATCACAACAAAGCTATATGAAAATAAAACATGCAGATCATCCATTGATTTAAGTAAAATACCACAACATTGTCTTAATACGTTGACACATGCAACGGAAATTACAACATAAAAACTTTGTTCTTAACACACAACCCCAAAATATAACATAACATTTGTTTAAGACTTGCGACTCGTCCAGGTAAAAGTCGCAATCCCTAAACATGGATGATCCTGTAATTCTAACACAGCGGGAAAACGTAGCATACCGGGCCAGATCCTTAGTTCCCTGAAATACATGTAAGTTGGAAAAATCAACACAATGTTGAGCGAGTTCATGCGTAAGTGAGTATGTAAAATCCTTGTAAGTAGAAAAACCCTGGTATGTAGCAAATAAGGAAAAAGAGATCACCAATGGTTTGCAAGGCCATTGATATGTGTGAAGTGCAAGTAGGAAGACTCAAACCTAGCGGATTTGTGCGTCGGGTACATAGTCACCCCAAGGTCCGTTAACTGTTTGGCCTGGGGCTGGGCTCGCTACACCCAGATAGATCTACCGCATTGTGTCCCTCGGTCCTACCATGAGGATTAATGGCCTTAAGTATCACCTACCCACTCACATGATCTAAGTAGTAACCCTCCTTACGCTAACCATACCATGTAAAAGTACTCGTAATCATAGTAACATGTATTTCACCCCCGCAGTTTAGAAAACTGAAAACAGTTAAGAGAAAAGGGGGACATGAACTCACAGTAATGCGTCCTCGAATAACAGCAAATCAACTCAGTCTGCAGCACGACAACCTACAACGTGCTAATATCTATTAGACGAGCGGACGTGCCTTAGCTTAGGGTCTTAATGTTCTTGGGGAAATAGTTAGACAACTATTTCGTGTTTAAATTTCTTGGTTAACGTATAAATAGATTCCTTCCCAAGGATGGGGTATTCGTACAGGTATTATGTATTTGGTGACTTAACGTATTAAAAAAAAATACATTTACAAGTCTCCTATCCAACACTTTAAAGTTTTATGTCAAAACTCAAGGCGAGGTTTAATTATGAGATATAAAGTTTCACATACACGATAGAAAAATAATTTTTCTAAGTCTTGGTATTTTTAGAAAAATTCGCCAGAACTTCCCCTAAAAACGGGAGTGTCCGTGCTAATACGCACATCATTTTCTTTTTGAAATCAACTCATAATCATCAACAATCAACCATTACGTTTTAACACGCAAAATACTACCCTTGTCGATTCAGTTTCAATTTGTGAAAACTGGACTGTTTTCGGACGTGTAAATAAATTACTTAACTTATTCCAAAAATTCCCAAATTTTTGTGGAACGTCATAACCGACCCACAAATTATTGTGTAAAAATTTCGGGGTCTAAATCATTACCAAAAATTTATAGAAAATCGTTTACCGAACTGTGATCAGATTTGTTACATTCTGATCACAGTTTACAGAATAATTCGCCAAAAATTCCTCGTAAGTCCGTTTGTCGAAAATCCAGTTCGAGGGTCACAAATACATCTGTGTTCATCTTTGATAAAAGTTTCAGGGGCTGGTTCGGTTCAGGTTTTAAGTTGTGATCGAAAACACACAGCCCAATTTTCTGCAGTAACAAACAGCCTTAGCTGCTGTCACGGAAACAGATTTTTAAAATAGTAACCGACATCAGAAAAATACGATTCCAGCGCCATTTTCTTCGTTTTTTGAAATGACACGATTTAGGCTTTTGAAATTCCGTTTTTCGAGTTTTTAAGGTCCGTTTACAGCCTGTTAAAGGCGGCTGAAACAGTGACTCAGCATGCTGTTTTGTGATTTCGATGTTATTAAATCGCGTTATAAGTGTCCGATTAGCGGGTTAAACAAGAAAACGACTTTTAAATATCAAGTATGTGTTATCCAACCCTTAACCCGACGAGATTCCACTTTATAAATCATACACAAGTAAACCTTTACGTAGATTTTTATGTTCATACTTATGTTTCATATTTTTCTAATATTCTTGCAATCTAGTGATTTAAACAACAATACTACATGTTAAATGCCATAATTTTCGAACAAGATGAGATCAAGTATGAAGAAACTCACTACTAGCCTCTAGCTAGGGAAGAATCTTGTGTAAAAATGATGAGAAAAGATGTAGAACCAAGCAAGAACAATGCTCCCTTGCAATGCCTTCAAGTTGCACCTTCCATGTTTGATCTTCAAAGCTTGAATGGTATGAGTAAATGAAGAAAGTGATGAATGTTGGAGTGTGGTGGTGGATTCGGTTGTAGTAGAACCGAATAGAGAGAGAGAGCTAGGTGAAAATGGGTTGCAAAAATCTTGTGAAGTGATGTACATTTATAAGGGACCTTACTTTTATTTATTCTTCACATATCTTGGATAGATAGACAAGCAAAACACTTAATACTAGATCATTGAATCCAAGCAAGAAGATAGGGAGTATGATGTTATGACATGTGGGGTCCCACTTGGGGAAATAAATTCGTTGGGGGGGGGGGGGGGGGGGGTATTATGTAAATATTGTGACTAAAGTGTATAAGTGTAAGTAATGTGATATGTGTTAGTTGATTTATTTTAGGCGGGTGTTATGGCATACGGGGATCATGACTAGCCATAAATAATAAAATAAAGTATTTGACAAAATTTTAGTGCCCCGGGTAATGTCCGGTTATACGGTTAAGTACCGTTCCGTTAAAATGTTTAATTATACCGCAAAAGGTCCTTTATGTATATATTTTGTAACATAAATTATTCCCGGTACTTAGGAAAATATACGGGACCGTTCTGCAATGTTTTTGCACTGTATTAGAAATTTAAAATGCTGAGTTTTATAATAAAGCGCAGAATTTTGTATTTAAAGTACGTTTTAGGCACACCCGGTCACTATAAATCTCACCTAGTGACGCAGTTCTACAATCCTCACCGCCCTACACTCACTACCAGTGTAGCAATGTATTCCCGGCTCATACTAGCCTTAGAGGCAGTGTCTGCCTGATGCTGGTTATGTCAGCATGTTTACTGGGTATCCCGTATAGTGTGCTCACTGTGCTTTTTGTGCATCAAGGTTGTCACTGGTGTTAGTGTATAAATAATAGTGTGACAGTATAAAATGTGATGCATAAGTATGTATGTATCAGAAATCAGTAAGCAGTTTAAGCACAGTTTCAAGTAAGCACAGTAATTAAGCAGCAATTTAATATTAATTAATTTGTACGGATACCTGGTTTGGTGAGGGTTGTCACAATTTTTGATGTCCAAAATTTATTAACTATTTCGCTAGACTAGTAAATTTGCTATTTTGGTCATAGTTTTTGTACCAGCTTTGTTATGGGGTAATTACCGAATGAGTTGTGTAGCTTTAAACTATAAGGTTTATATATGGATTTTTATCTTGTTTTTAATACCCTATATAATGTTTATGATAAATAATATTTATTTTTGGATTTCAGACATTTGTTGTTTTTTTCTGGGAGTGCTGTACACTTCTGCAGAAATGTTGAATTTGTCTACGAACAAGACAATTTAGTGTTTATATAAAAAATTTCTGGAAAGTATTATTTGTAAGTTGTTTCCAACTAATGTTTTTATGTAATACTTGTTGCAGACATACTTACATGTCTCTTTTTTGCCATGTCGGCCTGTACAGTGACTAGTACTTGTAACCCTTGTACAAAATTTCGGGCTTTCAAAAACTTTTTCTTTGAAAGCATTTTGATAACCGATAATTAAACGAAATCTGTTAAACGAAATGTACACACTGGGATAAGGACATAAGCTACACATACCCTAAATACCCTCTACATAACTTAGAGTTAAGTTTTGAGGGCTTAGGAATGACAAAAACACGTTTATACAAGTTCAGGGACTATATTGCAACAACTAGGAAAGTCTGCCGATTCTCGTACTTTTAATACGGACCTCGAGTAGACATCTAAAAGTTCTTGTAATCAACAAAATATTGTATTTTATTGAAGAGATTGCAAACACACCAATCATTGCGCAATTTCGGTCATTTTCGTGTTCGTTAAAGCGTTTTACGTAATTTAGCGAAACGCATAACCTTACAACCGAACGAACTGACATCCATGACATTTTCTGACAAAATCCAAGTTACATATGCCTTAACACATGTATATAACCTAAAAATTAGGTTAAAAGGGGCTAAAAGCGACGAAACGCGAGAATACAAATCCAGGGGCCAAAACTGCCATTTTTGAAACTGCTGCCCAGCTAAGGAGCTTACGGACCATAAGACTAAGGACCATACGATCCGTAATAAGGTGCTAGACAGTCAGTTTGCACCTAGCAGCTTCGCGCTCACTTCCTTGGCCACTAAGTCGCGATTTGTGACACCTCTCTCCTGCTTTGGACACATGGGAGGACACTAAGCAATGCCTTAACACCTGGATGGGCACTTGTCATGATTTGGTGATCTCTTGATGTAACACCTCGAAAAATTCACGTCCTATAATGTATTGACACGTGTCATAAGCTTGAACGTGTAAAAGAATACTCTTGAAGGGCTAAAGTTGACAAGCATGGAAAGTATGTGAATATACGAGTTCTAAATGTCAACAGTGAATAAATATATTTTACAATAACCCTACATAATGTTTAAACCTTCAAACGAATAAATCATGGATCATACGAGGCTAAATATGAAAGAAATTGAGAGATTACAAACTACAGGGGTTAAATGTGTCAACATGTTTAAAGTATACCTCTGAGTGACCTTTTAGTAAACCCGAAGCTTTGTAACGATTAAATATGCTCACTAGAATACATGATAAAAATTTCATCAAGTTTCGTTATCGTATGAGAAAGTTATGATCAAATTCCTATGCGAGGGGTTAAAGCGTTAACGTTGAAAATTATGACTTTTCGGGTTAACTAGAAGTGACCAAGGACTTGGCAAAGTGGGTATAAGTCTTGAAGCCCTTGTAGGTAAATAAGAAGGGGTCAAAATGCAAGAAACAAAGTTTGGTTGACCTTTCGAAGAGCCAAGAGCCAAGGATGCAAACTGAAAAAGTTTTAAAAAACTGAAGATAGACTCCAGGCAGGCCGCGTAAGGTCTTGGCAATCCTTACGCGGGCCGCGTCAGGCCCCCAGATGCAGAAAATCCTTTTTGTTGGCTGTTCAGCCTTGGAACCGACTTAGATCAGATATTTTCACTTCATGGGCGCCCCCTACATGTTCCTAGGCACTTAGGGACATCTGTTGATGATCCATGGCCATTGATAGCATGATTTGTCAATGATCTAAGGTGTTTAAAACACTATATAAAGGCCCTTAAGTTGCAACAAGTGATCACACTTCATTTATGCATTTCTGGAGCTTCTTGGAGCTTAAGAGCAGACCCTAAGCCTTCCTAATCGTGCATAGGACTTCAGTAAGTATGCTTAACCTTTCTTAGTTAAGTTTTTGCTTAGTTTTAGCTTAAAAGTCAAACCGTCGTAATTAACGGTTGACTTCAAGATTAATCACTAATTGTCCAGTGATTAGTCGAATTGAAAGTAGTTATAAGTTGGTAATTATGTGGGTAATAAACCCTTAGAAGGGTTCCCCTGATTCCCATTCTAACTAGGTCAAATGTCGGGTCAAACTTGTTATTAAAAAGTCAACAGGATACTTATTTTCTAATTTATGCATGATTAGCAATGTAGAACACATACAACCTGTTTGATCATTAATATAACTTGGTAATTAGTGTAAGAACATGTCTAAACATGTTCAACCCGACAATTTACTGTTTAGACCC
Organism: Helianthus tuberosus; assembly: GCA_030545235.1. Taxonomy (NCBI): domain Eukaryota; kingdom Viridiplantae; phylum Streptophyta; class Magnoliopsida; order Asterales; family Asteraceae; genus Helianthus; species Helianthus tuberosus. The sequence goes on along the minus strand of JARYGA010059771.1, from coordinate 8,887,167 downwards.
GGTTCGGAACCAAAAGTCGCAAAGCTTTGACTTTTGCCTTGACTTCAGTTCTAACCCGTTTTGGTATGATTTAGAAATACCTTAGAGCTCTATTTGGACCAGGTTACATGCTAGTATTGTGACAACCGGTAATTAACGGCTTCTAATTACGCGATTAACAAACGTTTAGACAATAACAAATAGTGTTTAAGGCACGAATTAACTTAATTAGGCTCTTAGTATGCCTAGGAACGCTTATCGGATCCAGTGCGCGTTTGAGGATTTTCGGGAAACCTGGTGAGCGTTAAACGAATACGAACTGATACCGTACAAAATTCTGACAACGCCGACAAATACGAAGTTTATAGGTATAACTTATACTCATGAATGGGGTTTTGCGAAATATTATCGTGCTTTCGTACGTCACAAACGCAAACATGAACGAAAACGTGACTGAAGGAACGCACTGGCAACGGAACATACATAAGCATCGGACACGCGTATTAACTCAAAAACTGAAATATTTTGATATATTTAGCTTCATTTTTTTTAATTTATTATCTGTAGTTGAAAACGGATCGCAAAACGGACACGAAACGACGAACGACACAGTTTACGCGTTTTTAACGCAACCGAAAAAAATGCGCGTCGAATATCAATTTATAATGTAATTTTTGGGAAATTCGACTTATCATTATATTTTATAACATTTTACGATAATAGGGTTCGAGAGACGGGCTTTGGAATTGTTACTGGGCCGCTCAAAACACGCTAACGGGCCTTGGGCCCAAGCCCACTAAACTAACCCTATGTATTTAGGAGAAGTGTAGCCCTAGTCCTTTTCACTTATCAGCCGTCATCCCCTCCAAACTCCTTATTTCTTTCTCTGCAGACGATGTCTTCATCACACACACATCTCATCCACCCATCCCTCTCGATCCTCCCCTGCGCACTCAACCGGCAGTTACCGGTGCCGGTTAATCAACGACAACCACACTCACAGCCGACATCACCACACCCCTCAACCACACCCACCCCCTCGCCGACAAAACGAACCACCACCACCGTCCGGTGGTGGTGAGCGACGGCTGCGAAACCACAGAGGCAGAGAGGAAGAGAGACTGATGAGAGAGAGACCGAGGAGGTAGACAACGGCGGCAGCACCGCCGTACGCGGCGGCGATAGTGGAGGCGTGGCGGTGGTGTTCTGTTGGTTTTCGAAGACGCGCTCCGGTAATTTGTTATTCCCTTTTCTCTCGGGTAAACTTGTTTCTTAAAAAGTTCTCCACTCATCTCTGTAGCAGATCAGTGGATCTGTTGGTTCTCTTGAAAAGTTTTCTTTCTTGTGATTTCCGGTTGTTATCAGGGTCTTCGGTTGATGAACGAGTGAGGTATGAAGAGGGAAGAACATGTCGGTGCAAGGGAACTTGATGATTATACGATTATCATCTTGTGGATTATTGATTTATAAACTCGAGTTGTTATGGTTCCTGGTTTCGGGCTTTCGGGTTCAGTTTTGAGCATCGGTCAACTGGTCAACACGATTCAAACCCGGTCAACAAGTCAGGTTGACTGGTCAACACTGGTCAACTGGGGCTCGGGTTTCAGGTTTGGTCAACCATAGTCCACATCGGCTCCGGTTCAGTTCCGAATTGTTTGGTGCAAAATAGTCACAGTGAACGGTTCGGGCCAAGGGTTGGTTCAACTCGGTTTGACTCGGTCAAACCTAGTCAACTCAGTCAACAGATGGTTAACAAAAGACCCGGTAAAGTTGTTAGCATAGCGGGTTAGTCTACGTTAGATTTTATTTAGTATACGCGAACCAAGCTCGACCCGACTAACTAACGGTTTTACATTTAGTGATTTTGTTTCGTATTCGACGTTTTGACATAGTTAACGTAAAACTTATATAATGTTTGTTGAGTAATTGTTGAATTTTGACAAATAACGACAACTTGAGTTGTCGGGGTTATTCCAAAAACAGAGGAAACTCTGTCCGTTTTTCATAAAAATCCGAAACACGACAAATGATTATATCCTAAAAGCGACATGTTTCGAGGTACAAGTTTTCTTATACGGGATATAAACGTGCACATAAATTGACGACGTTATAAGATTTCGAAACCGATACTTATTTAGAATAAATATAACGATTATAGTTACTTCGAACAACGATGTTTCCGACACTTATCTAGATAAATATAATTATCTATATTTATTCAAACATCGATATTTTCGAACACTTTTAAAAGATAAATATAATGTTTATATTTACTTCGGACAACGATACTACCGAACACTTTTATATAATAAATATAATGGTTATATTTGTTTCAACGTCGTACTTCGTGTTACTTTATAAAATAAATATAATCGTCTATATTTATTTCAAACGTCGGAATTCGGGATTCACTTTCCAAACATTTAATATTTGGAAATTATATAATATAAATATGATTATTTATATTTCTTTCCATCGTCTAGAATCCGAATTCTCATAAAGTAAATATATTTGTCTATATTCATTTTAAACATCAAGTTTCGAATATATATATAAATATATATATGTATATCTATTTATTTCTTTCCATCCTACGAAAACTACAACGGTATGTTATCGTTTCATATACGACATTTTGAATACGTACCATTATTCATCTACACCTTCCTTCGTAGAATCGTTTAGTTAATGATTCGGTAGAGCTCGGACACGTAGTTTAGCTACGTTTAAATTAGAAAACTCATAAGTATTCATTCGTAGGAATGCTATAGTTGCACGCTAGCTAATTCATGTTCTTGGAACGACACTACGGAAACACGCTAAGCTAGCTTTGCACAGGAATGTCAAGGTGAGTTCATAACCCCCACTTTTTCTAGTTTTACATTTTTATAAATGTTTTCGGGGGTGGAAAGACATGCAAGTTTTGCAAAAAAAAAAACAACTTTTCGATGAACGAAAACTCATATTTCTAAACCGTGTTGCGAATGGATTTCAAGGATCTTAAATGGTTTACGAACGATTAAACTAAATATACCGGTTTTACAAAAGAAATGCTTATTTACGAAACGTGCATGATTTTCATGACTAGAGACGGGAATGTCCTAGTTACAATAACGGGACTGGGTTGGTCTTCGTACGTAAAACGAGACACCCCAGTGAGTTCATGTCCCCTTTTTCTTTTAACGGTTTTCGAATTTATAACTTTCGGGGGGAAATACATGTCAAACTTGGGTATGATTAAGTTATGGAATGAACTCTTAGATCATGTGAGCATAGGCTGTAACTGAGGTGCCATTAATCCTTTTGAGGACCATGGAACAAAGGTTAGATCTAATGGGTACGGGCGAGCCCCACTCACGGTCCAGGGGTGACCACTAGAGTGCTGTTGTGTCCATTGTCGAGAGTTCGACACTTAAATTGCCTACGCGGGTTGAGTACCTCCTATGTCGTCATATATATTAATGTCCTTGCAAAACATTAATGATCAACATGTTCATAGACGCTTTACATACCTACTTATAAACTGAACTTTCAAATGTTTTTAATATTCATTTGACGCGAACTCATAATACATGTATTTACAAACTTTGATAACGTTTTCAACTTATGTACAAGTAAGAGGACGTGTTGGTCCTGCTTACAAAGACTCTTTTGGTCTCGGCCCATTCTCTCTCGTGCAATGCACAAAGATTTTCGTGGGCTAGACTCACAGTTTTCATATGATATATCGAGAAAAATGATTCTATTACGTTTTCTCCACAACTTTTAAACCGGTTATCAAAAAGATTTATTTTAAATCTTTTCAAAGCAAAATATGAACTCGCTCAACTTTATGTTGACTTTTTTTTTCGCATGTTCTTTCTCAGGTTGCATTTTCAAAACTATGGAACGATTGGAATAGGAAAACCCATGGGAATTCGAGTACTTAGCAGGCGTTCAATTTCTAGAAGTCTTAGCTTATTTGCTTCCGCTGTGTAATGAAGATACCAGTCCAGTCACGCCATGCTCTGATATTTCGGGGTGTGACAAGTATAACCCTCTGTGATTATACACCATGGTTCATTAGTTAACCACTTAATACGCATGATTCCGTTAATTGCCCATATGTTGACCATTATGCCCTTTTCACCTTAAAATGTGATTTTTGAAAATGTAAAAGAGTAGAAACCTTAGTCACTGATATATAAACTTGTACCCAAAGTTTGACATCAGTTTGAGGTGTAGTTTGAGAGTTATGCTCATTAGCGTAAATTGAAAGCTTTATGTCAATTAAACGACATAATTAGCGTATGGCCTATCTAAGCCTACTTTTTGATATCAAACTTATTACCCACTGATGTAATATATTATTTTGGGATTTTTGAAGATTTTTAATTAATTTTAGGCTAAGCATAACTTATAGTCGTAGGCTTAATCCGGTAATTGTCGGTTTTGCTCTTACGGGCTATAAAATGAGTTTTACATATCTAATTGACTCCAAACCTTGTGCTACTGATTACATATGATAAATAAATTATTTTAAGCCTTCTGGAATAATAAAAAATATCAGCTTTATGTATAGAACCCGAAAATGGCTTCTAATCGCCTTTTTAAGCGTTTTTAACGCATAGTATGTACTAGAACTATTTTAAACATACAAGGGTTGATACCTACTGATATTTTGGGCAAATTATAATATTTTTAACAGTAAGCAAAAGTTGTTTAACTCAGACTTCAGTTTTGAGCTTTACGGCTTATGTGAAATTACCAAAATGCCCCTACGGTGCATAGTTTGGTTATAATTGATAAATTTCACATATATACTTTACCCTACTGTTATAACTTAGTAAACTAAGTATTTTTGCTCATTATATCAGACCTGTAACTCAGGTTAATACTTAGACTCTTTTATAACCTTGAAAATGACCAAACTACCCCTACGAGTTATAGTTTGTGTTTAAATCCGTTTCGGGCATAATAAAAGACACCTTACTGATGTCACAACATATTTGAAGCATATTAACTTAGGAAACCTATATATGGCTCTTATGAATACCCGTTACGCTTATTACGCATTCGGTTCGGTTTACGTAACTAGTTTGCATAAATTAGCCGAAACGGGTCAAACCTTATCGGTTTTATCTCAAAATCCAGAATGTGTATGAAATACCCATATTAAGCAAGTCTCCGAACTTGTTGGGTCTAAATCACATTCTATTCCGGTCTTCGCCTAATCGTGCGTTTGAACCGTATAATTAACCGGTCTAAGCTTAGGCTTAATTAAAGACCCGTTAGCATTCTAATTGGTTATTTATACCATCATTCCAGACTAGAGCCTTCCGGTAAATTGTACCTACGCTTACTTAAGTCAATACGGCTGAGTTATTAAATTCTTGCTATTTAAGACAGGAGCTAGCTCAGGTAAATACTCTTAACTTATTTTCCCTATTACGGGCTTGGGATACGGTAATATAAATACCGCATGGTCAGGTATGGGATTCAAAGACCAATGAGTCGGGAAATCCAAATAACCTGTTTTAATTCGTATTGCTTGACTGAAACATTGGGGGTTAATGCGACCGTGTCCTGGATATCCTTGACTCATTAAATTGCAATGGCCACGACCTAAGCACGGGGTGTAGGCATACACCTGACAGATGCCATATGTTTATTAATTAATTATACCCAATAAGGGATTCCCAATAAGGGAATAGTGGTGTGTCGGTTAATCTTGAACCGGCATAGAACCGGGCCCCGTATGTAGAGCAAGTTATGTAAAACTGATAACATGAAATATAGTTTGTCCCAAGTATAAAAGATTAATTTTGCCTCTGTGCATTTTAATCAAATTATAAAAGATTAATTTTGCCTCTGTGCATTTTAATCAAAGTGTCAAAATATTTTGTGCCTGGTGCATCTAAATCAATTTTCTTAAACTCTTTTCAAATGAGTCAGTTGAGTGTATTTACCAGTGAAAACTGACGTATTTTCAAAAGTCTAAGTGACAGGTACAAGTACGTAATAGGCTGGAAGCTGCTCAGGACGTTAATAAGGAATCTTGCAAGTTCTAGGCGTCTAAAGTCTGTTGAACAATATTTATGTTTTAAGATCCGCCTGTGGATCCTTTACTTTCCGTTGTAATACTTGATATTACTTTATATTCGGATTGTAATATATTCATCTTTTGCTTCCGCTGTGCATTCATAAATTGTGTTGTTTGACTATGATGATATCAACTACGTCACGATACTCCCCACCGGGCCCACCGGTGACACGTGGAAAGTCGGGGTGTGACAGGTTGGTATCAGAGCCAACACTGAGTGAATTAAACGCTAGCCTTTTGTGTTTAATCTCAGTTACACAGTTGCACATTCTTGAGTCTAGACGAGAACATAGGACAAATTCTAATTCATTTTATTTTGTCCTTATTTGGTTCCTTTGTTATTTTCTGATTAGCTCTTGCATGGGCAAGTCATTTTTGTAGAAGTCCCGTTTAGGGCAACCATATACTTGTTTAAATTTTAAAGGAACGATTTTATTAAAAATATCATTCCTATATTATAAAATCTACCATTATAATAAAATGGCAATATCTAAAAAGGACAAGACCTAGCTCATGTGTCATTTTAAGACAGGGCCAAGGCGGTAGTTCCACAATTAGATTCAGATCCTTGTACATTTCAAATTAGGATTGTTCTGCGTTAAATATTAAAGGAATCTTAAAGGTAAAACCTAGCCTAAATGTCAATGCAGACATGGCCAAGATGGTAAAACCTAGCCTAAATGTCAATGCAGACATGGCCAAGATGGTAAAACCTAGCCTAAATGTCATTGCAGACATGGCCAAGACGGTAAAACCTATCCAAAGGATTCCAATCCCTATTAACATTTGTAAGTATGTTAACATTTTTGGTAAACTGTGAATCGTTAAAGTCACACAGGCCATCTTTTAAAAAGGGGGTTAATCTAAATTCCCTTATTTGAAATAATCATCCATTAGTGATGAAGTGCCTATGGGCCAAATTTGTTATCAGATAAGACAACGACCGTGGTGGTCTCTGACCCCCGCCTAAAGATGTTGGACTACGTCCAAGCATAATAGTTTGTATGATCAATGCGATCCTGACTAATATCATCAAAAGAAGATGATCATATTATAAACATCCATGAGTGATGAAATGCCTACGGGCCATGCTTATTGTCCTAAGGGACTAAAGACAGTAGTAGCCTTTGCCTCTCTGTCCAGAAAAGGGTAATGAACTTTGATTCAAACCTTAATGCCTCGATTATCTGAAATCATGGCTTATACCATCCTATAAGAGGATCATATTATAAACATCCCTTAGAAGGGAAGTGCCTACGGGCTATAGTTAATATCCTCTGAGACTAGAGACAGTGGTAGCCTACAACTCCCTGTCTGATTCAAACCTTAATGCCTCGATCCTCTGAAATCATGGCTTATAAATTAAACTTGTCTACGCAACTAGGCCATTTGTGCTATTATTAACTTGTAAATTAGGATTTATGATAAGAATCCTGAATAAAATAAATATCCTTCCTTCCCTGCCAGTATATATATGAATAAGAATCTTAAGAGTGAAACCTAGCCTGAGTGTCATTATAAAGACCTGGCCAAGATGGTAAAACCTGTTTACAAGATTCGCATCCCTGTTAACATCTGAAAATATGTTAACACTCCAGGCAGACGTGATTCATTAAAATCACACCCGTCATTCTTATATAAGGATTCTTCAAAAGATTCCTAACCCAACCTAATGATCTCTGAATCATGGGATTAAATCACCAATTAAGATGATCATATTTTGACCATACATTGGTAACATAGTGCCTATGGGCCTTGCTCATTTCTACATGAGCCAAAAGACAGTGGTAGCGATGACTCCCTATCCGAAAAAGGTAATGAACTATATTCAAACCTAAATGCTTTAATTCTCTGAAATCATAATTTATAATTTAAAAATGTCCTTGCTACTAGGCCTTTCGTGCCACTAGTAAATCTGTTATTGTTTTATAATTAGGATAAGTTATAATATAAATCCTAAATAAATATGATTAATAAATTAACCAAATATGGTCACCGTTACCATGGTTAATGAATTGCCATAAAAGACAATTCCATAATAAACTCCCAAGTAAACTATTGTCCTTGTTTTATGTAACAGTTCAATTAAATGGCTGGCTTAGATGAAATTAATAGCCACCCAGTGGAGAACAATGATAACACCCGAATTAATTTAACGGGTGCTGAACTAAAAGCGTTAGTAGACGACACAGTTACAAAGGCCTTAGAGCGGCAGTACGAAGAGTATAGTGGGACTCGGAGTAGGACCCTATCTACACCGCATTCGAAGCCTCCTTCCAAGAAGGATGAACCCAAGAAGGAAGATGACGAGAGTCATTCTTCTAATCATCACAGTGATCCGTCTCAACAGATCATACTGAATCAAGGACCCCGTGATAAGGGTTGCTCCTACAAGTACTTTGTTTCATGTAAACCCCAGGATTTCACTGGGGAGGAAGGAGCAGTAGATTGTATGACGTGGTTAGATGAGATGGATACAGTTGTGGATATCAGCGGATGCGCTAAGAGGGATGTGGTCAAGTTTGTGTCACAATCATTTAAGGGTGAGGCCTTAGCCTGGTGGCGATCGTTGATTCAAGCCACCGGGAAGATCCCTTTGTACAACATGACTTGGGATCAGTTCGTTGCTCTTATCAAAGAAAATTACTGTCCTCAACATGAAGTTGAGAAGATCGAGACTGAATTCTTGACATTAGTCATGGAGAACTTAGATTGTCAAGCATACCTTACAAGTTTCAATACCAAGTCTCGATTGGTTCCTTATTTGATCACACCGGAACCAAAGCGAATAGCTCGCTTTATTGGGGGTTTAGCCCCAGAAATAAAGGCCAGTGTGAAAGCATCGAGACCTACTACATTCAGGTCGGTGGCAGATCTGTCGCTATCTCTCACACTCGATGTGGTCAGAAACAAGGCTGCCAAAGCCTCTGAAGATGGGAAGCGTAAAAGGGAGGAGGATAACTCCCAGAATCCTAAGAAGAGCAAATCCGAGTTCAACAATAACCAACAGGATTCCAACAAGAAACCTACATGCAAAACCTGCAAAAGAAGACACTGGGGACAGTGTCGATCAAACCAAAAGATAAAGCAATGTGGTATCTGTAAGAGAACTGGCCACCAGTCCCACGAATGTAGGGACATAAAGAATGCAAACTGTTTCAGCTGTGGGGAAAAGGGCCACATCAGTACTAATTGCCCTGAGGCTGCCAAGGAAGGAGCAGCTAAGTCTGGGATGGATAAGAAAGGAAACGCCTCAACTACCGGTTGAATGGCAGAGACAGTGCATATCAATAATAGCATTAGGTACGTTCTTACCTTTTAGCATCGATTGTATCTGCTAAGTATTTTACGTTAATGCAAGGGATAATAAACCTTTAGTAAACCATAAGCCTAGTAAACTCTTGATTACATTCATAAGAACTTCAGATATTAAAAATGAGGTATAATTTACCAATGGAATCTTTAATGACCCTCTCCCCCATCCTCGGAGATAATCCTTTCACAAAAATCTGGAGTACTCTTCCCCAAAAAGAGTACGACAATATATATTACTTTATTTTATTATATTCTCATTATTTTATATCACCTGCGAATGCCAAACTATGTTTGATAAGAGTACCATATGAGGATTGGCGTATCCTAGTGTGTCCCATAGATTGCTTCCATGCCTGATCAGTATGGAGGTTTAATGCATGGAACCCCTGAGATATCCCAATGGTCATATTGTACTAAAGTCGACTAGTAGTATTCAAAGAAGATATCCAATAATAAAATGTCCTTATAAGTATCTCTACTTAGGGCATCCTTGCATTTGTAAAGAGAATGGGTCATATATCTGACACCGACATCGATAGATGAACCAAAGCCTGAGAATACAAACATCTCTAACATCTCTGTGTGTGTCATGATTATCTTCTTTATAAGAATTACCATATTTACCTTCTGAGAGGCAAGTGAATGTTAGGACGAACGTCCCGCTTAGGGCTACAATTATTGTAAAAGCCTTATATCTGTTAGTACCAACGGAATAGGAAGAACTAAGATCCAAATCGATAAGTTTTTAGAGAAGATTTCATAAAGCCAAAATTCGAAGTTCTAAGAACTCCGATTTATATAAGTAAGAAAGACGGATCATCTTGCTTATGCATTGATTACCGCAACCCTATTTAGGCAACAATTAAGAATCGCTATTACCTGCCCAGGATCATCGATTGGTTCGACTAGCTGTAAGGATTAGCTATTTTTTTTAGATTTGTTAAGCAGTGGTTGGAATAACCATCTCACCATAAAATAAGTTTTTCTATAGCAATTATTATGTAAGTATCAAGGCTACCCCTTTGGAGACCTTGTATGGGTGGAATGTTAAACATCTATTGTTAAATAGAGAATTGGTAAGTCCAATTATCAAGATCTGAAAGTTGTATTAGAAACAACGAATAAGATCATACAAACCCCTAATTATCTATAAGTTGCCATTATTTCGGCAGAAAAGCAAGGATTAATGAAGTTAGCAAACCTCCTAAATTCTTGTTAAGGAATAAGGTTCAACAATAGATATCACCCAGGAAGGGTGTGCTAAATTTGTTAAATTATCAGACTAGTTAAGCTCCGAGTACATAGAATCATTCGAAAGAAATCGAAAGTATCAAGATCAAATAGCTTACGAGCTAAGACCTAATTTAGGGGCTTGGTGGAACGCGCAATGTACCCCACACTAATGATTTAAGGACGTGTTTCGCCAATAAGTCAAGAAGCACTATCACAAAATGATATGCAGATCTATGATATGATGAGCAATCTATGTCGATTAAGGATCGACATGATTATAAGCTCCAAAAAGATACATGCACCTATTATAAAGGTCAATTGGAGTGCCTTAGAGGCTCAAAGGTACTGGGGAAGATTAAGCCCAATATAAGGCAGAAAATACTTCCTTTACTTTAAGCAAATCTCGAGGTCGAGATTTCTTTTAAGGGGGTGAGGATGTAACACCTCGAAAAATTCACGTCCTATAATGTATTGACACGTGTCATAAGCTTGAACGTGTAAAAGAATACTTTTGAAGGGCTAAAGTTGACAAGCATGGAAAGTATGTGAATATACGAGTTCTAAATGTCAACAGTGAATAAATATATTTTACAATAACCCTACATAATGTTTAAACCTTCAAACGAATAAATCATGGACCATACGAGGCTAAATATGAAAGAAAGTGAGAGATTACAAACTATAGGGGTTAAATGTGTCAACATGTTTAAAGTATACCTCTTAGTGACCTTTTAGTAAACCCGAAGCTTTGTAACGATTAAATATGCTCACTAGAATACATGATAAAAATTTCATCAAGTTTCGTTATCGTATGAGAAAGTTATTATCAAATTCGTATGCGAGGGGTTAAAGCGTTAACGTTGAAAATTATGACTTTTCGGGTTAACCAGAAGTGACCAAGGACTTGGCAAAGTGGGTATAAGTCTTGAAGCCCTTGTAGGTAAATAAGAAGGGGTCAAAATGCAAGAAACAAAGTTTGGTTGACCTTTCGAAGAGCCAAGGATGCAAACTGAAAAAGTTTTAAAAAACTGAAGATAGACTCCAGGCGGGCCGCGTAAGGTCTTGGCAATCCTTACGCGGGCCGCGTCAGGCCCCCAGATGCAGAAAATCGTTTTTGTTGGCTGTTCAGCCTTGGAACCGACTTAGATCAGATATTTTCATTTCATGGGCGCCCCCTACATGTTCCTAGGCACTTAGGGACATCTGTTGATGATCCATGGCCATTGATAGCATGATTTGTCAATGATCTAAGGTGTTTAAAACACTATATAAAGGCCCTTAAGTTGCAACAAGTGATCACACTTCATTTCTGCATTTCTGGAGCTCCTTGGAGCTTAAGAGCAGACCCTAAGCCTTCCTAATCGTGCATAGGACTTCAGTAAGTATGCTTAACCTTTCTTAGTTAAGTTTTTGCTTAGTTTTAGCTTAAAAGTCAAACCGTCGTAATTAACGGTTGACTTCAAGATTAATCACTAATGGTCCAGTGATTAGTCGAATTGAAAGTAGTTATAAGTTGGTAATTATGTGGGTAATAAACCCTTAGAAGGGTTCCCCGGATTCCCACTCTAACTAGGTCAAATGTCGGGTCAAACTTGTTATTAAAAAGTCAACAGGATACTTATTTTCTAATTTATGCATGATTAGCAATGTAGAACACATACAACCTGTATGATCATTAATATAACTTGGTAATTAGTGTAAGAACATGTCTAAACATGTTCAACCCGACAATTTACTGTTTAGACCCGGTTCGGAACCAAAAGTCGCAAAGCTTTGACTTTTGCCTTGACTTCAGTTCTGACCCGTTTTTGTATGATTTAGAAATACCTTAGAGCTCTATTTGGACCAGGTTACATGCTAGTATAACCCTCTGTGATTATACACCATGGTTCATTAGTTAACCAATTAATACGCATGATTCCGTTAATTGCCCATATGTTGACCATTATGCCCTTTTCACCTTAAAACGTGATTTTTGAAAATGTAAAAGAGTAGAAACCTTAGTCACTGATATATAAACTTGTACCCAAAGTTTGACATCAGTTTTAGGTGTAGTTTGAGAGTTATGCTCATTAGCGTAAATTGAAAGCTTTATGTCAATTAAACGACATAATTAGCGTATGGCATATCTAAGCCTACTTTTTGATATCAAACTTATTACCCACTGATGTAATATATTATTTTGGGATTTTTGAAGATTTTTAATTAATTTAAGGCTGAGCATAACTTATAGTCGTACGCTTAATCCGGTAATTGTCGGTTTTGCCCTTACTGGCTATAAAATGAGTTTTACATATCTAATTGGCTCCAAACCTTTTGCTACTGATTACATATGATAAATAAATTATTTTAAGCCTTCTGGAATAATAAAAAATATCAGCTTTATGTATAGAACCCGGAAATGGCTTCTAATCGCCTTTTTAAGCGTTTTTAACGCATAGTATGTACTAGAACTATTTTAAACATACAAAGGTTGATACCTACTGATATTTTGGGCAAATTATAATATTTTTAACAGTAAGCAAAAGTCGTTTAACTCAGACTTCATTTTGAGCTTTACGGCTTATGTGAAATTACCAAAATGCCCCTACGGTGCATAGTTTGGTTATAATTGATAAATTTCACATATATACTTTACCCTACTGTTATAACTTAGTAAACTAAGTATTTTTTCTCATTATATCAGACCTGTAACTCAGGTTAATACTTAGACTCTTTTATAACCTTGAAAATGACCAAACTACCCCTACGAGGCATAGTTTGTGTTTAAATCCGTTTCGGGCATAATAAAAGACATCTTACTGATGTCACAACATATTTGTAGCATATTAACTTAGGAAACCTGTATATGGCTCTTATGAATACCCGTTACGCTTATTACGCGTTCGGTTCGGTTTATGTAACGAGTTTGCATAAATTAGCCGAAACGGGTCAAACCTTATCGGTTTTATCTCAAAATCCAGAATGTGTATGAAATACCCATATTAAGCAAGTCTCCGAACTTGTTGGGTCTAAATCACATTCTATTCCGGTCTTCGCGTAATCGTGCGTTTGAACCGTATAATTAACCGGTCTAAGCTTACGCTTAATTAAAGACCCGTTAGCATTCTAATTGGTTATTTATACCATCATTCCAGACTAGAGCCTTCCGGTAAATTGTACCTACGCTTACTTAAGTCAATACGGCTGAGTTATTAAATTCTTGCTATTTAAGACAGGAGCTAGCTCAGGTAAATACTCTTAACTTATTTTCCCTATTACGGGCTTGGGATACGGTAATATAAATACCGCATGGTCAGGTATGGGATTCAAAGACCAATGAGTCGAGAAATCCAAATAACCTGTTTTAATTCGTATTGCTTGACTGAAACATTGGGGGTTAATGCGACCGTGTCCTGGATATCCTTGACTCATTAAATTGCAATGGCCACGACCTAAGCACGGGGTGTAGGCATACACCTGACAGATGCCGTATGTTTATTAATTAATTATACCCAATAAGGGAATAGTGGTGTGTCGGTTAATCTTGAACCGGCATAGAACCGGGCCCCGTATGTAGAGCAAGTTATGTAAAACTGATAACATAAAATATAGTTTGTCCCAAGTATAAAAGATTAATTTTGCCTCTGTGCATTTCAATCAAATTATAAAAGATTAATTTTGCCTCTGTGCATTTTAATCAAAGTGTCAAAATATTTTGTGCCTGGTGCATCTAAATCAATTTTCTTAAACTCTTTTCAAATGAGTCAGTTGAGTTTATTTACCAGTGAAAACTGACGTATTTTCAAAAGTCTAAGTGACAGGTACAAGTACGTAATAGGCTGGAAGCTGCTCAGGACGTTAATAAGGAATCTTGCAAGTTCTAGGCATCTAAAGTCTGTTGAACAATATTTATGTTTTAAGATCCGCCTGTGGATCCTTTACTTTCCGTTGTAATACTTGATATTACTTTATATTCGGATTGTAATATATTCCTCTTTTGCTTCCGCTGTGCATTCATAAATTGTGTTGTTTGACTATGATGATATCAACTACGTCACGATACTCCCCACCGGGCCCACCGGTGACACGTGGAAAGTCGGGGTGTGACACTTGATCACTATAAATAGGTGATCAAGGTCTCATTCTTCAGTTCTCATTCCTTCTTCTTCAACCACCTTTGGAGGCCTTCTACTGAGCATTCTTGCCTTCCTAGAACACAAGTAAGTGTTCTTTCCTAGTCTTGTTCATTATTTTAGCCTATTTTGAACTAAAAGTCAAACAATTGACTTTCTATTCTGACCATTTTTGGTTAAGTCAAAGTTCAATTGAACTTTGCAACATGATCGTAATCACGAAGGTTATGATCCCTAGCGATTTCACCTTCTGATTACCACGTTTACTAGTCGAGTGACGAGTCAAAGTTTCGGTCAAAGATGCGCATATTGTGCATTTTACGATGAAACTATTTTCGGGTATCAAAACTCCAATTTTTAATACCATATCATTTTTATAACTTAGTTAGACATGTATTAACATGTCTATCTCGTCACTTCAAGTTTAGTGCTTTATTAGGGTCGTAAGTCGAGTGGTCTTGACCACCGCTTTGACTTTCGAATCCGACCCGTTTGGTCAACTTTAGGATCCGACCAAGACCTTTATTATGACCATAGTATTGTAGGGAATAACCTTCTGAGGTTACACCTTATGGTCATATCGTTTGGTTAGTCAAATGACGAGTCTATTATATATTCTTTAAAATGCCGAAAATACCCTTTTTTACGTTTATAACCCATTAAAGTGGCATAAACCACTTTAGCGAGCCGTAACAAGTCAAAACACTTTGAAACATTTCCTATTCAGAATGCATGGTATTATAAACCATATTATACAAGATCCAACTCTTGTTTGGTTTATATACCTCATTCTACCCGATCTCCCGTTTTTCAAGTTTCGACACACTAACATGTGATATCTGATACACTAGGAACCACTTCAACGCATGAACTCTTGATCATTTGAGCTTTGTTTAATCATTTGAAGAAGACTTATACGCAATCTCAAGTGAGTACATAGTTCCCCACTTTTACGTTTTGCAAATGTTTTGGGGTGATTCATATGTGCCAAACTATCTTTTCAAATCTACATATTTACTAAGCAAGACTTATGTGAGTACATAGTTCCCCTCTTTTACGTTTTTCAAATGTTTTGGGGTGATTCATATGTGTAACCAATTTTTCTCAAATGTATGGCATATATGTGTTTACTAAGTGTTTTTTGTGTATTATTCCTATTATGCAAAACACGACGATTGAGAACACGAACCAAATCCTTAAAGCATCTATCTTTCTTCTTATTTAGATCCTTGTAGGATGTTTAAAGTGCTAAATTGAAGTCCTTGACTGGATTCTTTGTGTACTTTAATGCGTATGTGACAAGACGATGTGACTAAACCAAATCCTTAAAGCATCTATCTATCTTCATAGTTAGATCCTTGTAGGATGTTTACTAAATTGAAGTCCTTGAGTAGATTCTTTGTGTACTTTAATGCGTATGTACAAGTTGATGATTATGTGTTTATGTGATTAGTTTTGATTTAGATAACAAAACGAGTGTAATACTATAAGAACATGGTGGATACGCCGCTGTTACTTACTATATACAAGTGTTCTTATTGTATTGCCCTTGTAGCGTTATCCAGATCACTTTAGGATTTTATATTCAGTTGATTCAATGTACGAATATCCAAATCCTTGTAGATTCTTCCATATTTTCATATGATAGATTCTTATAAGGATATCCAAAGTATTATTATAAATCATTGACTTAATTTCTAATAGTACTCACACGAGTAATGACTGATTTCAATATTTTTATTATTAATCCTTGATTGGATTTCTAATAACACACTCACATGTTTTATGACCAAATTCAATGTGATTACAAAGATCAAAGTACAATTTTGAATGGCATAAAAATTACCTAGTAGTAATCATATTGCCATATACAAAACTCTTTTTGTCACAAGTTTCATAATCAAGATAATGTATTACAATGCCAAACCTTTTTGCCAATTATTGATTTCAAAGAGTCCGTTTTCAATTGACAACCCTCGTAGTTGTCAAAGCATTGCAATACCAAACTTTTTGCCATTAATTTGGCCAACAAAACCTATGTACTCGCCAACATTCTTTGTTGATGTCTTTTTCACATATGTTTCAGGTTATTGATTGTTCAAGCATGATACACATAGGAACGCATCCGGGCCTTAGACTCCTTTAAACAAAAGACAATTTTATGTATTCTTTGTATTGTAAAACAATGTTAACAATATTGAAACAATTTAGTACCAGTTCTTGTGAGCAATTTGTAACGTGGCTCCCTGATATTTCCGCCGCGTGTTGTTGCATTACGCGATTGGGGTGTTACAGATTGGTTATAGGGAATTAGGTTATTAGAATGCTTTTAACCTAGTCTATAACCTTCCTAAGGACCCAAACATGAGTAGTATTAGGTTCTCTATCCTAATCTCCATTCTCATCCTATCTCGTGCCACAACTACTCTATGATTTACAAATTATCTAACCTTAGATGATTTATCCCAAATCCTTAGGCTTTATGCCTTAAGATATTCCTCAAACGTTTTCATCAATATGTTTCTCGACCTATTTACCTCAAACATTTTATCAAAAGGTTTCTCAAAATATTTTTCTCAAACATTTTTCATCGAAATCTTGGGTTTTAATAATATGAACACATGCAATGGGCTAAAGCATGTCCTCTCGAAACATTATGAAAACCCATCCACCTTGACCATGTCAAACAATTCCTAAACACTACTACCTTTGTGACACTACTCCATCATATTACCTTCGGTAATATGTTACGATTATATTCAACACATTCGAAACAAATTCCATTTCATCTCGTGATACCTTGTAATCCTATTTCATTTTCAAATACTATCTTTTGTCTTTCATAATCGCAAAATTTTTATCTTTTGGATGAGAATTTTTAAAATTTTTACACACAAAGTTTCTTTATTTTAAAAATTCAATTAAAAATATTTTTATCTTAAAAATAATTCTTTAAAAAAAGATAAAGAATTTATAACACAAACCATTAACTTGGTTTGTACTTTCTCGTCAAAAAATACAACAAAATTTTATTTTCAAGCAATTCTTATTTCAAAACAAAATCTACAACACCATTTTTCCTAAATACAAGAACAAGATTTTTGAACAAATACCAAGTTAAGACTTTCAATTCACTATGGTGCTTTAAACTTATAACAATTCTACGAAATCTCATTTATTTGATTTCACTATAGCTATTCCTTCGAGATGCCTCCTCACCGTGACGTCAGTTGGAACACTGAAATGGCAAAAATGATTGCTCAACATCTAGCTGGTGTATTCCCAGACATTGTGACCCAAATTAATCAAATCTACAACAATAACAATAACAACATTGTTATCACACCCTGCAACTGCAAACAATTCAACTCGGCTAAACCACTTAAGTTCAATGGGTCTGAAGAAGCAACTGGGCTCCTACAATGGTTTGAGAGTATCGAGAGCACATTTCACTATGTTAAGTGTCCTGGTGAGCGCAAGGTAGAGTTCGCCTCGAGTGTTTTCCAAAAGAGAGCACTCACTTGCACTCACTTGGTGGAACGGAGTCATGAGAGACAGAGGTGCAGACGTAGTAATGGCACAAACATGGGAAGAATTCAGGAATCTTATGATGAAATAATTATGTCCACGAAGCAAAATAAGGGCACTCAAAACCGAATTCTGTTATCTCAAACAAGATAGTGGTGAAAATCGTGCCTACACTGATAGGTATGAAGAGTTGAGCCTACTCTGCCCCACTATGGTCACACCCTTGGATCGGACCATTGGGAAATATATTGATGGTCTACCTGATCCAGTCCAAGATATTGTCACTAGCAGCAAACCCGCTACAGTTAGGGAGGCTATCGAACTAGCCGCTACCCTAACTGACTCCGAAGTTAGAAAAGGGAAACTTTTTCGAAAGGGAGACAAGAAACAAACCACCGAAACTACTAAGGAGAATCCAAAAGAAACAAACGATGAACCCTCCAAAAATTCTAAGAAGCGTAAAGCTTCAAAGAATTATACGATTGCTGCACCGATCCCACTTAACTCAGTACCCATTAGGGGGTTTTATCATGGGAAACAACCTCTGTGCAATCGTTGCAACTATCATCGCCAAGCTAATTCTCCATGCCGCCAGTGTATAATCTGTGGTCTTTTTGGCCATCTAGCTGCGACCTGTCGCATCCAAAACCAAGCTACCCCTATTCAAACTCGCCCTCGCTACTCAGCTGGAGCATGTTTCAATTGTGGTGATCCAAATCATTTTAAACAAAACTTCCCTAGGCTTGCAAATGCTGACTTAGCTCACGGACGAGTATTCAACGTTAATGTGACTCAAACTGATGATCAAGCACTCATGATCATTTGAACCTTTATGTTTTCATTTTGTCATCCAAGAACTATGAACATATTTCAACTATATTTGTAATGACAATATAAATTTCAAGAAGTTTTCTTCATTCTTTTATTCGTATTCCGTTTACAAATTCCAATGTGATTATACTATGTGTAATATACAACTACATACCAACTTCGAGGATTCCGTTCTTTATTATTAATAACTAAGTCTCACAGTTTAGCATATTATGATTGCACACTAGTGCGTTCATACAATCTCTGCAAAACGATCTCTACAAATACTATGTGCCTATCACTACTACATTTGTTTTCGTGACATCACATACATGGATTGTTTATCTATGAGTATAGTACAAGATTACAAATACGTTTTCGCTTCATATGTTGACCTAGCACACTTAGTACACGATTTACAAATACATTTTCGCTTCGTATGTTGACCTGGCATACTTAGTACACGATTTACAAATACATTTTCGCTTAGTATGTTAACCTAGCATACCTAGCACGTGGTTTTAAAACATTTTCACAACATACTTACATTGTTTATGACAATCCATGTTTAGTATATGATGCATACTACCAGTTTAGTTAGTGTGAAACATATATTAACATTTGTACTAAAATGAAATACCCGCTACTAATTTTGTTGTATGCAAAACAAGTAGTGCTATCATTGCTACTATGAAACACGTTCTGATTCAATATATGTTGTGTTCTAACGATGCTTATTTGATTTAGATGTCACTTCGACCTTATTATTTGTTTCCCTCACTTAACGAGAGGAGCTATGTGCACCATGCGACGAAACGAGTAATTATGGGTGCACACATAATTGTGAGGTTCCTAAATATAAGTGTTCTTATTGTGTTATTCTTCAGAACGTCACCAGGATCGCTTGAAGATTTTATGTTATCTTGGACCATTATGTGATTATCTGTTATTTGTGTATTGAAAGCACTGACCAAGACGAGTACATTCATTAACTCTATTCGAGCCGACCGGGAGTATATTATGGTGTTAAAGTGACGTTCTTGATGCCATAGGTTTGTTGACCTGTCTCCTATGCATGAGATGCTCATGGTACATGGGATGTTCCTCGTGGGACGTTATAAACCGTGTACGTATGGCCAGGCTTGAATGTACACCCCTTTGCTTGCTTAGGATTTACACTAAAAGCTTAGTATAACATAGTGCCATGCTAAACAATTTACATACACTCGATGAAACTTTTTAGATTCATAAGTTCTAAAGGTTTGAATACCTTGAGATGCTTTGAATATCCTTATTCACAATTTGAATCCCCAAAAATTTCCAACACCAAACAATGCTCCGCATCTTTGGAATCTAGCACTTTACTTATCTTTCAATCATTTCAATTACACCCTACGGTCTCCTTTGAATAAATTTCGGGATGAAATTTCCTAAAGTAGGGGAGATTGTAACCCTTGTGCAAAATTTCGGGCTTTTAAAAACTTTTTCTTTGAAAGCATTTCAATAACTGATACTTATACGAAATCTGTTTAACATAACGTACACACCGGGACAAGGAAATAAGCTACACATACCCTAAATACCCTCTACATAACTTAGAGTTAAGTTTTGAGGGCTTAGGAATGACAAAAACACGTTAATAAAAGTTCAGGGACTATATTGCAACAACTGCGAAAGTCTGCGATTCTCGTATTTTTAATACGGACCTTGAGTAGACATCCAAAATTCTTGTAATCAATAAAATCTTGTATTTTATTGATGAGATTGCAAAAACACCAATCGTTGTGCAATTTCGGTCATTTTCGTGTTCGCTAAAGCGTTTTACGTAATCTAGCAAAACGCGTAACCTTACAACCGAACGAACCGACATCCATGACATTTTCAGACAAAATCCAAGTTACATATGCCTTAACACCTTTATATAACCTAGAAATTAGGTTAAAAGGGGTTAAAAGCGACGAAACGCGACAATACAAGTCCAGGGGCCAAAACTGCCATTTTTGAAATTGCTGCCCAGCTAAGGGGCTTACGGACCGTAAGCCCAAGGACCATATGGTCCGTAAGAAGGTGCCAGACAGTTAGTTTGCAGCTGGCAGCTTCCAGTTCACTTCCTTGGCCTCCAAGTCGTGATTTTTGACACCTCTCTCCTGCTTTGGACACCTGGGAGGACACTAAGCAACGCCTTAACACCTGGATGGGTACTTGTCATGATTTGGTGATCTCTTGATCACTATAAATAGGTGATCAAGTTCTCATTCTTCTTTGCTCATTCCTTCTTCTTCAACCACCTGCTCTAAATTAGAGTTTGCTTCCCTTTGGAGGCCTCTTACTAAGCATTCTAGCCTTCCTAGAACACAAGTAAGTGTTCTTTCCTAGTCTTGTTCATTATTTTAGCCTATTTTGAGCTAAAAGTCAAACATTTGACTTTCTGTTTGACTTTCGGTTCTGACCATATTTGGTTAAGTCAAAGTTCAATTGAACTTTGCAACGTGATCATAATCACGAAGGTTATAATCCCTAGCGATTACACCTTCTGATTACCACGTTTACTAGTCGAAGTGACGAGTCAAAGTTTTGGTCAAAGATGCGCATAATGTGCATTTTACAATGAAACTATTTTCGGGTATCAAAACTCCAAGTTTTGATACCAAATCATTTTTATAACTTAGTTAGACATGTTTTAACATGTCTAACTTGTCACTCCAAGTTTGGTGCTTTATTGGGGTTGTAAGTCGAGCGGCTTTGCCTTTCGAATCCGACCTGTTTGGTCAACTTTAGGATCCAACCAAGACCTTTATTATGACCATAGTATTATAGAGAATAACCCTCTGAGGTTACACCTTATGGCCATATCGTTTGGTTAGTCAAATAACGAGTCTATTACATATTCTTTAAAATGCCGAAAATACCCTTTTAGCGCATAAATTAGTTTTGAAAATATAAGAACATTTTTTTGACATCTAATCTGATTATACAACTTATATAAACTAGTTTTGACATATTAGACTCGTCATAGGACGTATTTAACCATCCGAACCCATAGTTACGTTTATAACCCGTTAAAGTGGCGTAAACCACTTTAGCGAGCCGTAACAAGTCAAAACACTTTGAAACATCTCCTATTAAGAATGTAAGGTATTATAAACCATATTATACAAGATCCAACTCTTGTTTGGTTTATATACCTCATTCTATCCGATCTCCCGTTTTTCAAGCTTCGACACACTAACATGTAGATATCCGATACACTAGGAACCACTTTAACACATGAACTCTTGATCCTTTGAGCTTTGTTTAATCATTTGAATAAGACCTATACGCAATCCCAAGTGAGTACATAGTTCCCCTCTTTTACGTTTTGCAAATGTTTAGGGGTGATTCATATGTGCTAAAATCTTTTCAAATCTACATATTTACTATGCAAGACTTATTTGAGTACATAGTTCCCCTCTTTTGAGTTTTTCAAATGTTTTGGGGTGATTCATATGTGTAACCAATTTTTTTCAAATGTATGGCATATATGTGTTTACTAAGTGCTTTTTTTGTGTATTATTCATGTTATGCAAAACACGACGATTGAGAACACGAACCAAATCCTTAAAGCATCTATCTATCTTCTTAGTTAGATCCTTGTAGGATGTTTAAAGTGCTAAATTGAAGTCCTTGGCTGGATTCTTTGTGTACTTTAATGCGTATGTGACAAGACAATGTGGCAGACGATGTGACCAAACCAAATCCTTAAAGCATCTATCTATCTTCATAGTTAGATCCTTGTAGGATGTTTAAAGTGCTAAATTGAAGTCCTTGACTGGATTCTTTGTGTACTTTAATGTGTATGTACAAGTTGATGACCAAGTTGATGATTATGTATTTATGTGATTAGTTGTGATTTAGATAACGAAATGAGTGTAATACTATAAGAACATGGTGGATACGCCGCTGGTACTTACTATATATAAGTGTTCTTAGTGTATTGCCCTTGTAGAGTTATACAGATCACTTTAGGAGTTTATGTTCAGTTGATTCATTGTACGAATATCCAAATCCTTGTAGATTCTTCCACATTTTCATATGATAGATTATTAGAAGGATATCCAAAGTATTATTATAAATCATTGACTTGATTTCTAATAGTACTGACACGAGTAATGACCGAATTCAATATTTTTATTATTAATCCTTGATTGGATTTCTAATAACACACTCACATGTTTTATGACCGAATTCAATGTGATTACAAAGATCAAATTACAATTTGAATGAAATATAAATTACCTAGTAATAATCATATTGCCATATACAAAACTCTTTTTGTCGCAAGTTTCATAATCAAGATAATGTTGTTAGTGCATTATGTCTGTAGCTTCCGTCTGTATCGAGTCTATGTATTTTGTCCTGTATGTGTGTTTGTATATATATGTATTTTGTATCTAGACTAAACAGGGAACAAAACGTTAACTGTCAAGTCTCATCCGAACGAATGACATGTGTCATCCGGACGGATGGCCATCCGATCGGATGACCATCCGATAGGATGACACCCACACTTCCCTGGTTTTCCTATAAATAGCAGTATAGGGTCATTTGTCTAGAACCTTTTGCCATTTTGTCATAGCGAAGCTCTGTCCAATTTGCAAACGGATATGTTGTATTTTCACATTCTATCATTGGAATTGAACATGTTTATCAGTGATATTGTGGTTGGTGATTCTTAGACGATGTCGAGGGATTCCGCACCTCGCAATTGATCGATTCCTCCACGTTCTTCTACTAGAACCGTTCCTGCATTGCACCCACAAGTGGTATCAGAGCCACAGGAGGTCAGATCAGAGATAGCTACAGCAATTTCACAGAGATTTCAGCCGTTTTCTGCATTTTTCAGTCAAATCTCACTGGAGATTCTAACAATTTCATCATGAAATTGACCTTGATTTTACGGATGAAATTGACTAAATTTGGTATCAAACTGATCGGAATCTATAACAGCATAATCCTACAAAGTTTCAATCCAAAATTCGGACTAAAACACCTTCAATTTAATCAAAAACCATGAATTGTTCTTCGTGCATGATGACGTCACACATCTGATCGGATCGCCATCCGATCGGATTGCACTTGATTTGTTCTTGTTTCATTGCTGACGTCATAACTCATCCGATCGGATTGACATCCGACCGGATAAGTATTGAGGTTTAAAGAGTTTAAAGGCCAAGTTACATTTTACGAACGACCATCTGATCGGATCGCCATCCGATCGGATCGCCATTCAACACTTGTGTCATCCGATACTTGGCATTTGTTTCATTATTCACTTGTGTCATCCGATCGAACTGCCATTTGATCGGACGACCATCCGATCCAAGTGTTCAAGTTTTTGAAATTTGTGAAATTTTTCTAAGTGTTTGACTTTTCAGGATTTTCAAGATGGGAGACGACCTTTTGAACCCATTCAGTGACATTTTCGCGTATAACACGGGAGATACATCCACAACCACAAATACCAACACGAACCCGAAGAATGCATCAAAGGCAATCTCAGATTCGCTCAACGTTGATAATGCCTACGGAACATACACAAAGCCACCGAAGTTGATGGCAATTGAGGATTACAACAGATGGGCTAATAGGTTTGATGGATGGTTAAAGGCTTTCGTGTACGAGAACTGGAGGTGTATGAAAAATTGTTTCACGGCTGTCACACCCCGACCACGTAGAACATACCAAACATGGCGGAAACATCGGGGAGTGTTGTAACAGAATTAATGTTTCAAATCCATGGCAATTGAAGTTTCGTTTTATTCATTAAAAGTGTTACAATGTTTTAACAAACAAAGAAATACAACTTAATTAACTAGTCTTGCATCTTTTATTGTCACTAAAGCCCAAGTCTGTCTATGTGTAACTTGATCATCTTATGCAACAGCGCCTGAAAAACACATGTGAAAATAGGTACGTCAGCATAAAAATGCCTGTGAGATACATAGGTTTTGTGAAAATAAGATTCATGACTTATGTTTGAGAAAATGTTTAGTCATGAACCTTGTTATTTGCTTTGTCTTTTAAATCATTTGAAAAACGATAAGATCAGATGATAAGTATAAATAAATGTAAGGTTAAATGAATAACCAAGTAAAATGTGTTTGCATAAGATAAGTTGTTTATAAATCAATGTCTTGTGAAAAGTATGTTATTTGTATGAAATGTTCTATGTCTCAAACTGAAATGATTCAAATAACGTTACGACATGTAATACCATACAAACACTTATATATAGGAAGTACCAGCGGCGTATCCACCATGCTTGTATCATATTACACACGCATCGTTACTTAATCACTTAATCAAACCAAACCAAACAATGTAAAATGTTCATGTCAAGATGTAAATCATGTCAAAATGTCTATGTCAAATATCCATGTCAAATGTCTATGTCAAATATCCATGTCAAATGTCTATGTCAAATATCCATGTCAAATGTCTATGTCAAATATCCATGTCAAATGTCTATGTCAAAATATCATGTATGGCAAGTGAAATGTCTCAACTAAACCATATGCACAACAACAAAGTATTGAAGTAAAACTTGGTTTAAATCAAAGCTATGTTTTGTGTAAATGCATGCAACTATTTAATATGAACATTTATGCGGTATTGTGAATATGCATACATCCAAGCCTGGCGACTGTGGTGATAAACCCTTTAAACAAATTAAAGGTCTATCTGTCTTAATATCAACGAATTCGGTCATTCCTTTCATCCCCTTTCCCTGGGACGTCCGGAACGGGAGTTGTCAATTCCTATGGTACCACTACCTACTAACGAACGGCATGATCGGTGTTAATGAATGTATTGTCCCATGTAAACAAACCAAATGTCATACCAAAATGTAAGCATGTGATGAAAAACAATGTACTAAGTATGCACGCAATGGACATAAATAGCATAAAATGTAAATGTAAAACGATGTACTAAGTATGAACTAAATGGACATACATAGCATAAAACACAATGAGATCATGTACTATAAGTGTACTATTGAACATAGCAGTATATGATGTGAAAACATGTAAAGCATGAAAGTAACAAGTAGGCACATGTGTTCCACCCCAAAACAGTTTGGAAAACAGTAAAAGAGGGGTCTATGTACTCACTTGAGATTGCTCAGTTGTCTAAAGATAACCACCAAGCAGTGCTAGAGATCTCGGAATTAAACGGCTCCTAATATAGGTAACTATGTTAAATAACCGGACCTAAATCGGAAGACTGGGTAGCATTAGGGTTTGTAAACCAAACGAGTGTGGAGACTCGTGTGATATAGTTTAACAAAGCCTACATACTAAATGAAACCTAACATAATTGATTACGACCCATTACGACCCGTTTAGGAAGCTTATGCTACTTTAACGCGTCGTGCGCGTGAAACGCGTTTGGACCGCCTAACTAGTCCTATGACAAGTATTATATGCCTAAACATGTTACATAATCAGTTACGTGACAAAAGTTTAGGTTACATATGCTAAATTACCAATTATGTATGAAAAGGGTATTCTGGTAATTTACCTAAGGCATATAAACTACCTATCATATAACTACTTAAACGTCGTGACCATAAGGTATAACCTCGGAAGGTTATTCCCTACACTATGGTCACCTAATGTGTTTGGTCGGATCCTAATGATCGACCAAACTGGGTCGGGTTCGAAGGTATAGGCGATTTATTAGATCGCCTACCCTACGACCCTAGACAACGTGGTAATCAGTAGGCATAGTCCCAAGGGACTATGACCATCGTGATTACAATCACGTTGCGAAGTTCAAGCGAACTTCGCATTGACCATTACTGGTCAACGCTGAAAGTCAAACAAAGTTTGACTTTCTGACTCGAAAAGCAGTAAAAATAAGGAAAATAACGAAAGAATACTTACGAAGGGTCCCCGAATGCTAACCCAGATCGAAATAGCTCAGGTATGAAACGAAGGTTCCAACTTAGAGCTCTCAAAATCAGAATTCTTGTGAGGAAAAGTGAAGGGTGGAGGTGGGTATTTATAGTAAATGGTCCACCGTTAGGATCGTTTGTCGAATATCGTGCCTTAATCACATCCGTACATGTGTCGGAACCTTATGGTACCCAAAATGGCCACTCACCATAAGAGATCAACATGTGGCAAGGGGTTAGGGAGTGGTTAACAGCTGTTAACAGCTGTAAAAACCCCATTTTGCTGCATTTAGCCCCTACTTAGGGACCTAGTTTGGCAGATTTACAGTTTCAGTCCCTGCAACCTCAAAACTTGGTTTTCGATGCATTTTTTTGACACGTTTTAGCCCTGTTAACCCCATTTCAAAGCTCTAAAATGAAGTTAAAGTATAGGGAACTTAAAGTGTGTTAAAAAATATCTCGGGTGTCGGTTCGTTTAGCCGTACGGTTACGTTGTTCGGTTAATTACGACGGAATGCGCATAAGCGCGAAAAATGATCCAAATGGCGTGACGAATGGATTTTTCTTATGCCAAACACTAAAATAAAATATTTTAGTGCTTACATAAATTTTTGGATGTCCGGATGTATTCAGAACGTAAGTTATGCACGAAAATGCAAACTTGTGCACTTTTTTTGACGCTTTTCGTACCTGAATGAGCCAAAAGTTTATTTTAGCACACCGAACCCCTCAAAGCCTATTTCTAAGCTATATAAAAGATATTTAAGGTGTGTTTAACTTATGGTCATGTTCCGGAATGTATGTTACAGTTCAAATTGGCATACTTTCGCAGTTTGTCAAGTTTAGTCCCTGTAAGCGAATTAACTTGTTTTTGCCATACCAAAGCCTTCAAAACTTATTTCTAAGTTATGTAAAGGTTATTTAAGGTATGTTAAGCCTATGTCACTATCCCGGAGTATTCGTTGCATTAAACTGGTTATATTTACGCATCAGTGCGCGTATAACCTTCCAGAAAGCGATTTTAAAGCTTGAAATTGAACAAGAGTTGATATGTGTAAACGATACACATATTTTTACAAATCCCAAGTATGAAATACAATATTTCATCGGTTTGGCATTTGTTTGACGGCCGTGGAGGCACAGGTGTTACAGTCTCCCCTACTTTAGGAAATTTCGTCCCGAAATTTATTTAGAGGAAACTTGTAAGAGTTTAAAACATGAAGTTGAAAAGATCGAACAACATTGGCTAGGTTTCTGAACTTTTAGTAACTTTAATAATCATCATGATTGCAACGTAAGAGGGATACTTATATACAAGTATATAAAGCATCATTGGTGCGTCCACCGTACCTCCATTACATCGTCCTCCTTTTGTTATTGTTGTCGCTATCGGTTCTTTCACATAATAAATCTTACTGGATTTCTGTGCACTAAATTTCATAATTATGTGCGCATCCATAATTAGAGAATTCCTTGCACAGTTCACACAGTCTATTTTATAATGTGTAGGGTAAAACCAAATGAACAATCCTGTGATAAGCGTGACTTAGACCGCCATAGAGTCCTTTAGACTAAATCAATAAATGATTTAAATAGACTATCAAGGAGTCTGTTCAGCTACATCACTAGATGTCATTTTTTTTTTTTTTTTTACCAAATTGTGAATCAATCTTTTTGACTAGACCACTAAAGGGTCTCTTATAAAACATGGAGTGGTACTATATAATCCAAGGGTCTTAACTATTACATAGAAGCCCATTTAAGGATTAAAGGTAGTACCTTTTGAATATCCTGCTACGAATCCCTCATATGAAGATATGAAAGATCCTGCAAGGATTTGGATAAAGAATATCCAGAGTATTAAAAACACCAAAAATGCATAAAAGAAAACATAAGATGAGTAAACACATAGTCACATAACCACAAAATTGTTTGTTAATTTGTCTTGTAAATTGCGTACATGCATTTAAAGCACACTAGGAATCCATTCCGTGGATTTCATTTGGTACTTTAAACGTTATCTAGAATCCAACTATAAAGATAGAAAGATTCAAAAAGAAAATTCGATTTCGATTATTAGGAACCGAAGTGTTCGAGTTAAGGTACATAAGGAATCCAATTAAGGACTCTGATTTGAATGATGATTATCCACAAGGGTCTAAATATGAAGATAAAAAGATCCCATATGGATTTTTTTTTTGAAGTTGAAGATGTTTTGAAACCTTGCACTGGATGTGCTTAGGTCAAAACATGTTGTAAAATGCTTATGAAGTTGAGATGCTTGATATGTCAAGGCGACATATGAAGCAGAATTTTGAAGGTTAAGTCAATGTATGAGGAAAATATTTTTGAAAACTATGCATGGGGTTCTTTTAAGAAAAAGGTGTTTAACGTTTTTGAAACCTTATATATAATATTTTTGAAATAAAGTAGGTGTATTAGGTAGATATATTTACAAAAATGTTTTTAAAATCATGCGAGATGAATTTTGAAATTATGTATAAGGTTTTTGAAAGACATGAATGATGCTTTTCGAAATCATGCACTTGATAAGAAAATGTATTGTGTTAATATTGTCTTCAGACTATATGAAATATTTTGAAATTAGAAAGGTTGGTTTTGATAACATGGCCAATGTTTTTGAAATAACATAGACAATGCATCTAGAAAAATTGTTTTCAAACTATTTGAAATGTTTTGAGATCATGAAGATTGTTTTGAAATACTGGTACTGTGTATGTTGAAAAATCAAAACGTAATGGATATGAGATTTGAAAATACCCTTAGTTATCTAACCAAGGATTCCAAGGCACAGATGTGCGAAAAGCACGATTACTCATAATGTCACTTTATTTTCTGTACTTCGTATCTTAGAATGAAACGAGTACTTAAAATTTTCGAAGGAATCATGAGCGATCATTTGAAAGAGAGAATCACAAGAGTAGTTTGTAAGGAACATAGTTCCTTGATGTAGGTATCATAGGAAAATCATACACACATGTAACTATACTTGTATATCAGAATTTGTGAACAACGATTTATTTATAAACAAAACAAATTGTTTCACATTACAAGGCAACAAAAGAACAAAAGCATAAGACAGCAACATCTTCTAGTCAGCCAACTGCTCATCCGTGGGTGGGATTTGCATTTGCAAGCTTTGGGCATTTGTTCCTGAAATGGCTCGTATCGCCACAGTTGTAGCAAGTACCACGCGGGAAACGAGCTTGAGTAGGGTTGACTTGGAGTTGATTTAGACCACCTTGGTTCGGGTTACATCGACAAGTACTTGCCAGGTGACCAACTCTTCCACATGATACACACCGATGACACTGTAAGTGAGCTTGGTGATGCCCCTTACATTTGTTGCATAATGGTGCCGTTCCCTTGTATTGCTTCTTAGCAGGTGGTGTTGACACCCGGATGGGTCCTGCTTGATTTGATACTGCTGCAGTTGGACAAACCCTTGCCGTATGACCTATAAGTCCACAAGTTTGGCATTTGCGGCACTTCACACTAGCCTGATGATGAAGGCTACATTGTTTGCACAAAGGTGAAGTTCCAAGGTACGGCTTCCTAGCTGGTGGCCTTGCCACTTGGCTAGGTCCCGCTTGATTAGGTGTAACCGCTGCGGGTTTCCTTGAAGCCTTACGCTTCCTTGATGTTGTTGCAAGTCTGACTACTGCTTCCTTTGGTGTCTCTTGAGTGGCTTCATTGTCGAGACGAGAGGCTTCATTGTTAAGACGAGCCATGGCAATACCTAAATCCACAGTCCTCTGAATCACTTCGCCAATTTGCTGGACAAATTTGGCTGTTCGCTCGGGCATTTGACCAGTGCCAAGAGGAATAGACATTCTAGAAGAAAATGAAAGACAGAGGAAGAAACGAGTGAAAGGTTATTGGATAATCAATACAGAATGGTAACGAATGAAAATTGTGATCATTTGTTTGTTACCTAAGGCAAACAAATGAGATGGTGACAAATCAAAATAAATAGGTCAAAAATAATGTATTGCGAAGACATGCTCGCCTATAAGTGAACACTCATCCCAAGAATTCCCAGGTAAGCACAACTGGTCTCGCGTCTGATGAGATGTATACGAAGTGCTTGCCTAGCCAGAAAACCCAGAATACAGGCATTCACCCTTCCAGTTTGCACGTGTTCACATTATTTAAAACCCAAAACCTTGACGAAGTTTTGAAAACTCCAAGAGGTTCAAAACCATATAATAGAGAGTTCAAAACCTTATAACAGAGAGTTCAAAACCTAGTAATCAATCATCCTAGAACAGATGATTAGTTTTCAAAGCGGTTTTGAAATTCATGTTCTTGTTGCGGTTGTCGCCTAAGGATAGGCGACAGTATTGTTTTATGACTAAACGCAAGTAAACTCGCGTTAGGGTCCTAAGAAGGTTATAGACTAGGTCAAAGCATTACTAATTACTAATAACCTAATTCCCTATAACCATTGGCTCTGATACCATCTTTTCTGTCACACCCCGACCACGTAGAACATACCAAACATGGCGGAAACATCGGGGAGTGTTGTAACAGAATTAATGTTTCAAATCCATGGCAATTGAAGTTTCGTTTTATTCATTAAAAGTGTTACAATGTTTTAACAAACAAAGAAATACAACTTAATTAACTAGTCTTGCATCTTTTATTGTCACTAAAGCCCAAGTCTGTCTATGTGTAACTTGATCATCTTATGCAACAGCGCCTGAAAAACACATGTGAAAATAGGTACGTCAGCATAAAAATGCCTGTGAGATACATAGGTTTTGTGAAAATAAGATTCATGACTTATGTTTGAGAAAATGTTTAGTCATGAACCTTGTTATTTGCTTTGTCTTTTAAATCATTTGAAAAACGATAAGATCAGATGATAAGTATAAATAAATGTAAGGTTAAATGAATAACCAAGTAAAATGTGTTTGCATAAGATAAGTTGTTTATAAATCAATGTCTTGTGAAAAGTATGTTATTTGTATGAAATGTTCTATGTCTCAAACTGAAATGATTCAAATAACGTTACGACATGTAATACCATACAAACACTTATATATAGGAAGTACCAGCGGCGTATCCACCATGCTTGTATCATATTACACACGCATCGTTACTTAATCACTTAATCAAACCAAACCAAACAATGTAAAATGTTCATGTCAAGATGTAAATCATGTCAAAATGTCTATGTCAAATATCCATGTCAAATGTCTATGTCAAATATCCATGTCAAATGTCTATGTCAAATATCCATGTCAAATGTCTATGTCAAATATCCATGTCAAATGTCTATGTCAAAATATCATGTATGGCAAGTGAAATGTCTCAACTAAACCATATGCACAACAACAAAGTATTGAAGTAAAACTTGGTTTAAATCAAAGCTATGTTTTGTGTAAATGCATGCAACTATTTAATATGAACATTTATGCGGTATTGTGAATATGCATACATCCAAGCCTGGCGACTGTGGTGATAAACCCTTTAAACAAATTAAAGGTCTATCTGTCTTAATATCAACGAATTCGGTCATTCCTTTCATCCCCTTTCCCTGGGACGTCCGGAACGGGAGTTGTCAATTCCTATGGTACCACTACCTACTAACGAACGGCATGATCGGTGTTAATGAATGTATTGTCCCATGTAAACAAACCAAATGTCATACCAAAATGTAAGCATGTGATGAAAAACAATGTACTAAGTATGCACGCAATGGACATAAATAGCATAAAATGTAAATGTAAAACGATGTACTAAGTATGAACTAAATGGACATACATAGCATAAAACACAATGAGATCATGTACTATAAGTGTACTATTGAACATAGCAGTATATGATGTGAAAACATGTAAAGCATGAAAGTAACAAGTAGGCACATGTGTTCCACCCCAAAACAGTTTGGAAAACAGTAAAAGAGGGGTCTATGTACTCACTTGAGATTGCTCAGTTGTCTAAAGATAACCACCAAGCAGTGCTAGAGATCTCGGAATTAAACGGCTCCTAATATAGGTAACTATGTTAAATAACCGGACCTAAATCGGAAGACTGGGTAGCATTAGGGTTTGTAAACCAAACGAGTGTGGAGACTCGTGTGATATAGTTTAACAAAGCCTACATACTAAATGAAACCTAACATAATTGATTACGACCCATTACGACCCGTTTAGGAAGCTTATGCTACTTTAACGCGTCGTGCGCGTGAAACGCGTTTGGACCGCCTAACTAGTCCTATGACAAGTATTATATGCCTAAACATGTTACATAATCAGTTACGTGACAAAAGTTTAGGTTACATATGCTAAATTACCAATTATGTATGAAAAGGGTATTCTGGTAATTTACCTAAGGCATA
This sequence comes from Helianthus tuberosus, assembly GCA_030545235.1. Taxonomy (NCBI): domain Eukaryota; kingdom Viridiplantae; phylum Streptophyta; class Magnoliopsida; order Asterales; family Asteraceae; genus Helianthus; species Helianthus tuberosus. The sequence goes on along the minus strand of JARYGA010059771.1, from coordinate 8,853,802 downwards.
TAAACTACCTATCATATAACTACTTAAACGTCGTGACCATAAGGTATAACCTCGGAAGGTTATTCCCTACACTATGGTCACCTAATGTGTTTGGTCGGATCCTAATGATCGACCAAACTGGGTCGGGTTCGAAGGTATAGGCGATTTATTAGATCGCCTACCCTACGACCCTAGACAACGTGGTAATCAGTAGGCATAGTCCCAAGGGACTATGACCATCGTGATTACAATCACGTTGCGAAGTTCAAGCGAACTTCGCATTGACCATTACTGGTCAACGCTGAAAGTCAAACAAAGTTTGACTTTCTGACTCGAAAAGCAGTAAAAATAAGGAAAATAACGAAAGAATACTTACGAAGGGTCCCCGAATGCTAACCCAGATCGAAATAGCTCAGGTATGAAACGAAGGTTCCAACTTAGAGCTCTCAAAATCAGAATTCTTGTGAGGAAAAGTGAAGGGTGGAGGTGGGTATTTATAGTAAATGGTCCACCGTTAGGATCGTTTGTCGAATATCGTGCCTTAATCACATCCGTACATGTGTCGGAACCTTATGGTACCCAAAATGGCCACTCACCATAAGAGATCAACATGTGGCAAGGGGTTAGGGAGTGGTTAACAGCTGTTAACAGCTGTAAAAACCCCATTTTGCTGCATTTAGCCCCTACTTAGGGACCTAGTTTGGCAGATTTACAGTTTCAGTCCCTGCAACCTCAAAACTTGGTTTTCGATGCATTTTTTTGACACGTTTTAGCCCTGTTAACCCCATTTCAAAGCTCTAAAATGAAGTTAAAGTATAGGGAACTTAAAGTGTGTTAAAAAATATCTCGGGTGTCGGTTCGTTTAGCCGTACGGTTACGTTGTTCGGTTAATTACGACGGAATGCGCATAAGCGCGAAAAATGATCCAAATGGCGTGACGAATGGATTTTTCTTATGCCAAACACTAAAATAAAATATTTTAGTGCTTACATAAATTTTTGGATGTCCGGATGTATTCAGAACGTAAGTTATGCACGAAAATGCAAACTTGTGCACTTTTTTTGACGCTTTTCGTACCTGAATGAGCCAAAAGTTTATTTTAGCACACCGAACCCCTCAAAGCCTATTTCTAAGCTATATAAAAGATATTTAAGGTGTGTTTAACTTATGGTCATGTTCCGGAATGTCTGTTACAGTTCAAATTGGCATACTTTCGCAGTTTGTCAAGTTTAGTCCCTGTAAGCGAATTAACTTGTTTTTGCCATACCAAAGCCTTCAAAACTTATTTCTAAGTTATGTAAAGGTTATTTAAGGTATGTTAAGCCTATGTCACTATCCCGGAGTATTCGTTGCATTAAACTGGTTATATTTACGCATCAGTGCGCGTATAACCTTCCAGAAAGCGATTTTAAAGCTTGAAATTGAACAAGAGTTGATATGTGTAAACGATACACATATTTTTACAAATCCCAAGTATGAAATACAATATTTCATCGGTTTGGCATTTGTTTGACGGCCGTGGAGGCACAGGTGTTACAACGGCTACAAGACAAGATCATGAAAACTTGACTGATACTGAACAGGAAATGTTTATAGCTGAACAGAAGTGCATTGCCCTACTTCATCAATCAGTCCGAGATGACATTATATCTTTGATTGACTACGTTAATTCAAAAGATTTATGGGGTAAATTGGAAAAGAAATGTATTGGGGGTGAAGAAATTGTGAAAAACAAGAAAAGATTGCTGAAAAAGGAATTTGATTTATTCGCTTGTATGAAAAATGAGAGTGTACGACAGATGATCGAAAGGTTTTGTCATCTGAAGGCAGAACTAAACAGATATGGGATCATGATAGAAAAAGATGAGATGGTCGACAAAATGTTTGAAGCTCTGCCAGATGAGCAAGACTGGCAATATTTTGGTCTGATGCTGAAAAATACCAAACCAATGGCAGATATGACGATTGATTGGTTGATCAAGAGACTCGAAAGTCATGAATTGGAGATAAAGAAGATGAATAAAGTGAACAGCACGACATATCAACAGAATGTTGATCTTTACTGTCGAGGTAGCATGATTCCAAAAGTCACTTCTTCAAAAACAGCGTTTACTGCTGAAAGTTCAAACACTGTGACTCAAGAAAAGAACACCAACAGTTCTTCGCCAACCAGTGGTTATCATGGATCTGGTTTTTCTTCTGCTTCATACAATCAACAACCACAAAATGCTCCTAAAAATGTTTTTCAATGCAACATTGCTGTTAACCTGAATAACGCTCAGAATTTCAACGAGAAAACAACAAAACAACAGATGGTATTCCTTGCTTCTATTCTGGAGTCGTATGAAAGTTTGGTAGCTGGAAAGATTGGAAACACGAATCTTACAAAAGAGGACTACGACCAGATAGATCCTGAGGAGATGGAGTTGATTGATATTCGTTGGTGCATGGCGAGTGTGATCCGCAGAGCACAACGATTCATGGAGAGCACGGAGAGAAATTCTATTGGAGGTCCTTCGACAAAACTCGATTTCGACAAATCCAAGGTGACGTGCTTCAAGTGTAAGCAAAAGGGGCACTTCAAGCGTGAATGTAGAAACTCTGCAGCAGATGAAACAACAAATCCTTTTCATGATGATTACTACAAGAAAGCTTTTATCATCGAAACCGTGAAGAGCCACCCAGAATGAAACAGATTGAGGAGACTCCAAAAGAAAAATCCAGAGCTTTAGCTGTGATTCAGGATGATGAAGGTTTTGATTGGAGTGAATTTTTGCCAGATGAGGACGCAGTTGGTTTTGAATTTATGGCAACAACAAAACAAACAGAAGAAGAGACAACATACATCCGTCGAAAGATTTTGGCACAACATATGAAGCAAAAGATCTACGAAGCTTGGAAAGAAGCCAAAAAGGCAAGAAGATGGGATCCGGATCATGAATGTTAATTAGATCCAAAAGGCAACATCTGTGTGGAACCATCAACAGTTGATGTTGAAACTCTCATAAAATCAATATCAGAAACTGAAGAACAGAACAAGATCGACGCTGCAAAGAAAGCCGAAAAAGAAAGGCTAGAGTCAAAGAAGGTAGATGAAGAGATCATCGACACTACTAAAGAAATGACAGCAGAAAATCTTACGAAAATGGCCGACAAAGTTCTAATGGCGAAAGCATTTGAGGTAGATTCCATGTCTGCTTCTAGTTCTGAGTCATCAAGCAAGGTCAGTAGTAGTGGTTCAAATAATGAATCAGACTGATTGTGCTAAAACCAAAAGTGTTTGCAGAAATTGCATGAAAGAATGCAAAGTCTGCAACACACATGCGTATCTCACAAACAAACGAATCCAAGACCTGGTTGAAAAGGTTGGCATGATTGATAAAGAAGTTTTAAATCGAGATAAATTGGTCAAGGATTCAAGTGAGAGAATCAAAGAATTAACCGAAAAGATTGAAAAAAGATAAAAGTGATGTTGAACGTTTTCAGAAAGAAAATGAAAAATTAACTCTTGAAAACAGAAAAATTTATGAAAATTTTGACAAGTTAAAAAGAACGATAAAAGATTCAGATGAACGAAATGATAAAACTTACAAAGAGAACATTCATTTGTCTGGAGTTCTTCAGGCAAAAGAGAAACAAATTAACCAACAATTGGATGAGATCGCAAGTCTCAAGCTTCAATTCCAGGAAGCTAAGATTGAAAACGAGAGAATCAATCTAAAGCTGACCAGCTATAACTCAGCTAGCTTTGTTCTTCAACACATCGTTCCCAAACCAGTCGGGAAGAACAAAGCTGGTGAGGATGTTTACTCAGATGGAATGGGGGTGGGTTATCATCAAGTTCCACCACCTGTGCTCAATAATTTTTCAAAGAAACAATCCGGGTTGGTTAATGAATTTGAAACAAGTGAGAAAACAAATGCTGAAAAATTGCCAGAAACAATTGATGTCACATTCACTTCACAATCTGATGAAGAAAATGTTCAATCTGAAGTGGTAAAAAATGTTGTTGAGAATGTATTAAAATCAGACAGTGATTCCACTGAAGATGAAGAATGTTTTCTGAACAACTACATTCCGATACCAAAATCCCAGAACAACTCAAATGATGAACCTACTCTTGTCATGTACAAGATGTGTGGTTCTGATAAGTTGTACTCAGATATTGAGTTTCCGATTGAGAATGTGAATATTGATAAGCTGAAGAAAGTTTTCAAACTTGTTGAAATTGATGTTTCTGAGATTGAAGGGTTAAAGAGTACCGAAAGGTTTTTGAACTTTGAACGAGATAAATCTTACTATAAGAAACCTGTTGTACCACCACGTTTTAACAAGAACAACCAAAACAGATGGTCGGGTGGTTATCAGGGTGGTAAGAATTACCCAAAAAAGAACTTTCTGAAAAAAAAGTTTATTGAAAAGAAATTGTTTGTAAAGAGTTCAAGCTCTATTTCCGAGCAAGAATCGGGAATCTTTTCAAAAACAAATGAAGAATTCTTTGCTAAGAAGGCCTCACAACCTAAGACTGAAGGTAAAAGTCGGGAAGTTGACACCCGCACTTGCTTCAAATGCAATGAAGTTGGTCACATTACACGAAAGTGCACCAACTTAAAACCTAAGTCTGTGGTTGTTGAGAATCCGAGAAAGAAGAATGATGTCAAAGGCAAAGCACCTATGTTTGTCGACAAGAAGATTTTGAAATCCGAGAACATTAAAGTAAAAAATGAAACTGTTAAACTGCCGGTAAAGAAAAATGACCATTTTTACAAACGGGTTGCTTCTTCACAACAAACATGGAAGCCAAAATCTGAAGCTAAGACATCAAGTGTTCTAAAACCAAAGGTTTCTGATACTCCAAAACAATCATCTTCAACTAAACCAGTTAAGATGAATGTACCTCTGGATTTTTACGAAAAGCTGGAGAAACAAACTTTGACCCCACCAGGGAAGAAGTATGTTCCAAAGAAAGATCAACCATCTGGTCAACCTCCAAAAGACGAATTGTTTTTATACAAAGAGGTTGAGGTTGGATCTGAAGAGAGTCTTAAAATGAATGACAAAAACTTCCCACCATTGTACACTGCGACAACCCACATTAACATCAAGCTACCTGAGTCAAAGGAGGCTTGGGTTGCTTCAACTTCTAACTAAGTGTTTGTGAAATGTGTAGGAGCTCCCGAGATCTATCTCAAAGTGGATTATGGATAGTGGAGTGTCCTGGCACATGACAGGGAGAAAGACGCTGTTATACGATGTTAGAGGTTTAAACGGCGGTTACGTCGGTTTCGTAGGAAATCAAGGAGGACGAATTATTGGGGAAGGCAAGCTATCAAACGGTGTAGTGACATTTGAGAGAGCCAACTATATAGCACTAAGGGTAAATGATCTGTACGTGTTGGATATGAGAATGTATACTTTTTATTAGAAATTATATTCCGGAAAAGTTAATGCAAAAGTTAAGTATATGAATACTTAATTAACACAATAAAAATACGTATTCTCGTACGTATAAATACACCGGAATACCCCACCGATACTTGGTAAAAATATACAAGTTTAAGATACGAGTATGAATACACACATCCTTGGGAAGTTACACATGTGGAAATTCATAAATGTGACAAGTTAAAATATATTATTTTAGCAATTATTCCAAAATTCAATAAATATAATTTAAGTTAAAATATTTATTGTTTTAACAAATAATTATATCACTTGGAATAATATTAAAGCCACAATGAAACGTAACTCAAAGACACTAATTAAGACTAAGTCAAGGCACGACCCACTCGTCTAATAAACCGTAGTACGTTGTAGGTAGTCGTGCACTCTAAAGGAAAGATTTGAGTTCTATCGGATCGAAGAACGCAAGATTGTGAGTTCATGTCCCCCTTTTCTTTTTACTGTTTTTGGTTTTATAACTTTGAGGGTGAAGTACATGTTACAAATTGTTTACCAACGTTTACATATGGTATGGTTAGCTAAGGAATGAACTGTTAGATCATGTGAGTGGTGGGTACAACGCTTAAGACCATTAATCCTCGTAGTAGGACCGAGAGACATGAGTGATAGATCTATTTGGGTGTTGCGAGCCCCACCCATGAGGACCGGGATTTGGCCCATGAGGTGACTATGTCTTACAGCCGGAAGCCCGGTACAAAATCCGCTAGGATTGAGCCTTCCTGCATCACGTCACACATATTAATGGTCTTGTAAACCATTAATCGGTCTGTTTTCCTTGTTTGCTTTCATACCGGGTTTATAAAACATACATACTTACAATGATTACAAAGGTTTATTAGTGCACACATACAAAACACATGAACTCGCTCAACTTTTGTTGATGTTTTCAAACTACATGTATTTCAGGAAACTAAATGTGGATCTGGCGGGCGTTTGGAAGTTTTAAGTCATGTTTCTAATAAAAGATTTCATCCAAAGTCGAAGGGTTTAGGTTATGTATTCTATCTTGGATAAGATACATGGCTCAAAACCTAGTTTATTAGTGTCTTTTGTGAAGTCCTTATGGAACTTAAAACTTGTTGGTATGGTATTTTGAACATGAAGTCTGTGTTTGGATTTTAAGACAATGCTGTTTGTAATGTTTTAAAACTATCTATGGATGAACATCTTGGGTTTTATCATATAGTTTGTTTGTTATGGTTGAATGCAATGATATTAAGCAAGTCACACATAATCACGCTTCCGCAAAAGCCAGGGTGTGACAGTTTGGTATCAGAGATTCGATTCTAGCGAACTAGGATTCTTTCTCGAGTCTAGACTACAATCATTAGGGCTCTCACAAAAATATTTTTACAACATGTTTTCATTGCATACACAAAATGCACAGATCCATGGAACAAACGTTTTAGAAAGGAAATACAAGAAACATAATACAAGGTCACATTTGTGGTTTAGTCTGGGATAGACTAGGAATGATAGAAAGGGTTTCAGGTGTCACACCCCGACCACGTGGAACATATAAAACGTGGCGGAAACGTCGGGGAGTGTTGTAACAGAATTAATCGTTTCAAATCCATGGCAATTAAAGTTTCGTTTTATTAATCAAACATGAGAGTTTACATTGTTTTAAACAAGAAACAAAGAGTACATAACAAAAATTAACTAGTTCTTGTTGCGTTTTAAGTCACTAAGGCACAAGTCCGCCTAAGTATGTCTTGATAAGTCCTATGCATCATCTCCTGAAAACACATGTGAAAATAGGTACGTCAGCATAAAAATGCCTGTGAGATACATAGGTTATGTGAAAATAGGATTCATGACTTATGTTTGAGAAAATGTTTAGTCATGAACCTTGTAATTTGCTTTGTTTTGTAAATCATTTGAAAAACAATAAGTTCAGATGATATGTATAAATAAGAAAATAATGCATGGTTAAATGAGTAACCATGTAAAATGAGTTTGTAAAAGTTAATTTGTTTGTAAAACAATGTATTGTGAAAGGTATGTTATTTGTATAAAATGTTATATGTATCAAACTGAAATGATTCAAATAACGCTACGATATATGTAATACCATACAAACATTTATATATAGGAAGTACCAGCGGCGTATCCACCATGCTTGTATCATATTACACACGCACCGTTACTCAAATCACTTACCCAAACAAACCACCAATGTAAGATGTCTATGTTTAAATCAATTGCCAAACGTATTGAATAATATGTCATAAATGTTTATGTCAATATGTAAATCATGTAATGTGTAACCAATGTGATCTGTATGGCTAGTGAAATGTATCAACTAAACCATATGCACAAAAACAAAGTATTGAAGTAAAACATGGTTTAAATCAAAGCTATGTTTTGTGGAAATGCATGCTATACTGATACGAACATCTATGCGGTGTTGTGAAAAATGCATACATCCAAGCCTTGAGACTGTGGCGATAAACCCTTAAACAATTTAAAGGTTTATCTTAATTATGTATATCGAATTCGGTCATTCCTTCCAATCCAAACAAACCCAGGATTTCAGGAACGAGAGTTGTCAATTCCTATGGTACCACTACCTACTAACGAACGGCGTAGCTAATGTTAATGAATGTATTGTTCCATTGTAAACAACCCAAATGTCATAACAAAATGTAAGCATGTGATGAAAACAACTGTACTAAGTATGCAACAAATTAACATACATAGCATGTGATATGATGTGAAACGATGTACTAAGTATGAACTAAATGGACATACATAGCATAAAATGTAATGTAAAACAATGTACTAAGTATGCACACAATGGGCACACATAGCATAAAATGTAATGTAAAACAATGAAAATCATGTACTATAAATGTACTAATGAACATAGCAAGTATATGATGTGAAGAACAGGAAAGCATGAAAGTAACAAGTAGGCACATGTGTTCCACCCCAAAATGTTTGGAAAACAGTAAAAGAGGGGTCTATGTACTCACTTGAGATTGCTCAGAAGTCCTAGGATAACCACCAAGTAAAGCTAGAGATCACGGAATCAAACGGCACCTACTATAGGTAACTACATTAATAAACCGGACCTAAATCGGAAGATCGGATAGAATGAGGGTTCGTAAACCAAACGAGTATGGAGACTCGGGTAATATGGTTTAACAAAGCCTACATACTAAATGAAACCTAACATAAGTGCTTACGATCCATTACGACCCGTTTAGGTAGCTTATGCTACTTTAACGCGTCGTTCGCGTGAAACGCGTTCGGACCGCCTAACTAGCCCTATGGCAAGTGTTATATGCCTAAACATGTTATATAATCAGTTATGTGACAAAAGTTTAGGTTACATATGCTTAATTACCAATTATACATGAAAAGGGTATTCTGGTAATTTACCTAAGGCATATAAACTACCTATCATACAACTACTTAAACGTAGCGACCATAAGGTATAACCTCGGAAGGTTATTCCCTATATACTATGGTCACCTAATGTGTTTGGTCGGATCCTAATGATCGACCAAATGGGTCGGGTTCGAAGGTATAAGTGATTTATTAGATCGCTTACCCTACGACCCTAGACAACGTGGTAATCAGTAGGCAGAGTCCCAAGGGACTATAACCAACGTGATTGCACTCACGTTGCGAAGTTCAAACGAACTTCGCATTGACCATAAACTGGTCAACGCAGAAAGTCAAACAAAGTTTGACTTTCAGACTCTAAAAGACTCGAAAAGCAATAAAAGAACGAAAGAATACTTACGAAGGGTCCCCGAATGCTAATCTCGATTCAAGAATCTCAGGTATGAAACAATGGTTTCAACTTAGAGTTTCTCAAATCAAAATTCTAGTGAGTTTAGCAATGGATGGCATGGGGTATTTATAGTGTTTCCCGAACCGTTAGGATCGTTTCTTGGAAAACGTGATTCGATCTTGGCCATACACTTGCACCCATGGTATTGTAATACCATGTGCATCAAAAACCAGCCCATAGTATTGAGAAAAACCCTGTGCAAGGGTGGAACGGACCAGATTCGATGTTTCTGCATGTTTTCTGCTGTCAGAGGGCCCATGCGGCCCGCTTCAGGATACACACAAGCTCAGGCGGGCCGCCTGGCCTTGTCTGATCAGCAACATGTTTCAGAAATGACAGTTTCAGCCCCTGCACGTGTTTAAGGCCATTTCCGACACTTCTAAGGCCCGTAAAGCCAACTTTAAGGCCCTAAAATGATGCCTAAACATTGTGGACATGAAACATGCTCAAAAATATGTCAGATGTTGGTTCGTTTGGCGGTACGATCGCGATGTTCGCTTAATTACGACGGAATGCGCATAAGCGCGAAAAACGATCCAAATGACGAAACGAATGGATTTTTCTTATGCCAAACACTAAAACAAAATATTTTAGTGCTTACATAAATTTTTGGATGTCCGGATGTATTCAGAACGAGAGTTATGCGCGAAAGTGCAAACTTGTGCACTTTTTGACGCTTTTAGTCCCTGAATGACCCAAAAGTTTATTTTAGCACACCGAACCCCTCAAAGCCTATTTCTAAGCTATGTAAGGGATATTTATGGTATGTTTAACTTATGGCCATGTTCTGGAATGTTTGTTACAGTTCAAATTGGCATACTTTCGCAGTTTGTCAACTTTAGTCCCTGTAAGCGATATAACTTGATTTCGGCATACCAAACCTTCCAAAACTTATTTCTAAGTTATGTAGAGGTTATTTAAGGTACGTTAAGACTATTTCACTATTCCGGAGTGTTTGTTGCATTAAACTGGTTATATTTACGCATTAGTGCGCGTATAACCTTCCAGAAAGCGATTTAGAGCTTGAAATCGAACAAGAGTTGATATGTGCAAAAGATACACATATTTATACAAGTCCAAAGTATGAAATACAATATTTCATTGGTTTGGTATTTGTTGGATGGTCGCAGTGACACAGGTGTCACAGTCTCCCCTACTTTAGGAAATTTCGTCCCGAAATTAATTTCTAGAGGAAACTTGTGAAGACAGCTGTGACGGTTTCGCCTTCTAATAGATCCATTAAACCCTTAAGTAAAACTCTGGGCCATGTTAGGATTCTTAGCGAAAATGTCAACCCTCAAAGTGAAGTCCTTGTAGTAGCAAAACATGGAGTTTCAAACTATAGACAGGAGAACGTTTCCCGTGAAGAATTATCATAGGAAACTTGTGTGTGCTTGAAATCAGAATTGGGGAGTATAAGAATATATGACATTGGTCAAAGTCCAAGACTTCTCCCGTATCATTACTCTTGTCACTGTAGGTCTTAACACATGACAAAACTTCCCGTGGTTTCTGTGCACTGAATTCCATAATTATGTAGGCCTCCATAATTACGTACTTCCTTGCACAGTCCGCACAGTTCATTTCATAATGCGTATGGGAAAAACAACGAATAATCTCTTGAACTAGACCACCTGAGGGCCTATTTAACTACATAAACACATAATATATTTAACTAGATTGTCGAACCAATCTATTTAACTTAGATCGACGTAGGATCTCTTTAACTAGACCGCCAGAGGACCTATTTAACTATATCAACGCATGATATATTTAACTAGATTGTCGAACCAATCTATTTAACTTAGATCGACGTAGGATCTCTTTAACTATATCAACACATGATATATTTAACTAGATTGTCGAACCAATCTATTTAACTTAACTACCCAAGAGGAATATTTAACTACATCGACGTAGGACGTCTTTAACTAGATTGTCGAACCAATCTCTTCAACTATATCAACACATGTTGTCCTTGAACTTTGGAATAGTACTTTATAATCCAAGGGACTTAACTACAACGTAGGAGTCCATTAAGGATTTAAGATAGTACCTTTTTGAATATACTACTACGAATCCCTCATATGAAGATAAGAAAGACTCTATGAGGATTTGGATAACGAATATCCAGTGTATACGAAAACACAAAATGCATAAACACATAGTCACATAACCACAAAATTGTTTATCTAGGTCTTTAATTTGTAAGTTTTGTTTTGTTAGTTACGTACATGCATTTAAAGCACACTAGGAATCCATTTCATGGATTTCATTTGGTACTTTAAACATTAGCAAGAATCTAACTATGAAGATAGAAAGATCTTCCAAAAATTCGATTTCATTTTCAAGAAAACGCAATATTCGAATTTGGGTACAATAATTTTAGAATATACAGAAATACCCTTAGGTACCCTATTAAGAATTTATAGTGGTACTTTGGGTATTCGTACAGAGTTGCAACTTGCGCCTTGTACTTCGTTTCCTTGGAAGAAACAGGTACTTAGGATTTTCCGTGGAAAACACAAGAGATAATAAAATGGAAGAAATTACGGGGTAGTCTGTTCTTCAAGGAATACGGTTCCTTGATTGTCGGTATTGTAGAGGATACGTTGTTTATACAAGCCATCACATTTGTACATTGCAATGTAAATAAAAGGATTTATTTATAAACAACAACAACTGTTTCATTGACCTTGACTACAAAAGAAAATAATACATAAGGCTTGATTATTTCTAAACAACATTGTCTTCTAGTTGGTCCGACGCTCATCCTTGCGCTGGATTCGCATTAGCAATCTTTGGGCAATTTCTTCGGAAATGGCCCATCTCGCCACAGTTGAAGCAAGGTCCTGGTGGAAGACGAGCTTGAGCAGGATTTACTTGAGGTTGGTTTGGACCACCTTGGTTCGGGGTAAATCGACAAGCATTTGCCAGGTGACCGAGTCGCCCACATGATGCACATAAACGACACTGTAGGTGAGCTAAATGGTGTGCATTACATTTGTCGCATATCGGTGCAGTACCGGCATAAGGTTTCTTTACAGGAGGTTAAGTTGGTTGGTTGCGGTTGTTTTGGTTGGGTTGAGCAGCAATCGCACAATTCTACGAAGCCTTACGCTTCTTAGACTTCTCAGGGGATCCAGTCTGTTCATCCATGGTCTTTGATTCCTCGATTAGCTTCTTGTCACCCTTTCGAAAGAGTTTATGCTTTCTGATCTGAGATTCAGTCAAGGTTGCAGATAACTCAATGGCCTGCCTAACCGTAGTGGGGTTACTACCAGTAACAATGTCCTGAACTGAGTCAGGGAGACTATCAATGTATTTTTCAATCGCCTTATCCAAAGGTGTAACCATAGTAGGACACAACAGGCTCAGCTCCTCATATCGATCAGTGTAGGCTCGATGTTCACCGCTGTCTTGCTTAAGATCGTCGAATTCCCTTTCCAAGGCCCTGATCTCGTGATGAGGACAGAATTCCTTCATCATAAGGGCCCTAAGTTCAGCCCATGTCTGTGCTAGAGCAACTTCTGCACCACGATCTCTCATAACCCCGTTCCACCACGTAAGGGCCCTCTTCTGGAACACACTCAAAGCAAACTCGACCTTGTGATTGTCAGGACACTGCACGTGGTGGAAAGTATTCTCAATGCTCTCGAACCATTGAAGAAGCCCAGTCGCTCCCTCAGAACCACTAAACTTGAGTGGTTTAGCCGAGTTAAAACTCTTGAAATTGCATGGACCATTGTTGTTGTTGTTGGCTTGGTTCCATTGAGCAAAGAGGTTTGGGAATTGAGCGGCCATTTGCTGCGCAATGATTTCTGCCAGCTCGGCAGTCGCTATCTGGTTCTCGCGTCGAGGAGGCATTCTAAAAGAGGAAACATGAAAGGAAACGAGTGAGAGAATTAGACGAAAAGAATGAGATGAAACAAATCTGATGAAAGCAAGGATAGTGGTCATTTGTTTGTTACCACAAGGTAAACAAACGACACACAGTGACTAATCAAAGTAAATGGGTCAAAAATAATGTATCGCGAAGACATGCTCGCCTATAAGTGAACACTCATCCCAAGAATTCCCAGGTAAGCACAACTGGTCTCGCGTCTGATGAGATGTATACGAAGTGCTTGCCTAGACAGGAAACCCAGAATACAGGCATTCACCCTTCCAGTTTGCACGTGTTCACATTATTTAAAACCCAAAACCTTGACGAGATTTTGAAAACTCAAAGGGGTTCAAAACCATATAACAGAGGGTTCAAAACCTTACAATAGAGGGTTCAAAACCTAGTAATCAATCATCCTAGAACAGATGATTAGTTTTCAAAGCGGTTTTGCAATTTATGTTCTTGTTGTGGTCGTCGCCTAAGGATAGGTGACGGTATTGTTTTATGACTAAACGCAAGTAAACTCGCGTTAGGGTCCTAAGAAGGTTATAGACTAGGTCAAAGCATTACTAATAACCTAATTCCCTATAACCATTGGCTCTGATACCATCTTTTCTGTCACACCCCGACCACGTGGAACATATAAAACGTGGCGGAAACACCGGGGAGTGTTGTAACAGAATTAATCGTTTCAAATCCATGGCAATTAAAGTTTCATTTTATTAATCAAACATGAGAGTTTACATTGTTTTAAACAAGAAACAAAGAGTACATAACAAAAATTAACTAGTTCTTGTTGCGTTTTAAGTCACTAAGGCACAAGTCCGCCTAAGTATGTCTTGATAAGTCCTATGCATCATCTCCTGAAAACACATGTGAAAATAGGTACGTCAGCATAAAAATGCCTGTGAGATACATAGGTTTTGTGAAAATAGGATTCATGACTTATGTTTGAGAAAATGTTTAGTCATGACTCTTGTAATTTGATATGTCTTGTAAATCATTTGAAAAACGATAAGATCAGATGATATGTATAAATAAGACAATAATGTATGGTTAAATGAATAACCATGTAAAATGAGTTTGTAAAAGATAAGTTGTTTGTAAAAGAATGTCTTGTGAAAAGTATGTTATTTGTATAAAATGTTATATATCTTAAATTGAAATGATTCAAATAACGCTACGATATGTAATACCATACAAACATTTATATATAGGAAGTACCAGCGGCGTATCCACCATGCTTGTATCATATTACACACGCACTGTTACTCAAATCGCTTACCCAAACAAACCACCAATGTAAGATGTCTATGTTTAAACCAATTGCCAAACGTATTGAATAATATGTCATAAATGTTTATGTCAATATGTAAATCATGTAATGTGTAACCAATGTGATCTGTATGGCTAGTGAAATGTATCAACTAAACCATATGAACAAAAACAAAGTATTGACGTAAAACATGGTTTAAATCAAAGCTATGTTTTGTGGAAATGCATGCTATACTGATACGAACATCTATGCGGTGTTGTGAAAAATGCATACATCCAAGCCTTGAGACTGTGGCGATAAACCCTTAAACAATTTAAAGGTTTATCTTAATTATGTATATCGAATTTGGTCATTCCTTCCAATCCAAACAAACCCAGGATTTCAGGAACGGGAGTTGTCAATTCCTATGGTACCACTACCTACTAACGAACGGCGTAGCTAATGTTAATGAATGTATTGTTCCATTGTAAACAACCCAAATGTCATAACAAAATGTAAGCATGTGATGAAAACAACTGTACTAAGTATGCAACAAATGAACATACATAGCATGTGATATGATGTGAAACGATGTACTAAGTATGAACTAAATGGACATACAAGCATAAAATGTAATGTAAAACAATGTACTAAGTATGCACACAATGGGCACACATAGCATAAAATGTAATGTAAAACAATGAAAATCATGTACTATAAATGTACTAATGAACATAGCAAGTATATGATGTGAATAACAGGAAAGCATGAAAGTAACAAGTAGGCACATGTGTTCCACCCCAAAATGTTTGGAAAACAGTAAAAGAGGGGTCTATGTACTCACTTGAGATTGCTCAGAAGTCCTAGGATAACCACCAAGCAAAGCTAGAGATCACGGAATCAAACGGCACC
Organism: Helianthus tuberosus; assembly: GCA_030545235.1. Classification (NCBI taxonomy): domain Eukaryota; kingdom Viridiplantae; phylum Streptophyta; class Magnoliopsida; order Asterales; family Asteraceae; genus Helianthus; species Helianthus tuberosus. Next base: position 8,838,502 of record JARYGA010059771.1, on the reverse strand, counting down.
TACTATAGGTAACTACATTAATAAACCGGACCTAAATCGGAAGATCGGATAGAATGAGGGTTCGTAAACCAAACGAGTATGGAGACTCGGGTAATATGGTTTAACAAAGCCTACATACTAAATGAAACCTAACATAAGTGCTTACGATCCATTACGACCCGTTTAGGTAGCTTATGCTACTTTAACGCGTCGTTCGCGTGAAACGCGTTCGGACCGCCTAACTAGCCCTATGACAAGTGTTATATGCCTAAACATGTTATATAATCAGTTATGTGACAAAAGTTTAGGTTACATATGCTTAATTACCAATTATACATGAAAAGGGTATTCTGGTAATTTACCTAAGGCATATAAACTACCTATCATACAACTACTTAAACGTAGCGACCATAAGGTATAACCTCGGAAGGTTATTCCCTATATACTATGGTCACCTAATGTGTTTGGTCGGATCCTAATGATCGACCAAATGGGTCGGGTTCGAAGGTATAAGCGATTTATTAGATCGCTTACCCTACGACCCTAGACAACGTGGTAATCAGTAGGCATAGTCCCAAGGGACTATAACCAACGTGATTACACTCACGTTGCGAAGTTCAAACGAACTTCGCATTGACCATAAACTGGTCAACGCAGAAAGTCAAACAAAGTTTGACTTTCAGACTCTAAAAGACTCGAAAAGCAATAAAAGAACAAAAGAATACTTACGAAGGGTCCCCGAATGCTAATCTCGATTCAAGAATCTCAGGTATGAAACAATGGTTTCAACTTAGAGTTTCTCAAATCAAAATTCTAGTGAGTTTAGCAATGGATGGCATGGTGTATTTATAGTGTTTCCCGAACCGTTAGGATCGTTTCTTGGAAAACGTGATTCGATCTTGGCCATACACTTGCACCCATGGTATTGTAATACCATGTGCATAAAAAACCAGCCCATAGTATTGAGAAAAACCATGTGCAAGGGTGGAACGGACCAGATTCGATGTTTCTGCATGTTTTTTGCTGTCAGAGGGCCCATGCGGCCCGCTTCAGGATACACACAAGCTCAGGCGGGCCGCCTGGCCTTGTCTGATCAGCAACATGTTTCAGAAATGACAGTTTCAGCCCCTGCACGTGTTTAAGGCCATTTCCGACACTTCTAAGGCCCGTAAAGCCAACTTTAAGGCCCTAAAATGATGCCTAAACATTTTGGACATGAAACATGCTCAAAAATATGTCGGATGTTGGTTCGTTTGGCGGTACGATCGCGATGTTCGCTTAATTACGACGGAATGCGCATAAGCGCGAAAAACGATCCAAATGACGAAACGAATGGATTTTTCTTATGCCAAACACTAAAACAAAATATTTTAGTGCTTACATAAATTTTTGGATGTTCGGATGTATTCAGAACGAGAGTTATGCGCGAAAGTGCAAACTTGTGCACTTTTTGACGCTTTTAGTCCCTGAATGAACCAAAAGTTTATTTTAGCACACCGAACCCCTCAAAGCCTATTTCTAAGCTATGTAAGGGATATTTATGGTATGTTTAACTTATTGCCATGTTCCAGAATGTCTGTTACAGTTCAAATTGGCATACTTTTGCAGTTTGTCAACTTTAGTCCCTGTAAGTGATATAACTTGATTTCGGCATACCAAACCTTCCAAAACTTATTTCTAAGTTATGTAGAGGTTATTTAAGGTACGTTAAGCCTATTTCACTATTACGGAGTGTTTGTTGCATTAAACTGGTTATATTTACGCATTAGTGCGCGTATAACCTTCCAGAAAGCGATTTAGAGCTTGAAATCGAACAAGAGTTGATATGTGAAAAAGATACACATATTTATACAAGTCCAAAGTATGAAATACAATATTTCATTGGTTTGGTATTTGTTTGATGGTCGCAGTGACACAGGTGTCACATCAGGAAGGATAATGTGAATATATGATTGAGTGATAACTGTCTTGATTACATACTAAGTGTAGTGGTTAATATATGTGCACATGTTATGATTGTTATGTTACAGGCATTATGTCCTCTTCAGAGAGTGGATCATCAGACGTTGGTGACCCTATGGCCATCGTCTCAGATGATGAGATTGCTCCTGAGCCAGAGATATTTACGTCAAACACGGAGAGTGACCCTTATGCTATCGGATGATGAGGACGACTTCCAGCTGTTCGCGTTGCTCGACTTTGGCGATGATTTACCCCTTGCTATTGGTATTCCAGACGAGGATCCTTTTCTCATTCCTGTTGCAGTCCATGATCACCTCATCATTGGGCATTCCGATGGTGAACACATCATGGTCCGATCCTCGATCATGTTCCTCTCGTGGCGTTGATTTGTTTGTTGATGGTCCTCCTGTCGACGCCCAGGTTGATGGAGAGATAAATGAGGATGTTATTGATGTCCCACCTCCTGTGATTCCTATTGTTGAGATATCCTCTGATTCCAGTTTGCACTCGATCTCAGATTCCTTTGAGCCTGTGACGTGTTCAGCTTTACAGGCGGTCGGATTGCAGCGTTACGCTACTGATTCTGACGATGACATGGCTATGTCTGCTGCACCATCTCCTCCACACGACCCCGAGCCTGGTCCTGAGACAGATCTTGTTCCTGTTGATCAGCCTGATGTTGCACCTGCTGATCCTGAGCTGATGCCCGATCCAGACCATGTTCCTTTTGGTTTACCAGACATTACACCTCTTATTCCTGACCCAGTTCCTGCACCTGTTGATCCTCCATTTGTTGAGCCACTTATTCCTCCACCTGCACCCACTGATGTTGCTCCTTCCCTCCTGTAGAGTCTGGTGTCCATCGCACCGACTTACCTATCGTTTTCTTACAGGACATCCCTGCACCCCGTCCGGGGGAAGGTACTTCTGGTCAGCGCCTGCATGACGATCCTTTTGCTTTAGCAGCTTTTCCTCAGATCCCTCAGGCTGCACCGTTTGCTCCTTTCACTTCTTTGCCTCTTGATGAGCCATTCCGATGGTTCCCACCATATTCTATGCCAATTTCAGATCCCTATCATCCCTCCCATTTTGTTGGCTACACACTGGATGAGTTACTTTTATCACTTCAGCTCCAGTTTGAGATTATGAGCCGCGGAGTTTTGGAGCTCGAGCTGACTCCGCGTCCCCTACTATGTCCTTGTCAGCCTGCTTTTGTCCCCCCACGTTCATCACCATCTCCTTTTGCTCATCCACCTGCTCCTCTTACTCCTATTCCAGAGTTTGATGCTCGATTCCTTACTGTCGAGCAGCATATCAGTTACTTGTTTCGTCTTGTCTATGAGCTCGAGGAGGAGCTTGCGCATGTGCGCAACTTGCTTTTCTTCCCTCCTCCTCCTCCTCCACCATCAGCATAGTTGGTTTTTGGTCTTATGCAGATTACATTACTTTTGGTGAGAGCACCACTATTGAGCCGAGATTGTGAAGCCTTTTGGAGACCACCTTTTGATTATGCGACTTTTGTATATTGACAGACTTATTGGACAAGGGTAGTGTGACCCTGTGCCCCTTTTGATGTGATACACCTTGTAAACAATGTAACTGTGGTCATGAATAATGAAAGCTCAATCGTCATGTTCTCACTAAACACATTGTTGGATTACTTGTTTATGCTATGATTGTGTTATTGTATGATTACTTGTTATGATAAATGCTATTATATACACGTACTATATATTTATTTAACGAATAAGAGCTGACCTATCCGATCTTCTTCTTAGAAGATGCGTCCTCGAAGGAACACTCAGTTGCCCACGAACGAGGCGGCATTGCAAGAACGAATTTCACAGGCAATCGCACAACGGAGGTTCCTCAGGAAATAACCCACCTAACGGTAATGTTTAAGTCACTTAAGACACATTACAATACGTTTGGACATTTCCAAGTGCGTTTTGCTAATGCTTTCTGTGAATGATGTTGCTTGTGTACAGGCTGTACTTACAAGCAGTTTTTGGACTGCAAGCCTCTGAACTTTGACGACACTGGAGGTGCCGTAGATTTTTTGAGATGGGTTGAGAAGACAGATTCTGTGTTGCGGATGAGTAAGTGTGCGCCAGAGCATCAAGTCACGTACATTGCTGGACTATTTCTAGATGGGGCTCTGTCATGGTGGAACCTTCAGGTTCAAACTCTGGGTGAGGCTGCAGCTTATGCGTTGTCATGGGATGAATTGAAAGAACTGATGCGTAACAAGTATTGTTTCCGGGACGAAATTCAGACGTTGGAGACTGAATTTTGGAATCTGAAGATGGAAGGTCCTAAAGTAGTTGTGCAAAGATTTCATGATTTGTCTCTTGTTGTCCCCTATTTGATAGAACCAGAGTTCAAGAGGATCGAACGTTTCATCTGGGGATTGGCACCCCAGATCCTCACCATGGTAATTGCTTCTAAGCCACCAATAGTCACTGAAGCCATCGACTAAAGTGTGGTACTGACTGAAGAAGCGATTCGTCTGGGAAAGTTCTCAATTTCTGATACCAAGAAGAAGGAGACTCATGTAGAGTTGTCTGGAGAAAACGAAAGGAAGTTCTCGAATTTCAAGAAGGGTACCCAAGGGAACAACAACAGTGCTAGCAAGAGAAGAGATGCTAACCCACCAGCCGAGGTCAGGACTGGTGCTGCAAATACCGAGAACAAAGGGAAAGGATACATGGGCACTCTGCCCAAGTGTGATGTATGTCAGTTTCATCATGCCTGCCTCATTTAAAGGAAACGTGCTGGGTTGGTACTGGTCATGGAAATGGTGATCAAGGCGGAAATGGGAGTGGAAATGGTAATGGTAACCATGGTGGAAATGGTTATGGGAATAGAAATTAGGGAGGTAATGGAAACCGGAATGGAAATGGAAACCAGGCGGGAAATGGAAACCGCAGAGGAAATAATAACAACAACCAAGAAGGACGAAACCATAACAACAATCAGGGTGGTACTGGGAACGCTCAAGGTTGCTTTGGTTGCGGTGATGTAGGGCACTTCAAGCGGGATTGCCCAAAGAATAACCAAGCTCGCAGAAGAGTGTTCAACATTGGAGCTAGGGAAGCTCGCCATGATCCGAATGTAATCACTGGTACGTTCCTTATTAATCAACACTTTGCATCTGTGCTATTTGATACCGGTGCCGACTATAGTTTCGTATCTCTAGAGTTTAAGAATATCCTTAGTTTAGTAGCAAGTAAGTCAGATAGCCCGTACTCGATAGAACTAGCTAATAGGAAGCTAGTGGAAGCCAACGAAGTGATTAGAGGTTGTGTGATAGAGCTTGGAGAGCGTGAGTATTCGATAGATCTTCTGCCAGTTGAGTTGGGAAGTTTCGACGTAGTAGTTGGGATGGATTGACTGTCGAGTAATCGAGCTGAGATTGTTTACCATGAGAAGATTATTCGCATCCCGATGGGGAATGAAGAGACGATCGTGATTCATGGGGAGAATCAGGATACACCTCTACGGATTATTAGTTGTTTGAAGGCACAGAAGTTTTTGCGTAAAGGATATGTTGCCTTCTTAGCTCATGTTGTAGACAAAGAGACCGTAGAACCGAGACTCAAAGATATCCCTGTGGTAAGGGAATATCCTGAAGTCTTCCCTGAAGACTTGCCAGGATTACCTCCTCAACCACAAGTCGAGTTCCGTATTGACTTGGTTCCAGGCGCCGCGCCTGTAGCCAAGGCACCTTATCGACTTGCTCCTTTAGAGATGCAAGAGTTGTCGACGTAGCTTCAGGAGCTACTGGACAAAGGGATTTATAAGGCCAAGCTTCTCGCCTTGGGGAGCTCCAGTTCTGTTCGTCAAGAAGAAGGATGGTAGTTTTTGTATGTGCATCGACTACCGAGAGCTGAACAAGTTAACCATCAAGAATCGGTATCCCTTGCCGAGGATTGATGATTTATTCGATCAACTTCAAGGATTAAGTTACCATTCGAAGATCGATCTTCGATCAGGTTATCACCAGCTGCGGATTCAAGAAGAGAGTATTTCGAAAACTGCATTCAGAACTCGTTATGGACATTACGAGTTTCTAGTTATGCCGTTTGGGTTGACAAATGCACCGGCAGTGTTTATGGATTTGATGAATCGGGTTTGCAAGCCATATCTTGATAAATTCGTGAATGTATTTATCGATGATATTTTGATCTATTCTCGGACAAAGGAAGACCATGAGCAACATCTCAGAGCCATCTTAGAGCTGCTAAAGAAGGAGAAGCTCTACGCTAAGTTCTCGAAGTGCGACTTTTGGATACGTGAGGTACAATTCCTCGCTCACGTGGTGAATAAGAATGGTATTCATGTGGATCCCACCAAGATCGAGGCGGTTAAGAATTGAGAAACCCCGAAGACGCCAACCGAGATCCGACAGTTTCTGGGTTTAGCAAGGTATTATCGCAGATTCATTGAGGATTTCTCCAAGATCGCTCAACCGCTGACCTTCCTCACTCAAAAGGATAAGAAGTATGAATGGGGAGATAAACAAGAAGAAGCTTTTCAGCTTCTTAAGAACAAGCTTTGCGATGCACCTATTTTATCCCTACCCGAAGGCATCGATGACTTCGTGGTATATTGTGACGCCTCGCATCAGGGATTGGGTTGTGTGCTAATGCAACGCCAAAAGGTTATCGCTTATGCTTCGCGCCAATTGAAGGTCCATGAGAATAACTACACCACGCATGATTTGGAGTTAGGCGCAGTGGTGTTTGCTTTGAAGATTTGGCAACATTATCTGTATGGTACTCGATGTACGATTTTTACGGATCACAAGAGCCTTCAGCACATATTTGATTAGAAAGAGCTTAACATGAGACAGCGACGTTGGGTTGAGTTGTTAAATGATTATGACTGCGAGATTAAATATCATCCAGGAAAGGCGAATGTGGTGATAGACACCTTAAGTCAAAAAGAAAGGATCAAGCCCATAAGGGTTTGGGCTTTGGAGATGATTATTCAGACAGATCTCACATTGCGTATTCGTGCTGCACAGAAAGAAGCTCTTAAGAAAGAGAACATTAAGGATGAATATCTCTGAGAAATGGAGAAAAGTTGGTACCCAATGAGGAAGGAACTTTGTATTTTATGGGACGTATTTGGGTTCCGCTTTTTGGTGGTCTTAGAGACGTTATTTTTGATGAAGCTCATAAATCGAGGTACTCGATCCATCCGGGATCGGATAAGATGTACCAAGATTTGAAGGATTACTATTGATGGCTAAAGCTTAAAGGTGATGTTGCTATGTACGTTGGGAAGTGTTTGACTTGTGCCAAAGTGAAGGCCGAGTATCAGAAGCCTTCAGGTCTCCTGCAACAGCCAGAAATACCCATGTGGAAGTGGGAGCAGATTTCTATGGACTTCATAACCAAGTTGCCCAGAACTCCCAGAGCTCATGATACGATTTGGGTAATCGTGGACCGATTGACAAACTCTGCGCACTTCTTGCCGATCGTAAAAAAAGGATAACACTGGTAAGCTAGCTGAGCTTTACCTAAGGGAGACAGTAGCACGTCATGGAGTGCCTATTTCGATTATATCGGACAGAGATGGACGGTTTGTGTCAAGGATTTGGTAATCCTTTCAGGAAGCTTTTGGTTCTCAGTTGAATCTGAGTACAGCTTTTCACCCGTAGACAGACGGACAAAGTGAGAGAACGATTCAGACGCTTAAGGATATGCTACATGTTTGTGTAATGGATTTAGGTGGCAGTTGGGATGCTCATCTGCCTTTGGTTGAGTTTTCCTATAACAACAGCTACCATACAAGCATCCAAGCTGCACCGTTCGAGGCTCTTTATGGATGCAAGTGTTGTTCGCTGTTATCTGGGCAGATGCAGGTGACAGACAGATGTTTGGTCCCAAACTGGTCCAAGAAACAACTGATAAGATCATGCAGATTCGAGAGCGCATCAAGGAGGCTCGTGATCGACAGAAGAGTTATGCGGACCATTTTGAAGTGGGTGATATGGTTTTGTTAAAAGTTTCACCTTGGAAAGGTATGGCATGCTTTGGGAAGCGTGGTAAGTTAAACCCACGTGATATCGGGCCATTCAGAATTTTGGAAAGGGTTGGTTCTGTAGCGTACAAGTTGGAGTTACCAGCAAAACTTAATGGTGTTCATGATACATTTCATGTATCTAATCTGAAGAAAAGTCTAACTCAAGAGACAGTGGTCATCCCTGCGGATGAAGTTCACATTGACGACACGCTCCACTTTATCGAAGAACCCATTGAGGTTACGGATTGGAAGGTTAACAAGACTCGGAGGAGTAGTGTTAAGCTTGTCAAGGTTTGATGGAACGCACATCACGGCCCAGAGTTCACTTAGGAGCATGAAGACCGTATGATAGCAAAATACCCACATTTGTTCCCAACGCCCCTGCAGCTAGTAGCAAGGCTTAAAATTTTGGGATGAAATTTTCTTAACAGGGGGAGAATGTGACAAGTGTCAAAACTCCAGGCATCAATACAATTATTAAACAATAATTATGACTTAATGACTGTGCTGACTTACAACTAATGACATGAATTGCTTTCTGATTATTGCCATATACATACATGTGTATCATATATTGCATAATGTCATATCATTACTGCATGCAAACTTTGTTGATTCAAATGATGTACGAAACACAACTAGCACAGTTATTAGATAAATAAAAAAAATGCTGACGGAGTTTAGTACATAGACAGACATGGTATTGAGACACAGAATGAGCCAGAAACCAAGAGTTACACTAGTATAGTGTGTAGGAGAGTAAGGATCACAAAACTGTCTTCCTAGTGTTAGTTTAAGTGCCGAAAAGTGCCTAAAACTCACATAAATTGTTGAATTCAGCAAAAATCAGCATTTAAACACTTAAATATCATGCAGAAATATGGTTAAATGGTCCAGAATGCTTTCCTAAGTGTCAGGAATCAAAACTGTCACAAAAGGTAACATAAAGCACACTAAACTGCCTAGTTTAGCACCTTATCGAACCGGTAACCAACCGAACAATCGGACATTACCCGAAACACCAAATTTTCACCAGAAGCATTGTTTTAACATTACCAAGCTAGTTATGGTCCCCGAACATCATAACATACTATATAATCACATAACAACTAAACACCTAACTAGATTACTTAGATTTTAACCATAATCTAACTATACAATTACAAACTAACTCTAGACCCCTTACCTATTCACGGCCAACATATATGGCCCACATGTGATTTTATTTGTTTATTATATTGGATTATGTCTCATCTTTTATAACATATTATCCACTAGATTTAGTAATGTTGAAGTATTATAAGTTAAACCTATAGTTCATAACCTCATCACTTCCATCACAACACAACACACACTCTTCTCTCTTCCCCTCTCCTTCCTCTCAGCCGTAACCCACACAACCATCATCATCATCATTCAATCTTTCATCCATTCCATACATATACAAAGGTGTAAGAAGCAACATAAGGAAGCTAGGAACTCTTGGAAGTTGAAGGACCTCTCATACAAGCTTTTAACCACCTCTTCTTCATCTTGTGATCATCCCTAGCCTTGAGCTAATAGTAAGATCATCTACACTCCGTTTTACATCTTGTTTAGTTGGTTAAAGAATGATACAAGTTGATAATCATGAAGAACACTATGAATCAAGAACATGAATCATGAACATAAGTTTAAAAATCATGAGAATACATATTGTTGTTAAGTGTTATTATGCTTCTTGATGATTGATTATTTGTGTTTATGATATTAAACATCATATGACCTTGCTAGATAGTGATTAAAGACATAATCTAGCAAGGTGAGAGGATGATTATGTTAAGATCAAAGTAATCATCCATATGTAAAGCATGAACTTGAAAGTATAAATTGTTTTTCTTGAAGTATGATGATCAAAGTCAATAAAGTCTTGTAAACTTATGATTTTAAGGATGATTTTTCAAGAAACCAAGTTAAAAATACAAGGTTTACATAGACTTGGTTTTAAAGAAATTAACCACATTTTTAGTGGTTAATCAAGTGTAGAAATATATACTTAACACGAAAAACTCAAGAAGAAATTTTTTTAGAAAATTTATTTACAAGTTATAAACATCAAACTTCTTCAATAATGATGTTTTTAAATGAACAATCACACTTTAAAGGGGTAACTAAGCTTACTAAACACACTAGTAAGTTACTACAAATTTTTGTAAATTTTCAAGTTCATAAAGTAGTGATTATGGCATGATTTTGGCAAATTGGTAAGTGTTATTTGATTTTTTGTTGATTGTGGTGATTTATAAAAGAAAATGATATGCTTTGAAAGCATGGAAACCTCCATTTTTATGGGGAAACTATGGCAAGATTTTTCTAAAAATTAAACACTTAGAAAAATATTTTTAAACAAATATTTACAAGTATATTTTAAACCTTGAATTTTCATATAAAATTTGCCATAATTTTTGTTACAAAAATTATAAATATTGGAGGTTGGTTTTTGATAATAAAAGTGACAAAATATGTATTTAGGAGAATATATATTTAGATGTCACCATGTGTGTGATTATTTGTATATTATGTGTATTAGTTATATTATTTTAGAACTTAAAATAATATAACTCACCAAAATACCAAGAAATTACAATACAAAATGTTACCAAAATTCCAAGAAATAAATATATAATTTATACCCAAAATATTGGAGAAACCGAACAAGGATTATAACTCACAAAAATATTCCGGAAATTAATTATAAGTATATTTTGGTAATTGGTATTTTGGACACCAAGGGAACAAAAATATGATTTTTTACAATTATTACAAGATATATCATATTTTTGCCAAGAAGAAAATATATTATTTTTGGGTAAACAAAAATTTATATGTTTTCTTGAAATTATTAGAAGATATATTATTTTTTGGAGAAAATATATATTTTCTTAAGTAAACATAAAATGCATTATTTTTGGGTGAAAAATAAGTTTATATATATTTTCCAAGTTAAACTTGAAAATATATTATTTTTGAGGTTTATATGAAAATATAAGTATTTTTGCCAAGGGAAAAATTATAAATAATTTTTCTATGTAAGTTTTCTTAAAATATATATTTTGAGAATGTATACTTTTATTAGAAAAAATATTCTGGAAAAGTTAATACAAAAGTTAAGTATATGAATACTTAATTAACACAATAAAAATACGTATTCTCGTACGTATAAATACACCCGAATACGCCACCGATACTTGGAAAAAATATACAAGTTTAAGATACGAGTATGAATACACACATCCTTGGGAAGTTACACATGTGGAAATTCATAAATGTGACAAGTTAAAATATATTATTTTAGCAATTATTCCAAAAATCAATAAATATAATTTAAGTTAAAATATTTATTGTTTTAACAAATAATTATATCACTTGGAAAAATATTGAAGACACAATGAAACGTAACTCAAAGAGACTAATTAAGACTAAGTCAAGGCACAAAACACTCGTCTAATAAACCGTAGTATGTTGTAGGTAGTCGTGCACTCTAAAGGAAAGATTTGAGTTCTACCGGATCAAAGAACGCAAGATTGTGAGCTCATGTCCCCCTTTTCTTTTAACTGTTTTTGGTTTTATAACTTCGAGGGTGAAGTACATGTTTCAAATTGTTTACAAACGTTTACATATGGTATGGTTAGCTAAGGAATGAACTGTTAGATCATGTGACTGGTGGGTACAACCCTTAAGACCATTAATCCTCGTAGTAGGACCGAGAGACATGAGTGATAGATCTATTTGGGTGTTGCGAGCCCCACCCATGAGGACCGGGATTTGGCCCATGAGGTGACTATGTCTTACAGCCGGAAGCCCGGTACAAAATCCGCTTGGATTGAGCCTTCCTGCATCACGTCACACATATTAATGGCCTTGCAAACTATTAATCGATATGTTTTCCTTGTTTGCTTTCATACCAGGTTTACAAGACATACATAGTTACAATGATTACAAAGGTTTATTCGTGCACACATACAAAACACATGAACTCGCTCAACTTTTGTTGATGTTTTCAAACTACATGTATTTCAGGAAACTAAATGTGGATCTGGCGGGCGTTTGGAAGTTTCAAGTCATGTGTCTAATAAAAGATGTCATCTGAAGTCGAAGGGTTTGGGTTATGTATTCTATGTTGGATAAGATACATGGCTCAAAACCTAGTTTATTAGTGTCTTTTGTGAAGTCCTTGTGGAACTTAAAACTTGTTGGTATGGTATTTTGAACATGAAGTCTGTGTTTGGATTTTAAGACAATGTTTTTTGTAATGTTTTAAAATATCTATGGATGAACATCTTGGGTTTTATCATATAGTTTGTTTGTTATGGTTGAATGCAATGATATTAGGCAAGTCACACATAATCACGCTTCCGCAAAAGTCAGGGTGTGACAGAGGGGGAGTTAGAGGTACCTAGGACCAGAGAAGAAATGTTATAGGAATTGGGGATGGATGACGGTATTCTAAAGTTTGATATATAAGATGAAATTCCATCGTCGCCAGAGAGAGAGAGAGAGAGTATGAGTTTAAGCTTGCAAATGAAGCTGATAATTTCAATCATGTTGAAATTGAAGAGGGTTCTGATATATCTGAAGAAGATACACCTTTTCATTACTCTGGTGTTGATGACACGTTTCCTACATTTGCTGAGATGTTCAAAAGTCAAAATGAAGATGAATTACGTAGGAAAGTGGTGGAAAAGATAAGTACAGAAGGTATTCCTGAGTCAGTTCCACAAGAAACGTTGTTAGAAGGCAGAAAGAACTGGTTCAAGGTTATGCCAAAGGAAAGGAAGTACAAGAGACCCCTGCAATACTTCACGGATCATCCAGATAAATATCTGGGTGACATTCTATCTTGGGGTTATCTTGAAGACTTAAAAGTATATGCTATAAGAAGAGAACAAGGGGTACAGTATTTCGAGTTCTTATCTGATATCAAAACACTCCCTTGGTGGGATGTGGAGGAGCTAGTGCAGACCAAGAATATCAAACAGTTCTATTACGGCCTTAATGTGAAAATGCACGACCAGAAGTTATGGGACTACATAAAGCTCCAGGCAAAGAATAGATTTCCTGATTGGAAGCCATAATTTCCAAAGCAGATTGTCAAATATGATCCAATCACAGGAGAAAAGGATATTACATTGAAGATAAAGCCGCCGAGATGTCTAAAGAATATGTCACTGCGTGCGATGGAACAAGATTTCTATGAAGACTTTCAAGGTTGGATGTATAATCAGAGCACGACAGAAGCGGTTATCTCTTTGTTTAACAAGAAAACGGGAGAAGCAAGAAGGATCAACGTGTTAGATCCTATATGGTTGGTAAACTGTTCAAAGAAAGATATTGATTGTCTATTTTTCAACAAGATCGTATATGATGCTCCAGACAAAGTTCAAGCGCAACAATATCAGAAGATGGCGAACTTGTGCTTTGAAAAGGATATCAACTCATGAATATATTGGTAGACAAAGTTCAGAGACTTAGAGTTGGAGGAGTTCCTAAAGAAAGAGAAGCGTAGCGAAAAATTCATAAAGATAGCTGAAAGAGCTGCAGTTGTGGGAAGAAGAAAACTAATGAGGCCTCTACCAACGGACCAAACGCCAATTGAATATGAGGAGAAGAAGATCCCAAGGTGGGATAGGAAAAGAGATGGTGGTCTTAAGTATAGAAAGTACTGGAATGATATCGGCAAGACTCTAAGACGCAAAATGCTTGCTGAACGTGACGAACATAGGAGAAAGAAAGCTAAGGCTAGGAGACGCAGCAGGAAGGTTGAATAAAGACTATGCAGGAAGGAAGACTACAGCTACATCCAAGGGGGAGTCTGTTAGTGCATTATGTTTGTAGCTTCCGTCTATATCGAGTCTATGTATTTTGTCCTGTATGTGTGTTTGTATATTTGTATAAGTATGTATTTTGTATCTAGACAAAACAGGGAACGGAACGTTAACTGTCAAGTCTCATCCGAACGAATGATATGTGTCATCCTGATGGATGGCCATCCGATCGGATGACCATCTGATAGGATGACACCCACACTTCCCTAGTTTGCCTATAAATAGCAGTATAGGGTCACTTGTCTAGAACCTTTTGCCATTTTGTCATAGCGAAGCTCTGTCCAGTTTGCATACAAATCTATTGTATTTTCACATTCTATCAATGGAATTGGACATGTTTATCAGTGATATTGTTGTTGGTGATTCTCAGACGATGTCGAGGGATTCCACACCTCGCCCTTGATCGATTCCGCCACGTTCTTCTACTAGAACCGTTCATGCGTTGCACACACAAATGTATTGCAATGCTAAATCTTTTTGCCAATTATGGATTTCAAAGAGTCCGTTTTCAATTGACAACCCTCGAAGTTGTCAAAGAATTGCAATACCAAACTTTTTGCCATTAAACTGGCCAACAAAACCTATGTACTTGCCAACATTCTTTGTTGGTGTCTTTTTCACATATGTTTCAGGTTATTGATTGTTCAAACATGCTACACATAGGAACGCATCCGGGCCTTAGACTTCTTTAAACAGAAGACAATTTTATGTATTCTTTGTATTGTAAAACAATGTTAACAATATTGAAACAATTTAGTACCAGTTGTTGTGAGCAATTTGTAACGTGACTCCCCGATATTTCCGCCGCGTGTTGTTGTATTACGCGATTGGGGTGTTACAGTACTGGCATGAATAGTGTGTTCGCATTTCTGCCGCCATTCTAGGATATAGTTTTATATTGTTTCTACTTGTGGCGGATTTGTTATCATACTAAACTATGATATTTTACGTTCCTAGACTTTTAAGACTTAATTAAATAAAAATCATGTCAAAATACGCGAAAATAAATAATGTAGTAGTCGTTTAGGTTGTACGGAATTACTGGTGTCTTACCGAGTGTCACATGTGCAACGTTCTGCGGATCATCATCTTTATCAACAAAAGCTTTTCCAAACTTTTTCTGCAGCTTGGCCTTTAATTCATAGATCTCTGGCACCAGTAAGCTCACATCACCCTGAAGTTGTTTGATTGCTTGATCTCTGATAGTTACTTAGTTCTATAGAGATGATATTTGAGCATCCTTTAGAGCAACATCTTTTTCTTTTACCGGATTCTTGCTCTTGAATAGGATCAACTTCAGTTTATGTTTTTTCAGTAGGAACGATTTTGGGAGGAGGGACCCCAGAATCCCCCTGTAGTGATGCAAGAAGAGCAACAAGATTCTTTGCAGACATTAGGTTCAGTTCTTTGATAGTTTCCTCAACTTTCTTTGTCTCAACATGTTCCAACTCTTCTTGATTCTCTTTGTATGTGACAAGATCTTCAACTTTAGGTCTAGGTTTCTTTGCGGCATCGATGATTTGGATATCATGTTCCTCAGCAACTATGACGTTTACTGGTTTAGGTGCAGGCACTATTTCCTTGAATCTTCCATGTTTCACTAGATCATATCTTCCAAAAAACTTGATTTTTGCTGAATCACGATGTTTGCAACCCGCTATTAAACAACTAGGACCCAATAGCTTTAGATTCAGATGGTTTGTGCCCTTTACCAGCTCCGGATACTTCTCATCGATAATCATTTGCACAAACCTCGGATACAACAGAAAAACCTTCTTCTTTTTGTTCTCCAGCATGTTCTTCATATTGTTGAAGATGAATGCCGAGAAGTTGTAGTCCCAGTCGTTGACCAAAGTAACGAGTGCAACTATTTGCGTCTGATTCAACGGATCCTGACCACCTTTGTTTTCGAAAATGCATTGTAGGAATATGTGAGCAAGACACCTCCAGTATGGCTGAAATAGTTTCTTTAATACTGTTGGATAGGTGCCCTCGTAGCTCATGCGTCGCAGCGCTTTAACCACATTATCTCTATCGAACGCCGTTGGATGACGTTCTTGATCTCTAAACTTCAGTGCCACTCGTACGACTGCCTTTGAAATACTGACATCATTTCCTTGAACTTTAGATTCGATAGTCGCACCGCCTCTTTTAACTTTTGCGTTTAACCAGAAATCTTGAATCATCTCCTCGTCGATAACTAGATTTGTCTTTAAAGCGTTAGTGAGTCGGCATGAATTCAGACCGACTATCAGTGAGTCAAAAATTTGTCGGTACTCAGACGGAGGATCGGATAAGTAGAAAGCTTGATTATGGAAGGCCTCGACATCAAGTTTGCGTTTTTCCATCATCTTTTGTGCCATTTTCTGCACTATGAGTTCGAGTCAATGAGTCCTAGATAGATCCGAGATGAGTAAAGGAGTCCTTGAATGACTCGAAACCAATCGAGATGTCTATATATATATAGACTCGAAATGGGCTTGAGACTATGGTCCAGGCCCATCTCGGAATAGTGATTCGAGATGATGGCTCATTTCGAGTCCATCTGGGACAGGTGGGCTGATTCGAAATGGGTGGGCCCATACGAAATGGGCGGGTCCATCCGAGACAGTTAATTTCACTATGTGGGCCCCTCTTTTACCAGTTCTGAAAAGTAACATCTTTTGTAAAAATCCGTGATCCGACTAGTCGAGCAACCTTTTAAAATAATAAAATAATAATAATAATAATGAAGAGAGGAAAGTTGTCACCGGATCAAACAGTTGTCGAACTGATTAAGGAACATTTTTCAGCACTTGCCTAATCAGACAGATCCATGTGATTGCCGATATATTTGTCCTCTTAAACTTATCATGTCAATCTTTAATTTTAACCTCGTGACTTGATCTTGTTTGAACATACTATGACGTCCGTGTATCTCATAACATGACATACCCTCGCGATCAAGGTAAGCGCAACCGTTCATCAAAACAGGTGAGTACACTGAGCTCATCCTTTAATTTTACAACGTCAGACTTGTTGGTGAACAGGTCAGTACATCGTACTGCAGAGCGACCGAACAACATCTGACCATGGCTAGGTTTTTGCCTTATACGGTATTTGATTTTTCAAGCACATGGAATTATCTCATGATGAGATTTCCTTTCTTTTAAGGTTTTGGCCTTCAATTTTGGCTCTTTTAAGGATATCCTGACTGTGCCTAGGTCTGCATATCTGGATGCAACAGAAGGGTAATTCTGATATCTCCGGATGACTCACTAGTATAAAGACCCGAAACCTCAGACGTTGGCTACCAGTCAACGCATGATTTAAGACCATGAAATCATATGCCAATGATATGTTACCCACAAGATGTATAGCTTGTAGTGTCTGTCACTTGTTTCTTTTTGCCTCTGAGCGATAAGCGTATCAACACATCGCAGTGCATCATTATAAGTCTATCAACACATCGCAGTGGATCCTTACCTTTTTAGCTTCGGTACCTTATATGTGTTAATCAAATTCTTAGTACGGAAATTTATTTCACTTCCCGGCATGTGATTCTCCCCCTCAACCAAACATTTCTCCCCCTAAATTTGTGCAAAGTAGAATACTTTATACACAAATTTATTTATTTATTTAGTTATTTATTTGGGAGACCCCCCCTTTTTTTTAATTGCTCAGTCGGTGAAACACATCATTTTCAAAAGATCTACAAGCACCTTGAATCTCGAGTTACTGACAAGTTTTGTAAAAAGATCCGCGGTATTTGCATTTGTATGGATCTGTTCTAGTTTAATCAAAACTCTGTCATAGCAATCTCGAATGAAATGCCACAACACAGCGTCATGTTCGGCAATTTCAAAGAACCAACAGGTGACTTGATCAGTGGGAGCTTTGTTCATGTCGAGCACGTAAGCATTTCCACGACGTTCAGCTTCAAGCATATACCATTCGGTATGTCGATTCCTGGCTTCAAAATTATGCATCCGCTTTTTGTGAAAATAACTTCAAGACCTTTGGTCGTACATCTGAGAGACTCTTAAGAGACTGTGTTTAAGTTCAGGAACATAATTGTCACACCCCGACCGCGTAAAATAACAAACCGCGGCGGAAACGTCGGGGAGTCGAGCAACAAAATTATTGTTTCATAACCATGGTGTTTAAAGTTTTGTTTTATTTATTAACAAAGTAGTTACATTGTCTTAAAACAAGAAAACAAAGAGTTCATAACAATGTTAAACTATTCTAGCTTCATTTTATGTCACTAAGGCACAAGTCCGCCTAAGTGTATCTTGATCATTCCTATGCATCTGCTCCTGAAAACACATGTGAAAATAGGTACGTCAGCATAAAAATGCCTGTGAGATACATAGGTTTATTGATTTAGGATTCATGACTTGTAAGTTTAAAGAATTGTTTAACAAAAGTTAGTCATGAACCTTGTAAAATGTTATCCTTTGTAAATCATATGAAAATCGATAAGAAATTAGATGTTATAAAAGAAGGATGTGTGGTTAAATAAATAACCAAGTAAAATGAATTTGTAAAAGATATGTTGTTTGTAAACAATGTTTTGTGAAGTTATGTTCTTTGTGTAAAATGTAATATGTCTAAATTGAAATGGTTTAAATAACGCTACGATATGTAAGATCATAAAAGCACTTATATATAGGAAGTACCAGCGGCGTATCCACCATGCTTTTATCATATTACACACGCCTCGTTATTTAAATCACTTACCCAAACAAACCACCAAAATGTCTTGTTTAAACAAATGTCAAAATGTTTATGTGTAAACAATGTCTATTGTCAAATGTAAATCATGTAATGTGTAATCAAATGTTATATATGGCAAGTGAGATGTGTCAACTAAAACCATAGATAAAATGCACAAAACAATGTATTGAAATAAATCATAGTTTAAATCAAAAGTTATGTTTTGTAAAATAAATGCTTTATTGATACAAACATCTATGCGGTAATGTTAAAACGCATACATTCAAGCCTTGCGACCGTGGGGATAAACCCTTAAACAAATTAAAGGTTTATCTAAATTTCTGAATATCGGATTCAGTTATTCCTTACTTCCATACAAACCTAGGAAGCAGGGAATGGGAGTTGTCAATTCCTATGGTACCACTACTTACTACCAAGAGGCGTGGCCAATGTTAATGAACATACTTTTGTCCCGTTAAACAAACCAAATGTCATACCAAATGTAACCATGTTATGTGAAAACAATGTACTACATATGCAAAAATGAACATACATAGCATGAATATGATGTAAATCAATGTGTACATATGCTGAAATGAACATATGAAACAAATGTGTTTATGAAATCAATGTACTAGCATGTTAATAAACATACATAGCAAAAAAATGGATGAAATCATGTACTATACATGTACTATATGAACATAGCAAGCATATGATATAAAAACATGAAAAGCACGAAAGTAACAAGTAGGCATATGTGTTTCACCCGAAAATGTTTGAAAATAGTAAAAGAGGGGTCTATATACTCACTTGATAATGCTTAGAAGTCTTCGAATAACAACTAAGCAATGCTAGAGAGATCACGGAATCAATCGGCACAAAAGGTCTAAGCGATGAAGATATTGATCTAAAATACTCAGGTATGAAGCATAAAGCTTCAACTTAGAGTATAAATCAGATCAAGTGTGGGAAAAACAATGAATCAAGGTCGGTTTATATAGGATTTCCAAAAATGTTAGGATCATTTCTTGGATTACGAGCTTCGATCTTGGCCCTCCATGTGTGCCCACAGATTTATCATTCTATGGGTGCCTAAAACAAGCTCATTGTATGAAGAAACCATGTCCAAAAACCATAAACCAGCTGCTGATTGTAGAAAAACAGTTTGCTAATCTGGGAAATGGTCACGCCCCACGTAGACCCAGTAGGAGTCTTACGCGCCCCGCGAGGGCCAACTTTGGCAGAATGTCAGAAATGGTCCCTGAATGCCCAAAACTTGGTTTTCGATGCAATTTCGACACATTTAAGCCTCGTTAACCCCATTTCAAGGCGCTATAATGAAGTTAAAGTGTGGGGACATGAAACACGCTTGAAAATATGTGGATGTCGATTTGTTTGGTCGTACGGTTGCGTTGTTCGGTTAACTACGACGAAACACGAACGGACGCGAAAAACGATCCAAATTGCACGACAAATGGAATTTTATCATGCCAATCATGAAAATAAAATATTTTAATGATTACAAAAATTTTTGGATGTCCGGATATATTCAGAACGTAAGATATGCGCGTAAATGCAAACTTATGCACTTTTTGACGCTTTTAGTCCCTGTTTGACCAAAAAGTTTGTTTTAGCATACCGAACCCCTCAAAGCCTATTTTCTAAGTTATGTAAAGGATATTTATGGTATGTTTAACTTATGATCAAGTTCCTGAATGTTCGTTACCACACGAATCGGCATAGTTTCGCAGTTTGACGTAAATAGTCTCTGCGATCGAATAAACTTGATTTTGCCATACCAAAGCCTTCAAAACTTATTTCTAAGTTATGTAAAGGTTATTTAAGGTATGCTAAGCTTATGTTGATGTTCCATAGTGTTTGTCGTGTTAAACTGATTACGTTTACGCATCAGTTTGCGTATAACTTTCCAGAAAGCGATATAGAGTTTGAAATTGAACAAAATCGAAACGTGCAAAATGTCAAACATAAATAAACAAACATTGGGGTCAAATCACTTTTTTTTATTGATAACTGAATAGATTAGAGTTTATAAAATGATTACAAGCACATATGCCACAATAATTGACATCTGAGAAGCTGAGGACTCTGTTTTTACTATGTCCTTCATTGTTATTCTTCCAGTTTCTCCACCTGCAAAGTTGACAAGTCCACCGTCGAATATTTTGATGTCGTTTGACTGGGAGATGTCCCCTGTCATGTGTCTGGAACAACCATTATCAATAAACCAAAGTCTTACGATAGCCCTCCATAGTCGTTCCTGCACACATAAAGGGATTAGGGAGGTACTAGAACCTAGACCATTTTCGATTTGGGTTGGACATCACTCTTCATTCGCGAAACCTTACGATAGATCATATGACCTATTAGTAGAATTTGAGGTTTGAGAAGAAGATATTGTTGATTTTGATGATTGTGAACACTCAGACTGAGATCTAGCGGTAACTTTGGGTTTCCAGATTTTTGAGTTATTATTGTTGAAACAAATTTGTTTGAAGTTACGTTTAATTTCTTGTACTGTTTTCGGAAACCATCTGTTTTGAGGACGTTTGTTTGATTTACTTTGCTAGATTCCAATCTCCATCAGAAGGCTTTGCACAAGTGAATTGATGTTCATGACGTCAATAGTGCGACGTCGTCTAATGATAAGTGTTTCTGGATTGGTATGATACGAGAGGACGCTAAACACAATTTCTAGATATATGCCCTAGAATTCCACAATTAAAACAAGTTTGTCTTTTCGAGAAAAAACACTTAGTCCCGCTTGTGTTATTATAGGGAGCTAATTTGGTCTCTTCTTTCCACTAGGTGCTGATTTCTTGTGTGCATATTTACTCTTGGATGAAACCTGCTCACAATCATCAGCACAAGAGTGAGTATTGATAACTTTACCCTTTAACTTAGGTTCAGTTGGTTTTTGAGATAGGTTTATCTTTTGACTTTTATTAATGACATCTGAGGAGATTTCCTCTTTAGATTTCTTTTGGCGTTGTTTTCTGGTTTTACGTGATCGCTTTTTCTTTGAAGGGGCAGATCCTGCAGGCTTAGTTTCATTAGAATCCTTTTCTTTCGAAACTGAGCTTTTGAAATCAACCGAGTCAGTTTCTTTAGAAACTTTTTTTTCAGACCCAAAGCTTTCAGGATCATCTGATTCTTGATTGCCAGATTATGAGCAATTTTCATCAACAATGGTTTGACTATCTGAAACATTTTGCTTATTATCTGATATATCTTCAGTGTGATTTACAGATTCATCAAAGGGCTCCTGTTCATCAACAAATTCATTCACACAATCAGACACAATAACATTTTCAACTTCACAATGTTCAGAGAGATCTGAGGCATCAGTTGAGGTACCAGTCATACTATCAAAGTTATCTGAATCATTCAAAACAGGCATATCAGATTCGGCATCGGATGCCCCTGACTCTTCTGGTAAAACATTTTTTTTGGGTAAAGGGTTACCCCAGTGAATTTTATATCAATCAAACTAATAAACTCAAGTGTGGGACATGGTGCTCCACAATTCTCAAGTATGACAGGCCATACCCGAGTTTACAAGCAAAAACAAACCAATGCAAACAAGTAAACCAATGTCACTAGACATACAAAGGAAACAAATAATACACGTCATTAGCCTCACTCATCATCGGCTAACAAAAGACCACGAGGCAAGCTCCACTCTTGAAGGATCCCGTCGATCTGACCTGACCTTTTAAAGCGCATGGTATGAAGTTTTAACTGAACTGTTGACAAAACCACCTCTATAAGCTGCTCCGAGGTTCTTTTTTTATTAGTAAAGAGTCTTTGATTTCTTTCTTGCCACACGAAATAAGCCGCTGCCCCCCCATAATTAATTTCGCAATCACATGTTGAGCCTTCTTCGAGCTCGCAAGCTGAACCAAGTGGCTGAAAATTTCAGCCCATGTATCTTGAATGTGTCCTATACCGCTCTAGATTTAACACCATTCCAAACCTGAGAAGCATATCCACACTCAAAGAACAAGTGCTCATGAGAGTCCGGCCCTAAGACACATAGCGAACAACACAAGAGATTAAAATTGGCGTTACCGTAGAGCACCATCTAGTCATGACATCCTACGTCTTAAGTTTTTTGTTAAAAAGAAGCCACATGAAGAACGAGTGCCTTGAATAGATTGAGTGAACCACACCGTGTTAACCCACGGGACCTCATTATAGTGTATACGAATATCGTCCCACACACTAGATGCACAATAATCATCTATTTGACCTGACCGAGTTTTCCAAATCACTCTATCCTGGGAAGCGGAGCTCAGAGCTAAATTTTGCATATTCTGGAGAGCTGGAAATCTTTGGATACAACTCGTCGACCACCTCCACACCCCTTAGTCCCACACCTCCGCGACCGTGGTAGTCAAGGAAAAACCAGCATTAGCGATTAACCTAAGGGTAATAAACGATTTTAGCAGGCATATATCGTTCCATCTATCAAACCATGCAGAGGTCTTGGCCCCATCTCCAAGCTTGGTCCATATATGATGTTATATAATCGGCCGAATACCCAACATTTTCCTCCAGCTCCATGTTATATTATTCCGTAAAGGAACATCCCAGAAACTCCTATCTCGCAGACGATAGGAATGCATCCACTTTACCCAAAGAGATTCCCTTAGAGCTAAGAGACTCCAAATATGCGCAACCACCAGCAAGTTATTCATATCCAACACCCTTCGAACACCCAAACCTCCCTCCTGCTTCGGTAAACAAACAGTACTCCACTTTACCTTCGCCTTCCCTTGAATGTTGTTCCCTTGACCCAAAGAAACCTCTTCATCTTTCCTTCAAGATCATAGATAACTCTTTTCGGTAAAATAAAAACCGAAGCCCAATAAATATGCATACAGGAAAGCACTGATCGAATAAGTTAAAGCCTGCCCGCAAAAGATAAAGACTTCGTCTTCCAATTCGTAATCCTAGATTCTTAGCTTTCCACCAGCTTTTTACAATCGTTATAATTAAGCCGGGAGGTAATAAGAGTCACACCCAAATAAAGAACAGGCAACACACCTTCATCAAATGGGATGATATCTCTGATTCGGTCCTTTACAGCATTGGACACATTGCCAAAGAACACGGTACTCTTATTAATACTAGGAACTAAGCCCGACATGTTCTTAAAATCATTAATAGCATCAATAATGAGTATGGCCGACTTGTGATCCCCTCGAGCAAACAGAAACAAGTCATCCACAAAGCAAAGATTTATAATTCTTTGTTTATCACACTTATGATGAAACCTGAAATCATTTGACAACGAAACCCGTTTTTGCAGAATCAACGTTAACACCTCCATAACTAACGTGAATAAGTACGGCGCCATTGGGTCACCTTGTCTTAACCCACGCTTCCCTCTAAATTACCCATAAAGATTCCCATTAAATCACAATTAGAATAAAAAACCATAACATTTAAAGTTTCAGTTTTCACAACTTCATCAGAAAAACCCTGAGTCTCAAAAAAGCAAACACCAAATATAGTTCCAAACGTAAATATCATGTTCATCTCATAAAGAAACATCCAAATTGTCGCTTGGCTTGCCATACATCATTGTGTCATAATTTTTCAATTCTTGCTCAGTAGTGGGCATTCTTGTATAATTATAATTATAGGAGGAAGAACTTGTGTATAACCCAACCCTTTGCCCTTATTTTCCTTGTATGCCAGTTGTGTATCTCATAGATTACGAACAATGTCCCTGGAAGTATCGAATTTCTTAATGTTTAATTCATTTTGTTGATACTTTCTAGTGAGAAGTTCCAGCTCAGCTCTAACAGAGTCGCATTCCATTGTTTCTAAATTTAGTCTGTTTTTGTAGTCATGGACCCAACATTTCTGTTGATTGACGTCTAAGTGGAGCTGAGTTATATCCTTCTTTAGAGCGTCGATCTTTTCATAGAGAATTTTATTGTTCTCTCGAAGACCGATGTACTTAGACATGACACTGTTGTAATCCCTAATAAGAACAAAATTATGGGCTCTCATCTGTACAATTTTATTTCTACAATGTTCTGGACATAAAAGAGAGTTTACCGTGTCGGAGAGACTTTTGGCTTCCTTAGTTAGTGCCATCAAGTATTGGTGGATGTTTTCTCCAACGTCCGAGATCTTGAGAGACTCCACTTTTGCAGCAGCATCCACCCAGCTGAAACCACGTTGCTCTTGAGCCATCAGTGCCTTTCATGCTCCAGTGCCTTCTTGGCTAGTTGAAGTTGTGGCTGAGGATTGAGCTTGAGAGACAGGAACCATGGCTCTTTCAGAATTCCTGGCAATAGCAGCCTGAGTCGCTACATATCCCAGTGGTATTTTCTTGCAATCCCTTGCAAAATGTCCCGGTTCATGGCATTTGTAACACCATAGTTTGTCCATCACAGGTCCAGTTCGATTGTTTGACATTGGACGACGACCGTATCTCTTCTGAAACTTCTCTGCTCGAAAAGCTGCAATAGCCAAATTCTAGGAAGCATCCAATTCTTCATGCCTTCATCAACCACTGATTTATCTCTGTAGTAAGAACTGATGGGGGCAAAAGGTCACCAGCAAGGAAAGCGTTTAGACTATTGAGCATGGAGGTTGCGAGAGCTAACTTTTCTTCATTTTGTTTAGTTAGTAAAGGAAGATTTTTAGCATAAGGTGTGAATGAGACGTTTTGGGATGATGGGGGAACTACTGGACTGTAGACCACATTTGCGTACTGAGGATGTTGCTAAGTAGTAGCAGGAGGAGTTGAGCTGTTTGGTAAATGCATGTCATAGACGTAGTTTGTCTTCTGGGCTTGAAGTTATGCTTGGGTTTTATCGGACTGAAAACAACATTAAATATACTGTTTGTCACAAGGCTGAAAACAAGATTAGGATGACTTTGAGACATCACAGTAGTGTTCGAATTTGACATCCGTGCAGCGATCATAGAGTTCAAGTGGTTCAGCTCTCTCTGCTGATTGTCAATCTCACATGACTTGATTGTAGCGATCAGCTCGGTGAGTGTGACTTCATTCAGATTGGTTGTATGCTTAATCATAGAAACATCAGAATCCCAGCTTTTCGGCAGTGAGTTCAAAAGTTGGCGATTCATCCCACTGTTGGTAATAGAGATGCCAGCATTGATCATCTGTGAGACTAACTTGACGCATCTCCTGATTTGGTTCTCCACAGTCTCCCCGTAAATGTGATTGAACGAACTGAACTGCTGGTTCAATAAGTTCACCCTGCTAGCCTTCATGTCAGTGTTTCCTTCGTACAAATTCTTAAGCACATATCTTAAACCTCGTTCGCATTCGTGCAGTTTCTGACAACAATTGGGATGTCCGGACCTAGAGCCATAGTAAGATTTGCGATTGCCTTATCATCATCGTCTAAGATTTTTCGATCATCATCCGTCCACGGATTTTTAGGCTTCGGAATTTGGGTGAGAGGATCATCTTCAGTAGCGTACATAATGGTACGAGGACCATCTCGAATGCATATCCATACCCCAGGCTCCTTAGCCTTACAGTATTGCTCAAAATGCCAAGTCCAGTCAAAGTAATCGTCTCCATACATCAGCCTTGGGATTTTTGTAGACGTGCCAATGATCTGATCAAATTCCTGATGCAATGCCAGAGTCAAAGACGGAATAGCAGTTAAGGTAGCATTGGCGAGGTCCGCGGCAGTCAAACACCGTTTGGGTTCATCATTTTTAGTTTTACCGAATAGTAATTAATTATATTTTAATTAAGGTGACAAGCCCAAAGGTTCAATCTGAAATGGTCAACAAAAGTCAACTCACAACAGTCAATTCAGAACAGTAGCAGTCAACTCGAAATGGTCAACTCGAAACAGTAACTCGGAACACTAACAGTCAACTAGAATAGTATCTCGAACTCGGAACAGTGATTTATCTGAGATACTTGATAATGATCTGAGATGAAATCCGAGATGCTTGATGATGATCCAAGATGCAGACAAACTTCAACAGGGATGATCCGAGATGGGTTCGAGATGCAAGTATTTTATCCGTGATGAGTTCGAGTTCTTCAAGATATGATTCGAGATGATCTGACATCTTCAAGAAGGTGATCTGAGATACAACCGAGACATCAGAAATCTCCGAAACAGTAGCAGATCTGAACAGTTGCTATCCAAAACAGTGTGATATCAAAACTGAGCCTGGAAAACAAGTTCAAACAGGCTCTAAAACCAATTGTACGTCCCGAGTACCGGATCTCACGATATCACACGTAGCTTGATTGGTGGCGGAATCACACAAACAAGCATAGATCAAGATAGAAGAAATAAGATAAAATAGAAGAAGATTAACTTGCATACAAATACGGAAATTTGTCTAATACAAGTTATGAGAGAACCACCAAAACCACTAATCCCTATTTCATCATTTACTATTTATAGTAAGGGATTAGTGCACCTTTTACCTAAGCCTAGTCCCAAAAGCCTTTCCCAAGCCCATTTACAACCAAGCATGCCCAAAACTAATTAAGTAGCTAATGCATAAACCTAATAGGGCCTAACAGGTTTAGTCCACCACTACCCCAAAACCCTAAGCCCATTTGCCCCCAAGCCCATTCTAATACAAGCCTTTAATTACAAATAAGCAAACTAACCCAACATAGAGGTGTACAAATCGGTTTTTTTCGAAAACCAATTACGGTTATTAACCTAACCGGTTAAAAAGGGCTAGAAAAAACCAGTTATTAACCGGTTTTAATATTGAAAACTTGTAACCGGTTGTAATCAATTGTTAAAAAACCGATTTTTTATTCTGAATAATAACCGATTTAAAAAACCAGTTAAGGAAAACTGGTTCTACAGAAACACATGGTCACATAACTGTTTTTTTTTTCTATTTTTTCAGTTGTTTTTGCTTATTTTGCTGTTATTTCAGGTGTTTTTGATGTTTTTTGAATTGTAAATGCAGTTTTTTTATATAAAAACTTAATAATAAAGGTATAGAAAGTTAAAACACAATATCATTAAGTCTCGGAACAAACGGTTTTTCATAACAATGAAAATACGAACGATAAATGTAACAAAGGAAATACATAAACGTAAAATATTAATCCGCAAGAAGGTCCACTAATATATATTTTCTAGTTGGACTACAATAGTAATATATCTTGAGCCTCGTTTAATCTTCTTTGCCCGAACCCGAACTCAAACTATTGCATAGGAATTCATCTAATCCGGCTTCTTCGTCGGTCATTGGTGTTGTCAATTTGGCTTGGACCTCGTCCTCATACACTTTGCCTTCGTAATCTAATTCTCTCTCAAGTGAGCGTGTGTCTTGACATATCTCCGCCGCATCCAAGTAATCTTTCAAGCAAATCGACATCTCAACTGCCTTTGGTATTAGTCGAGTCCTCCGTATCGAAATCACCTACTACTAATAGAAAAGCTTCGACCGTTAGTAAATCTCGGGCCATTGTGGCTAAGATCGGAAATTGATATTCCTTACTTTTCCACCAAGCCAACAAATCAAAACTTTTAAATTCATGTGAACTCATCAATTATAGAAAGTTCGACCCACCATACCTACCGAGTTCGCTACTACTAGTGTTACCACGATGCATTTGACTCGACTCTGTCACACCCCCAAAATACCACACGCGTAAACCCCTGCGAGACGTGTGACATACCAGGATCTAGCCACTAATCACATTGAACTCATAAAAAGCTTAAAATTTAAAACTTTCATTCATTAACATAAAGTGTTACAAAACATTAAATGTAATTCATCGTGCTCAGCGGAAGCATAAAACATTAGGTAAGTGTTTCATAAACCATATGTATGAAAACCATTAGGCTTGTCACGTGATTCCATGTATCTTGACCCATGACCACTCCAGCCTCCCAGACAACAAGCTCCATATCAACACATATTTATAACCTGCGAGCATGTAAACAAGTGTATCAGACAACGCTGGTGAGTTCACAGTTTTATGAAAACGTTTTGTTACCAAGTGTTTATTACAGTTTAATAACAATTCCGAAAGTAATGTTGATAAAAACTCGAGTACCGTACAAGATGGCTTCCAGATTGTTTTGCCCGTCCCCAATGCCCCATATCTAAGCATTGGTCATGATTAAGGTCATTAGTTCACGCCCGTCCTCTCAGGTACGGTGTGAGGTTGCAAAGCCTAATAGCGCTATCAACTAATACCCCGTTACCTCTCAGGTAACTATTCGGTAGAAGATGGGACTTAAGGTGATAGGAAATGAGTGTATTATCCAACATTCCAGTTTTACCCAGAAAGACTTATTCCTCTCAGGAATACCCATTTGATTTACCCAAAGACTTATTCCTCTCAGGAATACCCAATTGATTGTCCCACCCACTGGGACGCATGCTCAAGAGAAGTGAACTCACCTTAGATTGCTCGGTATGTTAATGTACCCATTCCAAGTTGGTCAACCATACCCTACTGTGGTTACCAAGAATAGTCAGTATAATGTTCACATATTTCACGTATCCAACGTATACGTTACACAAGTAGCATACAAGTAAAACACACGTCCTTATACGAGTCGTAACTGTTAATCATGCAACCCATTGATCCATAACGTTTGTCTTAAAGTCACATAACAAGTGTATGGGTTTCGTATGCAAATCAATCACTTAACAGTGCATGTATTTTCACAGATTACATTTGCTGCTAAGATCACTGTTTATCACATAACAACATTCACAGATGTACTGTCTACTCTCACAAGTTAAGTCAAGGTCCTCATTTCAGGTTAACATTAATATCATGCAACAAATAGAATCTCATCAACACAAATAACACTTATCATATTCAATCTGCTTCACTGTTCTGTCCATGTGCCTTTACGGTGAAGAATCCCAATGACGAAGAGCTATTCTGTTGGTGCATACATCTGTCGTTTTCGTCTTATATCGAGTCTCGGGTTCGTTGCGGTTCGGAACAAGAATGATGTCATCATTCTTGATGATGACATCATCCAAGTGACATCATCTTGCATCATCAATATAACATTTGCACGTGAAATAGAATGTAATGTTCATATAAGACAAATGTAAAGTTTTGATTTCTCTTAAACAATCACGTGAAGGTGATTCCGCCCGGAATCAAGAGTTGATTACGCTCTTATTGTTACCATGTCATTTCAGGCGGAATTAGACCTCTATATATAGGTCACTCATGAGCGAAATCAGTAGCAAGACCTTGTGTTCCATACCGAAGTGCTGCCGGTGTGAAGAATTGATTGTATTTGTTAGATATCAATACAAAAGGTGTTAAAAAGTGAATTGCTAGCTGTTTCTACGTTGATTACTTGTTTTCCGCAACTGTAACTGATTAAAACTCCTCTGAAAAGACTCGTTCAGGTCCGTACACGATCCTAAAATTGGTATCAGAGCCAAGTACGAGGAGTTCTGAAGTTTACAACCGTATTTGATTGAAAATTCTTGTTTCTACACCTTCTTTCATCAGTTCAAGAAGTTTTATCGGTCAAAATCAATTCAAAATTTCACAGTTTATAGATAATTGGACTTAGACAAACCCTAGAAAGTTTCATAGCTAAAATCGGGCTAAAATGGACTCCGAGCTGATTTCGCTCGTAATGGATATTTCTAATTTCGCTCTTGGGATACAAATTTTCTGATTTCGCTCCTGATAACTTTCTGATTTCGCTCCTGATAACTTGCTGATTTCGCTCCTGAGATACATAGTCTGATTCCGCTCCAAAACTTTAAAGTGTGAACTTTTTAAAAGTGCATCGAGTATTGTGTATCATTAATCAAAGTTGTCAGTTGGTTGGGAATAGAAATCACATGACTTGTGTCAGTCTACATTGTGATTGTATGTGATTCTCAAAATTTGTCACAACCCATTCAGATTTCTTAAACAATTAAAAAGTTAGTGGGATATTGTGAAAGATGTCGGTTTGCATGTGAAATAGTGTTGGTTTTATCAAAAATCAGAATTCATGTGATTCTCGTAAATCCTCATGTTTTGCTGGATTGTGTCAGTTTGCATGTGTATTATGTCTGCTTAGTGGATTTATTGGATATGAGATATCATTCAGGTCACATGTATTGAATTGATCAAGCCCAAATAGTCATCAGCCCAAATAAACATATCGGTTATCAATTAAAGGTTTGCATGTGATTTGCAATGTGACAGCCTGTGACACCTGTGTCACTGCGACCATCAAACAAATACCAAACCAATGAAGTATTGTACTTCACACTTTGGACTTATATAAATATGTGTATCGTTTGCACATATCAACTCTTGTTCGATTTCAAGCTCTAAATCGCCTTCTGGAAGGTTATACGCGCACAGATGCGTAAATATAACCAGTTTAATGCAACAAACACTCCGGAATAGTGAAATAGGCTTAACATACCTTAAATAACCTTTACATAACTTAGAGATAAGTTTTGAAGGCTTTGGTATGGCAAAAACAAGTTAATTCGCTTACAGGGACTAAACTTGACAAACTGCGAAAGTATGCCAATTTAAACTGTAACAGACATTCCGGAACATGAACATAAGTTAAACATACCATAAATATCCTTCACATAGCTTAGAAATAGGCTTTGAGGGGTTCGGTGTGCTAAAATAAACTTTTGGGTCCTTCAGGGACTAAAAGTGTCAAAAAGTGCATAAGTTTGCACTTTCGCGCATAACTTACGTTCTGAATACATCCGGACATCCAAAAATTTATGTAAGCACTATAATATTTTATTTTAGTGTTTGGCTTGAGAAAAATCCATTCGTCGCGTCATTTGGATCGTTTTTCGCGCTTATGCGCATTCCGTCGTAATTAACCGAACATCGCGATCGTACGACCACACGAACCGACATCCGAGATATTTTTGAGCATGTTTTGAGTTCCCTATACTTTAACTTCATTTTAGAGCCTTGAAATGAGGTTAACGGGGCTCAAACGCATCGAAAAAGGCCTTAAACACGTGCAGGGACTAAAACTGTCATTTTTGAAACATTTCTGAAACAGGGGGGTGGTGGCATAGCGCGAGCCCTAAGGGCCTTACTAGTCGGGCTACGTGACTGCCTAACTAGATCAGATAAGACTGATTAGTCAGCAGATTTCAGCTGATTAACTCACAACCACACACTCACACTTGCCATTTCAGCTCATTAGGGGCCATTTTTAGTCACCACAACATTTCAACAAGTGTACGCACGAGATTCGATCACGTTATTCAAAAACTTTCTTAATGGTTCGGGAAATACTATAAATACCCCACCCCCATTTGCTTCAAACTCACTAGAATCTGATCTAATGTGCTCTAAGTTGAAACCTTTGTTTCATACCTGAGCTATTTTGATCTAGATTAGCATTCGGGGACCCTTCGTAAGTATTCTTTCGTTCTTTTATTGCTTTTCGAGTCCGAAAGTCAAACTTTGTTTGACTTTCTGCGTTGACCAGTTTATGGTCAATGCGAAGTTCGTTAGAACTTCGCAACGTGATTGTAATCACGATGGTTATAGTCCCTTGTGACTATGCCTAATGATTACCACATTGTCTAGGGTCGTAAGGGTAAGCGATCTAATAAATCGCTTATACCTTCGAACCCGACCCATTTGGTCGATCATTAGGATCCGACCAAACACATTAGGTGACCATAGTATATAGGGAATAACCCTCCGAGGTTATACCTTATGGTCGCTTCGTTTAAGTAGTTGTATGATAGGTAATTTATATGCCTTAGGTAAATTACCAAAATACCCCTTTGATGCCAAAATTCGTTTTAAACATATGTAACATAACTTTTGACATCTAAACTGATTTGACAACCATATTAGACATGTTAAGGCATATTTTACTTGTCATAGGACTAGTTAGGCGTTCCGAACGCGTTTTACGCGAACGACGCGTTAAAGTAGCATAAGCTACCTAAACGTATCGTAATGGGTCACAAACACTTAGGTTAAGTTTCGTTTTAGTATGTGGGCTTTGTTAAACCATATTACACGAGTCTCCATACTCGTTTGGTTTACGAACCCTCATTCTATCCGATCCTCCGATATTAGGTCCGGTTTATTGACATAGTTACCTATATTAGGTGTCGTTTGATTCTGTGATTTCTAGCATTGCTTGGTGGTTATCTTAGAACTTCTGAGCAATCTCAGGTGAGTACATAGACCCCTCTTTTACTGTTTTCAAACTGTTTTGGGGTGAAACACATGTGCCTACTTGTTACTTTCATGCTTTTCATGCTTTCACATCATATGCCTGCTATGTTCGTTAGTACATTATAGTACATGATTTCATTACATTTCATGCTATGTATGCCCATTGTGTGCGTACTTTGTACATTGTTTTACATTACATTTCATGCTATGTATGCCCATTGTGTGCGTACTTAGTACATTGTTTTACATTACATTTCATGCTATGTATGCCCATTGTGTGCGTACTTAGTACATTGTTTTACATTACATTTCATGCTATGTATGTCCATTGTGTGCATACTTAGTACAGTTGTTTTCATCACATGCTTACATTTTGTTATGACATTTGGATTGTTTACAATGGAACAATACATTCATTAACACTAGCTACGCCGTTCGTTAGTAGGTAGTGGTACCATAGGAATTGACAACTCCCGTTCCGGACAACAATAATGAAATGAGAACGATGTAATGGAGGTACGGTGGACGCACCAATGATGCTTCATATACTTGTATATAAGTATCCCTCTTACATTGCAGTCATGATGTTATTAAGGTTACTAAAAGTTCAAGAACCCTAACCAATGTTGTTCGATCTTTTCAACTTCATACTTTCAAGCTCTCACAAGTTTCCTCTAAATAAATTTCGGGACGAAATTTCCTAAAGTAGGGGAGACTGTAACACCTGTGCCTTCACGGCCATCAAACAAATACCAAAGCAATGAAATATTGTATTTCATACTTGGTATTTGTAAAAATATGTGTATCATTTGCACATATCAATTCTTGTTCAATTTCAAACTCTAAATCACTTTCTGGAAGGTTATACGCGCACCGATGCGTAAATATAACCAGTTTAATGCAACAAACACTCCGGAATAGTGACATTGGCTTAACATACCTTAAATAACCTTTACATAACTTAGAAATAAGTTTTGAAGGCTTTGGTATGGCAAAATCAAGTTAAATCGCTTACAGGGACTAAAGTTGACAAACTGCGAAAGTATGCCAATTTGAACTGTAACAGACATTCCGGAACATGACCATAAGTTAAACACACCTTAAATATCCTTTATATAGCTTAGAAATAGGCTTTGAGGGGTTCGGTGTGCTAAAATAAACTTTTGGGTCATTCAGGGACTAAAAGTGTCAAAAAGTGCACAAGTTTTCATTTTCGCGCATAACTTACGTTCTGAATACATCCGGACACCCAAAAATTTATGTAAGCATGACTACATTATATTTTAGTGTTCGCCATAAGAAAAATCCATTCGTCACGTCATTTGGATCGTTTTTCGAGCTTATGCGCATTCCGTCGTAATTAAGCGAACATCGCGTTCGTACGACCAAACGAACCATCATCCGACATATTTTTGAACATGTTTCAAGTCCACAATGTTTAGGCATCATTTTAGGGCCTTAAAGTTGGCTTTACGGGCCTTAGAAGTGTCGGAAATGGCCTTAAACACGTGCAGGGACCTAAACTGTCATTTTTGAAACATATGTGCAGATCAGAGGGCCCAAGCGGCCCGCATTGTGTTTGCATGAATCTAAAGCGGGCCGCATGGCACCTTCAGACCAGATTCAATGTTTGTTTTTGCAACTTGCAGCTGATTAAACCCCATCCACATGTTTTAAACTTGCCTAATCAGCAAGATAAGATCAAGATTTAGCCACCATAACATTTGGACAAGTGTACGGCCTTGATCGTTTCCCCTTTTCCAAGAAACGATCCTAACGGTTACCCGAAAACTATAAATACCCATCCACCCCCATTGCATTTCTCACTAGAATTCTGATTTTGAGAGCTCTAAGTTGAAACCATTGTTTCATACCTGAGTTCTTGAGTCGGGATTAGCATTCGGGGACCCTGGGTTAGTATTCTTTCGTTCTTTTCCTTATTTTTACTGCTTTTCGAGTCAGAAAGTCAAACTTTGTTTGACTTTCAGCGTTGACCAGTAATGGTCAATGCGAAGTTCGTTTGAACTTCGCAACGTGAGTGTAATCACGTTGGTCATAGTCCTTTGGGACTATGCCCACTGATTACCACGTTGTCTAGAGTCGTAGGGTAGGCGATCTAATAAATCGCCTATACCTTCGAACTCGACCCATTTGGTCGATCATTAGGATCCGACCAAATACATTAGGTGACCATAGTAGGTAGGGAATAACCTTCCGAGGTTATACCCTATGGTCACATCGTTTAAGTAGTTGTATGATAGGTAGTTTATATGCCTTAGGTAAATTACCAGAATACCCTTTTCATGCATAATTGGTAATTTAGCATATGTAACCTAAACTTTTGCCACATAACTGATTATGTAACATGTTTAGGCATATAACACTTGTCATAGGGCTGGTTAGGCGTTCCGAACGCGTTTTACGCGAACGACGCGTTAAAGTAGCATAAGCTTCCTAAACGGGTCGTAATGGGTCGATAAGACTTAGGTTAAGTTTCATTTAGCATGTAGGCTTTGTTAAACCATATCATATGAGTTCCTACACTCATTTGGTTTACAAACCCTAATGCTACCCAGTCTTCCGATTTAGGTCCGGTTAATTAACATAGTTACCTATATTAGGTGCCGTTTGATTTCCGTGATCTCTAGCATTGTTTGGTTGTTACTCAAGGACTACTGAGCAATCTCAAGTGAGTACATAGACCCCTCTTTTACTGTTTTCCAAACTGTTTTGGGGTGAAACACATGTGCCTACTTGTTACTTTCCTGCTTTCCTGTTTTCACATCATATACCGACTATGTTTGTTAGTACATTATAGTACATGATTTCATTACTTTTCTGCTATGTATGTTGACTGATAACATGCTAAGCACATTGATTTACATGACTTTTCTGCTATGTATGTTGACTGATAACATGCTAAGCACATTGATTTACATGACTTTTCTGCTATGTATGTTGACTGATAACATGCTAAGCACATTGATTTACATTACCTTTCTGCTACGTATGTTGACTGATAGCATGCTAGCACATTGATTTACATTACCTTTCTGCTACGTATGTTGACTGATAGCATGCTAGCACATTGATTTACAAGACTTTTCTGCTTTGTATGTTAACTTAGCATACTTAGTGCATTGTTTTCATATGACATGTATACTACTGCTATGACATTTGGTTTGCACAAACGGGTCTTTATAACGTTCATTAACATTTGCTACGCCGCTCGGGAGTAAGTAGTGGTACCATAGGACTTGACAAATCCCATTCCTGACATCCCGGGTTTGTTTGGATGTAAGGAATGACTGAATCCGAATACAATTCTTTTGATAACCTTGACTGAAAGGGTTATCCGACTGTCTCAAGGCTTGAATGTATGCGTTAACTTACCTCATAAATGTTCATATTCAGTATAGCATGCATATATCTTACAAAACATAACTTTGATTTAAACCAAGTTTTACTTCAATACTTTGTTTTGTACATTTTTACTTATGGTTTAAGTAGTCTAAATTTTACTTACCATACATATCATTTTGGTTATACATTACTTGACTACTTTTGGACTATAAACATTTGACATGATTTATACAAGGACTATTGACTATTGGTTTAAACATAGACATTTTAACATGATTGACATTTGATCATGCATTTACACAAGACATAATATTGATTTAAACCAAGTTTTACTTCAATACTTTGCTTTTGTGCATATGGTTTAGTTGAGACATTTCACTAGCCATACATGACATTTTGACATAGACATTTTGACATAAACATTTGACATAGACATCTTACATTGATTGGTTTGGTTTGATAAAGTGATTAAGTAACGATGCGTGTGTAATATGATACAAGCATGGTGGATACGCCGCTGGTACTTCCTATATATAAGTGGTTGTATGGTATTACATGTCGTAGCGTTATTTGAATCATTTCAGTTTGATACATATGACATTTTATACAAATAACATACTTTTCACAAGACATTGTTAACAAACATCTTACTTCATACAAACTCATTTTTACATGGTTAATCATTTAACCTTACATTTACTTATACATATCATCTGATCTTATCGTTTTTCAAATGATTTACAAGACAAAGCAAATTACAAGGTTCATGACTAAACATTTTCTCAAACATAAGTCATGAAACCTATTTTCACAAAACCTATGTATCTCACCGGCATTTTTATGCTGACGTACCATATTTTCACATGTGTTTTTCAGGAACTGTTGCATAAGATGATCAAGATACACATAGGCAGACTTGGGCTTTAGTGACAATAAAAGATGCAAGACTAGTTAATTATGTTGTATTTCCATGTTTGTTTAGACACTGTAACACTTATATTGAATAAAACGAAACTTTAATTTCCATGGTTGTGAAACATTAATTCTGTTACAACACTCCCCGATGTTTCCGCCACGTTTGGTATGTTCTACGTGGTCGGGGTGTGACAGTAAAGATGGTATCAGAGCCAATGGTTATAGGGAATTAGGTTATTAGTAATGCTTTGACCTAGACTATAACCTTTCTAGGACCCTAACGCGAGTTTACTTGCGTTTAGTCATAAAACAATACCGTCACCTATCCTTAGGCGACGACCATAACAAGAACATAAATTTCAAAACCACTTTGAAAACTAATCATCTGTTCTAGGATGATTAATTACTAGGTTTTGAACCCTCAGTTATAAGGTTTTGAATCCCTTTGAATTTTCAAAATCTCGTCAAGGTTTTGGGTTTTAAATAATGTGAACACGTGCAAACTGGAAGGGTGAATGCCTGTATTCTGGGTTTTCTGTCTAGGCAAGCACTTCGTATACATCTCATCAGACGCGAGACCAGTTGTGCTTACCTGGGAATTCTCGGGATGAGTGTTCACTTATAGGCGAGCATGTCTTCAGTGATACATTAATAAGACCTATTTACCTTGATTAGTCACAATCTCATTTGTTTGCCTTAGGTAACAAACAAATGATCACAATTTTCATTCGTTACCATTCGGTATTGATTTTCCAATAACCTTTCACTTGCTTCTTCCTCTGTCTTTCACTTTCTTCTAGAATGTCTATTCCTCTCAGCACTGGTCAAATGTCCGAGCAAACAGCCAAATTTGTCCAGCAAATTGGCGAAGTGATTCAGAGGACTGTGGATTTAGGTATTGCCATGGCTCGTCTCAACAATGAAGCCTCTCGTCTCGACAATGAAGTCACTCAAGAGACACCAAAGGAAGTAGAAGTCAGGCTTGCACCAACATCAAGGAAGCGTAAGGCTTCAAGGAAACCCGCAGCGGTTACACTTAATCAAGCGGGACCTAGCCAGGTAGCAATGCCGACAGCTAGGAAGCCGTACCTGGGAGCTGCCCCATGGTGCAAGCGATGCAATCGTCATCATTTAAACCACATACCCTGCTCCAAATGTACCTACTGTGGACGGTGGGGACATTTGATCAACACATGCCGCTTTGCTATCCAGAACAAAGCTGTTGCAAATCTTGCTGCTACCCAACTCCAAGTCAACCCTACTCGAACTCGTTTCTCACGAGGGCCTGGCTACAACTGTGGCGAGATGGGCCATTTCCAAAGGGATTGCTCAAAGCTTGCTAATGCAAATCCAACCCTTGGATGAGCATTCGGCTGAACAAAGGATGTTGCTGTCTTATGCCTTTGTTTCTTTTGTTTTCTTGTATTGTGAAACAATATGTCTTGTTCATAAATAAAAGTTGTTGTTCACAATTCTAATATACAAGTATAATTACATGTGGGTATGACTTTTCCTATGATACCTGCATTAAGGAACTATGTTCCTTACAAACTACTCTTGTGATTCTCTCTTTCAAATGATCGCTCATAATTCCTTCGAACATTTTAAGTACTCGTTTCATTCTAAGAAACAAAGTACAGAAAATAAAGTGACATTATGAGTGATCATGCTTCTGCACATCTGTGCCTTTGAATCCTTGGTTAGATAACTAAGGGTATTTCCAAATCTCATACCCATTACATTTTGATTTTTCAACATACACAGTACAAGTATTTCAAAACAATCTTCATGATCTCAAAACATTTCATATAGTTTGAAAACAATTTTTTTAGATACATTGTCTATGTTATTTCAAAAACATTGGCCATGTTATCAAAACCAACCTTTCTAATTTCAAAATATTTCATATAGTCTGAAGACAATATTAACACAGTACATTTTCTCATCAAATGCATGATTTCGAAAAGCATCATTCATGTCTTTCAAAAACCTTATACATAATTTCAAAATTCATCTCGCATGATTTTAAAACATTTTTGTAAATATATCTACCTAATACACCTACTTTATGATTTCAAAATATTATATATATAAGGTTTCAAAAACATTTTTTTTCCCATGCACAGTTTTCAAAAATATCTTCCTCGTACATTTACTTAACCTTCAAATTCTGCTTCATATGTCGCCTTGACATATCTAGCATCTCAACCTCATAAGCATTTTACTTCATGTTTTGACTTAAGCACATCCCGTGCAAGAATTCAAAGCATCTTCAACTTCTACAATCCATATGGGATCTTTTTATCTCCATAATTAGACCCTTGTGGATGATCATGATTCAAATCAGAGTCCTTAATTGGATTCTTTATGTACCTTAATTCGAACATTTCGAGTTCTAGTAATCGAAATCGAATTTTCTTTTTGAATCTTTCTATCTTTATAGTTAGATTCTCAATAATGTTTAAAGTGCCAAATGAAATCCACGAGATGGATTCCTAGTGTGCTTTAAATACATGTACTCTGTTAGCAGAACAAACTTCTAGTTAGCAATTTTGTGGTTATGTGACTATGTGTTTATTCATCTTATGTTTTCTTTCATGCATTTTTGTGTTTTTAATACTCTGGATATTCGTTATCCAAATCCTCGCAGGATCTTTCATATCTTCATATGAGAGATTCGTAGCAGGATATTCAAAGGTACTACCTTAAATCCTTAATGGGCTTCTATGTAATAGTTAAGACCCTTGGATTTATATAGTACCACTCCAGACCCTTTTTAGTGGTCTAGTCTAAAGGATTGATTCACAATTTGGTTAAAGAATGACATCTAGTGATGTAGCTGGACAGACTCCTTGATAGTCTATTTAGATCATTTATTGATCTAGTCTACGGGACTCTATGGCGGTCTAGTCACACTCATCACAGGATTGTTCATTTGGTTTTACCCTACGCATTATAAAATAGACTGTGTGAACTGTGCAAGGAATTGTCTAATTATGGAGGCCTACATAATTATGAAATTTAGTGCATAGAAAACCAGCAAGGTTTATTATGTGTAAGAACCGATAGTGACAACAATAACGAAATGAGAACGATGTAATGGAGGTACGGTGGACGCACCAATGATGCTTCATATACTTGTATATAAGTATCCCTCTTACATTGCAGTCATGATGTTATTAAGGTTACTAAAAGTTCAAGAACCCTAACCAATGTTGTTCGATCTTTTCAACTTCATACTTTCAAGCTCTCACAAGTTTCCTCTAAATAAATTTCGGGACGAAATTTCCTAAAGTAGGGGAGACTGTAACACCTGTGCCTTCACGGCCATCAAACAAATACCAAAGCAATGAAATATTGTATTTCATACTTGGTATTTGTAAAAATATGTGTATCATTTGCACATATCAATTCTTGTTCAATTTCAAACTCTAAATCACTTTCTGGAAGGTTATACGCGCACCGATGCGTAAATATAACCAGTTTAATGCAACAAACACTCCGGAATAGTGACATTGGCTTAACATACCTTAAATAACCTTTACATAACTTAGAAATAAGTTTTGAAGGCTTTGGTATGGCAAAATCAAGTTAAATCGCTTACAGGGACTAAAGTTGACAAACTGCGAAAGTATGCCAATTTGAACTGTAACAGACATTCCGGAACATGACCATAAGTTAAACACACCTTAAATATCCTTTATATAGCTTAGAAATAGGCTTTGAGGGGTTCGGTGTGCTAAAATAAACTTTTGGGTCATTCAGGGACTAAAAGTGTCAAAAAGTGCACAAGTTTGCATTTTCGCGCATAACTTACGTTCTGAATACATCCGGACACCCAAAAATTTATGTAAGCATGACTACATTATATTTTAGTGTTCTCCATAAGAAAAATCCATTCGTCACGTCATTTGGATCGTTTTTCGAGCTTATGCGCATTCCGTCGTAATTAAGCGAACATCGCGTTCGTACGACCAAACGAACCATCATCCGACATATTTTTGAACATGTTTCAAGTCCACAATGTTTAGGCATCATTTTAGGGCCTTAAAGTTGGCTTTACGGGCCTTAGAAGTGTCGGAAATGGCCTTAAACACGTGCAGGGACCTAAACTGTCATTTTTGAAACATATGTGCAGATCAGAGGGCCCAAGCGGCCCGCATTGTGTTTGCATGAATCTAAAGCGGGCCGCATGGCACCTTCAGACCAGATTCAATGTTTGTTTTTGCAACTTGCAGCTGATTAAACCCCATCCACATGTTTTAAACTTGCCTAATCAGCAAGATAAGATCAAGATTTAGCCACCATAACATTTGGACAAGTGTACGGCCTTGATCGTTTCCCCTTTTCCAAGAAACGATCCTAACGGTTACCCGAAAACTATAAATACCCATCCACCCCCATTGCATTTCTCACTAGAATTCTGATTTTGAGAGCTCTAAGTTGAAACCATTGTTTCATACCTGAGTTCTTGAGTCGGGATTAGCATTCGGGGACCCTGGGTTAGTATTCTTTCGTTCTTTTCCTTATTTTTACTGCTTTTCGAGTCAGAAAGTCAAACTTTGTTTGACTTTCAGCGTTGACCAGTAATGGTCAATGCGAAGTTCGTTTGAACTTCGCAACGTGAGTGTAATCACGTTGGTCATAGTCCTTTGGGACTATGCCCACTGATTACCACGTTGTCTAGAGTCGTAGGGTAGGCGATCTAATAAATCGCCTATACCTTCGAACTCGACCCATTTGGTCGATCATTAGGATCCGACCAAATACATTAGGTGACCATAGTAGGTAGGGAATAACCTTCCGAGGTTATACCCTATGGTCACATCGTTTAAGTAGTTGTATGATAGGTAGTTTATATGCCTTAGGTAAATTACCAGAATACCCTTTTCATGCATAATTGGTAATTTAGCATATGTAACCTAAACTTTTGCCACATAACTGATTATGTAACATGTTTAGGCATATAACACTTGTCATAGGGCTGGTTAGGCGTTCCGAACGCGTTTTACGCGAACGACGCGTTAAAGTAGCATAAGCTTCCTAAACGGGTCGTAATGGGTCGATAAGACTTAGGTTAAGTTTCATTTAGCATGTAGGCTTTGTTAAACCATATCATATGAGTTCCTACACTCATTTGGTTTACAAACCCTAATGCTACCCAGTCTTCCGATTTAGGTCCGGTTAATTAACATAGTTACCTATATTAGGTGCCGTTTGATTTCCGTGATCTCTAGCATTGTTTGGTTGTTACTCAAGGACTACTGAGCAATCTCAAGTGAGTACATAGACCCCTCTTTTACTGTTTTCCAAACTGTTTTGGGGTGAAACACATGTGCCTACTTGTTACTTTCCTGCTTTCCTGTTTTCACATCATATACCGACTATGTTTGTTAGTACATTATAGTACATGATTTCATTACTTTTCTGCTATGTATGTTGACTGATAACATGCTAAGCACATTGATTTACATGACTTTTCTGCTATGTATGTTGACTGATAACATGCTAAGCACATTGATTTACATGACTTTTCTGCTATGTATGTTGACTGATAACATGCTAAGCACATTGATTTACATTACCTTTCTGCTACGTATGTTGACTGATAGCATGCTAGCACATTGATTTACATTACCTTTCTGCTACGTATGTTGACTGATAGCATGCTAGCACATTGATTTACAAGACTTTTCTGCTTTGTATGTTAACTTAGCATACTTAGTGCATTGTTTTCATATGACATGTATACTACTGCTATGACATTTGGTTTGCACAAACGGGTCTTTATAACGTTCATTAACATTTGCTACGCCGCTCGGGAGTAAGTAGTGGTACCATAGGACTTGACAAATCCCATTCCTGACATCCCGGGTTTGTTTGGATGTAAGGAATGACTGAATCCGAATACAATTCTTTTGATAACCTTGACTGAAAGGGTTATCCGACTGTCTCAAGGCTTGAATGTATGCGTTAACTTACCTCATAAATGTTCATATTCAGTATAGCATGCATATATCTTACAAAACATAACTTTGATTTAAACCAAGTTTTACTTCAATACTTTGTTTTGTACATTTTTACTTATGGTTTAAGTAGTCTAAATTTTACTTACCATACATATCATTTTGGTTATACATTACTTGACTACTTTTGGACTATAAACATTTGACATGATTTATACAAGGACTATTGACTATTGGTTTAAACATAGACATTTTAACATGATTGACATTTGATCATGCATTTACACAAGACATAATATTGATTTAAACCAAGTTTTACTTCAATACTTTGCTTTTGTGCATATGGTTTAGTTGAGACATTTCACTAGCCATACATGACATTTTGACATAGACATTTTGACATAAACATTTGACATAGACATCTTACATTGATTGGTTTGGTTTGATAAAGTGATTAAGTAACGATGCGTGTGTAATATGATACAAGCATGGTGGATACGCCGCTGGTACTTCCTATATATAAGTGGTTGTATGGTATTACATGTCGTAGCGTTATTTGAATCATTTCAGTTTGATACATATGACATTTTATACAAATAACATACTTTTCACAAGACATTGTTAACAAACATCTTACTTCATACAAACTCATTTTTACATGGTTAATCATTTAACCTTACATTTACTTATACATATCATCTGATCTTATCGTTTTTCAAATGATTTACAAGACAAAGCAAATTACAAGGTTCATGACTAAACATTTTCTCAAACATAAGTCATGAAACCTATTTTCACAAAACCTATGTATCTCACCGGCATTTTTATGCTGACGTACCATATTTTCACATGTGTTTTTCAGGAACTGTTGCATAAGATGATCAAGATACACATAGGCAGACTTGGGCTTTAGTGACAATAAAAGATGCAAGACTAGTTAATTATGTTGTATTTCCATGTTTGTTTAGACACTGTAACACTTATATTGAATAAAACGAAACTTTAATTTCCATGGTTGTGAAACATTAATTCTGTTACAACACTCCCCGATGTTTCCGCCACGTTTGGTATGTTCTACGTGGTCGGGGTGTGACATTTATACCTATCATCTGATCTTATCGTTTTTCAAATGATTTATAAGACAAAGCAAATTACAAGGTTCATGACTAAACATTTTCTCAAACATAAGTCATGAATTCTATTTTCACAAAACCTATGTATCTCACAGGCATTTTTATGCTGACGTACCTATTTTCACATGTGTTTTCAGGAGCTTTTCCATAGGATGATGATCGTGACACTAGGTCGGACCTGTGCCTTAGAGACTAAAAATGAAGATAGACTAGTTTAATTATGTTATGAACTCTTTGTTTCCTGTTTAAGACAATGTAACACTCTTGTTTAATAAATAAAATACAACTTTGTATGCCATGGTTATGAAACAATTAATTCTGTTACAACGCGCCCCGACGTTTCCGCCACGTTTTGTATGTTATACGTGGTCGGGGTGTGACAGAAGAGTTGGTATCAGAGCCAATGGTTATAGGGAATTAGGTTATTAGTAATGCTTTGACCTAGTCTATAACCTTCTTAGGACCCTAACGCGAGTTTACT
Source organism: Helianthus tuberosus (assembly GCA_030545235.1). NCBI lineage: Eukaryota > Viridiplantae > Streptophyta > Magnoliopsida > Asterales > Asteraceae > Helianthus > Helianthus tuberosus. The sequence goes on along the minus strand of JARYGA010059771.1, from coordinate 8,793,929 downwards.
TGCGTTTAGTCATAAAACAATACCGTCACCTATCCTTAGGCGATGACCACAACAAGAACATAAATTTCAAAACCGCTTTGAAAACTAATCATCTGTTCTAGGATGATTGATTACTAGGTTTTGAACCCTCTATTGTAAGGTTTTGAACCCCTTTGAGTTTTCAAAATCTCGTCAAGGTTTTGGGTTTTAAATAATGTGAACACGTGCAAACTGGAAGAGTGAATGCCTGTATTCTGGGTTTTCTGTCTAGGCAAGCACTTCGTATATATCTCATCAGACGCGAGACCAGTTGTGCTTACCTGGGAATTCTTGGGATGAGTGTTCACTTATAGGCGAGCATGTCTTCGTGATACATTATTTTTGACCTATTTACTTTGATTAATCACCGGGGTCGTTTGTTGCTTTGTAGTAACAAACAAATGACCACTATCCTTGCTTTCATCAGATTTTTTCATCTCATTCTTTTCGTCTAATTCTCTCACTCGTTTCATTTCATGTTTCCTCTTTTAGAATGCCTCCTCGACGCGAAAACCAGATAGCGACTGCCGAACTGGCAGAAATCATTGCACAGCAAATGGCTGCTCAATTCCCAAACCTCTTTGCTCAATGGAACCAAGCCAACAACAACAACAATGGTCCATGCAATTTCAAGAGTTTTAACTCGGCTAAACCACTCAAGTTTAGTGGTTCTGAGGGAGCGACTGGGCTTCTTCAATGGTTCGAGAGCATTGAGAATACTTTCCGCCATGTGCAGTGTCATGACAATCGCAAGGTCGAGTTTTCTTCGAGTGTGTTCCAGAAGAGGGCCCTTACGTGGTGGAACGGGGTTATGAGAGATCGTGGTGCAGAAGCTGCTCTAGCACAGACATGGGCTGAACCTAGGGCCCTTATGATGAAGGAATTTTGTCCTCGTCATGAGATCAGGGCCTTGGAAAGGGAATTCGACAATCTTGAGCAAGACAGCGGTGAACATCGAGCCTACACGGACCGTTATGAGGAATTAAGTCTGTTATGCCCAAACATGGTCACGCCTTTGGATAAGGCAATCGAAAAGTACATTGATGGCCTCCCTAACTCAATACAAGACATTGTGACTGGTAGCAACCCTACTACAGTTAGACAGGCCATTGAGCTATCTGCAACCTTGACTGAATCAAAGATCAGGAAAGGTAAACTTTTCCGAAAAGGTGACAAGAAACCGGTCGAGGAATCGAACCCAATCGAGGAATCAAAGACCATGGATGAACAGGCTGGATCCTCTAACAAGTCAAAGAAGCGAAAGGCTTCTCAGAACTTCACCGTGGTCGCTTACAATGATCAAGCCGTCCCCAACCAACCAGCTCAACCCCCTGCCAGGAAACCCTACAACGGAACTGCACCCTTGTGCAACCAATGTGGTCTACATCATCATGCTGGTGTGAAGTGCCGCACATGTCAAGTTTGCGGACTTATAGGTCATACAGCGAGGGTTTGCCCAACGGCAGCTGCACCAAATCAAGTTAACAACAATCCTGCTCAAGCTCGTTTTCCACCGGGGTCTTGCTACAACTGTGGCGAGATGGGCCATTTTCGTAGGAATTGCCCAAAGCTTGCTAATGCAAATCCAGCGCAGGGATGAGTATCTGACCGATAGAAGATAACGCTGTTTAGAAAATAATCGAGCCTTGTGTATTATTTTCTTTTGTTATCACGATCTACAAAACAGTTGTTGTTATTGTTGTTATAAATAAATCTTTCATTTACATTTTTAATATGTTTATGTGGTTGCATGTATAAACATATCCTCTACGATACCAACAATCAAGGAACCATATTCCTTGAAGAACAGACTACCCCCAAATTTCTTCCATTGTATGATCTCTTGCGTTTTCCACGAAAATCCTAAGTACCCGTTTCTTCCAAGAGAAACGAAGTACGAGGTGCCAAGTTAATAGCAATCAATAACAAGATAATAACAATTAAACAATTATGTGATTATGTGCTTATCTGTTCCCTTTTATGTGTCATGTGATCCAAATTATGTTATCCAAATCCTCGTAGAATCTTACATATCCTTGTACAATAGATTCATAGTAGGATACCCAAAGGTACTACCTAAAATCCTTAATGGACTTCTACGCTGTAGTTAAGTCCCTTGGATTATAAAGTACTACTTCATAATTAGACCCCTTTAGTGGTCTAGTTAAACTGATCGATCCAAAAATCTGGTTAGGAATATTATGTGATGATATAGATGAAAGGACTCCTTGGTGGCCTAATTAAGAGGATCCTCAGTCGATCTAATTTAAAAGGACCCTATGGTAGTCTAGTCACCCTCATCACAAGTTTGATATCCTTCCCCACAACATTACAAAACGAACTGTGTGGACTGTGCAAGGAATTACGTAATTATGGATGCATACATAATTATGGAATTTAGTGCACAGAAATCACAACAAGTTCCATCATGTATCTAAGTTAACCTAATTCATTTCCAATTCTGATGAAGCATCCGTTGAGGAAAAATGAACTAGCTATTCATTTTTCACTTCTGAGGAATATCCGTTGAGGAAATGAATATCCGTTTATCCTTCATTTCCAACTCTGAGGAAGCAACCATTGAAAATGACTCCGTTAGTTCATTTTCGTTTCTGAAGATTATCCGTTGAGGAAATGAATATCCGTTGTTAAATCTTTCATTTCCATACCCGAGGAAGCAACCGTTGAAAATGACTCCGTTAGTTCATTTTCGTTTCTGAAGATTATCCGTTAAGGAAATGAATATCCGTTGATTACTCCTTCATTCCCGTTTCTGACGAAGGACCCGTTGAGGAAGAATGAATCATCCATTCGTTTTCACTTCTGAAGAATATCCGTTGAGGGAAATGTATATCCGTTTAGTTAAAAATCCTTTATTTTCCATTTCCGAAGAACCCGTTGAAGAAAATGACTCCGTTCGTTCATTTTCGCTTCTGAAAAATATCCGTTGAGGAAAATAACAAAATTATGTTTTACATATCTTTGATGGCTATTTAACACAAAGTCACAGACAGACTTCTATGAATAAATTTTGGGACGAAATTTCCTTAAGTAGGGGAGACTGTGACACCTGTGTCACTGCGACCATCAAACAAATACCAAACCAATGAAGTATTGTACTTCATACTTTAGACTTATATAAATATGTGTATCGTTTGCACATATTGTCACACCCCGACCACGTGGAACATACAAAACGTGGCGGAAACATCGGGGAGTGTTGTAACAGAATTAATGTTTCAAATCCATGGCAATTGAAATTTTGTTTTATTCAATAGAAGTGTTACAATGTCTTAACAAACAAGGAAATACAACATAATTAACTAGTCTTGCATCTTTTATTGTCACTAAAGCCCAAGTCAGCCTATGTGTATCTTGATCATCTTATGCTTCATTTCCTGAAAAACACATGTGAAAAAATGGTACGTCAGCATAAAAATGCCGGTGAGATACATAGGTTTTGTGAAAATAGGTTTCATGACTTATGCTTGAGAAAATGTTTAGTCATGAACCTTGTTATTTGCTTTGTTTTGTAAATCATTTGAAAAACGATAAGATCAGATGATATGTATAAATAAATGTCAGGTTAAATGAATAACCATGTAAAATGAGTTTGTATAAGATAAGTTGTTTGTAAAACAATGTCTTGTGAAAAGTATGTTATTTGTATAAAATGTTATATATCTCAAATTGAAATGATTCAAATAACGCTACGATATGTAATACCATACAAACACTTATATATAGGAAGTACCAGCGGCGTATCCACCATGCTTGTATCACATTACACACGCATCATTACTTAATCACTTAATCAAACCAAACCAATCAATGTAAAATGTCTATGTTTAATCCAATGGTCAATGTATTGAATAATATGTCAAAATGCATGATCAATGTAAATCATGAAATGTGTAACCTAAATGATATGTATGGCTAGTGAAAACGCATCAACTAAACCATAGGTGAAATGCACAAAAACAAGTATTGAAGTAAAACTTGGTTTAAATCAACGTTATGTTTTGTGTAAATGCATGATCAATGTCAATCATGTTAAAATGTCTATGTCGAAATGTCTATGTCAAATGTCTATGTCAAAATGTCTATGTCAAAATGTCATGTATGGCTAGTGAAATGTCTCAACTAAACCATATGCACAAAAGCAAAGTATTGAAGTAAAACTGTGTTTAAATCAATATTATGTCTTGTGTAAATGCATGATCAAGGTCAATCATGTAATGTGTAAATGCATGATCAAGGTCAATCATGTAATGTGTAAATGCATGCTATACTGAATATGAACATTTATGCGGTGTTGTTATAATGCATACATCCAAGCCTTGCGACTGTGGTGATAAACCCTTAAACAAATTAAAGGTCTATCTGTGTAAATATCATCGAATTCGGTCATTCCTTTCTGTCCCCTTTCCCTGGGATGTCCGGAACGGGAGTTGTCAATTCCTATGGTACCACTACCTACTAACGAACGGCGTAGCTAATGTTAATGAATGTATTGTCCCATGTAAACAAACCAAATGTCATACCAAAATGTAGGCATGTGATGAAATGAATCTGTACTAAGTATGCAACAAATGAACATACATAGCATGTGATGTGATGTGATGTAAAACAATGTACTAAGTAATGCACACTATGGGCACACCTAGCATAAAATGTCATGTAAAACAATGTACTAAGTAATGCACACAATGGGCACACCTAGCATGAAATGTAATGTAAAACGATGTACCAAGTAATGCACACAGTGGGCACACCTAGCATGAAATGAAATGTAAAACGATGTACCAAGTAATGCACACAATGGGCACACCTAGCATAAAATGTAATGAAATCATGTACTATAATGTACTAACGAACATAGCATGTATATGATGTGAAAACAGGAAAGCATGAAAGTAACAAGTAGGCACATGTGTTCCACCCCAAAACGTTTGGAAAACAGTAAAAGAGGGGTCTATGTACTCACTTGAGATTGCTCAGTAGTCCTTGAGTAACAACCAAACAATGCTAGAGATCACGGAAATCAAACGGCACCTAATATAGGTAACTATGTTAATTAACCGGACCTAAATCGGAAGATTGGGTAGCATTAGGGTTTGTAAACCAAATGAGTGTAGGAACTCATATGATATGGTTTAACAAAGCCTACATACTAAATGAAACTTAACCTAAGTGTCTACGACCCATTACGACCCGTTTAGGTAGCTTATGCTACTTTAACGCGTCGTTCGCGTGAAACGCGTTCGGACCGCCTAACTAGTCCTATGACAAGTGTTATATGCCTAAACATGTTACATAATCAGTTATGTGACAAAAGTTTAGGTTACATATGCTTAATTACCAATTATACATGAAAAGGGTATTCTGGTAATTTACCTAAGGCATATAAACTACCTATCATACAACTACTTAAACGATGTGACCATAAGGTATAACCTCGGAAGGTTATTCCCTACACTATGGTCACCTAATGTATTTGGTCGGATCCTAATGATCGACCAAACTGGGTCGGGTTCGAAGGTATAGGCGATTTATTAGATCGCCTACCCTACGACCCTAGACAACGTGGTAATCAGTGGGCATAGTCCCAAGGGACTATGACCAACGTGATTACACTCACGTTGCGAAGTTCAAACGAACTTCGCATTGACCATTACTGGTCAACGCTGAAAGTCAAACAAAGTTTGACTTTCTGACTCGAAAAGCAGTAAAATAAGGAAAAGAACGAAAGAATACTTACGAAGGGTCCCCGAATGCTAAACTCGATTCGAAAATCTCAGGTATGAAACTAATGTTTCAACTTAGAGTTTCTCAAATCAAATTTCTAGTGAATATGAAGCATGGGGGTGGATGGGTATTTATAGGAATACCCGAACCGTTAAGATCGTTTCTTGGAAAAGGGGAAACGATCATGGCCGTACACTTGTTGAAACCTTATGGAAGCTAAAATTGGTCCTTATCAACATGACAAGGCAATTTGGAACATGTGGAGGAGGATAAAACAACGGCTAATACATCGAATCTGGTCCCGAAAATGAAAAAATGAAGTTTCTGCATGTTTCTGTCCAGAATAGCCAGTCGCGTAGCGCGACTGGTAAGGCCATATGCAGTGGCGCTACACCACTGCCTCCTTGTTTCAGCAAACTTTCAAAAATGGCAGAAATGGTCCCTGCAGCCTTTTTAAGCGATTTTCGATGCGTTTGAACCCCGTTAACCTCATTTCAAGGCTCTAAAATGAAGTTAAAGTATAGGGAACTCAAAACATACTCAAAAATATGCCGGAGGTTGGTTCGTTTGGCCGTACGAACGCGATGTTCGCTTAATTACGACGGAATGCGCATAAGCGCGAAAAACGATCCAAATGACGCGATGAATGGATTTTTCTTATGGCGAACACTAAAATATAATATAGTCATGCTTACATAAATTTTTGGATGTCCAGATGTATTCAGAACGTAAGTTATGCGCGAAAATGCAAACTTGTGCACTTTTTGACACTTTTAGTCCCTGAATGACCCAAAAGTTTATTTTAGCATACCGAACCCATCAAAGCCTATTTCTAAGCTATGTAAAGGCTATTTATGGTATTTTTAACTTATGTTCATGTTCCGGAATGTCTGTTACAGTTCAAATTGGCATACTTTCGCAGTTTGTCAACTTTAGTCCCTATAAGCGATTTAACTTTGATTTCACCACACCAAACCTTCCAAAACTTATATCTAAGTTATGTATAGGTTATTTAAGGTATGTAAAGCCTATTTCACTATTCCGGAGTGTTCGTTGCATTAAACTGGTTATATTTACGCATTAGTGCGCGTATAACCTTCCAGAAAGCGATTTAGAGCTTGAAATCGAACATGAGTCGATATGTGCAAAAGATACACATATTTATACAAGTCCAAAGTATGAAATACATTATTTCATTGGTTTGGAATTTGTTTGATGGCCGTGGAGGCACAGGTGTTACAGTCTCCCCTACTTTAGGAAATTTCGTCCCGAAATTTATTTAGAGGAAACTTGTGAGAGTTTAAAACATGAAGTTGAAAAGATCGAACAACATTGGTTAGGGTTCTGAACTTCTAGTAACTTTAATAACATCATGATTGCCATGTAAGAGGGATACTTATATACAAGTATATAAAGCGTCATTGGTGCGTCCACCGTACCTCCATTACATCGTTCTCATTTCGTTATTGTTGTCACTATCGGTTCTTACACATAATAAATCTTACTGTGGTTACCGTGCACCGAATCTCATAATTATGTACGCGTCCATAATCAGACAATTTCTTGCACAGTTTACACAGTCTATTTTATAATGTGCAGGGGAAAACCAAATGAACAATCCTGTGATGAGTGTGACTAGACCGCCATAGAGTCCTTTTAATTAAATCAATAAATGATCTAAATAGACTATCAAGGAGTCTGTCCAGCTACATCACTAGATGTCGTTCTTTAACCAAATTGTGAATCAATCTTTTTGATTAGACCACTAAAGGGTCTCTTATGAATCATGGAGCGGTACAATATAATCCAAGGGTCTTAACTATTACATAGAAGCCCATTAAGGATTTAAGGTAGTACCTTTTGAATATCCTACTATGAATCCCTCATATGAAGATATGAAAGATTCTACGAGGATTTGGATAACGAATATCCAGAGTATACCAAAAACACAAAAATGTATAAATGAAAACACAAAATATGTAAATACATAGTCACATAACCACAAAATTGTTTGTTAATTTGTCTTGTTACTTGCGTACATGCATTTAAAGCACACTAGGAATCCATTCAGCGGATTTCATTTAGTACTTTAAACGTTATCAAGAATCTAACTATAAAGATAGAAAGATTTTTGAAGAGAAAATTCGATTTCGATTATAAAGAACCGAAATGTTTGAATTAAGGTACATAAGGAATCCAATTAAGGACTCTGATTTGAATATGATGATCATCCACAAGGGTCTAATTATGGAGATAAAAAGATCCCATATGGATTTTAGAAGTTGAAGATGCTTTGAATTCTTGCACGGGATGTGCTTAAGTCAAAACATGAAGTAAAATGCTTATGAGGTTGAGATGCTAGATATGTCAAGGCGACATATGAAGCAGAATTTGAAGGTTAAGTAAATGTGTGAGGAAAATATATTTGGAAAACTATGCATGGGAAAAAAATTGTTTTTGAAACCTTATATATATTATTTTGAAATAAAGTAGGTGTATTAGATAGATATATTTACAAAAATGTTTTAAAATCATGCGAGATGAATTTTGAAATTATGTATAAGGTTTTTGAAAGACATGAATGATGCTTTTCGAAATCATGCACTTGATCAGAAAATGTATTGTGTTAATATTGTCTTCAGACTATATGAAATATTTTGAAATTAGAAAGGTTGGTTTTGATAACATGGCCAATGTTTTTGAAATAACATAGACAATGCATCTAGAAAAATTGTTTTCAAACTATATGAAATGTTTTGAGATCACGAAGATTGTTTTTGAAATACTGGTACTGTGTATGTTGAAAAATCGAAACGTAATGGGTATGAGATTTGAAAATACCCTTAGGTATCTAACCAAGGATTTAAAAGCACAGATGTGCGAAAAGTACGATTACTCATAATGTCACTTAATTTTCTGTACTATGTTTCTTAGAGTGAAACGAGTACTTAAAATTTTCGAGGGAATCATGAGCAATCATTTGAAAGAGAGAAATCACAAGAGTAGTTTGTAAGGTACATAGTTCTTTGATGTAGGTATCATAGGAAAAGTCATACACGCATGTAATTATACTTGTATATCAGAATTGTGAACAACAACTTTTATTTATGAACGAGACATATTGTTTCACAATACACGAAAACAAAAGAAACAAAGGCATAAGACAGCAACATCCTTTGTTCAGCTAAATGCTCATCCGTGGGTCGGATTTGCATTAGCTAGCTTTGGGCATTGGTTTCTGTAGTGGGTCAGATCCCCACAATTGTAACAGGCACCAGGTGGGTAGTGTGGTCGTGCAGCTTGACCCTGTTGCTGAGCAAGAGGCTGAGCAACTTGTCGAGCCGGGTTCTGAACCGCGGGATTCTGAGCAGACCGACAAAAATTGGCAAGATGGCCTGACTTCCCACAGTTAGTACAGAAACGGCATGGAAGTTGCGGCTGGTGGTGACTGTTGCATCTATTGCACAACGGTGCATTCCCTGAATAGGGTTTCTTCGCTGGAGGCTGTGCGGGTTGGTTGGGAGCTGCCTGGTTAGCTTGGGCAGTGACAGCATAGTTTTGGGAAGCCTTACGCTTCTTTGCCCTCTTCGAAGAACCAGAGTCCTTTCCATTCTTGTTTTGACCCTTCTTGCTATCCCCCTTGTCAGCCAACTGTTTCTTGCCCTTGTCACCCTTCCGGTGTAACTTGTTCTTCCTGATCTGCGACTCAGTCAGCGTTGCTGATAACTCGATTGCCTGACGAAGTGTGGCAGGGTTACTACCAGTAAGGATGTCTTGTACCGAGTCGGGTAGGCCGTCGATGTATCTCTCGATAGCCTTGTCGAGTGGGGTAACCATAGTCGGACAAAGCAGACTCAACTCTTCAAACCGATCAGTATAAGCCCTGTGCTCACCATTATCTTGCTTCAAATCATCAAATTCCTTCTCCAAAGCTCGCTGCTCATGACGAGGACAGAATTCCCTCATCATAAGGGCTCTAAGCTCAGCCCATGTCTATGCAAGAGCAACTTCTGCACCCCTGTCTCTCATAATCCCGTTCCACCATGTCAAAGCCCTTTTCTGAAATACGCTCGAAGCAAACTCGACTTTGCGATTATCCGGACACTGCACATGGCGGAAAGTATTCTCACTGCTCTCGAACCACTGAAGAAGCCCAGTCGCTCCTTCAGAACCACTAAACTTGAGTGGTTTAGCCTGATTAAAATCCTTGTACTTGCATGGAACATTGTTGTTGTTGTTATTGTTGGCTTGGTTCCATTGAGCAAAGAGATTTGGAAATTGAGCAGCCATCTGCTGCGCAATAATTTCTGCCAGCTCGGCAGTCTCTATCTGGCTTTCGCGTCGAGGAGGCATTCTGAAAGAGGGAACATGAAAGGAAACGAGAGAGAGAATTAGACGAAAAGAATGAGATGAAACAAATCTGATGAAAGCAAGGATAGTGGTCATTTGTTTGTTACTACAAAGCAACAAACGACACACAGTGACAAATCAAAGTAAATGGGTCGAAAATAATGTATCGCGAAGACATGCTCGCCTATAAGTGAACACTCATCCCAAGAATTCCTAGGTAAGCACAACTGGTCTCGCGTCTGATGAGATGTATACGAAGTGCTTGCCTAGACAGAAAACCCAGAATACAGGCATTCACCCTTCCAGTTTGCACGCGTTCACATTATTTAAAACCCAAAACTTTGCTGAGATTTTGAAAATTCAAAGGGGTTCAAAACCATATAACAGAGGGTTCAAAACCTAGTAATCAATCATCCTAGAACAGATGATTAGTTTTCAAAGCGGTTTTGAAATTTATGTTCTTGTTGTGGCTGTCACCTAAGGATAGGTGACAGTATTGTTTTATGACTAAACGCTAGTAAACTCGCGTTAGGGTCCTAAGAAGGTTATAGACTAGGTCAAAGCATTACTAATAACCTAATTCCCTATAACCATTGGCTCTGATACCATCTTTTCTGTCACACCCCGACCACGTGGAACATACAAAACGTGGCGGAAACATCGGGGAGTGTTGTAACAGAATTAATGTTTCAAATCCATGGCAATTGAAATTTTGTTTTATTCAATAGAAGTGTTACAATGTCTTAACAAACAAGGAAATACAACATAATTAACTAGTCTTGCATCTTTTATTGTCACTAAAGCCCAAGTCAGCCTATGTGTATCTTGATCATCTTATGCTTCATTTCCTGAAAAACACATGTGAAAAAATGGTACGTCAGCATAAAAATGCCGGTGAGATACATAGGTTTTGTGAAAATAGGTTTCATGACTTATGCTTGAGAAAATGTTTAGTCATGAACCTTGTTATTTGCTTTGTTTTGTAAATCATTTGAAAAACGATAAGATCAGATGATATGTATAAATAAATGTCAGGTTAAATGAATAACCATGTAAAATGAGTTTGTATAAGATAAGTTGTTTGTAAAACAATGTCTTGTGAAAAGTATGTTATTTGTATAAAATGTTATATATCTCAAATTGAAATGATTCAAATAACGCTACGATATGTAATACCATACAAACACTTATATATAGGAAGTACCAGCGGCGTATCCACCATGCTTGTATCACATTACACACGCATCATTACTTAATCACTTAATCAAACCAAACCAAACCAATCAATGTAAAATGTCTATGTTTAATCCAATGGTCAATGTATTGAATAATATGTCAAAATGCATAATCAATGTAAATCATGAAATGTGTAACCTAAATGATATGTATGGCTAGTGAAAATGCATCAACTAAACCATAGGTGAAATGCACAAAAACAAGTATTGAAGTAAAACTTGGTTTAAATCAACGTTATGTTTTGTGTAAATGCATGATCAATGTCAATCATGTTAAAATGTCTATGTCGAAATGTCTATGTCAAATGTCTATGTCAAAATGTCTATGTCAAAATGTCATGTATGGCTAGTGAAATGTCTCAACTAAACCATATGCACAAAAGCAAAGTATTGAAGTAAAACTGTGTTTAAATCAATATTATGTCTTGTGTAAATGCATGATCAAGGTCAATCATGTAATGTGTAAATGCATGATCAAGGTCAATCATGTAATGTGTAAATGCATGATCAAGGTCAATCATGTAATGTGTAAATGCATGCTATACTGAATATGAACATTTATGCGGTGTTGTTATAATGCATACATCCAAGCCTTGCGACTGTGGTGATAAACCCTTAAACAAATTAAAGGTCTATCTGTGTAAATATCATCGAATTCGGTCATTCCTTTCTGTCCCCTTTCCCTGGGATGTCCGGAACGGGAGTTGTCAATTCCTATGGTACCACTACCTACTAACGAACGGCGTAGCTAATGTTAATGAATGTATTGTCCCATGTAAACAAACCAAATGTCATACCAAAATGTAGGCATGTGATGAAATGAATCTGTACTAAGTATGCAACAAATGAACATACATAGCATGTGATATGATGTGATGTAAAACAATGTACTAAGTAATGCACACTATGGGCACACCTAGCATAAAATGTCATGTAAAACAATGTACTAAGTAATGCACACAATGGGCACACCTAGCATGAAATGTAATGTAAAACGATGTACCAAGTAATGCACACAGTGGGCACACCTAGCATGAAATGAAATGTAAAACGATGTACCAAGTAATGCACACAATGGGCACACCTAGCATAAAATGTAATGAAATCATGTACTATAATGTACTAACGAACATAGCATGTATATGATGTGAAAACAGGAAAGCATGAAAGTAACAAGTAGGCACATGTGTTCCACCCCAAAACGTTTGGAAAACAGTAAAAGAGGGGTCTATGTACTCACTTGAGATTGCTCAGTAGTCCTTGAGTAACAACCAAACAATGCTAGAGATCACGGAAATCAAACGGCACCTAATATAGGTAACTATGTTAATTAACCGGACCTAAATCGGAAGATTGGGTAGCATTAGGGTTTGTAAACCAAATGAGTGTAGGAACTCATATGATATGGTTTAACAAAGCCTACATACTAAATGAAACTTAACCTAAGTGTCTACGACCCATTACGACCCGTTTAGGTAGCTTATGCTACTTTAACGCGTCGTTCGCGTGAAACGCGTTCGGACCGCCTAACTAGTCCTATGACAAGTGTTATATGCCTAAACATGTTACATAATCAGTTATGTGACAAAAGTTTAGGTTACATATGCTTAATTACCAATTATACATGAAAAGGGTATTCTGGTAATTTACCTAAGGCATATAAACTACCTATCATACAACTACTTAAACGATGTGACCATAAGGTATAACCTCGGAAGGTTATTCCCTACACTATGGTCACCTAATGTATTTGGTCGGATCCTAATGATCGACCAAACTGGGTCGGGTTCGAAGGTATAGGCGATTTATTAGATCGCCTACCCTACGACCCTAGACAACGTGGTAATCAGTGGGCATAGTCCCAAGGGACTATGACCAACGTGATTACACTCACGTTGCGAAGTTCAAACGAACTTCGCATTGACCATTACTGGTCAACGCTGAAAGTCAAACAAAGTTTGACTTTCTGACTCGAAAAGCAGTAAAATAAGGAAAAGAACGAAAGAATACTTACGAAGGGTCCCCGAATGCTAAACTCGATTCGAAAATCTCAGGTATGAAACTAATGTTTCAACTTAGAGTTTCTCAAATCAAATTTCTAGTGAATATGAAGCATGGGGGTGGATGGGTATTTATAGGAATACCCGAACCGTTAAGATCGTTTCTTGGAAAAGGGGAAACGATCATGGCCGTACACTTGTTGAAACCTTATGGAAGCTAAAATTGGTCCTTATCAACATGACAAGGCAATTTGGAACATGTGGAGGAGGATAAAACAACGGCTAATACATCGAATCTGGTCCCGAAAATGAAAAAATGAAGTTTCTGCATGTTTCTGTCCAGAATAGCCAGTCGCGTAGCGCGACTGGTAAAGCCATATGCAGTGGCGCTACGCCACTGCCTCCTGGTTTCAGCAAACTTTCAAAAATGGCAGAAATGGTCCCTGCAGCCTTTTTAAGCGATTTTCGATGCGTTTGAACCCCGTTAACCTCATTTCAAGGCTCTAAAATGAAGTTAAAGTATAGGGAACTCAAAACATACTCAAAAATATGCCGGAGGTTGGTTCGTTTGGCCGTACGAACGCGATGTTCGCTTAATTACGACGGAATGCGCATAAGCGCGAAAAACGATCCAAATGACGCGACGAATGGATTTTTCTTATGGAGAACACTAAAATATAATATAGTCATGCTTACATAAATTTTTGGATGTCCAGATGTATTCAGAACGTAAGTTATGCGCGAAAATGCAAACTTGTGCACTTTTTGACACTTTTAGTCCCTGAATGACCCAAAAGTTTATTTTAGCATACCGAACCCCTCAAAGCCTATTTCTAAGCTATGTAAAGGCTATTTATGGTATTTTTAACTTATGGTCATGTTCTGGAATGTCTGTTACAGTTCAAATTGGCATACTTTCGCAGTTTGTCAACTTTAGTCCCTATAAGCGATTTAACTTTGATTTCACCACACCAAACCTTCCAAAACTTATATCTAAGTTATGTATAGGTTATTTAAGGTATGTAAAGCCTATTTCACTATTCCGGAGTGTTCGTTGCATTAAACTGGTTATATTTACGCATTAGTGCGCGTATAACCTTCCAGAAAGCGATTTAGAGCTTGAAATCGAACATGAGTCGATATGTGCAAAAGATACACATATTTATACAAGTCCAAAGTATGAAATACATTATTTCATTGGTTTGGAATTTGTTTGATGGCCGTGGAGGCACAGGTGTTACAGTCTCCCCTACTTTAGGAAATTTCGTCCCGAAATTTATTTAGAGGAAACTTGTGAGAGTTTAAAACATGAAGTTGAAAAGATCGAACAACATTGGTTAGGGTTCTGAACTTCTAGTAACTTTAATAACATCATGATTGCCATGTAAGAGGGATACTTATATACAAGTATATAAAGCGTCATTGGTGCGTCCACCGTACCTCCATTACATCGTTCTCATTTCGTTATTGTTGTCACTATCGGTTCTTACACATAATAAATCTTACTGTGGTTACCGTGCACCGAATCTCATAATTATGTACGCGTCCATAATCAGACAATTTCTTGCACAGTTTACACAGTCTATTTTATAATGTGCAGGGGAAAACCAAATGAACAATCCTGTGATGAGTGTGACTAGACCGCCATAGAGTCCTTTTAATTAAATCAATAAATGATCTAAATAGACTATCAAGGAGTCTGTCCAGCTACATCACTAGATGTCGTTCTTTAACCAAATTGTGAATCAATCTTTTTTATTAGACCACTAAAGGGTCTCTTATGAATCATGGAGCGGTACAATATAATCCAAGGGTCTTAACTATTACATAGAAGCCCATTAAGGATTTAAGGTAGTACCTTTTGAATATCCTACTATGAATCCCTCATATGAAGATATGAAAGATTCTACGAGGATTTGGATAACGAATATCCAGAGTATACCAAAAACACAAAAATGTATAAATGAAAACACAAAATATGTAAATACATAGTCACATAACCACAAAATTGTTTGTTAATTTGTCTTGTTACTTGCGTACATGCATTTAAAGCACACTAGGAATCCATTCAGCGGATTTCATTTAGTACTTTAAACGTTATCAAGAATCTAACTATAAAGATAGAAAGATTTTTGAAGAGAAAATTCGATTTCGATTATAAAGAACCGAAATGTTCGAATTAAGGTACATAAGGAATCCAATTAAGGACTCTGATTTGAATATGATGATCATCCACAAGGGTCTAATTATGGAGATAAAAAGATCCCATATGGATTTTAGAAGTTGAAGATGCTTTGAATTCTTGCACGGGATGTGCTTAAGTCAAAACATGAAGTAAAATGCTTATGAGGTTGAGATGCTAGATATGTCAAGGCGACATATGAAGCAGAATTTGAAGGTTAAGTAAATGTGTGAGGAAAATATATTTGGAAAACTATGCATGGGAAAAAAATTGTTTTTGAAACCTTATATATATTATTTTGAAATAAAGTAGGTGTATTAGATAGATATATTTACAAAAATGTTTTAAAATCATGCGAGATGAATTTTGAAATTATGTATAAGGTTTTTGAAAGACATGAATGATGCTTTTCGAAATCATGCACTTGATCAGAAAATGTATTGTGTTAATATTGTCTTCAGACTATATGAAATATTTTGAAATTAGAAAGGTTGGTTTTGATAACATGGCCAATGTTTTTGAAATAACATAGACAATGCATCTAGAAAAATTGTTTTCAAACTATATGAAATGTTTTGAGATCACGAAGATTGTTTTTGAAATACTGGTACTGTGTATGTTGAAAAATCGAAACGTAATGGGTATGAGATTTGAAAATACCCTTAGGTATCTAACCAAGGATTTAAAAGCACAGATGTGCGAAAAGTACGATTACTCATAATGTCACTTAATTTTCTGTACTATGTTTCTTAGAGTGAAACGAGTACTTAAAATTTTCGAGGGAATCATGAGCAATCATTTGAAAGAGAGAAATCACAAGAGTAGTTTGTAAGGTACATAGTTCTTTGATGTAGGTATCATAGGAAAAGTCATACACGCATGTAATTATACTTGTATATCAGAATTGTGAACAACAACTTTTATTTATGAACGAGACATATTGTTTCACAATACACGAAAACAAAAGAAACAAAGGCATAAGACAGCAACATCCTTTGTTCAGCTAAATGCTCATCCGTGGGTCGGATTTGCATTAGCTAGCTTTGGGCATTGGTTTCTGTAGTGGGTCAGATCCCCACAATTGTAACAGGCACCAGGTGGGTAGTGTGGTCGTGCAGCTTGACCCTGTTGCTGAGCAAGAGGCTGAGCAACTTGTCGAGCCGGGTTCTGAACCGCGGGATTCTGAGCAGACCGACAAAAATTGGCAAGATGGCCTGACTTCCCACAGTTAGTACAGAAACGGCATGGAAGTTGCGGCTGGTGGTGACTGTTGCATCTATTGCACAACGGTGCATTCCCTGAATAGGGTTTCTTCGCTGGAGGCTGTGCGGGTTGGTTGGGAGCTGCCTGGTTAGCTTGGGCAGTGACAGCATAGTTTTGGGAAGCCTTACGCTTCTTTGCCCTCTTCGAAGAACCAGAGTCCTTTCCATTCTTGTTTTGACCCTTCTTGCTATCCCCCTTGTCAGCCAACTGTTTCTTGCCCTTGTCACCCTTCCGGTGTAACTTGTTCTTCCTGATCTGCGACTCAGTCAGCGTTGCTGATAACTCGATTGCCTGACGAAGTGTGGCAGGGTTACTACCAGTAAGGATGTCTTGTACCGAGTCGGGTAGGCCGTCGATGTATCTCTCGATAGCCTTGTCGAGTGGGGTAACCATAGTCGGACAAAGCAGACTCAACTCTTCAAACCGATCAGTATAAGCCCTGTGCTCACCATTATCTTGCTTCAAATCATCAAATTCCTTCTCCAAAGCTCGCTGCTCATGACGAGGACAGAATTCCCTCATCATAAGGGCTCTAAGCTCAGCCCATGTCTATGCAAGAGCAACTTCTGCACCCCTGTCTCTCATAATCCCGTTCCACCATGTCAAAGCCCTTTTCTGAAATACGCTCGAAGCAAACTCGACTTTGCGATTATCCGGACACTGCACATGGCGGAAAGTATTCTCACTGCTCTCGAACCACTGAAGAAGCCCAGTCGCTCCTTCAGAACCACTAAACTTGAGTGGTTTAGCCTGATTAAAATCCTTGTACTTGCATGGAACATTGTTGTTGTTGTTATTGTTGGCTTGGTTCCATTGAGCAAAGAGATTTGGAAATTGAGCAGCCATCTGCTGCGCAATAATTTCTGCCAGCTCGGCAGTCTCTATCTGGCTTTCGCGTCGAGGAGGCATTCTGAAAGAGGGAACATGAAAGGAAACAAGAGAGAGAATTAGACGAAAAGAATGAGATGAAACAAATCTGATGAAAGCAAGGATAGTGGTCATTTGTTTGTTACTACAAAGCAACAAACGACACACAGTGACAAATCAAAGTAAATGGGTCGAAAATAATGTATCGCGAAGACATGCTCGCCTATAAGTGAACACTCATCCCAAGAATTCCCAGGTAAGCACAACTGGTCTCGCGTCTGATGAGATGTATACGAAGTGCTTGCCTAGACAGAAAACCCAGAATACAGGCATTCACCCTTCCAGTTTGCACGTGTTCACATTATTTAAAACCCAAAACTTTGCTGAGATTTTGAAAATTCAAAGGGGTTCAAAACCATATAACAGAGGGTTCAAAACCTAGTAATCAATCATCCTAGAACAGATGATTAGTTTTCAAAGCGGTTTTGAAATTTATGTTCTTGTTGTGGCTGTCACCTAAGGATAGGTGACAGTATTGTTTTATGACTAAACGCTAGTAAACTCGCGTTAGGGTCCTAAGAAGGTTATAGACTAGGTCAAAGCATTACTAATAACCTAATTCCCTATAACCATTGGCTCTGATACCATCTTTTCTGTCACACCCCGACCACGTGGAACATACAAAACGTGGTGGAAACATCGGGGAGTGTTGTAACAGAATTAATGTTTCAAATCCATGGCAATTGAAATTTTGTTTTATTCAATAGAAGTGTTACAATGTCTTAACAAACAAGGAAATACAACATAATTAACTAGTCTTGCATCTTTTATTGTCACTAAAGCCCAAGTCAGCCTATGTGTATCTTGATCATCTTATGCTTCATTTCCTGAAAAACACATGTGAAAAAATGGTACGTCAGCATAAAAATGCCGGTGAGATACATAGGTTTTGTGAAAATAGGTTTCATGACTTATGCTTGAGAAAATGTTTAGTCATGAACCTTGTTATTTGCTTTGTTTTGTAAATCATTTGAAAAACGATAAGATCAGATGATATGTATAAATAAATGTCAGGTTAAATGAATAACCATGTAAAATGAGTTTGTATAAGATAAGTTGTTTGTAAAACAATGTCTTGTGAAAAGTATGTTATTTGTATAAAATGTTATATATCTCAAATTGAAATGATTCAAATAACGCTACGATATGTAATACCATACAAACACTTATATATAGGAAGTACCAGCGGCGTATCCACCATGCTTGTATCACATTACACACGCATCATTACTTAATCACTTAATCAAACCAAACCAATCAATGTAAAATGTCTATGTTTAATCCAATGGTCAATGTATTGAATAATATGTCAAAATGCATGATCAATGTAAATCATGAAATGTGTAACCTAAATGATATGTATGGCTAGTGAAAACGCATCAACTAAACCATAGGTGAAATGCACAAAAACAAGTATTGAAGTAAAACTTGGTTTAAATCAACGTTATGTTTTGTGTAAATGCATGATCAATGTCAATCATGTTAAAATGTCTATGTCGAAATGTCTATGTCAAATGTCTATGTCAAAATGTCTATGTCAAAATGTCATGTATGGCTAGTGAAATGTCTCAACTAAACCATATGCACAAAAGCAAAGTATTGAAGTAAAACTGTGTTTAAATCAATATTATGTCTTGTGTAAATGCATGATCAAGGTCAATCATGTAATGTGTAAATGCATGATCAAGGTCAATCATGTAATGTGTAAATGCATGCTATACTGAATATGAACATTTATGCGGTGTTGTTATAATGCATACATCCAAGCCTTGCGACTGTGGTGATAAACCCTTAAACAAATTAAAGGTCTATCTGTGTAAATATCATCGAATTCGGTCATTCCTTTCTGTCCCCTTTCCCTGGGATGTCCGGAACGGGAGTTGTCAATTCCTATGGTACCACTACCTACTAACGAACGGCGTAGCTAATGTTAATGAATGTATTGTCCCATGTAAACAAACCAAATGTCATACCAAAATGTAGGCATGTGATGAAATGAATCTGTACTAAGTATGCAACAAATGAACATACATAGCATGTGATATGATGTGATGTAAAACAATGTACTAAGTAATGCACACTATGGGCACACCTAGCATAAAATGTCATGTAAAACAATGTACTAAGTAATGCACACAATGGGCACACCTAGCATGAAATGTAATGTAAAACGATGTACCAAGTAATGCACACAGTGGGCACACCTAGCATGAAATGAAATGTAAAACGATGTACCAAGTAATGCACACAATGGGCACACCTAGCATAAAATGTAATGAAATCATGTACTATAATGTACTAACGAACATAGCATGTATATGATGTGAAAACAGGAAAGCATGAAAGTAACAAGTAGGCACATGTGTTCCACCCCAAAACGTTTGGAAAACAGTAAAAGAGGGGTCTATGTACTCACTTGAGATTGCTCAGTAGTCCTTGAGTAACAACCAAACAATGCTAGAGATCACGGAAATCAAACGGCACCTAATATAGGTAACTATGTTAATTAACCGGACCTAAATCGGAAGATTGGGTAGCATTAGGGTTTGTAAACCAAATGAGTGTAGGAACTCATATGATATGGTTTAACAAAGCCTACATACTAAATGAAACTTAACCTAAGTGTCTACGACCCATTACGACCCGTTTAGGTAGCTTATGCTACTTTAACGCGTCGTTCGCGTGAAACGCGTTCGGACCGCCTAACTAGTCCTATGACAAGTGTTATATGCCTAAACATGTTACATAATCAGTTATGTGACAAAAGTTTAGGTTACATATGCTTAATTACCAATTATACATGAAAAGGGTATTCTGGTAATTTACCTAAGGCATATAAACTACCTATCATACAACTACTTAAACGATGTGACCATAAGGTATAACCTCGGAAGGTTATTCCCTACACTATGGTCACCTAATGTATTTGGTCGGATCCTAATGATCGACCAAACTGGGTCGGGTTCGAAGGTATAGGCGATTTATTAGATCGCCTACCCTACGACCCTAGACAACGTGGTAATCAGTGGGCATAGTCCCAAGGGACTATGACCAACGTGATTACACTCACGTTGCGAAGTTCAAACGAACTTCGCATTGACCATTACTGGTCAACGCTGAAAGTCAAACAAAGTTTGACTTTCTGACTCGAAAAGCAGTAAAATAAGGAAAAGAACGAAAGAATACTTACGAAGGGTCCCCGAATGCTAAACTCGATTCGAAAATCTCAGGTATGAAACTAATGTTTCAACTTAGAGTTTCTCAAATCAAATTTCTAGTGAATATGAAGCATGGGGGTGGATGGGTATTTATAGGAATACCCGAACCGTTAAGATCGTTTCTTGGAAAAGGGGAAACGATCATGGCCGTACACTTGTTGAAACCTTATGGAAGCTAAAATTGGTCCTTATCAACATGACAAGGCAATTTGGAACATGTGGAGGAGGATAAAACAACGGCTAATACATCGAATCTGGTCCCGAAAATGAAAAAATGAAGTTTCTGCATGTTTCTGTCCAGAATAGCCAGTCGCGTAGCGCGACTGGTAAGGCCATATGCAGTGGCGCTACGCCACTGCCTCCTTGTTTCAGCAAACTTTCAAAAATGGCAGAAATGGTCCCTGCAGCCTTTTTAAGCGATTTTCGATGCGTTTGAACCCCGTTAACCTCATTTCAAGGCTCTAAAATGAAGTTAAAGTATAGGGAACTCAAAACATACTCAAAAATATGCCGGAGGTTGGTTCGTTTGGCCGTACGAACGCGATGTTCGCTTAATTACGACGGAATGCGCATAAGCGCGAAAAACGATCCAAATGACGCGACGAATGGATTTTTCTTATGGCGAACACTAAAATATAATATAGTCATGCTTACATAAATTTTTGGATGTCCAGATGTATTCAGAACGTAAGTTATGCGCGAAAATGCAAACTTGTGCACTTTTTGACACTTTTAGTCCCTGAATGACCCAAAAGTTTATTTTAGCATACCGAACCCCTCAAAGCCTATTTCTAAGCTATGTAAAGGCTATTTATGGTATGTTTAACTTATGGTCATGTTCCGGAATGTCTGTTACAGTTCAAATTGGCATACTTTCGCAGTTTGTCAACTTTAGTCCCTGTAAGCGATTTAACTTTGATTTCACCACACCAAACCTTCCAAAACTTATATCTAAGTTATGTATAGGTTATTTAAGGTATGTAAAGCCTATTTCACTATTCCGGAGTGTTCGTTGCATTAAACTGGTTATATTTACGCATTAGTGCGCGTATAACCTTCCAGAAAGCGATTTAGAGCTTGAAATCGAACATGAGTCGATATGTGCAAAAGATACACATATTTATACAAGTACAAAGTATGAAATACATTATTTCATTGGTTTGGCATTTTTTTGATGGCCGTGGAGGCACAGGTGTTACACATATCAACTCTTGTTCGATTTCAAGCTCTAAATCGCCTTCTGGAAGGTTATACGCGCACTGATGCGTAAATATAACCAGTTTAATGCAACAAACACTCCGGAATAGTGAAATAGGCTTAACATACCTTAAATAACCTTTACATAACTTAGAGATAAGTTTTGAAGGCTTTGGTATGGCAAAAACAAGTTAATTCGCTTACAGGGACTAAACTTGACAAACTGCGAAAGTATGCCAATTTAAACTGTAACAGACATTCTGGAACATGACCATAAGTTAAAAATACCATAAATATCCTTCACATAGCTTAGAAATAGGCTTTGAGGGGTTCGGTGTGCTAAAATAAACTTTTGGGTCATCTAGGGACTAAAAGTGTCAAAAAGTGCATAAGTTTGCACTTTCGCGCATAACTTACGTTCTGAATACATCCGGACATCCAAAAATTTATGTAAGCACTATAATATTTTATTTTAGTGTTTGGCTTGAGAAAAATCCATTCGTCGCGTCATTTGGATCGTTTTTCGCGCTTATGCGCATTCCGTCGTAATTAACCGAACATCGCGATCGTACGACCAAACGAACCGACATCCGAGATATTTTTGAGCATGTTTTGAGTTCCCTATACTTTAACTTCATTTTAGAGCCTGGAAATGAGGTTAACGGGGCTCAAACGCATCGAAAAAGGCCTTAAACACGTGCAGGGACTAAAACTGTCATTTTTGAAACATTTCTGAAACAGGGGGGTGGTGGCGTAGCGCGAGTCCTAAGGGCCTTACCAGTCGTGCTACGCGACTGCCTAACCAGATCAGATAAGACTGATTAGTCAGCAGATTTCAGCTGATTAACTCACAACCACACACTCACACTTGCCCTTTCAGCTCATTAGGGGCCATTTTTAGTCACCACAACATTTCAACAAGTGTACGCATGAGATTCGATCACGTTATTCAAGAAACTTTCTTAACGGTTTGGGAAATACTATAAATACCCCACCCCCATTTGCTTCAAACTCACTAGAATCTGATCTAATGTGCTCTAAGTTGAAACCTTTGTTTCATACCTGAGCTATTTTGATCTAGATTAGCATTCGGGGACCCTTCGTAAGTATTCTTTCGTTCTTTTATTGCTTTTCGAGTCCAAAAGTCAAACTTTGTTTGACTTTCTGCGTTGACCAGTTTATGGTCAATGCGAAGTTCATTTGAACTTCGCAACGTGATTGTAATCACGATGGTTATAGTCCCTTGTGACTATGCCTAATGATTACCACGTTGTCTAGGGTCGTAAGGGTAAGCGATCTAATAAATCGCTTATACCTTCGAACCCGACCCATTTGGTCGATCATTAGGATCCGACCAAACACATTAGGTGACCATAGTATATAGGGAATAACCCTCTGAGGTTATACCTTATGGTCGCTTCGTTTAAGTAGTTGTATGATAGGTAATTTATATGCCTTAGGTAAATTACCAAAATACCCCTTTGATGCCAAAATTCGTTTTAAACATATGTAACATAACTTTTGACATCTAAACTGATTTGACAACCATATTAGACATGTTAAGGCATATTTTACTTGTCATAGGACTAGTTAGGCGTTCCGAACGCGTTTTACGCGAACGCTGCGTTAAAGTAGCATAAGCTACCTAAACAGATCGTAATGGGTCACAAACACTTAGGTTAAGTTTCGTTTTAGTATGTGGGCTTTGTTAAACCATATTACACGAGTCTCCATACTCGTTTGGTTTACGAACCCTCATTCTATCCGATCCTCCGATATTAGGTCCGGTTTATTGACATAGTTACCTATATTAGGTGCCGTTTGATTCCGTGATCTCTAGCATTGCTTTGTGGTTATCTTAGAACTTCTGAGCAATCTCAGGTGAGTACATAGACCCCTCTTTTACTGTTTTCAAACTGTTTTGGGGTGAAACACATGTGCCTACTTGTTACTTTCATGCTTTTCATGCTTTCACATCATATGCCTGCTATGTTCGTTAGTACATTATAGTACATGATTTCATTACATTTCATGCTATGTATGCCCATTGTGTGCATACTTTGTACATTGTTTTACATTACATTTCATGCTATGTATGCCCATTGTGTGCGTACTTAGTACATTGTTTTACATTACATTTCATGCTATGTATGCCCATTGTGTGCGTACTTAGTACATTGTTTTACATTACATTTCATGCTATGTATGTCCATTGTGTGCATACTTAGTACAGTTGTTTTCATCACATGCTTACATTTTGTTATGACATTTGGATTGTTTACAATGGAACAATACATTCATTAACACTAGCTACGCCGTTCGTTAGTAGGTAGTGGTACCATAGGAATTGACAACTCCCGTTCCGGACATCCTAGGTTGGTTTGGATGAAAGGAATGACCGAATTCGATATACATAACTTAGATAAACCTTTAATTTGTTTAAGGGTTTATCGCCACAGTCTCAAGGCTTGGATGTATGCATTTTCACAATACCGCATAGATGTTTGTATCAGTATAGCATGCATTTGTTCCACAAAACATAACTTTGATTTAAACTATGCTTTACATCAATACCTTGTTTTTGTGCATTTTACATATGGTTTAGTTGATTTATTTCACTTACCATACATGATATTTTTGGGTACACATTACATGATTTACATTAGACATAAACATTTTGACATTGATATACACAAATTCATGATTTACATTAATCACAGATATTTGATATGGCTTACACGATAACATTTTGACATTTGATTATACATAAACAATTTACATTGGTGGTTTGGTTTGAGTAAGGGATTTAAGTAACGAGGTGTGTGTAATATGATACAAGCATGGTGGATACGCCGCTGGTACTTCCTATATATAAGTGTTTGTAGGGTATTACATATCGTAGCGTTATTTGAATCATTTCAATTTAGGACACATGACATTTTATACAAATAACATACTTTTTACAAGACATTGTTTACAAACAACTTATCTTACACAAACTCATTTTTACATGGTTATTCATTTAACCTTACATTTATTTATACCTATCATCTGATCTTATCGTTTTTCAAATGATTTATAAGACAAAGCAAATTACAAGGTTCATGACTAAACATTTTCTCAAACATAAGTCATGAATTCTATTTTCACAAAACCTATGTATCTCACAGGCATTTTTATGCTGACGTACCTATTTTCACATGTGTTTTCAGGAGCTTTTCCATAGGATGATGATCGTGACACTAGGACGGACCTGTACCTTAGAGACTAAAAATGAAGATAGACTAGTTTAATTATGTTATGAACTCTTTGTTTCCTGTTTAAGACAATGTAACACTCTTGTTTAATAAATAAAATACAACTTTGTATGCCATGGTTATGAAACAATTAATTCTGTTACAACGCGCCCCGACGTTTCCGCCACGTTTTGTATGTTATACGTGGTCGGGGTGTGACACAGCCCACTACTTTTGAGGTTCAATTACATTGTGTGGTCAAAGTTTATTATTTCTAAAAGGTTTGTCAGCCCACTATATTCGGTTACGGCTCAAGTACATTGTTTGAATTTGATCCGGGTCAAAAAGCTGTCCTCACAGTGTGTCAACCTTCAGTCCGCACAGAATATTCACCAGTTCAAGTACCAGTCTTATTCGGTTTTTTGATAAGTCTTTAAACTGATTGTACTTTGTTTGCTCGTTCAGGTGATTTGACTAGGTGAATCAGTTCGTGTGAAAGCTTGTTTGAGAAATTCTTCGATTCCGAATCATGGATAACGATTTCTACAACGCCTTTGCGACTCCGACTACTCCGGCTTCAATTGCTCAGAATATGAATTTGGAAAACGAGACTGGAACGTTACAAAAGCCCCCGAAACTGATGAGTATTGAAGAGTACTACGGGTGGAAAGACAGATTCGAAAACTGGGTTCAGGCAAATCATCTTAGGTCATGGGAGTGTATTATAAAGAAATATGTTTTGCCTCATACTGATTTGCAAGTTGTGAAAACAATTTCTGAGTTTAATGATCAAGAACGAGATATGTATCGTGCTGAAAAGATGATGATTAGTCTATTACAGCAGGCAATCAAAGAAGACATTTTCATTCTGCTTCAGCATGATAAAACTTCAAAGTCAATCTGGGATGCTCTACGTGTTAAGTTTGAGGGTAGTGAGAACATGATTAAAAGTAAAAAGGCGTTACTCAAGAAAGAGTTTGATCTGTTCAGTAGTTTACCAGGAGAAGACACGAAGAAGCTGATTGAACGTTACTGCCATTTAGTGCGATCTATGTCGATGATTGGTATAACCAAAGATCCTGATGAGTGGGTAGACAAGTTAGCGGACGCTTTACCACAGAAAGAGTGGGGAACTTACTTGATGATTCTAAAGAATACGGGTGTTTATGATGGGTTGACGATTTCACAGTATATTGAGAAAATCGAAAGTCAATATCTGGAACAGCAGAAAATCGCAAGGATGAACAGTCCAAGTGGTCAACAGGATGTGAAAATGTACTACAAAGGTAGTGTTCAGGAAGCAGAAAGAAGCCCAAAAATTCAAACTGCGTTCAGTGCTGGGGATTCAACAGAAAAGGTTGATTAAAGTTCCAAAAGCAGTAGTGCATTTTCTTCATTTCCTAGTGTCAATCCGAAAGAGACTACATCAAATTTCCATTCTCAAAGCACAAATACAGGAAATGCTTATGTGATCCAGTGCAATATCGCTTTGAATCTTCCTGAAGGTCAAAGTTTTTCTGAGGAAACAGCTAAAGATCACATGGCTCTGCTTGGTTCTGTATTGCTTTCTTATGAGGGTTTAGTGGCTGGACGGATCAGAAATCCTATGCTTACAAAGGAGGATTACGATCAGATAGACGCCGAAGGAATGGAGTTAATGGACATCAAATGGTGTCTAGCTAGCGTTCTTAGACGTGCTGAAAAGTTCAAGCTGATTACCGGGAGAAATGACTTTCTTGATGCACACGTTTCTACTTTAGGTTTTGATAAATCTAAAGTTACTTGTTTTCGATGCAGGGAGAAAGGCCATTTCAAACGGGAATGCAAGAACAGGCAAGCTAGTGGAGCTCAGAATCCGTTTGGAAAAGACGATTACTACCGGAAAGCTATTTACCAGCAAGTTGGTCAACAACAAGAACCACAGGTGGCTCATGATAGAAGAATCGAGGATTTAAAAAGAGCGTGCGTGGTGGATTTTAACTGGAACAATTAGATATCTCCTGATAGCAAAGCATGCCTAGTCGATCAAGATGATGAGAGGCTACCTGAAGGCTTCAGCTGGGATATGTTTATAGACGAAAAAGGAGATTTTAAAGCTTTTATTGCAAAAATAGTGAAAGAACCTGATATGTTTACTGCATGGATGAAATCTATTGGTGAAACTGTAAAGTCTGTTGCATCAGATGAAAGCTCACTGAGTGCAGATGAAAGCTCACAAAGCTCAGATGACAGTTCAGAAAAAGAAATTGTTTTTGATCAAACACCATCTGATTCTGGTTCATCGGATGATAATTCTGAAAAATCTGTACAATTTGATCAGTCACCAACTAATGACAGTAGCAGTGATGATGAGGAAGAAAAACATATTAACATTGCTAAATCTCATCTATCTCCTGAAAGTTTTCATTTCTATTTTGCAGATCGCATGGAGAAGCTGAAAGAAAAACGAGCTGCAAAAGAACAAAAGGAAATGAAGACTGAAAGTGTTGCTGAGAAGATTGCTGAACCAGAAAAGGTGACTAAAGATAAGAAAGTGGTTGAAGTTGAGAAAATTATTGAAGTTGAAAAGATTGTTGAAGTTATCAAGCCGTGCTTGAAGTGTTTGGAGACTTGCAAAGAATGTGCAGCAATAGATGAGAAAATGGCAGAGTTTGAGAAGTTGAAGGAACAATTACTATTCAATCTTAACTACGTGAAAGAATCATACGATGTATTGAACAGAACAGTAACTGGTCTTCAAAAGACAAACTCTGAAAGAGAAAATGCTTTGACGATGATGAATGCAACATTGATGACGAAGCAGAAAGCTATTAACTTTTACATCGAAGAAAGTGCAAAGTGGAAGCAAGAGTTAGAGAAGGAGAAGATTGAGAATGAGAGAATCAGAAGATTATTGCAGAGTTATTCTAGTTCTGATTATCTTATTGATCGAATTTATCCGACTGTTGCAGGTTTTGAAGCATTCAAAGATGACAAGCCAAAGATGAAGGATACTGGTAAGAAACCGAGTGTTACTTATAACAAGTGTCCGCCTCCAATCTGGGAAGGTTATTCTCCCAGAAAACCAAATGAGGAGCAAGTTGAAAAAGCAGTCAATATAAAGTTAAAAACCGATACAACTGATGAATTACCAGAAAACATTGACGTGGTTTTTACATCGTCTGACACTGATCATGAGTCCGAGTTAATAAAAAAGGTGGTCGATCAGGTGTTGGATACAGATGAGGAGTCTGAGTCAAAGTCTGGGTCTGGAGGTTCAAGTTCGTCGGTCAACAGTCCAAAGTCGTCGGTCAAACGGGCATACAGTAAAGAGTCTTTGTTATCAAAATCTAATTTGGATGATGAAACATTTGAAGTAGCATACACTTTAAATGATTCTGACAAATTATATTCTGACAAAGAGTTTCCAATAAGAAGTGTTAGATTTGAAATGATCAAAAAGGTTTTCAAAATGACAGAAATTAAGATTTTTGAAATAAAAGATTTAAATCTTATCGGAAAACCTAAAAAATACACTTCAAGAGTACAACAACGATTAAACAAGAAAAAGGGTTACAATTCTGGTTCTGGTTTTCAAAAGAAACCAAACCATAATGGTAGCTACAAAAAGAAAGGTTTAGGTTTTATTCCACCAGAAAATTATAAAAATGAGAAAAATTCTAAAACAAAAACAGAATTTGTTTCAGGTGGAAGTGCAGAAGAAGAACAGGAGAAACCTTTCTGGAGACAATCAAACCAGGAGTTTCTTGCTGAGAAGAAAAGGAATGGAACTGGAGTGTTTCATCCAAAAGAGACTCGAACCTGTTTCAAATGCAATGAAGCTGGTCACATTGCATGGAATTGTCCGAAGAATATCAAGACAAAACAGGGAGTTTCTGAAAAACTCAAAGAGAAGGTTGTCGATGTTGAACCACCAACTGAAAACTTCAAAATTTTTGAAAATTCGATTTATGAATTTGATGAGTGTTCGAAGAAAAATTTTTACAAAAGGAAAGCCAAGGATAACCAAATGTGGGTTGTTAAGAAAGGTGATGTAAAAATTGGCGATGAATCTGGTTCCACAAAGCCAGAAGAGCCACAAGGTGAGGTAAACGAGGTAAATTCTGTATCTTCAGTGAATGATGATGAATTTCCATCACTGAAGTTTGAGAAGGTCAAACAGAAAGTTGGTAAAGTTGAAATCTCAGATCAATTTTATTTTGATAAAACAGAGTTTGATGTCGAGAAAACATTCAATGGGAATGTTAAGAAAATTTTTGGGAAAATGCTTGATGGGAAAGTAAAAGGGGTTAAAGATTTTTACGCAACAAAGAAAGCAACTTTTAACCCTACTGAACAAGAGCTAAAAGAGCTAAAAGAGCTAAAAACACCCAAGGTTGGTCAGACTTGGGTGGAAATTCTTTTCCCTTGAACATCTGACTTTGCCGGAGATCCCAAGTTAGTAATTGCGGATCAGGAATCGGCATCTTTCTTAGTAATTGATTGTGTGATTGAATATTAAAATAGTTGAATTTTTACAGGATAAGTGTGAATTGCCGGAGCTTCCAGGTTGGTAAGTGTGAAGCAGGAATTGGCATTTTTATTGGTAAAATAGTTTTGTGTAGATGAGGTATTCCTACAAGTGGTTGATGGAAATTTTTACTTCCAAGTGGTAAATCAGGGACATTAAGTTGTATCTGATTTTCTAAAAATGATTGAGGAAAATGTGATGAACCAAACCCCTAACTTTACAAGTGGTAAATTTAACAAAACTTATTTTCCGGAAAAATCATTTTGGTTAAAACAAACTTAAGTGTTTTGAAATCATAATGAGAAAATAGTTTTGTGTAAGGGGGAGTTCTGATTGTTTATGCCAAGTGGATGGCGAATTGAAGTGATTCGATATCGGTTGTCAATTTTATGTATAATTTGTTTTCAATTTTTCTTTAATGTGTTTGCATTTTAGGGGGAGTAAGTTTTTTTAGAAAATCCAAAAACATTAGAAAATTTGAAAAATACAAAAACATGATAAAATCAAAAATGAGTTTTGTTGTGAAATAGAGGAAATGATAGTACATCAGTAGACTGTCACAACATGCTAAAGAAATGTAAGGTTAAATTGTGATAAACAATTTCACTGCGGATATGCCAGTAGGTTTTTGCACATTGTAGGATCGCGATCTGACCCGAATGAGTCGTTCAGAGGAGTTTTACTTCGTTTCAGGTGCGGAATAACAAGAAACGAAGATAGAAACAACTTATTCTTCACTAATAACACTGATTGTATTGATTAGAACTCGAATACAAGCAGTCTTCACACCGGCAGCACCTCGGTATGGAATCGTACAACTACTACAAATGATTTCGCTCAAGACCCTATATATAGTGTTGATGATTTCGCTCATATGTACATGTACATATAAGCGAAACCTCAACATGTCCATATAAGCGAAACCTCATGCCAATGACCATATGAGCGAAATCTGCTTCCTAAACACAATATACTTCTTATTTTCTCGTAAATCGTGCCCTAATCTATACAATGCAATCTAAGACTTGATCCAAGACGAAGCCGACAGATGTAGTGCACCAACAGACTCCCCCTCAGATGTTGACGAGTCGTCCATCGAGTCTTTGACAATATCATGTCTTCACTTCTTCAGTCTTGATCAGTCTCTGGGCTTCTCTCTCTCTGTCTTCATCAACAAACTCCCTTTAACAGTATCTGCTAGAATATCTTCATACTCCCCCTCTCGATTTGCTGACATTTCTTTGTTCTTCAGCAATATCTGATACAGGATCGTTTTCTGGCTTTCACAGGTTCAAGATAGATTCCTGTCTTTAATTTTCACCACAGAATTGAAACCTGGTTCAAACTACAGAGTCTTCAATTTCTAGGATCGAAACTTGGCTCTAGTTCTGTTCATAGAATCATTAGGATCGATCAGCTTGGCTCTTCAGAAGTCGGAAACCTGGCTTTCTTCTATCAGAGTCCTTAGGTATCGTAACCTGGCACTCTATCTTCAGGTTCAAGATCGAAACCTGGCTAAACCTGCACATTCTTAACCCAGAAATAAATTCTCTAAATTTAACAATTTGTATGCACCAACATGCTGATATAATCAGATGGCTCCCTCTCAGATCATACACACAAGATGAACCACTTGTTGATTTAAAAACATATTTTGACAATTAATACACACTCCCCCTCACAACAATGTCATCATGTTTAGCACTTGGAATTTTGAGAATCAGCTTTCCAACATCAGTTGTCGAAAATGTTTTTGACTTTTTTCAAAAATTTAAGCTAAAACACACACAAAATCTTTTTGGATTTTGTAATAAAAAAAACATGTAATGCAGTAAAGAAATATTTACAAACAATATTTTTGTGAGTTTGTGTAAGAGGATCATATCAGTTTCTGACAAGTCACAAGTACCGTTGAGCTTAGTTACACATTAAGAATTAAACAATTCACTTAGATTGCCGATATATTGATCCACTTAAATTGTCACACAAATTTCAACTGATTCAGGATATGAGTTAGATGTTTTAAGGACTTAAACTCATTTATGTGTCCCACCTCTTGAATATACTCCCGTATCCAGATCCCAATATTCAGTCTTACAGGTGAGTATACCACAGATGATATCTGTCATGGGTTAAATTGCGAGGGCCGTGAGAGCTCAGGTCGATACTTCCGTATACGCAGAGAGATGACGGCTTCGACTTTTGGTGGGTCCCCTTTAGAGGATCTTTTGTATTACAACAGCAATGACTATCAATTTTATTATTTCATCAATTTACTGAGGGCGGCGCTATGTTTCAAGCAAGCAGAAAATATTCTCCGGGGACTAGGCCATTGCTTCTGCAAAATCAGAAGTCCCGAGATAATACCCCAGATATCACTGAGCATAAAGACCTAGTATCTCAGAAAGAGGGACCTTTCAAACGAGATTTCAGGGGTTACCTATATATCCAAGTAGTGTTCCCCACGAAATAAGTAAATTTGAATTTAAGTTTATATCCCGAAAAAGCTTACTAAATGTGTAAAAACCTATCGGCATATCATCAATGAGACCGTTTAACGCTATTTAAACAATACAATTCTTTAGCATACTGTAACTGTCTACTGATGTACTATCATTTCCTCTTCTTTGACACTAAAACTCATTTTTCAAATTTTCAAATGTTTTTGGATTTTCTGAAATTTTTACTCCCCCTAAAATGCAAACACATTTAAGAAACTTGAAATCAAACTATACAATAAAGTGACAACCGATATCGAATTGCTTCAATTCGCCATCCACTAAGCATAAACAATCAGAACTCCCCCTTTCACAAAACTATTTTCTCATTATGATTTCAAAACACTTAAGTTTGTTTTAACCAGAATGATTTTTCCGGAAAATAAGTTTTGTTGTTTTTACCACTTGTAGGTTAGGGATATTGGTTCATCACATTTTCCTCAATCACTTGTATTAGGATTACATCAAGTTCAAACTAATGACCTTGAGTTAATCACTTTGTCAGAATCAACCTCTTACCACTTGTAAGTATATCCAAAACATATAACCACATGTAGAAATAAAACATCTACACAAAACCATTTTACCAATCAAGATGCCGATTCCTGCTTCTCACTTACCTACCTGGAAGCTCCGGCAATTCACACTTATCCTATAAAAATTCAACTATTGTTAAAATTCAATCACAAAAACAATTATCAAGAAAGATGCCGATTCCTGATCCACGATTACAAACTTGGGATCTCCAGCATAGTCCTAAGACTTTACGGGAAACAAACTTCCATCCAAGTCTTCTCAGACTTGATGGCTTTCAGTTCTTGCGCAGTAGGGTTGTAAGTTGCCTTTTTAGTTGCATAAAAATCTTTAATCCCCTTAGCTTTCCCATTCAACATTTTCCCAAAAAATTTCTTAACACTTCCATTGAATGTTTTCTCGACATCAAACTTAGTATTCTCGTTGTAAAACTGATTCGAGATATCAACCTTGCCAACTTTCTGTTTAACTTCTTCAAATTTCAGTGATGGAAACTCATCATCATTTACTGAAATTTTCATCTCAACCTGTGGCTCTTCTGGCTTTGTGGAACCAGATTCATCGCCGACTTTCTCATCAACTTTCTTAACAACCCACACTTGGTTGTCTTTCTCTTTCTTTTTATAAAAAATCTTTTTAGAACACTCACCAACCTCATAAGTTGAGTTTTCAAAAATTTTGAATTTTTCGGTTGGTGGTTCAATATCAACAACTTTTCCTTTCAACTTGTTAGAAACTCCCTGTTTTGACTTGGCATTTTTCGAACAGTTCCATGCAATGTGACCAGCTTCATTGCATTTGTAACAGGTTCTAGTTTCTTTTGAGTGACAAACTTTAGTTCCATTCTTCTTCTTTTCAGCAAGAAACTCTTGATTTGACTGTCTCCAGAATGGTTTCTTCTGTTCCTCTTCTGCACTTCCACCTGACACAAATTCTGTTTTTATTTTAGAAGTTTTCAAATTTTTATGATTTTCTGGTGGAATAAATCCAAGACCTTTCTTTTTGTAGCTACGATTTTGGTTTGGTTTCTTTTGAAAACCAGAACCAGAATTGTAACCCTTTTTCTTGTTTAGACGTTGTTGAACTCTTGAAGTGTACTTTTTAGGTTTTTCAGTAAGATTTAAATCTTTTATTTCAGAAATATTAATTTCTGTCATTTCGAAAACCTTTTTGATCATGTCAAAACGAACACTTCTTATTGGAAACTCTTTGTCAGAGTATAATTTGTCCGAATCATTTAAAGTGTATGCAACTTCAAATGCTTCATTATCCAAATTTGCTTTTGATAACAAAAATTCTTTACTGTAAGCCTTTTTGATCGATGACTTTGGACTGTTGACTGACGAATTTGACCCTTCAGACTCAGACTTTGACTCGGACTCCTCATCAGTATCCAACACTTGATCGACCACCTTTTTTATTAACTCAGACTCATGATCAGTGTCAGACGAGGTAAACGTGACGTCAATGTTTTCTGGTAATTCATCAGTTGTGTCGGTTTTTAGCTTTATATTGACTGCTTTTTCAAGTTGCTCCTCGTTTGGTTTTCTAGGAGAGTACCCTTCCCAAATTGGAGGCGGACACTTGTTATAGCTAACAGTCAGTTTCTTACCACTATCTTTCTTTTTCTTCGGCTTCTCGTCTTGAAAAGCTTCCATACCTGCAACAGTTGGGTAAATACGATCAATGAGATAATCAGAACTAGAATAACTTTGTAATAAACGTCTAATTCTCTCATTCTCGATCTTTTCTGTCTCCAGCTCTTGTTTCCATTTAGCACTTTCTTCGATGTAAAAGTTGATGGCTTTCTGCTTTGTCATCATTACAGCATTCATCATCGTTAGTGCTTGTTCTCTTTCTGAATTTGTCTTTTGAAGACCAGTTATCGTTCTGTTCAAGACATCATAAGATTCTTTCACATAATTGAGATTGAACAGTAACTGTTCCTTCATCTTCTCATACTCTGCCAACTTCTCATCTTTGGCTGCACATTCTTTGCAAGTCTCCAAACACTTCAAAACAAGACTTGATGACTTCAACAATCTTTTCAACTTCAATGATTTTCTCTACTTCAACCACCACTTTCTCATCTTCAATCACCTTTTCTGGTTCAGCAATCTCCTCAGCAACATTTTTTACTTCTTCATTCTGAACAGCTTCCTTTGTTTGATCACCACTTTCAGACTTTTGTTTCATTTGTTCTTTTGCAGCTTGTTTCTCTTTCAGCTTCTCCAAGCAATCTGCAAAATAAAAATGAAAACTTTCAGGAGAAAGATGAGATTTTGCAACCTTAATATGTTTTTCTTCCTCATCATCACTGTTGTCATCAGTTGGTGACTGATCAAACTCAACAAATTTTTCAGCATTATCATCCGAAGAACCAGAATCAACTGGTGTCTGATCAAAAACAATTTCCTTTTCTGAACTTTCATCACTTTGTAAACTTTCATCTGAACTCTGTGAGCTTTCTTCAGATGCAACAGACTTTTCCTCCACATTCTTCACAATCTCACCGATAGACTTCATCCATGTAGTAAACATATCTGGTTCTTTCAAAATCTTAGCAATGAATGCTTTAAAATTCCCATTCTCATCTGCAAACATATCCCAGCTGAAGCCTTCAGGTAGCCTCTCATCATCTTGATCAACTATGCATGCTTTGCTATCAGGAGATATGTAATTGTTCCAGTCAAAATCCACCACACACGCTCTTTTTGAATCCTCGATTCTTCTACCATGAGCCACCTGTGGTTCTTGTTGTTGACCAACTTGCTGGTAAATGGCTTTCCGGTAGTAATCGTCTTTTCCAAACGGATTCTGAGCTCCACTAGCTTCCCTGTTCTTGCATTCCCGTTTGAAATGGCCTTTCTCCCTGCATCTAAAACAAGTAACTTTAGATTTATCAAAACCTAAAGTAGAAACATGTGCATCAAGAAAGTCATTTCTTCCAGTAATCAGCTTGAATTTTTCAGCTCTTCTCAGACCGCTAGCTAGACACCATTTGATGTCCATTAACTCCATTTCTTCGGCGTCTATCTGATCGTAATCCTCCTTTGTAAGCATAGGATTTCCGATCCGTCCAGCCACTAAACCCTCATAAGAAAGCAACACAGAACCAAGCAGAGCCATGTGATCTTTAGCGGTTTCCTCAGAAAAACTTTGACCTTCAGGAAGATTCAAAGCGATGTTACACTGAATCACATAATCATTTGCTGTCTTTGTGCTTTGAGAGTGAAAACTTGTAGTTGACTCTTTCGGATTAACACTCGGAAATGAAGAGAAACCACTGCTACTTTTAGGGCTTTGATCAAATTTTTCAAATGAATCTCCAGCACTAAATGCAGTTTCAATTTTCGGGCTTCTTTCAACTTCTGGAACACTGCCTTTGTAGTACATTTTCACATCCTGTTGACCACTCGGACTGTTCATCCTTGTGATCTTTTGCTGTTCCAAATCCTGACTTTCAATCTTCTCAATGAACTGAGAAATCGTTAATCCATCATAAACCCCAGTGTTCTTCAGAATCATCAAGTAAGTTCCCCACTCTTTCTGCGGTAAAGCGACAGCTAACTTGTCTACCCACTCTTCACGATCTTTTGTTATACTAAGCATTGACATGGATCGCACCAAGTGACAGTATCGTTCAATTAGCTTCTTCGTATCTTCTCCCGGTAAACTACTTAACAGATCAAACTCTTTCTTGAGCAACGCCTTCTTGCTCTTAATCATGTTCTCACTACCCTCAAACTTGACTTTCAAAGCATCCCAGATTGACTTTGAAGTCTTATCATGTTGTAGCAACACAAAGATGTCTTCTTTGATAGCCTGCTGAAGTAAACTGATCATCATCTTTTCAGCTCTGTACATTTCTCGTTCTTTGTCATTGAATTCCGAGTGTTCTTTGATAACTTGCAGATCAGTACGTGGTAAGACATACTTTTTCAGAATACACTCCCACGATCTAAGATGATTAGCTTGAACCCAGTTTTCAAATCTATCTTTCCACCCGTAATACTCCTCAATGCTCATTAGCTTCGGAGGTTTCTGAGTAGTTCCCGTTTCATTTTCCAAATTCATGTTCTGAGCAATGACAGCTGGAATAGACGAAGATGTAGCGAACGCGTTGTAGAACTCACTATCCATTTTTCAATGCACGTTTTTCAAACACAGGTACTTATGAGCGAAATCATGGTTCTGAGATGACTTAAAAGCGAAATCAGGTTTACAGGGTGTCACAAAAGCGAAATCAGGTTATGGTCATATGAGCGAAATAGGCTTTGATGTCCTTAAGAGCGAAATAGAGTTTGAGTTGGACATTGGAGCGAAATCAGAATGGTCCTATGAGCGAAAGGTTGTTGGATGACCTTAAGAGCGAAACCTGATAGATCTTATAAGCGAAACCCTAACCAAAGTGCCTCAGGAGCGAAACCTAATGTGTACTAAAAGAGAAATCAGGGTTTTGTTGACACAAGAGCGAAATTAGGGTTTTGATTGTTCACAAAAGCGAAATCAGGTGTACAAATCAGCGAAACCCCTTCCTAATGTTCGTATGAGTGAAATCTAGTCCAAAGGTAATTTGGTCCATTTTTAGTCCGAATTTCAGTGTCAAACTTTCCAGGATTTGTCTATGTCCAATTGTCTATGATCTGTGAAATTTTGAGCGAATTTTGACCGGTAAAACTTTCTGAAATGATAAAAGAAGGTGTAGAAGTAGGAAAACAAGATGAAATCCAGCTAATTTCTGCAGAACTCCTCCTCCTGAGCTCTGATACCACTTGTAGGATCGCGATCTGACCCGAATGAGTCGTTCAGAGGAGTTTTACTTCGTTTCAGGTGCGGAATAACAAGAAACGAAGATAGAAACGACTTATTCTTCACTAATAACAATGATTGTATTGATTAGAACTCGAATACAAGCAGTCTTCACATCGGCAGCACCTCGGTATCGAATCGTACAACTATTACAAATGATTTCGCTCAAGACCCTATATATAGTGTTGATGATTTTGCTCATATGTACATGTACATATAAGCGAAACCTCAACATGTCCATATAAGCGAAACCTCATGCCAATGACCATATGAGCGAAATCTGCTTCCTAAACACAATATACTTCCTATTTTCTCGTAAATCGTGCCCTAATCTATACAATGCAATCTAAGACTCGATCCAAGACGAAGTCGACAGATGTAGTGCAACAACACACATTTAGTAGATTGTGACGAGATATAAACCTAAATTTAAACTTGCTTATATCGTGGGGAACAACTTCTTGGATATATGGGTAACCCCCGAAATCTTGTTTGAAAGGTCCCTCTTTCTGAGATACTAGGTCTTTATGCTCAGTGATATCTGGGGTATTATCCCGGGACTTCTGATTTTGCGGAAGCAATGGCCTAGTCCCAGGAGAATACTTTCCGCTTGCTTGAAAAATAGCGCCGCCCTCAGCAAATTGATGAAACAATAAAATTGATAGTCATTGCTGTTGTAATACAAAAGATCCTCTAAAGGGGACACACCAAAAGTCGAGCCGTCATCTCTCTGTTGAACGGAAGTTCTGACCCGAGCTCTCACGGTTTCGTACTATAATTTATTCCCTTACAGATATCATCTAGGTATATTCACCTGTAAGACTGAATATTGGGATCTGGATACGGGAGTATATTCAAGTAGTGGGACACGCGAATAAGTTTAAGTTCTTAAGACATTAATATCATATCTCGGAACAGTTGAACTTTGTGTAAAAATTTAAGTGGACCAGTATACTGACAATCTAGGTGAATTGTTTAGAACTTAAAATGAAATGAAGCTTAACGGTGTTGGTGATATGTCTCAGAAACTGATATGATCCTCTTACACAAACTCACAAAAATATTGTCTGTAAATATTTCTTTACTGCATTTCTTTACATTCAAAATTCCAAAAAGATTTTCAGTGTGTTTTAGCATAATGTTTTGAAAAAGTCAAAAAGATTTTCGACAACTGGTGTTGGAGAGCTGATTTTCAAAATTCCAAGTGCTAGACATGATGACCATGTCGTGAGGGGGAGTCTATGTGTTTGAAAATCAAATATGTTTTAATCTATTTTTCAAGTGGTTCATCAGGATTATTATTGATAAGATGTTTGATTTGAGGGAGAATTTGATTTGATTTATACATGTTATTGTTTAAAATTGTAAAATTTACTTTGAGGTAGAGATGGTGCAGGTTTGAGGAAAAGCTAGATGTGAGCCAGGTTGATCGATTCTGAGAAGCTTATGTTTGAAAAGCCAGGTTCCGATATCTGAGGATTCTGAAGACATAGCATGAGCCAGGCAATGATCTTGAACCTGTGAAAGCCAGACTACGATCCTGAAGCAAATGATGTTGAAGAACTGAAGGAATGCCAGCACATTGTTAAGGGGAGTCTGTTGATGCTGATTGAAAGAGTGAAGCATGAAGACTGATAAAGACTGAAGATTGTAAAGACTCGACACTTAAGACTCGTCAACATCTGAGGGGGAGTCTGTTGGTGCATACATCTGTCGTCTTCGTCTTATATCGAGTCTCGGGTTCGTTGCGGTTCGGAACAAGAATGATGCCATCATTCTTGATGATGACATCATCCAAGTGACATCATCTTGCATCATCAATATAACATTTGCACGTGAAATAGAATGTAATGTTCATATAAGACAAATGTAAAGTTTTGATTTCGCTTAAACAATCACGTGAAGGTGATTCCGCCCGGAATCAAGAGTTGATTCCGCTCTTATTGTTACCGTGTCATTTCGGGCGGAATTAGACCTCTCTATACAGGTTACTCATGAGGGAAATCAGTAGCAAGACCTTGTATTCCATACCGAAGTGCTGCCGGTGTGAAGAACTGATTGTATTTGTTAGATATCAATACAAAAGGTGTTAAAATGTGAATTGCTAGCTGTTTCTACTTTGGTTACTTGTTTTCCGCACCTGTAACTGATTAAAACTCCTCTGAAAAGACTCGTTCAGGTCCGTACACGATCCTACATATTCTTCCTCGCGAATGAATGCGGCAAAGAACCATAATGGTTCGTCAAGTACCACTCGACGAAGAACCCATTCTTCGTCGAGTTACATTCTTCGCCGGGGAAATCCTTCATCGCTCCTCATCAAATAGTTACAGCAAATCAATCATCAATCCTATCATATGAATCACAGATTCACGCATTCAATCATCAATTAACAGTTTCAATACCCATTACGAATATGCTATCCAGCCAAGTTAATTGCATGTACCCTTGTATGAACACCTATAAGTCTTTACAAAACACACGGTTTAGCCGTATGCTTAACACATGCAACACAGGTATCAATAGTTATCACAATCAGCAACCCTATGTTATCAGTTTCATTCTAAGACAGAAAACGCAGCCATGATTCATGAGTTACATCAATAATTAACGGACTAACAATCAATTGTTTACTAACCGTGATATGTAAAGTGAGGGAGGTGTTTATGCTAGAACGAGGAGTCTCCCTTACTTCCGTCGGTCGTCCCTCTTACTGCCATCGATCGCCGGGTAGAACCAGGAGCACTAGGGTTTGCAAACTATCGTTTTTGTGAGATCCTGAAACCCTACATAACCCCATGTGCGTATACATTCTAATTACAAAGGGCCGAGTCTAGTTTATGCTCGTGGATGTTGGGCCGAGGATAATTTGGGCCGAGAACCCCTTTCCGGCGAAGACTCTCTTAGACGAAGAACCATACTTCGTTAAGTATGCCAAATGACGAAGAACTATCTTCGTCATGAGGGTTCGTCAAGTATGTTAATGGCGAAGAACTATCTTCGTCATGAAGGGTTTGTTACGACTATCTCCTTAATGTCTACACATAAACAATTCTTAGGCTTTCATCAAGTAACCAACATAATAATACATATATCGTGTACATAATACAACGTAAAACGATTTGTGAAAACAGGATTGTAAGCAAGTGATGCGTAGAGAAAAGACTTTGAGATTTCGGGTTGTCACATCATCCCAAACTTGAAAGAAATTTCGTCCCGAAATTTGACAATTAACCCAAAGCGGCAAGATGTTAGATCAGGATGACTGTGGATTTTCCTCGGGTACCACATCATCCCCAACTTGAAAGGGAATTTCGTCCCGAAATTCGGCAATGACAGCAAAAGTTGATTCAACCGCCTGAACAATTGAGGATACTAGAGCTTTATCAGATCTTTACGTTCCCACGTGAACTCCGGTCCACGTCTTGAGTTCCAACGAACTCTCGTAATAGGAATCCGACTATGTCAACGAACCTTGACTTCCTGGTCCATGTTTTCGATAGATTCCTCGACAACTGCAACTTGTCGTTAGCCTTAGGTTCTAGTAAAGGTATCATAAGTGTTTCATCGGGTAAACACTGCCTTAGATTCGAGACATAAATGACATCATGTACGTTACCCAATTCGTTGGGTAACTCGAGTTTGTAGGTCACGTTACCGATCTTTTCCAGAATTTGAATGGCCCAACGTAACGTAAATTA
The DNA here is from genome assembly GCA_030545235.1 of Helianthus tuberosus. Classification (NCBI taxonomy): domain Eukaryota; kingdom Viridiplantae; phylum Streptophyta; class Magnoliopsida; order Asterales; family Asteraceae; genus Helianthus; species Helianthus tuberosus. Next base: position 8,752,500 of record JARYGA010059771.1, on the reverse strand, counting down.
AGCTTGCCACACTTCCCAAAGCGTACCACACCCTCCCAGGGTAAGACTTTCAACATGATACGATCGCCTACAGCGAACTCCCAAGGTTTCCTAAGCTTATCAGCTTTCCTGACGATCACCTGTTGCCACCAAACGATTTCCGATCTAAACAATCCTCCCAAGAGTTTCGAGTACAAGTCCTAGACCTGTGATTAGGTTGTCACCCACCTTAGTCCAACAAGGAGATTGTCATTATCGTCCATGCAATGCCTCAAACAGGGCCGTCTGAATACTAGAATGGTAACTGCTGTAGTATGACTCAACCAAAGGTAAATGTACTTCCAATTTTTACCAAAGTCAATCATACACATGCTCGCAGCATGTCTTCGAGTGTCAGGATGGTTCGTTCACTCTGTCCATTTGTCTAAGGGTGATAAGCAGTGCTCATGTCTAAACCTGAACCACGGGATTTTGTGTGCTGCCTGCCAAAAGTCGGGTATAACGCAGGTCACAATCAGAGGTAATAGAAGTTGGCACCTCGTGCTTAGGAACCGCCTCTCACAGAGGAATATTCACAAGCTGTGAAGACTCGTCAGTTTTCTTGATTGCAATAAGGTATGCTTGTTACGTGAGACAATCAACGATCACACAGATGATATCGTCTCCGTTTCGAGTTTTGAAGTAAGCCAGTGACAAAATCCCTGGCAATCCTGTTCACATTTCCACATGGATGTTCCTGGTTGCTGACGTGACCCAGGAGGTTTCTGATACTCCACCTTGATGTTCGCATAAGTCAAACATCGTTCACGCACATTGCTATGTGGGCCTTCATGCCCGGTCACCAGTACGAAATTTATAGATCCCAATACATCCTATCTAAAAACCCAGACTAGTGAAATATCAAGACTTGTGTGCTTCGCCCAGCACAAATTTCCTAAGGTTGCCGTATAGTGGGACCGATATTCGCCCCATGAAATAGTGAATGTTGCCCGATGTTGGCAAAAGTCGTTTCCCCATGCCCCGCATGGATTTCGCTTGAAGAGTCTGATCAGGCAGAACAAGTCGTTTCAATGCTTTGGTTTAGGCAGAACAAGTCTGATAAGGTAGATTAGAGTCGATGGTGAGCTGCAAGGCTCGTACACGTTTAGGTTTCACAGTAGAAATCATTCAAAAGTTCCATCCAGCGATGCCATCACCTGTTTAGCTCTTTCGAAACAAGGGTACACGGGAGGCCCTTGTGATCGGTCTGAGTAGTGCATTTGATACCGTCCAAGTAATGCCTCTAACTTAAATCCAAAGACCATGGCTTCCACCACAGGTTGTGACTCATGCAATTCTTCTTGTAAATTCACTACGTAAGCCATCACCTTCTTGTGTTACATCGGCGTGTAACTGGGACTCTGATTTGAGCCATCATGGTATAACACTAGATCACCCATACCCTCGAGCAAAGACGGTGTTCAGTGCATTGTTGAGTTGGGTTTCAAAAGCTGAAAAGACGTCCTCCTATTTTGTCTCCCACGAATACACAGCACCCTGCTGTGCTAAAGAGATTAAAGCTGCGCGGTCTTCGAAAATCCCGCGATGAATCTGCGATAGTATCTAGCGAGACCAAGAAATTGTTGTATCCCCGAAGGACTCTTTGGTGCCGACCAATTTCTAATAAAATGGATCTTAGCGAGATCCACGTGCATCCCCACTTCGTTGACTACACGACCAAGAAAATGTACTTCTCGAATCCTGAAGTCACACTTAGGTAGACTTCACATGGAGTTGCTCCTCCCCTAGGAGCTCTAAGATGAAAATGAAAGTGCCGTTCATGGTGTTCCTTTCTCCTGGAAGTGACTCGAAACGTCGTAGATAAACACGGTTGGCGAGTGTCGTGATGGGGTTGACACATACTACCCATGTGATCCCTAAGGCTGCTGGTGTGTATAACTTAAACAGCAAGAATAGAAAATCGTAGTGGTCGTACTGTGCCTGTAACGTCGTGTTAGGAATCATCATCCCCTGGGTCCTCCATCAGGTGACAGTCCGATCTTAAGTCAGTTTCCGAATAGAAGCTTGATCATTGTAGCGGGTCAAGCAGGTCGTCGATGCGAGATAGAGGGTGACGGTCTATGGTTGCCACCTTATGGTAGTCTATAAACATACGAAAGGACTCATCCTTCATTTACATAATAGAATTCGGGCACCATAAGACGAGGAGCTAGATTGGTAAAACTCCCATTCAGTAGTTCCTGAAGTTGATTGGACAGTTCTTGCAACTCTCCAGGCGCAAGACGATAAGAGGTGCCAGAAATCAGGACTGCTTCTGGCGTGACACACATCTGATATTCCTACTGACAATGTGGGAGAAAACCTAGAAGTTTTTCGGGCTGTGCACCGGTAGTCCATGATAGGGTAGCAGGGTAGGTGAAACACTTTTGGGCTTCCACCGCCGAAGTGTTGCTGACAATCAGTGAATCTCCGCCATAAAGAGATGTACATGCGATTTCCTCCTTACAGAAGATTTCTGCTTGAGGCTTCGACATCCGGTCCATACTATTGACTACACCAAAGCTTCTAACAATAGCAAGGGGAAGGTCAATGTCGAACTCGTGACCTACAAGATTGAGTTGCATCTTAGGTGAACGTGTGAGACTTCAATTGGCTTGCCATCAACCGCTTCTACAACATGTATGTCTTCAAGAGGCATCAGGGTTAAACAGAACAGAGACGAATCAATTAGTTACCCAAAAACATGCAAGCTACCATGTTGCTATTATGCATGGTGTCATCTACGCCAATCCTAAATGTCCTTCCACGAGAACCCCTTCCAGTGTTGTTGTTTCCTTGGTTGTTGACATCTTGACTTAACAACAGTCAATCCTTGTCGAAGTCACCTTCGTTTCCATACTGAAGGTTATGATTGCGGGTTCCTTGTTGTCATGTGGCCGCTTCCCCTAATTTTGTTGCTTCGTAGACAGGTCCCTATGGTCTTTTGTCAGTTGGGTCCACCTTCCCGCTGTTCTTGTCAAGTTCTAGAGTACTGTCCATTGCGCTAGTAATTACACATCCCATTTTCCAGTCGGTTTCCAGTGTTTATGCTCTGATTGATTCGTAAGAGTTGGCTCCCAGACGTTGCTTACTAGGGTTAGGGACTCGATTGAAGTCAACCTACTAATGTTCGTTGTCAGGGAGCAGGGTCATCCTAACACTAGGGTTGGTAATGCATCACGTTCATCTTTTTGTCCACCGGTCTTGCGAGACGATTGAATAGCGCACGGTACATCGTCTGAGAATCACAGAGGTGTCCAGACTTCTGAATTTGAGGCGTCAGTTTGTTGCGTCATGAGAAAAGTGAGAAAGTATAGACCAGACATTTAACGTTTCGACGTCTATCTCAAAGACGTTTGCACTAACACCTAACATTTCTACACGGTTCGCTAGACGTTCAGTTACATGTTCAGGTATCACTCAATATCATTGAGACTCGTAAGGGTTCAGAGGGAAGTGAAAGGACCACGTTCAAACAGGAGACAATCTTTGCTATGACCCCTATGAATCGTTGTGTTTCATATTTGGTCGAATAATGGAATGGAACCCTTCCCCCACACTTGTTAGGCCTCGTTGGGACTCGCATGCACCCCACATTATTATTATGTGTGCACCCACAATAATAATATGATTTGCATGCTCATCTCAGTTCCTCCTAACTAGTGTTAAATGGTTCCTCAGACTCGAGTAGCAAGACAAGGGCATCACAAAACGTGGGTCATGAATGTCTAGGGAAACACCACACTATCAATCACTTAACACATGCAAGTAATACATGAATTCATATTGTTGTGCTAAACGTGCTATCACATGCAATATCATATGTAAGTGTTCACTAGTTATGCAGTGCAATGAGTAAACGAGAGACGAAGCTTGCATTCTGGAGCTGAGTGTCATGGTCGTATTCAGAACTTGTTCGGTTATAGTCTGGTTTTATAAAAACGTTTTAAAACCAAGTGTTTATTCTAGTTTAATAACAATTCCGAAAGTATTGTTGATAATAACTCGAGTACCGTACAAAATGGCTTCCAGATTGTTTTGCCCGTCCTCAATGCCCCCTATCTAAGCATTGATCATGATTAAGGTCATTAGTTCACTCCTTTCCTCTCAGGTACGGTGTGAGGTTGCCAAGCCTAATAGCGCTATCAACTAATACCCCGTTACCTCTCAAGTAACTATTCGGTAGTAGATGGGACTTAAGGTGATAGGAAATGAGTGTATTATCCAACATTCTAGTTTTACCCAGAAAGACTTATTCCTCTCAGGAATACCCATTTGATTTACCCAAAGACTTATTCCTCTCAGGAATACCCAATTGATTGTCCCACCCACCGAGACGCATGCTCAAGACAAGTGAACTCACCTTAGATTGCTCGGTATGTTAATGTACCCCTTCTAAGTTGGTCAACCATACCCTACTGTGGTGTAACACCTTGAAAACTCATGTCCTATAATGTACTGACACGTGTCATAAGCTTGAACGTGTGAAAGAATACTCTAGAGGGACTAAAGTTGACAAACATGAAAAGTATGTGAATATAAGGGTTCAAATTGTCAACAATGGATAAATATACTTTACAATAACCCTACATACTGTTTATACCTTCAAACGAATAAATCATGGATCATACGAAGCTAAATATGAAAGAAAGTGAGAGATTACAAACCACAGGGGTTAAATGTGTCAACATGTTTAAAGAATACCTCTGAGTGACCTTTTTGCAAACCCGAAGCTTTGTAACGATTAATTATGCTCACTAGAATGCACGATATAAATTTCATAAAGTTTCGTTATCGTATGAGAAAGTTATGATCAAATTCGTATACAAGGGGTTAAAAGCGTCAACGATGAAGTTTATGACTTTTTGGGTGAACACAAAGTTAACCGAGGATTTAACAAAGTGGGTATATGTCTTGAAGCCCTTATAAGTCAAATTAGAGGGTTCAAAATGCAAGAAATAAAGCCGAAGCAAAGTTTCCAAGAGCCAAGGACCAAAACATAAAAATCTAAAATTTGATTTGGTGCAGGAGGGGTGTCGCGCGATGCGAGGGCCCAAGGGAGGGGGGTCTACGCGTGACGCCTAGGGTCATCTGATCCGAAAAATTTGATAGGTGTCTGCCAATTCCATTCTAACTGACTTATAATCGATTTTCCTCATCTTGGACGACCCCTAAACAACCCCTAGGCCCTTAGGGACATCTGTTGATGATCCATGGCCAATGCTAGCACTTGTTGTCAACAATCTTTGAGGTTATGAGCACTATATAAAGGGCCTTGTTGCAACCAATTTGATCACACCTCACTTCAGCATTTCTGATCATTTCTGGAGCCCCAAAGCAGACTCAAGTGATCACTAATCAAGCATAGGACTTCAGTAAGTATGCTTAACCTTTCTTAGTTGAGTTTTTACTTAGTTTTAGCTTAAAAGTCAAACCGTTGTAATTAACGGTTGACTTAGCGATTAATCATTAATGGTCCAGTGATTAGTCAAATTAAGAGTAGTTATAAGTTGGTAATTATGTGGGTAATAAACCCTTAAAAGGGCACCCTCTGATTCCCACTCTAACTAGGTCAAATGTCGGGTCAAACTTGTTATTAAAAAAGTCAACATAATGCTTACTTTCCAATTTATGCATAATTAGCAATGTAAAACCCATACAACCTGTTTGATCATTAATATAACTTGGTAATTAGTGTAAGAACATGTCTAAACATGTTCAACCCGACAATCTTCTGTTTAGACCCGGTTCGGAACCGAAAGTCGCAAAACTTTGACTTTTGCTTTGACTTCAGTTCTGACCCGTTTAAGCATGTTTTAGAAATGCCTTAGAGCTTCTTTAGGACAAGGTTACATGCTAGTATAACCCTCTGTGATTATACACCTTGGTTCATTAGTTAACCAATTAATATGCATGATTCCGTTAATTGCCTATATGTTGACCATTATGCCATTTTCACCATAAAACGTGATTTTTGAAAATGTAAAAGAGTAGAAACCTTATTTACTGAAATATAAACTTGTACCCAAAGTTTGACATCAGTTGGAGGTGTAGTTTGAGAGTTATGCTCATTAGCGTAATTATAAAGCTTTTTAGCGATTAAACGACATAATTGGCATATAGCCTATTTAAACCCACTTTTTGATATCAAACTCTTTACCCACTGAGGTAATATATTATTTTGGGATTTTTGAAGATTTTTAATTAATTTTAGGCTGAGCATAACTTAGAGTCATAAGCTTAATTCGGTAATTGTCGTTTTTGCCCTTTCGGGCTATAAAATGAGTTTTACATATCTTTTTGACCCCAAACCTTTTGTTACTGATTTTATATGATAAATACATTATTTTAAACCTTCTGGAATGATAAAAATATCAGCTTTGTATATAGAACCCAGAAACGGCTTCTAATCGCCTTTTTAAGCGTTTTTAACGCATAGTATGTACTAAAACTAATTTAAACATACAAGGGTTGATACCTACTGATATTTTAGGTAAATTATAATATTTTAACAGTAAGCAAAAGTTGTTTAACTCAGACTTCAGTTTTAAGCTTTTCGACTTATGTGAAATTACCAAAATGCCCCTACGGTGCATAGTTTGGTTATAATTGATAAATTTCACATATATACAATACCCTACTGTTATAACTTGGTAAACTAAGTATTTTTGCTGAACATATCAGACCTGTAACTCAGGTTAATACTTAAACTCTTTTATAACCTTATAAATGACCAAATTACCCCTACGGGGCATAGTTTGTGTTTAAATTCGTTTTGGACATAATGGAAGGTATCCTACTGATATCACAACATATTTAAGGCATATTAACTTAGGAAACCTGTAAATGACTCTCGCGGTCACCCGTTACGCCTCTTGCGCGTTCGGTTCGGCTTATGTAACCAGTTTACATAAATTAGCCGAAAAGGGTCAAACCATATCCTTTTTGTCTCAAAATCCAGAATGTGTTTAAGTTACCCATATTAAACAAGCATACAAGCTTGCTGGGTCGAAACCACATTCTAAATCGGTCTTCGCCTTATCATGCGTTTGAATCGTATCTTTCTTTAAAACTAACCGGTCTAAATTTAGGCTTAATTAAAGACCCGTTAGTATTCTAATTGGTTATTTATACCATCATTCCAGACTAGAGCCTTCCGGTAAATTGTACCTACGCTTACTTAAGTGAATACGGCTGAGTTATTATAATTCTTGCTATTCAAGACAGGAGCTAGCTCAAGTAAATACTCTTAACTTATTTTCCCTATATGGGCTTGGGATACGGTATTATAATAATACCGCTTGGTCGGGTATTGAATGTTTAGTCGTATTGTGATTAAATTATTGAGGTAACCCGCTTTAATCTGTATTGTTTGAAATAAAAGCCTTTAGGGGTTAATGACCATGTCCCGGATATCCTTGACATCATTGTCTTATAAAATGGCCACGACTTGTGCACGGGATGTAGGCATACACCTGACAGTGCATAAGGGAAATGGTATCCCACTCTGTTGTGGGCCTATACTGTGGTGTGTCTGTTAACTTTGACTCGGTTTCTACATCGGGCCCTGAACGTACAACAAACATGTAAATCTGTATACAAGATTATAAATATAATTGTCCCAAGTTATAAAAGATTAATTTTGCCTTGTGCATTTTAATAAAAGTGTCAAAATATTTTGTGCCTGGTGTATCTAAATCAATTTTCTTAAACTCTTTTCAAACGAGTCGGTTGAGTGTATTTACCAGTGAAAACTGACGTATTTTCCAAAGTCTAAGTGACACGTACAAGTACGTAATTGGCTGGAAGCTCAGGGCGTTAATAAGGAATCCTGCAAGTTCTAGGCGTCTAAAGTCTGTTGAACAACGTTTCATTTTATTTTCAATCCGCCTGTGGATCCTTTACTTTCCGTTGTAATACTTGAGATTACTTTATATTCGGATTGTAATATATTTATCTTTTGCTTCCGCTGTGCATTTATATATTGTGTTGTTTGACTATGATGATATCAACTACGTCACGATACTCCCCTACCGGGCCCACCGGTCAAACGTGGAAATATCGGGGTGTGACAGGTTGGTATCAGAGCCAACACTGAGTGAATTAAACGCTAGCCTTTTGTGTTTAATCTCAGTTACACAGTTGCACATACTTGAGTCTAGACAAGAACATAGGACAAATCCTAAATCGTTTTATTTTGTCTTTATTTGGTTCCTTTGTTATTTTTCTGATTAGCCCTTGCATGGGCAAGTCATTTTCTGTTAGAAGTCCCGTTTAGGGCAACCATATACTTGTTTAAATTTTAATGGAACGATTATATTTAAAAATATCATTCCTATAATATAAGATCTACCATTATAATAAAATGACAATATCTAAAAAGGACAAGACCTAGCCATATGTCACTTTAAGACAGGGCCAAGATGGTAGTTCCACAATTAGATTCAGATCCTTGTTAACATATCAATTTAGGATTGTTCTGCGTTAAATATTAAAAGAATCTTAAAGGTAAAGCCTAGCCTAAATGTCATTGTAGACATGGCCAAGACGGTAAAACTTATCTAAAAGATTCCAATCCCTGTTAACGTCTGTAAGTATGTTAACATTTTGGCAAACTTTGAATCGTTAAAGTCACACAGGCCATCGCTAAAAAGGGTGTTAATCTAAATTCCCTTATTTGAAATAATCACCCATTAGTGATGAAGTGCCTACGGGCCAAACTTGTTGTCCGATAAGACAACGATTGTGGTGGTCTCTGACCCCCGTCTAAAAATGTTGGACTACGTCCAAGCATAATAGTCTGTATGATCAATGCGATCCTGACTAATATCATCAAATGAAGATGATCATATTATAATCATCCCTTAAGGGTGAAATGCCCACGGGCTATAATTAACGTCCTCTGAGACTAAAGACTGTGGTAGCCTACAACTCCCTGTCAAGAAAAGGTAATGAACTTTGATTCAAACCTTAAATGCCTCGATTCTCTGAAATCTTGGCTTATATCATCCTATAAGATGATCATATTATAAACATCCATAAGTGATGAAATGCCTACGGGCCATACTTATTGTCCTAAGGGACAAAAGACAGTTGATGTCTTTGACTCTCTGTCAAGAAAAGGTAATGAAATATGTTCAAACCTTAATGCCTCGACTCTCTGAAGTCATAGCTTATAAATTTAAAACTGTCCGTGTGACTAAGCCTTTTGCGCCACTTTTATATCCTTAATGTTTTATAACTAGGATAAATTATAATGAAAATGCTAATTACATATAACTAACAAATTAACCAATATGGTTTATATTACCATGGTTGATGAATCGTCAAAAATGATGATTCCATAATAACCTCTGAATAAATAATTGTCAATATGTATGTAGCAATCAAACTACATGGCTGGATCAGATGAGGTCAACAGCCACCTGAGGGAGAATAATGATGCTACCAGAGTTAATATAACTGGTGCGGAACTGTAGGCATTAATAGATAATGCCGTTACACGAGCTCTCGACAGACAGTATGATGAATCAAGTGATACACGCTCCAAGACTCTATCCGTGGCTCGTAGTAAGCCCCCTTCTAAATCACACGAGTCGAAGGAGGACGATGTTCATAACTTGTCAAATCAGAGGAGTGTTCCGTCTGGACAGGTTGTGCTTAATCAAGAGCCACATGTTAAAACCTGTTCGTATAAATATTTTGTCTCCTGCAAGCCCAGAGACTTTACAGGAGAAGAAGGAGCCATCGATTGCATGACATGGCTCGAGGAGATGGACACCGTTGTTGACATCAGCGGTTGTGCAGAACAAGATGTTGTGAAATTTGTTTCACAATCTTTTAAAGGAGAAGCTCTAGCTTGGTGGAGGTCACTGATCCAAGCTACGGGGAAGATCCCTTTGTACAACATGACTTGGGATCAGTTCGCTACTCTTATCAAAGAAAATTACTGTCCTCAACATGAAGTTGAGAAAATTGAGACTGAATTCTTGACATTAGTCATGGAGAACTTAAATTGTCAAACATACCTTACAAGTTTCAATACCATGTCTCGATTGGTTCCTTACTTAATCACACCAGAACCAAAGCGAATAGCTCGCTTTATTAGTGGTCTAGCCCCAGAAATAAAGGCCAGTGTGAAAGCATCGAGACCTACTACATTCAGGTCAGAGGCAGATCTGTCGCTATCTCTCACACTCGATGTGGTCAGAAACAAGGCTGCCAAAGCCTCTGAAGATGGAAAGCGTAAAAGGGAGGATGATAATTCTCATCGCTCCGATAGAAAGAAAAAGAGGAACTTTGAGGATAAGAAGAGCTCTGGATTTGAGAAAGACAGCCAGCAATCGGGTGAGAAGACCAGGTGCAAAACCTGTAGGAAATACCACCTCGGGAAATGCAGATTTGAATCTCAGCCTCTACCTTGTGGGATTTGCAAGTCTAAGGAACATAAAACCTTGGATTGCAAGAAGTTGAAAGACGCAACCTATTATGGTTGCAACGAGAAGGGGCATATCAGGACCAACTGCCCTAGGAATCAGAAGAAACCCGAAGAGGCCAAGAAAACAAACGCATGAGTCTTCCAGACGAACGCCCAGGAGATACTGCAGAATGATAACTATAAAGCAGGTACCTTTCCTTGTCAAGCAGTTTATGCAGAAATTTAATTGATACTGGCACATATGATTCTATAATGAACAATAAATGTTGAGAACTGTTGTCTCCGCTGATTAGGACTCCGGTCATTTAATGCGAGGTAGAAATTGACCAATGATACTTTAGAGAATGCTCCAACAATCCTTAGATCGATATTTTATATCTATTAGGAATCACTCTTTTCTGATATCCATATGGCAAGCTTTCAAGCTGTCCAAATACATCAATATGATAAAGACATATGTGACATTTTGATCCCCTGTCAAAAAGGTGATGGACTAGGTCCAACCCTTAAATGCCACTGATGGTCTTTTGTGACCTAGGCTAAGTGATATTGAGATGTTTGTAAAATAAAGTTCATTAAGAATGTTAGTGCCATATTGGCTAGTATAGTTTAATGAAACCATGGTTAGTACATGTTAAGGCCATCAGGGTGATGAATAGCAGTTGTTGAATTGCAACTAAGTAAACGATTCATTTGGTAATAGGAACCATTTCTTCTGTTCCTGTCAAGAAATCTCTAATCGTAGAATTCTAGAAGTACCCTCTCTCCAGATAAATACATTCTTATGTAATAGATATCTCTTTGATCCCTATTGATTACGAATTCCAGATGGTATGACAAAAGCGCCATATGAGGATTGGTGTATCTTAATATATTCCATAGATTGCTTCCATGCCTGATCAGTATGGAGGTTTAATGCATGGAACCACAAAGATATTCCAATGGTCATACGGTATTAAAGTCAACTAATGGTATTCAAAGATGATATCCAGAATGGAATTGTCTAAGTAAGTGTCTCTGATTAAGAAATCCGTGGACTCGTAACATAAATATGTCACTCATTTGACACCATCAAGGATGGATGAACTGGAGCCAGAGATTTGGAAAATCTCTGTAACCTCCTTGTACCTTGATTATCTTCTCCTAAGACTACCCTGTTTACCTCCCGAGAGACAAGTAGAGTTAAGATTAACATCCCACTTAGGGTTGGAGTGTTGTAAGAACTCCGTGTTGATCATGGAATAATCAAAACCCTGATTAAGTAAACTTTAAGATAAGAGATTCATATAACCTAACTCGATATTCCGAGAGTTTGATAAGAAAGACGGTTCATTTTGCTTATGCATTCATTACCGCAACCCTATTTTAACAACGATTAAGAATCACCATCAGCTACCCAGGATCGTTGAGTTATTCAACTAGCTATAAGGATTAGCTACTCCTTAAGATTAGTTTTAAGCAATGGTTGGGATAACCATCCCGCCTTAAGATAAGCTTTTCTTTAATAATTGATATGTAAGTATTAAGGCTGCTCCTTTGGAGACCTTGTATAGATGAAATATTAAACATCTATTGTTAGGACAATAGATTGGTAAGTCCAATATTCAGGATCTGAAAGTTGCATTAGAAACAACAAATAAGATCATACAAATTCCTAATCATCTGTAAGATGCCAGTATTCGGCAGAAAATCAAGGACTAATGAATATAGCAAACCTCCTAAATTCTTGTTAAGGAATAAGGTTCAACAAAAGATATCACCCAGGAAGGGTGTGCCAAGTTGTAATTATCAGGTTAGTTAAGCTCTGAATATATAAAGTCATTCGAAGGATTCGAATGTATCAAGATTAAATAGCTTACGAGCTAAGACCTAATTAAGGAGCTTGGTGGAACGCGTAATGTACCCCACACTAATGATTTAAGGACGTGTTTCGCCAATAAGTCAAGAAGCACTATCACATAATGATATACAGATTTAAGATATGATGAGCACCCTGTGTCGATTAAGGATCGACAGGATTAGAAGCTCCAAAAAGATACATGTACCTATTATAAAGGTCAATTGGAGTGCCTTAGAGGCTCAAAGGTACTGGGGAAGATTAAGCCCAATATAAGGCAGAAAATATTTCCTTTACTTTAACAAATCTCGAGGGCGAGATTTCTTTTAAGGGGGTGAGGATGTAACACCTCGAAAATTCACGTCCTATAATGTACTGACACGTGTCATAAGCTTGAACGTGTGAAAGAATACTCTAGAAGGACTAAAGTTGACAAACATGAAAAGTATGTGAATATAAGGGTTCAAATTGTCAACAATGGATAAATATACTTTACAATAACCCTACATACTGTTTATACCTTCAAACGAATAAATCATGGATCATACGAAGCTAAATATGAAAGAAAGTGAGAGATTACAAACCACAGGGGTTAAATGTGTCAACATGTTTAAAGAATACCTCTGAGTGACCTTTTAGCAAACCCGAAGCTTTGTAACGATTAATTATTCTCACTAGAATGCACGATATAAATTTCATAAAGTTTCGTTATCGTATGAGAAAGTTATGATCAAATTTGTATACAAGGGGTTAAAAGCGTCAACGATGAAGTTTATGACTTTTCGGGTGAACACAAAGTTAACCGAGGACTTAACAAGGTGGGTATATGTCTTGAAGGCCTTGTAAGTCAAATTAGAGGGTTTAAAATGCAAGAAATAAAGTCGAAGCAAAGTTTCCAAGAGCCAAGGACCAAAACATAAAAATCTAAAATTTGATTTGGTACAGGAGGGGCATCGCGCGACGCGAGGGCCCAAGGGGGGGGGTCTACGCGTGACGCCTAGGGTCATCTGATCCGAAAACTTTGCTAGGTGTCTACCAATTCCATTCTAACCGACTTATAATCGATTTTCTTCATCTTGGACGACCCCTAAACAACCCCTAGGCCCTTAGGGACATCTGTTGATGATCCATGGCCATTGCTAGCACTTGTTGTCAACAATCTATGAGGTTATGAGCACTATATAAAGGGCCTTGTTGCAACCAATTTGATCACACCTCACTTCAACATTTCTGATCATTTCTGGAGCCCCAAAGCAGACTCAAGTGATCACTAATCAAGCATAGGACTTCAGTAAATATCCTTAACCTTTCTTAGTTGAGTTTTTACTTAGTTTTAGCTTAAAAGTCAAACCGTCGTAATTAACGGTTGACTTAGCGATTAATCATTAATGGTCCAGTGATTAGTCGAATTAAGAGTAGTTATAAGTTGGTAATTATGTGGGCAATAAACCCTTAAAAGGGCACCCTCTGATTCCCACTCTAACTAGGTCAAATGTCGGGTCAAACTTGTTATTAAAAAAGTCAACAGAATGCTTACTTTCCAATTTATGCATAATTAGCAATGTAAAACCCATACAACCTGTTTGATCATTAATATAACTTGGTAATTAGTGTAAGACCATGTCTAAACATGTTCAACCCGACAATCTTCTGTTTAGACCTGGTTCGGAACTGAAAGTCGCAAAACTTTGACTTTTGCTTTGACTTCAGTTCTGACCCGTTTAAGCATGTTTTAGAAATGCCTTAGAGCTTCCTTAGGACCAGGTTACATGCTAGTATAACCCTCTGTGATTATACACCTTGGTTCATTAGTTAACCAATTAATATGCATGATTCCGTTAATTGCCTATATGTTGACCATTATGCTATTTTCACCATAAAACGTGATTTTTGAAAATGTAAAAGAGTAGAAACCTTATTTACTGAAATATAAACTTGTACCCAAAGTTTGACATCAGTTTGAGGTGTAGTTTGAGAGTTATGCTCATTAGCGTAATTATAAAGCTTTTTAGCGATTAAACGACATAATTGGCATAAGCCTATTTAAACCCACTTTTTGATATCAAACTCTTTACCCACTGAGGTAATATATTATTTTGGGATTTTTGAAGATTTTTAATTAATTTTAGGCTGAGCATAACTTAGAGTCATAAGCTTAATTCGGTAATTGTCGGTTTTGCCCTTTCGGGCTATAAAATGAGTTTTACATATCTTTTTGACCCCAAACCTTTTGCTACTGATTTTATATGATAAATACATTATTTTAAACCTTCTGGAATGATAAAAATATCAGTTTTGTATATAGAACCCGGAAACGGCTTCTAATCGCCTTTTTAAGCGTTTTTAACGCATAGTATGTACTAAAACTATTTTAAACATACAAGGGTTGATACCTACTGATATTTTAGGTAAATTATAATATTTTAACAGTAAGCAAAAGTTGTTTAACTCAGACTTCAGTTTTGAGCTTTTCGACTTATGTGAAATTACCAAAATGCCCATACGGTGCATAGTTTGGTTATAATTGATAAATTTCACATATATACAATACCCTACTTTTATAACTTGGTAAACTAAGTATTTTTGCTGAACATATCAGACCTGTAACTCAGGTTAATACTTAAACTCTTTTATAACCTTATAAATGACCAAATTACCCCTACGGGGATAGTTTGTGTTTAAATTCGTTTTGGGCATAATGGAAGGTATCCTACTGATATCACAACATATTTAAGGCATATTAACTTAGGAAACCTGTAAATGACTCTCGCGGTCACCCGTTACGCCTCTTGCGCGTTCGGTTCGGCTTATGTAACTAGTTTACATAAATTAGCCGAAACGGGTCAAACCATATCCTTTTTGTCTCAAAATCCAGAATGTGTTTAAGTTACCCATATTAAACAAGCATCCAAGCTTGTCGGGTCGAAACCACATTCTAAACCGGTCTTCGCCTTATCGTGCGTTTGAACCGTATCTTTCTTTAAAACTAACCGGTCTAAGTTTAGGCTTAATTAAAGACCTTTTAGTATTCTAATTGGTTATTTATACCATCATTCTAGACTAGAGCCTTCCGGTAAATTGTACCTACGCTTACTTAAGTGAATACGGCTGAGTTATTATAATTCTTGCTATTTAAGACAGGAGCTAGCTCAGGTAAATACTCTTAACTTATTTTCCCTATACGGGCTTGGGATACGGTATTATAATAATACCGCTCGGTCGGGTGTTGAATGTTTAGTCGTATTGTGATTAAATTATTAAGGTAACCCGCTTTAATCTGTATTGTTTGAAATAAAAGCCTTTAGGGGTTAATGATCATGTCCCGGATATCCTTGACATCATTGTCTTATAAAATGGCCACGACTTGTGCACGGGATGTAGGCATACACCTGACAGTGCATAAGGGAAACAGTATCCCACTCTATTGTGGGCCTATACTGTGGTGTGTCTGTTAACTTTGACTCGGTTTCTACATCGGGCCCTGAACGTACAACGAACATGTAAATCTGTATACAAGATTATAAATATAATTGTCTCAAGTTATAAAAGATTAATTTTGCCTTGTGCATTTTAATCAAAGTGTCAAAATATTTTGTGCCTGGTGCATCTAAATCAATTTTCTTAAACTCTTTTCAAATGAGTCAGTTGAGTGTATTTACCAGTGAAAACTGACGTATTTTCCAAAGTCTAAGTGACAGGTACAAGTACGTAATTGGCTGGAAGCTCAGGGCGTTAATAAGGAATCTTGCAAGTTCTAGGCGTCTAAAGTCTGTTGAACAACGTTTCATTTCATTTTATTTTCGATCCGCCTGTGGATCCTTTACTTTCCGTTGTAATACTTGAGATTACTTTATATTCGGATTGTAATATATTTATCTTTTGTTTCCGCTGTGTATTTATATATTGTGTTGTTTGACTATGATGATATCAACTACGTCACGATACTCCCTACCGGGCCCACCGGTCAAACGTGGAAATATCGGGGTGTGACATGTGGTTACCAAGAACAGTCAGTATAATGTTCACATATATCACGTATCCAACGTATACGTTACACAAGTAGCATACAAGTAAAACACACGTCCTTATACGAGTCATAAGTGTTAATCATGCAACCCATTGATCCATAATGTTTGTCTTAAAGTCACATAACAAGTGTATGGGTTTCGTATGCAAATCAATCACTTAACAGTACAAGTATTTTCACAGATTACATTTGCTGCTAAGATCACTGTTTATCACATAACAAATATTCAGTTCTCAAACAAGTCTACATCCCATGTGCATGACACATAACAACATTTATAGATGTACTGTCTACTCTCACAAGTTAAATCAAGGTCCTCATTTCTGGTTAACATTAATATCATGCAACAAATAGAATCTCGTCAACACAAATAACACTTATCATATTCAATCTGCTTCACTGTTCTGTCCATGTGCCTTCACGGCGAAGAATCCCAATGACGAAGAGCTATTCTTCGTCGTGAATGAATGCGGCGAAGAACCATAATGGTTCGTCAAGTACCACTCGACAAAGAACCCATTCTTTGTCGAGTTACATTCTTCGCCGGGGAAATCCTTCATCGCTCCTCATCAAATAGTTACAGCAAATCAAGTCAATTACAGTTTCAATATTCCAAGATCCTTATTCATTGACTAACGGTTACATTACATTCTACAAACATCAATCATCGATCCTATCATATGAATCACAGATTCACGCATTCAATCATCAATTAACAGTTTCAATACCCATTACGAATATGCTATGCAGCCAAGTTAGTTTCATGTACCCTTGTATGAACACCTATAAGTCTTTACAAAATACACGGTTTAGCCGTATGCTTAACACATGCAACACAGGTATCAATAGTTATCACAATCAGCAACCCTATGTTATCAGTTTCATTCTAAGACAAAAAACGCAGCCATGATTCACGAGTTACATCAATAATTAACAGACTAACAATTAATTGTTTACTAACCGTGATATGTAAAATGAGGGAGGTGTTTATGCTAGAACGAGGAGTCTCCCTTGCTATCGTCGGTCGTCCCTCTTACTGCCATCGATCGCCGGGTAGAACCAGGAGCACTAGGGTTTGCAAACTATCGTGTTTGTGAGATCCTGAAACCCTATATAACCTCGTGTGCGTATACATTCTAATTACAAGGGTCGAGTCCAGTTTATGCTCGTGGATGTTGGGCCGAGGATAATTTGGGCCGAGAACCCCTTTCCGGCGAAGACTCTCTTAGACGAAGAACCACACTTCGTCAAGTATGCTAAATGTCGAAGAACTATCTTCGTCATGAGTGTTCGTCAAGTATGTTAATGGCGAAGAACTATCTTCGTCATGAAGGGTATGTTACGACTATCTCCTTAATGTCTACACATAAACAATTCTTAGGCTTTCATCAAGTAACCAACATAACAATACATATATCGTGTACATAATACAACGTAAAACGATTTGCGAAAACAGGACTGTGAAGCAAGTGATGCTTAGAGAAAAGACTTTGAGATTTCGGGTTGTCACAGGCTCATGATACAATTGGTTATAAACATACAAATATTGATCTTCCATACTTGAACCTTCACCGAAAGCGGCATTTCTCATTGACTCGTGAATGTGTGATGAGGTTGTACCATATTTTGTTCCATAAACATCAAATAATTTTGAAAGTTGATCTTTGAAACAGCATTTTGCGGCTTCACCAAAGTTTAGTTCTTAAGGGGTGTTTAAATTCAACTCGGTTGCAATTCTTTCAATCAAAGACCCGGTTCCAAAAATATTAAAACAAGGGTTTAGAGCGGCGACACAAGTGAAAACCGCCGGTAGTTCTTTAAAATGTTTTCTTAGTTTTTCCTTTATCGTATCCGCCATGTCACAATATGGTCTACCTCTAACCAACAACTCGTTTAATTTCAAACACATTTTAAACAAATTGTGAAGTACCAATGAACTTGTTGGATAATAAACCCCCGATAAAGTCTTTGTTGATGTTTTGAAAACTTGAACCAATTGGGTAACCGTTTCAATAGTAGCCCAACCCGATGGGTGGTAAGGCGGACACTTTCTACGACTAGACAAAATGTTATAAAAATCTACTAAAATTTCCTTTTGTGAAATAGCTTTTTCAAACATGGTGCAAGTCGAGTTCCACCTATGAGCAACGTCCCAATTGGGTCCTAAGCATATTCGACCCGCTTCCTTACAAGTTTTAACATATTTTGCATGTCTTTGCGTGTTACTAAAAAACTTCGTAACATTCTTTTGAAAGCTTCTTTTTGTGGTTCAATAACCTTTAAACCTGTCACACCCCGATCCGCAGCGAAATGGTACGGGGCATGATTGATTGCTCAAAGCTTATAACAACTATTTAAAAGTTAAAGTATTTAAAGCATCAATATTAAATTGTCACACATAACATAGAATTCAAGTATTAACAACAAGTTACAAATTCAAATAAATAAAAGAAACATAACATATCCGGTTTATTACTAAGGCAGTCCCACCCTTATGTACACACGCGTAAAAGAGTTTTGGGTCAACAAACATGTTGGTGAATAGATTCGGTTTTTATTTAAAAACATTTTTGATTTTTTTTTTTTTTTGAAAAAAACATTATTTATAACATGTCTTTAGAAATGTGAAAACTATGACATACATCACAACAAGATACATCACAAATATCATAAGCAACACAACATAGTAATAATAGTAACAACTGACACATAGAGAGATTCAAGCCCCGAAAGGCGAATTTGCGAAACAATGATAGCGATACCGAGTTCGACCCATGGCCGTGGGGAACCAGTCAGCCAGGTGGATCCATGCGAAACCTGTGACATAAAGCGAGTAACACATAGATGCACGTATAACAATAGAAATTAGCAACAAGTGACACATAGAAACACATCAAATAGCATGTTATCAATTTAATTAATAAATTTGAAATCGAGCACGAGATACACCCCTAAAAGAGTTAATGGCAAAAGGGGAAAAAAGTCGAATCTACTCACAGTTTGCGTTCCTACTTAATCTTGTGGAAACACCACACCATTTGAGTAAAGTTGAAAGACGAATAGTCACCCTAATATATATAAAGTAAAATACTAAATACTCCACAACAAAGATAAAGCTTATAAAAATAAATCTTATACCTTGTCTAATAATAATTATAAATAATATACCCCATAAATTAATATTAGCAACTAGATAAATATTGATTACAAAAACTTGATTTCATAATTAACTAACCCTTGCCAATGAATATATATATCTAGTGTTCCCACAATATAAAAGGTTTGATTCTGTTCATCTGTTTTTGATATTGTGCAAATAATCCTTTTGCTTAGGAGATTTATCAATTTTTAGAATCTCACGATCAATTTCGAAACCCATTGATTAAAATAAATAAATAAATAAATAAATAAACTAGACAGAAATATAAATAGTGAAACTTAAGGAATTTGTTTAAAAGTTTAATTTTAGGTAAAACACAAGTTATTAGTTAATAGCTTATTTTATGTTTAAAGGTCATACATACAAAAAATAAATATATAAATAAACGAAAATGTGGGTTTAGAGATGGAACCATAAAACAGTTAAAAATAATTTGTCATGTCATCTTCATTACTAAGACGGAGCCCCGCTTGCGGTCTGCTCATATAATGTAATATATGTGTGGGCGCTCGGGGGGGCAAAAGCAAAAGTGCACTAATTTTTAACGTTATTTTACTAATTTCGTGAAAATAACGTTAAAAAGAGGGGATCGTTAATCAGGCATCATGTGGGGGCGTTGATAGCCGAAAGACAAGGGGGTACATGCACCAATTGGCGTTTGTCTCAATTGCTGAGTGTTATGTGCCTTATGTCCAAGGCTTGATGCAAAACCACAATCGAGCCGGGGGTCTCATTGGAAGCAGCCTCTCTATTCCTACGGGGTAGAGGTAAGGCTGTCTACATCCCACCCTCCTCAGACCCTACCTTAGCTTTGCTATAGGTGGGATATACTGAGTACGATGATGATGATGATGATGATCTTCATTACTAAGACCAGGCCAATTACGACCAACAAAAGAACAGTGAGTTCCTCTTGGGTTTAGAGAAATGGTGTTCATCTTGGCTTGTAAACAGAATCCATATTTTAACCCATATATTATATTTAGTTGAAATGATTTAACTTAGCCAACTCCATCTTATTATCTAAAATATAAATGATTTTTATTTGAGTTTTGGAGCCAAGATGATCCAAATCCTTGGCTGCAAATATAGAATCCCAAAATGTGAAACTTGAAATTTTTAACGAAACAGTAGAAGTCTTCGTCTTCTCCCTGAAAGACTACCAAATTTCGTTTAAGAAAAAAAAATTATTAAGTTCTAATCGGTACAACAAGACGAGTAGAATGGTAGCATTATTACCTCGAGTGATGCTCGTTTCGATATCGGCAAAGCTTGATCGGAATACTAGCGGCGGCAAGATTATACCAACATCGATGTGGTGCTCATGGGTGTTAGCAAGTGGTTCCGAGTTATTGGAGTTCCCGCGGTACCACGGAGTACTAGAAACGAATAACCTTTTAACGTGGTACTAGAAACGTTTTGTTGCTTCAAATAGACAAACCACAAGTAAAATGGACCGGCGAGATGGGTTCGAACCAGGGGTTGTCAACCATGATAATGGAGCAAAGAGAGGAAGATGAGTGTGGTGTGTGTTTTCTCTTTTTTGTGTGTTTTCTCTTTTTAAGGATTGTCAAATTGTGTTGCGAATTGAAGGGTCCTCATAAGAATTCTTTAAATGGTTGGTATTTCAATTTGAAGTAAAGACTAAAGAGGTTGCCGTCAGTTTCAGATGGTTGATATTCTAATTTAATATTTATAATTATGGGGTTAGGATCAAATACAAAGGATAAAATAAATAAGAAGGGTAAGAAGGATTCTAGTCCATTGATCTTAGATTTGGAGGGTTGAGATTAATTGTAGGGTAAAGAAGATAATAAAAGGGTATAAAGGGAATCCTATATTTATGGATTTTCTCTCTCCACATGCAAGGCACATGCCAATTCCCCCATCGATTTAAAACGTCCATAACTTTTTCATACGACATTTTTTTAAAAAAAAAATTTCACCATAATAACGAGTGTTTTTTTATCTTTAATATGAGTACCATATTATCATATAAAAATAAAATAAAAAATTTCATTTTTACTGGGTTTTTTTTATTGCATTGTGTTAAAGGTTCAGGTCATTGTGTCTTTTAACTGGGTTTTGGTCAGTAGAGTTTCTATACATTGTGTTATTATCAAAACCTATAACACAATGTTAATTTGGGTTCAATCCATTGTGTTTTTATAACAACCTATAACACAATATATGACACAATGAAGATGGTGTTATATCTGGGTTTTTTATAAATTGTGTTATTAGTTCAGGTCATTGTGTTTAATATGTTATTCATTGTGTTTTAATATGTTGTCCATTGTGTTTTAATAATTTGTTCAATTTTTTTCATTATCTTTGTTCATTGTGTTTTAGTTTGTTGTGTATTGTGTTTTTAGTTTGTTTTTCATTGTGTCTTCATCTGCTCTCCATTGTGTCTTTTATCTGCTGTCATTAATTGTGTCTTTTATCTGTTGTCATCAATTGTGTTTTTATTTAGTCTGATACTTATTGTGTTATATGTTATCGCTATTGTGTTATACGTTATGCTCATTGTGTTTTAGTATGTTGTCTATTGTGTCTTTATCTGTTGTCATTGATTGTGTTTTTGATCTACTTTACATTGTGTTATTATCAAAACCTATAACACAATGTTAATTTGGGTTCTATCAATTGCGTTTTTATAAGAACCTATAACACAATATATGACACAATGAAGATGGTGTTATATCTGGGTTTTCAATAAATTGTGTTATTAGTTCAGGTCATTGTGTTTAATATGTTATTCATTGTGTTTTAATAATTTGTTCAATTTTTTCATTATCTTTTTTCATTGTGTTTTAGTTTGTTGTGTATTGTGTTTTTAGTTTGTTTTCCATTGTGTCTTCATCTGCTCTCCATTGTGTCTTTTATCTGTTGTAATTAATTGTGTCTTTTATCTGTTGTCATCAATTGTGTTTTTATTTAGTCTGATACTTATTGTGTTATATGTTATCGCCATTGTGTTATACGTTATGGTCATTGTGTTTTAGTATGTTGTCCATTGTGTCTTTATCTGTTGTTATTGATTGTGTTTTTTATCTACTTTACATTGTGTTTTACATCATGTCCATTGTGTAATATGCAACTGGGTTTTTGAATTTTTTTTGAAAAATATAACAATATGGTACTCATATTAAAGATAAAAAAACGCTCGATTTTATGGTATAATTTTTTTAAAAACAAATGATGTATAAAAAAGTTACGGACGTTTAAAAATTGGGGGGGAAATAACATGTGACTTGCATGTGCATATTCTCTTTCCTCTTGTAGACAAAATTACCCTTTCCATTTAATTCCTCCTAGGACACTTGTCACTCTCTGGTGGCTTCTTACCCTTCTTATTTTTAAAAACTTTGTATTATAACTCAACCCTATATTTATGCAACTTTGGATTTTGATACGACACATTAGCTTCATGAAAGAAAAATATAATAATTTAATAATCCATTTTTATATATTACGTTTTCAGATTCAGTTTTTTAAATGAGTCGGGTTTTGGCATCCTTTTTTTTTCGTCTGTTACAAAACCGTCTTGAGCGGCCAAATTTATGATGTGTGCAACACATCGACTATGAAAAAAATACCCTCACAAATCGGATTGTATTTTAATTTTAAATGCATTATCGAAGTCGTATTGTTTGAGGCTTTATCAAAAGATATTGAAAAAACATTTTTTTTCCAATTTGTATGTTGTAATACATTTGTCGATTACTTTATATATAGCTTCACCGGTGTGAGGGTAATCGAATAATTTAAACAAAATCGTGTGTTTCATCATTTGCCAAGTCGCCGGTTCAATCCAATGGGCGGTGACACAAATATACGAATCGGGTGAACCATGCGGTGCGGACCAAACGTCGCTAGTCAAGTTAACACCGGTTTCTAATTTTTTAAAATAAGAAACTAATTCTAGTTTAGCATTTTTCCATAATCTTAAACAATCCTTCCTAAGAGTAGTACGACTTACATGGGTGTATCGTGGTTGGAGAGTTCGTTGAACCATTTTTGTATAGCGTTGGTTGTCGAAATGGTTGAACGACAAACTTTCTTGGATTACAAACTTCGCCATTTCCTCCCTAGCCATATTGAAATTGTAGTTGAACAAATTAGCACCAACACTTGTCATGGAAGCTTGACCACTAACGGGTTGTTATTTCAACACCTTGCAAAACGGTTTTTCGATGTGTTGTTTCAAGGTGGAGTTTGCGGTTTCGGCATAAAAGTTTTGACAATGATGACAACGCGCTTTTTTCTTACCGTTGGCCATCTCGCACAAGTCGAAATGTTGCCAAACATCGGGGTTGCGCTTCGTTGGAACAACACGAACCACTGTGTCAGTTGTAGACTCGCCAACATTGACTGAATCATGTGCACTAGAGGTTGCCATATTTTTTTGAGAGTTATCGAACAAGAATGTGAGCGTTTTTTAGACGTTTTGGAGGTTAGAAAGTGGTGTGATTGAACCTAAATGCCCACCACGCTTTTATACTAGTTAGAGGTGATTTTTATGCAGGAAAAGACCAAAAAACCGGCTAGAATGAAGCCCAAATGATCATATGACCGTTGCTGTCGCTGCAACTTTAATAACCGCTTATAACCGGGTTTTTTTAACGTTAACGATTAACTGGTTGTTACACCGGTTTTTTATGTTAATCGGTTAATAACCGGTTTTTTTTATACCAACCGGTTTTAAAACCGGACCATTGCCTGAAATTTGAAACCGGACCATAACCGGTCTAACCGGTTAGTAACCGAACCGATTACAAATTAAAAAACCGGTTTCTAAAAAAACTGGTTTTGGTTTATTTATCGATTTCGGTTGAATAATCGATTTTTTTGTACATCTCACACCCAACACTAATAGAATAACTAATGTATAATCCTTCAGGGTCTAACAGTATCATTCCTATTAAACTCATTACCTGCTCTTCAATTCACTCAAATTAAATGTAGGATCGTTTTCAGACCCGAACGAGTCGTTCAGAAGAGTTTTACTCAATACGAAAGGTGGAAACAGACGTATTGAGGTCAATTCAGCTAGAATATCACTTTAACTGCCGATTTGATTGATATAATGACGTTTTACAGCGAGACGACACTTCGGCAGCACTTCGTGGCTCAACCGGAATCACACACAATTTACTCAAACGGAATCAGGACATTGGTATTTATAGGGGATGTAATTTCGCTTGAACATGTCTCAAGCGGAATTACTCTCAAGCGGTATTAAGTTTCAAGCGGAATTAGATAGCTAATTTCGCTTGAAATGACATGAGTCATTTCAAACGGAATTACCTTTCTAATTTCGTTTGAAACTGTCACACACCCTATATTTGACATTTTTCTCGTATAACGTGCCCTGATCTATCTAAATACATACAAGACTCGATACAAGACGAAGTCGACAGACACATGCACCAACAGACTGTTGGACCGTGTCGTGACCCTAAACGATCAGTTAAGACAGTTCATCATCACGTATAAAGGC
The DNA here is from genome assembly GCA_030545235.1 of Helianthus tuberosus. Lineage (NCBI taxonomy): Eukaryota > Viridiplantae > Streptophyta > Magnoliopsida > Asterales > Asteraceae > Helianthus > Helianthus tuberosus. Next base: position 8,727,514 of record JARYGA010059771.1, on the reverse strand, counting down.
GGAATCAGAATACGTAACGTAACAACAGCTGTTCCTTTCAATATCTTCTTTATTTATGCTTTCTGAAATGATTTTGACAGAGTTCGGTTACCTAGCACATGAACAGGTCTCGCTCCAAGTTACATATGAGATCACATGTTCGGGTATTTATAGTATGGCTGATTTCGCTCCAATGACATGACATATGAGCGAAATCACCATGTTGACACATAAGCGAACCTAGTCTAGGACATAAAAGCGAAATCAGAAATAATATGCATGTAATATTACGTGTACATCCATGCAATCTAATTTTGTCTCATTGTAATGATGCAATGATGACTTCATCATTATGATGTCATCATCAAAGATGGTGACATCATCCTCTTTCATATGCGCAACGAACTGAGACTCGATATAAGACGAAGTTGACAGATGAATGCACTAACAGACTCCCCCTCAGATGTTGACGAGTCTTAAGTGTCGAGTTTTCTCAGTCTTCAGTCTTTATCAGCTTCAGGCTCCCCCTTTCATCAAGCTTCCATGCTTTGGGATCGACACCTAGCTTTCCATTTACAAGCTTCTCTTTGCTTCAAGCTTGTCTTCAGACTCCCCCTTAGACTCTGCTCTCGGGATCGTAGTCTGGACTATCTGTAACACTCAAACATCTATAAGTAACAGCATTTTAAACTTCCAGATATTGTAATCTAACAATTCAAACTCCTCAAAATCACTTCTCATGAATTTGGCAGTTTCATCGAATCGTATCGGAAACTAGCTCTATAACAATATAAACATCCAACTCCCCCACAGTTAATCATCCAAGTCCAACTTAATGACCTTGGAGATATCACAAACTGTTTTTGAATTTTTAATTTTAAAACTTCAAGTTTCAAATTAATGAACTTGTTTTATTTTCAGAAACACAATCAGCTTACTTAGATTTTGAAACTCAGCACTCAGACATCAGTTGTCGAAAATAAAGCAGAATCAAAAATCTTTTTGGATTTTCTGAAATATAAAGCAGTAAAGAAATATGTACAAACATATTTACAGACAATTTTTTTGTTTGAGTATGCGTTAGAGGATCATATCAGTTTTTGACAAATCACAAGTACCGTTGAGCTTAATTTCACTTTAAGAATTAAACAATTCACTTAGATTGTCGATATACTTGTCCAATTAAATTTTCATACAAATTTCAACTGATTCAGGATACGAATTATGTATTTTAAGAACTTAAACTCATTCATGTGTCCCACCTCTTGAATATACTCCCGTATCCAGAATCCCAATAATCAGTCTTACAGGTGAGTATACTACAATGATATCTGTATATAAATTAGGTATGCGAGGGCCGAGGGATCTCAGGTCGATACTTCCGTATACGCAGAGAGATATCAGCTTCGACTTTTCGGTGTGTCCCCTTTAGAGGATCTTTTTGCTTACAACAGCAGCATTTATCAATTTTATTGTTTCAGCATGCTGAGGGTTTAATGCTGTGTTTCAAGCATTGCAGCAAGTATTAGCCAAGGACTAGGTCAGAACTACCGTTCAGCAGAAGTCCTAGAATAATACCCCAGACATCATTGAGTATAAAGACCTAGTATATCAGATTATGAGACCTTTCAAACGAGATTTCAGGGGTTACCTATATATCCAAGTAGTGTTCCCCACGAAATAAGCAAGTGTGAAATTTAGGTTTATATCCCGAAAAGTTTACTAAATGTATAAAAATCTACCGACACATCCACGGTGAGATCGTTTAACACATTTAAACTTTCCATTTCTTTAGCGTACTATAACTGTCTACTGTTGTACTATCATTTCCTCTTTTTACGCAAAAACTCAATTTTCAATTTTATCATGTTTTTGTCTTTTTCAAATTTTCAAATGTTTTTGTATTTTCTAATGACAATTTTTCTCCCCCTAAAATGCAAAATCATTTAAAGAAAATTTGACAACCAACACTGATAGCTTTATCTCGCCATCCATTTTCTGCTTCAAGTGCTCTGATTTGCAGAAAATATAACGTACCCCCATGATTTACAACCCATTGATCTTAACAGTTTGAAAACCGTGTTTCAATCTGATGAAAGTAATCATGTTTGTTCAGCCGTGAGAGTTTCGGCGTATTCAATCAACATACAATCAAAACAAAATTAAAAGCAAACATATTTTTGGTTTTTCAAATTTTAACAAACTAAAAACATATTTTTGATTTTTAATTTTTCAAATTTTTTAGAATTTTGAAAATATTGTTTATTTATGTACAGAAAACACTCAAACTAAACTCCCTGCTCAACCAAACCAGGGTCCTGCAACCTCTTTCTGTGCCAGGTTGCTCCAACTACCATTCTCACAATCTTCAGCTTCGTTGAGCACCTGCACATTCAAACTTTATCAATCATTTGAACAATTTAGCCCAGGTCTGTTGGACCTTAGGCATTTCAACACAATAATTTTCATTCAATTTTGGAAACTCTTTGTCATTTAAAACTTGTTCAACTTTGACTTCAACTTTCTCATCTTTTTCCAACGTCACTTGTTTCTTAGCACTCCACATTTGACATTCCGGAGTACCTCTTTTATAAAAATTTGTCTCTTTTTGAACCTTTTGTTTTTTAATAACATTTTTAGGTTTCCAAAACTCTTGAGGTTTTGTCATATCAACAGATATTCTCCAACTCTGTGTTGTTCTTAATCTGGGTGTGTGAGAATTCCAGGTCTGTCTTGAATCGAACCTGTTCGGGTTTGATTTCCAATTTTGATTTGAAGCAAACTTGTTTGTATTGTACCTCCAAGTTTGTTTCGAATCAAATATGGTTTACCTTGATTTCACAACCTCAGATTTCTGTTTTTCAACATCAACAGGCTTTGGATTTTGACACTTTCGTGCAACATGTCCAATTTGATCACATTTAAAACACACTTTCTTTGAAACATCCTTGGCCTCTTGTTGTTTCTTTTTCCTAGCATCAAACTCATCATTAGACTGTCGTCCAAATTTGAGTTTTTCTTCTTCTTTCAAGCTTTTCCCTTGAACAAAACTCATCTTTTGTTGCAAATTTGGTTTTTTACTTTGATTCTAATTCTGTTTCTTTTTATAACCCAAACCAGCCTTCATGTTTTTCTTCTTAAAACCAGGTTTGTTATAAAAAGATTTATGACCTTTACCAGCAAACTTTGGAATCTCAGACTTCTCAATCTCAACCATTTTGAAAACTTGATTGACCTTTTCTGAAATCACATTCTGAATCGGGAATACAACATCTAAGAATAATTTGTCCGATCCAATCATGGTATAAACCAATCCTTTTGAATCATCATTCAAATTTTTCTCGGATTTTGTGTTTTTCAGATAACCATCATAAAGATTTCCTTCATTTTCATCCTGTGATTTAGACTTACCTTTTGTAGACTCATCTTTCAAAACGCTTTCAACAACCTTACTTACCACCTCTGAATCATTAGCATCATCAGATTTGGAGTAAGTCATATCAATACTTTCAGGTAACTGGTCAGCTATATTCAAACCCTTTGCCACCTTTTTCTCATCATAAAAAGTATAATTGTTTCTCAATGGTGGTGGTACCTGATGAAATTCTGAACCAATACCCTTTTTGCAATTTTCAGTATCTTTGTCATCTGGTGTGATGTTGAAAATGCGTTCGAGAATGTACGAAGAGTTATGATAACTTTGAAGTTTTGTAACAACCTTTTCTTTTTCAGCCAAGACTTGTTTAAGACTAGCAATTTCATCAACACATTTGTTCAATTCAATTTGCTTTTCTTTAAACTTTCTTTCATACATTTCTTTAGTGACTAAAGTTTCTGACAATCTTTGATCAAAACTTTTGACTTGGCTCTTCAAAGTATCATAAGCTTCTTGTACTCTCTGACTCGACCACTTTAAAGAATCATACTGTTTTTGTAAATCTTGAAATTTCGATTCTTTTTCAACACAATCGACACATTTTGCTGAACACAGTTGTCTATACACATCGTTATCTTTTTCAAGATCTTGACACTTCTGTGTTAGCTTTTCGACTTTTAATTTCAACATTTCTTCTGTGTCAACCATTTCTTTACATTTTATTTTGAAAACATTTTCAAATTTGGTTGCTTCAATTTCTTTAACTTTTATGATGTCATCTTTTTGAGTACAGACTTTGCACATTTCTATGCAATTCCTGCACTTGTTTTCATTTTCATCAATCAATTCAACATTCGGTAAATCAGAAGATTTTCTAACCTCAGTAGCATTCAGCACCAGTTCTTCTGTTTCAGCTTTCTGATCTTGCTCTTTGTTCTCCACTTTTTCTTCTTTCTGAGCTTCTTCATTCTTCTGTTCTTTTTCAGCTTTCTGTTCCTCTTCAGCAGCAATCTTCACAACAGTCTTTACTTCTTCAATCATCTTCTTCAATTCTTCTTCTTTTCTCTTCTTCATCTCTACCACCTTTGGTAGACTTGCTTCACAAACTTCTCTAATCTTCTTCTCCAAATCAGGCAAATATGTTTTATCAGATAACCTTCGTGTGTTGAAAGTAGCCTGCCTTGGGACCAAATTTATTACAGCTTCGAAATCCACCTTTGATGGGTCAACAACTGGATTACCCCGTGGATCCATGTAACATTCCAACTCTTCATTCCATCTTTTTGCTCTCTGGGCTTCTTTGAATGGTTCGTTTAATTTTCCAATTTCCCATCTTGCATAGTCTGCTTTCCAATATCTATCAGGATCAACATTAGCCACAAATGCATATCCAACTGCATATTCTTCAGGGCATACTTGACTCCAGTCGTAACCTTCATCATCATATATAACTGCAAGAGCCCTTGATTTTTCTTCAGACTGTTTCAATCTTGGTGGCTCAGACTTGTTCTGATGGTAAATCGCTTTCCTGTAGTAATCTTCATTGAATGGATTTTCAAAATCATCAGCAGCATACGCATTTCTGCACTCGCGCTTAAAGTGACCTTTTTGTTTACATTTGAAACATGTCACCTTGGATTTATCAAATCCCAGTTTGGTAGATGGTCCACCAATTGACTTTCTCCCCGTGATCTCCATGAATCGCTGTGCCCGACGAACTGCACTGGCCATGCACCATCTTATATCCATAAGTTCCATCTCCTCGGGGTCTAATTGATCATAATCTTCTTTAGTCAAATTGGTATTGCCAATCTTCCCTGCAACGAGGCTTTCATACGATTCAAGTACAGATGCCAAGAAAACCATCTGTTGTTTTGCCGACTCTTCGCTAAAATTCTGCCCATTCTTCAGATCCACTGCGATATTACACTGAAACAAATTCTTGGAAGCAGATTGACTTGAAGTGTTTGAAGAAGATCCATTGTGAAAACCACTGTGAAGACTTTCATTATTCACTGAACTTGAACTTTCTGCAGAAAATGCTGTTTTTGGAGATCCAGCCTGTGGTGCATTTCCTCTGTAGTAAAGCTCCACATTTTGCTGATAAGTTGGATTGTTGACTTTAGATCTCTTTATCTCCAACTCATGGCTTTCAAGTCTTTCAATCAGCAAATCCACTTTCAAATCTTCAGGCTTGATTGTGTTCTTCAACATTAAAGCGAAGTATTGCCACTCTTGATCATTTGGCAATGAATCAAACAATTTATCCACCAAATCCTCTTCAGAAGGTAAAATTTCATGTCTGATCAGCTCCATTTTCAGATATCCGAATCTCTCGATCATTTTACAAACAGATTCATTTTTCATACAACTGAATAAATCAAACTCTTTACGCAACAATTTCTTTTTGTTTTTGACAATTTCATTACTTCCTACACACTTTTTCCCTAACGCTTCCCACAAACTCTTTGAAGTTTTCTCTTGTTTAAGTAACGAAATAATATCCTCTCTCACTGACTGTTTGATTAATGTGATCATTTTATATTCAACTACAAAATTTTTTGTATCTATGTCTGTGAAATCTTTTGCTTCTATTAACTCTCCTCCCTCTTTTACTGGTTCAGTGTATCCATTTGTCAGTTTTAACCAACTTTCAGGAGCGAAATCTTTTACCCAACCCTCAAATATGTTTTTCCACCAATTATAATCTTCAACTTTCATTAGCTTTGGTGGCTTCTGTTGGCTTCCGTACATGTTCTCAAACTTCAAATTCTCCGAAATCTCCTTCGAATATTCTTTCATCTCAGATCTTCTATCTGATGATTCGGAATTGAACGCGTTGTAGAAAGTATTGTAGAACTCTTCACCGTTGTTTGACATCTTCAATTACCTAGAGCAAACAAACAAACTCAAACAGTTTAAACAGTTAGAAAAATTTTTGAAATCTTTAAAAAACAATGACAAATAATGGAAGATGCAGACTCGAATTGGTTATCAATTATTTAATGACACTACACGACAAACCACTTATCAAATATGATTCAACATAAATCTGACATATCATGTGGTGTTTTTATCAAATCAATGCACAAATATCATAATGAACAACAATCATTAAAGTTTCTTAATTTTGATTGGACCGTAAATCTAGTGGGTAAGAACAATTCTCTGTTTCACGTGGGCTTTAGATGATATCCAACAAACTTTAGCAAACAAACAATACTATTTAATATTGACTAAATGAGATTTTATGTAAAACAGTATATATGCAAACCACTAATGACCAACAAACAAACACATGCAACTTTTCTTGAACTAACAAACACATGCAACTAAAATGACTGACACACTATCTCGTGATTTTCATTTCCAATTACTGACAACTTTAAAGCTTTCACATGTAAACTAAAATGGTTCTAATCACCTCTTCCAAGTTCAGTAAACGACAACAATGTATAAGCCGACAAGTGATTAATTGTTTAACACAACCATATGAAATCACGTGATGATACTTGACATTTAAACCAATATCACATGCAAGACTTTTGTTCACTAAAATTTCATTTGACCTCAAATTATAGATGGCTGACAACTCAGTTAATTATCCCATGCAACCGATTTGAATACACAGAAAATGATGACAATTGATCAGATAGTAACATGTATCACATAACCTACTGAATCACTTTTGGAACTGAAACACCATGACATATGAGCGGAATCACTATGTACACATGAGCGGAATCAGAATGTTAATGTCCGTTAAAGCGAAATCAGTTGATTAACTCTCGATGTACACAAAAGCGGAATCACGTATTAACCAAATTTCACCATGTTTTAATCCAAGTTACAATATGAAACTTTCAAGGAATGATCTACACAGAATTCCGAACACAATGATATGTTTATTGTTCAATTTTGACCGCAAAATCGTTCCAGATCTGATAATGAATTTTCTGTTCGAAAACTGGTCGAATTTTCTTAAAATTGATTGAGTTTTACTATGTTTTAAGGTCTGATATTGTTATAGATTGATTAAAAGACAAATTCGCTCAATATGCTTGAACTTCAGATCATTCTGTCCGTAGGAACTTGTATAATCCGAAAAAATAAAAATGAAATAGAGTAGAAATGAGATAATAGTGTCGAATCAGCTGATGTAGTATGAACTCCTCGTCCTGAAGCTCTGATACCACTTGTTGGACCGTGTCGTGACCCTAAACGATCAGTTAAGACAGTTCATCATCACGTATAAAGGCGGAATCAGAATACGTAACGTAACAACAGCTGTTCCTTTCAATATCTTCTTTATTTATGCTTTCTGAAATGATTTTGACAGAGTTCGGTTACCTAGCACATGAACAGGTCTCGCTCCAAGTTACATATGAGATCACATGTTCGGGTATTTATAGTATGGCTGATTTCGCTCCAATGACATGACATATGAGCGAAATCACCATGTTGACACATAAGCGAACCTAGTCTAGGACATAAAAGCGAAATCAGAAATAATATGCATGTAATATTACGTGTACATCCATGCAATCTAATTTTGTCTCATTGTAATGATGCAATGATGACTTCATCATTTTGATGTCATCATCAAAGATGGTGACATCATCCTCTTTCATATCCGCAACGAACTGAGACTCGATATAAGACGAAGTTGACAGATGAATGCACTAACACAGACTCCCCCTCGAATGTTGACGAGTCTTAAGTGTCGATTCTTCGCTTCTTCAGTCTTTATCAGCCTTTTGGGCTTCTCTTTTTGAAGTATCTGACACTGTAAAGCATCCTCAAATCTTCTCTTTTCTCTTTTCATCAACAAACTCTCCTCAAACAAATAATCTTCAATCCTAGAATCGCAATCTGGCTCTATCTTCTCTTGATCAGATATCTTGATTCCTTTAGTTTATCAGGATCAGCAATCTCAGGATCAGAACCTTGCTCTTTGACATTCAGACTCCCCCTCTCAGTAAGCTGGGATTGTAATCTGGCTTCCACAGGTTCATGATCGTGAGCTGGCTCACACTTTTTCTTCACAGATTTACAGGTTCAGGATCGATTCCTGGCTCACCTGCATAAATCTCTACCCAACAATAAGTTTTACAAATTTAAACTCTTTTTATCATTTGTAAAATCAAATCTCAATCAGATTTATCATTTATAATCACTGATGACCACTTGTGAATTTATACAATCAAAGAATGATTTTTCAACATTAAACTCTGATGTACCACATGTAGAAATATAATTTTCTTTTCAAAACACGCTCTCCCAAACCAATTGTTCATCATGTCTAGCACTTGGAATTTTGAAAATCAGCTCTCCAACATCAGTTGTCGAAAATCTTTTTGAATTTTTCAAAATTTATGCTAAAACACACTCAAATCTTTTTGGATTTTTGAATGAAATGAAATGCAATAAAGAAATATTTACAGACAATATTTTTGTGAGTTTGTGTAAGAGGATCATATCAGCTTATGAGACAAATCACCAACACCGTTAAGCTTTAAACATTTTAAGTTCTAAACAATTCACTTAGATTGTCAGTATACTGATCCACTTAAATTTTCACACAAAGTTCAACTGTTTCGAGATATGAGTTTAATGTTTTAAGCACTTAAACTTAATCGCGTGTCCCACTTCAGAATATACTCCCGTATCCAGATCCCAATATTCAGTCTTATAGGTGAGTATAACACAGATGATATCTATAAGGGGTTATATTGCGAAACCGTGAGAGCTCAGGTCAGAACTTCCCTTCAGCAGAGAGATGACGGCTCGACTTTTGGTGGGTCCCCTTTAGAGGATCTTTTTTACAACAACACATGATTAGCATATTTTTTCAATGTTTCATCTTTTTTTATGCTGAGGGTAGGCTTTTATTTCAAGCAAGCGTAAAGTATTCTCCGAGACTAGGCCATTGCTTCCGCATTATCAGAAGTCCCGGGATAATACCCCAGATATCACTGAGCATAAAGACCTAGTATCTCAGAAAGAGGGACCTTTCAAACAAGATTTCGGGGGTTACCCATATATCCGAGAGATGTTTCCCCACGATATAAGCAAGTTTGAATTTAGGTTTATATCTCGTCACAATCTACTAAAAGTGCAAAAATCTACTGGCACGTCATCAGTGAGACCGTTTATCACATTTTAACTTTCCATTTCTTTAGCATGCTGTGATAGTCCACTGATGTACTATCATTTCCTCTTCTTTGACACAAAAACTCATTTTTCATTTTATCATGTTTTTGTCTTTTTCAAAATTTCAAATGTTTTTGGATTTTCAGAAATTCTTACTCCCCCTAAAATGCAAACACATTTAAAGAAATTTGAAAACAAACTATATAAATAAATTGACAACCGATATCGAATCGCTTCAAATCGCCATCCACTTGGCATAAACAATCAGAACTCCCCCTCACAACAAACTATTTTCCCATTGATTTCAAAACACTTAAGTTTGTTTTAATCAAATGGTTTTTTCCAGAAAATTAGTTTTGTTGATTGATTTTACCATTTGTAGGTTAGGGGTTCATCACCTTGTTTTTCAACCACTTGTAAGAATGGTCCAATCAAGTTCAGCCTAATGACCTTAATTAACCTTCGTATAAAATCACAACCTCTATTTCAACCACATGGCTTACCAACCAATACCACATGTAGGTTGAATTCTCAAGATGCCGATACCTACTCCTCACTTACCAACCTGGGAGTTCCGGCAAGTCATACTTGTGACAAATTTTCAAACAATATAAGAATGATGCCGATTCCTGCTCCACAATTACCAACTTGGGCGCTCCGGAAAGTCTAAATTTTTATTGTTCATAATATGTTCCATCCCAGTCACAAACCTGGGATGAAACTTACCTGGTTTCTTCATTTTTTTCTCATAAAATTCCTTAACTCCTTTGACCATCCTGTCAACCATTTTTCCAAAAATGTTATGAACTGTGGAATTAAAGGCCTTTTCAACATCAAAATCTTTCTTTTCTGAGAAAAATTGATTTGAAATTTCAACTTTACCAACTTTTTGTTTAAAGTTTTCAGCCTTCAATGGTGGAAAATGAACATCATCCATTGGAGGAACTGAATTCTCACATTTAACCCCAATTTGTGGCTCCTCTGACTTTGTGGAGTCAGATTCATCGCCAGAAGATAGCTCCTCTGATTTTGACGAATCAGAATCATTGCTAGAACTATCATCAGACTTCTTAACAACCCATTTTTGGTTGTCAAGATTTGCCCTTTTCTTGTGAAACCTGTTTAAACATTCACCAATCTCAAAAATTGAATTTTTGAAAAGTTTAGTTCTTTCAATTGGTGGTTCAAACACAACCTCTTTATCTTTCAGTTTACGAGAAACTCCCTGTTTTGATTGTATTGCCTTGGAACAATTCTTGGCAATATGACCAACAGTGTTGCATTGGAAACAGGTTCTCGTTTCTTTCATCTTATCAGCAGTCTTTATCTCTTCTTGCTTCTTGGCAAGGAATTCTTTGTTCGACTGATTTCTGAATAGACTTTCTTTCTCTTCCTCAGTAGATGTACCTGAAACAAATATCATTTTTGATTTAAAATCTCGAACATATTTTTCATTTTTCTGTTTTTCTGATGGAATAAAACCAAGACCTTTCTTTTTGAAATTACCGTTATGGTTTGGTTTCTTTCGATAACCAGAACCAGAACTGTAACCCTTTTCTTGTTTTCTTTTTGTTGAACTCTTGAGGTGTACTTTTTAGGTTTATCATTAAGATTTACACCTTTTATTTCAGAAATATTAATTTCTGTTAATTTGAAAACCTTTTTAATCATTTCTGGTTTAACACCTCTTATTGGAAATTCATCATCAGAATATAATTTGTCGGAATCATTCAATGTATATGCAACCTTGAATGTTTCGTCATTCAAATTAGATTTTGATAGAAGAAATTCTTTATTGTAAACCCTTTTTCCCTGTTTGACAGTTTGACTCTGAGTGCTGGACTCAGACTTTGACTCTGACATAGACTCTGACTTTGACTCCTCGGATTCATCCTTATCCAACACCTGATCGACCACTTTCTTTATTAACTCGGACTCATGATCAGTGTCAGATGATGTAAACATGACATCAATATTATCTGGCAAGTTAACTGACAACTCCGACTCCCACTGTAAGTTTGTTGCCTTTTCGACTCTTTCTGAATTTGGATTTCTCGGAGAATATCCATTTTCAAGCGTGGGTGGACACTTGTTGTAACTGAAACCTTGTTTCTTACCAGAATCATTCACTTTAGTATCCTTCTTCTTTTCTTTCTTCTTTTCAGGAGTCTTTTCTTCAGAAACTTTCTGTTCTTCAGTTACATCATCATCCTCAAATGCCTTCATGCCTTCAACAGTTGGATAAATCCTGTCAATGACATAAGAAGTACATGAGTAACTTTTCAACAAACGATTAACTCTTTCAGTTTCAATTCTTTGAGTTTCCAGCTTCTGGTCGAGCACAACACACTTCTCAGTGTAATTGTTCACCACTTTCTGCTTTATCATGAAAGCTCCTTGAAGTGTCTTCATAGCTGTTGCTTGTTCTTCACTTGATTGATTGTACTGATTCATTGCTTTGTTCAGAACATCGTATGATTCCTTCAACCTGTTTATGTTGTTAATCAGTTCACTGTTTTTCTTTTTCATAATCTCACAATTTTCACAAATCACCGGAACATTTTTAGCGTTAGCTTCTGCATCAACTTTGAACTTTGGAATATCTTTCACCTTTTTCCTTATCACTGGCACTTCTTCATCATCACTGCTAACTAGTGTTTTGACCTTTTTCTTTTTCTTCTTAGCTTTTTCATCTTCACTATCACTTTCTTCCATCATTTTAAAGTGAGCTGCCAATCTTCTTGCATAATACTCTCTATCATCATCACTATCTTCTTCAACTCGAGCAACAAACGCTTTGGCTTTTAGCATTTCTTTATCCGGACAGTAATCATCCCAAGTAAAATTTTCCCAGCTAAAGCCTTCTGGCAATTTTTCATCATCTTGATTGATTAAGCATGCTTTGTTGTCGGCTGAAATATATTTATCCCAATTGAAACTTGTTGAAGATTTTTTATCATCTTGATTTACCAAACATGCTCTCTTTGATGACTCCTCGATTATTTTCCTACCATGTGCCACTTGTGGTTCTTGTTGTTGTTGAGCAACTTGATGATAGATAGCCTTCTGGTAGTAATCATTGTTGTTGAACGGATTTTGAGCTCAACTTGCTTCGCGATTAGAACACTCCCTCTTGAAGTGTCCTTTTTCCCTGCAACGAAAACAAGTAACTTTAGATTTATCAAAACCTAAAGTAGAAACATTAGCTTCACGTAAATCATCTCTTCCTGTGATCTGCTTAAATTTCTCAGCTCGTCTTAACACACTTGCCAAACACCATTTAATATCCATCAATTCCATTTCCTCAGCGTCAATTTGATCGTAATCCTCTTTTGTAAGCATTGGATTCCCGATTCGACCTGCAACAAAACTACCATATGATTCCAACACAGTTCCCAACAAAGACATGTGACTTTTAGCAACTTCTTCTGAATAATCATCATCATTCTCCAGATTCAGTACAATGTTGCATTGTAACTTCTTGCCCTTCTTTGTTGCTGAAATGTTCGGATCAAATGATGGATATGATGAAAAACTTGTGTTGCTGTTTGATCCTTTGGATGAACTTCCAGATGAACTCTTTGCATTGAATGTCGTTTCAATCTTTGGTGACATATTGGTGGTTTTATCACTGACCCCACCTTTGTAATATAGCCCAATGTCTTGTTCACCGTCGAAATCTTTCATTCTTAAGGCCTTACTCTGTTCCATTTCCTGAGCCTCAATCTTTTCAATGAATTTGCTCAATGTCAGATTGCTAAAACATTTCTTGTTCCTCAACATCATGAGATATGTACCCCAAGTTTCGTATGGCAATGCATCAGCTAGCTTTTCGATCAACTCTTCATTATCTTTGTTGATGCTCAATCTCTTCATGTTTGCCAACAAATTGAAATATCTTTCAATGATTTGCTTTGTTCTTTCATTTTTCAAACCACGAAACAGATCAAACTCTTTCTTCAAAAGCGATTTTTTGTTCTTGACCATCTCTTGGCTTCCATGAAACTTTGATTTTAAAGCCTTCCAAATTGAGTACGAAGTTCCATTGTGTTGCAATAGAACCAAGATATCTTCTTTCACAGCTTGTTGTAGTAGACTTAACATCATTTTTTCATCTTTGTATTTCTTTCTATCTACAGCACTAAGGTCTTTAATTGCAACCTCCTCTTCGTCATCATTTGTCGGTCTACTATATTTCGTCTCAACGCATTCCCAAGCATCTAAGTAGTTTGCTTGTACCCAATTCTCAAAACGTCCTTCCCAACCCTTATACTCCTCGATGTTCATGAGCTTAGGAGGTTTTTGCATAGTCCCAGTTTTATTTTCCAACATCGTGTTCTGTGCAAGAGTGATCGGGGTAACCATAGTAGCGAATGCGTTGTAAAACTCCTCTTCCATGATTTGGTTTTCCAAAGTTCACAAAACTGATTGTTCAAACGAAATTACAAACTCAAGCGAAATCCCTTTTCAAACGAAATTACACGGTTCAAAAGAGATTACCCTTGAAGCGGAATACCCTCTCAAGCGAAATACCTAATTCCGTTTCAACTAACACCTTTTCAAACGGAATAACCACTTTGAAGCGGAATAGCAGGTTTCAAACGGGATCACTTAAGCGGAATAGCACCTTGAAGCGGAATCACTAATTTCTCAAGCGAAATTACCGGTTTCAAGCGGAATTACGAGCTAATTCCATTTGAAAAGCTGCTGACATCATCATCTCGCACTGGTTTTTCAAACGAAATTACAATTTTTACCTGTTTTAGATCGAATTAAGGTCTAATTTTCTCAAGTGTTAGTTAAAACAGTATTACGAGTATGATGTGTGAAAATCAAGACATTTTGACCGTGAAAAGTTGTAAATTTTGAAAAAGAAGGTGTAGAAATCAGAATTTGCAGCTGAATTGGTAAGAACTCTTCTTCCTGAGCTCTGATACCACTTGTAGGATCGTTTTCAGACCTGAACGAGTCGTTCAGAAGATTTTTACTCAATACGAAAGGCGGAAACAGACGTATTGAGGTCAATCCAGCTAGAATATCACTTTAACTGTCGATTTGATTGATATAATGACGTTTTACAGCGAGACGACACTTCGGCAGCACTTCGTGGCTCAACCGGAATCACACACAACTTACTCAAATGGAATCAGGACATTGGTATTTATAGGGGATGTAATTTCGCTTGAACATGTCTCAAGCGGAATTACTCTCAAGCGGTATTAAGTTTCAAGCGGAATTAGATAGCTAATTTCGCTTGAAATGACATGAGTCATTTCAAACGGAATTACCTTTCTAATTTCGTTTGAAATTGTCACACACCCTATATTTGACATTTTTCTCGTATAACGTTCCCTGATCTATCTAAATACATACAAGACTCGATACAAGACGAAGTCGACAGACGCATGCACCAAGATTAAAGAAAACATTAAAAACCAAATTCATTAATGTTTTTAAAAAGTTATAAAAAATGTTAAAATATTTAGTAAAAAAAGGTGTTTGATTTGTTGTTTCATCAAAAGTAAATTTAAAAACGATAACCATATAAATATACGTTAGATAAAGAAACCGATCATGTTTTAGTTATAAAATGCGTTATCTCATTGCGTAGCATGTATGTACCTACTAGTAATTAGTAAAGTATACCAGTAAATTACATATGGAGTCAGTTTATATTAAAAATCAAGACGAGTTCAATCAGAGTTAAGTTTGTTCTTTAATTTGTTCCAATATATTTGTAATTTTGATATTTCTTATCTCCTAGTAGCGAACCCGATCGTTGCGACGGATAAACAAAGTGGTACAATTGTAACTTTAGCATGCCTAACATGCGAAATAAACAAATTTTTGAGAACCTGATCGTTCTACTTGATTTTAGTTACAATATAATAACCAAAGTGGTTGTCGAACTGACCACAATACCAATTCGACGTGTAGAACAATTAAGATTTCAAAGCAATGCAAACGGGTATAAAAGAAAACGGTCAAATAAATTGACAAGTCAAACGAGTTAGAAGTTCGCTCAAAATTCAACACGCCAACTTACTTATTTTACATGCTCTAACTAAAAACGTATAAATACTCACCAGTTGTGATCATTAGAATATTCCCAGATGTGTACCTAGTCAAAATCAAGGTGACAAAAAATAGAATTGTGAGCAAGAGAAGTGAGATATTATAAATTTATAATTACAGTTAAAGCCAAAACCATATATTTTTGTTTTAACCTTCTCTGTGGCTATCCTTTTGAGTGATGAGACTTGTTTTGTATGAAGCCTATATAACATTAAAAAGGTCAGCACATGGATGGATGCTTAGAAACAATATAGACTAACTTCACCTGTATGAAATCTTGATGAATGTTTAAAAAATGCAGCACAACACCTTTTACTTATGTGTATGATTATTTCACTCTTGTCTCTAGAATCAATCAGTTTCAAAGCAAGAGGGTACACATCTACTGATAATGTCTTCTGGATACAAGGGATATCATCTGCCTTGGTAAAGCCGCCCCCTGTGTACCTAGAGAATAAAGTTCATCTTGAACAAACAAAAGTGAAATACCGTAAACATGCAACTAATATGACGTTCTTCGAATATGCAATGAATTCCCACAAAAGAATATGCAAGTTCAGCCTTTCAACGTGGGTGTTCAAATTCACTTGAATTTGCCTTGCCCCCAAGCTAACAGTACTACATAGTGTTTAAAATATACAGTTATAGACACGCATTGGGGATATGTGTCAAAATCCACCAAAAGCTTTGTTACCAATTGTGTTTGGATTCTACAAAGACAAACATACCGCATACTTATGTATTAATTAGTATATTGAAAATAGACATGAGTTCATCCAAATGAAATACAATAAGCTACAAAGTCATAAAAACAGAGATGGGTTTTTCATTTAGATTTCCATATATACTATCTAGTTTTTGACACTTCCCATTCATGGCGGATCCATTGAATGACCGATTTATTATAATTCTTAACTGGCCAGATTGAAAAGCAATGACCTTTTCGTGTAGTCAATTGACAGAATCAATTGTTCATATATGATATATCTCACATAAAGCGACCTTAAAACCATACATAACTCTACAACAATACTAACTTCTGTAAACCTATTCCATCAACCACGTTTCAAGCATTCAAACAACAAACAACATAGATCAATATGTCATCATAAAACCATAACACACTCGACTTCAACCACACATACAAATCAAAACTCTCACCTGCTTCAACTGACCATGTCGCCTAGTCAACACAACAATCTGATCATTCTGTGTCTTCCACGCACAATTCTCGAAGCAAAGCTGAAGAATATCAATCGCTGCCTTTTTTTGTTCCGCCGACATCACCGTTAAGCCTCATCTGCTTCTCCACATTCAACAATGTCTCTAGTTGAACATCCAAATTAGCAGTTGCTCCCTGAAAAAAAACACATAAACAGAGGATTTCAATTAGCATTTGAAGATGAATATATATGAATTACAATCAAATTACAAGATAGTGTCGTAATCGTATCATAAAACTTGCCATTTCGGATTCAATTGTAGTCCTAGAGAAACAAAATCGTTCAAAATTGGACACAATTTGGGTATTTGTAAGAACCCTAGGAGAGAAATTTGTGGCTTGGTGAACAAGTTGAAGTGACAAATGATTTGTGAAATCATGCAACTTGAAGTCTGTTTCAAAATGTCAAAATCATAAATTAGAACAAATATTGTTTAGGTTAAAAATGAGATACCTAGAGCAAGACTGGATGTAGAGAGTGAAGTCGGAGGGGTTGAAGACTTACAGGTATGAATTGAATTGCGCATTGAAGAAGGTGGTTATCAATTTAGACGGTTTCAGTTTGATCAAAGGTTAGAAGTGATGAAAGAAGGTTAAGAGGGGTATAATGGGAAGAAAAAGGTAAAATATTAGGGATTTTAACTGACTTTTCACATGGCATCTTAAAATTAGGGTTAGAAATTACCATTATATTCATAGGAGATGCTTTATATGGTATTATAGATTAATAGTAACTGTATTTGTAGTTTTGATATTTCTTATCTATTGATAGTATGCAGCGTGTTTTGATATTGATATACTTATACATTGTTTTTAACTAATCTAGGTGTTGATTTAAATAGAATATGATATTCTTTTCGGATACACTTATACATTGTTTTTAACTAATCTACGCGTTGATTTAAATTGAATATGATATACTTTCGAAAAGATTAAAAAGTTTATGAGCCAAGTCAATCTTATTATTATATTCTCATGCCTCAAACTAGACATGCTCAACTCACTTAACATTTGACAGAGCCCTTCCTACGTTTTCAGAGGCCCTAAGCAAACTACAAAGTGGAGGCCCAATTTTGTTATTAACTAACATTAGAGGTGCAAAAATCGGGTTTTTCTAATACCCAATTTCAGGGTTTCAGTATGATCGGGTATTAGAAAATCGGGTTTTTAGATACCTATACATTAATACCCTATTTTCTATTTTTTACACAATATAAATCCATTTTATATTTTAATTTGCTTTGTATTTGATAAAAATACTTGAAATAATTACAGTATTACAACTTTATTTAATTAATATGTCTCAGTCTTTCGTTTAATGTCACTAGAAGAATGCGCCAAAAGGAAAAAAATATATTGCATATGAGTCTTTCGTTTAATGTCACCAGAAGGATGCATCAAAAGGAAAAAAAATATATTGCTTATGAGTCTTTCATTTAATGTAACCAGAAGGATGCACCAAAAGAAAAAAAAAATATTTTGCTTATGAGATTCGAGTTAGGGTCTTTACAAGAATAGGGCAGGACTAATACCACTACACTAGCAAAGTTAATAGATCTATAGAATCAAAACAATTATAATACAAACATACAAACTTAACGTACTAAACATACAAACTGAAGGAAAAGATAAAAACGAACGGTGTCATTTTTGTAATTATGAGTAACTATCAAAATTACTCTTGTAGAGTAATTTTGATCTTTTGTAGAGTAATTTTGTAAAATTTACAAATTACTCTGTATCAAAATTACTTTTATAAGCAACGTTTTTAAAACCGGAACGGGCCGGCCGGTCGGACCGGTCCGGCCGGGATCCGGAAACCCCACCGGGCCGGTTCAGCCCTTTAACCCGTTTCAGCGTTGACCCGGAGGTCGAGCCGGGAGCCGGGCGGTCGGGCCGGCGGGTCGTCACGTAAGGGTCGGGCCGGTTATTTTTTTTATTAGATAATGCCATCTTCAGTTATACGTTGCTGCCTTCATCGACAAACACACAAACCATAGTTTTCCGATCACCACTTTTAGGTTTTTTACTCACCGGCAACCGTTCCGGCGACATCTGCGACCTCCGAGCACACGTCCGGCCACACAAACCGTAGAGGTTGAATGGCTGATTTGTAAGGTGTGTTGATGAACAGAAAGATTTTGAAGGAGACGAAAATTTTTCACTGGAAAATGGATATTCATAGCCTTCAAACATAGACACAAAGACTTAGATCGGAAAATTGGGGGAGAAGGTTTAGTGCAGAAGAGAAGATCAAATAAAGAGAAGTGAATGTATTTCTCTGAGTTGTGCAATTTCCTAGTAAAATTTGTTTTTCTTTTTTTTTTTTGTTTTTTTTTTTTTTGAAAAGAGAACTTCATTCACAACACCGGACCCGAAACCGGGGCGGGAAAACAAAACAAACAGAAACTACATAATCACAAATTTACACCAATCCCCCCACTAAAAAACC
Organism: Helianthus tuberosus; assembly: GCA_030545235.1. Lineage (NCBI taxonomy): Eukaryota > Viridiplantae > Streptophyta > Magnoliopsida > Asterales > Asteraceae > Helianthus > Helianthus tuberosus. The sequence continues at coordinate 8,708,257 of JARYGA010059771.1, read as the reverse complement.
CCTTTCTTCGCTCTATGCTTGAACCAAAAAAAACTAACTCTAACTTCACTAAATATCTCTTCCACGCTACTCCTAATGCCGTTAAATCTCAATTTGTTTCTAGCCTTCCATAACATCCAACAAGTCGTAATCACAATACCTTGGAGAGCCTCACGGGCCGCCTTACTTCTATCCCCCGCATTATGCAACTCAATTAAATCTCTGAACGAAAAGATGAAGAACCTCGGGATATGGCACCAGAGGCTAACTTTTTCCCACACTCCCAATGAAATCGGGCATGCCGAGAAAATGTGAGAAACCGACTCGAAACCATCACCACATAAGCTGCACATGTCGTCGATCACCGACACACCCCTGCTGCCGAGAGCATCGCCCGTAGGGATCTTGTTCATGTCGGCTCGCCACGCGAAGATGTTACACTTTTTGGGAACCCACTTGCACCATTCCATCACGTATCGGCCGCCATAGTCACGCGAAGAGCTGATGAGATGTTTAACAGCCGCTACAGAAAAGTCCTTCGACCCATTAGCCAACCACGACCAATTATCCTCACCTGTAGAGAGCGAAACCGAACCCAAGGCAACGGATAACACCTGCCATTCAGAAAGTTCCTCGCTAGTTTCCGGGTCGTGTCTCCAGAGCCAGAGCCCTTCACCATCCAGACGATCACGCACACAACACGTCTTCACCAATTCAAGCTTAAAAAGGAAAGGGAACTTCTCCTTTAAAGGAATATCAAACAGCCATGGGTCCAACCAAAAAAGAATTTTGTCTCCACTCTTAACCTTTCCTTTAAAAAAATTCCGAAGCGGCAAGTTACCAATCACCGGCCGTTTAAAAACCGACACGATGCTGCTCCAGACTCCACCAAGAGATTTTTTCAAAGGAAGGAAGTCCCAGGCCGACCCACCGACGTGGATGGCGTTCACAACCTTCACCCATAAACTGTCTTGCTCATTCTTATATCTCCACCCCCATTTGGATAGAAGCGCAATGTTGACGTCACTGAGACGTTGGAGCCCTAAGCCTCCCGAGTCGAGCGGCGAAGCCACCCTATCCCACGCAACCCAATGGACCTTTTTGACCTTCGAGGACCCTCCCCATAAGAATTTTCTAATCAAGGCTTCCATGTCCTTCACCACCTTGACCGGGGCTCTATATAAGGAGAAATAATAGTTGGGAAGACTTTCAAGCACCGAGCGAATCAGAGTCACTCTCCCATCGATAGAGAGTAATGAGGCTTTCCAAAGGGAAAGCCGCTTTTCCAACGAAACGAATACCGGTCTCCAATTCTCATAACGATTCATGTTTGCCCCCACATTTAAACCGAGAAACTTGAATGGGAAGGAATCTGCATTACACCCAATAATACCTGCCATATCACTTATCTCATTAGGATGCATCCCGACCCCGTACAAATTCGACTTCGAGAGATTAATCTTTAGACCTGAACAAAGATGAAAACATCTCAAGATTCTAACCACGTTCTTAATGTTATCTCTGGACCACTCACCCAAAAGGACCGCATCGTCCGCATAGAATAAATGGGAAACGACAGGACCTCCGTTCGGAAGGGCAACCCCCTTTATAATCTCCAAATTGCAGGCCTTCCTAATCATGCATGAAAGAGCTTCCATCGCGATAAAAAAAAGAAAAGGAGACAGCGGATCACCTTGACGCATGCCTTTGAAACACTTAAATTCAAACGTTGGGGCACCATTAACCAAAACCGAGGCCCTAGCAGACGTCAGAACCCCCTTGATACAGGACCGCCACTTATCCGAGAAACCCAACTGGGAAAGCATGTCAAGGACCGCCACTTATCCCAGTAAAATTTGTTGTGTGTATAGTAAATTCATATATCATCCCAATAAAGTCCAGCTGTATTCATAGATATCTCAAAGGCCAGCTGTATTACTTCCCAAACAAAAATTAAATTATTTAACAATTTCATTTACCTATATATTAAAATTACAACCAAATGAACAGTAACACTATGTAGGAATAAGAAAATGGTACCGGTGCCGGTATCAAATTTACCAAACCAGGTACATTTTCGGTACCAATCCGGTACCGACTTTTGACATTTTCGATACCGATTCGGTACCGACTTTTGACATTTTCGGTACTGTTTTTTACTATCAAATTCTGGTACCGTACCGGTGCCGTACCAAGTATATTCGGTACAAGTACCCAATTTTGGGGGTTTTCGGTACCGAGCTCATCCATAACATCACCTTTGAGCTCATGCCACGTAGCAACGCAAGTATTGCACCGTTTAGATTGTTTTTCATACACGTGGTAAGTAAATTATATTTCGTTTGAATGAGGTTTTATATACACAACTTCTTTTGTTTTTTTTTTTTTGTCTTTTTCTGTAATAATTGAATTGTTCCATGTAAAATTAATTTGGATATTTAAATTATTGATGAGCAAATGGTATCAGATCCTGTAATCAAACCGGTATCGTATCGGTACCAAATTTACTATACCAAATCATTTTTGTTACCAATCTGGTACCCACCTTTTGGCGTTTTCAGAATCATTACTTTCGGTTCGACACCGATCTAGCACCATACCCATATTTACTTACTTTTACCTTTAAATACCATACTGTATAGTACCGAGCATTTTCTGTGCCGGTACCTAATTTCGATGATTTTCGGGATCGGTACTTTCTGTGCCATTACCGGTACCGAGCTCATCCATATTTTACTACCTATTACCTATATATTAAAAACATAACCAACTGAATATTAAAACCACATAAGGATAAGCAAATAGTATCGGTACCAAATTTACCAAACCGGGTACATTTCGGTACCGATTCGGTACCGACTTTTGACATTTTTAGTACCAGTTTTTACCCTCAAATACTGGTACCATACCGATGCCGTACCAGGTATATTCGGTATCGGTACCCATTTTTGAGGGTTTTCGGTACCGAGCTCATCCTTAACATCACCTTTGAGCTTATGCCACATAGCAACGCAAGTAATTGCACCGTTTAGATTGTTTTTCATACACGTGGTATGTAAATTGTATTTCGTTTGAATGTGGTTTTGTATACACAACTTCTTTTGTTTTTTGTTTTTTTGTCTTTTTCTGTAATGAATGAATTGTAACATATAAAATTAACTTGGATATTTAAATTATTGATGAGTAAATGGTATCAAATCCTGTAATCAAACCAGTATCGTATCGGTACCAAATTTACTATACCAAATCATTTTCGGTACCAATTTGGTACCCACCTTTTGGCGTTTTCAGAATCGTTACTTTCGGTTCGACACCGGTCTAGCACCATACCTGTATTTACTTAGTTTTACCTTCAAGTTCCATACCGTATAGTACCGAGCATTTTTGGTGCCCGTACCTAATTTTGATTATTTTCGGGATCGGTAGTTTCGGTGTCATTACCGGTAGCGAGCTCATCCATATTTTAACGGGTTAGTAACGTTATAACTGAACTGAAAACAAGCGAAATTTTCAACGTGTATGACAAGTGGGTCCTACTATTATTTATTAAATTATTTAAAAACCATTTTTATCTATGTTTTGATATTCGGTACCGCTTGTCGTTGTCGGCACGCGTTTTACAGACATTGGATCCCCGCCGCAACGCGGGGTCGGAAAATCAACTAGTTTAATTAATTACGATAGAATTTAATTTGTAAAATGGTAACAGTTTTTCCACTATTAATTCATCTTTCATATATTTAAATTATCAAGTTAATTAGTTATGTATTTAATTTGTAAAATGGTAACAAATTTTACCCCTTAATTTTTGTTATGTTTAGCTTTTATACTATATTTTTTTATATTTATATAATTTATGTCGTAATCCGGGTCTTAAATCCGGTCGAACCGGTCCGACCTTTGACCCTGTAAGGTGACCGGGTCGACCTCCGGTTCGGTTCTGAAAACATTGTTTATAAGTGAATCAAAATTACCCTGTAAGTTTATCAAAAAGCTGTAGAGTAATTTTGATCTTTTGTAGAGTAATTTGCTCTTATAGGGTAATTATCAACACCAAGTTAAATCAACGACTTATATGACTGCAAAATCTTCGAACTTATCATGTTGATCTTGCAAGTGTTAAGTTTCTCTATTCTTAAACCAATTTACCTAGTCAACTCACCCACTCAATATCAAATTCTCTAGTTGTGTATAAAATTACTTAAATTGAACGAGTGTTTGGTATACTTGAACCATTGCACTACAAGAAAGTCGACCAATAGCGGCGACAATTGTCGCCGCTAATAGTTCCAAATGTCGCCGCTAAAGGTAATAGCGGCGACATGTCGCCGCTATTGGGTCGCCGCTAAAGCTTGGCCGCTAAAGGGCTATATGTCGCCGCTAAAGGCCTTGTCGCCGCTAATGATTAGGACTTTTAGCGGCGACACGTGTCTTCGCTAATAGTTTTCAATTAATAGCGGCGACATATGTCGCCGCTAAAAGTCATTTTTTTTTTGGGTGCATTTGCAGTATTTCCCGTTATAAACAAACCTGCCAATTTTCAAGTTTTACGCAACACAAACAGACTAAACAAACATAATGCTTTACATACTAAAATAGCATAAAACATTTCCGTACAATAACATCCTAAAATATCCGAAAAATAACATTCTAAAATATCCGTACAATAATACTAATTTCCCCTCGCCGCAAGAAATGATTCAAGTTAGGTCGTCATCATCATACTCATCGTCGGGTGCGACTTGCTTTCCCCTCGATGCAAGAAAGGATTCAAGTTGGTTTACGAATGCCGGACTTTGGAACAAAGTCGAAACGTATTCCTACATTAACACATATCAAACCCAATATTATTAGCAAAAAGAAGAGTTGCAAGTATATATAAGTCTTCGTAACTGACAAAAAGAGGAATTTTCTAAATGTTTTCAAAGGTAAATAACATTAATTTTTCCTACATGAACTCCCCAGCTTGTGGCAGCATATTCAGACCTGTCGTTCCATCCAAAATGAGTAAAAGTAGTAAATGAACCAGCGCTTCGCGACGGAATGATTTGCTAAAGTAATTAAACCAACTTCAAATGCACATGAACATTTCAAACTAACAATCCCTTTGCTAAAAACCACTAACATAGATGGAATCAACATTAATGTGTAATGAAATGAACATGAGATACCCTGTAGCCGAGTTTGACCATAGTTGAAATGAACATGATTATTGATACATCGATATCATAAGTATGCAATGCTAATACATTAGATAACTTTTGTAGTTCTGGTATTGCTAGTTCGCTGTCGATAACAAAGAAAAGCCTGCGTATTGGTTTCGAAGGACCTAAAGACTAAGAGTTTATTTTTTTACAGAAAACATAACCTGCATTTTGTGACTAGTTCGAAATGGAAACCATGCTCTGATATATCCAATTTTCCCGAACTGACCCAAACCCGATCTCATAAGAATTGACGAACCGACCATTGTACCTACCTTATTAGGTTCGGGTCGGTTTGGGTATTTTTTTCGGGTCGTCTATTAGGTTTTATCTGTCCGTACCAAAATACGCTCACCTAATGAACTCTCACTAAAGAAAATAATAAATTAACCAGAATCATCTCTTGAAACTCCATACCTGCAACTTCAGAACCCAATTATTTCACTCATCTACGTCTCTCAATCTAATCCTCCACCACTACAGACCCCCCGACCGAGACCCACTTAAGCTACTATTTCGAAGCAAATTTCAAGCTCAAAAACTTAATTTACCACTTTATTACTTTTCTGGCACATTTACAAACCTGGCTCGAAGGTTTTTTTTTTTTCCTACAATTGTTAATCCATAGAAGTTTTGACCTACTCACAACCAACCCTAGTGTTCTGAAAAATGGTTAAAAAAGATAGATTCAAGACTAAGGAGGAAGAGGAAAAGTACCTGGTGGTCCAATAGTGTTGAGATGATGATGCGGCGGCGGCGCTAGGGAGGTGGTCCGGCGAGGTGGCGCGGCGTCAATCGAGGGTTCGGGGAACAATATGGGTGTGATTTGGGAAGGAATTGGTGAATTTGTTGCCCGCCCAAAGGTTTTGATAACCTTTTAGCAAGCGACATGCTTTAACAAAACACCAACCCTTAGATTTCTTATGATCGAACGGCTAAGACTTGATTAAAACCAGGGGACACGGATAGGACCTTTAGCGGCGACTTTTTGGAAGTCGCCGCTAAAGAGGTCGCCACTATTGCAGGTTTTTCTTGTAGTGTTGACTTATTGACTATGTAGAGGAAAAATTAATATTTTGACACACTACTATTTTGACATAAAAAACAACATTTCAACATCAAAACTATTATCGGTTTCCAGTAAACAATAGAAACAATATGAAAAAAAAATCTAACCCTAATTTGTCATAGGTTGTTAAATGAGTTTATTTAGCCTTTAGCTCTTGGGTATACTTTAATCATATTTAACTCTATCTAAGGGCTACGTTACCTATTTTTCCCCAATCATATTTTTAACGGTTTTTGGTTTAAAAAAAAGAATAATTAATTCAATCTCTTAACATAATGTTAACATGTTAACAATTAAACCCGTTTAACGTTTCTTAACACAAGGATGAAATGGTTTGTAATGTCGGTTAACATGCGAATATGCAATGTCACCGTTAACACCCCAAATATTAGGGTACACCCTATAACCTTATATGTTATAGGTTAGTAAATGGGTCACCAAATTTAATGTTGTTTAAGTTCGAACATGGCTTATTTAACTTAATAAAACATAGCTCTGAACTTTTTTTTGAATGATTAAACTTACATACCATGGGGATTGAACCCATGAGCTCATACTATCCTCCTACTCCTTAACTAACTCACCAACACCATTGGGCTATTCCCAATGGGTACATAGCTCTGAACTTAATCTTGAGTTGCATGTTCTTGTCAATTCTAGCTTTACTCGTCAAATATTTGTTACTCATTTAATTATATATGTTTATTGTATTAAATGAAACTATTATAATAGGATTGTAGGCTATACTCAAAACTCCGATATGCAAAGCTCATATTCGAGCACGTTTACTCGTTTCTTACTCAAACCCATACTACGAAAGAAATGCATTTATACAAACAAAAAATAAACACAGAATTGCTTTGAAAATAAACGACAGACAACATTTTGATTTTGTATTTTATAATAGTCAATAGTTCGAGCATCATTCTATTGAACGATGCAACCTTCAGCTTGACGAGATGATCGATACACAGGGTAATACCCATACCCATATCCATAATCATAAGGAGCGTTACAATACATCATTGGAAAGAGTTTATTTTCATCTTTCTCCTTCTCCTTTTTTGGTCCAACACTAACTATCTGAGCAACCCATCGTTTCTTCCTCAAGCAAGTTGCGACACAAACAGGATCTACATCACCGATCACCACTAACATCTCCTTCGGTAGATCCACCGATACCTGGTCGATACCAGATAATTTAGTGATAGCCTTCATTACCCCTTTTCTGCATTTTTCGGAGTGCATGTTAACTTTTATTTTTATCTCCTGCAATTGTGCGTGCATGCAAATCAATATTTAGGTGGGAAGATTTATGATACAGAAAGTGGGTTATGCAAAAGAAGAAAAAGATTACCTAAACCATCGTGTATGAGAATTAAATGAAGACGATCATAGTATAAATGTTCTCAAATCCATGTTAAATTTATAGAATCAACCCTACGTATCTTGAGAACCACATCATACCTAACATATTGAATATGCAAAGACTTTTTGACTTCTTAAAATGTCACTTTCAGGAAGGACTCATTTATGTAGTCTCTTTTTCCGTTTGTTTTGTCGGCCTGTTTTGGGGTCGGCGTTTTCGTTAATGAAGTATACGTTTCAAAAAAAAAAAAAAAAAAAAAAAAAAAAAAAAAAAAGGAAGGACTCATTCCGAAATCATTTATTTAATAGAGAGTTATGTCATCCTAATTTTTTTTTTATTATTTTAGGTTTTTTTTTTCTTTGAAAATTAAACTTCATTAAAACCACCTCCGACCCAAACGGGCAAAAGGCCAAACACAACACAGCACCCCCGACCCAAACGGGCAAAAGGCAAAGAAATTACAACATATACATAGGATATTTACACAATTCCGACCATCTAATATACTTACATGAAGATCTATTTTTAACCCAAGCAAAACTTCTAGATTTTAACTCCCCAATGATGTCATGCGGACTACATCTTTTCTGATTAAACACCACTTCATTCCTTTCTTTCCAAATGCACCAAGACATTATCAAAGCCAACCCATAGATGATCTTCTCCTCCTTCTTACTACGCTTCATGAATTTGTGGAAATCTAAAATATCTTTAAATTCAAAAAGGTAGAGCGGCGGGATGTTACACCACTCGCTGAAAGCCGACCACACCCTCAACGCAACCGAATAGGCAGTGAACAGATGCTCGACCGATTCCTCGGCGTCTTCGCAGAATGGGCACAAAGATGAGGATATGTCCACATTCCTTCTTCTTAAATTCATTCTAGTAGGAAGCCTATCCAGATTGCCTCTCCAATTCATAATATTGCATTTAATAGGAACCTATTTGCACCAAACAAAAATTGGAGGGTGACGGGTACCTCTATCCTTAATAAAATCCGATTTGACATTCTTCATCGAAAAACCGTTTTGATTATTGCCACTCCAAATCCAAGCATCCTTACCAATGGAAAGGCTCACCGAACTAAGCACCTCGCAACATTCCTTCCACTCCTTGAGCTCCTCTTAAGATTCAGGCTGCCTGGACCAATGCCATTTGAACACTCTGTTTCCTCTTTCAATTTCCAATCTCTCAGCAACCCTGCACGATTTAAACAATTCCAAATGAAATATATGGGGCCACATCTCCAAGAAGGGGAGGTCACCCACCCACGTATCAATCCAAAACCGAACATCAACCCCATTCCCAACTTTACCCATAATAAGGTGATTTAAACATTTCCCATTAATTTTCATTTTGGAAATCAGTTTCACAATGTTTTTCCAACACCCCAGTATATTCTCGTTAATAGGAAGGAATTTCCTTTGGTTATGCTTACAGTGGCACGCTTCCACCAATTTACACCACAGATTATGATTTTCCGCCCTATATCTCCATCCCCATTTGGCAAGAAGGGCTTCGTTTACTTTTTTTAACCTGCTAATACCCAACCCACCTTTAGACTTGGGCCAAGTAACCCAATCCCAAGCCACCCAGTTCATCTTAGAAACATTACCTGAACCAGCCCATAAGAGTTTTCTCATTTTGGCCTCTAGAGCCTTCAAAATGTCACACCCTGACTTTTGCGGAAACGTGTTACGTGTGACTTGCTTAATATCATTGCATTCAACCATAACAAACAACTATATGATAAAACTCATGATGTTCATCCATAATTAAGTTTCAAAACATTACAACCAACATTGTTTAACAGAAATTCAAGACTTCAAATTCATATTACAAACCATTCGAATTGTTTAAAGTTCCATAAGGACTTGACACGATACAACGATAAAACAACGCTTTGAAATGTATGTCTTATCTAAGATGAGACATCCATTCCAAACCCTACAAAAGTTGGGATGACATCACTTATTTCAGACAATACTTAAAAACCTTCAACGCCCGCCAGATCCATTTCAATTCCCTGAAATACATGTAGTTTTGAAAACATCTACAAAAGTTGAGCGAGTTCATGTGTTTTGTATGTGAGCTCGTAATAAACTTTGTAACCATAGTATGAATGTACTTGTAAACCGGTATGAAAGCGAATATGAACAGATCAATTAATGATTTGCAAGGTTATTAATATGTGTGCAACGGTGCAAGAAGGCTCAGTCCTTTGCGTATTTCGTACCGAGCCTCCCGGCTGGGATGACATAGTCACCACATGCGGCCAACTCGCGGACCCATGGGTGGGGCTCGCAACACCCAAATAGATCTACCACTCATGCCCCTCGGTCCTTAAACAAGGATTAATGGTCACAAGTTAACGCCTACCCATTCACATGATCTAACAGTTCATTCCTTAGCTAACCATACCATTTGTAATCGTAATCATTTGTAACATGTATTTCACCCCGAAGTTATAAAACTGAAAACAATTAAAAGAAAAGAGGGGACATGAACTCACAAACTTGCGTCTCGAAATCGAGTGTAACTCAAAGCTGCTTCTCAATCGCACGACAACCTACAAACGTGCTACGGTTTATTAGACGGATGGGTCATGCCTTAACTTTTAGTCTTATTTAATATCTTTGAGTTACATTTCTTTGTGTCATTATTATTCCAAAGTATATAATTATTTGTTAAAATAATAATATTTTATCTTAAATTATATTTGTTAATTATTGGAATATTTGATAAAATAATATATTTTAACTTGATACATTATGTATTTATGCATGTATATCTTTCCCCAAGGATAGTATTCTTACACTTGTATTCTTAGACTCGTGTATTTTTTTCAAGTATTGGTGGCGTATTCCGGTGTATTTATACGTACGAGAATACGTATTTTTATTGTATTTATTAAGTATTCTTATACTTAATTTTGTGTTTTAAATTTCCGGAATATTATTTTCAACCAATAAAATCAGCAATATATATTCTTAAAATATATAAATATTTTAAGAAAACTTGTATAGAAAATTATTTATATTTCTTCCTTCGCAAAAATATTTATATTTTCATATAAATCTCAAAAATAACATATTTTTAAGATTAACTTATAAAATATTTATAAATCCATTTTTCACCCCAAAATAATATATTCTAAATTTATTTAAGAAAATATATACATTCTCTCCCAAAAATATAATATTTTCTAATAATTCAAGAAAACATATATATTTTTCTTTACTAAAAAATAATACATTTTCTTCTTGTCAAAAATATTATATATTTTTGTAACACTTGTAGAAATCATATTTTCGTTCTCTTAGTTTCCAAAATACCGTTTATCAAAATATACTTATGAATTTAATTCCGGAATATTTTGTAGCTTATATTCCTTGTTCGGTTTGTCCAATTTTTTGGTATAAATTATATATTTATTTTCTTGGAATTTTGGTAATATTTTGAGTTATAATTTTTGGTATTTTGGTGAGTTATATTATTTCAAGTCCTAGAATAATATAACTAATACACATAATATAAAAGTAATCACACAAATTGTGTCATCTAAATATATATTTTTCTAAATACATATTTAGTCACTTTTATTTATCAAAAACAACCTCCATCATTTATAATTTTTGTACCAAAAATTATGGCAAATTTTATATGAAAAATCATGGTTAAAATACACTTGTAAACACTTGTTTAAAAATATTTTTCTAAGTTTTTAGATTCTAGAAAAATGTTGCCATAGTTTCTCCTTAAAAATGGAGGTTTCCATGCTTTCAAAGCATATCATTTTCTTTTAAAAATCCTCACAATTCATCAACAATTCATACAATACCTACAAAGTGCCAAAATCATGCATTTTACACTACTTCATGAACTTGAAAATTTATAAAAATTTGTAGTATCTTAGTATAGTGTTAAGTAAGCTTAGTTACCCTTTAAAGTGTGGTTATTTGTTTAGTAACATCATTCTTGAAGATTTTAGATCTTCACAACTTGTAAAAAGATTTCCTAAAAATATTTCTTTTTTAATTTTTCTTGTTTGTAACATGTTTCTACACTTGATTAATCACTAAAAATGTGATTAGTGTCTTTAAAAAGCATGGTTAAGTAAATCTTGTAATTTAACTTGGTTTCTTGAGAAAACTATCTTTAAACTCATCCATGATCAAGACTTATATTATTTTTAGACCATAATCATTCACAAAACCATCTTTGTTTCCAAGTTCATGATGAACATAAAGGTTATTCATCTTGGTTTTTTCACAAGATCATCCTTTCATCTTGCTAGATCATGTGTTTAATCACAATCTAGCAAGTTCCATATGATGTTTAACATCATAAACATAAACAATCAACAATCAAGAAGCATACAAACACTTAAACCACATAGATCATGATGATTTAGAGCTTTATGTTAGTGATTATGTTCTTGATTCTTTATGTTCTTCATGATTAGTTACTTATATCATCTTTTAACCAACATAACAAGAAGTAAAATGAGATTAGAAGGGCATTACTACTAGCACAAGGCTAGGGATGAGATTCAAGAAGAAGATGATGATGATGAACTTGGTGGTTAATAGCTTGTGAGAGAGGTCCTTCAATCAACAATGGCTCCTAGCTCCTTAGTTAAGCTCCTAGCACCTTAGAATCACTTGTAAATGGATGAAGATAAGATGAAAATGGTGGTGGTGGTGGTGGTGGTGGGTCTTGTTCTCGGCCGAGAATGGAGGAAGAGGGGGAGAGAGTTTTGTGTGGTGATGTTGTGAAGAAAATGAAGTGAATGATCTTGTGTTTTCTTTTATAAACTTCCAACATTAATTAGTATATTGGATAATATGCTTTCAAAAGTAGGGGACATGATCAAACAAAACAAAGCAAAGAAAATGGGGGGGGGGGTATAGAGTTGGGTTTCAATGGTAAGTTAGATTAACAAGTTAGATTTCAAGTGTTTAGTTAGTGTATTTAGTTGTTATGTTGTTATATGTTGTGTTATGATGTTCGGGGACCATAACTAGCTCGGAAATGGTAAAACAATGCTTCTAGTGAAAATTTGGTGTTTCGGGTAGTGTCCGGTTGTTCGGTTGGTTATCGGTTCGTTAAGGTGCTAAACTATGCAGTTTAGTGTGCTTTATGTTACCTTTTGTGACAGTTTTGATTCCTGACACTTAGGTGTGACATATGTGCCTCTATGACTATCATACAAATACAAAACCAAGGAAATCTTGTGTTTCATACTTGGGATTTGTATAAATACGTGTATCATTTGCACATGTGAATTCTTGTTCGATTTCAAGCTTTTAAATCGCTTTCTGGAAAGTTATACGCAAACTGATGCATAAACGTAATCAGTTTAATGCAACAAACACTCCGGAATAGTGACATAGGCTTAACATACCTTAAATAACCTTTACATAACTTAGAAAAAAGTTTTGGAGGGTTTGGTGTGTCGAAACCAAGTTTATTCGATCGTAGGGACTATTTGCGACAAACTGCGAAAGTATACCGATTCGTTTAGTAACGAACACTCCGGAACATGATCATAAGCTAAACATACCCTAAATATCCTTTACATAGCTTAGAAATAGGATTTGAGGGGTTTGGTATGCGAAAATATGCTTATTTGTTCAAGAGGGACTAAAAGCGTCAAAAAGTGCATAAGTTTGCATTTACGCGCATATCTTACGTTCTGAGCATATCCGGACATCCAAAATTTTTGTAATCATTAAAATATTTTATTTTAGTGATTGGAATGTAAAAATACCATTCGTCGCGCAATTTGGATCGTTTTCGCATTCGTTTGAGTTTTCATCGTAATTAACCGAATAACGTGACAGTACGGCCAAATGAATCGACATCCGAGATGTTTTCAAGCATATTTCATGTTCCCTATACTTTAACTTCATTATAGAGCCTTGAAATGGAGTTAACGGGCTTAAATGCATCAAAAACTAAGTTTTATACATGCAGGGGCCAAAACTGCCAATTCTTGAAAGATAGCTCGCGGGTCGCGTAAGCCAAGGCTAGAGCGTACGCGGGGCGTGACAGACTTATCAGACAGAAACATTGAATCTGGCTTTACAGTTTGTTCTCATGGTTTTTAATCCCTGATTTGGCATACCATGAGCTTGTTTTTGGACTCCCATTGTATTCTAAACCATGGGCCACATGTGTATGGCCAAGATCATGCCTTGATCCTTGCAGAAACTGTCACACCCCCAAAATCCACCATGCGGGGTATCACCGCTTGGAGGCGTGACATGACCAGGATCGAGCCACCAATCATATTGAACAACTCAATTAAGTAAATAAAACTAAACATAATACGATTGGTGACCAAAGCTAGTTAACCTTGTTTGGTTTAAACAGCGGAAGCATAAACGTAAATCCCAAAAGCATAAGTTCGCAGTTCATAAGTTTAAAGTCCAACGCTTAGGTTTAATAAGTTCCATAGGTTTATAAAGTTCAATTATTAAGTATGGGATATAACAACCCATGTCCCACAACAACCTCCTCCTCGTGCAAGCTCCCAAAAGCATCTAGCGACCTGTAAGGCATGTAACAACGAGTCAACAACAAAGTTGAGTGAGTTCACGTTTGGTTGTTTAGTTTAAGTTGTTTCTGAAAACGTGGTTTGACTTTCGTTGGCTTATTTGCCGTGGGGGTTACCCCGTAGTTGAAAGTATGTTTAACCATTTCCCTTTTTCTTTACCCGATCCATAACCATGATCAGTGGGGGTTTTCCCCCGTTTGAACTACTAGACGGAGTGATATCGACTGCTACGCAAATAAGTTGTGCCCTATATCAGTGTCTATCATCACTGACAGTCTGCCATAGTCCATTAGTACACGCCCGTCCGAACGGCACGGTGTGAGGTTTGTTAAACCTAATAGCGCTATTAACTAATGACCCGCTCGCCATTGGCCTCGGCGATTAAGTCGATATGAAGAGGGACTTATTGATAGAGTTTTGTCTAGCTAGTTTTAAGGTTGTTGTCCTGCACCAGGAGGACGAACGTACGTATTCTGCACCAGGAGAATTCGTAGGATTAATAATGGCATCCGCTCTATGGAGGATGGCCGTACATATCCTACCCAAGGAGGATATGTAGATTTAGTTTTAATTCTTTAACCCATTCCCAAACCACCGGGAATCCCATGCCTTAGAAAGTGTGTGAACTCACCTCGGTTTGCTCGGTTAGATTCTCAATATAGTTAACAGTCAAGGTCGGTCAATCGCGTCCTAATAAGGTACGGATAACAATCAGTTTCTCATGCATAACACGTATCCTACGTACGGTTTATTTGCACATTACTTCTACCACATAACAGGCACACACTTTAACGATTTACGCCCATATATACTTCCCATCCATTCCCCACTCATAAGCAACATACAATAATGCATATAACACATATAACATGTTAGATCATTCACAGATAGCATACTCGACATTTAGACGCGCAAATCACAACTTATGTTATTTCAGCATTAATATTCAAAACCGGCTGTTTTCGGACATTTAAATAAAATAGTTAGATTATTCCAAAAATTCCCAAATTTTTATAGAATGTCACAAACATTCCATATTTTATTGTGTAAAAATATCGGGGTCCGGTTCATCACCCACATTTTATAAAAATTCATATTCGGGACTGAACTCAGATTTATGTATTTCTGACCACAGTCCACGAAACAATTTATTAAAAATTTATCGTAAGTCCGATTTGCGAAAATCCAGTGGGGTAATTACAAATACTTCAGTTATCATCTACAGTAAAATTTTCATGGCCCGATTCATCACACAACTCCGGTTATGACTGAAAGTACGACACCCATTTATTGCTGTCAAAATTCAGCTTAAGTAGCTGTTACAAATTAACACTTTAAAAATAGTAAACGGAGTCCAAAAATTACGATTCCGGTGCCATTAGAACCGTATCTCATAATAACATATTTTAGATTCAAAATATCGATTTTTCGTTGAGGTTAAGACCTGTTTACAGCCAACAGAAGTGGGCTGTAAAAGTTGGACAGATTCTGATTTCAAGTGTTTAACCTTCTAAATCGTGTTCGATCGATTCCGTTAACGAGTTTAGTGACCACAACAACATCACATACTAATATTATTCAGCACAACATCAGATAATCAGCCAATCATCATAATCACACAAGATCTACATGATTTACACTAACATTCATCCTTTAACCACCTTGTTCATTACTTTAGTAAACTTTTAGACTTGGATCTTATATGTTCGTAATTTTTAACCGACGAAACTTTTATTAACCACTCTAGACAAGATCAAGAAGAGGTTTAGAGTCACTTACTACTAGCTCGAGGCTAGGGAAGAAATAAGATGCAAATGTGGTGGATAAAAGGATTCTAGAGTGGTTCTTGAACTTCCGAAAGCACCGAGCTTAGTTGTCGACCTTCTAACACCTTTGTGTGCTTATAAAATGCTTGAAGGTGATCTAGTAATGGTGGTGGTGTGGTGATGATGGGGCTGCCGTAGGTAGTGAGGGAAGAGGGGAGAGTTGTTTGGAGATGGGTGTTTGATGAAAATGAAGTTCAAGTGCTAGTGGTTTAATTTATAAACCATGTTTCTTGTTTACCCAACATACAATGTGTCTTCTAGATACCAAACATAAACAATAAAATAATCAAGGGAGGACAAGGGGTGTCCCTATCCCTTGTAACCGTGATTTGAGGGGGGGGGGGTATGGTTGGGTTGTAATGGCATGTTTACTAATTAGTTGAAATCTAAGGGTTTAGTTAGGATATCTATGTGTGTTATGAAATATAAAGGGTGTTAGGGTATTCGGGGACCCTAACTAGCTCAGAAAAGTATAAACAATGTGTTTAACAATATTTTTGTGTTCCGGTTAGAGTCCGGTTGTTCGGTTCGATACTGTTCCGTTAAACTGCTTAATTAATCCGTAAAGCGTCCTACTTATATATTTTGCAACGTTTTTACTTTCTAACACTTAGGAAAATATAACGGACTATTTAGTGACCTTTCTGTACACTATTAGTATATTAACAAATACGTGTAAGCATAACACAGATATCAGAAAGCAGTTAAGTGATTCCACACAGTCGTCAAGCACTTTAATTGTCATTAATAAATTGTACGGAATACATGGAATTTTGAGGGTTGTCACATTCTCCCCCTGTTAAGAGAATTTTGTCCCGAAATTTAGCGCGTGGTTACTGAGGAAGCTAGTTAAGTTGCGTTGTCTTCCAGATTTTCCTGGGGTGTCACATCATCCCCCCGTTGATTTGGAATTTCGTCCCGAAATTCTGCGGTAGCTTCAGCTTCAGTAGTGGTTGCGTTTTTCTTAAACAGTTGGGGATACTTGAGTTTCATTTGGTCTTCTCGTTCCCAGGTATACTCTGGGCCACGACGAGCATTCCAACGAACTCGAACGAGAGGTATTCTTGTGTGCTTGAGAATCTTAACATCTCGATCAGTAATCTCTACTGGTTCCTCGACGAATCGCAGCTGGTCGTCGATTGTGAGTTCCTTGAGAGGAACTATGAAGGGCTCATCTGACAGACACTTCTTCAGATTTGATACGTGGAATAAGTTGTGAACTCCGCTGAGTTCTTCAGGTAGATCCAACCTGTAGGCGACTTGGCCAATTTTCTCAATGACTTTGAACGGTCCGACATAACGCGGATTGAGTTTGCCTCGTTTGCCAAAGCGGACTACACCTTTCCAAGGTGAGACTTTGAGTAGCACTCGATCCCCAACCTGGAGCTCGAGTGGTTTTCTTCCCTCATCAGCATAGCGTTTCTGACGGTCACGAGCTGCCGCCATTCGCTGTCGTATCTGAGCAATTTTCTCGGTGGTATCTACCACATGTTCTGGGCCAGTGATTTGGCTGTCACCAACTTCTGCCCAACAGAGAGGCGATCGGCATTTGCGTCCGTACAATGCCTCAAACGGAGCGGCTTGGATGCTGGTGTGGTAGTTGTTGTTATATGAGAACTCCACTAGCGGGAGGTGCTTTTCCCAGCCGTTACCAAAATCGATTACACATGCCCTAAGCATGTCTTCAAGGGTTTGGATGGTGCGTTCAGATTGCCCATCCGTCTGCGGGTGATAAGCGGTGCTCATATCTAAACGTGAGCCAAAGGACTTGTGCATTGCTTGCCACAGTTCAGAAGTAAAACGTGCGTCACGATCAGATATAATAGAGATTGGCACTCCGTGCCTTGATACCACTTCCTTTAGGTAAATGTCTGCAAGAGTAGAGAACTTGTCCGTTTCTTTGATAGCCAGAAAATGTGCAGACTTGGTTAGTCGATCTACGATCACCCAAATGGTATCGTTTCTGCGTTGAGATCTGGGCAGGCCGGTAACGAAATCCATGGAAATTTGCTCCCATTTCCATTTCGGGATCTCCGGTTGTTGAAGTAGGCCTGATGGTTTCTGATATTCAGACTTGACTCTCGCACAAGTCAAGCACTTACTGACGTAGGTTGCTATGTGGGCTTTCATGCCAGGCCACCAATACGTAGTCTTGAGGTCGTGGTACATCTTGTCCGAACCAGGGTGTACAGAATAACGAGACTTATGTGCTTCATCCATCACAAGCTCGCGTAAGTTGCCATAAAATGGAACCCAGATGCGTCCGTTAACATAGTAGGCACCGTCTCCCTTTTGTTCTAGCCGCTGCCTCGATCCTCGTAGGGACTCAGCCCTGATGTTTTCTGCTTTCAATGCTTCGACCTGGGCATCTCGAATCTGAGCAGGAAGGTTAGACTGGATGGTAAGCTGTAATGCTCGTACACGCTTAGGTAAAGTATCCTTTCGACTGAGGGCGTCAGCCACAACATTGGCTTTGCCCGGATGATACTTGATGGCGCATTCGTAATCATTCAAGAGTTCGACCCATCGGCGTTGTCGCATGTTTAACTCTTTTTGCTTGAAGATATGTTCGAGACTCCTGTGGTCGGTGTAAATGGTGCACTTGGTACCGTACAGGTAATGTCTCCATATCTTAAGCGCGAATACAACTGCTCCCAGCTCCAGATCGTGAGTAGTGTAGTTTCTTTCGTGAACCTTAAGTTGGCGCGATGCGTAGGCAATGACCTTGTCACGTTGCATCAATACGCAACCAAGTCCTTGGATGGAAGCATCGCAGTAAACCACAAAATCTTCTATGCCTTCAGGCAATGAGAGGATAGGCGCGCTACAAAGTCTACCCTTTAGATGTTGAAATGCGGACTCCTGTGCATCACCCCAACGATAGATGACACCCTTCTGAGTCAGTGAAGTGAGAGGTTGCGCAATCTTGGAGAAATCTTTTATAAACCTTCTGTAATATCCGGCCAAACCCAAGAATTGGCGGATTTCTGTTGGTGTGCGGGGTGCGGGCCAGTTCTTGATCGATTCAACCTTAGATGGATCCACATGAATTCCATCCTTGTTTACCACATGGCCTAGAAAGTGGACTTCGCGAAGCCAGAAGTCACATTTCGAAAACTTGGCATACAACTGTTCTTTTCGAAGAAGTTCCAGCATAAGTCGTAGATGCTGCTCGTGTTCCTCCTGACTCTTAGAATAGATCAGGATATCATCGATGAACACAATAACGAACTTATCCAGGTAAGGCTTGCACACTCGGTTCATGAGATCCATGAAGACCGCTGGTGCATTCGTCAGCCCGAATGGCATAACCAGAAACTCGTAATGGCCGTAACGAGTTCTGAATGCTGTTTTGGAGACGTCCTCATCTCGGACTCTCAGCTGATGGTATCCTGATCTCAAATCAATCTTGGAGTAATAGCTCGACCCTTGCAACTGGTCAAACAAGTCGTCAATACGTGGAAGAGGATAACGATTCTTCACAGTCACCTTGTTAAGTTCGCGATAGTCAATACACATCCTGAAGGTACCGTCTTTCTTCTTCACGAACAAGACTGGAGCTCCCCAGGGTGAAGAGCTAGGACGTATAAAACCCTTTTCCAAGAGTTCTTGTAGTTGTGTGGACAGTTCTTCGAGTTCTGATGGGGCTAGACGATATGGTGCTCGAGCTACTGGCGCTGCTCCAGGAGCTAGCTCGATTTGAAACTCAACTTGGCGATGAGGAGGAAGACCAGGTAATTCCTCAGGAAATACCTCGGGAAATTCGCGCACAATAGGGATGTCTTCAATTCTCTTCTCTTCCGTGGATGTGTCAGTAACGGGTGCTAAAATGGCAGTGTGGCCCTTTCGCAAACACTTCTGGGCCTTAAGGAAAGAGATGATGCCTTCGACAGCACCACTCTTGTCGCCACGAATCACGAGGGGTTCTTTATCAGAACGAGGAATGCGGATGATTTTCTCCTTGCAAACAATCTCCGCTTGATGATGAGATAACCAATCCATCCCAATAACGACGTCGAAACTACCAAGTGTGATAGGAACAAGATCGATAGGGAAAGTCTGACCAGCTAAGACGAGGTTACAACCTTTAACTACGTGTGTGGCTTCAAGACTTTTACCGTTAGCTAGTTCTACCGTGTGTTTGGTGTTCAGGAGTGTTGGGGTGCGCTTAAGAGTTTGGCTAACTTTTACAGACACATAACTAGTATCGGCACCCGAATCGAATAAAACAGTAACGAAGAAGTCGTCAAGAAGAAACTTACCCATCACAACGTTGGGATCGTTCCTTGCTTCTCCCTGACCAATCACGAACACACGACCCCTTGCCCCGTTGCCATTGTTGTCTCCCCCATTTCCGCCTCCATTGTTGTTCCCATTGTGGTTCCTATTTCCTTGGTTATTGTTCTGGTTTTGGTTTAGCTGGGGGCAGTTCTTCTTGAAGTGGCCTTCAGCGCCACACTGAAAGCATCCTTTATTTCCCTGCTGATGCTGTTGCTGGTGGTTCTGTGGGGCTTGTTGTTGTTGTTGGCGATTCTGATTCGCAGGACGTGGGCTCCTGCAATCTTTGGCTTCATGGCCCAGCCTGTGACATCTCTGACATCGACCTTTGTTGCACTGCCCGCTGTGATGCTTGTTGCACCGGTTGCACTTGGGGTGGTTTCCTTGGTATCCACCCTGTCCTTGATTACCAGAAGATTGCTGACCGGGACTCTGGTAGTCATCACTCTTTCGCTGTTGGGGCTGAACTGAAGTAGGCCCCCTTCCGGAGTTCCCATCCCATTTTCGCTTGTTGTCGGTAGGTGCATCAGAAGTAGCTGTGGCACTGATACGTTTGGGTAGCCTGTTTTGCTCCACCGCCTGGTCGGTGAGACGATGAGCCAACTTGATAATTTGCTGAATGGTACCCAGGTTGGCTGAAGTTACGTGACTTTGAATCGCTGGTGCAAGGCCCTTGAGGTAAAGCTCAATATGTTTGATGGGAGGGTCCACCATAGTTGGGCACAGGATGGCCAGTTCATTCGACCTCTTGGTATACGCCTCAATCTCAGATCCTGTCATCTTCAGATTGTAAAATTCCACTTCTAGCTTGTGGATGTCATCCCGACTACAGTACTCCTCTTTGATCAGCTCTTTGAAACCATTCCAGGGCGTGGCATTAGCAACTGCCAGCCCTAGTAGTTGAACCTGTGCCTTCCACCAGGTTAACGCAGCTCCTTCAAGTGTTCCGGTAGCATATTTCACCCTACGGTCTTCGGGGCATTCGCACATCTCGAAAACTGTCTCAAGCTTTTCAAACCAGTGAAGAAGGCCCACTGCTCCTTCGGTGCCACTGAAAGTGGTAGGTCGACAGTCCATGAACGTCTTGAACGTGCACACAGGAGGTTGAGCATGTTGACCTGTTGCGCGAGAATAAAAGACAAGATTACGCACGAGGGTTGGTTCGCGAAGGTAGGATCTAAATGTCCTATGGTGAGTTGGTACGGCAGGTTATACCTCCTGCAGGGTTAGCTGCGAGTGCCTCCGCAACTCGTTCGTTGATCAAAGCCGTCAACTGGGCTTGAGTGAGATTGATACGTCCTTCGCGTCCGCTCATGATCTTCATAATGAAGCAACGTAAGTGAGGAAAGTGTCGCGAAAGTGTGTAAGTGTGGGACGACATTAGAGAGTAAGCACACAAGGTTCAAATAGCAATTATCACATTATCTAATGCACAGTGAGAACTATCTAACCGTCAATATAACATAATCATACCACTTATGGTGTCGAGTCTTGCACGTGGAGCGAAGCGTCGTTGTGGATCGTTGAGCACTGTACAGGTTATAGTCTGGTTTTAATGAAAACTTTTCCCTTATTAAAACCAAGTTCTCTATAACCAATGGCTCTGATACCAATCTGTCACACCCCCAAAATCCACCATGCGGGGTATCACCGCTTGGAGGCGTGACATGACCAGGATCGAGCCACCAATCATATTGAACAACTCAATTAAGTAAATAAAACTAAACATAATACGATTGGTGACCAAAGCTAGTTAACCTTGTTTGGTTTAAACAGCGGAAGCATAAACGTAAATCCCAAAAGCATAAGTTCGCAGTTCATAAGTTTAAAGTCCAACGCTTAGGTTTAATAAGTTCCATAGGTTTATAAAGTTCAATTATTAAGTATGGGATATAACAACCCATGTCCCACAACAACCTCCTCCTCGTGCAAGCTCCCAAAAGCATCTAGCGACCTGTAAGGCATGTAACAACGAGTCAACAACAAAGTTGAAAGAGTTCACGTTTGGTTGTTTAGTTTAAGTTGTTTCTGAAAACGTGGTTTGACTTTCGTTGGCTTATTTGCCGTGGGGGTTACCCCGTAGTTGAAAGTATGTTTAACCATTTCCCTTTTTCTTTACCCGATCCATAACCATGATCAGTGGGGGTTTTCCCCCGTTTGAACTACTAGACGGAGTGATATCGACTGCTACGCAAATAAGTTGTGCCCTATATCAGTGTCTATCATCACTGACAGTCTGCCATAGTCCATTAGTACACGCCCGTCCGAACGGCACGGTGTGAGGTTTGTTAAACCTAATAGCGCTATTAACTAATGACCCGCTCGCCATTGGCCTCGGCGATTAAGTCGATATGAAGAGGGACTTATTGATAGAGTTTTGTCTAGCTAGTTTTAAGGTTGTTGTCCTGCACCAGGAGGACGAACGTACGTATTCTGCACCAGGAGAATTCGTAGGATTAATAATGGCATCCGCTCTATGGAGGATGGCCGTACATATCCTACCCAAGGAGGATATGTAGATTTAGTTTTAATTCTTTAACCCATTCCCAAACCACCGGGAATCCCATGCCTTAGAAAGTGTGTGAACTCACCTCGGTTTGCTCGGTTAGATTCTCAATATAGTTAACAGTCAAGGTCGGTCAATCGCGTCCTAATAAGGTACGGATAACAATCAGTTTCTCATGCATAACACGTATCCTACGTACGGTTTATTTGCACATTACTTCTACCACATAACAGGCACACACTTTAACGATTTACGCCCATATATACTTCCCATCCATTCCCCACTCATAAGCAACATACAATAATGCATATAACACATATAACATGTTAGATCATTCACAGATAGCATACTCGACATTTAGACGCGCAAATCACAACTTATGTTATTTCAGCATTAATATTCAAAACCGGCTGTTTTCGGACATTTAAATAAAATAGTTAGATTATTCCAAAAATTCCCAAATTTTTATAGAATGTCACAAACATTCCATATTTTATTGTGTAAAAATATCGGGGTCCGGTTCATCACCCACATTTTATAAAAATTCATATTCGGGACTGAACTCAGATTTATGTATTTCTGACCACAGTCCACGAAACAATTTATTAAAAATTTATCGTAAGTCCGATTTGCGAAAATCCAGTGGGGTAATTACAAATACTTCAGTTATCATCTACAGTAAAATTTTCATGGCCCGATTCATCACACAACTCCGGTTATGACTGAAAGTACGACACCCATTTATTGCTGTCAAAATTCAGCTTAAGTAGCTGTTACAAATTAACACTTTAAAAATAGTAAACGGAGTCCAAAAATTACGATTCCGGTGCCATTAGAACCGTATCTCATAATAACATATTTTAGATTCAAAATATCGATTTTTCGTTGAGGTTAAGACCTGTTTACAGCCAACAGAAGTGGGCTGTAAAAGTTGGACAGATTCTGATTTCAAGTGTTTAACCTTCTAAATCGTGTTCGATCGATTCCGTTAACGAGTTTAGTGACCACAACAACATCACATACTAATATTATTCAGCACAACATCAGATAATCAGCCAATCATCATAATCACACAAGATCTACATGATTTACACTAACATTCATCCTTTAACCACCTTGTTCATTACTTTAGTAAACTTTTAGACTTGGATCTTATATGTTCGTAATTTT
This sequence comes from Helianthus tuberosus, assembly GCA_030545235.1. Classification (NCBI taxonomy): domain Eukaryota; kingdom Viridiplantae; phylum Streptophyta; class Magnoliopsida; order Asterales; family Asteraceae; genus Helianthus; species Helianthus tuberosus. The sequence continues at coordinate 8,684,294 of JARYGA010059771.1, read as the reverse complement.
TAACCGACGAAACTTTTATTAACCACTCTAGACAAGATCAAGAAGAGGTTTAGAGTCACTTACTACTAGCTCGAGGCTAGGGAAGAAATAAGATGCAAATGTGGTGGATAAAAGGATTCTAGAGTGGTTCTTGAACTTCCGAAAGCACCGAGCTTAGTTGTCGACCTTCTAACACCTTTGTGTGCTTATAAAATGCTTGAAGGTGATCTAGTAATGGTGGTGGTGTGGTGATGATGGGGCTGCCGTAGGTAGTGAGGGAAGAGGGGAGAGTTGTTTGGAGATGGGTGTTTGATGAAAATGAAGTTCAAGTGCTAGTGGTTTAATTTATAAACCATGTTTCTTGTTTACCCAACATACAATGTGTCTTCTAGATACCAAACATAAACAATAAAATAATCAAGGGAGGACAAGGGGTGTCCCGTATGGTTGGGTTGTAATGGCATGTTTACTAATTAGTTGAAATCTAAGGGTTTAGTTAGGATATCTATGTGTGTTATGAAATATAAAGGGTGTTAGGGTATTCGGGGACCCTAACTAGCTCAGAAAAGTATAAACAATGTGTTTAACAATATTTTTGTGTTCCGGTTAGAGTCCGGTTGTTCGGTTCGATACTGTTCCGTTAAACTGCTTAATTAATCCGTAAAGCGTCCTACTTATATATTTTGCAACGTTTTTACTTTCTAACACTTAGGAAAATATAACGGACTATTTAGTGACCTTTCTGTACACTATTAGTATATTAACAAATACGTGTAAGCATAACACAGATATCAGAAAGCAGTTAAGTGATTCCACACAGTCGTCAAGCACTTTAATTGTCATTAATAAATTGTACGGAATACATGGAATTTTGAGGGTTGTCACAGAAACACATGTAATGATCTCAAAGATTCAAGGTTTCCTATAAATACCCATCATGGTTGCCACTTTCATTTGCAAATTTGATCTAATTTGCTCTAAGTGGAGGCATTCACTTGTTGAAAGCCACATACCTGAGCATTTTTAGTTCAATTCTTCCTAGCTTGGACCCTTTGTAATCTTCTTTCATGCTTGTTTATACTTTTCAAGCATGAAAGTCAAACAATGTTTGACTTTCTGCTTTGACCATGAATTGGTCAAGTCAAAGTTCATTCGAACTTTGCAACGTGAGCGTAATCACGATGGTTATAGTCCCATGTGACTATACCTACTGATTACCACGTCGATTAGTCGAAGTGACGAGTCAAAGTTTCGGTCAAAATGCGTATTTATGCGTATTTTGTGATGAAGCAATTTTCGGGTATCAAAACACTTTGTTTTGATATCAAACCTGTTTTCTAACTTAGTTAAACATGTTTTAACATGTTTAACTCGTCACTTTTAGTCTAGTGCTTGTATAGGGAATAACCTTCCGAGGTTATACCTTATGGTCACTTAGTTTAATTAGTATATGATAGGTAGTTTATATGCCTTAGGTAAATGACCAAAATGCCCTTTTCATGCATAATTTGATTTTAAGCATATGTGACTTAATTTTTGTCATTAAACTGATTATGCAACATATTTAAACATGTTAGGGCATATAATACTTGTCATAGGACTAGTTAGGCGTCTCGAACGCGCTTTCGTGCGAATGACGCATTAAAGTAGCATAGACTACCTTAACGGGTGGTAAGCACTTAGGATAGGTTCCGATTTAGAATGTAGTGCGAATGACGCATTAAAGTAGCATAGACTACCTTAACGGGTGGTAAGCACTTAGGATAGGTTCCGATTTAGAATGTAGCCTATGTTAAACCATATCACATGAGTTCCAATACTCATTTGGTTTACGAGGCCTCATTCTACCCGATCTCCCGATTTAGGTGTCGATTTATTAACATAGCGATCCGATTACTAGGTACCACCTGATTTCCTTGGTTTGCCCGAGCTTTGTTAAGTTCATTTAATCGAGGATACTTTGCAATTCAATGTGAGTACATAGTTCCCCTCTTTTACCGTTTTCGAAGGTTTTGTGGTGATTCATATGTGCTAAACGATTTCGAGTTTTCTAAAACGAATGTTATGGTTTATATTAAACACAACGATTTAAATTATATGAACAAACTCTTGACAATTGTCAAAATCCAGGTATCCGTACAATTAATTAACCATGATTAGTGCTTAATGACTGTGCTGGATTTGCAATTAACTGCTTTCTGATTACTTTCATATACATACATGTGCATCATACATTGTTTAATGTCATACCAATATTGCATGAAAGCTATATTGCCTCAAATGATGCATTAAGTACAGTTAGCACAGTTATCTGATAAATCAGGAAAATGCTGACAGAACTCAACACATAGAAAGACAGTGTATTGAGACACAGAATGAGCCAGAAACTAAGTACCACACTAGTGTAGTGTGTAGGAAAGTAAGGATCACAAAACTGCCTTGCTAGTGATAGTTTAAGTGCCGGAAACTGCCTAAAACTCACTCAAAGTGCTGAATTCAGCAAAAATCAGCATTTTAACAATCTAATTTTATGAAGAAATATGGTTAAATGGTCCAGAATGCTTTCCTAAGCGTCGGGAATCAAAAGTGTCACAAAAAGATACATAAAGCACACTAAACTGCAAGGTTTAGCACTTTAACGAACCAGTAACCAACCGAACAACCGGACACTACCCGAAACATCAAATTTACACTAGAAGCACTGTTTTAACTTTTCCAAGCTAGTTATGGTCCCCGAAGATCATAACACCGCATAAAACATCAAGTAACTAACATAACTAACTAATACTTGAATTTTTACCTTAAGCGAACTAAACTAGTTAAACCTAAGCTACTACCCCCCCCCCCACCTAGTAATCGGCCATACCCTCTACCATACTTCAAGATTTCATTCTAATATTAAATTGGATATGGTTCCTTTTTATTTGACATAAAATCCAAGGGAAAATGAGAATGCATGGGTTATATCTGTAACCATAAGCACTAAACTCTCATTCTCACACACACTAAAACACACATAAGTTCTCTACACCCCTTGGAGCTCTTGGCCGAGATCACCCACACCCACACCCACATCCACCTTCATTTGATCTTTCTCATACATTCCAAGCATTCACAAAGGTGTTAGAGATCATACAAAGAAGCTAGAAGCTTGTGGAAGATCAAGGACCACTCTTGTTTGCTTTTATCCATCTCATTTCTTCACTTGATCATCCCTAGCCTTGTGCTAGTGGTAAGAGTCTTGATCTTGCTAGATTACTTCTATTTTAAGTGGTTAAAGAGGAATCATAATCAAAAACTTGAAGAACACTAAAGATCATAAGCATGAAACATGAACATAAGCTTGTTTAATGAAGTAATCTTGATGATTATGAGTTATTATGCTTGTTGATCATTGATTGTTTGTAGAAATGATGTTGATCATCATAAGATCTTGCTAGATCATGATTAGAAACATAATCTAGTAAAGATGTAAGAATAGAAATTGTTGTAGGATAATGGATCATCCACACATAAAGCATGAACTTGAAGGAACATAATGTTTTCTTGAAAAATCATGATCAAGTAAGTTGTTAATCATATAGATCTAAGAATTTCATGAAGGATTTCTAAAGAAACCAAGTTAAAAATATGAGTTTCATTTAATCTTGGTTCTTACTTAAACAAATCTCATTTTTAGTGGTTAAAGAAGTGTATGAACACTTGTGTAACAAGAAGAATGCATAAAGAAATATTTTTAGAAAATGTGACAAGAAGTTGTAAACATCTAAATTCTTTAAAAATGAAGTTTTTAAGGAACTAATCACATTTTAAAGGGTAACAAGACTTACTAAGAACACTAGTAAGTTACTACAAATTTTTACAAATATTCAAGTTCATGAAGTAATAGTTATTACTGGATTTTGGCAAAATTGGTAAGTGCAAGTTGTTTATCATTGGTTGTGGATTGATTGTGATGAGTTTTACAAAAGAAAATGATATGCTTGAAAACATGGAAAACTCCATTTTTAGGGGAAACTATGGCAAAATTTTCTAAAAATCCAAACACTTAGAAAAATATTTATTAACCTACACTTACGAGTGTATTTCAAACCTTAAATTGCTACAAAAACTTTGCCATAAGATTTTGTTACAAAATATAAATATTGGAGGTTGGTTTTTATAAATAAAGGTGACTAAATATGTATTTAGAAAATATATATTTAGAAGTCGCATGTGTGTGATTATTTGTATACTTGGTGTATTAGTTATATTATTTTAGGACTTGAAATAATATAACACATCAAAATACCAAGAATTATCATCCAAAATATTACCAAAATTCCGAGGAATAAATATACACATTTCACACAAAATATTGGTGAAACCGAACTATGGAATAAGACTTACAAAAATATTCCGGAACTTATTCACAAAGTATATTTTGGTAAATAATATTTTGGACACAAAGAAATGAAAATATGATCTTTACAATTCTACAAGAATATATCATATTTTTTACAAGAAGGAATATATTATTTTTTAACAGGTATGAAATATATTTTTCTTGAAATCTTAGAACATATGTTATTTTTAAGAAATATATATTTTCTTACACAGGCATGAAATACAATATTTTTGGGAGAAATATGTATCTTCTCAAATAAATATGAAATACATCATTTTTGAAGAAAAATGAGTTTATATATATACTTTCCAAGTTGGACTTGAAAATATATTAGTTTTGGGAACTTATAAGAGAATACAATATTTTTGCCAAAGAAAAAATATAAATAATTTTTCTAATGATATTTAATACAATATATATATTGAGAATATATATTGGTGAACTTTTAATAAAGATAATATTCTGGAAAAAGTTAATATGAAATTAAGTAAAAGGATACTTAGCAGTTACAAGAAGATACGTATCCTCGTACGTATAAATACACACCGGAATACGACTCTAATACATGGCAAAAATATACAAGTGTAAGAATACGAATACAAATACCCCCATCCTTGGGAAGGAAATACAAGTATAAATACTTGAGAAGTATTAAGATAAAATAATTGTTTAACCATTATTCCAAAACTTATAAATATAATTTAAGTTAAAATATTAATTATTTTAACAAATAATTATATAACTTGGAATAATATAGAAGATACGAAGGAATGTAACTCAAAAACATTAATACTAAGTCATGGCACGACCCGCTCGTCTAATAGACATTAGTACGTTGTAGGTAGTCGTGTACACCGGAAGAAGCTTGAGTTACTGTGACTGAAGACGCAAGACTGTGAGTTTCGTGTCCCCATTTTCTTTAACTGTTTTCAGTTTTATAACTTCGGGGGTGAAGTACATGTTTCAACTGTTTACAAACATTACCAATTTGGTATGGTTAGCTAAGGAAGGGTACATCTAGATCATGTGAGTGGTGGGTATAACGCTTAAGGCCATCAATCCTCGTTGTAGGACCGAGGGACATGAGTTATAGATCTATTTGGGTGTAGCGAGCCCCGCCCATGTTGGACCAGGGTTGGCCCATGGGTAGACTATGTCTTACAGCCGGAAGCCTGGTGCAATGTCACACCCTCAATTTACCACCTAGGGAGTGTCCCTGTTAAGCGTGTGACGACTAGCAATGAGCCACCAATTACATTGAATCACAAGTTTAAAATGAGGTTCCATTGCTTAATAATACTGAAGTTCCAAACATAAGTTATCCAAAACCATAAGTTTAGCGGAAGCGTAAAGTTATCATAAAGTAAGTACTAAACGAATGTAATAAATAAGTATGTGATAAACAAATTCCTCAGCATGACCATGACCACTCTTGCTCTCCAGCCAACAAGCTCCTGTTCCACTCATCTAACGACCTACGAGCATGTAACAAGTGTATCAGACAAAGCTGGCGAGTCCACAGTTTTAGAAAAACGTTTGTTACCAGTTGTATGTAAAACAATTCAATAACCAATGCAAGTAATATTGTTAATATCTCATTTCCGAACAAGACGGCTCCTGATGTACATGACTGCCCTATCCCACGTACCCCTATCTAGTACTGGGCCCGACTGGGTCATTAGTTCACATCCGTCCTATCCAGGAGCGGTGTGAGGGTGCCAAACCTAAGTAGCGCTACCAACTAATACCCGAATAAGGGACTTACAAAAATGATAGGTGAGAATATTAACCAATATACCCGTTTTTACCCAAACCACTGACTGTCCCTAACCACTGGGACGCATGCTCGAATGTAGTGAACTCACCTTAGAGTGCTCGGTAGACTCGACTCGATTATTTGTAAACCACACGATCAATCAAATCCTATGATTAACGCATATTTCACAGTCAATATGTATACTAGCTCAATTCGTGTTATTACACATGTATTTATCAATTAGTGCACATATCATTAATAGTAACACAGTTAGTTCAAACACTAACTTATTCAATCAATCACACGCACATGAGTCTATTAGTCCGGTTCAGTTAACATAACCCCAAATTCCCCCATTTGCGGCCCAAGTTGCCCATACTCACAGAGGTCCAACATCCCTTTGTTTAACCCAACTAATTAATATGTAGACTAATTAACATGCAAGCCCAATGTAACTTAAGGCCCAGTTACGAATTGAAATAATTAGACATGCCAGCCATTTTCCTTTATTTCACACAATATGATAATATACCTATTGCACATAAACAATGTATTTTCTAACTTGTAAACAGTTAACACAACTCAACGATTATTACCATGTTCTATGAAGATTATAATTTTCCTTGGTACCCAACCCTTCATTCCAATGTCTAAATAATCACATAATTTGTTAAAGTTTTGTGCAGCCATGCTTATAACCGAAATATCCTAATTCAACCCAGTCATGCGATCTAAGGGAACAACCAATCATGCAATCATGGTTAACATCAATAGGGATTAAATGTACATGATTAGGAACTAAATCATTATTAACAATTTAAACAGCCAAGTCAAGCAATCATCACCATTCCTCATCATAATTCATTATCCAAGTTGTCATACCCACTATTTAAGAAAACATAGAATTTACCAACCCTATAACCTACATACACAGATTCCCATTTCAATAAAACAACACATCATCTCACCACCTTATCCACCTACTATTAATATTCTTTGACTATTGTGACATTATTAACAAGATAGGCACATGGTTTGATCCATTCAAGGCTACAAACAATCACATGTGCCGCCATTTCGTATACAAGGTTATCAAATCTTTCACCCTAATCATGACAACAATATTTCACATTACACAATTTTCATTACAATTCATCATGCAAGAAACAGGTTCGCATTAATGTGCAGCCATAGACCTTATGATCCTACAAGTATCACAAAAACAAATACTTATTCATTGACTACTAACCTGTCAATGTCTAGCACAAAACACGAGGAGTGATGATCAAGAGAAAGGGCTTCGATAAAGGAGAAGGGAATCTGCCGTCACAATATAATGATGGGGTGATGATTGTTTAGGGTTTGCAACCTTGTGTGCGGTTAGGGAATTATGGGACGTTACGTAAATATAAAGGATATGTGGGCTCAAGGGGTGTGGGCTCGGATTGCATAACAAGTGGTATGGGCCGAAAGATCAATCACCACATTCGGTGGGTTGGACTACAAGTGTGTTACGAGTGGGTTCCATAGACTAAACAATACATTTAAAGGGTTCATAAATCAATTATGCAATGATTATCCAATATACGAATAACAGGTTCATATACAAAACCTAATAATTAAACGTAAGGACACACGTTAAAGGTTGTTGAATTTATGTAGTGCTAACCTGAGTATTCGGGTTGTCACATCATCCCCAACTTAAAAGAAATTTCGTCTCGAAATTTGCCAAGTAAGCACAGAAGAGTGAAGTGAGGAATCAAGATTGTTGCGGGTTTTGTTCAGGTGCCACATCATCCCCAACTTGAAGAGGAATTTCGTCCCGAAATTCACCAGCTTTACTAGATTCAGGCTTGTCTTTAGGAAAAAGGTGTGGATATTTGAGCTTCATTTGATCTTCTCGCTCCCATGTGAACTCCGGTCCCCGCCGCGAGTTCCAACGGACTCGAACAATCGGAATACGACTATGCTTGCGTACTTTGACCTCCCTATCCATGATCTCAATAGGTTCCTCGACAAACTGCAACTTGTCGTCGATCCTCAACTCTTGATATGGTACCACTAATGGGTCGTCAGCATAACACTTCTTTAACTGTGATACATGAAATACGTCGTGAACATTGCCCAGCTCAGTAGGTAACTCCAACCTATAAGCCACCTTACCGATACGCTCAAGAACTTTAAACGGCCCAACATAACGTGGATTCAGCTTGCCACGCTTCCCAAAGCGTACGACCCCTTTCCACGGTGAGACTTTCAGCATGACGCGGTCATTCACTTCAAACACTACTTATTTGGCACGCTCGTCAGCATAGGCCTTCTGGCGGTCACGAGCAGCTGCCATACGTTCCCTGATTTTCACAATCATATCTGAAGTTTCGAGTACCATCTCAGGACCTGTGATCTGACTATCACCCACTTCAGCCCAGCAGAGAGGTGAACGGCACTTCCTCCCGTACAGTGCCTCAAATGGTGCCGCTTTGATACTGGTGTGGTAGCTGTTATTATAGGAAAACTCTACCAATGGCAAGTGCTTCTCCCATCCTTTCCCAAAATCAATAACACATGCCCGCAGCATGTCCTCTAGTGTCTGAATAGTACGCTCACTCTGACCATCTGTTTGTGGATGATAAGCCGTGCTCATATCGAGACGTGAGCCGAACATCTTATGCATAGCCTGCCATAACTCCGAAGTAAAACGAGGATCTCGATCAGAAATAATGGAAGTCGGCACCCCGTGCCTAGAAACCACCTCTTTAAGGTACACTGCTGCGAGCTGCGAATACTTATCTGTCTCCTTGATTGCTAGGAAATGTGCTGACTTTGTGAGACGGTCGACGATCACCCATATAGTATCGTTCCCAGCCTGTGTTCTAGGTAACCCCGTAACAAAATCCATAGCGATTTGTTCCCATTTCCACATGGGTATCTCTGGCTGCTGAAGTAGACCCGAAGGTTTCTGGTACTCTGCCTTGACCCTAGCACAGGTCAAACACTTACCCACGTAGGTGGCAATAATAGCTTTCATGTTCGGCCACCAATACAAAACCTTGAGGTCCTGGTACATCTTATCAGACCCTGGATGAATAGAATATCGTGACTTGTGTGCTTCGTCCATCACAAGTTCTCGAAGATTACCAAATGAAGGAACCCATATCCGTTCCATGAAGTAGTAGATATCGTCAGACCGTTGCTCGAACTTCTTCTTGTGTAGACCTCGTAATCCTTCAGCTTCGATATTTTCTTCCTTTAACGCTTCAATCTGAGCTGAACGAATCCGGGCAGGTAAATTAGAGTGAATAGTAAGTTGTAGGGCACGAACACGCTTCTGTTTCGGTTCCTTGCGACTAAGAGCATCAGCTACAACATTAGCTTTACCCGGATGATACTTGATAGCACACTCATAATCATTAAAAAGCTCGATCCAACGACGTTGCCGCATATTCAATTCCTTCTAGTCGAAGATATGCTGAAGGCTCTTGTGGTCGGTATAGATGGTGCATTTCGTACCGTACAGATAATGCCTCCAAATCTTCAGTGCAAAAACCACGGCTCCTAACTCCAAGTCGTGTGTCGTGTAGTTCTTCTCGTGTACTTTCAACTGTCGAGAGGCATAAGCTATCACCTTGTTGCGCTGCATCAGCACGCAACCAAGACCCTGAATCGATGCATCACAATGTACCTCAAAATCCTCGGTACCCTCTGGTAGAGACAGAATCGGCGCGCTACACAATTTATGTTTCAACAGTTGGAAGGCATCCTCCTGTTTTGCTCCCCACGAATAAACTACTTTCTTTTGTGTCAAGGATGTGAGAGGCTGTGCAATCTTCGAAAAATCCCAAATAAAACGACGATAATACCCCGCTAGACCAAGAAATTGTCGCACCTCTGAAGGATTCGTTGGTGCCGCCCAATTTCTAATGGCATCGATCTTGGCAGGATCCACATGTATGCCCATCTCATTAACGATATGCCCCAGAAAATGTACCTCCCGTATCCAGAAATCACACTTAGAAAATTTCGCGTACAGCTGCTCCCTCCTCAGGAGCTCTAGGATAAGACGTAGATGCCGCACATGATCCTCCTTGTTCTTGGAATAAATTAGAATGTCGTCGATAAAAACGATAACGAAGTCGTCGAGGTATGGCTTGCACACGCGGTTCATGAGATCCATGAAGACCGCTGGTGCGTTGGTCAACCCGAATGGCATGACCAAGAACTCATAATGACCGTACCGCGTCCGAAATGCCGTTTTGGGAACATCTTCCTCTCTAACCCGTACCTGATGATAACCCGACCTTAAGTCGATTTTGGAGTAGAAACTTGATCCTTGCAGCTGGTCAAACAGGTCATCAATACGTGGTAAAGGATAACGATTCTTGACCGTCGCCTTATTGAGTTCACGGTAATCTATACACAGGCGAAAAGACCCGTCCTTCTTTTTCACAAACAGAACTGGGGCTCCCCAAGGTGAAGAGCTAGGTCGGATAAAACCCCTATCCAATAGTTCCTGAAGTTGGTTTGACAATTCCTGCAACTCCCCTGGTGCCAGACGATAAGGAGCACGAGCAATCGGTGCTGCTCCTAGGGCGAGATCGATCTGGAATTCCACCTGTCGATGTGGAGGTAAGCAAGGGAGTTCCTCAGGAAATACGTCAGGAAATTCCTGAACAACTGGAATATCCTCGATCCTCCTCTCGTCAGTCTGCGAATCAGTGACAAGGGCTAGAATAGCAGGATAGCCCTTACGGAGATACTCCTGAGCCTTCATTGATGAAACAATACTAATCGGGGTCCCACTGCGATGACCCTGAACCGATAAGAATTCTCCGCTAGGGAGAGGAACACGCACGATTTTCTCCTTGCAGAGAATTTCCGCCTGATACTTGGACAACCAATCCATGCCGATAACTACGTCGAAACTTCCAAGAGTAATGGGAAGTAGGTCAATGTCGAATGCTTGACCCAGAAGATCAAGTTTACACCCAACCAGAACATGTGAAGCTTTGATTGTTTTACCATTTGCTATCTCCACTATGTGTTTCGTTACCAGAGGTGTAGGACTTAACCCTAACTGACGACTGAACCCCAAAGATACGTAACTCCAATCGGCACCAGAATCAAACAAGATAGAAGCAAATACACCATTTACTGAAAAAGTACCAGTAACTACATTACCGTCGTTTCGTGCTTCCCCAGCTCCCAGAACAAATCCGCGTCCACGTGCCACATTGCCCCCATTGTTCCCAGCATTGTTGTTTCCATTATTATTGCCCCCTGTATTCTGTCTCAGCTGAGGACTGTCTCGCTTGAAATGCCCATCAGCCCCACACTGGAAACACCCTTTCTGTACACCCTGATTCGGCTGATTCTGTTGCCTACCCTGCTGCTGTACTGGCTGCTGCTGAGCTGGAAGTGTAGCCCTACAATCCTTAGCCATGTGCCCTGATCGGTGACACCTATGACAAACCCGATTACACTGACCCTTGTGATGATAGTTACACTTGTTGCACAAAGGTAACTTCCCCGCATAAGATCCCTGCCCCGAACTGTTACTCTGGTTTTGATTCACTGACGATGTCTGGCTGAAACTGCGATTGCTGCCAGTATCTGCTTTCTTCTGAGACTGTACCGAGTTGGACCCCTTGTCCATATCGCTCCACTTACGCTTGCTATCGGTAGCAGGAGTAGTGGAAGTAGTAGCAGCTGTCGTAGTACTAAAGATACGTGGTGGTAGTGAATTACTTTCCACCTCCTGATCAATAATCTTGTGAGTCATACGGACAATATCAGTTATGTTGTTGAGGTTTGCTGCAGTAACCAAACCCTTCACTCGTGGAGGTAATCCCTTGATAAACAACTCAATTCTTCGAGACATAGGTCGGGACAAGTTTGGACACAAGTCAGCCAACTCATACGACCGTTTCACATATGCTTCAACCTCGGATCCCACCAATTTCAGATTATAATACTCGTTCTCTAGCTTCTGTATCTCATCACGAGGACAGTATTCTTCCCTCATCAACTCCTTAAAGGCTTCCCACGTAGTGGCGTTCGCCGCCTCGATGCCTAACAGCTGAACCTGGGCATTCCACCATGTCAGGGCACCATCCTCGAGCGTGCCCGTAGCATACTTCACTCTGTCCCCAACAGGACAGTTACACATCGCGAATACGGACTCCGCCTTTTCAAACCAGCGCAAGAGTCCTACAGCTCCTTCAGTCCCACTGAAGGTCTGTGGCTTACAGTCCATAAAAGACTTAAACGTGCAGACAGGTGGGTGAGGCTGATTTTGTGGTGCTGGCTGACCTATTAACAGGAGAGAATCAAACAAGTAAGACTCAAGTATACGACTCAAAGGGAAAGAGTGTTTGGTACATGTCGTACCAACCTGATAAGCCGCCAAGGCTGCAGCCACCTGAGCATTGATTAAATCCGTTAACTCAGCTTGAGTCATATTGATTTGGCCACGTCCACCACCGCGGCCTCCACCACGTCCACCACGACGGCCTCCACCACGTCCGTTCATGATTCTATAAGTATGGGAAAAAGACGAATTAACAAACAAGCTCAAGTAGAAGTCAAGTATTTACGTATTATCCACAGATTTCGAAGTTCTAATACAAGACCAACTAACAACACAGAATCCTTTTCACACTTGTCAAGATTCACTGGGACTCACATGCACCCCACATTATTATTATGTGTGCACCCACAATAATAATCTAGTTTGCATGTTCATCTCAATTCCTCCTAACTCATGCTAGAAGGCCCCCTAACTTCAAGTAACATGAACAAGAGCGTTATAACAAGAAACATGTAAGTTCAAGAAGAGTCCCACTCCTAAAATACGTGACATAGACTGATTGCATAGTAATTCGTGCTGTAGTGTCAATTGTGCATTCAGGTGCATTACGAATCGTAAGTATGTACTAAACATACTATTCATTAGTAAATAAGAGACGAACCTTGCTGCCTGGAGCTGAGTGTCATGGTCAATGTCGGATCAGTTCAGTTATAGTCTGGTTTTATAAAACATTTTAAAACCAAGTTCACTATAACCAGTGGCTCTGATACCAAACTGTCACACCCTCAATTTACCACCTAGGGAGTGTCCCTGTTAAGCGTGTGACGACTAGCAATGAGCCACCAATTACATTGAATCACAAGTTTAAAATGAGGTTCCATTGCTTAATAATACTGAAGTTCCAAACATAAGTTATCCAAAACCATAAGTTTAGCGGAAGCGTAAAGTTATCATAAAGTAAGTACTAAACGAATGTAATAAATAAGTATGTGATAAACAAATTCCTCAGCATGACCATGACCACTCTTGCTCTCCAGCCAACAAGCTCCTGTTCCACTCATCTAACGACCTGCGAGCATGTAACAAGTGTATCAGACAAAGCTGGCGAGTCCACAGTTTTAGAAAAACGTTTGTTACCAGTTGTATGTAAAACAGTTCAATAACCAATGCAAGTAATATTGTTAATATCTCATTTCCGAACAAGACTGCCCTATCCCACGTACCCCTATCTAGTACTGGGCCCGACTGGGTCATTAGTTCACATCCGTCCTATCCAGGAGCGGTGTGAGGGTGCCAAACCTAAGTAGCGCTACCAACTAATACCCGAATAAGGGACTTACAAAAATGATAGGTGAGAATATTAACCAATATACCCGTTTTTACCCAAACCACTGACTGTCCCCAACCACTGGGACGCATGCTCGAATGTAGTGAACTCACCTTAGAGTGCTCGGTAGACTCGACTCGATTATTTGTAAACCACACGATCAATCAAATCCTATGATTAACGCATATTTCACAGTCAATATGTATACTAGCTCAATTCGTGTTATTACACATGTATTTATCAATTAGTGCACATATCATTAATAGTAACACAGTTAGTTCAAACACTAACTTATTCAATCAATCACACGCACATGAGTCTATTAGTCCGGTTCAGTTAACATAACCCCAAATTCCCCCATTTGCGGCCCAAGTTGCCCATACTCACAGAGGTCCAACATCCCTTTGTTTAACCCAACTAATTAATATGTGGACTAATTAACATGCAAGCCCAATGTAACTTATGGCCCAGTTACGAATTGAAATAATTAGACATGCTAGCCATTTTCCTTTATTTCACACAATATGATAATATACCTATTGCACATAAACAATGTATTTTCTAACTCGTAAACAGTTAACACAACTCGACGATTATTACCATGTTCTATGAAGATTATAATTTTCCTTGGTACCCAACCCTTCATTCCAATGTCTAAATAATCACATAATTTGTTAAAGTTTTGTGCAGCCATGCTTATAACCGAAATATCCTAATTCAACCCAGTCATGCGATCTAAGGGAACAACCAATCATGCAATCATGGTTAACATCAATAGGGATTAAATGTACATGATTAGGAACTAAATCATTATTAACAATTTAAACAGCCAAGTCAAGCAATCATCACCATTCCTCATCATAATTCATTATCCAAGTTGTCATACCCACTATTTAAGAAAACATAGAATTTACCAACCCTATAACCTACATACACAGATTCCCATTTCAATAAAACAACACATCATCTCACCACCTTATCCACCTACTATTAATATTCTTTGACTATTGTGACATTATTAACAAGATAGGCACATGGTTTGATCCATTCAAGGCTACAAACAATCACATGTGCCGCCATTTCTTATACAAGGTTATCAAATCTTTCACCCTAATCATGACAACAATATTTCACATTACACAATTTTCATTACAATTCATCATGCAAGACACAGGTTCGCATTAATGTGCAGCCATAGACCTTATGATCCTACAAGTATCACAAAAACACATACTTATTCATTGACTACTAACCTGTCAATGTCTAGCACAAAACACGAGGAGTGATGATCAAGAGAAAGGGCTTCGATAAAGGAGAAGGGAATCTGCCGTCACAATATAATGATGGGGTGATGATTGTTTAGGGTTTGCAACCTTGTGTGCGGTTAGGGAATTATGGGACGTTACGTAAATATAAAGGATATGTGGGCTCAAGGGGTGTGGGCTCGGATTGCATAACAAGTGGTATGGGCCGAAAGATCAATCACCACATTCGGTGGGTTGGACTATAAGTGTGTTACGAGTGGGTTCCATAGACTAAACAATACATTTAAAGGGTTCATAAATCAATTATGCAATGATTATCCAATATACGAATAACAGGTTCATATACAAAACCTAATAATTAAACGTAAGGACACACGTTAAAGGTTGTTGAATTTATGTAGTGCTAACCTGAGTATTCGGGTTGTCACATGCAAAATCTGCTAGGTTTGAGCTTTCCTGCATTACTTCACACATATCAATGGCCTTGCAAACCATTGGTGATATGTTTTCCTTGTTGCTTTCATACCGGGATTTATAAACTTACATACATACTTACAATGATTTCAAGGTTTATTCATACACACAAACAAACACACGAACTCGCTCAACTTTTGTTGATGTTTTCAAAATACATGTATTTCAGGGAATTAGTAGTGGATCTGGCGGGCGTTGGATGTTTCATGCTGCGTTAAGAATAAAGATGTCATCCATGGTCTTCGGGTTTGGACAGGGTGTCTTATTCCTGGACGACACACGTCTTCCAAATCCTGGTTCTATTTAATGTCATTTGTCGAGTCTTTGTGAACTTTTAAACAAGTTGCATGGTTGTACTCGTATTTGAATTTCTATGTTTTAAGACAATGTTGTCATGTTTTTTAAACTTAATATATGGATGAACATCTATGGTTTTATCATATAGTTGTTGTTATAATTGAATGCAATGGTATTAAGAAAGTTACACCATAATCACGCTTCCGCAAAAGTCAGGGTGTGACAGCTTGGTATCAGAGCTTCGATTGTAGCGAACTAGGATTCCTTCTCGAGTCTAGACTACAATCATTAGGGCTCTCACAAAACTATTTTTACAACATGTTTTCATACATACACAAAACGCCCAGATGCAGGAAAAACAAACATTTTTACAAACGGAAAGACGCGAAGCACATTTCAAGGGTTATGTTATGTTTCAGTCTGAGAGACTGGGTGGTTCAGTTTGAGAGACTGGGTAGTTCAGTCTGAGAGGCTGGGTAGTCTGAGAGACTAGGTAGTTCAGTCTGGGAGACTGGGAGGCTTAGTCTGGGAGACTAAGTGGTTTAGTCTGGGAGACTAGGAAGGATACATGATTACATTGCTATTGAATTGCATGTTTATTGTGAGTAGTTGATATATATGCATATGCTGTGATTGTTATGTTACAGATACTATTTCATCTTCTGAGAGTGGATTGTCTGACACTGATGACCCCATGGCTGTTGTTTCTGACGATGAGATCGTCCCCGAGCCGGAGGTTTTTACTTCCGATACAGAGAGTGACCCTGAGATGATGTCCGACGATGACGATGACTTTCAGCCCTTTGCGCTGCCCGATTTCAGAGATGATTTACTGCTCACTGATGGTATCCTGGACGAGGATCCGTTTGTTATTCCTATTCCTGTGCACGATCATCTTATCATCGGTCACCCCGATGGTGAGCACATTGTGGCACCGATCCTCGCTCCTGTTCCTTTGGTGGTCATTCCTCCTGAGGATTAGCCATTCGATGATCTTTTTGATGATGATTTTGACTTGTTTGTTGATGGTCCTCCCGATAACGCTCATGGTGATGGAGAGCTTGATGAGGACGTTGTTGCTATTCCACTTCTGGGGATTCTTGTTATTGAGATTTCTTCTGACTCTAGTTTACATTCTGTCCCCGATTCTTTTGAATTCATTTCATCATCCGCCTTACAGGCCGTTGGTTTGCGATGATACGCTACTAATTCTTATGACGATACAGCTATGTCAGCTGCACCGTTACCCCCACATGACATTGAGCCTTGACTGGAGCCTGATTGTGTTCCTGATCATCAGCCTGTTGATGCACCCGCTGATCCTGAGCCGATACCTGCACCTGAGCCTTTACCTGACCATGATCCTATCCCGTTCGGCATACCTGATGTTGCACCACTTATACCAGATCCAGTTCCTGCACCCACTGACCCTCCTGTTATTGAGCCAGTTACTTCCCCATTTGCACCCGTACCTATTCATGTTGCTCCTTTTCACCCAGTTGAGTCTGATGTTCACCGCACTGACTTACCTATCACTTACTTGAAGGATATACCCGCACCCCGTCCAAGGGAAGGCCCTTCTAGCCAGCAGCCTAGTCATGACCCACATGTGTCAGCAGCTTTTTCTCACATGCCTCAGTATACACCTACTGCTCATTTTACTTCTTCACCACTGGATGAGCCACTTAGATGGTTCCCACCGTATACCATGCCGATATCTGATCCCTACCATCCCTCACACTTTACTGGTTACACACGGGATGAGTTAGTTCTATCAATGCAGCTCCAGTATGAGATCATGAGTCGCAGGATTCTAGAGCTTGAGATGATACCGCGACCTTTGCCATGTCCGTTTCAGCCTACTTTTGCTCCTCGATCATCACCGTCCCCGTTTTCGCATCCTCCTGCACTGCTTACTCCATTTCCTGAGTTTGACACTCGCTTTCTTACTTTTGAGCAGCAGATCAGCTATCTGTTGCGTCATGTTTATGACCTTGAGGAAGAGCTTGCGCATGTGCACAGCTTACTTTTTGTTCCTCCACCTCCTCCTCCACCACCATCAGCATAGACGATTTTTGGTTTTATGTAGGTAGCTTACTTTTGATGAGAGCACCACTATTGAGCTGAGCTAGTGAGACTTTTGGAGACCACATTTTGACTATATGACTTATGGTAGATTGGTAGACATTTTGGGCAAGGGTAGTGTGACCCTGTGTTCCCTTTTGATACGTTTGTGAAACATGTAACTGTATTTGTGGTCGATGATTAATGAAAGCTCAATCGTAATGTTCTCATTAAATACATTGTTAATTCACTTGTTTATGCTATGATTGCATGCTTACTTGCTATAACAAACACTATTATATACATACTACTTATTATATACATAAGACCTGACCTATACAGTCTTCTTTATAGAAGATGCCTCCTCGAAGGAACAATTAGTTGCCCACAACAGAGGCTGAACTGCAAGAGCGGATTTCACAAGCAGTCGCACAACATGAGGCCTTACGCTCTGAACACAGCGGAGGTACCTCAGGAAACAACCCACCTCACGGTAATGTTTAAGTCATTTAAAGACACATTATGATAGCTTTGTCTCGATCTTCGTGTCTTCAAGTCTTTGACGTCCTTTCAAGTCTTCAATGTCGGAGGATCTTTAAAGTCTTCACGTCTTGAAAGCAGAAAGTGTACCAACAAACTCCCCCTTGGCTGTAGGAAGTGTGTTGACAAACTCCCCCTTAACACAAGCTCCCCCTTGATTTATACTTGTGAAATACTTGTTCTTTATGAATTGAGATCCTTGTGGTGTTGATGATGGTCAGCGGCAACTCAATCATCTTCATCACTTGAGTGCCTTCACATCGTGTCTTCATTCCGAAGCTTGTCATCGACCATGTTCTCCTTGCCTTTAGAATCTGCACATGCACGAAATCTAAACGCGTAATGAGAACAACTGCCTGGAATATCATAAGCAAACGACACACATGTGACCATTGTTCAATCAATCACCGTCCGACAGTTTGAAAGTTTAACAAGTTGTTCAGTTTTAGGTTTTTAACTTTCAAAACTTGCAAATTTCGACCGTTTATGAAGATTTAGTCAATTTGGTTTTCGTCCAGGTTTCAGGCAACGAAGACTCGAGATCCAACATCGTACGATTGAAAATAAAACAGAAATAAAATCTTTTTGGTTTTTAGAAAGTTTATATTAAAACACACCTAAAATCTTTTTGGTATTTTGAATATTTCAAATTTAAAGACTGAAAGCAGTAAATAAATATATACAAAGATGCAGAAACTGAAAGCATTAAATAAATATTTACAGACATTCTTTTTGCGAGTTTCGAGGGTAAGAGAATCATATCAGTGTACGGTCATGCCAAAACGCTCTTGTTGTTCAATTAGTTAACATTAAGATAAGCATCCTATAACAATTATCGGTATTGTTGTCCACTTAAGCTCAACTTAGCAGATGTAATCATGGCGCTGAGATACGTTAAGGTATGATTTATACTTACCGACCGGTGTTCATCCACATCACGACACATTCCCGTATCAAGGTATGCACGAGGGTTCATCTTACCGGTGAGTATACCGATTATCATCTGTTTGACCGTATATGATGTGAGATACTCACTTATTTTGATTTGAAAACAAGCCCTATGTGATAGAATCACTTATTGATGAGGAACTTGATTTTCATATGCATGAGGGCACAGGAGCAAGTCCGTTAACAGGTCAGTACTTTCGTACAGCAGAGAGACGAACTTGACTCCCGGATAAATGTGATATTTTATCACTTATTTGTTTGGACATGTGATTGTTGATCACTTATTGAGGTCGTATGCAGTATGTACACGTATGTATGGTATCATGGAAGATCTAGACTTGCGTCCCCGTAATTTTTCGGTAAAATATACAACCATGATACATAGATGATAAGCAGCATAAAGACCGAATATCTCAGAACCTCGGCAATCTCTCAAACGAAATTTCGGTACTAAGACCATATGCCAATGAGTGGTTCCCACCTGGTCTTCAGTCGATTTAAGTTTATATCACCCTGCACACTTTAAAATGATTGTGAGCCTACCGATACATCTTATATAGAGCTGCTTATCGTTTTTCATTTAAGGTTTAAAGAGGTTTAGACAGACCACTGATGTACTATCATTTTCTCTTTTGCTCGCCAGGAAACTCATTTTTGTTTTTCTATTGTTTTTGTGTTTTTGAAATTTTTCGATGTTTTTGGATTTTCAAATTTGGATTTACTCCCCCTAAAATCAATAAACTAAGACAAATTTAAAACACAAAGGTATTTACAAAAATGATTTTCCGATGTTGGTTTTACTCTTGCTTGACCTTAATGCCGTTTACCAATAATAAAAAGTCAAATCTTGATTTGTCAAATGCTTTGGTAAAAAGGTCGGCACGTTGGTCATCGGTGTGGACCATGACAACATTGATGAGTTTCATAGTGAAACAATCACGTGTGAGGTGATATTCGAGATCAAAGTGTCTGGTCAAAGAGTGCTGTATGAGATGATAATAATTCATAAAGTAGCTAAAATATCGACAAGTATAGGAGAGATTAGAAATTCAAAACCGTATCCTGCAACTGCTTCGTGCATTGCAAGGAATCTGAGCGCTCTCCCAAACTGGATATCCACCCGTTGTGGACTTCAAAGTCGATTTTTGTAGCTACAGAGAAATCTCTTCACAGCAACAAGATCATAAACCTTTGGGTCCGGCTGGTCTTCCACATTGCACCAGCGAAGGTCTTTGTCTTTCTCTTTGAGAGGAAGTGTGCGGTTGTTCAATCCACGCCAAGGCATCCGCACACCCGGTGTAGTTTGACCAACCAACACATTTTCTTCCATCACACCGTGGAGAAATGTACACTGCACGTTCATCTTGTGGACTTTGAACTTCTTGTGGAAGAAAAATCCATGAATCTTCAAAAAGCTTCAGACGTGCTACAGGCGCGTACTTTTCATTGGAATCTTTCCTGAGGACCCGATCAAAAACCATAACAACCAATTTTGGCACATATCTCATCATGTCGAATTTTTCAACTTCATTCAACCACATTCTTTCACCATCATTCCTTCATCGGAATGTTTGTCTTCTTATCTTTTTCCTTTCTTTTCTCATTTCTCTCTATCAAAGGCAACAACTCCTAGATATAATGATGTTTCGGAGTCTTATGTCGCCGATCTTGTGCATGGACGCTCCACTATCAACAATCCTAAGACTATCAATAGTTCCTCCTGGAACATCCTGCACTCTCATTCAGAGATTAGTTGGAGAGGGGGACCCAAGCCTTCACAGACTTGGGTCGTCCTTGATCATCAAGGAAAGTGATTTCAATCACTTGATGATTAGGAAAAAGAACCTGTGGTGCTCCCCCTGATTGAATTACCTGCTTTTGCTTCCAAGCTGTTTGTCCTTTACCAGTATTTGAATTTATTGTTTTAGCATTTACTGGTTTTACAGTTTCAGATTTTGCTTGTACAGGTTTTTCTTCTTTGACCTCTGATTTTAAGGCCTTTTCAATTACCTTTTGATTCTTTTGCTTTAACTTCTTTTCCCTTTCTTTCAAGACACGTGGGTCTGGTTTCGGGGAAACTGATCGTTTTCGGTAATCGATTTCTTGGGGAGCACTCGTTTTTTACTTCAGCTTTTGCACGTGTGGGCAATATCTTACAATATGCCCAACTGTCCCACATTCAAAACATGTTCTCCGCTCTACAAACTTCGGAAAAACATGTTGATGACCAGACGGAGAACCAGACAATGAACTTTGTGATCTAGACGTGCTTGGACCTAAATCACATCCGTTGGTGTGTTGGGTGTAATTATTCTGATCATTTCGTTTTAAAATTCTAACTTGTTTTACAAAATCAACGTTAGATTTATCCTGAAATGTTTCAAGTTTGTCTGAACCCGTGGATCCAACAAAGTTCATTTTCGGTTCTCGTTTCTTAACAGGAGCTCTTTTGTTTTGCACCTTTTGTTGTTGAACCTTAGGTTGCTCAACCTTTGATTGTTGAATTTTAGGTTGTGCAGCCTTAGGTTGAGTAGCCTTAGACTGTTCAACTTTAGGTTGTTGAACCTTTGGTTGTTCAGTCTTAGGCTGCTGAACTTTAGGTGCTTGAACATTCTTGTTCTGAGCCTTCTTTCCCTGTACCTTACCCTTTCCGGAGTTGACTTGTTGTTTTCGCTCAATTGGTAGTTTTTGGTTTCCGTATTGTTTTCTAATTTGTTCACATGGAATTGAATCACATTGAGTGACGGTAACTTTGCCACTTTTGTTCCCCAAAAACTTATCAGTGCATCCTTCAAAAATTTGCTCAATTAAATCTTGATTTACATTTTTAATTGGAAAATCTTTGTTAGAGTAGATTTTGCTATCTCCTTTGAGCGTGTACAACAAATTATTCCCTTCACGGCTAAATACAAGGGACTCCATTGCTTTTGACATTTCAGTCTTACTCGGTTTCACTGGTGGATCACACAGGATGTGATTCTCGATTGGAATATCTGTTGTAACCGAGTTAGACTGTTGTTTCATAATTTCTTCAGATTCATCATCCGAAGAATCAGCATCCTCAACAATGGGAGGACTCTGTTCCTTAACACACGATGAATCTGTCACATTCTCAGATTCTGATTGACCCGAGGATGATGTACCAGTTGTGAACCCGAGGCCTGCTGCAAAGTCATCTAGACCGAGTGGCACAGTAGGTTCAAAACGGGGCATATCCTCGTCATCAGGCAATTTGGAGTAATTGTGATTCATTGGGGGAGGACATGATTTGAATCCAATACATATTGCATCCCCCTTTTTCTTTTGAACGTCAATGATGTGATCCAATACATAGCGGGAATTGGAATAGCTTTCCAGTTTCTGCTTAATTGTCTCACATTCACATCGAGCTGTTGCCAACTCTACCATTTGCTTTTCAATTGTGTCAATAAGATTATTGTTAGCATGTTGTTTTCGCAAAACAGCCTTTTGTAATTCTGAAACATCATGTCTTAATGACGCAATTGTTGCTTTAAATTCCTTTTCATTTCTGGTTAAAAACAAGTTAGCTTCAGTTGCTTTAGAAAGATCTACAATCAATTCTTGATTGTGTTTGTATGTGATTTCAAACTGACTTTCCTTTTCAGCATATTTTAAACACTTTGCACATTCAATAGGAACAGAAATAGAGTCAGAATTAGTATCACATACCTGAGAAGTCTGACCTTCTACGTGAGCCATAAAGGCTGTATGAAAAGAAAAAGATCCATCTTCAGAGAAGAACTGAGCAAGCTTCTCGGAAATTCCAGCAGATTTCTGGCAGAGAATAGATCTCCTCTTGCATAATGCTTCAGCTTCAGCCAAAAGCTCATCAACTTCCAAATCTAAAGCATCACTTGATAAATCACCAGCATCAAGTGATTCCCCATCCATGCTCCCACTATAACCCAAACTATCTTCATCTTCTGAAGATTCACCAGCAGACCCGGGTTCTACTACCTTCTCAATCACTTTAGCATAACATGCTGTTCCACCATTTCCTCCTTCTCCAAGCTGAAGGTTCCAATTGCAGATTTCATCAGCTTGAACAACCAATCCTCTGTGGGGATTAGTGTTTGTGGATCCAGATGCATTTCCTCCAACGGGAACTATTGATCTGTCAGAATTGTTGTTCAGTTGCTGTTGTGGCTGTCCTTGATTCCTGAAGGGATTCTGATTTCCTTGCTTAGGTGGCTTCTGACACTCCCGCTTGAAGTGACCCTTTTCACCACAATTGAAGCAAGTGACAGCATTCTTATCAAAACCATACTTGGTGTTGTTGTTGCTATTCAAGTTGGTTCTCCCCGTCCTTTCCATAAACTCCTTTGCTCTTCGAATTGCACTAGCAAGAGCCCATTTGATATCTATCATTTCAAACTCTTCTCTATCCACTTGCTGATAATCTTCATTGGTTAGATTGATATTCCCAATTTGACCTGCGACCAATCCACAATAAGCACTAACCAAGGTGTTCAACATCTCCATATGCTCCTTGGCTATTTCGACACTGACTTTGGAAAAGTTGGAAGTGTCTAATCTGACTGTGTTCGGATTGGAAGTGGCTTGAAAGTTTGAAGAGCTTCCATAAAACCCTTGTTGTTGCGGTTGTTGCTGCTGAGCTCTGCTTGGGTCTAAGAAAGGCGGTGGTGTGAATTGCTGAGCTGTCGGTTGCACATCCTGTTGTAGAGAAGAAGAATCTGGTCTTGAATACATCGTGTATGCTGAAGGATCAAACTGATTTGTTGTGGAAGGTCCGGTGTTTGAGATGAAGGCTGTTTGAAGCTTCGCATGTTGAGAGGCTGGTTTTTCTCCACTGATACCTCCTGCAATCCCATAGTACATCTCTGGATTTTGAGGAGTTAGTGTTCTTTTTGCCTTAAGCTTTTCTTCTACATCCTTGTTCTCCAATTTTTGAATTAACTCATAAACGGTGATTGTGTCTAGAACACCATTTTCTTTGAGAATTTCAAGATAACTGCTCCACTTTGCTGGTAAGCTATCAGCGAATCTCTTCACCATTTCTTGTGGAGTGGCAGTGACTCTAAAAGCAAACATCTCGCTCAACAAGTGATGGAACCTTGTAGATAACTCTGCCAAAGTCTCATTCTCCATACACGTGAATCCTTCAAACTCTTTCTTCAGTAATTCTTGCTTGATCTTTCTAGATTGAGCATTTCCTTCACATCGTAACGTGAGCATATCCCACAAGCTTTTAGTAGTCGTGTAGTAAACAAACTGGTGGTAAATGTCTCTGTGAAGAGCTTGTGTGAGAATCATGAATGCTTTCTTTTCTAACTCAAATTTCTTCTTATCATCATCAGACATAGTGCTGTAAGTTTGTGGATTAGATCCTGCAACTTCCAAATCATTGTCAAATGCGGTGAAGAAGCACATCCATAGATCTTGACCTTGCCCCTGAACATAAGTTCTCAGCCTTTCTTTCCACCATCCCCAATCATTGATGTGATTTAGCTTTGGCGGTTTTGTGCTTGTACCAGTTTCACTGTCGTTCTGCATCATAGCTTGAATGCTGCTGCTTTGATTTGTGACCAATGCCCATTGATTTGCAGTTATCATTGCAGCTTGAGGTGGGGCAATAGCCTGCATCCATGCAGTTTTGTTGAAATCTGACGCAGATTGCGTAGCTGATGATTGTGGAGTCAAAGTTGTTTGAGTCCACGCGGTTGGATCCCACTGACCGTTTGTTCCCATTTTATAAAAAATTAATATATTAAGTGAAAATTGATTTGAAATTTGAAAAACAAGTTTTCCCTTTTTAAAAATTTAATTTTCACAAACTATGTTAATATCTCGAATGATAACAACCAGCCGAAGGATCCTTGATCGAAAGACCTAAAAAACACAAACTTGTTAAACTTAAACAGACTAGGATCGAAGGATCAATACTTGTTCGAAGGCTCAACAGTGTTCGAAAGATCACTGTTGAATTTCGAACAATGATTTTGAAGGATTCTCCAATCGAAAGATCCTTATCTTTCGAACCAGAACTGTAGATCGAAAGGTGTATCCTTCGAAAAGATTCCTCAGATCGAAGGATAAGTCACAGACTTCGAAGGATGTTCGAAGGATGATTATCTATCGAACTTCCTTTGATCGAAAGATGATCTTTCGACTTCGAAGGATATCCTTCGATCTGTACTGACACAGTTGACAAAAGTGACAGGTTGGTGAAAAAGGTGATTGGTTGGGAGAAAGCTTTCGGCAGAAGGTATGCTCAGACCATACTTTCTACCAAACCAAGATTTGACCAATAAAATATTACTTAAAAAGGACGGTTCTTATCCAGAAAAACCGGTCACCGGAGTAAGCCGGAATTTGGCCGGAAATTACTAAACTTCTTAAAAACAAGTTTTTAAGTTACCCAACCCGACCTTTAACACACCCGGTTAGTTTAGAACATGTTTTTACGACAAGAAATGCGAGAAAAACACTAAAAATGGGTGCTAAACCATGTGAGTTTTTGTCCAAACACTCCAAAATCTTGTATAAACTCGGTTTTTAACAAGGAAAAGAGCCACGGCTCTGATACCACTTGCAGGTCCCTCGAAGGTTGAGGTTAAACCTTATCCTTGTTATGTTTAACACACTAGCAAGTGCGGAATCCAAGCTAGAATGCAAACCGGTAGTTTATATGAGAACACAAGCTACAAAGAGAAAGGTAGACACACGAGATATCAAAGTTTTCTCTTGTATTTCAGTGGACACGGTTACAGCCCTTGACCAAACTGAAA
This sequence comes from Helianthus tuberosus, assembly GCA_030545235.1. NCBI lineage: Eukaryota > Viridiplantae > Streptophyta > Magnoliopsida > Asterales > Asteraceae > Helianthus > Helianthus tuberosus. The sequence continues at coordinate 8,658,180 of JARYGA010059771.1, read as the reverse complement.
ATACGCTCTCTACAAGACTAAGTTCACTCACACCTCACACACTTAATGAAGTGAACACATTACATGAGTATATATATCCATCACAGCTCGTCTGGCCGAAGGATCAGATAGCCTGATCGAAGGATCATCTATCGATCTGAAACCCATCGAAGGATCCACATATACCTTGAAGGATGATATCCTTCGAGTTCCATCTATATCCATTGAAGAATTATCCTTCGAGCTCATCGAAGGATATAAACAATCCTTCGATGCCTCATCCTTCGACACAAACATCTAACAAACAATGTGCTAACTGTTTGGCCAAGTCAAACCAGGAGGATGGTTGACTTGGTCAAACTTACATCGAACACACATGATAACAAACCTAAGACGTAACTCAGACTAACACAAGACATCGTATTGTATCATGACAAAATACAGACAAAGTACAGACACAAGTGCACCAACATTAAATGCATCAAAAACTGAGTTTTATACATGCAGGGGCCAAAACTGCCAATTCTGGAAAGATAGCTCGCGGGCCGCGTAAGCCAAGGCTAGAGCTTAAGCGGGGCACGACTGACTTATCAGAAAAAAAACATTGAATCTGGCTTTACAGCCTGTTCTCATGGTTTTTAATCCCTGATTTGGCATACCATGTTCATGTTTTTGGACTCCCCTTGTATTCTAAACCATTGGCCACATGTTTATGGCCAAGATCATGCCTTGATCCTTGCAAAAACACATGTAATGATCTCTAAGATTCAAGGTTTCCTATAAATACCCATCATGGTTGCCACTTTCATTTGCACATTTGATCTACCTGCTCTAAGTGGAGGCATTCACTAGTTAAAAGCCACCTACCTGAGCAATTTTATTTCAATTCTTCCTAGCTTGGACCCTTTGTAAGCTTCTTTCATGCTTGTTTATGCTTTTCAAGCATGAAAGTCAAACAGTGTTTGACTTTCTGCTTTGACCATGAATTGGTCAAGTCAAAGTTCAATCGAACTTTGCAACGTGAGCGTAATCACGATGGTTATAGTCCCATGTGACTATACCTATTTATTACCACGTCGATTAGTCGAAGTGACAAGTCAAAGTTTCGGTCAAAATGCGTATTTATGCGTATTTTGCGACGAAGCTATTTTCGGGTATCAAAACACTTTGTTTTGATATCAAACCTGTTTTCTAACTTAGTTAAACATGTTTTAACATGTTTAACTCGTCACTTTTAGTCTAGTGATTGTATAGGGTCGTAAGTCAAGCGGTCTTGACAACCACTTAGACTTTCGAACCCGACCCGTTTGGTCGATCATTAGGATCCGACCAAGCATATTTTTGTGACCATAGTTGTATAGGGAATAACCTTCCGAGGTTATACCTTATGGTCACTTAGTTTAATTAGTTGTATGATAGGTAGTTTATATGCCTTAGGTAAGTGACCAAAATGCCCTTTTCATGCATAATTTGATTTTAAGCATATGTAACTTAATTTTTGTCACTTAAACTGATTATGCAACATATTTAAACATGTTAGGGCATATAATACTTGTCATAGGACTAGTTAGGCGTCTCGAACGCACTTTCGTGATGTAACACCTGTGCCTCCACGGCCATCAAACAAATACCGAACCAATGAAATATTATATTTCATACTTGGGATTTGTAAAAATATGTGTATCATTTGCACATATCAATTCTTGTTCAATTTCAAACTCTAAATCGCTTTCTGGAAGGTTATACGCGCACCGATGCGTAAATATAACCAGTTTAATGCAACGAACACTCCGGAATAGTGACATAGGCTTAACATACCTTAAATAACCTTTACATAACTTAGAAATAAGTTTTGAAGGCTTTGGTATGGCAAAAACAAGCTAATTCGCTTACAGGGACTAAAGTTGACAAACTGCGAAAGTATACCAATTTGAACTGTAACAGACATTCCAGAGCATGACCATAAGTTAAACATACCTTAAATATCCTTTACATAGCTTAGAAATAGGCTTTGAGGGGTTCGGTGTGCTAAAATAAACTTTTGGGTCATTCAGGGACTAAAAGTGTCAAAAAAGTGCACAAGTTTGTATTTTCGCGCATAACTTACGTTCTGAATACATCCGGACATCCAAAAATTTATGTAAGCACTAAAATAATTTATTTTAGTGTTCGCCATAAGAAAAATCCATTCGTCGCGTCATTTGGATCGTTTTTCGCGCTTATGCGCATTCCGTCGTAATTAAGCGAACATCGCGTTCGTACGACCAAACGAACAATCATCCGGCGTATTTTTGAGCATGTTTTGAGTTCCCTATACTTTAACTTCATTTTAGAGCCTTGAAATGAGGTTAACGGGGTTCAAACGCATCGAAAAAGGCCTTAAACACGTGCAGGGACCATTTCTGCCAATTCTGAAACTTTTCTGATTCAGGGGAGTGCTAGCGTAGCGCAAGCCCTAAGGGCCTACCCGTCGCGCTACGCGACTGCATGATCAGACCAGATTCAATGTTTTAACATCAGAATTCAGCTGATTAATCCTCCACCACACATTCTCACATGTCTAGTCAGCGGATAAGAACCATTTTTAGCTACCATGAGTTTCCGACAAGTGTACGCCTCGGATCATGGCACGTTTTCCATGAAACGATCCTAACGGTTACCCGAAAACTATAAATAACCCATCACCCCAACCTCATTTCTTACAAGAATTCTGATTTGAGAGCTCTAAGTTGAAACCATTGTTTCATACCTGAGTTCTTGGATCGGGATTAGCATTCGGGGACCCTTCGTAAGTATTCTTTCGTTCTTTTCCTTATTTATTGCTTTTCGAGTCCAAAAGTCAAACTTTGTTTGACTTTCAGCGTTGACCAGTAATGGTCAATGCGAAGTTCTTTTGAACTTCGCAACGTGAGTGTAATCACGTTGGTCATAGTCCCTTGGGACTATGCCCACTGATTACCACGTTGTCTAGGGTCGTAGGGTAAGCGATCTAATGAATCGCTTATACCTCGAACCCGACCCATTTGGTCGATCATTAGGATCCGACCAAACACATTAGGTGACCATAGTGTAGGGAATAACCTTCCGAGGTTATACCCTATGGTCACATCGTTTAAGTAGTTGTATGATAGGTAGTTTATATGCCTTAGGTAAATTACCAGAATACCCTTTTCATGTATAATTGGTAATTAAGCATATGTAACCTAAACTTTTGTCACATAACTGATTATGTAACATGTTTAGGCATATAACACTTGTCATAGGACTAGTTAGGCGGTCTGAACGCGTTTCACGCGAACGACGCGTTAAAGTAGCATAAGCTACCTAAACGGGTCATAATGGGTCGTAAATACTTAGGTTAAGTTTCATTTAGTATGTAGGCTTTGTTAAACCAAATGACACGAGTCTCTACACTCGTTTGGTTTACAAACCCTCATGCTACCCGATCTTCCGATTTAGGTCCGGTTTATTAATATAGTTACCTATAGTAGGTGCCGTTTGATATCCGCGATCTCTAGTTTTGTTTGGTTGTTGTTCAAGACCTCCAAGCATTATCAGTCGAGTACATTATTCCCCTCTTTTACTGTTTTCAAACTGTTTTGGGGTGAATCATGTGTACCTATCTGTTACTTTCATGTTTTCCAAAAGTATAATTGATTATACATGTTATTACTTATCATTTGACAAACTGAATAACTATATATGATTTAAACATTGATTTTCTCAAAGAACATAAAATAAATTGTTGAATTGTACTTATTTTATGTTCACCAGACCGATTGTTAGTATGATATAGCGCTATAGGATTTGACACCCCATTCCTGTTGTCATGGAATGTCTGAAACCAATTTGTTGCTCCATCCAAATAGGGATTTCCTTTGTGGTATTCCTATAGTCTCAAAGGTGTATTTTGATGCACTAGGTCTGAATGAATTCTTAAATCACACTATCAAAGTATAGTTGAATATACTCTCATGTGTGGTATTGTACAAAACCAACATATATATAATTATCACATCTAAAACATATTTTGATATGTTATTTATGAAACCAAAATATAGTTTAAATATGTTATTTATCACATCTAAAGCATATTTTGATATGTTATATATGAAACCAAAACATAGTTTAATATGTTACTTACGAATCCAAAGTATACTCTTAATATGCTACTATAAGGTTATTTGTTTAATCTTACATTTATTTATACAAATCACATTGAATACATATTACATGATTTACATTAGACATGAACATTTTACATCTTGATGGTTTGGTTTGAATAAGTGATTAAGTAACGATGCGTGTGTAATATGATACAAGCATGGTGGATACGCCGCTGGTACTTCCTATATATAAGTGTTTGTATGGTATTACATATATCGCAGCGTTATTTGAATCATTTCAGTTTGATACATATAAACATTTTATACAAATAACATACTTTTCACAAGACATTTATTTACAAACAACTTATCTTATACAAACTCATTTTACATGGTTATTCATTTAATCATGCATTATTCTCTTATTTATACATATCATCTGAACTTATCATTGTTTTCAAATAATTTACTAAAACAAATGTTTTTGGGTTAAGAGTCATGGCTACGAGGTTTTACAAATTATAACCCGCTTGATTTGAGTTGGTTAATTAAGTTGCAATATTACACTCTTTTCTAAACAAGGTTTTTAAATAAAGTATTGCAACGTCTAAACTAGCCATGATTTCGACACTCCTACAAAACCAATGTATTCGCCAGCATTTCTTTGCTGACCTCGTTTTTACACATGTTTCAGGTACTGCTTTACAATGATTGTTGATACATGCTACATTTAGGATGGACTCGTGCCTTAGCGACTTAAAACGAGACAATAACTAGTTAACTTATGTTATGTACCCTTTGTTTCTTGTTTAAACAATGTAAACTCTCATAATTGATTAATAAAACGAAACTTTAATTGCCATGGATTTGAAACGATTAATTCTGTTACAACACTCCCCGACATTTCCGCCACGTTTTGTATGTTCTACGTGGTCGGGGTGTGACACGTGAGAACGACGCGTTAAAGTAGCATAGACTACCTTAACTGGTCGTAAGCACTTAGGATAGGTTCCGATTTAGAATGTAGGCTATGTTAAACTATATCACATGAGTTCCAATGCTCATTTGGTTTACGAGGCCTCATTCTACCCGATCTCCCGATTTAGGTGTCGATTTATTAACATAGCGATCTGATTACTAGGTACCACCTGATTTCCTTGGTTTGCCCGAGCTTTGTTAAGTTCATTTAATCGAGGATACTTTGTAATTCAATGTGAGTTCATAGTTCCCCTCTTTTATCGTTTTCGAATGTTTTGAGGTGATTCATATGTGCTAAATGATTTTGAGTTTTCTAAAACGAATGTTATGGTTTATATTAAACACAACGATTTAAATTATATGAACAAACTTGTTGGGGCATTGGACGAACGACAATTGAATGACATTCATTAACTATATTTAAGCCGACCAGTAGTACGTTATCGTACCATAGGATATTATGATACCATAGGATCTGACAAATCCCTATCGGACTTTCACCATGGTTATGGGGGTAATGTGGGTAACGACAGAACCTGATAATTGTTAACTTTGTCACACCCTGACTTTTGCGGAAGCGTGATTATGTGTGACTTGCTTAATATCATTGCATTCAATCATAACAACAACTATATGATAAAACTAGCGATGATCTTCCATTAAATAAGTTTAAAAACATAAAAACATTGTCTTGACACGTAGACTTCAAATTCGGATTACAAACCATACGAATTGTTTAAAGTTCCATAAGGACGCAACAAAAGATATTAGATAAAACCAGGCTTTGGAAGATGTGTGTTGTCCAGGATAAGACACACTAACCAAACCCTAAGACCATGGATGACATCCTTTATTCTTAACATAACTTGGAACCTTTCAACGCCCTGCCAGATCCACCTTTAATTCCCGGAAATACATGTAGTTTGAAAACATCAACAAAAGTTGAGCGAGTTCATGTGTTTGTTTTGTATGCACCAATAAACCTTTGAATCAGTGAAAGTATGTAGGTATGTTTCTAAATCCTGGTATGAAAGAGAATATGAACAGATCAATTAATGGTTTGCAAGACCATTAACATGTGTGCAACGGTGCAGGAAGGCTCAATCCTTTGTGTATTTCGTACCGGGCCTCCCGGCAGGAACGACATAGTCACCACATGCGGTCAACTCGCGGACCCGTGGGTGGGGCTCGCAACACCCAAATAGATCTATCACTCATGCCCCTCGGTCCTTATAAAGGATTAATGGTCTCAAGTTAATGCCTACCCATTCACATGATCTAACAGTTCATTTCTTAGTTAACCTTTTGTAATCGTAATCATTTGTAACATGTATTTCACCCCCGAAGTTATAAAACGTAAACAGTTAAACAAAGGGGGACATGAACTCACTGTCGTATTCCGGAGCGTATTTATACGTACGAGTATACGTATTTTTATTCTGTTTATTAAGTATCCTTATACTTAATTTTGTATAAGTTTTTCCAGAATAATATTTCTAGTAAAAATACTTCAATATATATATATATATATATATATAGGGAGGGGCTCATGCGAGAACCACCCTTATTGTGAGAACCTTGAGAACCAATGTGAACACAACCTAAAATAGCTAAAAAAACCTAAAAAAAAAACCTAACCCCACCCCCCCCCCCCCAAAAAAAAACCTAAACCCCCCACCCCCCAAAAAAACCTAAACCCCCCCCCCCCCAAGCTAAATGCTAAAAAAACCTAAAAAAAAACCTAAAAAAACCTAAAAAAAACCTAACCCCAACCCCCCCCCCCCAAAACCTAAACCCCCCCTCCCCCACCCCCCAAAAACCTAAACCCCCCCCAACCCCCCCCCCCCAACCAGCTAAAATGCTAAAAACTAAACCCCCAAAAAACCTAAAAAAATCTAAAAATTTTTTTTTGAAATTTTTAATATTTTTTATGTTAAAATCGCTACTTTTAGAAGCAAAAAAAAATTTTTTTTTTTTAAAAAAAAAATTTTTGGCTTCGAAAAGTAGCGATTTTTTTATAAAAAATATTAAAAAATTCCAAAAAAAAATTTTTGTGTGATTTTTAGCTATTTTTAGGCATTTTTGGTGTGTTCACATTGGTTCTCGCGGTTCTCACAATAAGAGGTGGTTCTCGCATGATCTTCTCCCTATATATATATATATATATATATTTATATTTCCAAGATATATATTTTGAGAAATGCTACTTAGAAAAATTATTTATAATTTTTCCTTTGTCAAAATCATTTGTGTTTTCATATAAGTTCCAAAAATAATATATTTTCAAGTCTAACTTGGAAAATATATATATATATATATATATATGCTTATTTTTCTCCAAAAATAATATGTTCCGTTTTTGTTTGAGAAAAATATATATTTCTTCCAACAATAATATATCTTCTAATATTTCCAAGACAATACATATTTTTTATTCACCCAAAAATAATATATCTTCTTCTTGTCAAAAATATATGATATAACTTTGTAATAATCGTGAAAAACATATTTTGTCCTCTTGGTGTCCAAAATATTATTTACCAAAAATATACTTGTGAATAAGTTTTCCGGAATATTTTTGTGAGTTGTATTCCTTGTTCGGTTTTTACCAGTATTTTGTGTATAACTTGTATGTTCATATTCTTGAAATTTTGGTAATATTTTGGATTGTAATTTTTGGTATTTAGATGAGTTATATTATTTCAAATCCTAAAATAATATAACTAATACACATAATATACAAATAATCACACACATGGTGACTTCTAAATATATATTTCCTAAATACATATTTAGTCACTTTTATTTATAAAAACCAACCTCCAATATTTATAATTTTTGTAACAAAAATTATGGAAAAGTTTATATAAAAATTTATGTTTTAAAATACACTTGTAAATATTTGTTTAGAAATATTTTTCTAAGTGTTTAATTTTTAGAAAAAAATTGCCATAGTTTCCCTAAAAATGGAGGTTTCCATGTCTTGAAGGCATATCATTTTCTTTTGTAAAATCAACACAATCAATCAACAATAAACATTCTACACTTACCAATTTTGCCAAAAACAAGCATAAACTACCGCTTCATGAACTTGAAATTTTATAAAAATTTGTACTAACTTACTAGTGTTTTTAGTAAGTCTTGTTACCCTTTAAAGTGTGATAGATTCTTTAAAAACATCATTTTTAAATAATTTAGATCTTTACAACTTACAATCTTATTTTCTAAAAATGTTTCTTCATGGATTTTTCTTGTTACACATATACTTCTACACTTAGTTAACCACCAAAAATAAGGTTTGTTTGTTTAAGAACCAAGATTTAGTAAAACTTGTATTTTTAACTTGGTTTCTTGAGAAATCATTCATGAAATTTTAGATCTACAAGTATTACAACTTACTTTGATCATTATTTTACAAGAAAACCACATATTCTTTCAAGTTCATGTTCTATATGAGGATGATCTATAATCCTACAACATTTTCATCCTCTCATCTTGCTAGATTATGTTTTTAATCATGTTCTAGCAAGATCATATGATAATTAACATCAAATACATGAATAAACAACAATCATCAAGCATAACAACACATAAACATTAAGATTTCTTATGTATTCAAGCTTATGTTCATGTTTCTTAATGTTCTTCAAGATTATCATTATGTATCTTCTTTTAACCACTAAGATATGATGTAAAATGGAGTGTAGGATGTTCTTACCACTAGCTCAAGGCTAGGGATGATCAAGAGGTGAAATAGAGTGGATAAAAGCTAATGAAGAAGGTCCTTGAACTTCCGTAAGCTCCTAGCTTCTTTATGCAACCTCTAACACCTTTGAGTATGCTTGAAATGTATGAGAATGATTGAATGATGGTGAGTGTGTGTGGGTTGGGTTTCGGCCGAGAACACAAGAGGAGGAAGAGGAGAAGATGTGTGTGTTTTAGTTTGTGAGGATATGAGACTTAGATCACTTAGGTTATACTTATAACCATTTTAAGACTTTAACCCAAGGTTCATATGTTCTAAAAGCACCAACATGATCTAGTTTTTAATTGAAAGAAAATCACAAGTGTGGGGGCCATGTTGGCCGTCCACTAGGGGGGGGGAGGGTAGTAGGCTAGGGTTAAACTAATGGATAGTTATTAGTTAAAATTCAAGTATGTAGTTAGAGATTTGGTTACTAGATATTTTTATAGTGTTATGATGTTTGGGGACCATAACTAGCTTGGTAATGTTAAACAGTGCTTCTAGTGAAAATTTGGTGTTTCGGGTAGTGTCCGGTTGTTCGGTTGATTACCGGTTCGTTAAGGTGCTAAACTATGCAGTTTACTGTGCTTTATGTTACCTTTTGTGACACTTTTGAATCCTGACACTTAGGAAAGCATTCAGGACCATTTAACCATATTTCTGCATGGTATTAGAGTGTTCAAATGCTGAATTTGCTGATTTTCTATAGAATTCTGCAGTTTATGTGAGTTTTAGGCACTTTCCGGCACTTAAACTATCACTAGAAAGGCAGTTTTATGATCCTTACTTTCCTACACACTATACTAGTGTAATACTTGGTTTCTGGCTCATCCTGTGTCTCAACACACTGTATGTCTATGTACTGAACTCTGTCAGCATTTTCCTAATTTGTCTGATAACTGTGCTAACTGTGTTCGTGCATCATTTGAGTCAATAAAGTTCTCATGCATTAATGATATGACATTAAGCAATATGTGATGCACATGTAAGTATAAAGCAGAAATCAGAAGGTAATTCAAGTCATTAATTTTAATGCAGCACAGTCATTAAGCACTAATTATGGTTTAATATTTGTACAGATACCTGGAATTTTGACAGTTGTCACATTTTCCCCCTATTAAGAAAATTTCATTACGAAATTTTAAGCTTTACTACTAGCAGCAGGGGTGTTGGGGAACAAATGCGGGTATTTTGCTTTCATGAGGTCTTCACGCTCCCAAGTGAACTCTGGGCCGTGATGCGCATTCCATCGAACCTTGACGAGTTTAACACTACTCCTCTAAGTCTTGTTAACTTTCCAATCAGTAACCTCAACGGGGTCTTCGGTAAAGTGGAGTGTGTCATCAATGTGAACTTCGTCAGCAGGAATAACCATTGTTTCTTGTGTTGGACTCTTCTTCAGATTAGATACATAAAATGTATCATGAGCACCATTAAGTTCTGCTGGTAGCTCCAACTTGTATGCTACAGGACCAACTCTTTCCAGGATTTTGAACGGTCCAATAAATCGTGGGTTTAACTTACCACGCTTCCCAAAGCGTGCCACACCTTTCCAAGGTGAAACTTTCAACAAAACCATATCACCCACTTCGAATTCCAAAGGTTTCCTTCTTTGGTCCGCATAGCTCTTTTGTCGATCGCGCGCCACCTTGATGCGCTCTCAGATCTGTATGATCTTGTCAGTCGTTTCTTGGACCAGTTCGGGACCAATCAGCTGTCTATCACCTACATCTGCCCAGCATAACTGTGAGCGACACTTTCGTCAGTAGAGAGCCTTGAACGGTGCATCTTGAATGCTTGTATGGTAACTGTTGTTATAGGAGAACTCAAACAAAGGTAGGTGAGTGTCCCATCTGCCACCCAAGTCCATTACAAGCGTCTGAATCGTTCTCTCACTTTGACCGTCCGTCTGTGGATGAAATGCTGTACTCAGATTCAACTGAGAACCAAACGCTTCTTGGAAGGATTGCCAAATCCTGGACACAAATCTCCCATCTATATAAGATATAATCGAGATAGGCACTCCATGACGTGCGACTATCTCCCTTAGGTACATCTCAGCTAGCTTACCTGTGTTATCTTTCTCCTTGATCGGCAAAAAGTGTGCAGACTTTTTCAGACGGTCCACGATTACCCAAATCGTATCATGACCTCTGGGTGTCTTGGGAAACTTCGTTATGAAATCCATTGAGATTTGTTCCCACTTCCACATAGGTATCTCAGGTTGCTGCCGAAGACCTGAAGGCTTCTGATACTCGGCCTTTACCTTGGCACAAGTCAAACATTTTCCAACATAAGTAGCCACGTCGCCCTTAAGTCTTGGCCACCAGTAATAATCCTTCAAATCTTGGTACATCTTGTCCGATCCTGGGTGGATCGAGTACCTCGATTTATGAGCTTCATAAAAAATAACATCTCTAAGACCACCAAAAATCGGAACCCAAATGTCACACCCCGACCACGTAGAACATACAAAACGTGGCGGAAATGTCGAGGAGTGTTGTAACAGAATTAATGTTTCAAATCCATGGCAATTGAAGTTTCGTTTTATTAATCAAAAGTGTTACAATGTCTTAATAAACAAAGAAGTACAACATAATTAACTAGTCTTGTCTCGTTTTAAGTCACTAAGGCACAGGTCCGCCTAAGTATGTCTTGATAAGTCCTATGCTTCATCTCCTGAAAACACATGTGAAAATAGGTACGTCAGCATAAAAATGCCGGTGAGATACATAGGTTTTGTGAAAATAGAATTCATGACTTATGTTGGAGAAAATGTTTAGTCATGAACCTTGTAATTTGCTTTGTCTTGTAAATCATTTGAAAAACAATAAGTTCAGATGATATGTATAAATAAGTGAAATAATGTATGGTTAAATGAATAACCATTTAAGATGAGTTTGTATAAGATAAGTTGTTTGCAAAACAATGTCTTGTGAAAAGTATGTTATTTGTATAAAATGTTCTATGTATCAAACTGAAATGATTCAAATAACGCTACGACATGTAATACCATACAAACACTTATATATAGGAAGTACCAGCGGCGTATCCACCATGTTTGTATCATATTACACACGCATCGTTACTTAATCACTTAATCAAACCAAACCACCAATATAGAATGTCTATGTTTAATAATTGAAGAAATGTTTATGTATGGTAAGTAATGTAAAGTTAAACGAATAACCTTATAGTAGCATATAAAAAGTATACTTTGGATTTGTAAGTAGCATATTAAACTATGTTTTTGGTTTAGTAAGTAACATATCAAAATATGCTTTGGATGTGATAAATAACATATTAAACTATGTTTTTGGTTTAGTAAGTAACATATCAAAATATGCTTTGGATGATTAATAAAATAAATATGTTGGTTTTGAACAATACCACACATGAGAGTATATCAAACTATACTTTAATAGTGTGATTTAAGAATTCATTCAGACCTGGTGCATCAAAATACACCTTTGAGACTATAAGGATACCACAAAGGCAATCCCTATTTGGATGGAGCAACAAATTGGTTTCAGACATTCCATGCCAACAGGAATGGGGTGTCAAATCCTATAGCGCTATATCATACTAACAATCGGTCTGGTGAACAAAATAAGTACAATTCAACCATTTATTTTATGTTTTTAGAGAAATCAGTGTTTAAAACCATAGATAGTCATTTAGTTTGTCAAAAGATAAGTAATAACTTGTATGATCAAATGTCAAAATGTAAGTATGTGATGAAATCAGTTGTACTAAGTAATGCACACAATGGGCACACGTAGCATGAAATGTAATGTAAAATGATGTACCAAGTATGCTAAGTTAACATACGAAGCAGAAAAGTCATGTAAATCGATGTACTAATAGTGTACTAATGAACATAACCAGTATATGATGTGAAAACAGGAAAGCATGAAAGTAACAAGTAGGCACATGTGTTTCACCCCAAAACAGTTTGGAAAACAGTAAAAGAGGGGTCTATGTACTCACTTGATATTGCTCAGATGTCTAAAGATAACCACCAAGTAATGCTAGAGATCTCGGAATCAAACGGCACCTAATATAGGTAACTATGTTAACAACCGGACCTAAATCGGAAGACTGGGTAGTATTAGGGTTTGTAAACCAAATGAGTGTAGGAACTCATATGATATGGTTTAACAAAGCCTACATACTAAATGAAACTTAACTTAAGTGCTTTCGACCCATTACGACCCGTTTAGGTAGCTTATGCTACTTTAACGCGTCGTTCGCGTGAAACGCGTTCGGACCGCCTAACTAGCCCTATGACAAGTGTTATATGCCTAAACATGTTACATAATCAGTTATGTGGCAAAAGTTTAGGTTACATATGCTAAATTACCAATTATGCATGAAAAGGGTATTCTGGTAATTTACCTAAGGCATATAAACAACCTATCATACAACTACTCAAACGATGTGACCATAGGGTATAACCTCGGAAGGTTATTCCCTACCTACTATGGTCACCTAATGTATTTGGTCGGATCCTAATGATCGACCAAATGGGTCGAGTTCGAAGGTATAGGTGATTTATCAGATCGCCTACCCTACGACTCTAGACAACGTGGTAATCAGTGGGCATAGTCCCAAGGGACTATGACCAACGTGATTACACTCACGTTGCGAAGTTCAAACGAACTTCGCATTGACCATAAGCTGGTCAACGCTGAAAGTCAAACAAAGTTTGACTTTCTGACTCTAAAAGCAATAAAATAAGGAAAAGAACGAAAGAATACTTACCCAGGGTCCCCGAATGCTAATCCCGATCCAAGAACTCAGGTATGAAACAATGGTTTCAACTTAGAGCTCTCAAATCAGAATTCTTGTAAGTTTTAAAGCAATGGGGGGTGGGGTATTTATAGTATTCGGGTAACCGTTAAGATCATTTCATGGAATAACGTGATTCGATCACATCCGTACACTTGTTGGAAGGTTATGGAAGCTAAAATATGATCTTATCAGCTGACTAAGCGAATTAGAACATGTGGTGGAGGATGGAACAGCTGCAAACAGGCTGTGAAATACACTGCATCTGGTCTGCAGACCCCTAGCGCACCGCTACGTTAAAAGTGTAGCGCACCGCTAGGCCCTAGTTTGGCAGAATTACACTTTTGGTCCCTGTATTGCAATCAACCCATTTTCGACACGTTTAAGGCCCGTTAACCCCATTTCAAAGCTCTAAAATGAAGTTAAAGTATAGGGAACTTAAAACATGTTCAAAAATATCTCGGATGTCGGTTCGTTTGGCCGTACGAACGCGATGTTCGCTTAATTACGACGGAATGCGCATAAGCGCGAAAAACGAACCAAAAGACGCGACGAATGGATTTTTCTTATGGCGAACACTAAAATAAAATATTTTAGTGCTTACATAAATTTTTGGATGTCCGGAAGTATTCAGAACGTAAGTTATGCGCGAAAATGCAAACTTGTGCACTTTTTGACACTTTTAGTCCCTGAATGACCCAAAAGTTTATTTTAGCACACCGAACACCTCAAAGCCTATTTTTAAGCTATATAAAGGATATTTATGGTATGTTTAACTTATGGCCATGTTCCGGAATGTCTGTTACAGCTCAAATTGGCATACTTTCGCAGTTTGTCAACTTTAGTCCCTGTAAGCGATTTAACTTGATTTTGCCATACCAAAGCCTTCAAAACTTATTTCTAAGTTATGTAAAGGTTATTTAAGGTATGTTAAGTCTATTTCACTATTCCAGAGTGTTTGTTGCATTAAACTGGTTATATTTACGCACCAGTGCGTGTATAACCTTCCAGAAAGTGATTTAGAGCTTGAAATTGAACTAGAGTTGATATGTGCAAATGATACACATATATTTAACAAATCCCAAGTATGAAATACAATGTTTCATTGGTTTGGCATTTTTCTGATGGTTGAAGTGACACAGGTGTTACAGTCTCCCCTACTTTAGGAAATTTCGTCCCGAAATTTAATTTTAGAGGAAACTTGTGAAGACAGCTGTGACGATTTCGCCTTCTAATAGATCCTTTAAACCCTTAAGTAAAACTCTGGGCCATGTTAGGAATTTTAGCGAATTTGTTAACCATCAAAGTGAATTCCTTGCAGTAGTAAAACATGGAATTTTGAACTACGAACAGAAGAACGTTTCTTATGAAGACTTATCATAGGAAACTTGGTGTGTGATTGAGATCAGAATTGAGAATAAATGACATTGGTCGAGGTCCAAGACTTCTCCCGTATCATTATTCTTGTCACTATAGGTCTTAACACATGACAAAGCTTCCTGTGGTTTCTGTGCACTGAATTCCATAATTATGTAGGCCTCCATAATTACGTAATTCCTTGCCCAGTCCGCACAGTTCATTTCATAATGCGTAGAGGAAAAAAAAATCAATTGAATAAACATGAAGCGACCTGACTAGACCACCAAAGGGTCCTTTTAATTTGACCAATGAACGAGCCTTTTAATTAGATCAACGCATGATCTTCTTAACTAGACCGTCGCACAATCTCGTTAAATAGACCACTTAAGGGATCTTATAAATTATATCATCACATGATATTTCTAATCAGATTTTCAAAATCAATCTGTTTGACCAGACCATGCAAGAGGTCCAATTTATAGAATAGTACTTTAAAACCCAAAGGACTTGACTACTACGTAGAAGTCCATTAAGGATTTAAGATAGTATCTTTGGATATCCTTCTATGAATCCCTCATATAAGATATGGAAGATTCTACGAGGATTTGGATGGGTCACAAACAACCACAAAACATAGAAGAAAACACATAAGCACATAATTAGTTAACTTGATTCTTTAATTCGTTCTCTTTAGGTATAGATAATTAAAGCACACTAGGAATCCAATCCATGGATTTCATTTGGCACTTTAATCTTTTCAAGAATCTATCTTATGAAGATAGAAGGATTCTTAGTAAGAGTTTGGCTTTGTTTCTTAAAAGAAACAAGTGTTTAAGGTTCTAGGGGAGATCACAAGTGATCATAAAATGACAGAACCACACGAGTAGTTTGTATTTGGGTTGACATCATAAGGTTGTATCAAACATTCACACAATCGTATCAGTTTTTGCAAAAATAAAAACGACGAATTTTTATTTATATAACAACTGACTTGTCTTTAAACGTCAAAGATTACAACCAAGGGAAATAACAAAACACTAGTTGTTTACTGCTGCATCATTGTTTCCGTCTGCCTTATTGATGTTAAATGCTCATCCACGCGCTGGAGGTGCGTTAACAAGTCTTGGGCAATTGTTCCTGTAGTGGGTAAGGTCACCACAGTTATAACATGACCCCGGAGGGAACCGTGCTTGAACAGCAGCAGGGTTTGCAGCAGCTTGATTTGCAAAACGACAAACATTGATCAAATGTCCCAACCGCCCACAGTGGGTACATTTGTGACACTGTTCTTGCGCTAGATGATGACGGTTGCATTTGTTGCACAAAGGTGCGGTACCAACATAGTTTTGCCTTTTGCGAGGTTGTGCTGGTTGGTTTAGTGCAACCTGTTTGTCTTGAGCAGATACAGCGCAGTTTTGAGAGGCTTTGCGCTTCTTCTTCTTGGATACCTCAGCATGTTCTTCCTTTGGTTCCACTTGAGCAGTCTTGTCGGATGGTCTTGGGTCACCCTTCCGAAACAACTTTTTCTTTCTGATGTGGGATTCAGTCAAAGTGGCAGACAATTCAATGGCTTGTCTGACAGTAGTAGGGTTGCTGCCAGTAACAATATCCTGAACTAGGTCAGGAAGACCATCAGTATATTTCTCGATTGCCTTATCCACAGGAGTAACCATAGCAGGACACAACAGGCTCAATTCTTCAAAACGGTCAGTATAGGCTCGATGCTCGCCACTGTCTTGCTTCAAATCATCAAACTCCCTCTCCAAAGCTCGCAGTTCATGACGAGGGCAAAACTCCTTCATCATAAGAGCCCTAAGCTCAGCCCAAGTCTGCGCTAATGCTACATCAGCACCGCGATCTCTCATCACCCCGTTCCACCACGTGAGAGCCCTCTTCTGAAACACACTCGAAGAAAACTCGACCTTGCGATTTTCAGGACACTGAACGTGACGGAAAGTATTCTCAATGCTTTCGAACCATTGAAGAAGCCCAGTTGCTCCCTCAGAACCACTAAACTTGAGTGGTTTAGCCGAGTTGAAACTCTTGAAGTTGCATGGAGCGTTGTTGTTGTTGATGGCTTGCATCATTTGAGCATAAAGATTTGGGAAGGCAACAGCCATTTGATTGTCGCGTCGAGGAGGCATTCTAAAAGAGGAACATGAAAAGAAACGAGTGAGAGATTTAGACGAAATGAATGAGATGAATCAAATCTGATGAAAGCAAGGATAGTGGTCATTTGTTTGTTACTACAAAGTAAACAAACTACACACAGTGACTAATCAAAGTAAATGGATTAAAATAATGTATCGCGAAGACATGCTCGCCTATAAGTGAACACTCATCCCAAGAATTCCCAGGTAAGCACAACTGGTCTCGCGTCTGATGAGATGTATACGAAGTGCTTGCCTAGACAGAAAACCCAGAATACAGGCATTCACCCTTCCAGTTTGCACGTGTTCACATTATTTAAAACCCAAAACCTTAACGAAATTTTGAAAACTCAAAGGGGTTCAAAACCATATAATAAAGGGTTCAAAACCTTACAATAGAGAGTTCAAAACCTAGTAATCTATCATCCTAGAACAGATGATTAGTTTTCAAAGCAGTTTTGAAATTTATGTTCTTGTTGTGGTCGTCGCCTAAGGATAGGTGACGGTATTGTTTTATGACTAAACGCAAGTAAACTCGCGTTAGGGTCCTAGAAAAGTTATAGACTAGGTCAAAGCATTACTAATAACCTAATTCCCTATAACCATTGGCTCTGATACCATCTTTTCTGTCACACCCCGACCACGTAGAACATACAAAACGTGGCGGAAATGTCGAGGAGTGTTGTAACAGAATTAATGTTTCAAATCCATGGCAATTGAAGTTTTGTTTTATTAATCAAAAGTGTTACAATGTCTTAATAAACAAAGAAGTACAACATAATTAACTAGTCTTGTCTCGTTTTAAGTCACTAAGGCACAGGTCCGCCTAAGTATGTCTTGATAAGTCCTATGCTTCATCTCCTGAAAACACATGTGAAAATAGGTACGTCAGCATAAAAATGCCGGTGAGATACATAGGTTTTGTGAAAATAGAATTCATGACTTATGTTGGAGAAAATGTTTAGTCATGAACCTTGTAATTTGCTTTGTCTTGTAAATCATTTGAAAAACAATAAGTTCAGATGATATGTATAAATAAGTGAAATAATGTATGGTTAAATGAATAACCATTTAAGATGAGTTTGTATAAGATAAGTTGTTTGTAAAACAATGTCTTGTGAAAAGTATGTTATTTGTATAAAATGTTCTATGTATCAAACTGAAATGATTCAAATAACGCTACGACATGTAATACCATACAAACACTTATATATAGGAAGTACCAGCGGCGTATCCACCATGTTTGTATCATATTACACACGCATCGTTACTTAATCACTTAATCAAACCAAACCACCAATATAGAATGTCTATGTTTAACAATTGAAGAAATGTTTATGTATGGTAAGTAATGTAAAGTTAAACGAATAACCTTATAGTAGCATATAAAAAGTATACTTTGGATTTGTAAGTAGCATATTAAACTATGTTTTTGGTTTAGTAAGTAACATATCAAAATATGCTTTGGATGTGATAAATAACATATTAAACTATGTTTTTGGTTTAGTAAGTAACATATCAAAATATGCTTTGGATGATTAATAAAATAAATATGTTGGTTTTGAACAATACCACACATGAGAGTATATCAAACTATACTTTAATAGTGTGATTTAAGAATTCATTCAGACCTGGTGCATCAAAATACACCTTTGAGACTATAAGGATACCACAAAGGCAATCCCTATTTGGATGGAGCAACAAATTGGTTTCAGACATTCCATGCCAACAGGAATGGGGTGTCAAATCCTATAGCGCTATATCATACTAACAATCGGTCTGGTGAACAAAATAAGTACAATTCAACCATTTATTTTATGTTTTTAGAGAAATCAGTGTTTAAAACCATAGATAGTCATTTAGTTTGTCAAAAGATAAGTAATAACTTGTATGATCAAATGTCAAAATGTAAGTATGTGATGAAATCAGTTGTACTAAGTAATGCACACAATGGGCACACGTAGCATGAAATGTAATGTAAAATGATGTACCAAGTATGCTAAGTTAACATACGAAGCAGGAAAGTCATGTAAATCGATGTACTAATAGTGTACTAATGAACATAACCAGTATATGATGTGAAAACAGGAAAGCATGAAAGTAACAAGTAGGCACATGTGTTTCACCCCAAAACAGTTTGGAAAACAGTAAAAGAGGGGTCTATGTACTCACTTGATATTGCTCAGATGTCTAAAGATAACCACCAAGTAATGCTAGAGATCTCGGAATCAAACGGCACCTAATATAGGTAACTATGTTAACAACCGGACCTAAATCGGAAGACTGGGTAGTATTAGGGTTTGTAAACCAAATGAGTGTAGGAACTCATATGATATGGTTTAACAAAGCCTACATACTAAATGAAACTTAACTTAAGTGCTTTCGACCCATTACGACCCGTTTAGGTAGCTTATGCTACTTTAACGCGTCGTTCGCGTGAAACGCGTTCGGACCGCCTAACTAGCCCTATGACAAGTGTTATATGCCTAAACATGTTACATAATCAGTTATGTGGCAAAAGTTTAGGTTACATATGCTAAATTACCAATTATGCATGAAAAGGGTATTCTGGTAATTTACCTAAGGCATATAAACAACCTATCATACAACTACTCAAACGATGTGACCATAGGGTATAACCTCGGAAGGTTATTCCCTACCTACTATGGTCACCTAATGTATTTGGTCGGATCCTAATGATCGACCAAATGGGTCGAGTTCGAAGGTATAGGCGATTTATCAGATCGCCTACCCTACGACTCTAGACAACGTGGTAATCAGTGGGCATAGTCCCAAGGGACTATGACCAACGTGATTACACTCACGTTGCGAAGTTCAAACGAACTTCGCATTGACCATAAGCTGGTCAACGCTGAAAGTCAAACAAAGTTTGACTTTCTAACTCTAAAAGCAATAAAATAAGGAAAAGAACGAAAGAATACTTACCCAGGGTCCCCGAATGCTAATCCCGATCCAAGAACTCAGGTATGAAACAATGGTTTCAACTTAGAGCTCTCAAATCAGAATTCTTGTAAGTTTTAAAGCAATGGGGGGTGGGGTATTTATAGTATTCGGGTAACCGTTAAGATCATTTCATGGAATAACGTGATTCGATCACATCCGTACACTTGTTGGAAGGTTATGGAAGCTAAAATATGATCTTATCAGCTGACTAAGCGAATTAGAACATGTGGTGGAGGATGGAACAGCTGCAAACAGGCTGTGAAATACACTGCATCTGGTCTGCAGACCCCTAGCGCACCGCTACGTTAAAAGTGTAGCGCACCGCTAGGCCCTAGTTTGGCAGAATTACACTTTTGGTCCCTGTATTGCAATCAGCCCATTTTCGACACGTTTAAGGCCCGTTAACCCCATTTCAAAGCTCTAAAATGAAGTTAAAGTATAGGGAACTTAAAACATGTTCAAAAATATCTCGGATGTCGGTTCGTTTGGCCGTACGAACGCGATGTTCGCTTAATTACGACGGAATGCGCATAAGCGCGAAAAACGAACCAAAAGACGCGACGAATGGATTTTTCTTATGGCGAACACTAAAATAAAATATTTTAGTGCTTACATAAATTTTTGGATGTCCGGAAGTATTCAGAACGTAAGTTATGCGCGAAAATGCAAACTTGTGCACTTTTTGACACTTTTAGTCCCTGAATGACCCAAAAGTTTATTTTAGCACACCGAACACCTCAAAGCCTATTTTTAAGCTATATAAAGGATATTTATGGTATGTTTAACTTATGGCCATGTTCCGGAATGTCTGTTACAGCTCAAATTGGCATACTTTCGCAGTTTGTCAACTTTAGTCCCTGTAAGCGATTTAACTTGATTTTGCCATACCAAAGCCTTCAAAACTTATTTCTAAGTTATGTAAAGGTTATTTAAGGTATGTTAAGTCTATTTCACTATTCCAGAGTGTTTGTTGCATTAAACTGGTTATATTTACGCACCAGTGCGTGTATAACCTTCCAGAAAGTGATTTAGAGCTTGAAATTGAACTAGAGTTGATATGTGCAAATGATACACATATATTTAACAAATCCCAAGTATGAAATACAATGTTTCATTGGTTTGGCATTTGTCTGATGGTTGAAGTGACACAGGTGTTACACCAAATTCGTCCCATAAAACATAAGGTTCCTTCCTCGTTGGGCACGAATGCACAATGAGAGGTCTGTCTGTATAATCATCTCCAAAGCCCTAACCCTTATGGGTTTAATCCTCTCTTTTGGACTTAAGGAGTCTGCCACCACATTCGCCTTTCCTGGGTGATATTTGATTTCGCAATCATAATCATTTAACAGCTCTACCCATCGCCGATGTCTCATATTAAGCTCTTTCTGATCGAATATGTGCTGAAGGCTTTTGTGATCTGTAAAGATCGTGCATCGGGTGCCATACAAATAATGGCGCCAAATCTTCAAAGCAAACAGCACTACGCCTAATTCCAAATCATGTGTGGTGTAATTTTTCTCCTGAACCTTTAACTGGCGTGAAGCATAAGCGATAACCTTCTGTCACTGCACCAGCACACAGCCTAATCCCTGACGCGAGGCGTCACAGTATACCACGAAGTCATCGGTGCCTTCGGGTAGGGATAAAATAGGTGCATCGCAAAGCTTATTCTTGAGTAGCTAAAAAGCCTCTTCTTGTTTATCTCCCCATTCGTACCTCTAATCCTTTTGAGTAAGGGAGGTCAACGGTTGAGCGATTTTAGAAAAATCCTCAATGAATCTGCGATAATACCCTGCTAAACCCAAAAACTGTCGGACCTCGGTCGGCGTCTTCGGGGTTTCCCAATTCTTAATCGCCTCGATCTTGGTGGGATCCACATGGATTCCATCCTTGTTTACCACATGGCCAAGGAATCGTTCCTCACTCAACCAGAACTCGCACTTCGAGAACTTAGCATACAGTTTCTCCTTCTTGAGTAGCTCTAAAATGGCTCTAAGGTGTTGCTCATGCTCTTCCTTCGTCCACGAATAAATCAAAATATCATCGATAAATAAAATCACGAATTTATCAAGACATGGCTTGCAAACTCGGTTCATCAAATCCATAAACACTGCCGGTGCATTTGTCAAACCAAACGGCATTACTAGAAACTCATGATGTCCATAACGAGTTCTAAAGGCAGTCTTTGGTATACTCTCTTCTTGAATTCGCAGCTGGTGATAACCTGATCGAAGATCGATCTTGGAGTAGTAAATCAAACCTTGCAGTTGATCGAATAAATCATCAATCCTCGGCAAAGGATACCGATTCTTGATGGTTAACTTGTTCAGCTCTCGGTAGTTAATGCACATACGGAAACTACCGTCCTTCTTCTTGACAAATAGAACTGGAGCTCCCTAACGCGAGAAGCTTGGTCTAATAAATCCCTTGTCCAAAAGCTCCTGAAGTTGCGTCGACAACTCGTGCATCTCTGAAGGCGCAAGTCGATAAGGTGCCTTGGCTACAGGCGCGGCGCCTGGAACCAACTCAATATGGAATTCTACTTGTCGTTGGGGTGGTAATCCTGGCAAGTCTTCGGGGAAGACTTCAGGATATTCCCTTACCACAGGGATTTCTTCCAACTTCGGCTTCCTTATCAACAACGTGAGCCAAAAAGGCAACACATCCTTTTCGCAACAACTTTCTTGCTTTCAAGCAACAGACAATCCGTAGAGGCGTATCATGCTTTTCTCCGTGAACTACAATCGTCTTTCCATTCGTTGTCGGAATACAAATAATCTTCTCATGACATACGATCTCAGCTCGGTTAGTCGACAACCAATCCATTCCAACTACTACGTCGAAACTTCCCAACTCAACAGGCAGCAAATCAAGTGTAAACTCATGCTCTCCAAGCTCTATTGCACAGCCTCTAATTACTTCGTTTGCCTCTGCTAGCTTCCCATTAGCTAGTTCTATCGAGTATGGAATATCTAACTTACTTGCAACTAACCCAAGTATGTTCTTAAATTCTAGGGATACGAAGCTATAGTCGGCACCAGTATCAAATAGCCCAGATGCAAAATGTTGATTGATAGGGAACGTACCAGTGACTACGTTCGGATCTTGACGAGCTTCCCTAGCTCCAATGTTGAAGACTCTTCCTTGGGCATGATTATTCTTTGGGCAATCCCGCTTGAAATGCCCAACATCTCCGCAACCAAAACAACCTTGGCCACGACCATTCCCATTTCCATTTCCATTTCCGCCTTGGTTGTTGTTTGCTCCACGGTTTCCGTTACCAGCTTAATTTCCAGAACCACCATGATTTCCATTTCCACCGAAATTTCCATTTCCTCCTTGATTGCGGTTCCTAGTCTGATTCCCATTACCGCTACGGTTTCCATTACCATTTCCACCAGATCCTCCATTTCTTCATCCAGTACCGTACCAGCACGCCTCCTGGCATGCCCTACCTTGCCACAGTTCTCACATTTCCCATACCTACATCGCCCTGTGTGATGATGCTGACAAATATCACACTTGGGCAAGGTGCCCATGTATCCTTTCCCCTTGTTTTCTGAGCCTGCAGCACCAGTCCTAACCTCGGCTGGTGGGTTCGCATCTCTTCTTCTTGTTACCACTATTGCTATTTCCTTGGGTACCCTTCTTAAAATTCGAGAACTTCCTCTTGTTCTCTCCAGACGACTCGACATGAGTCTCCTTCTTCTTGGTGTCAGAAATTGAGAACTTGTTCAATCTGATCGCTTCTTCGGTCAGTGCCACACTCAAGTCAATCGCTTCAGTGATGGTTGGAGGCTTGGATGTCATCACCATGCTCAATATCTGGGGCGCCAATCCCCAAATGAAATGTTCAACTCGCTTGAATTCTGGTTCTACCATGTAGGGGACAACACAAGACAAATCATGGAATCTCTGCACGTACTCAGCTATCTTAGGTCCATCCATTTTCAGATTCCAAAACTCAGTCTCCAACTTCTGAATTTAAGCCCTTGAACAGTACTTCTTGCGCATCAAATCCTTCAACTCATCCCAAGTCAAAGCATACGCTGCAGCCTCTCCTAGAGTCTGAACCTGAAGGTTCTACCATGATAGAGCTCCATCTAGGAATAGTCTAGAAATGTAAGTGACTTGATGCTCTGGCGCACACTTGCTCATTCGCAGCACAGAGTCTGTTTTCTCAGCCCATCTTACGAAAGCTACGGCACCTCCAGTACTGTCAAAGCTCAGAGGCTTGTAGTCTAGGAACTGCTTGTAAGTACAGCTTGTACAAGCAATATCTTTCACAGAAAGCATTAGCAAATGCACATGGAATGTCCAAACGTATTGTAATGTGTCTTAGGTGACTTAAACATTACCGTGAGGTGGGTTATTTCCTGAGGCACCTCCGCTGTGCTCAGAGCGTAGGGCCTCATGTTGTGCGATTTCCTGTGAAATTCATTCTTGCAGTTCTGCCTCTATTGTGGGCAACTGAGTGTTCCTTCGAGGAGGCATCTTCTATAAAGAAGATTGTATAGGTCAGGTCTTGTTTGTATAATAAGTAGTACGTATATGTAATAGTGTTTATCATAGCAAGCATGTCATCACAATCAAATTATAAACGTGTAAATTAACAACGTATTTAATGAGAACATGACGATTGAGCTTTCATTAATCATTGACCACGTATATTGTTACATGTTTTACAAGAGTATCGTATCAAAAGGGAACACAGGGTCACACTACCCTTGTCCAAGATATCTATCAGTCTACAAAGTCATACAATCAAAAAGGTGATCTCCAAAAGGCTTCACAAGCTCAGCTCAATAGTGGTGCTTTCATCAAAATCAAGCTACCTACATAAAACCAAAAACCGGCTATGCTGATGGTGGTGGAGGAGGAGGTGGAGGAAAGAAAAGCAAGTTGCGCACATGCGCAAGCTCCTCCTCAAGATCATAAACATGACGCAACAGATAACTGATCTACTGCTCGACAGTAATAAATCGAGTATCAAACTCGGGGAATGGAGTAAGTGGTGTAGGAGGATGTAAAAATGGAGATGGTGATGAACGAGGGGGAACAAAAGCAGGCTGACACGGACATGGCAAAGGACGCGGTGTCATCTCAAGCTCCAAAATCCTACGACTCATGATCTCGTACTAGAGCTGCAGTGATAGAAGTAACTTATCCCGTGTATAACCAGTAAAGTGAAAGGGATGGTAGGGATCAGA
This sequence comes from Helianthus tuberosus, assembly GCA_030545235.1. Lineage (NCBI taxonomy): Eukaryota > Viridiplantae > Streptophyta > Magnoliopsida > Asterales > Asteraceae > Helianthus > Helianthus tuberosus. Next base: position 8,632,895 of record JARYGA010059771.1, on the reverse strand, counting down.
AACCGGCATGGTGTACAGTGCGAACCATCTGAGTGGCTCATCAAGTGGTGAAGAAGTAAAAGGATCGAAAGGTGCAGACTGGGGTATGTGTGGAAAAGCTGCTGAAACATGAGGATCATGGCTAGGCTGCTAGCCTGAAGTGCCTTCCCCTGGATGGGGTGCGGGTATATCCTGCAAGAAAACAATGGGTAAGTCGACATGATGAACATCAGACTCCACAGGGTGAAAAGGAGCAACATCAACAGGTGCAGGTGCAAGTGGAGGAATGAATGGCTCAATAACAGGAGAATCAACGGGTGCAGGAACTGGATCTGGTATGAGGGGTGCAATGTCAGGTATGCCAAAGGAATATGGTCATGATCAGGTAAAGGCTCAGGAGCAGGTATCGGCTCAGGATCAGCAGTTGCTACATCAGGCTGATCGACGAGAACAAAGTCTAGCTTAAGACCAGGCTTAAGCTCGTGTGGAGGGGATGGTGCAGCTGACATGGCTGTATCATCATCAGAATTAGTGGTATAACGTTGAAATCCAACTGCCTGCAAGGCGGAAGATGTCACAGACTCAAAGGAATCTGAGACAGAGTGTAAGCTAGAGTCAGAGGAAATCTCAATAACAGGGATCTCAGGAAGTGGACTAGCAACAATGTCCTCATCTAGCTCTCCATCGCCATGGGCATCATCGGGAGGACCATCAACAAACAGATCAAAATCATCATCAAACAGATCATCGAATGGCCAATCCTCAGGAGGGATGACCACGAGGGGAACGGGAGCGAGGATCGGTGCCACGACATGCTCACCATCAGGATGACTGATGATAAGATGATTATGGACTGGAATGGGAATAACAAAAGGATCCTCGTCTGGGATACCATCAGCAAGCGGTAAGTCGTCTCCAAAATCGGGCAGCGCAAACGGCTGAAAATCGTCATCGTTTTCTGATAGCATATCTGGGTCGCTCTCAGTATCGGATGTAAAGATCTCTGGCTCCGGTGTGACCTCGTCATCAGAAACAATAGCCATAGGGTCATCAGTATCGGATAATCCACTCTCGGATGAAAACATAGTGTCTGTAACATAACAATCACAACATATGCACATATATTAGCCACTAACATTAAGTATGCAAGCAAAGTCAATGTATCATAAAATCATGTATCCTCGTGATTCCTCACGAAACCTTTCTGTCCTTCCTAGTCTCCCAGACTAAACCACTTAGTCTCTCAGACTAGACCACCTAGTCTCCCAGACTAAACCACCAAGTCTCCCAGACTAAATCTCAAATATAATCCTTGCAATTGTTCTTCTTTTCTTTTTGTTTGTAAAAATGTTTGTTCCATGGATCTGGGCATTTCGTGTATGCAATGAAAACATGTTGTAAAAATATTTTCGTGAGAGCCCTAGTGATTGTAGTCTAGACTCGAGAAGGAATCCTAGTTCGCTACAATCGAAGCTCTGATACCAAACTGTCACCCCCTGACTTTTGCGGAAGCGTGATTATGTGTGACTTGCTTAATATCATTGCATTCAATCATAACAACAACTATATGATAAAACTAGCGATGATCATCCATTAAATAAGTTTAAAAACATAACAACATTGTCTTGACACGTAGACTTCAAATTCTGATTACAAACCATAGGAATTATTTAAAGTTCCATAAGGACTCAACAAAAGACTTTAGATAAAACCAGGCTTTGGAAGATGTGTCTTTTCCAGGATAAGACACACTAACCAAACCCTAAGACCATGGATGATATCCTTTTTTCCTAACATAACTTGGAACCTTTCAACGCCCTGCCAGATCCACCTTTAATTCCCGGAAATACATGTAGTTTGAAAACATCAACAAAAGTTGAGCGAGTTCATGTGTTTGTTTTGTGTGCACGAATAAACCTTTGAATCAGTGAAAGTATGTATGTATGTTTGTAAATCCTGGTATGAAAGAGAATATGAACAGATCAATTAATGGTTTGCAAGGCCATTAACATGTGTGCAACGGTGTAGGAAGGCTCAATCCTTTGCGTATTTCGTACCGGGCCTCCCGACAGGAACGACATAGTCACCACATGCGGTCAACTCGCGGACCCATGGGTGGGGCTCGCAACACCCAAATAGATCTATCACTCATGCCCCTCGGTCCTTATAAAGGATTAATGGTCTCAAGTTAACGCCTACCCATTCACATGATCTAACAGTTCATTTCTTAGTTAACCTTTTGTAATCGTAATCATTTGTAACATGTATTTCACCCCCCGAAGTTATAAAATGTAAACAGTTAAACAAAAAGGGGGACATGAACTCACAGTCTTGCGTTCTTCGTATCTGGTCGTAACCCAAAGCTGCTAACTCGCGTGCACGACTACCTACAACGTACTGTGGTTTATTAGCCGAGCGGGTAGTGCCTTGACTTAGTATGGATTAGTGTCTTTGAGTTACTTTCTTGTGTCTTCAATATTATTCCAAGTTATATAATTATTTGTCAAAATAATAAATATTTTAACTTAAATTATATTTATTAAATTTTTGGAATAATAGTTAAAACAATATATTTTAGCTTGTAAACTTTTATGTATTTATACATGTATATCCTTCCCAAGGATGGGTGTATTCATACTTATGTATTTTGCCAAGTATTGGTGTCGTATTCCAGAGCGTATTTATACGTACGAGAATACGTATTTTTATTGTGTTTATTAAGTATCCTTATACTTAATTTTGTATAAGTTTTTCCAGAATAATATTTCTAGTAAAAATACTTCAATATATATATATATTTCCAAAATATATATTTTGAGAAATGCTACTTAGAAAAGTTATTTATAATTTTTCCTTTGGCAAAAATATTTGTATTTTCATATAAGTTTCAAAAATAATATATTTTCAAGTCTAACTTGGAAAATATATATGCTTATTTTTCTCCAAAAATAATATGTTCCGTTTTTGTTTGAGAAAAATATATATTTCTTCCAACAATAATATATCTTCTAATATTTCCAAGACAATACATATTTTTATTCACCCAAAAATAATATATTTTCTTCTTGTCAAAAATATATGATATAACTTTGTAATAATCGTGAAAATCATATTTTGTCCTCTTGGTGTCCAAAATATTATTTACCAAAAATATACTTGTGAATAAGTTTTCCGGAATATTTTTGTGAGTTGTATTCCTCGTTTGGTTTTTACCGGTATTTTGTGTATAACTTGGATGTTCATATTCTTGAAATTTTGGTAATATTTTGGATTGTAATTTTTGATATTTAGATGAGTTATATTATTTCAAATCCTAAAATAATATAACTAATACACATAATATACAAATAATCACACACATGGTTACTTCTAAATATATATTTCCTAAATACATATTTAGTCACTTTTATTTATAAAAACCAACCTCCAATATTTATAATTTTTGTAACAAAAATTATGGCAAAGTTTATGTAAAAATTTATGGTTTAAAATTCACTTGTAAATATTTGTTTAGAAATATTTTTCTAAGTGTTTAATTTTTAGAAAAAATTTGCCATAGTTTCCCCTAAAAATGGAGGTTTTCATGCCTTGAAGGCATATCATTTTCTTTTTTAAAATCAACACAATCAATCAACAATAAACATTCTACACTAACCAATTTTGCCAAAACAAGCATAAACTACCACTTCATGAACTTGAAAATTTATAAAAATTTGTTGCAACTTACTAATGTTTTTAGTAAGTCTTGTTACCCTTTAAAGTGTGATTGATTCTTTAAAAACATCATTTTTAAAGAATTTAGATCTTTACAACTTACAATCTTATTTTCTAAAAAATGTTTCTTCATGGATTTTTCTTGTTACACATATACTTCTACACTTTATTAACCACCAAAAATAAGGTTTATTTGTTTAAGAACCAAGATTTAGAAAAACTTGTATTTTTAACTTGGTTTCTTGAGAAATCATTCATGAAATTTTAGATCTACAAGTATTACAACTTACTTTGATCATTATTTTACAAGAACACCACATATTCTTTCAAGTTCTTGTTCTAAGTGAGGATGATCTATAATCCTACAACATTTTCATCCTCTCATTTTGCTAGATTATGTTTTTAATCATGATCTAGCAAGATCATATGATTATTAACATCAAATACATGAGTAAACAACAATCATCAAGCATAACAACACATAAACATTAAGATTTCTTATGTATTCAAGCTTATGTTCATGTTTCAAGTTCATGTTTCTTAATGTTCTTCAAGATTATCATTATGTATCTTCTTTTAACCACTAAGATATGATGTAAAATGGAGTGTAGGATGTTCTTACCACTAGCTCAAGGTTAGGGATGACCTAGAGGAGAAATAGAGTGGATAAAAGCTAATGAAGAAGGTCCTTGAACTTCCATAAGCTCCTAGCTTCTTTATGCAACCTCTAACACCTTTGAGTATGCTTGAAATGTATGAGAATGATTGAATGATGGTGAGTGTGTGTGGGTTGGGTTTCAGCTGAGAACACAAGAGGAGGAAGAGGAAAAGATGTGTGTGTTTTATTTTGTGAGGATATGAGACTTAGATCACTTAGGTTATACTTATAACCATTTTAAGACTTTAACCCAAGGTTCATATGTTCTAAAAGCACCAACATGATCTAGTTTTTAATTGAAAGAAAATCACAAGTGTGGGGGCCATGTTGGCCGTCCACTAGGTGGGGGGGGGGGGGGGGGTAGTAGGCTAGGGTTAAACTAATGGTTACTTATTAGTTAAAATTCAAGTATGTCGTTAGAGATTTGGTTACTAGATATTTTTATAGTGTTATGATGTTCGGGGACCATAACTAGCTTGGTAATGTTAAAACAGTGCTTCTAGTGAAAATTTGGTGTTTCGGGTACTGTCCGGTTGTTCGGTTGGTTACCGGTTCGTTAAGGTGCTAAACTATGCAGTTTAGTGTGCTTTATGTTACCTTTTGTGACACTTTTGATTCCCGACACTTAGGAAAGCATTCAGGACCATTTAACCATATTTCTGTATGATATTCGAGTGTTCAAATGCTGAATTTGTTGATTTTCTACAGAATTCTGCAGTTTATGTGAGTTTTAGGCACTTTCCAGCACTTAAACTATCACTAGAAAGGTAGTTTTATGATCCTTACTTTCCTACACACTATACTAGTCTAATACTTGGTTTCTGGCTCATTCTGTGTCTCAACACACTATCTATCTATGTACTGAACTCTGTCAGCATTTTCCTGATTTGTCTGATAATTGTGCTAACTGTGTTTCGTGCATCATTTGAGTCAATAAAGTTCTCATGCATTAATGATATGACATTAAGCAATATGTGATGCACATGTAAGTATAAAGCAGAAATCAGAAGGTAATTCAAGTCATTAATTGTAATGCAGCACAGTCATTAAGCACTAATTATGGTTTAATAGTTGTACGGATACCTGGAATTTTGACAGTTGTCACAAACTTACCCTTTGGAGGTTTGTTAATACGAGTTGAACGATTAGGACGAGTCACACAGGTTTGAATGTATTCAATAAAATGACCAAAAGCTAGTTTTCACAATTTAAACTTGAACCACTGGAGCTATTAAACTATGTGAACTATTTGAACCACTGGAGCTATTGAACTATGTGAACTACTTGAACTATTTGAACTACTGGAGCTATTGAACTATGTGAACTACTTGAACTATTTGATCCACTGGAACTATTGAACTATGTGAACTATTTGAACTATTTGAACCATTGGAACTATTTGATCTATGTGAACTATTTGAACTATTAAACGATTGGGTTATGGTAAGTGATTAGGTAATGAGGCAGGTGTAATGTGATAAAGCATGGTGGATATGCCGCTGGTACTTCCTATATATAAGTGATTTTAAAACATTACATGTTGTTGCGTTATTTAGATCACTTGGACAAATGTTTTCAAAACGAAGTTACACTTTAAGGTTTACTTAAAGATATAAACCATACAATGTTTACTTTCAAACGACGATTTACTACTTGGTTTACAAAGACAAATGCTTTCAGTTAAGATTCATGGCTACAATGTTTTGGTTTATACATATATCAACTTGTAAAAGTTGATAGAAACATACTGCAATATCAAACTCTTTTGTTTTCAAGGTACACACTCGACAACTCTCGTAGTTGGACGAGGTATTGCAATATGAACTCAAGGTCATGAATCTGACACACTGACAAAACCTATGTACTCGCCGGCATTTTTATGCTGACGTATTTTTCACATATGTTTCAGGTACCGTAGTTTGATGATGTTTGATGATGATGATGATGCATGCTCACATAGGGATGGACGAGGCCTTAGTGACTTAATAATAATGAAGGACAATATGTTCATATTTTGCTTTTTAATGTTTGAGTCAATGTAATAAACTTAATTCAATAAAACAAAATTTCAATCCATGTGTTGTGAAACAATGATTCTGTTACGACACTCCCCAGCATTTCCGCCACGGTTTATTGTTTTAATGCGGTCGGGGTGTGACATTCGGAAAGCATTCTAGACCATTTAACCATAATTCTGCATAATATCAAGTAGTTTAAATGTTGATTGTTGCTGAATTCTGCAGAATTCAGCAGTTTATGTGAGTTTTAGGCACTTTCTAACACTTAAACTATCACTAGGAATGCAGTTTTATGATCCTTACTTTCCTACACACTATACTAGTGTAATTCTTGGTTTCTGGCACATTCTGTGTCTCAATACCATGCTTTCTAAGTACTGAACTCTCGTCAGTATCTCTGATTTGTCTGATAACTGTGCTAACTTTGTTTCGTGCATCATTTGAATCAATAAAGTGTTGCATGCAATAATGATATGACATTATGCAATATGTGATGCACTTGTATGTATATGACAAAAATCAGAAAGCATTCATGTCATTAATTTAAATCAGCACAGTCATTAAGTCATAATTACTGTTTAAGTATTGTACGGATACATGGAATTTTGACAGTTGTCACATTCTCCCCACGTTAAGAAAATTTCATCCCGAAATTTTAAGCTGCACTATTGGTTGCAGGGGAGTTAGGGAACAAATGTGGATACTTCGATTTCATACGATCTTCACGCTCCCAAGTAAACTCTGGGCCGTGACGCGAGTTCCAATGATCCTTAACAAGTTTAACACTACTCCTCCGAGTCTTGTTAACTTTCCAATCTGTAACTTCAACGGGTTCTTCAGTAAAGTGGAGAGTGTCGTCTATATGCACTTCATCCGCAGGAATGATAACTGTCTCTTGAGTTGGACTTTTCTTCAGGTTAGATACATGGAATGTATCGTGAACACCGTTTAATTTCTCTGGTAGCTCCAACTTGCAGGTTACGGTACCAACCCCTCCAATATTCTGAATGTCCCGATATAACGTGGGTTTAACTTGCCACATTTCCCGAAACACGCTACACCTTTCCAAGGTGAGACTTTCAGTAAAACCATATCTCCTACTTCGAATTCCAAAGGTTTTCGCCTTTGATCCGTGTAATTCTTTTGTCGATCACGAGCCTCCTTGATGCGCTCTCGGATCTGCATGATCTTATCAGTCATTTCTTGAACCAGTTCGAGGCCAACCATCTGCCTATCACCAGCATCTGCCCAACATAACGGTGAGCGGCATTTACGTCCATAGAGGGCTTCGAACGGTGCAGCTAGAATACTTGTATGGTAGATGTTATTATAGGAAAACTCAACCAGAGGTAGCTGAGCATCCCAACTGCCACCCAAATCCATTACACAAGCGCGGAGCGTATCTTCAACTAAGAACCAAAAGCTTCTTGAAAGGATTGCCAAATCCTTGACACAAACCGTCCATCTCTATCAGATATTATCGAGATAGGTAGTCCATGACGTGCTACTATCTCCCTTAGGTAAAGCTCAGCTAGCTTACCAGTGTTATCCTTTTCTCGAATCGGTAAGAAGTGCACAGACTTGGTCAACCGATCTACGATTACCCAAATTGTATCATGTCCTCTAGGGGTCCTGGGTTAGGCACTTTCCAACGTAGAAGGCAACATCGCTCTTGAGGCTGTTGCAAGAGACCTGAGGGCTTCTGATACTCGGCTTTAACCTTGGCACAAGTTAGGCACTTTCCAACGTAGAAGGCAACATCGCTCTTGAGTCTAGGCCACCAATAATAATCTTTCAAATCTTGGTACATCTTGTTCGATCCTGGATGGATCGAGTACCTTAACTTATGAGCTTCATTCAAAATAACCTCTTTAATACCACCATAAAGTAGAACCCAAATACGTCCCATAAAATACAAGGTTCCTTCCTCGTTAGGTACTAACTTCTTCTCCATTCCTCGGAGATATTCAGCGTTAATGTTTTCTTTCTTAAGAGCTTCTCTTTGTGCAGAACGTATACGCAAAGTGAGATCCGTCTGTATAATCATTTCCAAAGCCCGAACCATTATGGGCTTAATCCTTTCCTTTCAACTTAAGCCGTCTGCTACCACTTTTGCCTTTCCAGGATGATACTTGATCTTGCAGTCATAATCATTTAACAACTCAACCCAACGTCACTATCTTATATTAAGCTCTTTCTGATCAAATATGTGCTGAAGGCTCTTGTGATCTGTGAAAATAGTACATCGAGTACCATACAGATAATGTCACCAAATTTTCAACGTAAATACCACTACGCCTAGCTCCAAATTATGCGTGGTATAGTTCTTCTCATGGACCTTCAGTTGGCGAGAAGAATAAACGATAACCTTTTGTCGTTGCATTAGCACACAACCCAATCCCTGACGCGAGGCGTCGCAATAGACCACGAAGTCATCGGCGCCTTCGGGTAGGGATAATATAGGTGCATCGCATGGCTTATTCTTGAGCATCTGAAAAGCATCTTCTTGCTTATCTCCCCATTCATACTTGTCCTTTTGAGTAAGGGTGGTTAACGATTGAGCTATCTTGGAGAAATTCTCAATGAACCTGCGATAATACTCTGCTAACCCCAAAAATCGTCGAATCTCGGTCGGCGTCTTCGAAGTTTCCCAGTTCTTGATTGCCTCGATCTTGATGGGATCCACATGAATACCATTCTCGTTTACCACGTGACCGGGGAACTGTACTTCGCGTATCCAAAACTCGCACTTTGAAAACTTAGCGTAGAGATTTTCCTGAGGTGTTGCTCATGATCTTCCTTCGTACGTGAATAAATCAGAATATCATCGATAAATACGATCACGAATTTATAGAGATATGGCTTGCACACCCGATTCATCAAATCCTTAAACACTGTTGGCGCATTGGTCAACCCAAACGGCATCACTAGAAACTCGTAATGTCCATAACGAGTTCTGAAGGCAGTCTTTGGTATACTTTCCTCTTGAATCCGCAGCTGGTGATAACCTGATCGAAGATCAATCTTGGAATAGTAGCTTGATCCTTGCAGTTGGTCGAATAGATCGTCAATCCTCGGCAAGGGATACCGATTCTTGATGGTTAACTTGTTTAGCTGCCGGTAGTCAATACACATTCAAAAGCTACAGTCATTCTTCTTGACGAACAGCATCGAAGCTCCCCAAGGCGAGAAGCTAGGCCTTATGAATCCATTGTCCAATAACTCCTGAAGTTACATGGATAACTCTTGCATCTCTGAAGGCGCAAGTCGATAACGTGCCTTGGCTAAAGGCGCGGCGCCTGGAACCAAGTCAATGCGGAATTCAACTTGTCGTTGAGGAGGTAATCCTGGCAGGTCTTCGGGGAAGACCTCAGGATATTCCCTTACCACAGGGATATCTTCAAGCTTCGGCTCTTCGGCGTTCTTGTCCACAACATGAGCTAAGAAGGCAACACATCCTTTACGTAGACACTTCTGTGCTTTCAAACAACTAATAATCCGCAGGGACGTATTATGCTTCTCTCCATGAATCACGATCGTCTCTTCATTCGCCATTGGAATGCGAATGATCTTCTCATGGCACACAATCTCTGCACGGTTGTTAGACAACCAATCCATCCCAACTACGACGTCGAAGCTTCCCAAGTCAACTGGCCGAAGATCTATCGAAAACTCGTGCTCACCAAGCTCTATAACACATCCCCTAATCACTTCATTACCTTCTACTAGCTTTCCATTAGCTAGTTCTATCGAGTACGGAACATCTGACTTACTTGCATCTATGCCAATTATATTCTTAAATTCTAGAGATACGAAGCTATAATCGGCACCAGTATCAAACAACACAGATACATAATGTTGATTAATAGGGAACGTACCAGTAACCACGTTCGGATCCTGGCGTGCTTCTGATGCGTGTGTAGCGTTATATAATTTTAGTAATATTTTAAGCCCTTTTTAACACTTTAGTCAAGTTTTAAATTTATAAAACACGATTTTCTACTAACGCTAAACACACATATGGGCAAATGCACCCATCGTGAGCGTAGTATAGCGTTGGTAAGATACCGAGATCGTCCAAGGACACAAGAGCTTTTAGTACCAGTTTATCCTCAACGTAATCAAATCAAAAGTTTAGAAAAAGGTTTTTAACATGAAAATAAAAACTAAAAATACTGAAAATAAAAATAAAATAAAAACAGATAGACAAGATGAATCACTTGGATCCGACTCGCCTTTAGTGTAACCTTTGATGTCTTCCGCACTTTTGCACTTTTTAAGAGATTATCTTAGTTATAGTAGTAGGGCCCTCTTTTGAAGGTGACGTTACCCTCAACCCAGTAGTTTGAGTCAGTAAGGATACAATCCTAAAGGGTTGGAATATTGAAAGATAATTAATTAAGTTATTAATGCGTAATGTGGTAGGCCCCTCTTTTGAATGTGACGTTACCCTCGGCTAAGTGGTTTGAGTCAGCAAGGATGCAATCCCAAGTAGCCGGGTTAATGTATTAATAGTTGTTTACATATGAGGGGATCAGGCCATTCGCACCCCCGCCATCCAATACCAGTGGGTATTGAAGGAGGTCCAAGTAAGCTTGACCCAGGTCCTTGTAAGATCTATACACTGAACAATGCAAGAACCTTACCAAACCATTCCCTTAACCCCCAACCAGGTAGCCAACATATCTCCATATAGACCGTGGAGATATGAATGGTGTAAATCTTTTATTTTATATAGACAGTAAAATAACGCCAAGACACCACGGACAAATGATAAGGAAGTTTCACCTTCAACATAAGAAACTAGTTATTAAAGTCATTAATACAAAACCAAATAAAAAGTGCGAAAAGATTAAAAAACAAAAGTATTACACTAAATGCTTGTCTTCACCAAGTGATATTAGAGACTTAGGCAAACATGGCCTTTGATTGTCAAGAACTCTTACTATCAATCTTGGATCCCGAGACTACTACACACACTCTATGATGGATGATCGATGATGGTGGTGGATGTGGGTGTTGTGATGGTGGTGGAGTGTGGGTGAAGTGGGAGAGAGGTGGTTTGTCAAGGGATGTCTTTGAAGTGAACCAAGCACCCCTATTTATAGCCTACACAGAAGCCTGGACACGGCCCCATGTCCGCTGCACACGGCCCCGTGTCCACCCCTTTTCTCTTTCTTCATTAATTACAATTGTCCGTATTAGGCTCCACACATCCCGTGTTCACTGGGCACGGCCCCGTGTGCAGAAGCGTATCTGTACTATCAAGATTTGCAAGATTCTACGAATCTTAGCATTGACCACGGCCCCGTGTTGAGCTGGCACGCCCCCGTGTCGGGAATAGAAGTTTCTATAGATTTGTCTTTTCTGCAAATAACTGGCCACGCCCCCGTGTCCGCTGGCTCGCCCCGTGTTGAGCTGGGCACGCCCCGTGTTGAGCTGGACACGCCCTGTGTTGAGCTGGGTACAGCCCCATGCTCAGCTGGGCACAGCCCCATGATCAGCTTTCTTCTTGTTTTTTTTGCTTTGGGAGATGCTGTCGAGGGGTCGGGCATGCCATGTTTCTTCCTTTTTTTTGTATTTACGTTGGTTTTGGCTGTATATTTTTTCCTTTTGTTCGTTTAAGATCATTTGATCCTGTAAATTCAAAAGGAAGACAAAAACACACTTTTTCCAACATTAGTACTAAAAAAGGTTTAGTTTTATGCCTTATTTGATGTAATTTATATGTTGCATTTTAAACAAATCAAATACCCCCACACTTGAATCTTTGCTTGTCCTCAAGCAAAACTCTTTATTATGTGGCTTACACACCCAAATGGAATGAGTAGAAGAGAAGTTTTGGGCTTGTCTTGAGTGTCGGGAATCCAAGATCTTTATTGGGTTTTAAATTTATATTATTTACAATCCTATTCGTTATGATTTATTTAGAATGTTTAATAAGAGAAATTACTTATTTGGGCATAACATGCCTTTTTAAAATTTCATTTATATACAAGTTCACATACCTCACGGGAGATCACTCAACACTTGGCCGAAGATGTATTTTTGTGAACCACTCGAGACCGGCATGGAACTTACTTCTACCATATGCTTGCCAAGCAATCTGTCCTCCTCCTTTTTAACTATAAACCTTTGTAAATATCAAGAGGACTTAGGGAAGGTTTAGGCTTGGGTTAAAGGTAGGTGGTTTTTGTAACACCCGTGTCACTCCAACCATCAAACAAATGCCAAACCAATGAAATATTATATTTCATACTTGGGATTTGTAAAAATATGTGTATCATTTGCACATATCGATTCTTATTCGATTTCAAACTCTAAATCGCTTTCTGGAAGGTTATACGCGCACCAATGCGTAAATATAACCAGTTTAATGCAACAAACACTCCGGAATAGTGAAATAGGCTTAACATACCTTAAATAACCTTTACATAACTTAGATATAAGTTTTGGAAGGTTTGGTGTGGTGAAATCAAAGTTAAATCGCTTACAGGGACTAAAGTTGACAAACTGCGAAAGTATGCCAATTTGAACTGTAACAGACCTTCCGGAGGATGACCATAAGTTAAACATGCCATAAATATCCTTTACATAGCTTAGAAATAGGCTTTGAGGTGTTCGGTATGCTAAAATAAACTTTTGTGTCATTCAGGGACTAAAAGTGTCAAAAAGTGCACAAGTTTGTATTTTTACGCATAACTTACGTTCTGAATACATCCGGACATCCAAAAATTTATGTAAGCATGACTACATTATATTTTAGTGTTCGCCTTAAGAAAAATCCATTCGTCACGTCATTTGGTTCGTTTTTCGCGCTTATGCGCATTCCGTCGTAATTAAGCGAACATCGCGTTCGTACGGCCAAACGAACCGACATCCGAGATATTTTTGAACACATTTTAAGTTCCCTATACTTTAACTTCATTTTAGAGCTTTGAAATGGGGTTAACGGGCCTTAAACGTGTCGAAAATGGCCTAAATACAGTTCAGGGACCAAAAGTGTAATTCTGCCGAAATAGTGCCTAGCGGTGCGCTACACTTTAAGCGTAGCGGTGCGCTAGGGGTCTTCTGACCAGATGCAATGTTTAAACAGCCTGTTTTCAGCTGTTTAAACCACCACCACATGTTCCTAATTGCTTAGTCATCAGATAAGGATGGCATTCTAGTCACCATAACCTTCCAACACATGTACGGCCTTGATCGTTTCCCCTTTTCCAAGAAATGATCTTAACGGTTAACCGAATACTATAAATACCCCACCCCCCATTGCTTTAAAACTCACAAGAATTCTGATTTGAGAGCTCTAAGTTGAAACCATTGTTTCATACCTGAGTTCTTGAGTCGGGATTAGCATTCGGGGACCCTGGGTTAGTATTCTTTCGTTCTTTTCCTTATTTTTACTGCTTTTCGAGTCAGAAAGTCAAACTTTGTTTGACTTTCAGCATTGACCAGTAATGGTCAATGCGAAGTTCGTTTGAACTTCGCAACGTGAGTGTAATCACGTTGGTCATAGTCCCTTGGGACTATGCCCACTGATTACCACGTTGTCTAGAGTCGTAGGGTAGGCGATCTAATAAATCGCCTATACCTTCGAACTCGACCCATTTGGTCGATCATTAGGATCCGACCAAATACATTAGGTGACCATAGTAGGTAGGGAATAACCTTCCGAGGTTATACCCTATGGTCACATCGTTTAAGTAGTTGTATGATAGGTAGTTTATATGCCTTAGGTAAATTACCAGAATACCCTTTTCATGTATAAATGGTAATTAAGCATATGTAACCTAAACCTTTGTCACATAACTGATTATGTAACATGTTTAGGCATATAACACTTGTCATAGGACTAGTTAGACGGTCTGAACGCGTTTCACGCGCACGACGCGTTAAAGTAGCATAAGTTACCTTAATGGGTCGCGATGGGTCGATAGCACTTAGGTTTGGTTTCATTGTAGTATGTAGGCCTTGTTAAACCATATCATATGAGTTCCAACACTCATTTGGTTTACCAAGCCTCATCCTATCCGATCTCCCGATTTAGGTCCGGTTTATTTATATAGTTTTAGATTGCCGATTGATTCCGTGCTCCCTCAAGCTTTGTTTGGTTGTTGTTCAAGACCTCCAAGCATTCTCAGGCGAGTACATTATTCCCCTATTTTACTGTTTTCAATTGTTTTGGGGTGACTCATATGTGCTAAATGTTTTCAATATTATAACGATGGTTCCAAAAACGATTAAAACGATTTATACAAAACTAATAACGATTTCATAAAGTGAACAAACTTGTTGGTTTAAGTTACATAACAAATGACATTCATTAGCAATGATCAAGCCGACCAGTATTAGGTTATGGTACCATAGGATCTGACAAATCCCGTTATTTACTATCCCGTGGTTATGTGTGGGCAATGGTAGGTAGCGACTGAATCTGAAACATTAACTTACCCTATGGAGGTTTGTTAATGCGAAACCGAGAAGCGACGAAAACGAGAAGCGACGAAAGTCACGAAGGTTTGAATGTTATTAGCGAGACGACCACATAAGTAGTTTCACGACATAAAACGAATTAAACGATTTACGATTGGTTTTCACACGATGTTTTAACGATTGGGTAACGATTGGGTAACGATTGGGTTTTCACACGATGTTTTAACGATTGGGTAACGATTGGGTAACGATTGGGTAACGATTGGGTTTTCACACGATGTTTTAACGATTGGGTAACGATTGGGTAACGATTGGGTTTTCACACGATGTTTTAACGATTGGCTATACATATTACATGATTTACATTTGACATGAACAATTCTTTGGTAGTTTGGTATGATTAAGTGATTAAGTAATGATGCATGTGTAAAATGATACAAGCATGGTGGATACGCCGCTGGTACTTCCTATATATAAGTGTTTGTATGGTTTTACATATTGTAGCGTTATTTGAATCATTTCAGCTCGAGACATAGAACATTTTATACAAGTAACATACTTTCACAAGACATTTATTTACAAACAACTTATCTTATACAAACTCATATTACATGGTTATTCATTTAATCATGCATTATTTTCTTATTTATACATATCACCTGAACTTATCATTGTTTTTCCAAATAATTTACTAAAACAAATGTTTTTGAGTTAAGAGTCATGGCTACGAGGTTTTACAAATTATAACCCGCTTGATTTGAGTTGGTTAATTAAGTTGCAATATTATACTCTTTTCAAAACAAGGTTTTTAAATAAAGTATTGCAACATCTAAACTAGCCATGATTTCGACACTCCTACAAAACCTATGTACTCGCCAGCATTTCTTTGCTGACCTCGTTTTCACATATGTTTCAGGTATTGATTGAGTGATATCGATTGATAAGATGCATGCTCACATAGGACTGGACAAGGCCTTAGTGACTGAATAACAATGATAGACCATGTTTAAATAGTGTATTTAGATTCCTAAACGATGTAATTATTCAATGATTAATAAAACGAAACACTTTTGATATCCATGGTTATGAAACATTAATTCTGTTGCAACACGCCCCGATGTTTCCGCCACGTTTTGTATGTTCCACGTGGTCGGGGTGTGACAGAAAAGATGGTATCAGAGCCAATGGTTATAGGGAATTAGGTTATTAGTAATTAGTAATGCTTTGACCTAGTCTATAACCTTCTTAGGACCCTAACGCGAGTTTACTTGCGTTTAGTCATAAAACAATACCGTCACCTATCCTTAGGTGACGACCACAACAAGAACATAAATTTCAAAACCGCTTTGAAAACTAATCATCTGTTCTAGGATGATTGATTTCTAGGTTTTGAACCCTCTATTGTAAGGTTTTGAACTCTCTATTATATGGTTTTGAACCTCTTTGAGTTTTCAAAACTTCGTCAAGGTTTTGGGTTTTAAATAATGTGAACACGTGCAAACTGGAAGGGTGAATGCCTGTATTCTGAGTTTTCTGTCTAGGCAAGCACTTCGTATACATCTCATCAGACGCGAGACCAGTTGTGCTTACCTGGGAATTCTTGGGGTGAGTGTTCACTTATAGGCGAGCATGTCTTCGCGATACATTATTTTTGACCCATTTACTTTGATCAGTCACCGTCTCATTTGTTTGCCTTAGGTAACAAACAAATGATCGCAATCTTCATGCGTTATCATTCTGTTTTGATTGTCCAATACTCTTTCACCTGTTTCTCCCTATGCCTTTCTTTTTCTTCAAGAATGTCTCTTCATCACGATGACGCCCAGATATCTGAGCAAACAGCCAAATTCGCTCAGCGAATAGGCGATGTATCATCTCCAGGATGAAGCCACTCAAGATTCACCAAGACAGGCAGGACCTAGTCAGGTGATAGCATCATCAGCCAATAAACCAATCGAGGAATCAAAGACCATGGATGAACGATTCCCTAAGAAGTCAAAGAAGCGAAAGGCTTCTCAGAAGTTCGCTGTGGTCACTCACAATGGTCGAACCGTTCCCAACCAACCAACTCAACCCCCTGCTAGGTGTATATGGCTTTTCCTATGATACCTACATCAAGGAACTATGTACCTTACAAACTACTCTTGTGATTATTTCTTTCAAATGATCGCTCATGATTCCTTCAAAAATTTTAAGTACTCGTTTCATTCTAAGAAACAAAGTACAGAAAATAAAGTGACATTATGAGTGATCATGCTTCTGCACATCTGTGCCTTTGAATCCTTGGTTAGATAACTAAGGGTATTTCCAAATCTCATACCCATTACGTTTTGATTTTTCAACATACACAGTACCAGTATTTCAAAACAATCTTCATGATCTCAAAACATTTCATATAGTTTGAAAACAATTTTTCAAGATACATTGTCTATGTTATTTCAAAAACATTGGCCATGTTATCAAAACCAACCTTTCTAATTTCAAAATATTTCATATAGTCTGAAGACAATATTAACACAATACATTTTCTGATCAAGTGCATGATTTCGAAAAGCATCATTCATGTCTTTCAAAAACCTTATACATAATTTCAAAATTCATCTCGCATGATTTTAAAATATTTTTGTAAAAATATCTATCTAATACACCTACTTTATGATTTCAAAAAAAAGTATTATATATAAGGTTTCAAAAACGTTAAACACATTTTTCTTAAAAGAACCCCATGCACAGTTTTCAAAAATATTTTCCTTGTACATTTACATAACCTTCAAATTCTGCTTCATATGTCGCCTTGACATATCTAGCATCTCAACTTCATAAGCATTTCAACTTCATGTTTTGACTTAAGCACATCCCGTGCAAGATTTCAAAACATCTTCAACTTCTAAAATTCATATGGGATCTTTTTATCTTTACAATTAGATCCTTGTGGATGATCATCATTCAAATCAGAGTCCTTAATTGGATTCTTTATGTACCTTAATTCGAACACTTCGGTTTCTAATAATCGAAATCGAATTTTCTTTTTGAATCTTTCTATCTTTATAGTTAGATTCTTGAAAATATTTAAAGTACCAAATGAAATCCACGGATTGGATTCCTAGTATGCTTTAAATACCCATGTCCAAAGATAACAAATTAAACGATTATACGATTAAACGATTATACGATTAAATGATTATACGAATAAGCGATTATGCGACTATGTGGTTATGTGTTATGTGTTCTCCTTTATGTTTTTGTGTGATCCGATTTTCAAATCCTCATAGAATCTTTCATATCTTCATATGAGGGATTCATAGTAGGATTTTCAAAAAGGTACTACCTTAAATCCTTATGGGCTTCTACTTAGTAGTTAAGACCCTTGGGTTATATAGTACCATTCCATGATTCGATGATAGACCCTTGAGTGGTCTAGTCAAAAAGATTGATTCGCAATCTGGTTAAAGAATGACATCTAGTGATGTAGCTGAACAGACTCCTTGATAGCCTATTTAGATCATTTATTGATTTAATATAAAGGACTCTATGGCGGTCTAGTCACACTCATCACAGATTCATTCATTTGGTTTTCCCCTACATATTATAAAATAGACTGTGTAAACTGTGCAAGGAATTGTCTAATTATGGACATGTACATAATTATGAAATTTAGTGCACAGAAACCCAGTAAGGTTTATTATGTGTAAGAACCGATAATGACAACAATAACAAAATGAGAACAATGTAATGGAGGTACGGTGGACGCACCAATGACGCTTCATATACTTGTATATAAGTATCCCTCTTACATTGCAATTATGATGTTATTAAAGTTACTAGAAGTTTAGAACCCTAATCAATATTGTTTGATCTTTTCAACTCCATGTTTTTAAACTCTCACAAGTTTCCTCTAAATAAATTTCGGGACGAAATTTCCTAAAGTAGGGGAGACTGTAACACCCGTGTCACTCCAACCATCAAACAAATGCCAAACCAATGAAATATTATATTTCATACTTGGGATTTGTAAAAATATGTGTATCATTTGCACATATCGATTCTTATTCGATTTCAAACTCTAAATCGCTTTCTGGAAGGTTATACGCGCACCAATGCGTAAATATAACCAGTTTAATGCAACAAACACTCCGGAATAGTGAAATAGGCTTAACATACCTTAAATAACCTTTACATAACTTAGATATAAGTTTTGGAAGGTTTGGTGTGGTGAAATCAAAGTTAAATCGCTTACAGGGACTAAAGTTGACAAACTGCGAAAGTATGCCAATTTGAACTGTAACAGACCTTCCGGAGGATGACCATAAGTTAAACATGCCATAAATATCCTTTACATAGCTTAGAAATAGGCTTTGAGGTGTTCGGTATGCTAAAATAAACTTTTGTGTCATTCAGGGACTAAAAGTGTCAAAAAGTGCACAAGTTTGTATTTTTACGCATAACTTACGTTCTGAATACATCCGGACATCCAAAAATTTATGTAAGCATGACTACATTATATTTTAGTGTTCGCCTTAAGAAAAATCCATTCGTCACGTCATTTGGTTCGTTTTTCGCGCTTATGCGCATTCCGTCGTAATTAAGCGAACATCGCGTTCGTACGGCCAAACGAACCGACATCCGAGATATTTTTGAACACATTTTAAGTTCCCTATACTTTAACTTCATTTTAGAGCTTTGAAATGGGGTTAACGGGCCTTAAACGTGTCGAAAATGGCCTAAATACAGTTCAGGGACCAAAAGTGTAATTCTGCCGAAATAGTGCCTAGCGGTGCGCTACACTTTAAGCGTAGCGGTGCGCTAGGGGTCTTCTGACCAGATGCAATGTTTAAACAGCCTGTTTTCAGCTGTTTAAACCACCACCACATGTTCCTAATTGCTTAGTCATCAGATAAGGATGGCATTCTAGTCACCATAACCTTCCAACACATGTACGGCCTTGATCGTTTCCCCTTTTCCAAGAAATGATCTTAACGGTTAACCGAATACTATAAATACCCCACCCCCCATTGCTTTAAAACTCACAAGAATTCTGATTTGAGAGCTCTAAGTTGAAACCATTGTTTCATACCTGAGTTCTTGAGTCGGGATTAGCATTCGGGGACCCTGGGTTAGTATTCTTTCGTTCTTTTCCTTATTTTTACTGCTTTTCGAGTCAGAAAGTCAAACTTTGTTTGACTTTCAGCATTGACCAGTAATGGTCAATGCGAAGTTCGTTTGAACTTCGCAACGTGAGTGTAATCACGTTGGTCATAGTCCCTTGGGACTATGCCCACTGATTACCACGTTGTCTAGAGTCGTAGGGTAGGCGATCTAATAAATCGCCTATACCTTCGAACTCGACCCATTTGGTCGATCATTAGGATCCGACCAAATACATTAGGTGACCATAGTAGGTAGGGAATAACCTTCCGAGGTTATACCCTATGGTCACATCGTTTAAGTAGTTGTATGATAGGTAGTTTATATGCCTTAGGTAAATTACCAGAATACCCTTTTCATGTATAAATGGTAATTAAGCATATGTAACCTAAACCTTTGTCACATAACTGATTATGTAACATGTTTAGGCATATAACACTTGTCATAGGACTAGTTAGACGGTCTGAACGCGTTTCACGCGCACGACGCGTTAAAGTAGCATAAGTTACCTTAATGGGTCGCGATGGGTCGATAGCACTTAGGTTTGGTTTCATTGTAGTATGTAGGCCTTGTTAAACCATATCATATGAGTTCCAACACTCATTTGGTTTACCAAGCCTCATCCTATCCGATCTCCCGATTTAGGTCCGGTTTATTTATATAGTTTTAGATTGCCGATTGATTCCGTGCTCCCTCAAGCTTTGTTTGGTTGTTGTTCAAGACCTCCAAGCATTCTCAGGCGAGTACATTATTCCCCTATTTTACTGTTTTCAATTGTTTTGGGGTGACTCATATGTGCTAAATGTTTTCAATATTATAACGATGGTTCCAAAAACGATTAAAACGATTTATACAAAACTAATAACGATTTCATAAAGTGAACAAACTTGTTGGTTTAAGTTACATAACAAATGACATTCATTAGCAATGATCAAGCCGACCAGTATTAGGTTATGGTACCATAGGATCTGACAAATCCCGTTATTTACTATCCCGTGGTTATGTGTGGGCAATGGTAGGTAGCGACTGAATCTGAAACATTAACTTACCCTATGGAGGTTTGTTAATGCGAAACCGAGAAGCGACGAAAACGAGAAGCGACGAAAGTCACGAAGGTTTGAATGTTATTAGCGAGACGACCACATAAGTAGTTTCACGACATAAAACGAATTAAACGATTTACGATTGGTTTTCACACGATGTTTTAACGATTGGGTAACGATTGGGTAACGATTGGGTTTTCACACGATGTTTTAACGATTGGGTAACGATTGGGTAACGATTGGGTTTTCACACGATGTTTTAACGATTGGGTAACGATTGGGTAACGATTGGGTTTTCACACGATGTTTTAACGATTGGCTATACATATTACATGATTTACATTTGACATGAACAATTCTTTGGTAGTTTGGTATGATTAAGTGATTAAGTAATGATGCATGTGTAAAATGATACAAGCATGGTGGATACGCCGCTGGTACTTCCTATATATAAGTGTTTGTATGGTTTTACATATTGTAGCGTTATTTGAATCATTTCAGCTCGAGACATAGAACATTTTATACAAGTAACATACTTTCACAAGACATTTATTTACAAACAACTTATCTTATACAAACTCATATTACATGGTTATTCATTTAATCATGCATTATTTTCTTATTTATACATATCACCTGAACTTATCATTGTTTTTCCAAATAATTTACTAAAACAAATGTTTTTGAGTTAAGAGTCATGGCTACGAGGTTTTACAAATTATAACCCGCTTGATTTGAGTTGGTTAATTAAGTTGCAATATTATACTCTTTTCAAAACAAGGTTTTTAAATAAAGTATTGCAACATCTAAACTAGCCATGATTTCGACACTCCTACAAAACATATGTACTCGCCAGCATTTCTTTGCTGACCTCGTTTTCACATATGTTTCAGGTATTGATTGAGTGATATCGATTGATAAGATGCATGCTCACATAGGACTGGACAAGGCCTTAGTGACTGAATAACAATGATAGACCATGTTTAAATAGTGTATTTAGATTCCTAAACGATGTAATTATTCAATGATTAATAAAACGAAACACTTTTGATATCCATGGTTATGAAACATTAATTCTGTTGCAACACGCCCCGATGTTTCCGCCACGTTTTGTATGTTCCACGTGGTCGGGGTGTGACAGAAAAGATGGTATCAGAGCCAATGGTTATAGGGAATTAGGTTATTAGTAATTAGTAATGCTTTGACCTAGTCTATAACCTTCTTAGGACCCTAACGCGAGTTTACTTGCGTTTAGTCATAAAACAATACCGTCACCTATCCTTAGGTGACGACCACAACAAGAACATAAATTTCAAAACCGCTTTGAAAACTAATCATCTGTTCTAGGATGATTGATTTCTAGGTTTTGAACCCTCTATTGTAAGGTTTTGAACTCTCTATTATATGGTTTTGAACCTCTTTGAGTTTTCAAAACTTCGTCAAGGTTTTGGGTTTTAAATAATGTGAACACGTGCAAACTGGAAGGGTGAATGCCTGTATTCTGAGTTTTCTGTCTAGGCAAGCACTTCGTATACATCTCATCAGACGCGAGACCAGTTGTGCTTACCTGGGAATTCTTGGGGTGAGTGTTCACTTATAGGCGAGCATGTCTTCGCGATACATTATTTTTGACCCATTTACTTTGATCAGTCACCTTCGCGATACTTATAGGCTGGGCACAGGGGCGTGTTCAGTGAGCACGGCCCCGTGTCCAGTTACCTGAACTGGGCGTTTTTTGCAGAACCTCGGACACGGGGCGTGTTAGACTGAGCACGGCCCCGTGCGGAACTTGCTGTAATGAAGAAAAATTGTCAGGAGGCTCTGTTTTTGTGCATGGGGTGTGGGTTCAAGTTTCCCTTAGTAACCTCCACCATTTCGAGTGTGTTTTATTCCTGAAAATTAAAACTAAACTAGAAAACATAAAAGGTAAACTAATCTAAAAATAAGGATAGTTTCGCGGAATGCCTCCGTGGTGCACCACGTTTATAAGGGTCCTTGGCTAGACCCACCTTATCAGGTGGTTCTAGCTCATCTTCAATTAGGGGCTTGTCATTGCCAATTGGATATTTCATTGATCGCTCAAGATCAACACTTTTTTTTAATGCCCCTAATTGAATGGGTAGATGGTTATACTTCCAATTTTTCAAAGCTTCGTGGGTCTTTACAAAAGGTCGACCCAACACTAGTGGAGCATCATCAAGGATGATGAAGACGGTTGGGATTACCAATTGATTGGACTGGACCAACACATCCTCAACTATCCCTATTGATTTTGTTGTTTTCCGATTAGATAGAAAAAATGGGTATTTGAAGTGGAGAAAAATCACCAATACTTAATTTTTCAAAAATGTAGTTTGGCATTATATTAACACAAAGATCTTTATCCATTGTAATATTACTAATAAATGAATTTTGAAAAAAACATGGAACCGGTGTAATGTTAATTTCAAATGGATAATCTTTTATTAGCGTAGTTTGATCATTTGTTAACTTAATGCTTACCGTTTCGTCAATTTTAGTGTTAGTGTTTAACTCTTTTAAAAATTTTGCATGAGTGGGTACTAAACAATAATTTTCGAAAGAAGGTGACAAGAGATTAATTTCTTTAAAATTAGACTCTTCTTGAATTTTAACGTTATCGGACTCACCTTTTTCATTGTTTAACTCATGTGTCGGCTTTTCACTTACTTGTTCTTCCATTTTTATATTTTCAACTATCTCTTCTTTATTAGGAGTTAATTCTTCCCTTGAGCGTGATTCCTCTTCCCTTGCGTGGGATTCCTCTTCCCTTGCACGGGACTCTTTTATGCAGCGCTCGATAGTTTTAGTGTGTTCTATTATCTTATCGGCTATGTGGGTGATAGAATAAGGATATGGATCCTCAAAGCTTGAATTCGAAAGTTCGATCCTTGGTTCCTCATATACTCATATGAGGTAGATGGTTCACACCATTATTCCTCATTGTAAGTATATGATGGATAAGGGTCATAACTTGGCTCTTCATAATACTCATATGAGGTGGGTTGTTCACGCAATGGTTCCTCATAGTAAGCATATGAAGGTGGAGGCTCATATCTTGGCTCCTCAAAGTATGAGTATGAAGGCTCATACCTTGGTTCATCAAAATATGAGTATGAGGGAGAAGGTTCATACCTTGGTTCTTCATAGGGTGTGTATGAAGTTGATGGCTCGTACCTGGGCTCCTCATAGTGGTTGTATGACGGGGATGGTTGAAATAAGTCACAATATTGCACCGAATAGGGGTTGCCACAAATAGTACAATATTCTTCCCAATAATCATCCTCCTCATAGTGGTAGTTGTAATCTCCTGAGTATTGATCCATAAGAATCACTCAGGAGACCACAACAGAGTCTCGGGACCAGAAAACAAAAATAAAAACGAAAACAGAGGCTGGACACGGCCCCATGTTCAGTGAGCACGGCCCCGTGTTCAGATTCTGTATCTGGGCATCTTAATAAAAGTAACTGGTTTTGTGCAGCACGGGGGGTGTGTTCAGTGAGCACGACCCAGTGTTCAGACTCTGTATCTGGGAGTTTTGTGAAAAATATGCAGCACGGCCCCGTGTTCAGTGAACACGGCCCCGTGTTTAGTCTACTGTAAATGCAAAAACTAACTAAAATGCAGAAAATGTGCGCGCGATTTAAAAAGGTTTTGAAAAACAGATTAGGCCGTCGATTTTAAGCTTTCTTAAAATACTTGTGTCCCCGGCAGCGGCGCCAAAAACTTGATGGGTGTCTAGTGTGATATGTTTTTAAATTTATAAAACATGATATTCTACTAACGCTAAACACACATATGGGCAAGTGCACCTATCGTGAGCGTAGTATGCAGTTGGTAAGATACCGAGGTCGTCCAAGGACACAAGAGCTTTTAGTACCGGTTTATCCTCAACGTCTAATCAAATCAAAAGTTTAGAAAAAGGTTTTTAACATGAAAATAAAAACTAAAAATGCTGAAAATAAAAATAAAATAAAAACAGATAGACAAGATGAATCACTTGGATCCGACTCGCCTTTGGTCTAACCTTTGATGTTTTCCGCACTTTTTAAGAGATTATCTTAGTTATAGTAGTAGGCCCCTCTTTTAAAGGTGACGTTACCCTCAACCCAGTAGTTTGAGTCAGCAAGGATTCAATCCTAAAGGGTCGGAATATTGAAAGATAATTAATTAAGTTATTAATACGTAATGTGGTAGGCCCCTCTTTTGAAGGTGACGTCACCCTTGGCTAAGTGGTTTGAGTCAGCAGGGATACAATCCCAAGTAGCCGGGTTAATGTACTAATAATAGTTTACATATGAGGGGATCAAGCGATTCGCACCCCCGCCATCCAATACCAGTGGGTATTGAAGGAGGTCCTTGTAAGCTTGACTCAGGTCCTTGCAGGATCTATACACTGAACAAGACAAGAACCTTACCAAACCATTCCCTTAACCCCCGACCAGGTAGCCAACATATCTCCATATAGACCGTGGAGATATAAATGGTGTAAATCTTTTATTTTATATAGACAGTAAAATAACGCCAAGACACCACGAACAAATGATAAGGAAGTTTCACCTTCAACATAAGAAACTAGTTATTGAAGTCATTAATACAAAACCAAATAAAAAGTGCGAAAATATTAAAAAACAAAAGTATTACACTAAATACTTGTCTTCACCAAGTGATGTAAGAGACTTAGGCAAACATGGCCTTTGATTGTCAAGAACTCTTACTATCAATCTTGGATCCCGAGACTACTACACACACTCTATGATGGATGATGGATGATGGTGGTGGATGTGGGTGTTGTGATGGTGGTGGAGTGTGGGTGAAGTGCGAGAGAGGTGGTTTGTCAAGGGATTCCTTTGAAGTGAACCAAGCACCCCTTTTTATAGCCTTCATAGAATCCTGGACACGGCCCCATGTCCACCCTTTTTCTATTTCTTCAATAATTACAATTTTCCGTATTAGGCTCCATACGCCCCGTGTGCAGAAGCATATCTACACGATCAAGATTTGCAAGATTCTGCGAATCTTAGCGTTGACCACGGCCCCGTGTTGAGCTGGGCACGCCCCCGTGTCAGGAATAGAAGCTTCTATAACTTTGTCTTTTCTGCAAACAACTGGCCACGCCCCCGTGTCCGCTGGGCACGCCCCGTGTTGAGCTGGGCACGCCCCGTGTTGAGCTGGGCACGCCACGTATTGAGCTGGGCACAACCCCATGCTCAGCTGGGCACAGCCCCATGCTCAGCTTTCTTCTTGTTTTTTTGCTTTGGGAGATGCTGTCGAGGGGTCGGGCATGCCATGTTTCTTCCTTTTTTTTGTATTTATGTTGCTTTTGGCTGTATATTTGTTCCTTTTGTTCGTTTAAGCTCATTTGATTCTATAAATTCAAAAGGAAGACAAAAACACACTTTTTCCAACATTAGTACTAAAAAAGGTTTAGTTTTATGCCTTATTTGATGTAATTTATATGTTGCATTTTACACACATCACTTCCCTAGCTCCAATATTAAACACCCTTCCACGTGCCTGATTATTCTTTGGGCAATCCCGCTTAAATTTCCCCATTTCACCACAACCAAAACAACCTTGACCGCGCCCATTGTCGTTTCCGTTTCCGCCCTGATTGTTGTTGTTACTATTTCCACCTCGATTTCCATTAACAGCTAGGTTTCCATAACCACCACGATTCCCGTTTCCACTGAAATTACCATTTCCCCCTTGGTTTCGATTCCCAGTTTGATTTCCATTTCCACCACGGTTTCCATTACCGCCTTGCCTCCATTTCTTCGTCCAGCACCATACCAGCATGCTTCCCTGGCATGCCCCACTTTGCCACAGTTCTCACATTTCCCATATCTGCACCGTCCAGTGTGATGATGCGGACAAATGTCACACTTGGGCAGGGTGCCCATGTACCCTTTTCCTTTGGGTTCGGTGTTTGTAGCGCCAGTCCTGACCTCGGCTAGCTGGCTAGCTGGTATCCCTGCGCTTGTTGGCACTGTTGTTGTTGTTGCTCGCTTGAGTGCCCTTCTTAAAGTTTGTGAACTTCCTTTTGTTTTCCCCAGATGACTCCACGTGAGTCTCTTTCTTCTTTGCTTCGGAAATCAAAAACTTGCCCAACCTGATCGCTTCTTCAGTGAGTGCTACACTCAAGTCAATAGGCTCGGTAATGGTAGGAGGCTTGGATGTTGTCACCATGCTCAGAATCTGAGGTGCGAATCCCCAGATGAAGCATTCGATCCTCTTAAACTCTGGCTCCACCAAATAAGGAACCACTCTTGACAAGTCATGAAACCTCTGCACATACTCAGCCACCTTTGGACCTTCCATTTTCAAGTTCCAGAATTCAGTTTCTAACTTCTGGATTTCTGCTCGAGAGCAGTACTTCTTACGCATCAACTCTTTCAGTTCATTCCATGTCAAAGCATATGCAGCAGCCTCACCCAAAGTCTGAACCTTAAGATTCCACCAAGACAATGCTCCATCTAGAAACAGCCCAGAAATGTAGGTGACTTGGTGCTCAGGAGCACATTTACTCATTCTCAGAACAGAGTCCGTCTTCTCGACGCAGCGCAAAAAGGCTACGGCACCCCTAGTGCCATCAAAATTCAGGGGCTTGCAGTCCAAAAACTACTTATAGGTACAGCATGTACACAAACAACATCATTCACAGAAAGCATTAGCAAAGCACACTTGGAAATCTCCAAACGTATTGTAATGTGTCTTAGATGACTTAAACATTACCATTTGGTGGGTTATTCCCTGAGGTACCTCCGATGTGTTTGGAGCGAAGGGCCTCGTGTTGTGCGATGGCCTGTGAGATGCGCTCTTGTAATTCTGTCTCTGTCGTCGGCAGAGGGTTGTTGGTATCGGTATTCCTTCTCGGTGGCATCTTTCTTCTAAGAAGAACATTGGATAGGTCAAGTCTTATTCGTTAAATAAATAAATAGTTGTCTAGAGGTCGTATCTACATATATATAAGTAGTCATCATATCAAGCAACCATGCAACAACAAACCATAGCACAAACATGTAAATCAACAATGTATTTAATGAGAACATGACTATTGAGATTTCATTAAAGACCAACCACAAGTTATATCGTTTCTACACCATATCATATCAAAAGGGACATAGGGTCACACCACCCTTGTCAAATAAGTCTGTCAATGTACAAAAGTAATGGTCAAAATATGGTCTTCGTATCTTCACTGTCTCAGCTCAATTGTAATGCTCTCACCAAAAGTAATGCATCTTCATAAAATCAAAAACCTACTGTACACACGACAAAGAAAATAACTAATCTGCTGCTCGACAGTAAGGAAACGGGCATCAAAACCCGGAAAAGGAGCAGGAGCAGCAGGTGGATGTGCAAAAGGAGATGACAATGAATATGGAGGAACAGAAGAATCAGGTGGAGGTACGAACGTAGCTGCCGGTGATGAGTGTGGAGGGGAAAAAGTAGGCTGACAGGGGCAAGGAGGGCATGAAGGAGTCAGCTTGAGCTCCAAAACTATGCGACTCAAGATCTCAAACTGTAACTGAAGTGACAGAAGCAACTCATCCCACGTGTATCCAACAAAATGCAAGGGATGGTAGGGGTCTGAGATGGGCATAGTGTATGGTGGGAACCATCAGAATGGCTCGTCAAGCGGTGTAGCAGTAAAGGGAGTGAATGGTGCAGACTGAGGAATCGGAGGGAACGCTGCTGAAGCAAATGGGTCGTATCTAGGGTGCTGGCCCGAAGTACCCTCCCCTGGTCGGGGTGCAGGGATGTCCTGGAGGAAAACAATCGGTAAATCAGTACGGTGGACATCAGTCTCAACAGGAGGGAGGGGAGCAACATCAGCGGGTGGAGGTGGAGGAATGAATGGCTCAACATGTGTAAGATCAACAAGTGCAGGTACCTGGTCTGGAATAAGAGGTGCAATATCAGGTAGTCCAAACGGGACATGATCGGGATCAGGAATCGGCTCAGGATCAATAGGTGCAACATCGGGCTAGTAAAAAGGAATGGGGTCTGGGTCGGGGACATGCTCTAGGTCAGGTGGAGGTGCAGCCGACATCGCTGTGTCGTCGTCGGAGTCGGTAGCATAAAGTTGTAGTCCGGCCGCCCGTAAAGCTAAAGAAGTCACAGACACAAAGGAGTCTGAAAAGGAATGTAAACTGGAGTCGGAGGATAACTCAATGAAAGGAATCGCAGGAGGAGGTACAGCAACAACATCCTCATCAATCTCCCCATCGCCCTGGGCATCAGTTGGGGGACCATTCACAAATAAGTCGACATCATCGCCAAACAAGTCATCGAAGGGCCAATCCTCGGGAGGAATGACCACAAGAGGAACGGCGTCAAGGATCGGAGCCACAATGTGCTCACCATCGGGGTGACCAATGATGAGATGATCGTGAATAGGAGCGGGAATATCAAAAGGATCCTCAATGGGAACGCCATCAGTTATAGGTAAATCATCTCCAAAATCTGGTAACGTGAATGGCTGGAAGTCGTCCTCATCCTCGGACAGCATCTCGGGGTCACTCTTAGTGTCCGATACGAATATCTCTGGCCCGGGCATAACCTCGTCGTCTAAAACGATGCCCATCGGGTTGTGGGTGTCACACCCCCAAAATCCACCATGCGGAGTATCACCGCTTGGAGGCGTGACATGACCAGGATCGAGCCACCAATCATATTGAACAACGAAATTAAGTAAGTAAAACCAACCACAATACAATTGGTGACCATAAGACAGTAACCAGTTTTAAGTTAACAGCGGAAGCATAAAACGTAAGTTCAAAACATAAGTTCATAGTTCATGAGTTTTAAGACCCAGAACATAAGTTCCATAAGTTTATAACGTTTAATTAATAAGCGTGGGACATAACAGTCCGCATCCCACAACAACCTCCTCCTCGTGCAAGCTCCATAAGCATCTAGCGACCTGTAAAGCATGTAACAACGAGTCAACAACAAAGTTGAGTGAGTTCACGTTTGGTTGTTTAGTTTTAAGTTGTTTCTGAAAACGTGGTTTGACTTTAGTTGGCTTATTTGCCATGGGGGTTACCCCCATAGTTGAAAGTATGTTTAACCACTTCCTTTATTACCCAAACCATATCCATAATCAGTGGGGGCTTCCCCATGTGAACTTCTAGACGGTATGATATCGACTACTAACGAAAGTAAGTTGTGCCCTAAGTCAATGTCTATCATCATTGACCCTTTGCCTTAGTCCATTAGTACACGCTCGTTCGAACGACACGGTGTGAGGTTTGTTAAACCTAATAGCGCTATTAACTAATGACCCGCTCGCCATCGGCCTCGGCGATTAAGTCGATATAAAATGAGGGACTTATGATAGAGTTTTGTCTAGTAAGTTTTAAGGTTGTTGTCCTACCCAAGGAGGACGAACGTACGTAGTTCTCCCCAAAGAGAATACGCATGATTATTATTGGCATCCTAGCCAAGGAGGATGGTCGTACATATCCTACCTGAGTAGGATATGTAGATTCCGTTTTAATTCTTTAACCCGTTCCCAAACCACCGGGAATCCCATGCCTTAGAAAGTGTGTGAACTCACCTCGGTTTGCTCGGTTAGATTCTCAAATATAGCTAACAGTCAGGGTCGGTCAATCACGTCCTAATATGATTACCAGTTAGTCATTTAGTGATTTTCAAATAGAGCACAAAGTTCCTACACGTATCTATCACATAACACGCATTACTTTAACGGTTTATGCCCATATAAACTTCCCATCTATTCCCGTTCATAAATAAACATAATATATTGCACATAACACGTTAGATCATTCACAGATAACATACTCGACATTTAGACACGCAAATTACAACTTATGTCATTTCAGTTTTAATATGCAAAACCGGGCTGTTTTCGGACATTTTAATAAAATAGTTAACTTATTCCAAAAATTCCCAAATTTTTCCAGAATGTCTTAAACGATCCAAATATTATTGTGTAAGAATATCGGGGTCCAGTTCGTTACTGTTAGGATCTGAGGCTCTCATGATTGTGCTTGTTTGTGAGATTTGAACACATCAAATAGATATGAACAGTTTTGAGTGCAGCGGAAATGAATAACAAACTTTGTAAACACAATCAAAGGAGAATATAGTTTGATAAACAATTGCTTTTTCATAGAGTCGAAAGATTACATCAAAAGAAAAATGTTACAATGCAAGCTTACAGACTAAACTCCCCCTCAGCCTGATACTCCAGAGTTGGTTGCACAAGATGAAAGGATTGAATTGAGGAGAAGAACTCACTCAAAAAGAATCAAATATAACAGTACAGAGTACTGTCATATTTATAGGCAAACCAAACCACTGATGTACCTCAACTGACGTCTCCATGATAGTGACATCTAACAGCCTAACAACCTACAAACACTGTTCTATACAAAACTACTGATGTCTAACAACTGATTGATAATAAAATACAAAACAAGTCTAACACTGTTCACGTTCCACTGTTGCAGCCCAAGCACTGATTACTTGAACATCAGTGCTTTCTTCAAGAGGTGATCAGTCTTTGAATGAGCAGTGCTTGGGTCTTCAGCAGTGCATAAGAGACAGCAGTAGATAGAGCTCAGTGTTTGCCTTTTAGCAGTCTTTAGTTGTTTCATTAGTGTTTGGTTCATCAGTTGTTCTTCAGAGCAGTACTTAGAGTGTATCAGCAGATAGGTAACCACTGTCAAGGGAAGAGTTTAGTGTGAACGTCTGCTTATTGTGAATCCACTGTTGTGAACAAGTTTTGGCTTTACATTATATGTTCCTTTGGTAGGGTTCAATCCCAACAATCTCCCCCTGGAACAGATAATGCCAAAACCTGTCATTATTCTGGATCTTTATTACTCATCAAAAGTTCCCTTGCTTTTCTTATGAATTCTTCTTCAAATTCTTTGGAACTTGTGTCATCCTCATCCCAGCACAGTGTAAGTTCAAGGAGATCCTGCAAATCTTCAACACTAAGGCCTAGTGCTTCTTTCCTTGATATGTACTTCACTTCGCCATTGGATCTGACCAGGGTCAATACGTGGGTCTTTTGATCAGACATCCACTTTAGTACTTTTAAACCCAATGGGTTTCTTGGGAGAGATTTATTTGAAGATGAGCTTTGAGATATTGGCCTTGAGAAAACTTGCAGACTTTCAGACATTCTTTTGAAGGCCATTTCAATAACATTGTTAGCTGCAGCTATGTCTTCTGCAGTTTCTTTTTCTATCTGCTCCTGTCTCTTTTGTTGATCTGGCTCAATGTCTGAAACTTCTGAAGCAGATGGTGATGCAGGTTTAGTTAATGCCTTCTTAAAAAGGTTTTGAAGTTTTTCCGAGTTCTCTTCTTTTAGACGCATTTTCATGGTGGTTTCTTTGAAGTACTCAACTTCCTTTTCCTTTACCTCTTCACTGGTCAGCTGTTCTCCTTCTTCTTGGTTTGTCACAAAAGTAGACCGGAACAGTGTTTTGAGGTTTCCTATCTTCTGTTCAAGCTTCATCATTTGTTCATGCTTCTTTGAAGTGCCTGAAACAGTTATCTTCCTTTTCTTCAGCCTTTCATAGGCTTCATCAGTTTGCTGCTTTGACCATTTTGATATGGCATTTGCAGTGTCCACTTTTGCATCCACTAGCTCTTATTTCTTTTTTTTTGTACTCAGCTGTTTGGTCATTGATGAACTTTTTGTATTTACTCCAATTTGGAGCATTCTTCTTCTTTTTAGGATCATTCTTGAGTCTATCAATCCTATCAGCTTCATGCTTTAAAAGCACAATTGGCCATTCTTCAAATTGGTTTACTTCAGCATGATAAAATTTTTCTTGCATTATGTAGGCAAGAAGTTTTCTTCTCATCTCTTTTCGTTGTTCTGCCTTTTCTTTGCTCAGCTCTTGTGCAAAATCTTTGGTTTGATTAACTTTGGTGAGCAGAAGTTCCAATCTTTCAGCAATGGCTTCATCACTTTGACCTTTACACTCAACTTTTGCTATAATCTTACCCTGTCTTGTTTTGAGCTGAAGATACTCATCCATATCCTTTGGAATCATGAAGCCAACGAGTGAAGAAAATCTTCTGTTTAAAGGATCATCATCAGTGTAAAACTGCCTCATCTCATTTTTATGGCTTCAAGTTCCAACGGATATTTTGCAGCAGTGGGATCATATTGGTCCTCATCTGGCTGGGTAAGTTTTCTTTTTCTTGTGTAGAGCTTAGCTGGTTGTGATGTGGGACAGGTGATCACAGTGGTGGATGTCTGACTAACAGTGGTTGAAACAACTGGTGTTTCAACCGCTGTTGTCATTACAACTGCTGATGTATCAGCAGATGTCTTCTGCTTTTGAGCAGGGGTTTTTTATGGTGTTTTTTATGGTGGTGATGGTGGTGGTGACTCATCATCAGGATTGAAAACCCTTCTCCTTTTTAATGTAGGAGAGGCTAATGATGTTTTGGGTGGATCAGTGGTTTGAGATTCGATAGCAGTGGTTTGTGATTGTGATTGACTGACAGTGGTTGAAACAACTGGTGTTTCAATCACTGTTGTCATTACAGCAGATGTTGTAACATCTGCTGTCTTCTGCTTTATGGCAGGAGGCAGTGGTGGTGATATGATTGTAGATGATGATGGTGGTGGAACAGTGGTTGTGATGGTGTGTGATGGAGTGGTGTGTGTTGAAGAGATGGCAGCTGTTTGGCTACTGACAGCAGTTTTTGTAACCACTGCTGTATCAGCTGTTTGGCTAACAGGTTTTGAGACTTGCTTTTCCTTTTCTTTTTCTTTTTCAGGCTCAATATAAAGGCCATGTTCTATTCCCATCTTATTCATTTTTCTCAACAGCTTGATATTCTCCCCCTTTTTGGCATTATCTGAAGGGGGGTTAACAACAAATGATAGGGAAGAAGGAACTTTGCCAGAGGAGCTTTGAATGCTATCCTTTATAGCCTTGATATCCGCTTGAGTGTCTTTAAACCTTGATTCCACCATGTTGGTCAGCATTTGTACATCAATTGCATGCTTTTGATCAGCCATATGTTGCTGTTTTTCAAGCATGGGTTGAAAAATGTTCCAAAGCTCATTTGCAGCAAATGCATGTTGTGCAGGTGCTTGAGCAGGAACAGCAGTAGCTTGTGCTTTTTGAGCTTTTAAAATCTCTTGCACCATATCTTTAATTTCAACAACTGAATCTTCAAGTTTTTCAACTCTTTCCGTCAATTCCTGATATTTTGAATCATTACCTACATTAGTAGGATCATCTAAATCCCCATCAGTAGTGGTTGTATCAATGTGTGACTTAGGAACTGAGTCCCAAAAATCATCCATTGATGCCCCTTGTTCTTGGTACTGGGGACTTCTTTCTTCAGCACTCGATAAACCTTTGATGTTACTGGTGGTCAAAATAGGCTCACTAGTGGTTATCGATGGTGCTATAGAAGAAATTGCCTTCAAGGGAGTCTTACTTATGAAACAACTGTCCAACTGAAGATCTGTTGATCCATCAGTTGTAGTTGCTGCTCCACTTGAACTATTGACAAGAGTTACTTGTAACTCCTGCAGTGTAACCTCCTCAACTGTTGCTGGGATAGCAGAGGTAAAAACATCAGACCCAGTCACTTATGGGGGTATACTCTCAGTGAAAGGTGATAGAGAGGAACTGGTTTGTGTCTGTGCAATAACAACTGCATGCAACAGGGGTATTATTGATTGTGGCATTATGATTGGTGAGGGTATGGGTGTTGAAAGAGACATGTCCTTGGGATCAGGACTGTGGAAGATAGAGCCAAGTGGATCCAGAGCTTCATAATTTGGTGTCCCTGTGATTACAACCTGATCCTTTTGTGAGGATGCAGGAGGAGTTTTAGGCATAGGTTGAGATCTTTCTTCCAACTGCTGTGAGGAAGTAGCAGCAGTGGTTTGTGGTGACTTTTGTGTTGTCACAGGCAGTTGCTCTGGGATCTCATCTTCCAGAGTTGCCCTTTTCTTGGGTTTAGTGGGCTTTTTGGAAGATTTTCTTTTGGTCTTTTTGGTGATGTCAGGTGTGGGTTTCAAAGCAGTGGTTGTGCTGCTCTGATCACCTGGAGCAGTGGGCTCAGCAGAAGTTGCCTGAGGATCAGTGGCAGTTTCTAAAGTCTGCTCAGGCGCCTTTGCTTTTAATTTTATTGGTGCCATCATTCTTGAAAATGTTTCAATTGTTAAACTTTTTATTTGAAAATGGACACCTTGTTTGGGCAAATTTTCATCCTCTTTTTCAAATTTTTGTTTAAAGTAATAGCTCAGAAATCTTGGAAAAAGAAGAAATGATTTGCTATCAACATTTTTAACCAAGTCATTGAAGATCTCCTGGGAGTAGTTGTAATCTTTATTGTTTAAAATAGCATATCCCAGGTATTGAATCTTTAATGGTATTTCGTTAAACGCTGTTGTTTTATTTGAAACACAACTTAAAAGTGTGTGAAATAAAAATCTGGGTGCAGATGGAAAATAACCTTTTTGTAAGGTATCTACCTTTGATTGTTCTGCATATCCCCTTTTCATGAAATCAGTTTTCATCACGGCTTTATCAAAAGATATTTTACCGTTCTGATCATTCAGTTTGAAGACCTCTGAGATTGATTTTGGTGTTATTTGAAACGCCTTACCCTGTATCGAGGAGTTAATGGCTACTACTTTTCCGTCTTGTTTTTCAAGCTTAGCATTTTTTCCAAAACTCTCTCTGGGTTTGCAAGTAAATGGGAGCATCTACTGTCAACAAAGTTTTGTACTTTGATGCAGATAGTGTATCAATGATGGAGTCGAAGGTGTGGTTATCGGTAGGTTTTGTGAGGAGACCCACGTAGTTCTGAGGTGATTTGTATGGGATTTCAATGGTTTCTTTGGTCGTTTGAGCGACCTCTTTTGAAGATGATGGTGATTTTGGTTTAGATTTTGATTTTGATTTTGATTTCGTCATTTTGATGAAGAAGAATCGGAGAGTGTTTTGGGAAGAAAGGTTGGAAACTGCTTTGAGAAGATAACTTTTGGAATTCAATTCGACAGTGTAAAACCCTGTTTGGGGTTTTGATCAGGGTTTTATTTAGGGAAAAAAATGATCGCTGATGTGGCAGCGGTTATTATGATCTGAAGGCTAAAAACTGACCACGTGTCAAACACTGATGAAATGGATGAAGGGTGGAGAACAGTTGTTTTAGGAGCCACTGATGAATCCAGCATCAGTGGTTACAACGGTAATAATGTCGACAGTGGATGATTTTTACTATCAATGGATAGCACATCAGTGGATAAGACACTGCTTTTGAACAACAGAGTTTATCAAAGGAATGAGAGAACAGGGGATGACTTTCAGCAGTGGACAGATTTCAGTGATCAGATGTTTTAACTAAACAGTGATTAGGGTAAATGGTACAGATTTGAAGTACAAGTATTTCAGCAACTGTTTTGAAAATTTTCATTCAAGGGTTTTTTTTTTTTTTTTGCCACATGTCAATTTTGAAGGACAGTGGTTTAATACCCCAGATGATGAGAGCTTTTTGCTAAGGCAACTCATTTTCGTTTAATATCCTATTAAAACATGAGTGCCCCGGTAATTTAAGCACAATTTGGCAATCAACCTTTGATTAAATGTTTAAAACAAACCTGAGTTATGATATGATCTTTGACAAATGTACCATTTCCTTTTGACCCATTTATGCGAACAATAATACCAATAAAAATAATTTACTATGTCCTGACAGGTAATTTGAAACTAAAGCCAACAAAAACAAGCAAAAGTTCAAAATATATTACTAAAAAAAAATGAATAATATATCCTGATTATTCGAGAGAATCCTTTATATAAAAAAATTTTAAAGGATTTTCTGAGAACAGCATCAAAAAGGATCTGGTACTTTTAGAAAAAAAAAAACAAAACGTAATCATATCATTCTCAAGTTTATGAAAATGGTCAGTGGTTTGACCGCAGTGGTAGAACATTTTGAATATATTTTGACCACTGTTTGGTACCATTTTCTTTGTCAGTTGATTTCAAACATAAGGACACATGGATAAATTTTTGAACATTTGTCTAGTCCTCTTTGGAGTTCATTCACCGGAATCAAAACCTTTTTCTTGAGCAGATGAATGCACACAGTTGCTTAAAGACCATTATAACCCTAAACTTTGACTCTTAAGTGTTTTGCGTTTATACTCTTTTCTTTTGACTTCAAGAGTTTTGAGATAAACACACTTTCGAGTTTTATGAATTTTAGTCCAAAATCATTTTGTAGTAATGTTTTGAGAGACATGGTCATGTTTGCACAAATTTTTCAACCAATCTCACACTACACATGATAAGGACTATGTTGACACCTGATTTTCTTAATGTATTTCTAACAACGTTGGCTTGTTCCTTTTGAGGATCTCAACCTGTTTTTTCAACACATAAGATCGAATGACTAAAGTTTTAATTTCCCTCTTTTTATGTTACCAAAACATCAATGTTTTTATGAACATAGGTTTTGTTAATCTGAGGTTCATACTTTAGTATTTAATGAGAACATCACAGATTATACATCAACAATTGAAATCAATTTAGAAAATAAGAATTAATCTCATGATTTAACAGATATTGTTTTCAGATCTAGAAACCATGAGTGTCTTGTACATGAATTCACTTGTTGTGTGAAATTTGTGTGTCATATGACATCTTGGTTGATTTACAGAATATTTGAGTAACCACTTTGAACATGATTTACTTGATACTCTGTTTTTCAACAAAATACAACCAACCTTAGTATCAATGAATTTTGAGCCGAACTGTTATGTCAAATTGAATGTTAGATCGAATTTGACTGTCCAGGCTCTGATACCAATTGTTAGGATCTGAGGCTCTCATGATTGTGCTTGTTTGTGAGATTTGAACACATCAAATAGATATGAACAGTTTTGAGTGCAGCGGAAATGAATAACAAACTTTGTAAACACAATCAAAGGAGAATATAGTTTGATAAACAATTGCTTTTTCATAGAGTCGAAAGATTACATCAAAAGCAAAAGGTTACAATGCAAGCTTACAGACTAAACTCCCCCTCAGCCTGATACTCCAGAGTTGGTTGCACAAGATGAAAGGATTGAATTGAGGAGAAGAACTCACTCAAAACGAATCAAATATAACAGTACAGAGTATTGTCATATTTATAGGCAAACCAAAACCACTGATGTACCTCAACTGACGTCACCATGATAGTGACATCTAACAGCCTAACAACCTACAAACATTGTTCTATACAAAACTGCTGATGTCTAACAACTGATTGATAATAAAATACAAAACAAGTCTAACACTGTTCACGTTCCACTGTTGCAGCCCAAGCACTGATTACTTGAACATCAGTGCTTTCTTCAAGAGGTGATCAGTCTTTGAATGAGCAGTGCTTGGGTCTTCAGCAGTGCATAAGAGACAGCAGTAGATAGAGCTCAGTGTTTTCCTTTTAGCAGTCTTTAGTTGTTTCATCAGTGTTTGGTTCATCAGTTGTTCTTCAGAGCAGTACTTAGAGTGTATCAGCAGATAGGTAACCACTGTCAAGGGGAGAGTTTAGTGTGAACGTCTGCTTATTGTGAATCCACTGTTGTGAACAAGTTTTGGCTTTACATTATCTGTTCCTCTGGTAGGGTTCAATCCCAACAGTTACCAATATTTTATAAAAAATCATTTTCTGGACTGAAATCAGATTTATCTTTTTCTGACTGAAGTCCACGGAATAATTTAATTAAAATTCATCGAGATTCCGATTTACGAAATTCCAGTGAGAGAATTACAAATGCATCGGTAGTCATCTACAGTACAAATTTCATGATCTAACTCTACACAGAATTCAAGTTATGACAGAAAACAGAACGCATATTTTCAGCAGTAAAAATGCAGCTCTAGCTGTTGTTACGAAACGACACTTTAAAAATAGTAAACGAAGTCCAAAAATTATGATTCCAGTGCCATTAGAACCGTATTTCATAGTACATAAATCTAGACTTCATAAAATACATTTTTTGTTAAGTTACGGTCCTGTTACAGCCAACTGAAGTTAGCTGTAATCACTAAACAGCTTTCTGTTTTCAGTCTTTAACATTCTAAAACGCGCTCGATTGATTCCGTTAACAGGTTTAGCAATAAACAACAATACTTACAGCAGATTATAAGCCCTTCATATCAGCACATAATCATCATACACCAAACAACACAAGAACAACATGATTTAACCATATATCTTCTCTTTATCCACTATTTACCCTTTAGGTTCAAGACTTAGTTCATGTTCTTTAGTGTTTCTTAATATTTCACCATTCAATCATTATTAACCACTAAAAATAAGAACAAGATGAAGTTTTTAAGCCCTTACTACTAGCTCAAGTCTAGGGTAGAAACAAGGCGTAAAAGTGGTGGATAAAAGAAAACGAGAGCGGTCATTGAGCTTCCGAACACACCAAGCTTACTTGTAGGATCCCTAGCACCTTTGGATGTTCTTAGATTGCTTGAATGAAGCTTGATGATGGTGGTATGGTGGTGGTATGGTGGCGGCCGAACAAGGGAAGAGAGGAGAGAGTAATGGTGAAATGTTGATGGTGAATGAATGAGTATAATGGTTATCTAGTGGTCTTTATAAGGAATTTCCCCATGTGTTATTAACCTCTAGTTAACATGTTCCCTAACTCATCAACAAGACCAATTAAAATAACCAACTAAAATCTAAGGTGGTGACCCACCTTGAACTGTGTAGTTAGGGGGGGGGGGGTCTTGGTTGGGTTTCAATGATATAGTTACCAATCTAGTTAGAATTCAAAAGTTTAGTTAGTGTATTAAGGTGTGTTATTAATTATATAGTGTGTTAGGGTGTTTGGGGACCCTAACTAGCTCAGAAAAATAAAAACAATGTGTTTGACAATATTTGTGTGTTCCGGGTAAAGTCCGGTTGTTCGGTTCGGTGTTGTTCCGTTAAAGTGCTTAGTTAATCCGTAAAGTGTCCTATATATATATTTTTGTAACGTTTTTAATTTTCAAAACTCAGGAAAGCATACCGGACTATTTAGTAACTTTTATGTATACTACTAGTATGTTAACAAGCATATGTAAGTATAACACAGTAATCAGAAAGCAGTTAAATGATTCAGCACAGTCATCAAGCACTTTATTTATCATTAATAAATTGTACGGATACAAGGAATTATGAGGGTTGTCACATTCTCCCCCTGTTAAAAGAATTTCGTTCCGAAATTTAGCACCTGGTTACTGAGGAAGCTAGTTAAGTTGCGTTGGTTTCCTGGTTTTCCTGGGGCGTCATATCATCCCCCCGTTGATTTGGAATTTCGTACTGAAATTCTGCAGTAGCTTCAGTCTCAGTAGTGGTTGCACTTTTCTTAAACAGCTAGGGATACTTGAGTTTCATTTGGTCTTCTTGTTCCCAAGTATACTCTGGGCCACGACGGGAATCCCAACGAACTCGGACGAGAGGTATCCTGGTGCGGTTGAGAATTTTAACATCTCGATCTGTAATCTCTACTGGTTCTTCGACGAATCGCAGCTGGTCGTCGATAGTGAGCTCCTTGAGAGGAACTATGAGGGTCTCATCTGACAGACACTTCTTCAGATTCGACACATGGAAAACGTTGTTAACTCCGCTGAGTTCTTCAGGTAGATTCAACCTGTAGGCGACCTTGCCAATCTTCTCAATGATTTCGAAGGGTCCAACGTATCGCGGGTTGAGTTTGCCTCGTTTGCCAAAACGAACTACACCTTTCCAAGGTGAGACTTTGAGTAGCACTCGATCCCCAACCTGGAACTCGAGTGGTTTCTTTCGCTTATTGGCATAGCTTTTCTGACGGTCACGAGCTGCCGCCATTCGCTGTCGTATCTGAGCAATCATTTCGGTTGTATCCACTACAAGTTCTAGGCCAGTGATTTGACTGTCGCCAACCTCTGCCCAACAAAGAGGTGATCGGCATTTACGTCCGTACAATGCCTCGAACGGAGCGGCCTGGATGATGGTGTGGTAGCTGTTGTTATATGAAAACTCCACTAGTGGGAGGTGCTTTTCCCAGCCATTACCAAAATCGATTACACACGCCCTAAGCATGTCTTCAAGGGTCTAGATGGTGCGTTCAGATTGCACATCTGTCTGTGGCTGATAAGCGGTGCTCATATCTAAACGTGAGCCAAAAGACTTGTGCATAGCTTGCCACAGTTCAGAAGTAAAACGCGCGTCACGATCAGAAATGATGGAGGTTGGCACTCCGTGCCTTGATACTACTTCCTTTAGGTAGATGTCTGCTAAAGTAGAAAACTTGTCGGTTTCCTTGATAGCCAGAAAGTGTGCAGACTTGGTCAGTCGATCCACGATCACCCATATGGTATCGTTTCCGCGTTGAGATCTGGGCAGTCCAGTAACGAAATCCATGGAAATTTGCTCCCATTTCCATTTAGGTATCTCTGGTTGTTGTAGTAGGCCTGATGGTTTTTGATATTCAGTCTTGACTCTGGCACAAGTCAAGCATTTACTGACGTAGGTTGCTATGTGGGCTTTCATACCAGGCCACCAGTATGTAGTCTTGAGATCATGGTACATCTTGTCTGAACCAGGATGTACTGAATAACGAGACTTTTGTGCTTCATCCATCACAAGCTAACGTAGGTCTCCATACAGTGGAACCCAGATGCGTTCGTTTACATAGTAGGCGCCGTTTTCCTTTTGTTCTAGCCGTTGCCTCGATCCTCGTAGGGACTCAGCCCTGATGTTTTCTGCTTTCAATGCTTCAACCTGAGCATCGCGAATCTGAGCGGGAAGGTTAGATTGGATGGTAAGCTGTAACGCACGTGCACGCTTAGGTATAGTATCCTTTCGACTGAGGGCGTCGGCCACAACATTGGCCTTGCCCGGATGGTATTTGATCACGCATTTGTAATTGTTCAAGAGCTCAACCCATCGGCGTTGTCGCATGTTTAACTCCTTTTGCTTGAAGATATGCTCGAGACTCCTGTGATCGGTGCAAATGGTGCACTTGATACCGTACAGGTAATGTCTCCATATCTTAAGCGCGAAAACAACTACTCCCAATTCCAAGTCATGTGTAGTGTAGTTCCTTTCGTGAACCTTAAGTTGGCGTGATGCGTAGGCAATGACCTTATCATGTTGCATCAACACGCAACCAAGTCCTTAGATGGAAGCATCGCAGTAAACCACAAAATCATCTGTGCCTTCAGGCAATGAGAGGATAGGCGCGCTACAAAGTCTATCCTTCAAGTGCTGAAATGCGGACTCCTGTGCATCACCCCAACGATAGGTGACACCCTTCTGAGTCAGTGAAGTGAGAGGTTGCGCAATCTTTGAGAAATCCTTGATAAATATTCTATAATATCCTGCCAAACCCAAGAATTGGCGGATTTCTGTTGGTGTACGGGGTGCAGGCCAGTTCTTGATCGAATCAACCTTGGATGGATCAACATGAATCCCATCCTTGTTTACCACATGGCCTAGAAAGTGGACTTCGCGAAGCCAGAAGTCACATTTCGAAAACTTGGCATACAACTGCTATCTCCGAAGAAGTTCCAGAATAAGCCTCAGGTGTTGCTCGTGTTCCTCCTGACTCTTAGAATAGATCAGGATGTCGTCGATGAAAACTATGACAAATTTATCCAGGTAAGGTTTGCACACTCGGTTCATGAGATCCATGAAGACCGCTGGTGCATTCGTCAACCCGAAAGGCATAACTAGAAACTCCTAATGGCCGTAACGAGTTCTGAATGTTGTTTTGGAGACGTCCTCATCTCGGACTCTCAGCTGATGGTATCCCGATCTCAAGTCAATCTTAGAGTAATAGCTCGACCCTTGCAACTGGTCGAACAAGTCGTCAATACGTGGAAGAGGATAACGATTCTTGACATTCACCTTGTTAAGTTCGCGATAGTCAATACACATTCTGAATGTACCATCTTTCTTCTTCACAAACAAGACTGGAGCTCCCCAGGGCGAAGAGCTAGGACGTATAAAACCCTTTTCCAAGAGTTCTGGTAATTGCGTGGACAGTTCTTCAAGTTCTGATGGAGCAAGATGATAAGGTGCTCGAGCTATGGGTGCTCGAGCTATGGGCGCTGCTCCAGGAGCTAGCTCGATTTGAAATTCAACTTGACGATGAGGCGAAAGACCAGGTAATTCCTCGGGAAATACCCCAGGAAAATCGCGCACAATTGGAATGTCTTCAATTCTCTTCTCTTCCGTTGATGTGTCAGTAACGAGCGCTAGAATGGCAGTGTGGCCCTTTCGCAAACAATTCTGGGCCTTAAGGAAAGAGATAGTGTCTACGACAGCACCACTCCTGTCGCCATGAATCACGAGGGGTTCTTCACCAGAACGTGGAATGCGGACGATTTTCTCCTTGCAAACAATCTCCGCTTGATGATGAGATAGCCAATCCATCCCAATAACAACGTCAAAACTACCAAGTGTGATAGGAATAAGATCGATAGAGAAAGTCTGACCAGCTAAGACGACGTTACAACCTTTAACTATGTGTGTGGCTTCAAGACTTTTACCGTTTGCTAGTTCTACCGTGTGTTTGGTGATCAAAAGTGTTGGAGTGCGCTTAAGCATTTGGCTAGCTTTTAAGGACACATAACTAGTATCGGCACCCGAATCAAATAAAATAGTAACAAAGAAGTCATCCAGAAGAAACTTACCCATCACAACGTTGGGATCGTTCCTTGCATCACCCTGACCCAGCACGAAAACACGTCCTCTGGCACCGTTGCCATTTGTCACACCCCCAAAATCCACCTGCGGAATACCACCGCTTGGAGGCGTGACTGACCAGGATACAGCCACCAATCATATTGAACACGCATATAAGTAGTTATAAAAATCCAACCAATACAATTGGTGTTCAAACAAAACATAGTTTAAGTTGCAAGCGGAAGCATAACGTTAAAATCAAGACATAAGTTTAATTGTTTCAAAGTTTAACATGGCACACAGCCGTCCATGTCCCACAACGACTCTCTTCCATGCAAGCTCCAGCTAAGTACCTATTGACCTGCAAAGCATGTAGTAACGAGTCAACAACAAGTTGAGTGAGTTCACGGTTGGGTGTTCGTTTTAAGTTGTTTCGAAAACAGTTTCCTTTATCTGGCATCCTGCCGTGGGGGTTACCCCATAGTTAAAACGTGACTTGTT
The DNA here is from genome assembly GCA_030545235.1 of Helianthus tuberosus. Taxonomy (NCBI): domain Eukaryota; kingdom Viridiplantae; phylum Streptophyta; class Magnoliopsida; order Asterales; family Asteraceae; genus Helianthus; species Helianthus tuberosus. The sequence continues at coordinate 8,588,705 of JARYGA010059771.1, read as the reverse complement.
TATTCCCGGTTACTCTGGCAATCCAGCCGTGGGGGCTACCCCGTGTTAGTTATCTGGCATTTCGGCCGTGGGGGCTACCCCATGTATACACTAGACTCGTTACCATATCGACTGCTGACTGTAGTCATATTTATGTGCCCTGAAACTGTCAATGTCTATCATCATTGACGTGCCCCAGATCCATTAGTTCACGCCCGTCCTCTGCGGCACGGTGTGAGGTTTGTCAGACCTAAATAGCGCTATCTAACTAATGACCCGCTCGCCATTGGCCCGGCGATTAAGTCGATATAAAAAGGAGGGACTTCATGATAGAGTTTTGGTCTAGTACGAGTTATCTGTCCGTGAGGACGAGGAATTACATTCCTGAACCATTACTGTCCTACCCAAGGAGGACGAGGAACCCATGTTCCTTAACCCCAATTCCCGACCCAGGGAATCCCATGCTTTGTAGAGGGTGTGAACTCACCTTGGTTTGCTCGGTAGATACACAGAAAAGTCAAACAAGCAATATTGTGGTTACTCGCGTCCGGTTAAAGGGTATGAGAGGTGAACTTCCAAATGTCCATTCCGAGCTTGAACCGAAGGTCCTAGTGTCACCGGTTTGATCCAAGAAGAAAGAGAGGAATGTTGTGGCTTAGGGTTTTCGTGAGAGAGGGACGGAGAGTGTGTGTGTGGATTGACCAAAGAATGGCAAGGTTAGCATCACTAAGGGCTATATACTCGTTCCACATGGTGCACCCTAATGGGTCTTCGAATAGGCTAAGGGTGTGTGTGTGGCCCAACCGGCCCATAGGTTGCGTCGTTCACTCGAGACCACATGGTCTCGAGTCAGGTTCCTATGTTTCGGGTCATAATAATACGCACATACATACAAGCACGACACGTAACATAACACATAATCACATACGAGGTTCACTTATCATTAATCACACAAGTTAACTAGTCACGCGTTCATGTTACATTGGGATACAAGAAAGGTTCTAAATTTCGAGTTGTCACATCATCCCCAAGTTGAAAGAAATTTCGTCCCGAAATTTGGTATGCACTCACTGAGGAAGCTAGTTAAGTTGTATGGTTTTCCCGGTTTTCCTGGGGTGTCACATCCACCCCCCGTTGATCTGGAATTTCGTCCCGAAATTCCGTAGCTTCGGCCTCAGTAGTGGTTGTACTGTTTGCGAACAGTTGGGGATACTTTTGTTTCATCTGATCTTCGCGCTCCCAGGTGAACTCCGGGCCGCGACGTGAGTTCCAACGAACTCGAACGAGAGGTATTCTAGTGCTCTTGAGGACCTTAACATCCCGGTCCGTGATTTCGACTGGTTCCTCGACGAATCGTAACTGTTCGTCGATAGTGAGTTCCTTCAGAGGAACTACGTGGGTCTCATCTGACAGACACTTCTTCAGATTCGACACGTGAAAAACGTTGTAAACTGCACCGAGTTCTGCTGGTAAGTTTAGTCTGTAGGCCACCCTGCCTACTTTCTCAATGACTTCGAAAGGTCCAACGTATCGTGGGTTAAGTTTGCCGCGTTTACCAAAACGAACCACACCCTTCCAGGGTGAAACTTTGAGTAGTACCCGCTCCCCAACCTGGAGCTCAAGCGGTTTCCTGCCCATGTCGGCGTAAACTTTCTGACGGTCGCGAGCTGCCGCCATGCGTTTTCGTATTTGAGCAATCTGTTCGGTTGTGTCTACCACATGTTCTGGACCAGTGATCTGACTATCTCCCACCTCTGCCCAACAAAGAGGTGACCGGCATTTACGTCCGTACAATGCCTCAAACGGAGCAGCTTTAATGCTGGTGTGGTAGCTGTTATTGTACGAGAATTCCACGAGTGGCAGATGCTTTTCCCAGCGGTTGCCAAAGTCGATTACACATGCACGAAGCATGTCTTCTAAGGTTTGAATAGTGCGCTCGGACTGCCCGTCCGTCTGAGGGTGATACGCTGTGCTCATATCTAATCGTGAGCCAAAGGATTTGTGCATCGCTTGCCACAGCTCTGAAGTAAAACGCGCATCTCGATCTGAGATAATAGAGGTGGGCACCCCGTGCCTCGAAACAACTTCCTTAAGGTATATTTCTGCAAGAGTGGAGAACTTATCCGTCTCCTTGATAGCCAAGAAGTGTGCAGATTTTGTGAGTCGATCCACGATCACCCAAATAGTATCGTTCCCGCGCTGGGATCTAGGCAGGCCAGTGACAAAATCCATGGAAATTTGCTCCCATTTCCATTGAGGTATCTCTGGTTGTTGGAGTAGGCCTGATGGTTTCTGGTATTCCGACTTGACTCTCGCACAAGTCAAACACTTGCTGACGTAGGTCGCTATGTGGGCCTTTATGCTAGGCCACCAATACGTAGTTTTGATATCATGATACATCTTATCTGATCCAGGGTGTACTGAGTAGCGAGACTTGTGTGCTTCATCCATCACAAGCTCTCGTAGATTGCCGTAGAGTGGGACCCAAACGCGTCCCGTTACGTAGTAAGCACCGTCTTCCTTCTGTTCTAATCGTTGCCTTGATCCGCGTAGGGCTTCAGCCCTGACGTTTTCTGGTTTCAGTGCTTCTATCTGAGCAGCTCGTATGTGGGAAGGGAGACTAGAGTGGATCGTGAGTTGTAAAGCTCGCACGCGCTTAGGCGCAATGTCCTTCCGGCTGAGGGCGTCAGCCACAACATTGGCCTTGCCCGGGTGATACCTGATTGAGCACTCGTAGTCATTCAGTAGTTCGACCCATCGTCGTTGTCGCATGTTCAGTTCCTTCTGCTTGAAGATATGCTCGAGGCTCCTGTGGTCGGTGTAGATTGCGCACTTGGTACCATACAGGTAATGCCGCCATAACTTTAGTGCAAAAACAACAGCTCCCAGCTCTAAATCGTGCGTAGTGTAGTTCCTTTCATGAACCTTAAGTTGGCGTGAGGCGTAGGCTATAACTTTGTCTCGTTGCATCAACACGCAACCAAGACCCTGAATTGATGCGTCGCAGTAAACCACAAAGTCGTCTGTGCCTTCCGGCAAGGAAAGGATAGGTGCGCTACAAAGTCTATCCTTTAGGTGCTGAAATGCCAACTCCTGTGCGTTTCCCCAGCGATAAACAACGCCCTTCTGCGTTAGCGAGGTGAGAGGCTGGGCAATCTTAGAAAAATCCTTAATGAACCTCCGGTAGTAACCTGCCAATCCCAAGAATTGGCGAATCTCTTTTGGTGTACGAGGTGCAGGCCAGTTCTTAATCGAGTCTATCTTGGATGGATCAACGTGAATCCCATCCTTGTTTACCACGTGGCCCAGGAAATGGACTTCTCGAAGCCAGAAGTCGCATTTCGAGAACTTTGCATAAAGCTGTTCTGTTGGAAGGAGTTCCAGAATAAGTCGTAGATGTTGCTCGTGTTCTTCCTGACTCTTAGAGTAGATCAGGATGTCGTCGATGAAGACTATAACGAACTTGTCCAGGTAAGGCTTGCACACTCGGTTCATCAAGTCCATGAAAACCGCAGGTGCGTTTGTCATCCCAAAAGGCATGACCAAAAACTCATAGTGCCCGTATCGAGTTCTGAAAGCTGTTTTGGAGACGTCCTCTTCTCGGACTCTCAGCTGGTGATATCCCGATCTCAAATCAATCTTTGAATAGTAGCTCGACCCCTGTAGCTGGTCGAACAAGTCGTCAATCCGCGGTAGAGGATAGCGATTCTTCACCGTCACCTTGTTGAGTTCCCGGTAGTCGATGCACATTCTGAAAGTACCGTCTTTCTTCTTTACAAATAGTACTGGGGCTCCCCAGGGCGATGAGCTTGGACGAATAAAACCCTTATCCAGGAGCTCTTGTAGTTGCGCAGAGAGTTCCTTCAACTCTGATGGGGCTAAACGATAAGGTGCACGAGCTATAGGTGCAGCTCCAGGAGCTAATTCAATCTGAAACTCGACTTGGCGATGGGGCGGAAGACCAGGTAATTCCTCAGGAAATACCTCTGGATAATCGCGTACAACTGGAAAATCTTCTATCTTCTTCTCTTTTCTGAGGTGTCAGTAACGAGAGCCAAAATGGCAGTGTGGCCCTTTCGCAAGCACTTTTGGGCCTTAAGGAGAGAAATGACGTTCTCAACAGCACTCCTCTTATCGCCATGAATCATGAGAGGTTCACCACCGGAACTTGGAATACGGACAACCTTCTCGTTGCAAAGAATCTCTGCTCGGTGTTGGGATAACCAATCCATCCCAATGACAACGTCGAAACTACCCAAGACAATAGGAATGAGGTCGATAGAGAAGGCCTGGTCAGCGAGAATAAGTTTACATCCCTTGACTATGTGTGTGGCTTCTAAACTCTTACCATTTGCTAGCTCTACGGTGTGCTTGTTGTTCAAAAGTGTTGGAATACGCTTAAGCATTCGACTAACTTCTAGTGACATGTAGCTAGTATCGGCACCCGAATCAAATAAAACTGAAACATAAAAGTCATCGAGAAGGAACTTACCCGCCACAACATTGGGGTCATTCCTTGCTTCACCTTGGCCAATCACAAACACCCGCCCCCTGGCGCCATTGTTGTTGTTGTTCCCATTGTTACCATTCCCCTGATTGTTGTTGTTGTTGTTCTGGTTCCTGTTTAGTTGAGGACAGTCTCTCTTGAAGTGGCCTTCAGCTCCACACTGAAAGCACCCTTTGTTATCGCCCTGCTACTGCTGCTGGCGCTGGTTCTGTTGAGCTTGCTGACGATTCTGATTGGCGGGGTATAAGCTCCTGCAATCCTTTGCAGCGTGACCTGGTTTGTTGCACCGATGACAGTTGCCCCTGGTGCATGGCCCGCTGTGGTGCAGGCTGCAACGATTGCATTTGGGGTGATTTCCTTTGTACCCACCATGACTTTGACCACCAGACGATTGCTGATTAGGGCTCTTGTGGTCATCAGTCTTTCTCTGCTGAGACTGGGACTGAACAGAAGTCGAACCCTTACTTGAAGTTCCATCCCATTTCCGTTTGTTGTGACTAGAGGTACCAGAAGTAGTTGCAGCACCTATGCGTTTTGGTAACTTGTTCTGCTCCACCGCCTGGTCCGTGAGACGGTGAGCCAACTGAACAGTTTGCTGGTAGGTGGCGAGGTTCGCTGAAGTCACATGACTTTGGATTTCCGGCACTAAGCCCTGAAGAAATAGTTCGATGCGTTTGATGGGAGGATCCACCATAGTAGGGCACAGAATTGCCAGTTCGTTCGACCTTTTCACATAAGCTTCAATTTCGGACCCCGTCATCTTGAGGTTGAAGAACTCCACTTCCAGCTTGTGAATCTCATCACGACTGCAGTATTCCTCCTTGATCATCTCTTTAAAATTTTCCCATGGGGTGGCGTTGGCAGCAACCAACCCCAGCATTTGAACCTGGGTGTTCCACCATGTGAGGGCTAAACCCTCGAGAGTACCGGTAGCATACTTCACCCTGCGTGCCTCAGGGCATTCACACATTTCGAACACAGATTCTAGTTTCTCAAACCAGTGTAGGAGACCTACTGCTCCTTCAGTGCCGCTAAAAGTAGTTGGTCGGCAGTCCATGAAAGTCTTAAAAGTGCACACGGGTGGCTGAACATGCTGACCTATCGTAGGTGAAAGAAAAGACAGAGTTTAACACAAAGGTTGGTTTACGAGAGTAGGGTTCTAAAGGTCCTAGAATGAGTTCGGACTGCAGGATATACCTCCTGCGTGTGCAGCTGCGAGTGCTGCGGCAACTCGTTCGTTGATCAGAGCCGTCAACTGGGCTTGTGTCAGGTTAACGCGTCCAGACATGATCTTCATATCAAGAAGGACGTGAGTGAGAGGGGTTCGCGAAAGTACGACGATAAAATAGAGTAAGCACGCACGTGTTCAAGCAACAGTAGTTATACTAACCCAGCATACCATAAGCAATGTACTATGTAACTAACAAGTAGGCAATATATACACAGATCATATCGCCTAGAATGTCGAGCCTTGCATGTGGAGTGAAGCGTCGTTGTGGACCGTCGAGCACCGTACAGGTTATAGTCTGGTTTTAACAAAAACGTTTTCCCCTTTATTAAAACCAAGTTCACTATAACCAATGACTCTGATACCAATCTGTCACACCCCCAAAATCCACCTGCGGAATACCACCGCTTGGAGGCGTGACTGACCAGGATCCAGCCACCAATCATATTGAACATGCATATAAGTAGTTATAAAAATCCAACCAATACAATTGGTGTTCAAACAAAACATAGTTTAAGTTGCAAGCGGAAGCATAACGTTAAAATCAAGACATAAGTTTAATTGTTTCAAAGTTTAACATGGCACACAGCCGTCCATGTCCCACACCGACTCTCTTCCATGCAAGCTCCAGCTAAGTACCTATTGACCTGCAAAGCATGTAGTAACGAGTCAACAACAAGTTGAGTGAGTTCACGGTTGGGTGTTCGTTTTAAGTTGTTTCGAAAACAGTTTCCTTTATCTGGCATCCTGCCGTGGGGGTTACCCCATAGTTAAAACGTGACTTGTTTATTCCCGGTTACTCTGGCAATCCAGGCGTGGGGGCTACCCCGTGTTAGTTATCTGGCATTTCGGCCGTGGGGGCTACCCCATGTATACACTAGACTCGTTACCATATCGACTGCTGACTGTAGTCATGTTTATGTGCCCTGAAACTGTCAATGTCTATCATCATTGACGTGCCCCAGATCCATTAGTTCACGCCCGTCCTCTGCGGCACGGTGTGAGGTTTGTCAGACCTAAATAGCGCTATCTAACTAATGACCCGCTCGCCATTGGCCCGGCGATTAAGTCGATATAAAAAGGAGGGACTTCATGATAGAGTTTTGGTCTAGTACGAGTTATCTGTCCGTGAGGACGAGGAATTACATTCCTGAACCATTGCTGTCCTACCCAAGGAGGACGAGGAACCCATGTTCCTTAACCCCAATTCCCGACCCAGGGAATCCCATGCTTTGTAGAGGGTGTGAACTCACCTTGGTTTGCTCGGTAGATACACAGAAAAGTCAAACAAGCAATATTGTGGTTACTCGCGTCCGGTTAAAGGTATGAGAGGTGAACTTCCAAATGTCGATTCCGAGCTTGAACCGAAGGTCCTAGTGTCACCGGTTTGATCCAAGAAGAAAGAGAGGAATGTTGTGGCTTAGGGTTTTCGTGAGAGAGGGAGGGAGAGTATGTGTGTGGATTGACCAAAGAATGGCAAGGTTAGCATCACTAAGGGCTATATACTCGTTCCACATGGTGCACCCTAATGGGTCTTCGAATAGGCTAAGGGTGTGTGTGTGGCCCAACCGGCCCATAGGTTGCGTCGTTCACTCGAGACCACATGGTCTCGAGTCAGGTTCCTATGTTTCGGGTCATAATAATACGCACATACATACAAGCACGACACGTAACATAACACATAATCACATACGAGGTTCACTTATCATTAATCACACAAGTTAACTAGTCACGCGTTCATGTTGCATTGGGATACAAGAAAGGTTCAAAATTTCGAGTTGTCACACCATTATTGTTACCCCCGTTGTTGCCTCCATTATTGTTGCCATTGTGGTTCCCATTTCCTTGGTTGTTGTTGTTCTGATTATGGTTCAGCTGAGGACAGTTCCTCTTAAAGTGGCCTTCAGCACCACACTGAAAGCATCCTTTATTGCCCTGCTGTTGCTGCTGCTGCTGGTTCTGTGGAGCGTGTTGTTGTTGTTGGCGATTCTGATTTGCTGGTCGTGCGCTCCTGCAATCCTTTGTTTCATGACCCAGCTTGTGACATCTCTGACAACGACCTTTGTTGCACTGTTCGCTATGATGCTTGTTGCACCGGTTGCACTTGGGGTGGTTCCCTCGATATCCACCCTGTCCTTGACTACCGGAAGATTGCTGACCGGGACTCTGGTGGTTATCAGTCTTTCGCTACTGAGACCGAACTGAAGTTGAACCCTTACTGTAATTCCCATCCCATTTTCGCTTGTTATCATTGGGAGCGTCAGTAGTAGTAGTAGTAGCACTAATACGCTTGGGCAGTCTGTTTTGTTCAACTGCTTGATCGGTGAGACGGTGAGCCAACTTGATGATTTGCTGAATGGTACCCAAGTTAGCTGAAGTCACGTGACTTTGAATCTCTGGTACAAGGCCCTTGAGGTACAGCTCAATACGTTTGATGGGAGGGTCCACCATAGTGGGACACAAGATGGCTAGTTCGTTTGACCTCTTCGTATATGCCACAATCTCAGACCCCGTCATCTTCAGATTGAAAAATTCCACTTCCAGCTTGTCGATGTCATCCCGACTACAGTACTCCTCTTTGATCAGTTCTTTGAAACCATTCCAGGGGGTGGCATTAGCAACTGCCAGCCCTAGTAGTTGAACCTGTGCTTTCCACCAGGTTAACGCAGCACCTTCAAGTGTCCCGGTATCATATTTCACCCTACGGTCTTCAGGGCATTCGCACATCTCGAAAACTGACTCAAGCTTCTCGAACCAGTGTAGAAGGCCTACAGGTCCTTCTGTGCCACTGAAAGTAGTAGGTGTAACACCTGTGCCATTTCAACCATCAAACAAATACCAAACCAATGAAATATTGTATCCCATACATTGAACTTGTATAAATATGTGTAGCTTTTACACATATCAACTCTTGTTCGATTTCAAGCTCTAAATCGCTTTCTGGAAGGTTATACGCGCACTGATGCGTAGATATAACCAGTTTAATGCAACGAACACTCCGGAATAGTGAAATAGGCTTAACATACCTTAAATAACCTTTACATAACTTAGATATAAGTTTTGGAAGGTTTGGTGTGGTGAAATCAAGTTTATTCGCTTACAGGGACTAAATTTGACAAACTGCGAAAGTATGCCAATTTGAACTGTAACAGACATTCCGGAGCATGGCCATAAGTTAAACATACCATAAATATCCTTTAAATAGCTTATAAATAGGCTTTGAGGGGTTCGGTGTGCTAAAATAAACTTTTGTGTCATTCAGGGACTAAAAGTGTCAAAAAAGTGCACAAGTTTGCATTTTCGCGCATAACTTACGTTTTGAATACATCCGGACATCCAAAAATTTATGTAAGCACTAAAATATTTTATTTTAGTGTTCGGCATAAGAAAAATCCATTCGTCACGTCATTTGGATCGTTTTTCGCGCTTATGCGCATACCGTCGTAATTAAGCGAACATCGCGTTCGTACGACCAAACGAACCAACATCCGGCATATTTTTGAGCATGTTTCATGTCCACAATGTTTAGGCAACATTTTAGGGCCTTAAAGTTGGCTTTACGGGCCTTAGAAGTGTCGGAAATGGCCTTAAACACGTGCAGGGACTGAAACTGTCATTTCTGAAACATGTGGGCTGACCAGACATCCCAGGCGGCCCGCATTGTATTTCTCTGATCCTGAAGCGGGCCGCGTCCGCATATCAGATCAGATTCAATGTTTTTAACAACAAGTTGCAGTTGTTCTATCCTCAACCACACATTCCCAATTGCTTAGTCAGCGGATAAGGATCAATTTTAGACACCATAAGGTCCCGACACTTGTACGGGTGGGATTAAGGCACGTTTTCCATGAAACGATCCTAACGGTTCGGGTATTCCTATAAATACCCATCCACCCCAACCTCATTTCTTACAAGAATCTGGATTTGAGAGCTCTAAGTTGAAACCATTGTTTCATACCTGAGTTCTTGGATCGAGATTAGCATTCGGGGACCCTTCGTAAGTATTCTTTCGTTCTTTTCCTTATTTTACTGCTTTTCGAGTCAGAAAGTCAAACTTTGTTTGACTTTCAGCGTTGACCAGTAATGGTCAATGCGAAGTTCGTTTGAACTTCGCAACGTGAGTGTAATCACGTTGGTTATAGTCCCTTGGGGGCTATGCCTACTGATTACCACGTTGTCTAGGGTAGTAGGGTAGGGATCTAATAAATCGCCTATACCTTCGAACCCGACCCATTTGGTCGATCATTAGGATCCGACCAAACACATTAGGTGACCATAGTAGGTAGGGAATAACCTTCCGAGGTTATACCCTATGGTCACATCGTTTGAGTAGTTGTATGATAGGTAGTTTATATGCCTTAGGTAAATTACCAGAATACCCTTTTCATGTATAATTGGTAATTAAGCATATGTAACCTAAACTTTCGTCACATAACTGATTATGTAACATGTTTAGGCATATAACACTTGTCATAGGACTAGTTAGGCGGTCCGAACGCGTTTCACGCGAACGACGCGTTAAAGTAGCATAAGCTACCTAAACGGGTCGTAATGGGTCGTAAACACTTAGGTTAAGTTTCATTTAGTATGTAGGCTTTGTTAAACCATGTTACATGAGTTCCTACACTCATTTGGTTTACAAACCCTAATGCTACCCGATCTTCCGATTTAGGTCCGGTTTATTAACATAGTTACCTATATTAGGTGCCGTTTGATATCCGCGATCTCTAGCATTGTTTGGTTGTTACTCAAGGACTTCTGAGCAATCTCAAGTGAGTACATAGACCCCTCTTTTACTGTTTTCCAAACTGTTTTGGGGTGGAACACATGTGCCTACTTGTTACTTTCATGCTTTCCATGTTTTCACATCATATACCTTCTATGTTCAGTAGTACATTATAGTACATGTTTTCATTACATTTCATGCTACGTATGTCTATTGTTGCATACTTAGTACAGGTTACATGCTACGTATGTCTATTGTTGCATACTTAGTACAGGTTATATGCTACGTATGTCTATTGTTGCATACTTATTACAGGTCACATGCTACGTATGTCTATCGTTGCATACTTAGTACAGGTCACATGCTACGTATGTCTATTGTCGCGTACTTAGTACATTTGTCATTCATCACAGGCTTACATTTTGGATACATATTACATGATTTACATTAGACGTGAACATTTTACATCTTGATGGTTTGGTTTGATTAAGTGATTTAAGTAACGAGGCATGTGTAATATGATACAAGCATGGTGGATACGCCGCTGGTACTTCCTATATATAAGTGTTTGTATGGTATTACATATCGTAGCGTTATTTGAATCATTTCAGTTTGAGACATAGAACATTTTATACAAATAACATACTTTTCACAAGACATTGATTTACAAACAACTTATCTTATACAAACACATTTTTCATGGTTATTCATTTAACCATACATTATTCTCTTATTTATACATATCATCTGAACTTATCGTTTTTCAAATGATTTACAAAACAAAGCAAATTACAAGGTTCATGACTAAACATTTTCTCAAACATAAGTCATGAAACCTATTTTCACAAAACCTATGTATCTCACAGGCATTTTTATGCTGACGTACCTATTTTCACATGTGTTTTTCAGGAGCTGTTGCATAAGATGATCAAGATACACATAGGCAGACTTGGGCTTTAGTGACCATAAAAGATGCAAGACTAGTTAATTATGTTGTATTTCCTTGTTTGTTAAGACATTGTAACACTTTTAATCAATAAAACGAAACTTCAATTGCCATGGATTTGAAACAATTAATTCTGTTACAACACTCCCCGATGTTTCCGCCACGTTTTGTATGTTCTACGTGGTCGGGGTGTGACAGAAAAGATGGTATCAGAGCCAATGGTTATAGGGAATTAGGTTATTAGTAATGCTTTGACCTAGTCTATAACCTTCTTAGGACCCTAACGCGAGTTTACTTGCGTTTAGTCATAAAACAATACTGTCACCTATCCTTAGGCGACGACCACAACAAGAACATAAACTTCAAAACCGCTTTGAAAACTAATCATCTGTTCTAGGATGATTAATTACTAGGTTTTGAACTCTCTATTATATGGTTTTGAACCCCTTTGAGTTTTCAAAAAAAAAAAAAATCTCGTCAAGGTTTTGGGTTTTAAATAATGTGAACACGTGCAAACTGGAAGGGTGAATGCCTGTATTCTGGGTTTTCTGTCTAGGCAAGCACTTCGTATATATCTCATCAGACGCGAGACCAGTTGTGCTTACCTGGGAATTCTTGGGATGAGTGTTCACTTATAGGCGAGCATGTCTTCGCGATACATTATTTTTGATCCATTTACTTTAATTCAGTCACTGTGAGTCGTTTGTTGCTTTGTAGTAACAAACAAATGACCACTATCCTGGCTTTCATCAGATTTGTTTCATCTCATTCTTTTCGTCTAAATCTCTCACTCGTTTCCTTTCATGTTTCCTCTTTTAGAATGCCTCCACGACGCGAAAATCCGATATCTATTGACGATCTGGCAGCTGTCATTACACAGCAAATGACTGCTGCAATCCCGAACGTCGTTGCTCAATGTTACCAAGCTATCAACAACAATAATGCCCTCTGCAACTTTAAGACGTTCAACTCGGCTAAGCCATCAAAGTTTTCCGGGTCTCAAGGAGCGACTGCACTTCTACAATGGTTCGAGAGTTTAGAGAGCACCTTCAGGCATGTACAATGTCCAAACGAACGAAAGGTAGATTTCGCATCTAGTGTCTTTGAGAAACGAGCTTTGAAGTGGTGGAACGGTGTGGTGAGAGATAGGGGTGCCGAAGTGGCACTGGCCCAAACTTGGGAAGAACTTCAAGCACTGATGATGAAGGAATTCTGTCCTCGTCACGAGATCAGGGCATTGGAAAGGGAATTCGACGATCTTAAGCAAGACAGCGGTGAACATCGAGCATACACTGATCGATATGAGGAGTTACGCCTTTGGATAAGGCGATCGAGAAATACATTGATGGTCTCCCTGACTCAGTCCAGGACATTGTTACTGGTAGTAACCCCACTACGGTTAGGCAGGCCATTGAGCTATCTGCAACCTTGACTGAATCTCAGATCAGAAAGCATAAACTTTTTCGAAAGGGCGACAAGAAACCAGTCGAGGAATCAAAGATCATGGATGAACAGACTGGATCCCATAAGGAGTCAAAGAAGCGTAAGGCTTCGCAGAATTTTACGATTGCTGCTCAACCCAACCAAAACACCCGCAACCAACCAACTCAACCTCCTGCAAAGAAACCTTATGCCGGTACTGCACCGATATGCGACAAATGTAATGCACATCACTTAGCTCACCTACAGTGTCGTTTATGTGCATCATGTGGGCGACTCGGTCACCTGGCAAATGCTTGTCGATTTACCCCAAACCAAGGTGGTCCAAACCAACCTCAAGTAAATCCTGCTCAAGCTCGTCTTCCCCCAGGTCCTTGCTTCAACTGTGGCGAGATGAGCCATTTCCGAAGAAATTGCCCAAGGCTTGCTAATGCGAATCCGGCTCAGGGATGAGCATCAGACCAACTAGAAGACAATGTTGTTTAGAAATAATCAAGCCTTATGTATTATTTCTTTTGTTGTCAAGGTCCATGAAACAGCTGTTATCATTGTTAATAAATAAATCTTTTTATTTTACATTGCAATGTACAAATGTGATGGCTTGTATAAACAACGTATCCTCTACAATACCAACAATCAAGGAACCGTATTCCTTGAAGAACAGACTACCCCGTAATTTCTTCCATTTTATTATCTCTTGCGTTTTCCACGGAAATCCAAAATACCCGTTTCTTCCAAGGAAACGAAGTACAAGGCGCAAGTTACCACTCTGTACGAATACCCAAAGTACCATTATAAATTCTTAATAGGGTACCTAAGGGTATTTTCGTATATTCAAAAATTATTACACCTTAATTCGAATATTGCGTTTTCTTGAAAACGAAATCGAATTTTTGGAAGATCTTTCTATCTTCATAGTTAGATTCTCGCTAATGTTTAAAGTACCGAATGAAATCCATGAAATGGAATTCCTAGTGTGCTTTAAATGCATGTACGTAATTAACAAAACAAAACTTACAAATTAAAGATCTAGATAAACAATTTTGTGGTTATGTGACTATGTGTTTATGCATCTTGTCTTTCCATTTATGCATTTTGTGTTCGTGTATACTCTGGATATTCGCTATCCAAATCCTCGTAGAATCTTTCATACCTTCATATGAAGGATTCGTAGTAGGATATTCAAAAAGGTACTATCTTAAATCCTTAATGGACTTCTACTTTGTAGTTAAGTCCCTTGGATTATAAAGTACTATTCCAAAGTTTAAGGACAACATGTGTTGATAAAGTTAAATAGATCCTCCATCGATCTAAAGTTAAATACATCCTACGTCGGTGTAGTTAAATGTTTCTCTTAGGTAGTTGAGTTAAATAGATCCTACGTCGATCTAAAGTTAAATAGATCCTCCGTCGATCTAAAGTTAAATACATCCTACGTCGGTGTAGTTAAATGTTTCTCTTAGGTAGTTGAGTTAAATAGATCCTACGTCGATCTAAAGTTAAATAGATCCTCCGTCGATCTAAAGTTAAATACATCCTACGTCGGTGTAGTTAAATGTTTCTCTTAGGTAGTTGAGTTAAATAGATCCTACGTCGATCTAAAGTTAAATACATCCTACGTCGGTGTAGTTAAATATTTCTCTTGGGTAGTTTAGCTGAAGAGATTGTTAGTTTATCTAATCCTTTGGTGACCTAGTTAAAGAGACTCTATTACAGTCAAGTTAAATCACCACAGGATTGTTCGTTTTATTTTTTTTCCCATACGCATTATGAAATGAACTGTGCGGACTGTGCAAGGAAATACGTAATTATGGAGGCCTACATAATTATGGAATTCAGTGCACAGAAACCACAGGAAGTTTTGTCATGTGTAAAGACCAACAGTGGCAAGAGTAATGATACGGGAGAAGTCTTGGACTTTGACCAATGTCATTTATTCTCACACTACCCAATTCTGATCTCAATCACACACACAATTTCCTATGATGAGTCTTCATAAGAAATGTTCTTCTGTCCGTAGTTCAAAACTCCATGTTTTGTTACTACAAGGACTTCACTTTGAGGGTTGACATCTTTGCTAAGAATCCTAACATGGCCCAGAGTTTTACTTAAGGGCTCAATGGATTTGTCTGAAGGCAAAACCGTCACAGCTGTCTCCACAAGTTTCCTCTAAAACTAAATTTCGGGACGAAATTTCCTAAAGTAGGGGAGACTGTAACACCTGTGCCATTTCAACCATCAAAAAAATACCAAACCAATGAAATATTGTATCCCATACTTTGAACTTGTATAAATATGTGTAGCTTTTACACATATCAACTCTTGTTCGATTTCAAGCTCTAAATCGCTTTCTGGAAGGTTATACGCGCACTGATGCGTAGATATAACCAGTTTAATGCAACGAACACTCCGGAATAGTGAAATAGGCTTAACATACCTTAAATAACCTTTACATAACTTAGATATAAGTTTTGGAAGGTTTGGTGTGGTGAAATCAAGTTTATTCGCTTACAGGGACTAAATTTGACAAACTGCGAAAGTATGCCAATTTGAACTGTAACAGACATTCCGAAGCATGGCCATAAGTTAAATATACCATAAATATCCTTTAAATAGCTTAGAAATAGGCTTTGAGGGGTTCGGTGTGCTAAAATAAACTTTTGTGTCATTCAGGGACTAAAAGTGTCAAAAAAGTGCACAAGTTTGCATTTTCGCGCATAACTTACGTTCTGAATACATCCGGACATCCAAAAATTTATGTAAGCACTAAAATATTTTATTTTAGTGTTCGGCATAAGAAAAATCCATTCGTCACGTCATTTGGATCGTTTTTCGCGCTTATGCGCATACCGTCGTAATTAAGCGAACATCGCGTTCGTACGACCAAACGAACCAACATCCGGCATATTTTTGAGCATGTTTAATGTCCACAATGTTTAGGCAACATTTTAGGGCCTTAAAGTTGGCTTTACGGGCCTTAGAAGTGTCGGAAATGGCCTTAAACACGTGCAGGGACTGAAACTGTCATTTCTGAAACATGTGGGCTGACCAGACATCCCAGGCGGCCCGCATTGTATTTCTCTGATCCTGAAGCGGGCCGCGTCCGCATATCAGATCAGATTCAATGTTTTTAACAACAAGTTGCAGCTGTTCTATCCTCAACCACACATTCCCAATTGCTTAGTCAGCGGATAAGGATCAATTTTAGACACCATAAGGTCCCGACACTTGTACGGGTGGGATTAAGGCACGTTTTCCATGAAACGATCCTAACGGTTCGGGTATTCCTATAAATACCCATCCACCCCAACCTCATTTCTTACAAGAATCTGGATTTGAGAGCTCTAAGTTGAAACCATTGTTTCATACCTGAGTTCTTGGATCGAGATTAGCATTCGGGGACCCTTCGTAAGTATTCTTTCGTTCTTTTCCTTATTTTACTGCTTTTCGAGTCAGAAAGTCAAACTTTGTTTGACTTTCAGCGTTGACCAGTAATGGTCAATGCGAAGTTCGTTTGAACTTCGCAACGTGAGTGTAATCACGTTGGTTATAGTCCCTTGGGGGCTATGCCTACTGATTACCACGTTGTCTAGGGTCGTAGGGTAGGGATCTAATAAATCGCCTATACCTTCGAACCCGACCCATTTGGTCGATCATTAGGATCCGACCAAACACATTAGGTGACCATAGTAGGTAGGGAATAACCTTCCGAGGTTATACCCTATGGTCACATCGTTTGGGTAGTTGTATGATAGGTAGTTTATATGCCTTAGGTAAATTACCAGAATACCCTTTTCATGTATAATTGGTAATTAAGCATATGTAACCTAAACTTTCTTCACATAACTGATTATGTAACATGTTTAGGCATATAACACTTGTCATAGGACTAGTTAGGCGGTCCGAACGCGTTTCACGCGAACGACGCGTTAAAGTAGCATAAGCTACCTAAACGGGTCGTAATGGGTCGTAAACACTTAGGTTAAGTTTCATTTAGTATGTAGGCTTTGTTAAACCATGTTACATGAGTTCCTACACTCATTTGGTTTACAAACCCTAATGCTACCCGATCTTCCGATTTAGGTCCGGTTTATTAACATAGTTACCTATATTAGGTGCCGTTTGATATCCGCGATCTCTAGCATTGTTTGGTTGTTACTCAAGGACTTCTGAGCAATCTCAAGTGAGTACATAGACCCCTCTTTTACTATTTTCCAAACTGTTTTGGGGTGGAACACATGTGCCTACTTGTTACTTTCATGCTTTCCATGTTTTCACATCATATACCTTCTATGTTCAGTAGTACATTATAGTACATGTTTTCATTACATTTCATGCTACGTATGTCTATTGTTGCATACTTAGTACAGGTTACATGCTACGTATGTCTATTGTTGCATACTTAGTACAGGTTATATGCTACGTATGTCTATTGTTGCATACTTATTACAGGTCACATGCTACGTATGTCTATCGTTGCATACTTAGTACAGGTCACATGCTACGTATGTCTATTGTCGCGTACTTAGTACATTTGTCATTCATCACAGGCTTACATTTTGGATACATATTACATGATTTACATTAGACGTGAACATTTTACATCTTGATGGTTTGGTTTGATTAAGTGATTTAAGTAACGAGGCATGTGTAATATGATACAAGCATGGTGGATACGCCGCTGGTACTTCCTATATATAAGTGTTTGTATGGTATTACATATCGTAGCGTTATTTGAATCATTTCAGTTTGAGACATAGAACATTTTATACAAATAATATACTTTTCACAAGACATTGATTTACAAACAACTTATCTTATACAAACACATTTTTCATGGTTATTCATTTAACCATACATTATTCTCTTATTTATACATATCATCTGAACTTATCATTTTTCAAATGATTTACAAAACAAAACAAAGCAAATTACAAGGTTCATGACTAAACATTTTCTCAAACATAAGTCATGAAACCTATTTTCACAAAACCTATGTATCTCACAGGCATTTTTATGCTGACGTACCTATTTTCACATGTGTTTTTCAGGAGCTGTTGCATAAGATGATCAAGATACACATAGGCAGACTTGGGCTTTAGTGACCATAAAAGATGCAAGACTAGTTAATTATGTTGTATTTCCTTGTTTGTTAAGACATTGTAACACTTTTAATCAATAAAACGAAACTTCAATTGCCATGGATTTGAAACAATTAATTCTGTTACAACACTCCCCGATGTTTCCGCCACGTTTTGTATGTTCTACGTGGTCGGGGTGTAACAGTAGGTCAGCAGTCCATGAACGTTTTGAATGTGCACACAGGAGGCTGAGCATGTTGACCTGTTGCGCGAGAATAAAAGACAAGGTTAATCACGAGGATTGGTTTGCGAAGGTAGGATCTAAACGTCCTAAGGTGGGTTGATATAGCAGGTTATACCTCCTGCTGGATTTGCTGC
The DNA here is from genome assembly GCA_030545235.1 of Helianthus tuberosus. Taxonomy (NCBI): domain Eukaryota; kingdom Viridiplantae; phylum Streptophyta; class Magnoliopsida; order Asterales; family Asteraceae; genus Helianthus; species Helianthus tuberosus. The sequence continues at coordinate 8,570,420 of JARYGA010059771.1, read as the reverse complement.
GAGTGCCTCAGCAGCTCGTTCATTGATCAAAGCCGTCAACTGGGCTTGAGTGAGGTTGATACGCCCTCCGCGTCCGCTCATGATCTTCACAATGAAGCAACGTAAGTGAGAAAAGTGTCGCGAAAGTGCGTAAGTGTGGGACGACAGGAGAGAGTAAGCACACACGGTTCAAATAGCAATTATCACGTTAACTAATGCACAGTGTGAACTATCTAATCGACAATATAACATAAATCATACCACCTATTGTGTCGAGTCTTGCACGTGGAGTGAAGCGTCGTTGTGGATCGTTGAGCACTGTACAGGTTATAGTCTGGTTTTATCAAAAAGCTTTTCTCTCTTTAAAACCAAGTTCACTATAACCAATGGCTCTGATACCAATCTGTCACGCCCCCAAAATCCACCATGCGGAGTATCACCGCTTGGAGGTGTGACATGACCAGGATCGAGCCACCAATCATATTGAACAACGAAATTAAGTAAGTAAAACCAACCACAATACAATTGGTGACCATAAGACAGTAACCAATTTTAAGTTAACAGCAGAAGCATAAAACGTAAGTTCAAAACATAAGTTCATAGTTCATGAGTTTTAAGACCCAAAACATAAGTTCCATAAGTTTATAACGTTTAATTAATAAGTGTGGGACATAACAGTCCGCATCCCACAACAACCTCCTCCTCGTGCAAGCTCCATAAGCATCTAGCGACCTGTAAGGCATGTAACAACGAGTCAACAACAAAGTTAAGTGAGTTCACGTTTGGTTGTTTTGTTTTAAGTTATTTCTAAAAACGTGGTTTAACTTTCGTTGGCTTATTTGCCGTGGGGGTTACCCCGTAGTTGAAAGTATGTTTAACCAGTTCCTTTATTACCCAAACCATATCCATAATCAGTGGGGGCTTCCCCATGTGAACTTCTAGACGGTATGATATCGACTACTAACGAAAGTAAGTTGTGCCCTAAGTCAATGTCTATCATCATTGACCCTTTGCCTTAGTCCATTAGTACACGCCCGTTCGAACGACACGGTGTGAGGTTTGTTAAACCTAATAGCGCTATTAACTAATGACCCGCTCGCCATCGGCCTCGGCGATTAAGTCGATATAAAATGAGGGACTTATTATAGAGTTTTGTCTAGTAAGTTTTAAGGTTGTTGTCCTACCCAAGGAGGACGAACGTACGTAGTTCTCCCCAAAGAGAATATGCAGGATTATTATTGGCATCCTAACCAAGGAGGATGGCCGTACATATCCTACCTAAGTAGGATATGTAGATTCCGTTTTAATTCTTTAACCCGTTCCCAAACCACCGGGAATCCCATGCCTTAGAAAGTGTGTGAACTCACCTCGGTTTGCTCGGTTAGATTCTCAAATATAGCTAATAGTCAAGGTCGGTCAATCACGTCCTAATATGATTACCAGTTAGTCATTTAGTGATTTTCAAATAGAGCACAAAGTTCCTACACGTATCTATCACATAACATGCATTACTTTAACGGTTTATGCCCATATAAACTTCCCATCTATTCCCATTCATAAATAAACATACGATATTGCACATAACATGTTAGATCATTCACAGATAACATACTCGACATTTAGACACGCAAATTACAACTTATGTCATTTCAGTTTTAATATTCAAAACCGGGCTTTTTTCGGACATTTTAATAAAATAGTTAACTTGTTCCAAAAATTCCCAAATTTTTACAGAATGTCTAAAACGATCCAAATATTATTGTGTAAAAATATCGGGGTCCAGTTCATTACCAATATTTTATAAAAAATCATTTTCCGGACTGAAATCAGATTTATCTTTTTCTGACTGCAGTCCACGGAATAATTTATTTAAAATTCATCGAGTGTCCGATTTACGAAATTCCAGTGAGAGAATTACAAATGCATCGGTGGTCATCTACAGTACAAATTTCATGATCTAACTCTACACAGAATTGCGTTCGTTACGATTTCCGTCGTAATTAACCGAACAACGCAACCGTACGACCAAACGAACTGACATCCGAGATATTTTTGTGCAAATTCCATGTTCCCTATACTTTAACTTCATTTTAGAGCCTTGAAATGGGGTTAACGGGGCTTAAAAGTGCCAAAAAATCAAGTTTTACAAGTGCAGGGACCATTTTTGAAATTTCTAGCAGATACATTGAACTTGGTCCATTTTTTAGGTTTGATGGTTTTAACCCAAGGTTTTGCACTCTATGGGCTGGAATTAGATGGTTTTAAGTATTCCCATGTTTTTGAAAACCATGTGCCCAAGTGGAGGGCCAAGATCAAGGCATGAAATGCGAGAAACGATCCTAACGGTTCTCCGAAATCTATAAATACCCAAGCTCCCATTCCATTTTCCTCACACCTTGATCTAATTTTATGCTATAAGTTGAAGCTTTATGCTTCATACCTGAGTACTTAGATCAAGTTCTTCCTAGCTTGGACCCGTTGTAAGTTTCTTTCATGCTTTTATGCGTTTTTAAGCACGAAAGTCAAACTGTGTTTGACTTTCTGCTTTGACCAGTCTTTGGACAACATGAAATTCGTTTGAACTTCACAACGTGAGCTTAATAACGATGGTTATAGTCCCTTATGACTATACCTACTGATTACCACGTTGATTAGGTGTAGTGACGAGTCATAGTTTCGGTCAAAATGCGTATTCATGCGTATTTTGCAACCAAACTATTCTTGGGTATCAAAACCTTTTGTTTTGATATCAAACTTGTTTTCTAAATTCATTAAACATGTTTTAACATGTTTAACTCGTCACATTTTGATTAGTGCTTATATAGGGTCGTAAGATAAGCGGTCTAAACAACCGCTTAGACTTTAGAACCCGACCAGTTTGGTCGATCGTTAGGATCCGACCGAACATGTTTTGTGACCATAGTTGTATAGGGAATAACCTTTCCGAGGTTATACCTTATGGTCACTTTGTTTAGTTAGTTGTATGATAGGTAAATTATATGCCTTAGGAAACTGACCAAAATGCCCTTTTTACGCATAAATTCATTTTAAGCATATGTAACCTAAATTTTTATATCTAAACTAATTAGGTAACATTATTAGACATATTAAGGCATATAATACTTGTCATAGGACTAGTTAGGCAGTCTGAACGTGTTTTACGCGAACGACGCGTTAAAGTAGCGTAAGCTACCTAAACGGATCGTAATGGGTCGTAAGCACTTAGGTTAGGTTTCGATTTAGTATGTAGGCTTTGTTAAACCATGTCATATGAGTTCCAATACTCATTTGGTTTACGAAACCTCATCCTATCCGATCTTCCGATTTAGGTCCGGTTTATTTACATAGTTACTTATATTAGGTGCTGATTGATTTCCGTGCTCCCTCTAGCTTTGCTTGGTTATTGTTCAAGACTTATAAGCATTCTCAAGTGAGTACATAGTCCCCTCTTTTACTGCTTTCAAATGTTTTAGGGTGATTCATATGTGTTAAATGATTTCGATGTTTTTAACAATGGTTTCGAAAATGATTAAAATCGTTTATATTAAATTAATAACGATTTCGATAATGTGGATAAACTTGTTGGTTGTAATTACATAACGAATAACATTCATTAGTTTTGGCCGAACCGACCAGTATTAGGTTATGGTACCATAGGATCTGACAAATCTCGTTATCAAATTGCACCCATGGTTATGTGTGGGTTAGGTGGGTAATGTCCGAATCTGTGATTGTTAATTTACCCTTTGGTGGTTTATTAATGCGAGTTTCGAGATAGTCGAGTCACGAAGGTTTGGATGTTATTAGCGAGACAACCAAAAGTGGTTTTCACAATTTAAAACGAGAATGATTTAAACGACTAAAGCGATTTTTAACTAATTAAACGATTTGGGTAAACGATTGGTTTTGGTTAGTGTTTAGATAACGGGACGGGTGTAATGTGATGAAAACATAGTAGATACGACGCTGGTACTTCTTATATATAAGTGTTTTCATCATATTACATACCTTGGCGTTAGTTAGTTCACTTGGGTAAACGACTCTGAAACGATGTCACACAATGATGTTTTCTGAATAATATAAACCATACGAGTTTTATTAACGAGTTTTTACGAGATGTTTTACAATTTGATTTAATTAAATAAATGTTTTGGGTTAAGAATCATGGCTACGAGATTTTATAAATTATAACCAACTTGATTTGAGTTGGTTAATTATGTCGCAATACTATACTTTTCAAAACAAGGTTTTTAATTAAGTATTGCAACATGTAAACTAGCCATGATTCCGTCACTCTCATAAACCTATGTGCTCGCCAGCATTTCTTTGCTGACTTTGTTTTTACATATGTTTCAGGTGTTGTTGAATGATGTTGATTGCTAGGATGCATGCTCACATAGGAATGGACGAGGCCTTAGTGACTTAATAACAATGATAGACTATGTTTAACTTGTTTGTTTAGATTTCAAGATGATGTAAATGTTTAATGTTTAATAAAACGAAACTTCAAATTTCCTTGGCTTTTGAAACAATGATTCTGTTACAACACTCCCCGACGATTCCTCTGCGATTTGTTGTTTAACGCGGTCGGGGTGTGACAAGAAGTCGCGTGCGCTTCTGAAAGAAATTTAGCGTTCTGGCATATGAGCTTAGGTCTGTCTTTGATCTTTTCCTCGAACACCCTTTTGAAAAAGCCCATAATCTCTTTCTTTATCATAGAAGGTTTAGTGATCTATTCTTCATTAATCATAAGGCCCGGTATATTATTACATGCCCTTCTACTTTTGATGTATCCATGAAAGAACCTCGTATTCTCGTCTCCTTCTAAATCCCATCTAGCTCTAGCTCTAGCTCTTTGTTTGATATCTTTTAGTTTGTAGCCTTTGAGCTCCTTTAGATCTTTAAGGCATTCCGATCTGGTCCACTCCTCCTCTTCACTTAACTATCTTCCCTCCGCTGCCTCTTCCAAGCGTTCGAACTCTTCCTTAATAGTCATCTCCGTTTCCCCTTCCTTAAATAAGACCTCTTTTTTCCAGGACCCTAAAGCTTCCCTAATCTTTTTAAGTTTTTGATATAACCTCACGTCCGGATCCCCAACCCCATTAAAAATAGCAATCTCCTTAAGAATCACCTTTTCGAAATCCTTTCTTTCCAACCAAGAGTTGAAAAATCTGAATGGCTTTGGGCCAAAGTTTTTATCTGAGCAAGTCAAAACAAGAGGGCAATGATCCGAGAACATTCTAGGCAACGCCCGGAGGCAAGCCCCCGACAACTTCAGCAAGAATTCTTGATCCACCAGAACTCTATCGATTTTACTAAGTTTATTATCATTAACTTTGAGATACGTAAACTTTCTACCTTTCATATCATACTCTCTCAACCCATTATCCGATATAAAATCATTAAAATTAGACGCACATTTTCTATTAAAAATAGAATTTCTCCTTTCCTCCCGAAAACGCACCGCATTAAAATCTCCCAGAATCACCCACCAGCCCGGATGACTAACCATCACCCCCCCCCCCCCCCAATATCGTCCCAAAGAGCCTTTTTTTTAGGGACTTTATGAGGATCGTAAACATTTATTATATTAATTGCTTGATTGCTACCTTTAAAAGTCCCCATAATTAATAAAAAGTTAGGGTGTTTGAAAGAGTCGTGTACCTTGAGAATACCAGGATCCCACATGCTAACCACCCCTTCAGATCTGCCCACTGCCGGAACGTGATCCATCTTGAAACTGCCTGCTCCCCAAAATTTCTTGAATTCGATACCTGAAATGTCACTAAATTGAATTTCTTGTAACGCGATGAAATCAATACCATTATCACGTTTTAAATTTTTTTATCCACCCCGCTTTGTTTTTATCCCCCTCTCCTAAACCTCTAATATTTAAGGAAAGAAGATTCATTTATCTCCAATTTGGATTCCTTCTTCCCTGATCACCTCTTTAATCAGATGCTCGTGTCCCTGTAAGTCAACTCCCAGAGCGCCCCCCATGTCTGATGTAATTTGAAACTCCACACTAATATTTTCCTCCACCTCCTCGATTGGCAATAAATTTAGATCTTTCACCATCTCCTCTTCCCTTTCCTTTCTAGTTCCATTTGACTCCTCCTGTTGTACCTCGAACTCTCCAAGGCTCCCCATAAAAATATCGTCGGTGTTATCCGATTGAGTACTTTTGTCACCATCCTCCTGTATCATAATAGTTTCGTTTAGGTCGAATGGGTCGTTATCTCTTAATCTTTTCCTAGGCCTCATCATCTCGCTAACTTCCTCCTCGAATTTTTTTTTATTTGTGGGCTTTCTGACCTTTTTAACCCTTTTGCAAGGCCGAAAAGGGTTTAGGTCAACATTAAAAAAAATTGTGCCTACCAACAGTATCTCCATTGCCGCCTACATCATTATCTCCAACATATTCATTATCTTTCCTCTGCCAACCTTCAAATTAATTACGCCCACACTACCATTAATATTTTTTGGAATTGCTTCCTCAATATTTGGACCCGCCTAAACTTCTTCTACCGGTTCCGTTGAGAAGCTCCCCACTCCGATGCCGGAATTATCCCCGGTGAATGGGCCGTCCAGCCTTTGGACACCCGGCTCCTCATACCCCTGAATAACGTCATTCCGTTCCAGCCGATCAGCCGCAGCTCACGAGAACCCCCGCCGTCTAAATTAGCCACCAAAATGGCGTCGTCAGTCGTCTGACTCCGATCACTGGCTCTGTTTCCCTCCTCCTCCGGTGTCGGCTCCTCCGATATCCTCTTCACGTTGTAGCAGTTATCTGTCTCCGACATGAGATCCCACCCGTCACTTCCTTCCGAACACACATCCTGTTTGTCGACCGAATCTGGTATCCAAACCCCCCTTTCTTCTTCGATCCAGATCCTGTATCGCTTTCCTTTCTCAACAATAACTACTTCTTCTTCAATTCTTTTTACCGTGTCCGTCAAAATGCACATGCAGTCAGACGTTAGGATATTATCCTCCGATTGTCTTTCAGAGGCATGAATAACTTTGCCGAAAACTCTCCCCACCGAATCATAGGTTTCGTTACCGGACAGATGTAGAGGAACTCCGTGAATGTTAAGCCATGCCAGTCTTTCGAAAGCAATCGCCTGTCCCTTCCAAATCTCTACATGGACAAACCATCCAAAACCCGCTGAGTTAGCTCTAAAAATGTCTGCTTCGACCGCCGTCGGGAAAACCACCAAAACATTCAGTCCTCCTATATACTTGATCTCCGTGTTCCCGAAGTTTGCTTCCTTCAACAGGATATCTAACTTTTTGAGATTCCATAAATCTTTCATCCTACCAATGATCGCCTTATCGTGTAGTTCAACGTATGCCTTAGCGTATTCGGAAACCGTCACTTCCTTAGCTCTTCCCGCATCTTTAGGCTTACCGGACACCATGTCGGCGTACGTTGTCCCTTTGTTGATGGAAGAACTGCCCCGAAAAATCTCCTGCTCCTTGAAAAGGTAATGTATCTCTTCCTGAACATTGGGTCTCTGACTTTCCCTTTACCCTTCGATTCCTTGTAGACACCCCCCGCATCATTTTCCTTCACGAACCTAGCTTTGTTGATGAACAGCCTGTAACTTCCGATCCAGATATTCCTCATCTTCTTTTCTAGCTCAGCTGCATTCTTCACCCCTTTGAAGCTAGCAAAAACGAAACGGTAGCCATTCTTGTCTCTTTTCTTCGCGATAAAAACCCCCTGAATAGACCCGAAAGGTCCAAGAGCTTCTGCAACATCCTTAGAACTGCATCTTTCCAGTAGCCTTGACATAAAAAACTTCGTGATACCGACTGTACACCGGCCATCCATGTCTGCCGGGTGAGAGTAGAACGGTTTGTTATTCCCTATTATTTTAGGTGTAATATCATAAATTTATATCTACACACTCTAATTTATACACATATAAAATACTCTTACTAGGAGTTCGGTTCCTAGAATATAGCAAAAGAATGGGAAATTAAAAGAATTCGATATAAAAAATAAATTTGTTAAAAGAATTCAATATGAAAAATAAATTTGTATAAGAATTTGAAATAAATGAAATATATTCTATCAAAAATTGAATTATGTAACAAATTCAGGTGACAAAATAATCACAAAAAAGTTCTAATCTATCACCGTGATGGATTGTTGAATTTCCATTGTTTAAAGCGTCTAATTTTACTAAATTGTGTGAAATGGAGTTTTAGAATGCGCTACTTTAAGATGGTTTGTATATTGCAGGTCTCGGCATGTTTCAGGTACATCTTAGAGGCTCAACGAGGCTTTCAAAAGAAGCTATCGTGTAATACTGACATTGTAAACAACCTAAGACACAAACAAGACACCCTCCAGGCTATTGGCACTGAACTTGTATCAACACATCATAACAACATTAGAAAGACTCACCATGATAAGAATGAGAAAATTTTCAAGTTTTTACGGTTAGAGTCGGAGATGGTATACACTATGTGAATTTACACAAATTTGAAAATGGTATTCCAACACATAACACTTTGCAAATTTACTCAAAGTCACAACACATCTCAAACAATCCAACTCTACGTAAATTTATGAAATCGCTAGATGTATCGAATGTGATTTTAGTTAAAGTAACGCAAACCCGATAAAGTCGCACTCACTTATAAAGTCCCACACATTGGTAGTTTTCACTCCTAAAGCAGGAGGAACTTCAAAATTCGACTTTTCAATCAACTTTTGTCGATAAACACCACACCTAACGCTCAAACACGATCTAGTCACCCTCAGAAATCGTATTTAACCATATATTTTTTTACTAAAAACACTCAATTTCTTAGGTAATTTCAATCAAATGTCACAATTTCAAACTCTAATTCGAAGAAACACAACAAACTGACTCAAGCCAAATCTAAATGAATTCAGTTTTACTCACACAACAGTTCCTAATTAAAATCCATTGATTTTTAAGAAAGAGATGATGAAATTGATTGTTAATTCTCGAATACATGAACTTGAACCTTTGAAATCAAGAGCATATGCTCTGATACCACTTGTAGGTTCCTAAGCTAACTCACTCTGTTGGAACTACGGACAAATGATTTCAGAAAGTCAATACATGCTAAGAATATCAAGAAATAAGCAGCAAATGATACATTCTCCTCCCAAAAATAATAAAACACCTATTCAGAACATCTTTTGAAGCCGTCAAAGATTTGTTTGAAAGTGTGAAACATCTGTTGAAGAAGAGGAAACCTCTCTTTGATAGCCAAAGCCCTGTTTGAGAAAAGCACTGATCATGAAGACCAAACATTTGTTCTGGCCAAACATATGTTTGATACAAACAAACAACGATTTAAAGAACAACAGTTAAACCAAAGTAACAGTGTAATGCTTAGAACAAATGTTTTATGTAATAGATCAAATAATAGATTTCTGCAGATGTTTGCTAACATCTATGGAATCTTTTCTATTAGGAATTTTAGATGTCACTATCAGGATAACCTCAGCTGATTACAAATAGACCATTTGTACTTTTATAAATAGATCTCATGTGTTAAAGATCTATTTCATCATTTCACAAACATTCCTTTTGTACGAACATATATGTGAGTGATCAGGCTGAAGGGGAATTTGTAGAATCATTGCTGTAATTTTTAGTCCTTTGATTATTAATGCAAAATAGTTTCAATATACCTTTACATTCTTATATGCTCATATAACTCCGCATTTCCATTTGTAGTTTAAATTACATCCATAATTGTTCACAAAGTTAAACTCAGATCATAGTTATCGATAGCGAATAGCGACAAGTCACCTATATGCTACGTAGCGATAGAATAGTGCCCGCTAGCGACAAGTAGTAGAAAAGTTCAAAATATTTCATATCAAGCATTAAAATATTGTAGCAATTAAAATATTTCATATTTTATATGTCCATGTAGTTATAACATATGAACATACTAGGAATGGTAGTTAGACATTGTGATTTGTGGATTGGTTGATTGGTTTTTAAAGGTTCTTGCTTTACAATAAGAGGTAGTATGCTTTTTTTTGTAAAGACTAGGTTTCTCATGTTGTCACTGCCTTTAAGCAGATATCATCAAACCAAAGGGCCCATAGTGATTAGTGTGTTAAATCTCTTATCTAAAATTATCATGTAATACTTTAATCCAAACATTACGGTAATTGTCATGTGACATGAACATGGCAACTTTCCAGTATTGTTGTGGTCTTTGACCTGTGACAGGGATCTTCTCACTTTATTGTACTAACACACACATTATCACTTGATCTTCATAGAACGACTTTAGATGGTTGTCTTGTGATATGATCATGGAAACTTTCTAAAGAGGCATCTAATCATTTGGTAACCTTAATCGGAGCCATTTTTTGGATAGTGATCTTTAGAGTATCAATAATATGAGATAGATTGCATCATTGACGGGGAATGGAACATAAGTGATCCTTCTTTGTTATTGATTATCGTTCACATTTTATAATTTGCGTACTACTTTGTTGTTCTCACACACACATCTCTTGGGTTTAAATAGATAATGACCAGTTTCAAGTATTGAGAGCCTTTGTATCCTTGGATGATATCCGGTATCTTACCAAAGTTGTATTACGTATACGATGGGTGCGTTTAGTTAGAAGGGGAGTATTTTCACGTGTAATTCAATATTAGAAGGGGCATAGTGCCGTTTAGTTAGAAAGAAAGGACTAAAAATGAAAATAATTATCTAACAACTCAACTAAACACTCACATGTTAGTTATGTTTTTAATTGTACTTATAAGGATGTTGGGATCAAACGGGTCACACGAACACAATCAACACACACGCTCTTCTCACAATCAAGAACACAAAGATTTATAGTGGTTCGGTCCAGCTCTGACGTATGTCCACTCTCGGTAACTAGGAGGTTTTATTTGCTTGGTACAAGAAGTTACAGATACAAAACAATCTCATATATAGGATTGAAAGAAAGAAGAAAGTCAAAAACAAGATCCGTGAATTCTGGATCACAGTGAAGACTGGATCACCCCTGCCTTTTTTATCCTCTTATCCTTTTATCCTTTGCTGACATCAACTTGATCAAGTGGATTCACACTCAACAATCTCCCACTTGAAGCCACGGAATAATCTTCACATGTGCTTCAACTGTGCATCAGTATTTCTGGAAAAAAAAAAGTTTTGATCTTAGCACATTCCTAGTTACCCGGCATTCTCTTTAATTATCCTGAAGGCCAGTTGAAGCTATGCAAAGCTTCAACTTCTCTAAGGTGGCAACCTTAGTCAACGTATCAGATGGATTTTCACTTCCATTGATCTTCTTCAACTTTAGAGTGTCTTCACTAACTTTCTCTCTGATGAAGTGATATCTCAGCTGTATGTGTTTCGTCTTCGAATGGAAGAAAGGATTCTTTGCAAGATGAATTGCACTTTGATTGTCACAGAATAGTGCATAATCATCTTGTTCTTTGCTAAGTTCATTGAGAAAACTCTTCAACCATATAAGCTCTTTGCTTGCTTCAGCAACTGCCATATACTCTGCTTCTGTAGTTGAAAGGGCAACACTTTTCTGTATTCTGGACATTCAACTTACCGCAATGCCTCCCACTGTAAAGATATATCCGGTGGTGCTTTTGTAAGATTCTTTACAACCACCAAGGTTTGCATCTGCAAAACCCTTCAGAATAACATATTTCCTCTTAAAATGCAATGCCATCTTTGAAGTTCCCTTCAAGTATCTCAGCAACCATTTAACTGCTTCATGTTCTCTTCCCGGATTGGACATAAACCGACTAACAACTCCCACTGCATGAGCTATATTTGGTCTCGTGCATACCATTGCATACATGAGGCTACCAACTGCCGATGCATACGGAACTTTAGCTATTTCTGCTTTGTCTTCATCTGATTTGGGTGACTGAACTTTAGAAAGCTTAAAGTGACTTCCCAAAGGTGTGCTTCTGATCTTGGCATCTTTAAGGCTGAATCTCTCTAACACTTTCTCAATGTACTTCTCTTAAGATAGTGTCAAAGAACCATCTTTGTTTCTGAAAATACTCATCCCGAGTATTTGGTTTGCAGCTCCCAAGTCTTTCATCTCAAACTCTTCAGACATTTGCTTCTTTAACTTCCTGATTTCTGTCATGTCTAAACCTGCAATCAACATATCATCCACATATAGTAGTAGAATGATATAAGAACCCTTGAACTTCTTGATGTAATAACAATGGTCATTGTCACATCTCTTGTAACCAACTCTTCCCATGAAGTTATCAAACTTCAAGTACCATTGTCTAGGCACTTGTTTCAGACCATACAAACTCTTGTTCAATTAACACACCAAGTTCTCTTTGCCTTTAACCTGAAAACCTTCTGGTTGTGTCATGTAGATGTCTTCTTCTAGGTCACCATGTAGAAAAGCTGTCTTGACATCTAGATACTCTAGATGCAAGCCTTCTGCTGCTACAATACTGAGAATAAGTCTGATAGTAGTCATTTTCACCACTGGAGAAAATATTTCATTGAAACCAATTCCCTCTTTCTGCTGAAATCCCTTGACCACTAATCTTGCTTTGTACCGTTTGGTACCATCATGTTCATCTTTGACCCTGAAAACCCATTTGTTTTTAAGAGCCTTCTTCCCAGCTGGAAGCTTTGTTAAGTGCCAGGTCTTGTTCTTCTCAAGTGACTCATTTCATCTTTTATTGCAAGCTCCCACTGCAATGAATCTTTCAACCCCATAGCTTCTGAGTACCACTGGGGTTCACCATTTTCTGTCAGAAGTATGTAATTGACTGATGGTGAGTATCGGTCTGGAGGTCTAGTGCCTCTAGACGATCTTCTTGGTTGAACTTGAGGTCTTTTTGGGGATTCTGGAGTTTGAGGAGCAACTTCTTCTTCTTCTTCCTCGGAATCATTACTAGAATCATCCCCTGAGCTCCCACTGTCGCTTGACTCATTCCCATTTTCTGGAATGTCGAATGAAGCTTCTATTCTTGTTTCACCACTTTCAAATTCAACATATTCTTTTTGAATTGCTGGTCCTTTGGTGTTTCTATCTTTGTACAATTCATTTTCATTGAAGACAACATTCTTGTTTCTGATTACTTTTCTGCCTTCATTATCCCAAAGCCTGTAACCCAATTGTTCTGACCCATAACCAATGAATGTGCACTTCTTGGATTTTGAGTCTAACTTATCCCTGTCACCAGCTTCTAACAAATCGTAAGTACTACAACCAAAGACTCGTAAGTGTTCAAGACTTACCTCCTTTTCTTGCCACATTTCTTCTGGCAACTTGAAATCTAAGGGAACGGTTGATCAAGTAGGCTGCAGTGTTAACTGCATCGGCCCAGAATGTATTGGGCATCCCGGCATTTAGCCTCATGCTTATGGCCCTCTCATTTAGAGTTCTATTCATTCTCTCAGCTACACCATTATGCTGAGGAGTTCCGAGAACTGTCCTGATCATCTTTATCCCTTTCTTGGCACAATAGTCAGTGAACTACTTGCTTATGTATTCACCACCATTGTCCGACTTTAAGCACTTTACCTTCAAATTAGTTTCATTTTCAACAGCAGATTTCCATATCTTAAAAGCATCAAATACACCAGATTTATGTTTAAGAAAATATACCCATACCTTGCGTGTTTAATCATCGATGAAGGTAACATAATACCTCGAGCCTCCTAGTGATGAAACTAAAGTTGGTCCATATACATCGGAGTGAACAAGCTCCAACTTTTTAGCTTTCAGTGTTCTCCCTGTCTTCACAAAAGTAACCCTCTTTTTTTTCAAGAACACAAGGTTCACAAAATTCAGTTTCCACTTTCTTCAAGTCTGGAAACTTTCCTTCCTGAGCCAACATCTTAAATCCCTTCTCGCTCATGTGTCCGAGTCGGTTGTGCCATAAATTTGATGGATCGGGCCGGTGATCATTGCATGAACACCTTCAGCAGAAACTTCTGCCATGTATAGAGTGCCTTTCTTCTTTCCTTTGGCAATCACTAAATTACCTTTGATCACTTTCCATTGTCCACCCCCAAAATGAACATTAAACCCTTCATCATCCAGTTTACCAATTGAAATCAACTTTCTCCTCAGGTTAGGAACAACCCTGACATTTTTCAATGTCCATATAGTTCCTAATGAGGTCTTCAAGTCTACATCTCCAATACATGTGATATCAAGCATTTGATCATCTGCTAAACGAACCTTACCAAAGTTACCTCTTCGTAGATTATTGACCATATCTGGGCATGAGATAGCATGGAAAGAAGCACCCGAATCCATATCCAAGATTCAATTGAATCTTCAACAGAACATATGAGAGCATCACCTAATTCTTCTGAGGATACATTGTTTACTTCTTTCATTGCAGTTGGTTTTGTACATTGGCTTCTAAAGTGACCTTTTTCTTTGCAATTCCAACATTCAACATCTTTTCTATTCTTTGAGTGTCCCCTTTTTCTAGACTTGGACTTGCCTCGACTATGTCCTCTTTCGTTTCTTCTTCCTCTACTTTCTGTATGCAATAAAGAACTACAATTAGATGTCTCACCATTGCTTCTCCATCTGATATCTTAATTTACTATCAAGTCAAGAATACTCTCGAAAGTGAGTTTGGTAGTGCCGGATGCACTACTAACAACTGTGACTGTGCCTGACCAACTGTCGGGCAACGATGATAAGAGGAGTAGCACTTGTACTTCATCTTCAAACTTTATTTCAACTGAGGCTAAACGAGAGATAATCGAGTTAAACTCATTTATGTAAGAGGTAACAAACATGCCTTCCTTCATCTTGGTGTTAACCAATTATCGGATGAGGAATATTTTGTTTGAAGCGGATGGTTTTTCATACATGTTGGACAAAGCTTTCAATACACCATATGTGATTTTTCATTGGAAATGTTATATGCAACACTCTTTGCCAAATAAAGCCTAACCACACCCAAAGCTTGTCTATCCAACAACTTCCATTCTTCATCATACATGTCATCCGGTTGTTCACCCAACATAGGCAAATGCAAACTTTTTTTATACAACAAATCTTCAATTTGCATTTTCCAAAATCCATAATCACTTCCATCAAACTTATCAATCTTGATTTTACTATCTTCTGCCATTAAAAAAATTACCAAATTACTACTAACCAAACGGGTTTGTACTGCTAAGTGGTAATTTATACGAGCGAAAGCAATGATCAGAAACAAAATACTTATCTGTTTCGTGCTTTAAATGGCAATGAACAAGTAGCAGTGGACTATGACAACCTTTGTCAAGTTGAGGGGTCTTTCTGATCAAATTGAGAAATTCCATTTTTCACCAGAAATAATGGCACGTACATTGTGCTTCTTCTTCACCCACAAAAGGAAATATGTTCCTTTTTCTTTTCTTCCTTCACACAACAAAAAAAACGATGGTTCTTCTCTTCTATTCTGGACGCAATCAACACCCAGAAAAAGGCAAAGATCGAAAACCCTAAGTAACGGCGGCTACTGGGTCAGCAAACCCTAGTCGAGAGGGTGAAGAGAACGAAGGCGGCGGCGGCTGCTTGCGACGGCGAAGAGAGCGGCAGCGGCGGTGGTTCTGGCGGCGGCGGTTGACGAGCGGCGGAGGCGGCTGAACGTCTCTGGTCGGAACCCTAGTTCCGATTTCATAGGTCAGTATCTTCTTCCTCCTTCTACACCTCTGTGTTTAGTTCGTGTGAATCAAAGAGCCTACGCTTTGATACCAGTTGTTGGGATCAAACGGGTCACACGAACACAATCAACACACACGCTCTGCTCACAATCAAGAACACAGAGATTTATAGTGGTTCGGTCCGGCTCAGACCTACGTCCACTCTCGGTAACTAGGAGGTTTTATTTGCTTGGTACAAGAAGTTACAGATACAAAACAATCTTATATATAGGATTGAAAGAAAGAAGAAAGTCAAAAACAAGATCCGTGAATTCTGGATCACAGTGAAGACTGGATCACCCCTGCCTTCTTTATCCTCTTATCCTTTTATCCTTTTCTGACATCAACTTGATCAAGTGGATTCACACTCAACACATAAGGAGGCTTACCCACAGTTATAAATAACTGAGGATTTGAGCAAAGCTCCACTCTCCCCGTAACTGCTTTCACTTTTGAATCACACGTAACAATAAGCGACATAGTAGTGTTATCACATAGGGCGAATGAAAAAAAAAATGAATAGCATCCAATATTATGTGTACAACGTATAAACAAATACATAAAACCTCTATAGTTTCTAGTTCTCATTATACACAAATAAAAGAAAATAACACAACATTTAACAATCATGGAACTAGTTGATTGTGCAAATATTTCTACTTGGGATCCAACTTTGCAGGGAAATGGTCACCGCTATAAGCAAAAAGACTGTCATTAGTATAAGGATGTTCACTTCCCTTATTCGTGTAACCATAGGAAGCTGAATTTGATGCCGACTCAGCATTCGGGTTAAGACCCGCAACTTCCATAATGCTCTCAATCTCTTTCACAACTTCACTCATTGTCGGTCTTCGATCTCCTGTTTCTTCCACACACCGCAACGCGATGTCTACAAATCTTTCCAAACCTTTTAGTTGGGTGGACAAACCGATGGTCGGGTCAAGGACATCTTGTAGGTTGTATAGCTCTTTACTTCTATCCATTGCTTCTTTCACTTCTCTCACAATGTACTTCCCTTTCTCGATTGGGTTTCGTGCTGTTATTAGCTCCAACAATACGACCCCAAAGCTATAAACATCACTCTTTTCTGTCAGTTGGTTTGTCATATAATACTCGGGGTCCATGTAACCCTGCATCAAACCAAATGGCATACATTTTCAGATCATATTCTTAACATACATAACTTTGTTTTATTATTTAAAATGAACACTTGTTACAGATGGTATGAAACTAATTATCAAAAACATATACTGACCATTGTCCCTTTGACTTGAGTAGTAACATGAGTCCTATTCGCATCACCAAGTGACTTGGATAGCCCGAAATCCGCCACTTTTGCAACTAAGCGTTCATCTAACAAGATATTGTTTGTTTTGACATCTCTATGTATGATTGGAGGATCAGCAAGATCATGCAAGTATTGTAATCCTTTTGCAGATCCCAGTGCTATTCGAAGTCTTCTTATCCAATCCAGTCTAAATCCAGATCTCCCTGCGTGTATCAAGCACATTAGAATATTAAATGAATATCTAATGCTTAGCTGTAAATGAAATGATAAAGTTACCTGAAAGGCTGTCTTTGACGGTACCATTCACAATAAACTCATAAACCAACATTTGTTCACCTTGATCGAAACAGAAACCTACAAGGCTGACAAGATTCTTGTGATGAACTCTTGAAAGAAGTTCAATCTCAGTTTTGAACTCAAGTCCACCCTGTGTTGATCCCCGTGTAGCCCTTTTTATGGCGACTAGCTGCCCATTTGGTAGACTGCCTTTGTATACCTACACACAATAATCTCATCAACTCATTATGTAAAAAGACCAACATTAATCATCTTCTTTGAATGAACTCTATACATGTAGATGTAGAGGTATCAATTTCAAACCCTTTACGTATATAAAGTACCATTGGGTTCCATATTGCATGAGACTGGTCAAATGAATAACCGTGACTTACTTTTAAAACATTACTGTTATGAATAACTGAAAATGGAATGGGTTGAAAGTAGCCCATGATATATTTTTACCAGTAGAACTTCGTAAATTCATTTATTGAAAAAAATAGATTATTATTGGACTAAAAGATTAACCGTTTTGACCAGAACCCATTTTAAAGTCAACCCAGCCCGTCTGATCTGCCCACTTTTACACACATGTGCGGGCTTACCATTCCATATCCACCGGTTCCTATGTTGTTTATTTCTGAAAAGTTGTTTGTGTATTTGCTAAGCTCTTCAAAAGAGAAAGCTTTTGTTCCTTTCAACTGAGGGACTGCACCACTTCCATTGTTCTCATCCCATAATGCTACAAATTTTACAAGAAAACCGATCAGAATCTGGATTATATATATTTAAAGGTAATCCAAACACTTAAGTTAGAGGATCAAAGTAAATTATACCAAAAGGGCTGCTCTCGTGAGTCGTTCTTTCAGCTGAATCTTTTTTACGCAATACGTATATTCCTGCAAGTACCAATATTGCCACAAGCACACAACCACCAACAACCGATCCTATGATAACACCAGTGTTGGATGAATTTCCCCCTGATGCTCCTATGAGACCACACAACATATGGTCTGATAAGTGACTAATTATACATAAATGTAAAGGAGAGGTAGGAAAATGGGCCTCAACTTGTAAAACTGTTTTTGCATATTAAATTCCTTAAAGGTGTCTGAAAAGCACATTCTTGTGTAATTATTTTTAAATCCTCACTAGTAAACTTTTAAGTTAAACAAAATTTGATATGGTGGCATTCAATATGTTTTTTGAATGTCACGTTATCAAATATTGATCAATTTAATTGTTAACAAATCATTAATTATGTAAAAACACATACAAATTAAACAATTCTATGAATTTTATTATATAATAATTAGATTAGCTTTATCGTATATTTTTTACAATTTGATGGAGTTTAATATACCAAAAATGGATTCAGTGACTTTTTCGTAAAATAAATATATATTATATTTGTTTTTTATGGTATAAATCCTAAAATAAATTGAATGACCGTTACTTTTTACTTCACAACTAAATTGGTTACTAGAAGCTTGTATACAGATTTAGAGGGGAAAAAATACCAGCAGTGAAGTCATAGTTAGCAGCTTGGAAAAAGTAGGTCCCGAAGGTGTTGTTAGGCTTGAATGTTTGGTTACTAAGCGAGAACCCAACGTCTAGTAGCCCAGTTCTATTGAACCTCTGATTATCTGCAAATGGGAAAATCTGTAGGATGATCCTAAGATAACCGTCCAATGTTTTGCTAGGATCCCGGAGCGAAACAGTGTCAACTGGCATTTGAGTGCTCCGGAAAAACTCATTCAGTTGACTACGGAGAGCTTCGTAGATAGCAGAATTTCCAAGGTCAGAGAACGAAGGAGCTCGGAAGAAAAGGCTTCCGGTGTAGGGATATGCACATCTACAGTTTGGACTTGAAATTTGACCTGACCTACATGAGGTAGGCGTGCAGCTGTTGGGTTGTGTCGAGTAAGGAGTACCAGTATTTGGCGGAATGGAGCAAAATTCGGCACCTGTATTTCCTGATTCCATACATATCGGATTTCCTACAAGTCTGCAGAAAAATCATAAACAGATCCAGTTTAGTTAAGGGTCTAAATGAGTCCGTACCAGTTTCAGGTCGAGCCCGTGTATGCGTTTAGCAAAATAGGTTAGGTTCGGACTAACATGGAGGTTGACCCATTTACACATCACTTTTTTTTTTAAATATGTTTTCATGTCATAACTTAACGTGATTAGGTATTTTGGTGCAAATGTTTAAAAATTAAAAGAGAAATTGACATCAACTTTTGTAATTCAAACAAAATTGTTCTAAATATATTTATATTTTGTGTTGTCAATTTCTAGTTTTAGAGTATTAATGTGCAAAAAAAAAAACCGAAGTGGTCAGGTATTTTGATGCAAAAAACCTAAACGGGTATGGATTGACCCGTTTACATGAAAATTATTTCTTAAACATGTTTTCATGTCATAACTTAAGGTGGTCAGTTAATTTAATGTAAGAATTTAAATACTAAAAGAGAGATTGACATCAACTTTTGTAATATAAACAAAATTGTTTTATATTGTGTTGTAAATTTCTAATTTTAGGTTAGGTTCGGATTGACCTTGAGGGTCACAGGGTGACCCATTTACATGTCAATTTTTAAATGTGTTTTCATGTCATAACTTAGAGTGGTCAGGTATTTTGATGCAAAAGTATAAAAGTTAAAAGAGAAATTTACATCAACTTTTGTAATTTAAACAGAATTGTTTTATATACATTTATATTTTGTGTTGTAAATTTCTAATTTTAGAGTATTAATGTGCAAAAATAAACAAAGATTAAAGATTAAAAAAAATCTTGGTTAAACTAGTCATGTTTGTGTCAGTCCTTTAAGACTCTTTTGGTTCACGAGTCAATAACGATTTTCAGGTTCGTGTCAGGTCGACCCCCCTGCCACGAACATGACCCGTTCAGCATCCTAAGTTTTAGTTGCTCAAGTTAGGAAAGAGGGCTTTTTTTTTCTGGAAAAGATGACATTCAAATGAGAAAAACTCACATTACTACAATACTGTTTTGGCCACTTTGTCTGAAGACATCAATTTGATTATTCTGCAAATTGACCTGTTGTAGTTGGTTGCTTTGGCTACTGCCGAGATCCAAGCTGCCATTTAGTCTGTTGTCACTTAAATCACTGATGAAAACATGGGTTTCAAATCGTAAGTATTTCAACAAGTAATACAACTATAAACAAACGGACCCGTTAAAATTCCACACATAGCAAGCTATTGGTAGGGTATGGGAAGGGGGTGAGATGAGGGTACACCTTTCCTCTATCCCAGGAGATAGAGAGGTTGCTCCCACTAAGACCCCCGGCTCCAATAACTTTTTTTAAAATATAAAGTATAATCTTACGAATACCATAGAGTGTGAAGATGGTAAACAGAACAAAAAAGATAATGAAAACAGTAATAGACTACCAATAACCAAAAGTGATGATAAACTACTAATAATATAACTATAAAAACCGACAAACTCTCAACTTACACATTTTGTAATTGGGTGATGCCGAAAAGGGCAGGCGGCAGCTGTCCTACAAGGCTTGTCCTGTTCATGTTACTGTAAAGTAGTATAAACAGGTAAGTAATCTGCCATTTTGGTTCAAAAAAGAGAGATTTAAATGGATATTACAGTGTGGTCAAAGACTGTAAAGTTGAAAACCAAGAAGGAACGTCCGACTGATCAAAAGTATTGTTGCTTAAATCCCTGAAACCCGATATTGTGAGATCAGGATATGTAATCACGAATGAGTTGGCTGAAAATGAATCCGAAAAAATATTACGACTTACAGATAGTTGAGGAAATTCAAACCAGTCAAATCAGGCACAGGACCCGTCAGTAGATTGTTTGAGAGGAACCTAAATGTAAGTTTATCAGAAAATGAATTGAAACGAAAGCATTAACCAAGTCAAAGTTCTTCTTATGCTTACAGTTCAAATAGACCGGTAAGGTTGTTGATGTTTGATGGAACATTCCCGGTTAAAGCGTTTCTATCAAGACGTCTGATATCACATGAATAAACGACATTAAAATATGAAGGGTATAAAATCATGAAATACTAACCAAATCTCTGTATAAAGTCACTCATACCTATTCCTAATTATGAAAACCAGCAAGTTAAAGTTATTATTATTATTTAAATAACTTGGTTACTATTAGGAGAAATATTCGCAGTACAAAATTACACTTTAAGGTTTTCTTGAGTGATGATCATAGATAGGTAGGTACTCACACAACTTCTAGTGTTCTCACAAGCCCAAGCGTGTCGGGGATGGTGCCTGTAAGCTGGTTGTTTTCAAATAGACTGCATTGTAAAAACACGAAAGAAAGTAAGTCAACCGAGTGTGATATATCAGGGGAGAATAAGATAGTTTGTTATGATGAAACATACAGATGAATTAGTTTCAAATTTGAATGAAAGAGCTGTTCTGGGATAGCACCCGAGAGCCTATTCCCTCCAAAATGGCTGAAAACAGACATAAGTGAGCAGAATCCTAATTAAATATATTTACTAAAAGATTTGATTTGGAAAAAATAAACATACAAGTGAAGAGCATTAGTCAGCATATCAAGTCCAGGAGTTGTCCCACTAGAAACTGGTATGCTTCCGGTGAGCTGGTTATCAGCTAGATCCAACCAGTAAAGAGTTGAAATGTTACCAATGGAAGGCGGAATCGATCCCGAGAAACGATTCAAATTCAGAGACCTACACAGTGCATAATGTTGAATTATGGGCAAACTAATCACTCTTAACTTTCGTTAAAAACTTGAATATCGTAAAATGGCTGGCCAGTCATGGAAAAATGAGTTTGGACAAAACTGATACTTTTGTTTGTTTGTTTATTTATTTATTTTAAAATATGGCCCCTCATACTAGCCAATATCGTGCGTTGTGCTCTTAAAGAGCATTTAGCTTTGCGTTTTGTTACCCCGTTAGGGACTTGAAGCTGAAATAATTTTCATCCAAACAAGCTTAACTGTGATGCCCATTTCTTGCTAATAAGGTTAGGGTAGGGTTGACTCAACTTTTTTTTCTTTTGTAGTAGTTTGTGTCATAAATATAATTAAAAAAGTTATGTGTTTTAAGTTAACATATACTGACTTGTTTAAAACAAAATGGTTTAGGATATTTTATACCCTATAAATACACTTTAGATGGGATTAAACTCTTAATTGTTTCCTTTTATGCTCGTTTTTTTTCCGGCCATAAAAGGGGATTTGAACGAAAAAACATGTGATACTTACTTAAAGATGAATCAACGGGGCTTGTAGCCGAGCAGTATCAACTATAATGTGGTATGTTGTAGATTTAAAAGTAGGTTTAGATGAGCGGATATAAAAGAGAGGAAAACAACAACTTACATAAAGACGAGATTTTCTAGATTCCCAAGGGTTTCTGGAAGTGGACCAGTAAATTCACAATCAACCAAGAGTCTAACAATCAAGAAAAAAACAAAAATCAATTTAACATCTAAAGAACGAACATAGCCCCGGATCATTAAAATTACTCACAAATTTGTTAGTTTCTTCAAATCTCCAATTCGTGGAGTCAGAGACCCGGTCAATTGGTTGTAAGAGAGATCTCTGCATACCAAAAAAACAATAAATAAAATTGTGCTTGCTTTCAAAATCCCTGAAAAATCTAGGATCCAATATAACTTACAGAATCTGCAATTCAGTTAACTGCCCGATGTCTCCGGAGAGGGTACCAGTCAAACCCATGCTTGCCAATGTTCTATAATAATATTAAAATAATATATCACATGCTGTGCTGTGCTGACTGCTTGCTTAAAGAAAGAAAGAAAGAAAGAAAGAAAGAAGATAAATAATGTTAGAATGACTCACATGGAGATGACACGCGAGTCTCTGCACCTGATCCCGTCCCACCCGCTACACGGGTCGGGATTATCCTCCCAGTTGGGTGGTGTATTCTCCATTGAATCTTTCAGAGCTCGCAGAATTGTACCTGCCATCATGGTGAATGTCGTCAAGAGTCTGGCTAAAATATTCATATATTGTTGGTTGTATAAAGTGGTGTTCGCTAGATCATATGCATCTTCTTATGATGTGACAGACTTGCATGGGGTGGTCTCTTCCCGAAAATCAAACAAGAATTGATACAATAGAACAGAACAGTAGTGAATTAATTACCATCATCGTTTTGTGCAGTTGAAAACCAAAAGCAGATGAACAGAAGAATCAGAAGAAATTGGTGTATTCTTGCATCCATTTGAGAGTTGAATCATGAACAGGAAATGATGAAAATGGAGAAGGAAACCGGATTAAATGATCGAGATATTTTGGAACACAATTGGAGGAGGAAGTTTCTGTCAGACAGCAGTGCTGAATTATTAATTAATTAATTAATAGAGCGTCCAGCAGTCGTTTACTATTCCTTCTTTGAATGGAAATTAGGATGATTAGTTTTACTAATTCTTTTCATGACAAGCATATATAATAAAACAACAAGAATACATGTTTATTTTATTTGTTTTAAATTGCATTGTCTGACTTTGATTTCTAGTTGGGTGGGACCAATTCAAGAATAAGTCGTATGTACGTACATGGACACCTTTTGCATCAAAAACACTTTGTTTATTATATATTTGCCGGTCAATTAATAATATAAATACTATTAGTAGATGATAGGAGGTTAATTGGATATTATTTATTTAGTTAAAAATTTGGTTTAATAATCACCGCTGATAAATATTAAAATGAGTTAATTACTGTTTTCGTCCATGAGGTTTGTCAAAAATAACGGTTTCAGTCCATTAGTTTAAAAATTGCGATTTCAGTCCATTAGTTTCATTTTCGTAACCAATTCAGTCCACTAACTTAACTCCATCCATTTATTTTGTTAACTTTGAGTTAACTAACTAATTCAGGTACGGTTTGCGTCAGTTTTAGAAACACAGGGACTTAAGTGTAAACTCTAAAACATTAAAACAAAAAAAATAGTAAATTCCAAAAAATCAAAAAAATTCCAAAAAACCAAACAAATTCCAAAAAATAATAAAAATTCTAAAAAATCATAAAAATTCTAAAAAATTCTAAAAAATCCAAAAAATCCGTTTTGGCGCGAACTGTTTCGAACCCGAACCGTTTCGAGCTGAACCGTTTCGACGCGAACCATTTCGACCCGTACCGTTTCGAGCCGAACCGTTTCGACCCATACCGTTTCGAAGCCGAACCGTTTCGAGCTGAACCGTTTCGAACCGAACCGTTTCGACCCGTACCGTTTCGAAGCCATACCGTTTCAAGCCGTACCGTTTCGAACCGAACCGTGCCGTTTCGAACCGAACCCTTTCGAGTTGAACCGTTTCGAACCGAACCGTGCCGTATCGAACCGAACCGTTTCGAGCCGAACCGTTTCGAGCTGTACCGTTTTGACGCGAACCGTGCCGTATCGAACCGTACCGGTTCGGCTTCGAAACGGTTCGCGTCGAAACGGTTCGGGTCAAAACGGTTTTCGGGTCCAAAGGGTTCGGTTCGAAACGGTTCGCATCGAAACGGTACGGTTCGAAACGGTACAGCTCGAAACGGTTCGGTTCGAAACGGTTCAGCTCGAAACGGTTCGGTTCGATACGGCACGGTTCGGTTCGAAACGGTATGGCTTGAAACGGTTCGGCTTCGAAACGGTACGGGTCGAAACGGTTCGGTTCAAAACGGTTCAGCTCAAAACGGTTCGGCTTCGAAACGGTACGGGTCGAAACGGTTCGGCTCGAAACGGTACGGGTCGAAACGGTTCAGCTCGAAACGGTACGGACGGCTCAGCTCGAAACGGTTCGGGTCGAAACGGTACGGCTCGAAACGGTTCAGCTCGAAACGGTTCGGGTTCTTAACAGTTCGCGCCGAAATGGATTTTTTAGAATTTTTATGATTTTTTAGAATTTTTATTATTTTTTAGAATTTTTTGGAATTTGTTTGGTTTTTTGGAATTTTTTTGATTTTTTGGAATTTACTATTTTTTTGTTTTAATGTTTTAGAGTTTACACTTAAGTCCCTGTGTTTCTAAAACTGACGCAAACCGGCTCTGAATTAGTTAGTTAACTCAAAGTTAACTAAATAAATGGATGGAGTTAAGTTAGTGGACTGAAATGGTTACGAAAATGAAACTAATGGACTGAAATCGCAATTTTTAAACTAATGGACTGAAACCGTTATTTTTGACAAACCTTAGGGACGAAAACAGTAATTAACTCTATTAAAATTTACATGTTGATTAAATAAATAAACAATTAAGAAAATAAGAAAATAACAAGATAAGAATGCTTATAAACTTAACCAAGTACAATGAGGCATCCTATCCTTCATGTAGGGATGGGTCATGTAATCATCTAATTATTTTTTAATAAAAAGTCTAACTATGATATATAAAAAAAAAAAAAAAAAAAAAAAAAAAAAAAAAAAAAAAAAAAACATAATTTAATTCTCCACTTTTTTTTTAGTGGAAGAGGGCTAAAGCTCTTTTTAAAAAGATTTTAAACAATATGACGTAGTGTTTATTAGTTTTGAAGAGTGGAGATACAATAGAAAGTTTATTTGGCTAGGAAGGCTAGGAAGTGATATTGACCATCCATTTAGTTAATCAATGGCTAAGATTAAATGAATGAAATTGAAGCAAAAAAAAAAAAAGAGGCGCGTGGGTTTGATAGGCCATTCTAGTCAATCCAGCACAATGGTTTATCTCTCCTCCAATTCCCCCCATTTTTTAAACGTTAATAACTTTTTCATACGACATTATTTTTTTATAAAAATTGCACCAAAAAAACGAGCGTTTTTTTATCTTTAAAACGAGTATACTATTGCTATATTTTCGAAAAAAAATTTGAAAACCCAGTTGCGTAAAACGCAATGGAGAAAACCCAGTCGCGTAAAACGCAATGAAAAAAAAACGTAAAAAATGACTTTTTCTAAAACGCAACGCACCAAAAACACAAAAGAAATGTCTTATTTCTAAAACGCAATAACCAGAAAACACAAATAAATGTCTTATTTCTAAAACGCAATGGACTGAATGTGTTTTACCTAAAACGCAATGCACCCAAAACACTTAAAAATGTCTTATTTCTAAAATGCAATGGCCAGAAAACACTTAAAAATGTCTTATTTCTAAAACGCAATGGCCAGAAAACACTTAAAAATGTCTTATTTCTAAAACGCAATGGCCAGAAAACACTTTAAAATGTCTTATTTCTAAAACGCAATGCCTAGAAAACACATAAAAATGTCTTATTTCTAAAACGCAATGGCCTAAAAACACAAAAGAAACTGTTCTCTCTAAAACGCAATGAACTGAATACACATAAAAATGTGTTTACCTAAAACGCAATGAGTAAAAACACTTCAAAAATGTTTTATTTCTAAAACGCAATGACCAGAAACTGTTGTTCACAGAACCAGAAACTGTCTAAAACACAATGACCAGAAACTGTTGTTCATAGAACCAGAAACTGTTGTTCACAGAACCAGAATCTAACTAAAACCCAATGACCAGAACCTGTTGTTTACAGAACCAGAAACATTGTCTACGAATGCAGTTTTCCAGAGGCAATTTACAGAAAATTAATTTTTCTGATGCATTTTTATTACAGCAATTTAATCGGAAAAAAAATTTCCGAGCTGACCAACCCCAGCCAGGGGCTCTGCCCCTTGGACCCCGCCAGGGGCTGCCGCCCCTGGGACCCCGCTACCAGGGGCGCTGCCCCCGGACCCCCGCCAAAATCGTAAAACGCAATGACTAAATCAAAAACCCAGATCGTAAAAATGAAATTAAAGAATTTCTTACATGGATCGAAGTGATTTCTTCAACAATTGACGAAGTTTGAATGATAGAAACACTTATCAGCGCTCGAATCGAACGAATCCAGTGATTATCTCCAAAATCACCTGAAAAACACAAGATTTTTTATGAAATTAAACTAGGTTTTCTTCAAAAAAGCTGAAGAACACGTTGATCGGGTGTTTGAATCATTGATTTGTGATGAAAATCGCACTATAATGTAGTGATTATTGAGATAGAAAGTGAAGAAATGGTTGAAGATGGTGGGTTTTGAAAATGGTGGGTTTTGAAGTTACTGGGTTTTGAAAAGGAAGAAGAAAAGGTTGGATTGACTAAAATATCATTCCTCTTTATTTTAAATGTTGCCACATGTCCTAATCCTATTGCTTCCTACACTTCCTAGCCAAAATAAACTTCATATTTGATCTTTTCCCTAGTTTTGAATATGATATTAGATGACTAACTAGTTGGGTTAGTTTTAAAGAAGAATTCAATTTATCCATCGGCCTTTTGACACACGTATATGAAGACGTGGTCTTGTTTACACACACCAACTTGTTATTTCTTTATCATTAAATGTTTGAATCCAATATGAAAGTTCCTAGAACTTTGGTCAAATAAGTTTTACAAAAAGCTTGGCTATCTAAAGTTGAAAAACCCCATAATGAAATTTTATAGGTTTGTTCATTTCAACTTGTGCTAGAATTAGATTGCTATTTTATTTTATTATATCTTCCGGTTATGTATTGGAATAGAAAAATTATCTATTTATTAAATCAAATCCAGGTTTGAATTATGTTTTATTGTCTTATCTTTAGCTGCTACATTAATCTACAGACGGAATTAGACAAATCATGAAGTTCATTTAATAATGTAGTCTTGCTTTTAAGTAAACACAAATAAAGAGTTCAATACAACCAACATTCCAATGTAACAAGTTAGAACAAAATTCAATTTTTCACATTATATATAAGAGTAGGTTTAGTGAGTATCTGATTAAAAGACGTTTATCCATTCATGATGTGTTGAGTAGAAGCAATAATAATGTCTTCAAATATGCAGAATAAACATTTTGTTTCTTGTTGATTTCCATAGAACAATAAGGGTAAGTTTGGTTCGATATAATTCAATGGAATTAGAATCTTAATTGCAACTCTTAAAGTGTTTGCTTCTTAGAATTTATTGGAATTCAAATCCCAATTATATTCTTGATGTGTTTGAGTGGTAAAGGAATTAGAGTTTGAATTATTAATGAATTTCTTCAAATTCCTTAAACTAAATAAATTCAAAATCCTTCCAAATCCTTTAACTAAAGGAATTCAAAATCCTTCCAAAATGTGAAGCAATTCAAGTAAATTCATTGGAATTTTTGACTGGTCACCGATGTCACAACCATCACCAGTTATCACATAACCAGTAGTACATAATAACCCATTCCCGACCCCCGCCCCACACCACCACCATCCCCCACCCTACCCCAGCACCATCATCACCCCTATCACACCACCCAATCGCCACCTAATCTGATCTATATGTCAGCGGCCTAGGGTCGGTTCAAACCAGCAATGCATGTTAGTGATGTCGGGTTAGTTCAGTGGACCAAGATCTGTTTAGTCCGGTGAACCAGGCGGATTCAAAGGCCCAAGTTGAGTTAGGACTTCAATGTAGGTCAGGTTTATTTAGCGGGTTGGCGCTCCGGGTTCTGTCAGTCTTGTGAGTCGAGTTCAACGGGCCATAATCGGTTTGAGACGATGGGTTGGGTCAGCGGTGCAGTTCAAGTCGGGGAAAATAGGTCAGGTCAAATAAGTGGGCAAATTTAACGGAATCTTCAACCTCTTGATGCAACTCGTTAACAAGGGAAACGAGGAGTAAACGATTGACGTGGTCAGTCATGGGTACTAAACGCTCCTGTAACAACCCGACTTTTCGGTTGTTATCTATCTACCGATTACTTCGCTTTGTAACCGCTTTGTACTCCGAGATTCTATTATTATAATGGTTAACTATTTTAAAACGCATTTTTATCACGCTTATTTATCGCATTCAAACGCTTAATACTCGAACGCTCAACGCAACGCAAACTCAAACGCAATTATTTATGTTATTATGTGCTTTATGTGTGTTATATATGTTCGTATGTTTATACTCGCTCGCTTAAACTCGCTTTATCGCTCTAACACGCAACGCTTAACGCCTCGCTAAAACGCTTAACGTACCTAAACTAACTAATACGAACGAAATCACCAAACGAAAACAGCCTAAACGCGAACTAGACTCCCTCGTACAAGGCATGCCTGACTCGCACAAGGCTTAAGTGACTCGCACGAGGACCCACTCGCACGAGGGGTCACTCGTACGAGGCACTCACCTGCTCATCCCTCTTCTCCTATAAATACCACACTTAACCATTCGTGCTCTCCTTGCTGTCACTCGCACGAAACGCTCTCTACACGCTTTTCTTTGTTTCCAAGTAAGAAGACTACGTTTTTTTCATGCAAATCACAACGATTTCTACAATGATTTTACACGAGATTATCTCCGATTTCATCCAAACTTCTCTGTTTACGGAAACCTTCATCTTATTCATAAAACCTTCTGATTTTACAAGGATTCACTTATCACACCCTGACCTCGTTAAAACAACGAAACCGCGGCGGAAACGTCGGGGAGTGGAGTGGCAGAATCATTGTTTCACAACCATGGAGTAAAAATTTTCGTTTTATTGATATATTTACCATTTACATTGTCTTGAAATTTAAAAAAACAAGTTAAACATAGTCTATCATCGTTATTAAGTCACTAAGGCCTCGTCCAGTCCTAATTGAGCATGCATCCTAGCAATCAACATCATTCAACAACACCTGAAACATATGTGAAAACAAAGTCAGCAAAGAAATGCTGGCGAGCACATAGGTTTTGTGAGAGTGTCGGATTCATGTCTCGTTTACATGTTGCAATACCTCATTAGACTACAGGAGTCAAAAGTTAAAAACCTGGTTTTGAAAAGTGTATAGTATTGCAACATAATTAACCAACTCAAATCAAGTTGGTTATAGTTTATAAAAATCTCGTAGCCATGATTCTTAACCCAAAACATTTGTTTAAGTAAACCAAATTGTAAATCATCTCGTTAGTAAAACTCGTATGGCTTATATTATTTAGAAAACATCGTTGTGTGACATCGTTTTAAAATCGTTTGCCCAAGTGAACTAAATAATGCCACGAAATGTAATATGATAAAAACACTTATATATAAGAAGTACCAGCTGCTTATCTACCATGCTTTTATCATGTTACACCCATCCCATTATCTAATCACAACTCAAAACCAATCGTTTGTTCAATTCGTTTAACTCGTTTAAATCGTTTCAATCGTTCAAAATCGTTTAATCGTTCAAAATCGTTCTCGTTTTAATTGTGAAAACTACTTTTGGTCGTCTCGTTTATAACATTCAAACCTTCGTAACTCGTCCATCGTTCAACTCGTATTAATCAAACCACCAAAGGGTAAGTTAACAAATAACAGGTTCAGTCGTTACCCACATAACCCCCACACATAACCATGGGTGCAGTCTGATAACGAGATTTGTCAGATCCTATGGTACCATAACCTAATACTGGTCGGTTCGGCCAAAACTAATGAATGTTATTCGTTATGTAACTACGTCCAACAAGTTTGTTCACGTTATCGAAATCGTTATTTATTTAATATAAACCATATTAATCGTTTTTGAGACCATCGTTAAAAATATCTGTGACAACCGTCAAATTTGCATGCATCCGTACAATTAATTAATATTGATTTATGCTTAATGACTGTGCTTAATTACAACTGATGACTTAAACTGTTTTCTGATTCCTGTATCATACATACATGTGCATCACATTTCATACTGTCACACCATTTATCACATACAAACTTTAGTGACATAAACGATGCACAAAGCACGGTTAGCACAGTGAGCAGATAACTCAGAAAATGCTGACGATGTTCAGTACATAGACAGACAGTGTTTTAAGACCCTGTATGGGCCAGAGACAAGGTACTACACTAGTATGGAGTGTAGGGAAGTAAGGACCATAAAACTGCGTCACTAGGTGCTAGTTTAAGTGCCGGAAAGTGCCTAAAACCCACTAAAAGTGCAGAATTCTGCATATTTCAGCAAAATTCAGCATTTTAACATACTGGTATTATGCAGAAAATTGACTAAATGGTCCTGTATGCTTTCCTAAGTGTCGGGAATTAAAAGTGTCACAAAAGGGTACTTAAAGAACACTAAACGGAATAACTTAACACTTTAACGAACCGGTATCTAACCGGACATTACCCGGAACACCAAAATATTGCTAGAAGCATTATTTTACTTTTTCTGAGCTAGTTATGGTTCCCGAACACCCTAACATACTATATAATGCATCATACACTTAGAACACTAGACTTTTACACTTAATTTCAACTAATTAACAAGTTACCATTTAAATTTACATTTACCCCCCCCCCCCCCTCTCTCATTTACGGTTCAAGGTGGCCCCCACCACCTTGATCTCCTCAAATCTTATTAAGATTCATGTAATCTCCTATGATCTTGTAAGAGATTTGTGTGTACTTTGTGGAACACAAGACCCCTTGGATAATAACTAAACTTGTTTTATAAATAAGCTTGAAGGATCATAACCATCTTCACCACTTCACAACTCTCTCCTCTCCTCCCCAAGCTCTCGGCCGACCCCTCTCACCCACACCACCATTGTTTTCTTTCCAAGTTCATGCAATCCAAGGTTATCTCGAGGTGTAACAATGTGCTTTAGGAAGCTCGGTGCTCACGGATCTTGAAGGACCTCTATAGCAAGCTTTTATCCACTTCATTTTCATCATTGTTCTTCCCTAGCCTTTGAGCTAGTTTTAAGCTTCTTGTTACTAGTTTTTACTTCTATTTTGATTGGTTAAAAGATATAATATGTTGAAAAGCACAAGAACACTAAAAGACATACACTTGAATCTTGAACATAAAGCTTACATAAGATGATTTATGGATGAAATGATGTTTTTTAGAGTATGTTTAATACTTGCTTGTTGATTTCTTGAGATGATGATGTTAATCATCACATGGAGCTTGCTAGATGGTGATTAAACACATAATCTAGCAAGTGGAAGGGTGATTATGTAACAACATAAGATGATCATCTTCTTGTATGAACATGAACTTGATGAATAAAGAGATTTCTTGTAAAATAATAAACAAAGTGAGCTAGTAAACTTATAGATCCAAGATTTATGAATGATTTTCCAAGAAAACCAAGTTCAAAAAAAATGATTTTTGAAAGATCATGGTTTTTACTAAACTTGCACTATTTTTGGTGATGAAATAAGTGTAGAAACACTAGAGAAACAAGAAGGTTTAATAAAGAAACATTTTTGTAAAATGTGTTTACAAGTTGTAAACACCTAGTTTCTTTAAGAATGAGATTTTTAAAGGAATAAACACACTTTAGAGGGTAACTAAGACTACTAAACACTTTACCAAGTTACTACAAGTTTTTGTGAAAAGTTCAAGTTCATGTTGTTATATAAATTGCATAGTTTTTACACTTGGTAAGTGTAAGATGTATAGGGATTTGTTGTTGATTGTTTGGAATGATTTTTGGAAAAGAAAATGATATGCTTTGATAGCATGGGCACCTCCATTTTTGAGGGAAACTATGGAAAAATTTTCTAAAAATACAAACACTTAAAGAAATATTTTCTAACAAATATTTACTAGTGTATTTAAACCATGATTCTCAATATAAACTTTGCCATAGACTTTGATATAAAAAAAATACAAGTATTGGAGGTTGGTTTTTATAAATAAGAATGAGTGAATATATATTTAGAATATATATATGACACTTGTGTGAATATTTGTATACATTGTGAAATAGTTATATTATTTTAGGGTAAAATAATATCACTTAACAAAATACCAAGAACTTACCATCCAAGATAATACCAAAAATCACACAGGAATATATATATAAGTTACACACAAAATATTGTGGAACCGAACGATAAAATGTAACTTACAAAATATTCCGGAGAATACCGCTATAAACATATTTTTGGTAAACATTATTTTGGATACGAAAGAAATGAAAATATGATGTTATTGCTATTACAAAGTATATCATATTTTCGACAAGGGGGAAAATCTATTATTTGGAAGTAAAAAAATATATTCTCTTAGTATATTTAGAAGATATATGATTTTTGGGAAAAATATATATTTTCTTGAAATACATTATTTGGACAAAATGAGTTTATATATATTTTCTAAGTGAGACTTGAAAATATATTGTTTTGGGGTTATATATGGGATATTTATTAAGAAAATATGTACACACCGGAATACGACGCCAATACATGGCAAGTTATACAAATACAAAAATACGGATATACATGTATGAGATATCCCCATCATTGGGAAGGAAATACGAGTATAAATACTTGAGTAGTATTATTACGAAATACTCTTTAACAATTATTCCGAAACTAAATAAATATAATTTAAGTTAAAATAATTATTATTTTAACAAATAATTATATGCTTGGAATAATAATGAAGACACTTTAAAAAGTAACTCAAAGGCACTAATTAATACCAAGTCAAGGCACGACCCGCTCGTCTAATGGACCGTAGTACGCATGTAGGTAATCGTGCGTTCTAGAGGAAGCTTTGAGTTACATCGGATACAAGGAACACAAAATAGTAAGTTTATGTCCCTCTTTTCTCTAAACTGTTTTCTTTATTACTTCGGGGGTGAAATACATGTTACAATTATTACAAACGCTTTATACATGGTATGGTTAGCTAAGGAGGGTTACTGCTAGATCACGTGAATGAGTAGGGCGATTAAGGCCATCAATCCTCGTTGTAGGACCGAGGGGCATGAGTGATAGATCTATTTGGGTGTAGCGAGCCCCACTCCTGAGTCCGCTGAGTGGACCATGTAGTGACTATGTGTCACACCCCCAAAATCCGCACGCGGAGTATCACCGCTTGGAGGCGTGACATGACCAGGATCGAGCCACCAATCATATTGAACAACGTAATTAAGTAAATAAAACCAACCACAATACAATTGGTGACCAAAGCTAGTTAACCAAGTTCAAATTAAACAGCGGAAGCATTGAAGGTAAAAAAACCCAAAACATAAGTTCATAGTTCATAAGTTTAAAGTCCAAAGCGTAAGTTTAATAAGTTCATAAGGATTTAAATATTAAGCACAGAACATAACGGTCCGTATCCCACAACGACCTCCTCCTCGTGCAAGCTCCATAAGCATCTAACGACCTGTAAGGCATAACAACGAGTCAACAACAAAGTTGAGTGAGTTCACGGTTGGTTGTTTAGTTTTAAGTTGTTTCCAAAAACATGGTTTGTCTTTCGTTGGCTTAATTGCCGTGGGGGTTACCCCATAGTTGAAAGTATGATTAACCAGTTCCTTCTTTAATTACCCAAACCATATGCATGATTAGTGGGGGCTTCCCCATGTGAACTACTAGACCGTTACCATATCGACAACTGACGAACAATAGTTGTGCCCTACGTCAATGTTCTATCATCATTGACAGTTTGCCATAGTCCATTAGTACACGCCCGTCCGAACTGCACGGTGTGAGGCTTATCAACCCTAATAGCGCTATTAACTAATGACCCGCTCGCCATTGGCCCGGCGATTAAGTCGATATAAAAATGAGGGACTTAATGATAGAGTTTTGTCTAGTAAGTTTTAAGGTTGTTGTCCTACCCAAGGAGGACGAACGTACGTATTCTACCCAAGGAGAATACGCAGGATTAATATTGGCATCCTACCTATGGAGGATGGCCGTACATATCCTACCCAAGGAGGATATGTAGGTTCCGTTTTAATTCTTTAACCCATTCCCAACCACCGGGAATCCCATGCCTTAGAAAGTGTGTGAACTCACCTCGGTTACTCGGTTTGACTCTCAAAAATAGCTAACAGTCAAGGTCGGTCAATCACGTCCTAGTATGATTACCACTTAGTTTATTAGTGACTTCAAATAAACACGAAGTTCCTACACGCATCTATCACATAACATGCATCACTTTAACGGTTCATGCCCATATAAACTTCCCATCTATTCCCACTCATAGACAAACATACAACATTGTACATAACACTTTTATTGACATATAACATGTTAGATCATTCTCAGATAACCTACCCGACATTTAGACACGCAAATTACTACTTATGTCGTTTCAGCATTTACATTCAAAACTGGGATGTTTTCGGGAATTTTAATAAAATAGTTAACCTGTTTCAAAAATTCCCAACTTTTTACAGAAGGTCTTAAACGATCCAAATATTATTGTGTAAAAATATCGGGATCCAATTCATCACCAATATTTTATAAAAAAAAAAATCATTTTCCGGACTGCAATCAGATTCATCATTTTCTGACTGCAGTCCACGGAATAATTTATTAAAAATTCACTGTGAGTCCAATTGATGAAATTCCAGTGGGAGAATTACTATCGCATCAGCGTCCATCTACAGTACAAATTTCGTGAGCTAATTCTACACAGATTTCAAGTTATGATGAAAAACATAACACATATTTTCTGCAGAAAAATGCAGCTTGAGCTGCTGTCCAAAAACAGACCTTTAAAAATAGTAAACGACCTCGAAAAATTACGATTCCAGTGCCATTGGATCTGTTTTTCGAAAATACATAATTTAGGCTTCAGAAAATCAGTTTTTCGATTTATTATGATCTGTTTACAGCCAGCTGAAGTTGGCTGAAAATGCCAATCAGCATGCTTTTTATAGTTTAAATGTTACTAAAACGCATCAACAAATGTCCTAACAACGGGTTTATCCAGAAATCAACGATCAAACATCATGCATGCTTTAACCAACCCTAATCCAACAAGATTTCATCTTTATGTAAACTTATGTTCATGTCCCTTGTTCCTTTTCTTTTTGTGTTCTTGCGTTAACCATTAAACAACAATCTTTCGAATAATCAACATACAAGTAACCAAGAGTGTAAATCAAAGACTTACAACTAGCTCAAAGGCTAGGGATGAACTTATGAACAAAGGATGATGATGAAGATGAGGTGTAGAGCAAAGTATGAAGCTCCTTCAAGACCTCCAAGCTTCAACCTTCAAGGATAACCTTCTAGCACTTGAATGGAGCTTGGGAATAGATGAAGATGATGATGATGATGATGATAATAAAGTGGTGGTGGTGGCAGTTCTAGTGAGGGCCGAGAGGAGAGAGAGGAGTTCGGGGAGAGATGGTGAAAATTATGTGAAGATATGGAAGTGATCTTGCAAGATGTACACCATACTTATAATATCTCACATATATTTTGTTTAAACCAACAAGCAAGATCCATTATAAACAATTGAATTAAAATCTTGAGGTAAGGTGTGGAGATTGGGTGGGTCCTTTGGACCGTAATACATATGGGGGGGGGGGTAAATTGTAAAAACTTGATGGTAATAGGTAAATGATTGGAAGTTAAAGGTAAAAAGTCTAGTGTATTATGTGTATGGCATTTTATATAATGTGTTGGGTATTCGGGGACCATAACTAGTTCAAAAATAATAAAACAATGTCTTTGGAAAAAAATTGGTGTTCCGGGTAATGTCCGGTTGTTCGGTTAGATAACGTTCCGTTAAAGTGTTTAATTATTCCGTAAAGTGTCTATTATATATATTTTTGTAACACTTTTAATTCCTAACACATAGGAATGCATACAGGACTATTTAGTAACTTTTCTGCACATGACTAGTATGTTAACAAGCACATGTAAGTATGACACAAAAATCAGAAAGCAGTTAAGTAATTCAGTACAGTCATCAAACACTTTCATTAACATTAATAAATAGTACGGATACATGTAATTAGGAGGGTTGTCACATTCTCCCCCTGTTAAGAAAATTTCGTCCTGAAATTTAGCATGTGGTTACTGAGGAAGCTAGTTAAGTTGCGTGGTTTCCTGGTTTTCCTGGGGTGTCACATCATCCCCCCGTTGGTTTGGAATTTCATCCCGAAATTCTGCAGTAGCTTCAGCCTCAGTAGTGGTTGTACTTTTCTTAAACAACTGGGGATACTTGAGTTTCATTTGGTCTTCTCGTTCCCAGGTATACTCTGGGCCACAACGGGAATTCCAACGAACTCGAACAAGAGGTATTCTAGTACGCTTGAGAATCTTAACGTCGTGGTCTGTGATTTCAACTGGTTCCTCGACGAATCGCAACTGGTCGTCGATTGTGAGCTCCTTTAAGGGAACTATGAGGGTCTCATTTGACAGACATTTCTTCAGATTCGACACATGGAAAACATTGTGAACTCCGCTGAGTTCTTCAGGTAGATTCAACTTGTAGGCGACTTTGCCAATTTTCTCAATGATTTCGAACGGTCCGACATAACGCGGATTGAGTTTGCTTCATTTGCCAAAACGAACTACACCTTTCCAAGGTGAGACTTTAAGTAGCACTCGATCCCCAACCTGGAACTCGAGTGGTTTCCTTCGCTTATCAGCATAGCTTTTCTGACGGTCACGAGCTGCCGCCATTCGTTATCATATCTGAGCAATTCTCTCGGTTGTATCTACTACAAGTTCTGGGCCAGTGATTTGACTGTCGCCAACCTCTGCCCAACAAAGAGGTGATCGGCACTTTCGTCCGTACAATGCCTCAAACGGAGCGGCCTGGATACTGGTGTGGTAACTGTTGTTATACGAAAACTCCACTAACGGGAGGTGTTTTTCCCAACCATTATCAAAGTCGATTACACATGCCCTAAGCATGTCTTCAAGGGTTTGGATGGTGCGTTCAGATTGCCCATCCGTCTGTGGATGATATGCCGTGCTCATGTCTAATCGAGAGCCAAAGGACTTGTGCATAGCTTGCCACAACTCAGATGTAAAACGTGAGTCACGATCAGAAATGATGGAGGTTGGCACTCCGTGCCTCGATACTACTTCCTTTAGGTAGATGTCTGCTAGAGTAGAAAACTTGTCGGTTTCCTTGATAGCCAGAAAATGTGCAGACTTGGTTTGTCGATCCACGATCACCCAAATGGTCTCATTTCCGCGTTGGGATCTAGGCAGGCCAGTAACGAAATCCATGGAAATTTGCTCCCATTTCCATTTAGGTATCTCTGGTTGTTGAAGTAGGCCTGATGGTTTCTGATATTCAGTCTTGACTCTCGCACAAGTCAAACATTTACTGACGTAGGTTGCTTTGTTGGCTTTCATACCAGGCCACCAATACGTAGTCTTGAGATCGTGGTACATCTTATCCGAACCAGGATGTACTGAATAACGAGACTTGTGCGCTTCGTCCATCACAAGCTCGCGTAAGTTTCCGTAAAGCGGAACCCAGATGCGCCTGTTAACATAGTAGGCGCCGTCTTCCTTTTGTTCTAGCCGCTGCCTCGATCCTCGTAAGGACTCAGCCCTGATGTTCTCTGCTTTCAACGCTTCAACCTGAGCATCTCGTATTTGGGCAGGAAGACTAGAGTGAATGGTAAGCTGTAATGCACGTACACGCTTAGGTATAGTATCCTTTCGACTG
The DNA here is from genome assembly GCA_030545235.1 of Helianthus tuberosus. Lineage (NCBI taxonomy): Eukaryota > Viridiplantae > Streptophyta > Magnoliopsida > Asterales > Asteraceae > Helianthus > Helianthus tuberosus. The sequence continues at coordinate 8,531,811 of JARYGA010059771.1, read as the reverse complement.
AGGGCGTCGGCCACAACATTGGCTTTACCCGAGTGATACTTGATCGCACATTCGTAATCATTCAAGAGTTCGACCCATCGACGTTGTCGCATGTTTAACTCCTTTTGCTTGAATATATGTTCGAGACTCCTGTGATCGGTGTAAATGGTGCACTTGGTACCGTACAGGTAATGCCTCCATATCTTAATTGCGAAAACAACTGCTCCCAATTCCAGGTCGTGCGTAGTGTAGTTCCTTTCGTGAACCTTAAGTTGGCGCGATGCGTAGGCAATGACCTTGTCACGTTGCATCAACACGCAACCAAGTCCTTGTATGGAAGCGTCGCAATAAACCACGAAATCATCTGTGCCTTCAGGCAATGAGAGGATAGGCGCGCTACAAAGTCTTTCTTTTAAGTGCTGAAAAGCAGATTCATGTGCATCACCCCAACGATAGGTGACACCCTTCTGAGTCAGTGAAGTGAGAGGTTGCGCAATCTTTGAGAAATCCTTAATGAATCTTCTGTAGTATCCTGCCAAGCCCAAGAATTGGCGGATTTCTGTTGGTGTACGGGGTGCAGGCCAGTTCTTGATCGAGTCAACCTTGGATGGATCAACATGAATCCCATCCTTGTTTACCACATGGCCGAGAAAGTGGACTTCGCGAAGCCAGAAGTCACATTTCGAAAATTTGGCATACAACTGCTCTGTTCGAAGGAGTTCCAGCATAAGTCGTAGATGCTGCTCGTGTTCCTCCTGACTCTTAGAATAGATCAGGATGTCGTCGATGAAAACAATAACGAACTTATCCAGGTAAGGTTTACATACTCGGTTCATGAGATCCATGAAGACCGCTGGTGCATTCGTCAATCTGAAAGGCATAACCAGAAACTCGTAATGGCCGTAACGAGTTCTAAATGCTGTTTTGGAGACGTCCTCATCTCGGACTCTCAGCTGATGGTATCCCGATCTCAAATCAATCTTAGAGTAATAGCTCGACCCTTGCAACTGGTCGAATAAGTCATCAATGCGTGGAAGAGGATAACGATTCTTTACTGTCACTTTGTTGAGTTCGCGGTAGTCAATACACATTTTGAAGGTACCGTCTTTCTTTTTCACAAACAAGACTGGAGCTCCCCAGGGCGAAGAGCTAGGACGTATGAAACCCTTTTCCAAGAGTTCTTGTAATTGCGTGGACAATTCTTCAAGTTCTGACGGAGCTAGTCGATAAGGTGCACGAGCTATTGGTGCTGCTCCAGGAGCTAGCTCGATTTGAAACTCGACTTGTCGATGAGGCGGAAGACCAGGTAATTCCTCAGGAAATACCTCAGGAAAATAGCGCACAATAGGAATGTCTTCAATTCTCTTCTCTTCCGTTGTTGTGTCAGTAACGAGGGCTAGAATGGCAGTGTGGCCCTTTCGCAAACACTTCTGGGCCTTAAGGAAAGAGATAATGCCTACGATAGCACCACTCTTGTCGCCATGAATCACGAGGGGTTCTTCACCAGAACGAGGAATACGGACGATTTTCTCCTTGCAAATAATGACCGCTTGATGATGAGATAGCCAATCCATCCCAATAACGACGTCAAAACTACCAAGTACAATAGGGATAAGATCGATAGAGAAGGTCTGACCAGCTAAGACGAGGTTACAGCCCTTAACTATGCGTGTGGCTTCAAGACTTTTACCGTTTGCTAGTTCTACCATGTGTTTGGTGTTCAAAAGTGTTGAGGTGCGCTTAAGCATTTGACTAACTTTTAAGGACACATAACTAGTATCGGCACCCGAATCGAATAAAACAGTAACAAAGAAGTCATCCAGAAGAAACTTACCCATCACAACGTTGGGATCGTTCCTTGCATCACCCTGACCTAGCACGAAAACACGTCCCTTGGCACAATTGCCATTATTGTTACCCCCGTTGTTGCCTCCATTATTGTCTCCACTGTTGTTCCCGTTTCCTTGGTTGTTGTTGTTCTGATTCTGGTTCAGCTGAGGACAGTTCCTCTTAAAGTGGCCTTCAGCGCCACACTGAAAGCATCCTTTATTGCCCTGCTGTTGCTGCTGGTGGTGGTTTTGTGGAGCTTGTTGTTGTTGTTGGCGATTCTGATTTGCTGGTCGTGCGCCCCTACAATCCTTTGCTTCATGACCAAACTTGTTACACCTCAGACAACGACCCTTGTTACACTGCCCGCTATGATGCTTGTTGCACCGGTTGCACTTGGGGTGGTTCCCTCGGTATCCACCCTTTCCTTGATTACCAGAAGATTGCTGACCAGGACTCTGGTAGTCATCAGTCTTTCGCTGCTGAGACTGAACTGAAGTAGAACCCTTGCCCGAGTTTCCATCCCACTTGCGCTTGTTATCACTGGGAGCATCAGTAATAGTAGCGCTAATACGCTTGGGCAGCTTGTTCTGTTCAACTGCCTGATCAGTGAGAGGATGGGCCAACTTGATGATTTGCTAAATGGTGCCAAGATTAGCTGAGGTCACGTGGCTTTGAATTTCTGGCACCAAACCCTTAAGGTACTGCTCGATACGCTTGATAGGAGGATCCACCATAGTGGGACACAGGATAGCTAATTCGTTCGACCTCTTTGTGTATGCCTCGATTTCAGACCCCATCATCTTCAGATTGAAAAATTCTACCTCTTGCTTGTGGATGTCGTCATGACTACAGTCCTCTTCTTTGATTAGTTCTTTGAAACCGTTCCATGGGGTGGCATTAGCAACCGCCAGCCCTAGCAGTTGAACCTGTGCTTTCCACCAGGTTAACGCAGCACCTTCAAGCGTACCCATAGAAAATTTCACCCTACGATCTTCAGGGCATTCACACATCTCAAAAACAGACTCAAGCTTCTCGAACCAGTGAAGAAAGCCTACAGCTCCTTCTGTGCCGCTGAAAGTACTAGGTCGGCAATCCATGAATGTTTTGAACGTGCACACAGGAGGCTGAGCATGTTGACCTGTTGCGCGAGAATAAAAGGCAAGGTTAAGCACGTGGGTTGGTTTGCGAAGGTAGGATCTAAACGTCCTAAGATGGGTTGATATGGCAGGTTATACCTCCTGCAGGGACAGCTTCGAGTGCCTCAGCAACCCGTTCATTGATCAAAGCCGTCAACTGGGCTTGAGTTAGGTTGATACGTCCTCCGCGCCCGTTCATGATCTTCATAATGAAGCAACGTAAGTGAGAAAAGTGTCGCGAAGTGCGTAAGCGTGGCATAACAGGAGAGAGTAAGCACACAAAGTTCAAATAGCAGTTATCACGTTAACCAGTGCACAGTGTGAACTATCTAACCGACAATATAAACAGAAATCATACCACCTATTGTGTCGGGTCTTGCACGTGGAGCGAAGCGTCGTTATGGATCGTTGAGCACTAAACAGGTTATAGTCTGGTTTTCATCAAAAACCTTTTTCCCTTTTTAAAACCAAGTTCACTATAACCAATGGCTCTGATACCAATCTATCACACCCCCAAAATCCACACGCGGAGTAACACCGCTTGGAGGTATGACATGGCCAGGATCGAGCCACCAATCATATTGAACAACGTAATTAAGTAAATAAAACCAACCACAATACAATTGGTGACCAAAGCTAGTTAACCAAGTTCAAATTAAACAGCGGAAGCATTGAAGGTAAAAAAACCCAAAACATAAGTTCATAGTTCATAAGTTTAAAGTCCAAAGCGTAAGTTTAATAAGTTCATAAGGATTTAAATATTAATCACGGAACATAACAGTCCGTATCCCACAACGACCTCCTCCTCGTGCAAGCTCCATAAGCATCTAAGGACCTGTAAGGCATGTAACAACGAGTCAACAACAAAGTGAGTTCACGGTTGGTTGTTTAGTTTTAAGTTGTTTCCGAAAACATGGTTTCTCTTTCGTTGGCTTAATTGCCGTGGGGGTTACCCCATAGTTGAAAGTATGATTAACCAGTTCCTTCTTTAATTACCCAAACCATATCCATGATCTGTGGGGGCTTCCTCATGTGAACTACTAGACCGTTACCATATCGACAACTGACGAACAATAGTTGTGCCCTACGTCAATGTTCTATCATCATTGACAGTTTGCCATAGACCATTAGTACATGCCCGTCTGAACGGCACGGTGTGAGGCTTGTCAACCCTAATAGCGCTATTAACTAATGACCCGCTCGCCATTGGCCCGGCGATTAAGTCGATATAAAAATGAGGGACTTAATGATAGAGTTTTGTCTAGTAAGTTTTAAGGTTGTTGTCCTACCCAAGGAGGACGAACGTACGTATTCTACCCAAGGAGAATACACAGGATTAATATTGGCATCCTACCTATGGAGGATGGCCGTACATATCCTACCCAAGGAGGATATGTAGGTTCCGTTTTAATTCTTTAACCCATTCCCAACCACCGGGAATCCCATGCCTTAGAAAGTGTGTGAACTCACCTCGGTTGCTCGGTTTAACTCTCAAAAATAGCTAACAGTCAAGGTCGGTCAATCACGTCCTAATATGATTACCACTTAGTTTATTAGTGACTTCAAATAAGCACGAAGTTCCTACACGCATCTATCACATAACATGCATCACTTTAACGGTTCATGCCCATATAAACTTCCCATCTATTCCCACTCATTGAAAAACATACGACATTGAACATAACACTTTTATTGACATATAACATGTTAGATCATTCTCAGATAACCTACCCGACATTTAGACACGCAAATTACTACTTATGTCGTTTCAACATTTACATTCAAAACTGGGCTGTTTTCGGGAATTTTAATAAAATAGTTAACCTATTTCAAAAATTCTCAACTTTTTACAGAAGGTCTTAAACGATCCAAATATTATTGTGTAAAAATATCGGGATCCAATTCATCACCAATATTTTATAAAAAAATCATTTCCCGGACTGCAATCAGATTCATCACTTTCTGACTGCAGTCCACGGAATAATTTATTAAAAATCCATCATGAGTTCGATTGATGAACTTCTAGTGGGAGAATTACTATGACATCAGCATCCATCTACAGTACAAATTTCGTGACCTAATTCTTCACAGATTTCAAGTTATGACGAAAAACATAACGCATATCTTCTGCAGAAAAATGCAGCTTGAGCTGCTGTCCAAAAATAGACCTTTAAAAATAGGAAACGACCTCAAAAAATTACGATTCCAGTGCCATTGGATCTGTTTTTAGAAAATACATAATTTAGGCTTCAGAAAATCAGTTTTTCGATTTATTATGATCTGTTTACAGCCAGTTGAAGTTGGCTGAAAATGCCAATCAGCATGCTTTTAGAGTTTAAATGTTACTAAAACGCATCAACAAATGTCCTAACAATGGGTTTATCCAGAAATCAACGATCAAACATCATGCATGCTTTAACCAACCCTAATCCAACAAGATTTCATCTTTATGTAAACTTATGTTCATGTCCCTTGTTCCTTTTCTTTTTGTGTTCTTGTGTTAACCATTAAACAACAATCTTTCGAATAATCAACATACAAGTAACCAAGAGTGTAAATCAAAGACTTACAACTAGCTCAAAGGCTAGGGATGAACTTATGAACAAAGGATGATGATGAAGATGAGGTGTAGAGCAAAGTATGAAGCTCCTTCAAGACCTCCAAGCTTCATCCTTCAAGGATAACCTTCTAGCACTTGAATGGAGCTTGGGAATGGATGAAGATGATGATGATGATAAAGTGGTGGTGGTGGCGGTTCTAGTGAGGGCCGAGAGGAGAGAGAGGAGTTGGGGGAGAGATGGTGAAAATTATGTGAAGATATGGAAGTGATCTTGCAAGATGTACACCATACTTATAATATCTCACATATATTTTGTTTAAACCAAAGCAAGATCCATTATAAACAATTGAATTAAAATCTTGAGGTAAGGTGTGGAGATTGGGTGGGTCCCTTGGACCGTAATACATATGGGGGGGGGGGGTAAATTGTAAAAACTTGATGGTAATAGGTAAATGATTGGAAGTTAAAGGTAAAAAGTCTAGTGTATTATGTGTATGGCATTTTATATAATGTGTTGGGTATTCGGGGACCATAACTAGTTCAAAAATAATAAAACAATGTCTTTGGAAAAATTTTGGTGTTCCGGGTAATGTCCGGTTGTTCGGTTAGATACCGTTCTGTTAAAGTGTTTAATTATTCCGTAAAGTGTCTATTATATATATTTTTGTAACACTTTTAATTCCTAACACATAGGAAAGCATACAGGACTATTTAGTAACTTTTCTGCACATGACTAGTATGTCAACAAGCACATGTAAGTATAACACAGAAATCAGAAAGCAGTTAAGTAATTCAGTACAGTCATCAAGCACTTTAATTAACATTAATAAATCATATGGATACATGTAATTACGAGGGTTGTCACACTATGTCTTACAGCCAGAAGCCCGGTGCGAAATCTGCTAGGTTTGAGTCTTCCTGCATCACTTCACACATACCATTGGCTTTGCAACCCAGTGGTGATCTCTTTTTCCTTATTGCTACATACCAGGGACTTACATACATACTTACAATGTTTTCAAAGGTTTTTGCATACACACAAACGAACACATGAACTCGCTCAACTTTTGTTGATGTTTTCAAACTACATGTATTTCAGGGAATTTGTAAGTGGATCTTGCGGGCGTTGGAAGTTTTATTGCTGCGTTAAGAATAAAGATGTCATCCATGGTCTTTGAGTTTGACTAGTGTGTCTTATTCCTGGACGAGACACGTCTTCCAAACCTTGGTGTTATTCGATATCTTTTGAGGAGTCTTTAATGAACTCATAAACAATTTTTACGATTTGTAAAGTTTGAATTTGAAGTCTACGTTTCAAAACCATGTTGTTATGTTTTAAACTTATTTAATGGATGACAAACCTATGGTTTTATCATATAGTTGATGTTATGATTGAATGCAATGATATTAAGAAAGTCACACCATAATCACGCTTCCACAAAAGTCAGGGTGTGACAACTTGGTATCAGAGCTTCGATCGTAGCGAACTAGGATTCTTTCTCGAGTCTAGACTACGATCATCAGGGCTCTCACAAAAATGTTTTCACGAACATGTTTTCATTGCATACACAAAGCGTCCAGATCCACGAAACAAACATTTTTACAAATAGAAGACACAAAATACATTTCAAAGAATTCATTTATATTTCAGTCTGAGAGACTTGGGAGGGCAGTCTGAGAGACTGGGGAGTTAGTCTGAGAGACTGTCACACCCCCAAAATACCACATGCGAAAAACCCCCGCGGGGCGTGTGATGTACCAGGATCTAGCCGCCAATCACATTGAACTCGTAATTATAAATAAATAAAACTTTCATTTATTATTGATAAAAGTGTTACAAAACATTATTTAACATTCAGCGGAAGCATAATACATTAATTAAGAAATTCATAAACCAAGTGTGTGAAAGCCATTAGATTCGTCTCGCGTTTCCATGTATCTCGACCCATGACCACTCCAGCATCCCAGACAGCAAGTTCCAACAATATGCACCTAAAGGCCTGCAAGGCATGTAACAACGAGTCAACAACAAAGTTGAGCGAGTTCACAGTTGGTGTTCATTTTAAATTTGTTCAAAACCATGAGTTCGTTTGTAAACCATAAGTTAATCCATTTCCTTGTTTCCCAAACCATGTCGATAACCAGGGGGGCTTCCCCATGTGAACCACTAGATCGTTACCATATCGACAACTGACGAACAATAGTTGTGCCCTACGTCAATGTCTATCATCATTGACTAAGTGCCCAGATCCATTAGTACACGCCCGTCCGATCGGCACGGTGTGAGGCTTATCAACCCTAATAGCACTATTAACTAATGACCCGCTCGCCATTGGCCCGACGATTAAGTCAATATAAAAATGAGGGACTTCATGATAGAGTTTTGTCTAGTAAGTTAAGGTTGTTGTCCTACCCAAGGAGGACGAACGTACGTATTCTACCCAAGGAGAATACGCAGGATTAATATTGGCATCCTACCCATGGAGGATGGCGGTACATATCCTACCCAAGGAGGATATGCAGGTTCCGTTTTAGTTCTTTAACCCATTCCCAACCACCGGGAATCCCATGACTTAGAAAGTGTGTGAACTCACCTTGGTTTGCTCAGCAGGGTTAGTTATATAATCCAATTCAATCAACCGTCCCTAATGTAGTTATCACAAATTAATCAGTTAGGTTTGCACAATTATTTACACGTCTTTGAACATAAGTCAACAAATAAAGTCACGTTTACACCATAATCCATGTCGGGTAATTTTGGTTATCCTTTCCATGCATATACACTTATAACTAGAAATCATACCACCTAGTTATCCAGAACACTATGCATCATATATTACACATACACTGTTTTGTCAAGTCTAGTGCAGCCCAATTAGGTTCCGGCCCACATCAACTACTCGGCCCAGCTAATAACCAAGTTTCCAATTAACAATCTATTGGTGAGTGTGTGTGGTTTAGCTAGTAAGTATGGCCCATCATCACAAACAACGCAAACGATATCTTGTTCGATGTTGTTACCCGGCCCAAACATATCCTGGCCCGTACCCACTATGCAGTTATGTTCATCTTGCGGCCCAGCAGCACAGGCCTAAGCATAATGTTGTGTAAAGCCCAATTAGCGTGAATTAATAACAAGCAAAGTCCTCCCCAAGTAACCGGCCCACATGTTTGTGCGATCCAACCATGACCCGTAACCATCCCAAGTTTCCGTAACTCCCAAAGATTACAAACAATCAGTTACTCAATTAACATAATTATCAACACACATACTCATCCTTATCCAATCAATCTATTACTTATTCCTATGCCCAATCCCAACATACTCTGACAATTCCATGTGGGCTTATAACCCATCAATTCAAGCAACCTAGTATAGTAATGATTTCAATCATTATCCCTTTTGAATTTCTAAGACCTGATCATTTTTCTATTCCACAAGTTTTATCCATAACATAATGAAAACATCACATAATATGGAAATTCTAAAATCAAACTAACAATTCATCAACATGCTCCTAATAATACAATCTGTTCACACATAGTTTACACAATTCGGTCATATGTTCAATTAAAGAAATTGTGTGGTTCAATAAAATCAGTAGTTATACGTGATCACTTTAATTGTTTGTCAGTACATTCATGTGAAAACAATCATTTGCACATGTGATTCCATTAAGGGTCATATTAAGTCATGATAAATTTGTCGGCCACTAATTTAAAAAGGTTTGACTATACATGGCCCAATATATTTTAACCACCTTAATTACAAATTAATCAGTAATATGCATCCATCAACAGCATCACTCATCACAACTTATGCACATAATTCATATTGTTAATATTGTGGCTCTAGCATGAAGGAATCCTGATTTGTTTATAGTTACAAACATTACAATCCAACACATATTCATGAATCTCAATACAACCAACTAATATAAATCATATGTTGGAAAACATACCGATCCAAGAACTATAGGCAGAGGAGAAGGTCACGAGGGGGGGTATCTTCTGCCGTGCGTGTTCTTGAGAGAGGAGAGTAGGGTTTGTTTTGATTTTTAGTTTATGATAAACAATTCCAATAAGCATGCAATATCTAATAGACTTTGAGGGGGCGGTTCCTGTTTGGCCGACATGGGCTCAAGCCCAAGTAATTGGACTATCACAACAAAAGGTAATGGGTTGTCAAAGGTAATGGGTTATCACAGTGGGCCGATTTTAAACTAATTGGATTCTATTGGGCTACGAGGGTTTAGGGTGCGGCTCACTCGAACTAATAACACTAATGACGTGGCCCAATACAATTGCAGCCCAAAAACATAAATATACAGTTACACACGAGCACGGAACATAAAACACTTGAAAGAGGAATAACGAGGAGTTAAGATCACGAGATTTAAAAGTTACAAACCTTGAGAGTACGAGTTGTCACATCATCCCCAACTTGAAAGAAATTTCGTCCCGAAATTTAGCACGTAGTTACTGAGGAAGCTAATTAGGTTGCATGGTTTCCTGGTTTTCCTGGGGTGTCACATCATCCCCCTGTTGGTTTGGAATTTCGTCCTGAAATTCCACAGTAGCTTCCGCCTCAGTAGTGGTTTCATTGTTTTCGAACAACTGGGGGTATTTGTGTTTCATTTGATCTTCTCGTTCCCAGGTAAACTCTGGGCCACGACGGAAGTTCCAACGAACTCGAACAAGGGTATTCTGGTGTGCTTGAGAATCTTAACATCTCGGTCTATAATCTCTACAGGTTCCTTCATGAATCGCAATTGATTGTCGATAGTGACTCCCTTGAGAGGAACTATGAGGGTCTCATCTGACAGACACTTCTTCAGATTCGACACATGGAATATGTTGTGAACTCCGCTGAGTTCTGCAGGTAGATTTAGCTTTTAGGCCACCTTGCCAATTTTCTCAATGATTTCGAAGGGTCCACCATATCGCGGGTTGAGTTTGCCTCGTTTACGAACTACACCTTTCCAATGCGAGACTTTAAGTAGTGTTCGATCCCCAACCTGGAACTCGAGTTTTTTCCTGCGCTTATCAACATAGCTTTTCTGACGGTCACGAACTATCGCCATTCGTTGTTGTATCTGAGCAATCTTCTCCGTTGTGTCCATGACGAGTTCTGGGCCAGTGATTTGGCTGTTTCCAACTTCTGTCCAGCAAAGAGGTGATCGGCACTTCCGTCCGTGCAATGCCTTGAACGGAGCAGCCTGGTTACTGGTGAGGTAACCGTTGTTATACGTAAACTCCACTGAAGGTATATGCCGTTCCCAGCCGTTAAAAAAGTCGATTACACCTGCTTGAAGCATGTCTTCAAGAATTTGGATGGTGCGCTCAGTCTGCCCATCCGTCTGTGGATGATATGCTGTGCTCACGTCTAGACGCGAGCCAAAGGATTTGTGCATCGCTTGCCCCGAATCAGATGCAAATTGTGGGTCGCAATCAGAGATAATGGAGGTTGGCACCTCGTGCCTAGCAACCACTTCTTTTAGGTAGATGACTGCGAGTGTAGAAGACTTATTCATTTCCTTGGTGGCTAAAAAACGTGCTGGTCACGTGAGATAATCAATGATCATCCAGGTGATATTGTTTCCGTTTTGAGTTGTAAGTAGACTAGCGACCAAATCCATGGCAGTCTGTTTTCGCTTTCCATATAGGTGTTTTTGGTTGCTAACACTTCACCTTGACTTTCCTACAAGTCAAACATCATTCCCATACCTAGCTAGGTGGGCCTTCATGCCCAATGACCAGTACAAGGTTTATAAATCCTAATGTCTCTCATCAAAACCCAGACGACTAAAATATCAAAACCGGTGTGCTTTGATCAACACGAGTTCCCTTCAGTAGCCGTATTATGAGACCCACATTCGTTCCATGAGGTAACGGGTATCGTCCGACCGGTCACAGGTTGCTTCTCCATGCCCCGCATGGGTTCCACTTGAACATCCTCTTCATTTAGCTCTCTAGTTTAAACAGAGCGAGTCTGATCAGGTAAGTTAGAGTCGATAGCGAGCTGCAGAGCTCGTATATGTTTAGGTTTCACAGTCGTTCCATCCAGCGATGTCATTACATGCTTTAGCTCTTTCGAACAACGATACATGGGAGGCCCTTGTGATCGGTTTTGGTACCGTCCAAGTAATGCCTCCAATTTAAATCCAAAGACTACGGCTTCCACCGCAGGTCATGACTCGTGCAGTTCTTCCTGTAAATCCACCACGTAAACCGTCACCTTCTTGTGCCGCATTGGCATCTAACTGGGTCTATGCTTTGAATCGTCATGATCTACCACTAAATCATTCGTGCCCTTAGGTAAAAACGATATTCAGTACATTGTAGTGTTGAGTTTCAAAAGCTTGAAGAGACCTTCTCCTGTTCCATCTCCCACGGATACACAACACACTGCTGTGTTAAAGAGGTTAGAGCTGCAAAATCCTTGAAAATCATGCGATGAATCTGCGATTGTATCTTTCTAAACCAAAGGTTTGTCGTACCCCCAAAGGGATCTTTGGTGGCGATCAGTTTCTAAAAAAAGTATCTTAGTGAGATCCACGTGCATTCCCACTCTGTTGGCTCATGATCAAAATGCATCTCTCGAATGTGATATTTAACAAGACTTCGCACGTAATGGCTCCTCCCACAAAAGCGTTGAGATAGGATACACATGCCACCCATGGTGTTCCTTTCTCCTGGCCATGATTCAGAACGTTGTCAACAAATACGGTCGATTCATGTAATCCCTGAAGCTGCTGGTGTGTTGATCAACTCAATGATCATGGTGTACAAAGTTGAAATGGCTGCATTGCGTTCGACATACTGTTCTAAGAGCATTCTCCTCTTGGACTTCCATCTGATAATAGTCCGTTCACTAGCCAATCCTTGAATGGACGCTTGTTCCTCGCAACTGGTCGATGGGTTGTAAATACGTGGTCGAGGCAAACGATTCTTGACTGTCACCTTGTTGAGTTCTCGATAATCAGTACACATACGAAAAGGCTTCTCTTTATGGGTATAGCGAGGACTCCCTTAAAGCGAAAACTCCTGTCCGACAGTTCCTGTAGTTGGTTAAACAGCTCCTGCAACCCTCCTAGTGCAGGATGGTAAAGAGTACGAGTAGTTAGAACTGTCTCTGGCGCGAGGTCAAACTGAGTTCCTACCTAACAGTTGTAGAGATGATCCTGGAAGTTCCTCGGGTGGCACATGGAGGGTAATCACGAACAACTGGTGGATCCTCGATCCTCTTTTTCCTAACCTACGCCAATTACAGTTGCTAACATAGCGGGGCAATCCCTCCGTAGACACTCCTGGCTTTCGTTGCTGAAATGACGCTAACCGTTGCGCCATTCTGACGCGTTAGAACAGAATACAATCCTCCACAAAGGAGAGAGATACGTAGGATCGTCTCCTCACATGGTACATCTTTCAAGAACAACAGAAGAAAGGTCGATGTCGAACACTTGTCCCACAAGGTCGAGTTTGCATCCCAACGATCATATGAGGTTTCCATTGTCTTGCCATCAGCCGATTCCACAACAGGTTGGGTTTCAAAAAGCATCAGGGTTATAGAGAACAGAGACGAAGTGATTCGTTACCAAGAACGTGTATGCCACCATGTTATAACAATCTGTCACACCCCGATATTTCCACGTATTACCGGTGGGCCCGGTGGGGAGTATCGTGACGTAGTTGATATCATCATAGTCAAACAACACAATATATAAATGCACAGCGGAAGAAAAAGATAAATATATTACATTCCGAATATAAAGTAATGTCAAAGTATTACAACGGAAGGTAAAGGATCCACAGGCGGATCAAATAAAAGAAAACTCTTCAACAGACTTTAGGCATCGAGAACTTGCAAGATCCCCTATTGACACCCTGAGCTCCCAGCCAATTACGTACAGTACCTGCCACTTAACCTTTTTGGAAAATACGTCAGTTTACACTGGTAAATACAATTTAACTGACTCATTTTGAAAAGAGTTTGAAAATTGATTTGAATGCACGTGGCACAAAAATATCATTTATAATTTGATTAAAATGCACGTGGCAAAATTAATCTTTTATACTTGGGACAATTTTATTAATAAAGATCTTGTATCCGATTTACATGGTTGTCCAACATTTAGGGCCGGTGATTATACAATACAAGCCGGTCAAGATTAATCGACACACCATAATATAACTCACAAGAAGACATCCTTACGAGTGAGTATATCTTTTACATACGCAACAGGAGGTGTTATGCCTACACCTTGTGCTTAAGTTATGGCCATTCACTTTTTAAATGAGCCAAGGATATCCAGGACACGGTCATTAACCCCTAAAGTTATTTGTTATCAATCAATACAGATTAAAACGGGATTATGCAATTTAATCATCTCCGATTAAAAGGTTTCTACACCCGACCAAGCGGTATTTTTATAATACCGTATCCCAAGCCCGTATAAGGGAAAATAAGTTAAAAGTATTTACCTGAGCTAGCTCCTGTCTTAAATAGCAAGAATTTTAATAACTCAGCCGTATTCACTTAAGTAAGCGTATGTACAATTTACCGGAAGGCTCTAGTCTGGAATGATGGTATAAATAACCAATTAGAATACTAACGGGTCTTTAATTAAGCCTAAACTTAGACCGGTTAGTTTTAAGGAATTATACGGTTCAACCGCATGATTAAGCGAAGACCGGAATAGAATGTGTTTTAGACCCAACAAGTATGAAGACTTGTATAAAATGGGTAAAATAATACATTCTGGATTTTGAAATGAAAATGATAAGGTTTGACCCGTTTCGGCTAATTTATGCAAACTAGTTACATAAACCGAACCGAACGCGCAAGAGGCGTATCGGGTAACCATATGGGTCCTAAACAGGTTTCTTAAGTTAATATGCCTTATACATGTTGTGATATCAGTAGGATACCTTCCATTATTCCCAAAACGAGTTTAATTTCAATATAAGCCCCGTAGGGGTATTTTGGTCATTTAAAAGATTATAAAAGAGATTAAATGAAGTTCTGAGATTCGGGTCCGAATACATCAGTAAAATAACTTATTTTAATAGGTCATATCAGTTGGTAATAGGTCTTATATGACAAAATGGTTTTAAACCCAAACTGTGCGTTTAATACGCGTAAACAACCATTTTAAGCGATTTCCGGGTTATACCGGAAATCTGAGTTTTATTGTCACACCCCGACCACGTAGAACAACAATACGTGGCGGAAAACGTCGGGAGTGTTGTAACAGAATCATTGTTTCATAACACATGGAAATTGAAATATTGTTTTATTGATTAAAGTAGTTACAATGTCATGAGAATCAAAGAAACATAACATAAATAACTAGTCTTGCATCTTTTATTGTCGCTAAGGCCCAAGTCCGCCTAAGTGTATCTTGATAAATCCTATGCATCATATCCTGAAACACATGTGAAAATAGGTATGTCAGCATAAAAATGCCTGTGAGATACATAGGTTTATGAAAATAGGATTCATGACTTATTGTTTAAGAAAATGTTTAGTCATGAACCTTGTAATTTGATTTGTCTTGTAAATCATTTGAAAAATGATAAGATCAGATGATATGTATAAATAAGAGAATAATGTATGGTTAAATGAATAACCATATAAAAATGAGGTTGTATAATTTAAGTTGTTTGTAAAACAATGTATTGTGAAAAATAGGTTATTTGTATAAGAGTAAATTTCAAAGTTCGTCCTTTATGTATGTCTAATATATCAAAGTATGTCCTTTGTCTTTAATAACCTCAGAAAACATCCTTAATGTTTGAAAAACCAATCAAGTTATGTCCTTTACCCTAAACCTTGTTTGTTTTCCCAGTTAAGTCAGGTCATGTGAGAAGCACATGAGGGTATATTGGTCATTTTACCTAAATAAAATTATTTTATTTATTGTTTTTTAATAAAATTATTTTATATACATAATAAAATAATTTTAAAATTATATATGTATATATACTTGATATAATCAGAAGATTTGTCTTCTCTCTTCACATTCTTTCTCCCTCTAGAACCACCACCACGACCCCACCACCGCCACCAACCCACCACCGCCACCACCCACCCCACTACCATCCACCTCTGATCAAACCAACACCATCACGACCTCCACCGTCACGGTCATGGTTCTGAACCACCTGCAACATCCGACGAACGGATCTGAAACCCTAGCCCCCCTAAAAACCTTAGCATTCTGAATCTCCGTGTTCCGGTCGGTTTCTGAGGCCCACTACCATCAGTTTTGTCTCTGTGTTCCGATTGGTTTTCTGTTATCCTGGTTTATTTCTTTGTGTGTAGATCTGATGACGTCAGCTACAATTCTCTCAGATCTCGGCACCGAGATCCTTATCCCGATTTGTGCGGTTGTTGGCATATTGTTCTCACTGTTCCAGTGGTACCTTGTGTCGTAAGTTAAGCTCGTTGTTGAGAAACCGGATGCTGACGGAAAGAACAGGTTTACAGAGGCGTTGATTGAAGAAGAAGAAGAAGGTGTTAATGATTATACAGTTGTGGGCTCACCGGAGAAGTTTACTTTGGCGGTATACCGCCAGAAATGGTAACTTATCGCAACTTATTTGGTTTGATGCAGCGGACTATGGGCTCACCGGAGAAGTTCCGGCAGAAATCGGTAAGCTTCAAAAGTTAGATAGACTTTTTCTACAAGTTAGTCGCTTACTGTATTGTTACCAAAAGAGCTTGGAGCCCTAAAATGTTTGAAGTCTATGGATCTTTCTAATAATATTTTTTTCCGGTAAGATACCAGATGAGTTTGGGGATTTGTTGAAGCATGGTTTAATAACAGAGTTCATTGCTGAGTTGCCGGTGTTGGAAGTGTTACAGTTGTGGGAGAATAATTTTACCGGAAGGTTTGGTGAAGAATGGTAAGTTGCAGGTTCTTGATTTAGTGAGAGAAATGATTGAGAGAGAGAGAGCTGAGATAAAGAGATAAGATTATGTTTTATTGTTAAGGGAAAGAGAAATCTGATTTTTTTTTAATTTTATTTTTTAGTATTTAGGTAAAATGACCAATATACCCTCATGTGCTTCTCACATGAGCTGCCTTAACTGGGAAAACAAACAAGGTTTAGGGTAAAGGACATAACTTGATTGGTTTTTCAAACATTAAGGATGTTTTCTGAGGTTATTAAAGACAAAGGACATACTTTGATATATTAGACATACATAAAGGACGAACTTTGAAATTTACTCTTTGTATAAAATGTTATATGTCTCAATTTGAAATGGTTCATATAACGCTACGATATGTAATACCATACAATCACTTATATATAGGAAGTACCAGCGGCGTATCCACCATGCTTGTATCATATTACACATGCCTCGTTACTCGAATCACTTACCCAAACAAACCACCAATGTAAGATGTCTATGTTTAAACCGATTGCCAAACGTATTGAATAATATGTCAAAATGTCTATGTCAATATGTAAATCATGTAATGTGTAACCAATGTCACTAATGTTTATGTGTCAAATGTAAATCATGTAATGTGTAACCAAAATGATGTGTATGGCTAGTGAAATATATCAACTAAACCATATGCACAAAAACAAAGTATTGAAGTAAAACACGGTTTAAATCAAAGCTATGTTTTGTGGAAATGCATGCTATACTGATACAAATATCTATGCGGTATTGTGAGAATGCATACATCCAAGCCTTGAGACTGTGGCGATAAACCCTTAAATAAATTAAAGGTTTATCTTGTTGTAACTGTATATCGAATTCGGTCATTCCTTTCATCCCCACCTACCCGGGATGTCCGGAACGGGAGTTGTCAATTCCTATGGTACCACTACCTACTAACGAACGGCGTGATCGGTGTTAATGAATGTATTGTTCCATTTATACAAACCAAATATCATATCAAAATGTAAGCATGTGATGAAAACAAATGTACTAAGTATGCAATAGATGAACATACATAGCATGTGATGTGAAACGATGTACTAAGTATGAACTAAATGGATATACATAGCATGAAATGTAATGAAATCATGTACTATAAATGTACTAATGAACATAGCATGTATATGATGTGAAAGCATGAAAGTAACAAGTAGGCACATGTGTTTCACCCCAAAACAGTTTGAAAACGGTAAAAGAGGGGTCTATGTACTCACTTGAGATTGCTCAGAAGTCCTAAGATAACCACCAAGCAATGCTAGAGATCACGGATATCAAACGGCACCTAATATAGGTAACTACATTAATAAACCGGACCTAAATCGGAAGATCGGATAGAATGAGGGTTCGTAAACCAAATGAGTATGGGAACTCGTGTAATATGGTTTAACAACGCCTACATACTAAATGAATCCTAACATAAGTGCTTATGACCCATTACGACCCGTTTAGGTAGCTTATGCTACTTTAACGCGTCGCTCGCGTGAAACGCGTTCGGACCGCCTAACTAGTCCTATGACAAGTAACATATGCCTTAACATGTCTAATATTGTTTTCAAATCAGTTTAGATGTCAAAAGTTATGTTACATATGTTTAAAATGAATTTTGGCATCAAAGGGGTATTTTGGTAATTTACCTATGGCATATAAACTACCTATCATACAACTACTTAAACGAAGCGACCATAAGGTATAACCTCGTAAGGTTATTCCCTATAAACTATGGTCACCTAAAGTGCTTGGTCGGATCCTAATGATTGACCAAACGGGTCGGGTTCGAAAGTATAAGCGATTGTTTAGATCGCTTACCTTACGACCCTAAATAAGCACTAAACTAAAAGTGACGAGCTAAGCATGTTAAAACATGCTTAACTAAGTTTAGAAAACAGGTTTGGTATCAAAACAAATGGTCTTGATACCCACAAGTAGTTTGGTTACAAAATACGCAAGAATACGTATTCTGACCGAAACTACGGCTCGTCACTGAGCCTAGATAACGTGGTAATCAGTAGGTATAGTCACTAGGGACTATAACCATCGTGATCACGCTCACGTTATGAAGTTCAAACGAACTTCGCATCGACCATAAACTGGTCAATGCAGAAAGTCAAACAAAGTTCGACTTTCGGACTCGAAAAGCAATAAAAGAACGAAGGAACACTTACGAAGGGTCCCCGAATGCTAATCTAGATCAAAATAGCTCAGGTATGAAACAAAGGTTTCAACTTAGAGCACAAATGATCAGATTCTAGTGAGAAATGAAGTTGGGGTATGTGGGTATTTATAGTAAATGGACAACCGTTAGGATCATTTCTTGGAAAAGGGGGCACGATCTAAGCCGTACACTTGTTGGAAAGTTGTGGTAACTCATTTGCCATCCACCATAAGAGTTTGACACTTGGCACTTGGCCTTTGGAGAGTGTTAAGGGCTGTTTAAATCTAAAAAAAAATGTTTTGCTGCATCTGGCCCCTGTTTACGGACCTAGTTTGGCAGATTTACAGTTTCAGTCCCTACAACCTCAAAACTTGGTTTTCGATGCGTTTTTTTGACACGTTTAAGCCCCGTTAACCCCATTTCAAAGCTATAAAATGAAGTTAAAGTATAGGGAACTTAAAATGTGTTCAAAAATATCTCGGGTGTCGGTTCGTTTAGCCGTACGGTTACGTTGTTCGGTTAATTACGACGGAATGCGCATAAGCGCGAAAAATGATCCAAATGGCGTGACGAATGGATTTTTCTTATGCCAAACACTAAAATAAAATATTTTAGTGCTTACATAAATTTTTGGATGTCCGGATGTATTCAGAACGTAAGTTATGCGCGAAAATGCAAACTTGTGCACTTTTTGACGCTTTTTGTCCCTGAATGACCCAAAAGTTTATTTTAGCATACCGAACCCCTCAAAGCCTATTTCTAAGCTATGAAAAGGATATTTATGGTATGTTTAACTTATGGTCATGTTCCGGAATGTCTGTTACAGTTCAAATTGGCATACTTTCGCAGTTTGTCAAGTTTAGTCCCTGTAAGCGAATTAACTTGTTTTTGCCATACCAAAGCCTTCAAAACTTATTTCTAAGTTATGTAAAGGTAATTTAAGGTATGTTAAGCCTATGTCACTATTCCGGAGTGTTTGTTGCATTAAACTGGTTATATTTATGCATTGGTGCGCGTATAACCTTCCAGAAAGCGATTTAGAGTTTGGAATTGAACAAAAATTGATATGTGCAAATGATACACATATTTTTACAAATCCCAAGTATGAAATATAATATTTCATTGGTTCGGTATTTGTTTGATGGCCGTGGAGGCACAGGTGTTACAGTCTCCCCTACTTTAGGAAATTTCGTCCCGAAATTTATTTAGAGGAAACTTGTGAGAGTTTAAAACATGAAGTTGAAAAGATCGAACAATATTGGTTAGGGTTCTGAACTTCTAGTAACCTTAATAACATTATGCTTGCAATGTAAGAGGGACACTTATATACAAGTATATGAAGCGTCATTGGTGCGTCCACCGTACCTCCATTACACCGTTCTCATTTTGTTATTGTTGTCGCTATCGGTTCTTACACATAATAAATCTTACTGGGTTTCTGTGCACTAAATTTCATAATTATGTACGCGTCTATAATTAGACAATTCCTTGCACAGTTCACACAGTCTATTTTATAATGTGTAGGGTAAAACCAAATGAACAATCCTGTGATGAGTGTGACTAGACCGCCATGGAGTCCTTTTAATTAAATCAATAAATGATCTAAATAGACTATCAAGGAGTCTGTTCAGCTACATCACTAGATGTCGTCCTTTAACCAAATTGTGAATCAATCTTTTTTACTAGACCACTAAAGGGTCTCTTATGAATCAAGGAGTGGTACTATATAATCCAAGGGTCTTAACTATTACATAGAAGCCCATTAAGGATTTAAGGTAGTACCTTTTTGAATATCCTACTACGAATCCCTCATATGAAGATATGAAAGATTCTACGAGGATTTGGATAACGAATATCCAGAGTATCCAAACACAAAAATGCATAAAAGAAAACATAAGATGAATAAACACATAGTCGTATAACCACAAAGATTGTTTATTTGTTAATTTGTTTTGTTGACAGAGCACATGTATTTAAAGTACAATAGGAATCCATCTCGTGGATTTCATTTGGCACTTTAAACATTTACAAGAATCTATCTATAATGATAGAAAGATTTTTAAAAGAGAAATTCGATTTCGATTATAAGGAACCGAAATGTCCGAATTCAGGTACATAAGGAATCTAATTAAGGACCCTGATTTGAATGATGATCATCCACAAGGGTCTAAATGTGAAGATAAAAAGATCCCATATGGATTTTAGAAGTTGAAGATGTTTTGAAACCTTGCACTGGACGTGCTTATGTCAAAACATGAAGTAAAAATGCTTACGAAGTTGAGATGCTAGATATGCCAAGGCAACATATGAAGCAGAATTTGAAGGTTAAGTAAATGTATGAGGAAAATATATTTGGAAAACTATGCATGGGGTTCTAAAAATGTTTTTGAAACCTTATATATAATACTTTTGAAATCATAAAGTAGGTTTTTAGATAAGTATATCTATAAAAATGTTTTAAAATCATGCGAAATGAATTTTTGAAATTATGTATAAGGTTTTTGGAAAACATGAATGATGCTTTTGAAATCATGCACTTGATAAGAAAATATACTGTGTTAATATTGTTTTCAGACTATATGAAATATTCTGAAATTATGAAAATTGTTTTTTTTTTTTGAAAACCTAACCAATGTTTTTGAAATAACATAGACAATGCATTTGAAAAAAATTGTTTTCAAACTATATGAAATGTTTTGAGATCATGAAGATTGTTTTTGAAATACTTGTACTGTGTATGTTGAGAAAATCAAAACGTAATGGGTATGAGATTTGAAACTACCCTTAGTTATCTAACCAAGGATTTAATGGCACAGATGTGTAAAAAGCACGATTACTCATAATTTCACTTTATTTCATGTACTTCGTTTCTTAGAATGAAACGAGTACTTAAAATTTTTGGGGGAATCATGAGTGATCATTTGAGAGGGAGAATCACAAGAGTAGTTTGTAAGGAACATAGTTCCTTGATGTAGGTATCATAGGAAAAGTCATACACACATGTAACTACACTTGTATATCAGAACTGTGAACAACAATTTATTTATAATCAAACAGATTGTTTCACATTACAAGAAATAGAAGAAACAAAAGCATAAGACAACAACATCTTCTAATCAGCCAACTGCTCATCCGTGGGTTGGATTTGCATTAGCAAGCTTTGGGCATTTGTTCCTGAAATGGCTCGTATCGCCACAGTTGTAGCACGATCCAGGCGGAAAGCGAGCTTGAGTAGGGTTGACTTGGGGTTGATTTGGACCACTTTGGTTTGGGGTAAATCGACAAGCATTTGCCAGGTGACCGAGTCGCCCACGTGATGCACACAGACGACACTGTAGGTGAGCTAAGTGGTGTGCATTACATTTGTCGCATATTGGGGCTGTTCCCTTGTATTGCTTCTTAACAGGTTGTGTTGCCACCCGGATGGGTCCTGCTTGATTTGGTACTGCTGCAGTTGGACAAACCCTTGCCGTATGACCTATAAGTCCACAAGTTTGGCAATTGCGGCACTTCACACTAGCCTGATGATGAAGGCTACATTGGTTGCACAAGGGTGCAGTTCCGTTGTATGGCTTCCTAGCAGGGGGTTGAGCTAGTTGGCTGGGGATGGCTCGACCATTGTGAGCGACCACGGCGAAGTCCTGAGAAGCCTTTCGCTTCTTTGACTTTTTAGGGGATCCAGCCTGTTCATCCATGGTCTTTGATTCCTTGATTGGTTTCTTGGCTGGTGGTGCTGTCATTTGGCTAGGTCTTGCCTGTTTTGGTGCCACTGCTGCGGGTTTCCTTGAAGCCTTACGTTTCTTTGGTTTAGGTGAAGGCTTGGCTTCTGCTTCCTTTGGTGGCTCCTGAGTGGCTCCATTTTTGAGACGAGACATGGCAATGCCTAGATCCACAGACTTCAGTATCACTTCGCCTATTTGTTGGGCAAATTTGGCTGTTTGCTCGGACATTTGACCGGTGCTGAGAGGAAGAGACATTCTAGAAGAAAATGAAAGACATAGGAAGAAACAAGTGAAACGTCATCGGGTAAATAATGCAGAATGGTAATGCATAAGAATTTGCGATCATTTGTTTGTTATCTAAGGCAAACAAATGAGACAGTGACAAATCAAAGTAAATGGGTCAAAAATAATGTATCGCGAAGACATGCTCGCCTATAAGTGAACACTCATCCCAAGAATTCCCAGGTAAGCACAACTGGTCTCGCGTCTGATGAGATGTATACGAAGTGCTTGCATAGACAGAAAACCCAGAATACAGGCATTCACCCTTCCAGTTTGCACGTGTTCACATTATTTAAAACCCAAAACCTTGACGAGGTTTTGAAAACTCAAAGGGGTTCAAAACCTTACAATAGAGGGTTCAAAACCTAGTAATCAATCATCCTAGAACAGATGATTAGTTTTCAAAGCGGTTTTGAAATTTATGTTCTTGTTGTGGTTGTCGCCTAAGGATAGGTGACAGTATTGTTTTATGACTAAACGCAAGTAAACTCGCGTTAGGGTCCTAGGAAGGTTATAGACTAGGTCAAAGTATTACTAATAACCTAATTCCCTATAACCATGAGCTCTGATACCAACTTTTCTGTCACACCCCGACCACGTAGAACAACAATACGTGGCGGAAAACGTCGGGGAGTGTTGTAACAGAATCATTGTTTCATAACACATGGAAATTGAAATATTGTTTTATTGATTAAAGTAGTTACAATGTCATGACAATCAAAGAAACATAACATAAATAACTAGTCTTGCATCTTTTATTGTCGCTAAGGCCCAAGTCCGCCTAAGTGTATCTTGATAAATCCTATGCATCATATCCTGAAACACATGTGAAAATAGGTACGTCAGCATAAAAATGCCTGTGAGATACATAGGTTTATGAAAATAGGATTCATGACTTATTGTTTAAGAAAATGTTTAGTCATGAACCTTGTAATTTGATTTGTCTTGTAAATCATTTGAAAAATGATAAGATCAGATGATATGTATAAATAAGAGAATAATGTATGGTTAAATGAATAACCATATAAAAATGAGTTTGTATAATTTAAGTTGTTTGTAAAACAATGTATTGTGAAAAATAGGTTATTTGTATAAAATGTTATATGTCTCAATTTGAAATGGTTCATATAACGCTACGATATGTAATACCATACAATCACTTATATATAGGAAGTACCAGCGGCGTATCCACCATGCTTGTATCATATTACACACGCCTCGTTACTCGAATCACTTACCCAAACAAACCACCAATGTAAGATGTCTATGTTTAAACCGATTGCCAAACGTATTGAATAATATGTCAAAATGTCTATGTCAATATGTAAATCATGTAATGTGTAACCAATGTCAATAATGTTTATGTGTCAAATGTAAATCATGTAATGTGTAACCAAAATGATGTGTATGGCTAGTGAAATATATCAACTAAACCATATGCCCAAAAACAAAGTATTGAAGTAAAACACGGTTTAAATCAAAGTTATGTTTTGTGGAAATGCATGCTATACTGATACAAATATCTATGCGGTATTGTGAGAATGCATACATCCAAGCCTTGAGACTGTGGCGATAAACCCTTAAATAAATTAAAGGTTTATCTTGTTGTAACTGTATATCGAATTCGGTCATTCCTTTCATCCCCACCTACCCGGGATGTCCGGAACGGGAGTTGTCAATTCCTATGGTACCACTACCTATTAACGAACGGCGTGATCGGTGTTAATGAATGTATTGTTCCATTTATACAAACCAAATATCATATCAAAATGTAAGCATGTGATGAAAACAAATGTACTAAGTATGCAATAGATGAACATACATAGCATGTGATGTGATGTGAAACGATGTACTAAGTATGAACTAAATGGACATACATAGCATGAAATGTAATGAAATCATGTACTATAAATGTACTAATGAACATAGCATGTATATGATGTGAAAGCATGAAAGTAACAAGTAGGCACATGTGTTTCACCCCAAAACAGTTTGAAAACGGTAAAAGAGGGGTCTATGTACTCACTTGAGATTGCTCAGAAGTCCTAAGATAACCACCAAGCAATGCTAGAGATCACGGATATCAAACGACACCTAATATAGGTAACTACATTAATAAACCGGACCTAAATCGGAAGATCGGATAGAATGAGGGTTCGTAAACCAAATGAGTATGGGAACTCGTGTAATATGGTTTAACAACGCCTACATACTAAATGAATCCTAACATAAGTGCTTATGACCCATTACGACCCGTTTAGGTAGCTTATGCTACTTTAACGCGTCGCTCGCGTGAAACGCGTTCGGACCGCCTAACTAGTCCTATGACAAGTAACATATGCCTTAACATGTCTAATATTGTTGTCAAATCAGTTTAGATGTCAAAAGTTATGTTACATATGTTTAAAATGAATTTTGGCATCAAAGGGGTATTTTGGTAATTTACCTAAGGCATATAAACTACCTATCATACAACTACTTAAACGAAGCGACTGATGTGTGGTAAAATACACATATTTGTCCCGTGTAAAATGTATAATTATTATATGGTTATTATTTGTTTTATTTAGTTTTTAGTATTAGATTACATTATTTGGTGTTTTGACAGGTACTGGTGCAAAGGGAGTGAAAAAGAGTAATAATTAAATGACCAGCCAGTTGGCCAGAGTAGAATGCCAGTGACCGAAGAAAATTTTTAGCTATTTTCTGTGAGTGAGCCAAGACCACCATCTCTATTAAAAAGATGAGGGACCAAGATTATCAAAGAGTTGAAACTTAATTAGTTCCCTCAACAAAGTCACGACAAAAGAAAATATGGAAAGGATTTCATGTGCTATGTGGGTCCCAATGGTGACAAAGTTTGAGAGTTTGTTAACCATTCATTCTCTGAGAAAAGGAATTTTGTTGACAAACTAATAAAAAATAAGGTGCATTGTGAAAGTTGTAGTAAATCAAAAGCAACACGCAGGAAAACAAGTTCTGATTCATGCGCCAAGGGTTTCAAGTGTTGACCCAAAATAATAGTTGTTGACTGCCTATGTTTTATGTGTTTTGGGCTGATGTTAATTCGTAAGCCTGGCCCATAATTTTAGAGTTTAGATCTTAAAAAATAAAATATAGCAACGGGTTGGACAAGTTTGGAAGGAATACAACAGACGGCAGACAACATCAGAGAAGTTGACGGCAGAAACACAACAGCAGGCTGCGATCAAGAGGAAAGAAAGAAAAGAAAGGACTGGTTCGAGCTTCAAGCCGCGATCAAGTTTCAAGTTCGGGTTTGCAATTTATTATTTTTGGTTTTGTTAGACTTTGTGTTTTACAAAATTATAAACATGTTTTGCTACTCAGTTCAGACTTGTTTCTTTTTTATGACTATGATTCTTGGCTAAACTTTTTATACTACCTAGGTTTAGATGAACTTGATGATTGTAATGCGATTTTGACACGATTATGGTTATTTGATGTGATTTACATAACTTTTCCTTGAAATTGATCTTGATATTGCATGTTGGTATGTTTTGATTATTTTATTAGTCAATAAATTCAGCGGTTTAGGCACGAAGAAATTCCCCCTAGACTTAGGATTTAATTTAATTCGTTTATCTTAGGATTTTCGGGTTAGGTATTGTGTTGAGAAATTGACCAAGTTGACTAATAATTAAAATCACTATATTACAACTTGCATCCTCATCTTGTAACTCGAAAGACGATTAGGGTGAGCTAGGTTATTAGCTAATTATTGGTGGGTAGATTGGGTGACCGATAGCTCGGGCTCGTTTATTACATCGTGGTTAAGGTTTCCTAGGATTTCAATCTTCATGGTTTGGTTTGCTTTGCGTTTTTGGGATCTTCTCTTAACATAATTGTCTCTGAGGTCAAAAGGATTCTATTTTCGTGGGATTTGGTATCGATAGGTCGAGCCGGTTCGTTCTAGCACTTCACATTTAGTCTTGCTCTTTCGTTTGGGACATCTCTAGCGGGGGGTCAATCGAGGGAAATAGATATTTAACCATCATCATTGTCACATTAGCATTGCATAATTCTAGGGATTCGAAGCCTGAGTAGTTCTTTCTCATCATTGTCTCCTTCCTGTCACTTCTTGCTTGCTTGCCCTGTTATCTTGTTTTCTTGCTTTATTAGTTTATTAAAAAAAAAAATCCTAAAAACACAAAATTAAAAACCAATTAAGTATTAGTTGAGTCAGAGTCTAGTTTAGCGTCGCTAGTGTCTCGTGGGTTCGATACTCGGACTTCATTAGGCTTTACTACGTACGATAGGTACACTTGCCTGTCAGTGGTCTAGCATTTAGAGAGTCTTAGTTTATAAATTTAAAACTAGAGTGTCTAGATTAGGTTTAGTTTTTATAGACCATATTTACTACATCAAGTTTTTGGCGCCGCTGCCGGGGACACTTAGGCGATTGCGTTATTAGCTTTGACTGATCTTATTTGTTTAATTGGTCTTTTTGTATATTGAGTCATAGGTTAGTGTGCCTATTCGTTTTTGTAAATATATTTTTATTAGTTAATTTTTTTTATATCTTTATCATGTGTTTGATCTGTGGAGGGCCCCATTACACTAAATATTGTCCAAATTCATCGGGGTATTCCACATATTACTCTTCTAACTCATATTCACAGCCACAGTCATATCAGAATTCCTATCCTTCACCATATCAGAATTTCTATACTTTACCATATCAATCATGCAACGAAAACGAGTGCCCACCTTATTTTCAGACATTGATGGAATCATGTCAAGTCTTAGCTCAGTCGACAGCAGCACTAGAACAGATGTTGAGGGAAAGCAACAATCAACTCATGGATCCATTTTGTCGGGGTTGTGCTGGACCGCACAAGTATGAAGATTGTCCGATCGCTTTTCAAGGGGCGATGCCTTCAGATTCAAAGGAGACGCCATTGGAGGATACTGAGAGTACAAATGAAAATGATAAGGTAGAGCGGGAAGAACGAGAAGAGAAGAATGGTAAGTTTATAATTGATTTTTCCTGTGGTGATGAGAAGATAGATGCGCAACTGGCTGAATATAGGAGATTAATGGAAGAAGAGATTAAAGAAGAGCCACCTGGTGATCCAGAGTTATCAGATGTAGAACCGGAGACGATAATGGACGTTGAAGTCCCACCTCCGGTTCAGCAAGTCGTTAATTCCAGCCATTGGTGTCCCACACCATGGGATATTGATGATGGGTTTTGGAGTGATGATGACGAGGGGATAGTAGAAGAGGCAGAGTTGGAGGTGCCCGACTACACCACAGCCCAGAATGAAGAAGTTAAAGAAGAGCCACTAGACAAGATGGAAGATGCGAAAATTGAGGAGCATGTACCATCTTGGGAGGAGGAGTTTGGTGATGAGTTGGTAGGTTTGCCAACTCTTGAAGATGAAGAATTTGACCCGGTTGGTGATCTCGCCTATCTAGAGACATTACTTGTAGAGACGCCGACCATGGAGATCAAATATACACCAAACGTAGAAGAGAGAGTGGCTGAGGAGTTTGATAGCCGACCCGTGGAGAAGTTAGAAGATGGACTGCCACCACGATCAAGAACACGGGAGAGGGCGAGAAAGAGCTTGGATCAACACCTTCTGAGGATTCGAGGATGGTACAGAAAGAAGAATGAGGAATCGCTGAAGTTTGCACAACACCATCCTTCTCATTACATGCCACGAATCAGGTTTGGTCCAGGTAAGTTTAAGTATTGGTGGCCTGACCCGTTTGAAAATGTTAAAAGGTTTATAAATTCCACCATTAAAATTTTAATTAATAATAAGGAACGGGTGGAATTAAACGGGTTAGATAGGGTCCAGATCAAAGAGAAACCTCCTGATTAAATTCAGTGTGAGGAGGTTTGTAGAGTTTGTATTTTGAGTCGTTTATTTTGTACCATGAGTCTTAGTTAGTGTCTTTGAGTCGTTTTTTTTAGGTCGGTATTGCTTTGGTTTTGCTTGTTTTTGTTTATGCAGGTTGAATCGTACCACCCGTACTCAATCTCCATTCGGGTGATTTCGGAGCTGTTCACCAAATTTCAAGGAATTTTCCAAGTATACCAGTTAGTGTCAAAGCCGATCGCGACCAAAATGCAATACGATCGAGCTGGATTAGACGAGAGTTTTGGAGCTTACGCGTTATTTTACCAGCTAAGTCCTTTCCAATTTGCCCTTAGTCTTTTTATTTCTTATTTATTTTAGTTTTTTTTAGTCGGTTTCCATCCTACATTGAGGGCAATGTAGAGTTTAAGTGTGGGGATGAGAAACTATCGTTTAGTGTCTAGTTAGTAGAGTCTTGAGTCAAAAATTTTAGAAAATACAAAAAAAAAAATTGAAAAAAAAAATCAAAAAAATCGAAAAATTGAAAAAAAAAAAGTAAGTTTGTTGCGAGTCCCGGTCCTTTAGCGCATAGAAAACGAAAAACTTTTTCAAAACGTCGGTCAAAAGCGGTTTAATTGTCGAATTTACGAGTCGGGGAGCACATGTTTCTTTAAGTTGCGGGATAGTAGGTTGACTGAATCGGTTTTTGGGAGTAAAAGGTTTTGGGATGCCTAGGATAGTGGATTGAGCCGGAGAGTTAATTGGTTGTGCATTGTCGATATCGGTAGCCTTATTTTCCACATGATAGTGAGATTTGAGCCTTTACTTGTTTCATGTATATATGATCATTATTTTCGTTTCATGTGTGTTCACCGACTTGTTGCATTACTTTAGAACTTGTGCGTTTTGATACAGTTTGAGACCTTCGGTTAGGATTTGGTATGGATATGATAGAGGCATTAGGATCACCTTGCTTTTCTTTAGCCTTGTGTTTTGACCCGTTTCACCACTACCCTTATATACCACTTTGAGCCTAGCCATTCGTTTGTTATCCGTTTGTGATTTGATAACCGGATCGTGTTACGTGATTATTATATTTGTGAAGAAAGAAAAAGAAAAAAAATGAAAAACAAAAAAAAAGAGAAAAAAAAGGAAAAAGAAAGAAAAAATAGAATAAAGTTGTAGGTCAAAATGACCAATATGTTAGTGTTTTGTTTCGTGCTTATCCGGTTTATCGTGTGATTATGTGTTTAGCCACTTATTTCAAAAAAAAAAAAAAAAAACCCTACCTTTAGCCCTTACCTACCCGTTAAAGCCCTCTTGATCCGTGTCGAATTCTAACAATTAGGTGGAGATCTGATTGGCGTACAAGCTTATGATAGTGTTGCTTCATAGTTTGGTTTTGAGAGTTCACTTGAATTATCACATATATCATCAACCGAGTGTCGAGTGAAATTGTGAGGGGTGTTGACATTGCATGATTGGTTGCTTGAAGGTGAGAAAAGCTTGATTAGGTAGGCTCGTTTTTTTTTAAAGATATTATGATTCATCAACCTTTTGAACGTTGTAAGTCTTGCGAAACCGCTGTGTTTAATGATTTCGTAGTTCGCATTATAACTTGTTCGAGACTTGCGTTATTGTTAAGTGTTTGAGTTGGACATGTTGCTTGGGATTTTGCTTAGGGACAAGCAAAAGGTTAAGTGTGAGGATATTTGATGTGTGGTAAAATACACATATTTGTCCCGTGTAAAATGTATAATTATTGTATAGTTATTATTTGTTTTATTTAGTTTTTAGTATTAGATTACATTATTTGGTGTTTTGACAGGTACTGGTGCAAAGGGAGTGAAAAAGAGTAATAATTAAATGACCAGCCAGTTGGCCAGAGTAGAATGCCAGTGACCGAAGAAAATTTTTAGCTATTTTCTGTGAGTGAGCCAAGACCACCATCTCTATTAAAAAGATGAGGGACCAAGATTATCAAAGAGTTGAAACTTAATTAGTTCCCTCAACAAAGTCACGACAAAAGAAAATATGGAAAGGATTTCATGTGCTATGTGGGTCCCAATGGTGACAAAGTTTGAGAGTTTGTTAACCATTCATTCTCTGAGAAAAGGAATTTTGTTGACAAACTAATAAAAAATAGGGTTAATGGATTTAAACACCCCCAACTATGGCCATTTGGCCGATGGCACGCTCAACTTTCACTTTGGCTCAGAACACTCCCAACTTAACACTTCGATTGTCATGGCACCCCTTCGTTAAATATGCACTAACCAGGTTACTAAAATTTGCCTATGTGGCAATTAAGTCTGATGTGGCATGTTCTACGTGTCATACATTAACTGATGTGGATAATCCCTCATTCGTGAAGTTTATAATCCCCAAAACACACCATCACTTCACTCAAACCAAGATAAGAACATATCAGAAGCTCTCAAGTTCATCAATGGCGATCAAACCCTAATCGATCAGAGGTACGTTTTCTCTCAATATATTGGTATTGTTCACTGATTGCACTGATGGAGATTATCGATGTGATGCTATGGTATGGTGGAACATTGGATTTTAGTTTTGATCAACCTCAATATATTGGAGGTGAATCAAAGTTGATACGTATGGATGTTGATCACATTGCATACTTTGAGTTGTTAGAGTATGCAATGGATTCTGGGTGTTATGAAAGTAGGGATTTTTACATGTATGGATTAAATGCTGATACTGGTGAATTCAAGTGGTTTGGGGATGATAATGATGTTTTGGAGATTGCATTAAAGGCTCTAACATGGTCTGAACCATTCATGGAGGTCTTTATTCAAGTCGCTCCAATTAGCCATGAACAAGAAGTCCAATTCATGTCCCAGCCCAGTAAACCCAAAGCCCAATCTTATTCACCACCCAGTAAACCACAAGCCCAATCCAGTTCCCAACCCATTAAACGAAGAGGCCGGCCCAAAAAACTTGTAACCCAGTCAAAAAAGAAAGTAGTCCATGTCAGTAGAGTGAGTAGGGCATCTGACAAAAGTGGTAACCCTCCTGTACTTGAAGTCCATAGATCTGAATCCACTGCCTCAGGAAAGGAGGCTGTTGCTGATAAACCAGTTGGTTTGAATAATCAGCCTAGTGTACAAGAGGCTACATGGGCATTTGATTTGGATGAGGAGTCTATTGTTCAAGAGGGTGTATCGAAAGAAACAGATGGTTTGCAAAAGAAGCCTATTGGAGAAGAGGTTTTAGTGGAAGAAAGGAGTGGTTTTGATAAGCAGTGTGCAGATGAAGATGACAGTGAAGACAGTGACTATAAAGCTGAATTAAATGGGACAGAAGAGTCAAGTTCAGATGAAGATGAAGGTTTTCTTGATGATAGTAATGAAGATGAGATTCATGATGAAATAGCCTTCTCAGATTCAGACAAAGAAGATGCTGAATGGAGACAGTCACAAGATGCCATTAAACGAGCTAATAAGGATGAACTTGAAGCTAAAAAGAAGTTAGTTGAACAGTGTACTAAACCTTATGAAAAAGAAGGTAAGTTGAATGAGTCTAATGATGCAGGGTGTGCACATGTAGAGGGTTACAGTAGTTACGAGGAATCTGATGGTGATGTTGCTACTCCTGGTGAGAGTGAGGATGATGATATAAGAGGTAAGAAGTACAAAGAAACTGCTCCAAGTGTAAATGAACACACCAACTGGAAAAAGTTTACATGGAAAGTTGGAATAAGGTTTGCATCAAGGGATCGTTTTAAGGAGGCAGTGAGAAGGTATGCTGTGACTAACGGAAGGAATCTGATCATTGCAAAGAGTGATACTAAGGAAGAAGGTCGTTTAGCTGTGAAGTGTGTACCAGGGTGTCCCTTCTATCTATATTGTTCACTAAACAAAGCCAAAGAGTGTTACATGATTAAAAGTGTGAAGAACAAACACAACTGTTAGAGAAACATGATCAAGAATAGACAGCTAACTGCCAAGTTCTTAGGGGATGAGTTCCTTCCTTTGTTTAAGGCCAAGCCAAATTGGTCTGCTAAGGAGATTCAAGCAGCAGTTAAACAGAAGTTTAAGGTAATTATAACTAAGTGGTTAGCTTACAAGGCTAAATCAAGTGCACACAAGAAGCTTCATGGTTCAATGAGAGATCATTACAGTAAAATTGGTTGTTACCTGGAAGTTCTAAAGAAAGCAAATCCATCATCAACCTTTAGGTTAGAAACTGCTCCACCAGGTTTCATTAACCTAGATCCACAGGCCACATGTGAAACATTCTTTAGACTGTTTGTTTGTTTTGATGGAGTCAAAAAAGGTTTTTTAGCAGGCTGCAGGAAGGTATTGTGCTTAGATGGGTGTTTTCTTAAAACATTCCTTGGAGGGATGTTGTTAACAGCTGTGGGAAGGGATGGTAATGACCAAATGTTTCCTTTGGCATGGGCAGTAGTTGAAGGGGAAAATAATGAGAGTTGGGAATGGTTTATGGATGAGCTTAGGCAGTGTTTGGGAGTAACTGAT
The DNA here is from genome assembly GCA_030545235.1 of Helianthus tuberosus. NCBI lineage: Eukaryota > Viridiplantae > Streptophyta > Magnoliopsida > Asterales > Asteraceae > Helianthus > Helianthus tuberosus. The sequence goes on along the minus strand of JARYGA010059771.1, from coordinate 8,498,860 downwards.
GATGGTGAATCATGGACTTTTATATCTGACCAGCAAAAGGTAGAACTCCCTAACCAATAATTAGCTTATTCATCACTTATCTGTGACACTGTTGTATTGGTTTTGCAGGGTCTGTTGAATGCTGTTGCAATGGTATGGCCAAAGGCAGAGCATAGAAACTGTGCAAGACACATCTATGCTAACTGGCACAAGACATACAAAGATGAAGAGTTAAAGGAGCTATATTGGAAATCAACTAGGGCCTATTGTGAAGCTGATTACTTGCAAGCCATTGAAGAGATGAGGAGCATAAACCCTGATGCAGTAGAGGCCTTACTCAAGCAAAATCCCAATTGGTTCAACAGGTGCTATTTGAACACTCACACAAAATGTGATGTTATAGTAAGCAACATGGCTGAAACTTTTAATGGATTTATCATCAATGCAAGGTCAAAACACATTATACACATGTTAGAGGACATAAGGATTCAGGTCATGAGTAGGCTGGTTACTAAAAGAACAGAAATGAGTGCCAGGGATGTTGTTATATGCCCTAAAATCCAAGAAAAGCTTGATTTTTCAAAACAGGCTGCATATAGATGTGAGGTCTATCCCTCGTCATACCATGTGTTTCAAGTCAGGGATTTTGATGATGTTTCAGTTGATCTAGATAATAGAACATGCACATGTAGGAAATGGGATTTGAGGGGGTATCCATGTAAACATGTTTGTGCAGTAGCTGGGTTTTTGCATAAAAATGCAGAAGAGTATGTTGATGTGTGTTACCACAAAGACACATACATGAAGGCTTATGAATTCTCTATCCCTCCAATACCTAGTGAAAGGTATTGGCCCAAGATCCACCACCCTATGGATCCACCACCAATAAGATCTCAACCTGGGAGGCCTAAGAAGAATAGAAAGAGGGATCCTCATGAGGATCCAAAGAAACCAGGGAAACTTACCAAGCATGGGGTGATAATGACTTGTGGTAATTGTGGGGGTAGAGGTCACAACAAGAGAAAATGTACTGAACAGGGAAATCAGCCATCTACTGCAGGTGAATTACTTGTTTTACTGACAGTTGTCTGTGTATATTGTAGGCTTTAACTACTTTTGTTTTGTATGTTGTAGGGTCTGCTAAAAAGAGACAGAAGGGAACAAAAAAGTCAAGCCAGAAGTCAACTCAGCAATCTGCTCCACTACCTTCACAAGGCACAACTCAGCAATCTACTCCAGTACCTTCACAAGGAATAACTCAGCAATCTACCCAGGAGGGAAGCAAAATTTCCAGCCAGAAGTCAGCTAAAAAGTCAACTGTCAAGTCAAATGTCAAATGGAAAGGGAACATACAAGGCAGCAGTTAAAAAGTCATAGTTTGACTTTTTTGTGATAAATGGACATGTTTGACTTTTTGTGGTCTTTATGACCTTTTTGTGTTGTTGGCTGTTTGGACAACTTTAAGTTATGTAATAACTCTCTAGGATAACTTGTGGTGATGTTATAACTCTTTAGGGTAACTTTTGGTAATGTTATAACTGTTGGTTATGTAATGGTATAAGTCTTGCTTATGGTCTTTATGCATTTTGGTTGATTGGTTGATTGGTCATTATAATATGCAGTTTTGGTCATTATATAGTGCAGCTTTGGTCATTATATAGTGCATATTTGGTCATTACAGGTTGGACAACATACACAGATTTGGACAGTTGCAGTTTTGACCCATATGCATTGTGCAGTTTTGACCCATATGCATGTGCAGCTTTTGACCCATATGCATTGTGCAGTTTTGACCCATATGCATTGTGCAGCTTGGACAACATAAACAGATTTGGACACATGTGCAGACCCATTAGAGGTATGTTTCTTGTTATATCATGACCTTTGACATTTGTTGGTCAAAATACAGTTTGGATATGTTGACTAATCTGGTAATATCAATACATGTGCAGATATATACAATCAAGGAGTAGGATTTTGCATTAAATTTCATCAAAAGTGTACAATTACAACAACAAGACAGTTCATACTACCTAAACATATACAACACTATGCTAATGCCAATAAACAAGGTTAACACATATTGCTTGTTCCATTTCGACTCTGTTCCAGATATCTTTGCTTTCAACCACCTATTCTCTTCTACTAAGACCATGTTTTCATATTTCAGGTCTTCTGAACTGAACCTGCACTGGGATGCATGTTGGTTGAACATTTTGTCGACATCTTCTTTCCATAAGAAGAACTTGCAGTCTGATCTCTGCAAAAGCCAACAACACCTCAGTTAATCAATCAATTCAATTCAAGAAAAATACTTGGAGTTAAGGTGGAACATACCGGCCAATGAGAGCATCCATAGAATTGTTGACCTTGCCGCACACGTTTACGTCCAACAACTCGAACAACTGCTACAACATCATGATGGAAGTACACATTACCCTCCAAATCAACCTTAAACAATTTAGGGTTTCTGGATACTGTGGATGAAGACGTAGAAGATGAGCTCATTTTGATTCAAGATTAGGGCTTGTTCTTCACGAAATCGACCGGATCATATGTTGATGATGGATTTGCTCCAAGGTGCGTCTGATTTGCTCTATGAGTGAGGATTAGGGTTTACAGAATGAGGTTATTAGGGATTGGGGGTTTTAAAGAAGGTGAATGACTCATGTATGACACGTAGGACATGCCACATCAGACTTAATTGCCACATAGGCAAATTTTAGTAACCTGGTTAGTGCATATTTAACGAAGGGGTGCCATGACAATCGAAGTGTTAAGTTGGGAGTGTTCTGAGCCAAAGTGAAAGTTGAGCGTGCCATCGGCCAAATGGCCATAGTTGGGGGTGTTTAAATCCATTAACCCTAAAAAATAAGGTGTATTGTGAAAGTTGTAGTAAATCAAAAGCAACACGCAGGAAAACAAGTTCTGATTCATGCGCCAAGGGTTTCAAGTGTTGACCCAAAATAATAGTTGTTGACTGCCTATGTTTTATGTGTTTTGGGCTGATGTTAATTCGTAAGCCTGGCCCATAATTTTAGAGTTTAGATCTTAAAAAATAAAATATAGCAACGGGTTGGACAAGTTTGGAAGGAATACAACAGACGGCAGACAACATCAGAGAAGTTGACGGCAGAAACACAACAGCAGGCTGCGATCAAGAGGAAAGAAAGAAAAGAAAGGACTGGTTCGAGCTTCAAGCCGCGATCAAGTTTCAAGTTCGGGTTTGCAATTTATTATTTTTGGTTTTGTTAGACTTTGTGTTTTACAAAATTATAAACATGTTTTGCTACTCGGTTCAGACTTGTTTCTTTTTTATGACTATGATTCTTGGCTAAACTTTTTATACTACCTAGGTTTAGATGAACTTGATGATTGTAATGCGATTTTGACACGATTATGGTTATTTGATGTGATTTACATAACTTTTCCTTGAAATTGATCTTGATATTGCATGTTGGTATGTTTTGATTATTTTATTAGTCAATAAATTCAGCGGTTTAGGCACGAAGAAATTCCCCCTAGACTTAGGATTTAATTTAATTCGTTTATCTTAGGATTTTCGGGTTAGGTATTGTGTTGAGAAATTGACCAAGTTGACTAATAATTAAAATCACTATATTACAACTTGCATCCTCATCTTGTAACTCGAAAGACGATTAGGGTGAGCTAGGTTATTAGCTAATTATTGGTGGGTAGATTGGGTGACCGATAGCTCGGGCTCGTTTATTACATCGTGGTTAAGGTTTCCTAGGATTTCAATCTTCATGGTTTGGTTTGCTTTGCGTTTTTGGGATCTTCTCTTAACATAATTGTCTCTGAGGTCAAAAGGATTCTATTTTCGTGGGATTTGGTATCGATAGGTCGAGCCGGTTCGTTCTAGCACTTCACATTTAGTCTTGCTCTTTCGTTTGGGACATCTCTAGCGGGGGGTCAATCGAGGGAAATAGATATTTAACCATCATCATTGTCACATTAGCATTGCATAATTCTAGGGATTCGAAGCCTGAGTAGTTCTTTCTCATCATTGTCTCCTTCCTGTCACTTCTTGCTTGCTTGCCCTGTTATCTTGTTTTCTTGCTTTATTAGTTTATTAAAAAAAAATCCTAAAAACACAAAATTAAAAACCAATTAAGTATTAGTTGAGTCAGAGTCTAGTTTAGCGTCGCTAGTGTCTCGTGGGTTCGATACTCGGACTTCATTAGGCTTTACTACGTACGATAGGTACACTTGCCTGTCAGTGGTCTAGCATTTAGAGAGTCTTAGTTTATAAATTTAAAACTAGAGTGTCTAGATTAGGTTTAGTTTTTATAGACCATATTTACTACATCAGCGACCATAAGGTATAACCTCGTAAGGTTATTCCCTATAAACTATGGTCACCTAAAGTGCTTGGTCGGATCCTAATGATCGACCAAACGGGTCAGGTTCGAAAGTATAAGCGATTGTTTAGATCGCTTACCTTACGACCCTAAATAAGCACTAAACTAAAAGTGACGAGCTAAGCATGTTAAAACATGCTTAACTAAGTTTAGAAAACAGGTTTGGTATCAAAACAAATGGTCTTGATACCCACAAGTAGTTTGGTTACAAAATACGCAAGAATACGTATTCTGACCGAAACTACGGCTCGTCACTGAGCCTAGATAACGTGGTAATCAGTAGGTATAGTCACTAGGGACTATAACCATCGTGATCACGCTCACGTTATGAAGTTCAAACGAACTTCGCATCGACCATAAACTGGTCAATGCAGAAAGTCAAACAAGTTCGACTTTCGGACTCGAAAAGCAATAAAAGAACGAAGGAACACTTACGAAGGGTCCCCGAATGCTAATCTAGATCAAAATAGCTCAGGTATGAAACAAAGGTTTCAACTTAGAGCACAAATGATCAGATTCTAGTGAGAAATGAAGTTGGGGTATGTGGGTATTTATAGTAAATGGACAACCGTTAGGATCATTTCTTGGAAAAGGGGGCACGATCTAAGCCGTACACTTGTTGGAAAGTTGTGGTAACTCATTTGCCATCCACCATAAGAGTTTGACACTTGGCACTTGGCCTTTGGAGAGTGTTAAGGGCTGTTAAAAGCTAAAAAAAAAACGTTTTGCTGCATCTGGCCCCTGTTTACGGACCTAGTTTGGCAGATTTACAGTTTCAGTCCCTGCAACCTCAAAACTTGGTTTTCGATGAGTTTTTTTTGACACGTTTAAGCCCCGTTAACCCCATTTCAAAGATCTAAAATGAAGTTAAAGTATAGGGAACTTAAAATTTGTTCAAAAATATCTCGGGTGTCGGTTCGTTTAGCCGTACGGTTACGTTGTTCGGTTAATTACGACGGAATGCGCATAAGCGCGAAAAATGATCCAAATGACGTGACGAATGGATTTTTCTTATGCCAAACACTAAAATAAAATATTTTAGTGCTTACATAAATTTTTGGATGTCCGGATGTATTCAGAACGTAAGTTATGCGCGAAAATGCAAACTTGTGCACTTTTTGACGCTTTTTGTCCCTGAATGACCCCAAAAGTTTATTTTAGCATACCGAACCCCTCAAAGCCTATTTCTAAGCTATGTAAAGGATATTTATGGTATGTTTAACTTATGGTCATGTTCCGGAATGTCTGTTACAGTTCAAATTGGCATACTTTCGCAGTTTGTCAAGTTTAGTCCCTGTAAGCGAATTAACTTGTTTTTGCCATACCAAAGCCTTCAAAACTTATTTCTAAGTTATGTAAAGGTCATTTAAGGTATGTTAAGCCTATGTCACTATTCCGGAGTGTTTGTTGCATTAAACTGGTTATATTTATGCATTGGTGCGCGTATAACCTTCCAGAAAGCGATTTAGAGTTTGGAATTGAACAAAAATTGATATGTGCAAATGATACACATATTTTTACAAATCCCAAGTATGAAATATAATATTTTATTGGTTCGGTATTTGTTTGATGGCCGTGGAGGCACAGGTGTTACATTTATGATCAGGTTATAAAGTTCAAAATACTTTATTTATTATATAAAATCAGTAGCAATTGGATTGGTGTCAAAATATTATGTAGAATTCATTTTATGAACGAAAAGGGTATAATCGGTATTTACCGAATCGAGGCCATAACCGTAGGTTATGAGCAGGTTAAAAATAATTAAAAATCTTCAAAAATTCCAAAATATTATATTATATCAGTGGGTAAAAGGTTTGGTGTCGAAAATTGGGTTTAGATAGGATTTATGCTAATTGTGCCGTTTAATTACTAAAAGGCGTTATAATTACGCTAATGAGCATAACTCCTAATCTAGACCTCCAACTGATGTGAAATTTTAGGGACATGTTTATAATTCAGTAGCAAAGATTTATGTCCTTTCACATTTCTAAAATTCTCGTTTTATGGTCAAAAGGGCATATTGGTCAACATTAGGCATTTAACGGAAACTTGTAAACGAATCGGACAATCAACGATCCAACCACAGAGGGTTATACTATCATGTAACCTGGTCCTAAGGAAACTCTAAGGCATATCCAAACCCTTCTAAATCGGGTCAGAACTGAAGTCAAAGCAAAAGCCAAAGTTTTGCGACTTTCGGTTCCGAACCGGGTCTAAACAGAAAATTGTCGGGTCGAACATGCTTAGACATGTTCTTACATTAATTACTAAGTTATAAGAGTAATAAAACAGGTTGCAAAGCTTCTACATTGTTAATTATGTTTTAAATCGCAAATTAGGATCCTGTTGACTTTTTATAAACAACTTTGACCCGACATTTGATCTAGTTAGAACGGGAATCAGAGGGTGCCCTTTTAAGGGTTTATTGCCCACACAATTACCAACTTATAACTACTTTCAATTCGACTAATCACTGGACCATTAGTGATTAATCACTAAGTCAACCGTTAATTACGATGGTTTGACTTTTAAGCTAAAACTAAGCAAAAAGTTAATCAAGGAAGGTTAAGCAAACTTACAAGAGTCCTATGAACGACCAGAGATCACTTGAGAGAAGTCTTGAGCTCCAGAAATGATCAGGAATGCAAGAATGAAGGTGTGAAGAATTGTTGCAACATCATGGCCTTATATAGTGATTTAAACACCATAGATTGTTGACATCTAAGTCTACAACTAACCACAATTCATCCACAAGTGTCCCTAGTGGTCTAGGGGTTGCTTAGGGGTCGCCCATGAAGTGAAACAAGTGATTAAAGTCGGTTTATGCGTGAAATTTGGCTGCTGTCAAACTTTTTTGTATCTGGGCGGGCAAGGCGGCCCGCATAAAGGTGTTGATGGGCCTTACGCGGCCCGCTTGGGCTCTCTGATCAGACAAAAAAGTTTTCAAGTTGTTGCATCTCGTCTCTTGGCCTTTCGAAAGGTCAATTAAGTTTATTTCTTGCAATTTGAACCCTCTAATTTGACATATAAGGGCTTCAAGATATTTACCCACTTTGTTAAATCCTCGGTTAACTTTATTGTTACCCGAAAGGTCCTAACTTTCAACGTTGACGCTTTAACCCCTCGCATGCGAATTTGATCATAACTTTCTCATACGATAACGAAACTTTATGAAATTTATATCGTGCATTCTAGTGAGCATACTTAACCGTTACAAAGCTTTGGGCTTGTCAAAAGGTCACTCAGAGGTATAACTTAAACATGTTGACACATTTAACCCCTGTAGTTTGTAATCTCTCACTTTTAGCCTCGTATGATCCATGATTTATTCGTCTGATGGTATCAACGTCATGTAGGATTATTGTAAAGTATATTTATTCATTGTTGACATTTTGAACTCGTATATTCACATACTTTCCATGTTTGTCAACTTTAGTCCCTCAAGAACATTCTTTCTCACGTTCAAGCTTATGACACGTGTCAATACATTATAGGACGTGAATTTTCGAGGTGTTACATCCTCACCCCCTCAAAATAAATCTCGACCTCGAGATTTGTTAAAGTAAAGGAAGTAATTTATGCCTTATATTGGGCTTAATCTTCCCCAGTACCTTTGAGCCTCTAAGGTATTCCAATTGACCCTTATAATAGGTACATGTATCTTTTTGGAGCTTCTAATCCTGTCGATCCTTAATCAACACAGGTTGCTCATCATATCATAGATATGTATATCATTATGTGATAGTGCTTCTTGGCTTATTGGCGAGACACCTCCTTCAGTCACTAGTGTGCAATGTATTGCGAGCTCTGCCAAGATCCTTAAATAGGTTTTAGCTTATAAGCTACTTGATCTTGATACATTCGATTTCCTTCGAATGATTCTATATTTTCAGAGCTTAACTAGCCTGAAAATTTAACAATTTGGTACACCCTTCCTGGGTGATATCCTTTGTTGAACTTTATTCTTTAACAATAATTTAGGAGGGTTGCTACTATCATTAATTCTTGATTTTCTGCCGAATACTGGCAACTTACAGATCCTTATAAGTGGACTTCCCATAGTCTCGTCCATCCGATGGATGTTTTAATATCTCATCTATACAAGGTCTCCAAGGGAGCAGCCTTGTTGCTTACATATCAACTATTATAGAAAAGCTTATCTTAAGGTGAGATGGTTATTCCAACCACTGCTTAACTAACTTTAAGGAATAGCTAATCCTTGTCGTTAGTCGAACAAATCGACGATCCTGGCCAGCTGATGGCGATTCTCAATCGTTGCCTAATTAGGGTTGCGGTAAACAATGCATAAGCAAAATGAACCGTCTTTCATACTTAACTATACCGAATTCTCAGGATATTGAGTTAAGCTATATGAATCTATATCTTAAAATTTACTTAATCAGGGTTTCGGTTATTCCATAATCAACATGGAGTTCTTACAAGACTCTAACCCAAAGCGGGATGTAAATCTTAACTCTACTTGCCTTTCAGGAGGTAAACAGGGTAGTCTTAGGAGAAGATAATCAAGATACAAGGAGGTTACAAGGATTTTCCAAATCTCAGGTTCTAGTTCATCCATCCTTACCACGAGTCCACGGATTTCTTAATCAGAGACACTTACTTAGACAATTCCATTCTGGATATCATCTTTGAATACCATTAGTTGACTTTAATACCGTATGACCATTAGAATATCTTTGTGGTTCCATGCATTAAACCTCCATACTGATCAGGCATGGAAGCAATCTATGGAACATATTAAGATACACCAATCCTGATATGGCGCTTTTGTCATACCATCTGGTATTCGTAATCGATGGAGATCAAAGAGATATCAATTTCATTTGAATGCATTTATCTGGAAAGAGAGTACATTAGAATTTTATGACTGAAGATTTCTGACAGGAACAGAAGAAATAGTTCCTGTGAATTTTCTACCTGTAAGTTTTACCTTACACTTAATATATATAGGGTTCTCATGGAAGACTTTAAGAGTTTGTTATACTCGATATTGGTTCATAACACCAATAAAACAATTTCTTAGTTGCAATCCAATAACTGCTATTCTTCATCCTGATGGCCTTAACATATACTAACCATGGTATCAATCGACCATACAGGATAATATAGTACTAACATTCTTAATGAATGTCACTTAGTATATATATCCATTATATTTAGCCTAGGTCACAAAAGACCATCATGGCAGTTAAGGGTTGGACCTAGTCCATCACCTTTTTGACAGGGGATCAGAATGTCACATCTGTCTTTATTATATTGATGAATTTGGATAGCTTGAAAGCTTGCCATAAGGATATCAGAAAAGAGTGATTCCTAATAGATATAAAATATCAATCTAAGGTTTGCTGGAGTATTCTCTAATGTATCATCAGCCAATTTCTATCTCGCGTTATATGACCGGAGTCCTAGTCAGGCGGAGACAACAGTTCTCAACATTTATTATTCATTATAGAATCATATGTGCCAGTATCAAATAAATTTATGCATGAACTTCTTGATAAAGGAAGGTACCTGCTATATCGTCATCATTCTGCATCATCTCCTGGTTGTTCCTCTGGAAGTCTCATGCATTGGTTCCCTTGGCCTCTCCAGGCTTCCTTATAAGTTTTGGGCAGTTGGTCTTGATGTGCCCTTCCTCGTTACAATTGTAACATGTCGCGTTCTTCAACTCCTTGCAATCTAAAGTTTTGTGACCCTTGGTCTTGCAAATTCCACACACTTTAGCACTTGGGTCAATCGTACATTTTCCAGAATGTTGTTTTCTGCAGTTACTGCATTTGGGCTTGTTATTGAACTGACTCGAGTTTTTCCTAAACTCGGAATCTTTCTTATGCTCAGAACTTCCCTTCTTCTTCTTGTCCGATCGATGAGAGTTCTCCTCCTCTCTTTCACGCTTTCCATCTTCAGAGGCTTTGGCAGCCTTGTTTCTGACCACATCGAGTGTGAGAGATAGTGACAGATCTGCCGCTGACCTGAAAGTAGTAGGTCTCGATGCTTTCACACTTGCCTTTATTTATGGGGCTAGACCCCCAATAAAGCGAGCTATTCGCTTTGGTTCCGGTGTGATCAAGTAAGGAACCAACCGAGACATGGTATTGAAACTTGTAAGATATGTCTGACAATCTAGGTTCTTCATGACCAATGTCAAGAATTCAGTCTCGATTTTCTCAACCTCATGTTGAGGACAGTAATTTTCTTTGATAAGAGCAGTAAACTGATCCCATGTCAGATTATATAACGGGGTCTTCCCCGTAGCTTGGATTAGTGACCTCCACCAAGCTAGAGCTTCTCCTTTAAAAGATTGTGAAACAAACTTCACAATGTCTTGCTCTGCACATCCACTAATATCAACAACAGTGTCCATCTCATCGAGCCATGTCATGCAGTCGATGGCTCCTTTTTCTCCTGTGAAGTCTCTGGGCTTGTAGGAGACAAAATATTTATATGAACAGGTTTTAACATGTGGCTCTTCGTTAAGCACAACCTGTCTAGACGGAACACTCCTCTGATTTGACGAGTTATGAACATCGTCTTCCTTTGACTCATGTGATTTAGAAGAGGGCTTACTATGAGCCACAGATAGAGTCTTAGAGCGGGTATCATATGTTTCATTATACTGTCTGTCAAGAGCTCGAGTAACAGCATCATCTATTAATGCCTGTAGTTCCGCTCCAGTTATATTAATCCTGGTAGCATCATTGTTCACCTTCAGGTGGCTGTTAACTTCATCTGATCCAGCCATGTAGCTTGATTGCTACATAAATATTGACAATGATTTACTCAAAGGTTATTATGAAATTATCATTTATGATGATTTATTAACCATGGTAATATAAACCATATAGGTTAATTCGTTAATTTTTATTAGTATTTTCATTATAATTTATCCTAGTATATAAGACATTAAGGATATTAAAGTGGCACAATGGCCTTGTCACGAGGACAAATTTGAATTTATAAGCCATGATCGTTTGGGATCGAGGCATTTAAGGTTTTAGCATAGTCGGTTCCTTTGCTTGACAGAGAGTCGAAGACTACAACTGCCTTTTGTCTTTTAGGACAATAGATATAGCCCGTGGGCATTTCCCTTCTGATGGATGTTTATGATATGATCATCTTTTCAGATGCTATTAGTCAAGATCGTTTGGAACATACCGACTATTATGCTTGGACATGGTCCAACATTTTTAGGCAGGAGGTCAAAAACCACCACTGTCGTTGGCTTATCGGACAACAAGTTTAGCCCGTAGGCACTTCATCACTAAAGGATGTTTATAATATGATCATCTTATAGGATGACATAAGCCATGATTTCTAGATCATTAGGCCAAATCAGGAAATTTTTTAAAAAAATTTCCAATATAGGGATGACTATTGTGATTTTCTCAGATCATTTTTGTCAAGAGTGCTAACACGTTCTTAGGTGTTAACAATATGATCATCTTTATTTGATGATCTAAGCCATGATTTCTAAATCACTAGGCTAGACAAGTAAATTGAAAAATCAATATAATGATGACTGTTGTGATTTTCTCGAATCACATTTGTCAAGAGTGCTAACACGTTCTTAGGTGTTAACAAGGATTTGAATCTCTTGAATAGGTTTCACCATCTTGGCCACGTCTGAAATGACATGTAGGCTAGGTTTCACCTCTTAGATTCTTTTTAATATGTATACTGGTAGGAAAGGGATGATATTTATTTTATTCGGGATTTTTATCATAAATCCTAATTTATAAGTTAATAATGGCACAAATGGCCTAGTCACGTAGACAAGTTTAATTTATGAGCCCAGATTTTATGAAATCGAGGCATTAAGGTTTGAATCAAAGTTCATTACCTTTTCTTGACAGGGAGTTATAGGCTACGTCTGTCTTTAGTCTCAGAGGACGTTAATTATAGCCCGTAGGCACTTCCCTTCTAAGGGATGCTATTTTCCATTTATTTCATATTTCATGTTTAGAATGAAAACTTAATTTAATCAATCCATTATATGAAAATAAAAGTACAGAGTTTCCCTACGAGGGTCTTTGAAAGGAATAATGTGTCCTCGAAGGGACTGAAAGGTAAATATGTCCTTATAAAGACTATTAAGGAAACGATCTTTAGTAAGAGGAGTTTCTTCTTCATTTTATTTCTGAATGTTCTCTCCCTGGATGCTCGTTTCATTCTAGCCGCGGTACGAAGCTCAGCCTTTCTAGGCTCCGGATGTGGAGAACTTCTAATACGGCTTCTTCGCTTGGCGACGTATCCAATATATATAAGAAATTTGAAAGCAATAGTTTTCAGATTAGGATCGAGAGCATTCCTATGTTAAGTCTAGACTCAGAAGGTCAAGGAATGTGCTACTGTGTCATTGAGATTAAACACATAAGGCTAGTGTTTAATTCACTCAATGTTGGCTCTGATACCAACCTGTCACACGCCGATATTTCCACGTATTACCGGTGGGGAGTATCGTGATGTAGTTGATATCATCATAGTCAAACAACACAATATATAAATGCACAGCGGAAGAAAAAGATAAATATATTACATTCCGAATATAAAGTAATGTCAAAGTATTACAACGGAAGGTAAAGGATCCTCAGGTGGATCAAATAAAAGAAAACTGTTCAACAGACTTTAGGCATCTAGAACTTGCAAGATCCCCTATTGACGCCCTGAGCTCCCAGCCAATTACGTACAGTACCTGCCACTTAACCTTTTTGGAAAATACGTCAGTTTACACTGGTAAATACAATTTAACTGACTCATTTTGAAAAGAGTTTGAAAATTGATTTGAATGCACGTGGCACAAAAATATCTTTTATAATTTGATTAAAATGCACGTGGCAAAATTAATCTTTTATACTTGGGACAATTTTATTAATAAAGATCTTGTATCCGATTTACATGGTTGTCCAACATTTAGGGCCGGTGATTATACAATACAAGCCGGTCAAGATTAATCGACACACCATAATATAACTCACAAGAAGACATCCTTACGAGTGAGTATATCTTTTACATACGCAACAGGAGGTGTTATGCCTACACCTTGTGCTTAAGTTATGGCCATTCACTTATTAAATGAGCCAAGGATATCCAGGACACGGTCATTAACCCCTAAAGTTATTTGTTATCAATCAATACAGATTAAAACGGGATTATGCAATTTAATCATCTCCGATTAAAAGGTTTCTACACCCGACCAAGCGGTATTTTTATAATACCGTATCCCAAGCCCGTATAAGGGAAAATAAGTTAAAAGTATTTACCTGAGCTAGCTCCTGTCTTAAATAGCAAGAATTTTAATAAGTCAGCCGTATTCACTTAAGTAAGCGTATGTACAATTTACCGGAAGGCTCTAGTCTGGAATGATGGTATAAATAACCAATTAGAATACTAACGGGTCTTTAATTAAGCCTAAACTTAGACCGGTTAGTTTTAAGGAATTATACGGTTCAACCGCATGATTAAGCGAAGACCGGAATAGAATGTGTTTTAGACCCAACAAGTATGAAGACTTGTATAAAATGGGTAAACTAAATACATTTTCGATTTTGAAATGAAAATGATAAGGTTTGACCCGTTTCGGCTAATTTATGCAAACTAGTTACATAAACCGAACCGAACGCGCAAGAGGCGTATCGGGTAACCATATGGGTCCTAAACAGGTTTCTTAAGTTAATATGCATTATACATGTTGTGATATCAGTAGGATACCTTCCATTATGCCCAAAACGAGTTTAATTTCAATATAAGCCCCGTAGGGGTATTTTGGTCATTTAAAAGATTATAAAAGAGATTAAATGAAGTTCTGAGATTCGGGTCCGAATACATTAGTAAAATAACTTATTTTAATAGGTCATATCAGTTGGTAATAGGTCTTATATGACAAAATGGTTTTAAACCCAAACTGTGCGTTTAATAAGCGTAAACAACCATTTTAAGCGATTTCCGGGTTATACCGGAAATCTGAGTTTAATGATCAGGTTATAAAGTTCAAAATACTTTATTTATTATATAAAATCAGTAGCAATTGGATTGGTGTCAAAATATTATGTAGAATTCATATTATGAACGAAAAGGGTATAATCGGTATTTACCGAATCGAGGCCATAACCGTAGGTTATGAGCAGGTTAAAAATAATTAAAAATCTTCAAAAATTCCAAAATATTATATTATATCAGTGGGTAAAAGGTTTGGTGTCGAAAATTGGGTTTAGATAGGCTATATGCTAATTGCGCCGTTTAATTACTAAAAGGCGTTATAATTACGCTAATGAGCATAACTCCTAATCTAGACCTCCAACTGATGTGAAATTTTAGGGACATGTTTATAATTCAGTAGCAAAGATTTATGTCCTTTCACATTTCTAAAATTCTCGTTTTATGGTCAAAAGGGCATATTGGTCAACATTAGGCATTTAACGGAAACTTGTAAACGAATCGGACAATCAACGATCCAACCACAGAGGGTTATACTATCATGTAACCTGGTCCTAAGGAAACTCTAAGGCATTTCCAAACCCTTCTAAATTGGGTCAGAACTGAAGTCAAAGCAAAAGCCAAAGTTTTGCGACTTTCGGTTCCGAACCGGGTCTAAACAGAAAATTGTCGGGTCGAACATGCTTAGACATGTTCTTACATTAATTACTAAGTTATAAGAGTAATAAAACAGGTTGCAAAGCTTCTACATTGTTAATTATGTTTTAAATCGCAAATTAGGATCCTGTTGACTTTTTATAAACAACTTTGACCCGACATTTGATCTAGTTAGAACGGGAATCAGAGGGTGCCCTTTTAAGGGTTTATTGCCCACACAATTACCAACTTATAACTACTTTCAATTCGACTAATCACTGGACCATTAGTGATTAATCGCTAAGTCAACGTTAATTACGACGGTTTGACTTTTAAGCTAAAACTAAGCAAAAACTTAATCAAGGAAGGTTAAGCAAACTTACAAGAGTCCTATGAACGACCAGAGATCACTTGAGAGAAGTCTTGAGCTCCAGAAATGATCAGGAATGCAAGAATGAAGGTGTGAAGAATTGTTGCAACATCATGGCCTTATATAGTGATTTAAACACCATAGATTGTTGACATCTAAGTCTACAACTGACCACAATTCATCCACAAGTGTCCCTAGTGGTCTAGGGGTCGCGCATGAAGTGAAACAAGTGATTAAAGTCGGTTTATGCGCGAAATTTGGATGCTGTCAAACTTTTCTGTATCTGGGCGGGCCAGGCGGCCCGCGTAAAGGTGTTGATGGGCCTTACGCGGCCCGCTTGGGCTCTCTGATAAGACAAAAACGTTTTCAAGTTGTTGCATCTCGTCTCTTGGCCTTTCGAAAGGTCAATTAAGTTTATTTCTTGCAATTTGAACCCTCTAATTTGACATATAAGGGCTTCAAGATATTTACCCACTTTGTTAAGTCCTTGGTTAACTTTATTGTTACTCGAAAGGTCCTAACTTTCAACGTTGACGCTTTAACCCCTCGCATGCGAATTTGATCATAACTTTCTTATACGATAACGAAACTTTATGAAATTTATATCGTGCATTTTAGTGAGCATACTTAACCGTTACAAAGCTTCGGGCTTGTCAAAAGGTCGCTCAGAGGTATAACTTAAACATGTTGACACATTTAACCCCTGTAGTTTGTAATCTCTCACTTTTAGCCTCGTATGATCCATGATTTATTCGTCTGATGGTATCAACGTCATGTAGGGTTATTGTTAAGTATATTTATTCATTGTTGACATTTTGAACTCGTATATTCACATACTTTCCATGTTTGTCAACTTTAGTCCCTCAAGAACATTCTTTCTCACGTTCAAGCTTATGAAACGTGTCAATACATTATAGGACGTGAATTTTCGAGGTGTTACACAATCCTGGCGTCACCCACACCAATCCTGAATGCCCTTCCACAAGCACCACTACCAGTGTTGTTACAATCACGTGGATTTCCCAATACTGTTATCGTTCCCTTGGTTATTGACATTTTGACTTAACGATAGTCGATCCTTGTCGAGGTCACCCATGTTTCCATACTGTAGGCTACGATTATGAGTATGTTGATGTCGCCATGACTGTTGCCTCTCATGCCATTGCTTGAAACGGAGACAGGGTCCATCTTGTCACATGTTCGTGCCACGTCCTAAGGCGCTACTCCTTGTGTTGGCAGTTACACATTCCACACCATGGTCAGTTGTCATCGTTTATGTCCCGATTATTCCGTAGGAGTGGACCCCCATGAGTCGCTGCAAGTTGTTTGAGTAATACACAGTATGTTGCGGGAGTGTTGCAGAAGTGATCACACTTCGGGATTTAAGACGTCAATACATGAGTTCCAGCAAACGAAGAGGAGTAAGAAAGGTATCGATCAATCATTCGACGCTGGGACATCCAACTCAGGGACATTCGTATAAGCACCTAACATTCTACACAGTTCGCTAGGCGTTCAGATGGGTGTTCAGGTAATACTCGATAGCATCGAGATTCGAAAGGATCTAGAGATGAATGAAAAGTTCACATTTGAGTAGGGGACATTCACTGCTATGACCCCTATATATTTGTTATGTTTCAGATCGGTCAAATAACGGAACGGAACCCCTTTTCCACTTGTCAAGGCTCACTAGGACTCGCATGCGCCCCACATTATTATTATGTGTGCACCCACAATAATATTGCGATTTGCATGCTCATCTCAGTTCCTCCTAACTTATGTCAAATGGTTCCTCAAACTCAGATGTCAAACGGAGGTCGTCAAGGTAATAAGATCACAAAAATCCAAGGACTATGGCATACTATCAATGCATCATAAGGTAAGCAAGCAATCCATGCCATCATGCTATAGTGACGAGTGTGTGTTCGTATGTTTCGTCATAAACAAATGTGTACTAGTCACGTAATGTATGCAATAAGTAAGAAAGACGAACCTTGCAATCTGGAGCTGAGTGTCATGGTCGTATTCGCGTTTTCAGAACTGTTCGGTTATAGTTTGGTTTTATAAAAACGTTTTTCCCCTTTTTAAAACCAAGTTCACTATAACCAATGGCTCTGATACCAATCTGTCACACCCCCAAAATACCACAAGCAGAAAACCCCCGCGGGGCGTGTGACGTACCAGGATCTAGCCACCAATCACATTGAACTAGTAATTATAAATAAATAAAACTTTCATTTATTATTGATAAAAGTGTTACAAAACATTATTTAACATTCAGCGGAAGCATAATACATTAATTATGAAATTCATAAACCAAGTGTGTGAAAGCCATTAGATTCGTCTCGCGTTTCCATGTATCTCGACCCATGACCACTCCAGCATCCCAGACAGCAAGTTCCAACAATATGCACCTAAAGGCCTGCAAGGCATGTAACAACGAGTCAACAACAAAGTTGAGCGAGTTCACAGTTGGTGTTAATTTTAAAGTTGTTCAAAACCATGAGTTCATTTGTAAACCATAAGTTAATCCGTTTCCTTGTTTCCCAAACCATGTCCATAACCAGTGGGGGCTTCCCATGTGAACCACTAGACCGTTACCATATCGACAACTGACGAACAATAGTTGTGCCCTACGTCAATGTCTATCATCATTGACTAAGTGCCCAGATCCATTAGTACACGCCCGTCCGATCGGCACGGTGTGAGGCTTGTCAACCCTAATAGCGCTATTAACTAATGACCCGCTTGCCATTGGCCCGGAGATTAAGTCGATATAAAAATGAGGGACTTCATAATAGAGTTTTGTCTAGTAAGTTAAGGTTGTTGTCCTACACAAGGAGGACGAACGTACGTATTCTACCCAAGGAGAATACGCAGGATTAATATTGGCATCCTACCCATGGAGGATGGAGGTACATATCCTACCCAAGGAGGATATGCAGGTTCCGTTTTAGTTCTTTAACCCATTCCCAACCACCGGGAATCCCATGCCTTAGAAAGTGTGTGAATTCACCTTGGTTTGCTCGGCAGGGTTAGTTATATCATCCAATTCAATCAACCGTCCCTAATGTAGTTATCACAAAATAATAAGTTTGGTTTGCACAATTATTTACATGTCTTTGCACATAAGTCAACAAATAAAGTCACGTTTACACCATAATCCATGTCGGGTAATTTTGGTTATCCTTTCCGCGCATATACACTTATAACTAGAAATCATACCACCTAGTTATCCAGAACACTATGCATCATATATTACACATACACTGTTTTGTCAAGTCTAGTGCAGCCCAATTAGGTTCCGGCCCACATCAACTACTCGGCCCAGCTAATAATCAAATTTCCAATTAACAATCTATTGGTGAGTGTGTGTGGTTCAGCTAGTAAGTATGGCCCATCATCACAAACATCCCAAACGATATCTTGTTCGATGTTGTTACCCGGCCCAAACATATCCTGGCCCATACCCACTATGCAGTTATGTTCATCTTGCGGCCAAGCAGCACAGGCCCAAGCATAATGTTGTGTAAAGCCCAATTAGCATGAATTAATAACAAGCAAAGTCCTCCCCAAGTAACCGGCCCACATGTTTGTGCGATCCAACCATGACCCGTAACCATCCCAAGTTTCCGTAACTCCCAAAGATTACAAACAATCAGTTACTCAATTAACATAATTATCAACACACATACTCATCCTTATCCAATCAATCTATTGCTTATTCCTATGCCACAATCCCAACATACTCCGACAATTCCGTGTAGGCTCATAACCCATCAATTCAAGCAACCTAGTATAGTAATGATTTCAATCATTATCCCTTTTGAATTTCTAAGACCTGATCATTATTCTATTCCACAAGTTTTATCCATAACATAATGAAAACATCACATAATATGGAAATTCTAAAATCAAACTAACAATTCATCAACATGCTCCTAATAATACAATCTGTTCACACATAGTTTACACAATTCGGTCATATGTTCAATTAAAGAAATTGTGTGGTTCAATAAAATCAGTAGTTATACGTGATCACTTTAATTGTTTGTCAATACATTCATGTAAAAACAATCATTTGCACATGGGATTCCATTAAGGGTCATATTAAGTCATGATAAATTTGTCGGCCACTAATTTAAAAAGGTTGGACTATACATGGCCCAATATATTTTAACCACCTTAATTACTAATTAATCAGTAATATGCATCCATCAACAACATCACTCATCACAACTTATGCACATAATTCATATTGTTAATATTGTGGCTCTAACATGAAGGAATCCTGATTTGTTTATAGTTACAAACATTACAATCCAACACATATTCATGAATCTCAATACAACCAACTAATATAAATCATATGTTGGAAAACATACCGATCCAAGAACTATAGGCAGAGGAGAAGGTCACGAGGGGGGTATCTTCTCTCGTGCGTGTTCTTGAGAGAGGAGAGTAGGGTTTGTTTTGATTTTTAGTTTATGATAAACAATTCCAATAATCATGCAATATCTAATAGACTTTGAGGGGGCGGTTCCTGTTTGGCCGACATGGGCTCAAGCCCAAGTAATTGGACTATCACAACAAAAGGTAAAGGGTTGTTAAAGGTAATGGGTTATCACAGTGGGCCGATTTTAAACTAACTGGATTCTATTGGGCTACGAGGGTTTAGGGTGCGGCTCACTCGAACAAATAACACTAATGATGTGGCCCAATACAATTGCAGCCCAAAAACATAAATATACAGTTACACACGAGCATGGAACGTAAAACACTTGAAAGAGGAATAACGAGGAGTTAAGATCACGAGATTTAAAAGTTACAAACCTTGAGAGTTCGGGTTGTCACAGAGACTAGCTGAGTATTCAGTCTGAGAGATTGGGGAGTTAGTCTGAGAGACTAGCTGGGTATTCAGTCTGAGAGACTGGAGAGTTAGTCTGAGAGACTAGCTGGGTAGTGCAGTCTGAGAGACTGGGTAGTCTGAGAGACTAGTTGGGGCAGTCTGTGAGACTGGGAGGTTTAGTTTGAGAGACTGGGTAATTCAGTTTGGGGAACTGGGAAGTTTAGTCTGAGAGACTAGGGAGTTTCAGTCTAAGAGGCTGGGTGTTTCAGTCTAAGAGACTATGTGTTTTCACTCTGAGAGACTGGGTGTTTCAGTCTGAGAGACTAGGTGTTTTCAGTCTGAGAGACTGGGTGTTTCAGTCTGAGAGACTGGATGTTTTCAGTCTGAGAGACTGGGTGTTTCAGTCTGAGAGACTGGGTGTTTTCAGTCTGAGAGATTGGGTGTTTCAGTCTGAGAGACTGGGTGTTTCAGTCTAAGAGACTGGGTGTTTTAGTCTGAGAGACTGGGTGTTTTCAGTCTGAGAGACTGGGTGTTTTCAGTCTGAGAGATTGGGTGTTTCAGTCTAAGAGACTGGGTGTTTTAGTCTGAGAGACTGGGTGTTTAGTCTGGGAGGCTGGGTAGATTAGTCTGGGAGACTGGGTGATTAGTCTGGGAGACTAGGTGGGTTAGTCTGGGAGATTAGGAAGGATAGAAAGTTTCATGAAGAATAATGTGAATACATGATTACATGATAAATTACCTTTGTTTGCATACACTAAGTGTTATTGATTACTATGGATATACATGCTATGACTATTATGTATCGACACACATGTCGCCTTCTTTAGAAAGCGAGTTATCAGACATTGATAACCCTACAGCCACCACCACAGATAATGAGATTGCACCTACGCCGGGGATATTCACATCAGACACTGAGAGTGATCCTGATATGCTGACCGAGGACGAGGACGACTTCCAACCGTCTACGCTACCCGACTTTGGTGACGATTTACCCTTGCCGATGGCTTCCTTGACGAGGATCTTTTGTCATCCTAGTTTCAGTCCATGACCACCTCATCACTGGTCATCCCGATAGTGAGCATACTATGGCTCCGATCCTCGACGATGCGCCTCCTGTGGACATTCCTTCCGAAGGTTGGCTACTCGACGAACAATTGATGATGACGTTGACATGTTTATTGATGGTCCTCCTGCTGACGCCCATGATGATAGAAAATTAGACGAGAACGTTGTTACTTCTTGAGACCCCTGTTATCAAGCTATCCCTTGAATCTAGTATACACTCGATTTCAGACTCCTTTGAGTCTGCGACATTTTCAGCTTTACAGGCGGTTAGGTTACCGCTTTTTGCTACTGATTTGGACGACGACGCCGCTATGACTGCTGCACCATCACCTGCTCGAGACCCCATACCTTTACACGACCAAGAACCTACTCCTGAGACAGCTCCAGTTCCTTTTGAGCCAGCTTGATGTTGCACCTGCTGATCCTACACCCTTGCTTGATCATGACCCTATTTCTTTTGGTTTAATAGACATTGCACCCCTTATATCTGACCCAGTACCTGCACCTGATGATCTTCTCTTTTGTTGGGACGTTTGTTCCTGCACCTGCACCCGATGATATTGCTCCTATGGAGACCGACGTCCATTGCACCGGCATGCCTATTGCTCCCTTTCAGGACATACCCACACCCCTGAAAAGTACTTCAGGTCAGCACCCACATGACAATCCTTTTGCTACAGCAACATTTTCCCTGACCTCACAGGCCGCACCGTTTGCTACTTTCAGCTCTACATCGCTGGACGAGCCATTTCGATGGTTCCTATAATACACTATGCTGATTTCAGGCCCCTGCAACCCCTCACATTATGGAGGCCATACACAGAATGAGTTGCTCCTGTTACATCAGCTACAGTTTGAGGATTATAAGTCGCAGAATGTTGGAGTTTGAGCTGACCCCACGTCCTCCACCCTGTCTATTACCAGTATACTTTGATCCTCCACATTCACCGAAGGTTCCTTTTGCATGCTCGCCTGCTGCTATTACATCTTTTCCAGGTTTTTGAGGCTCGTTTCTTTATTGGCGAGCAGCAGATCAGTTAACTACTTCGAAGTATATATAAGCTCGAGGAGGAGTTCACGCATGTTAGCAGTTTACTTTTCTTTCCTCCTCCACCTCAGTCACCAGTATAGTTGGTTTCTGGATTATGCGGATTGCATTACATTTGGGTAAAGACACTAATGATAAGCCGATATTGTGGAGACTTTTGAAGACCACATCTGACTACGTAATTTTGATACACTGATATACTTGTTGGACAAGGGTATGGTGACCCTGTGTCCCTCTTGATGTGATACATTTTGTAAGACAATGCAATTGTGGTCGGAGAATAATGAGAGCCCAATCATCATTAAACAAGTGACAATACTTTGTGACCAATAACCAATGAAAGCTCAGTCGCTATGTCTTCGTTAAGCACGTTGTTGATCTATATGTGTGTGCTATAATTATAACACTACGTGCTTGCTTGCTATGCTCTTATTAAATATAATTCCTAAATTACTTGGTTATGCTATGATTATGTTATTGCTTGATTGGTTGATCATAAAAAAATCAAATACGTGTATGTACATATGACCTCTTAACAACTATATGCACTCCCTGAACAAATACAACCTGACCTAACTAATCTTCTTCTTAGAAGATGTCGATACAAGGGAACATCGCTACCAACAACCCTCTGCCGGCGACAGCGGCAGAACTACAAGAGCACATCTCACAGGCCATTGCACAGCTCGAGGCCCTTCGCTTCGAACGCAGCGAAGGCTGCACCTACAAGCAGTTCTTGGACCATAAATCACGAGAATTCGACAGCATTGAGGGTGCCTTAGCCTTCATGCACTGGGTTGAGAAGACGGATTCTGTTTTACGATTGAGCAAATGTGACCCAGAACATCAGGTCACGTACATAGCTGGACTATTTGTAGATGGGGCTCTGTCATGGTGGAACCTTCATGTTCAGACAATGGGCGAGACCACTGCGTATGCTTTGACGTGGGACGAACTGAAAGAACTGATGCATAAGAGATATTGCTCGAGGGCAGAAGTCCAGAAGTTGGAGACTGAACTATGGAACTTGAAAATGGAAGGACCAAAGATAGCTGAGTATGTGCAGAGATTTAACGATTTATCACAAGTTGCTACGCTCCTGGTGGGACCAGAGTTTAAGAGAGTCGAACGTTTCATAGGGGGATTGGCACCCCAGATTCTAAGCCTAGTAACAACATCTAAACCTTCAACGATCACCGAGGCTATCGACATAAGCGTGGCACTCACTGAAGAAGTGGTTAGACTAGGAAAATTTTCCATTATGGAAGAGAAAGAGGAGACTCCTGTAGAGTCATCTGGAGATAACAAGAGAAAGCTCACAAATTTCAAAAAGATTACTCGGGCGAGTAACAAGAAGAAGGCCAAAAAGGGAAAAGACTACATGGGTATCCTACCTAAGTGCGACAATTGTCTACGTTATCATGTCGGGCGATGTAAATATGGAAAATGTGATAACTGTGGCAAGAGGGGGCATCCTAAAGAAACTTGTAGGCAAGATGCTGAACATAGTAATGGAGGCCAAGATGGTAGCGAGAATCACGAAGGAAACAACGACAATGACAATTATCAAGGCAGAGCGAGTGACAGACAGAAACGTGCTCAAGGTTGTTTTAACTGTGGAAGCAAAAAGCATTTAAGAAAATATTGCCCTAAAACGATCTGACACAAGAATGAAAGCTCAACACCGGAGCTAGGGAGACATGCCAGGAATTCAAGCGTGGATATCGGTACGTCCCCTATTACTCAACGTTATGCATTTGTGCTGCCAGATACTATTGAAAATTTTAAGCTTCACATCTCTAGAGTTTGAGAGTATACTTGGTTTAGTAGCAAGTAAATTAGATAACCCGCACTCGATGGAACTAGCTAAGGGGAAGTTAGTGGAAGCCAACGCAGTAACTAGAAACGGCAAGATAGAACCCGGAGAGCGTAAGTTTACGCTTGATCTACTGCCAGTTGAGTTGGGAAGCTTCGACGAGGTAATTGGGATGGATTAATTACCGAGTGATCAAGCGGAGATTGATATCCGCATCCCGATGGCAAACGAAGAAATGATCGTGACTCATGAAGCAGGATACGCCTCTACAAATTACTAATTGCTGGAAGGAACGAAAGTTGTGGCGTAAAGGAAGTGTTGTTTTCTTGGCTCATGTCGGGGACAAGGGAGCCGAAGAACCAAAACTCGAAGATATTCCTGTGATAAGGAAATATCCTAAAGTCTTTCCCGAAAACTTGCCAGAATTATCTCCTCAACGACAAGACAAATTTTGCATCGATTTGATTCCAGGCGTCGCGCCTGCAATTAATGCACCCTAACGGCTTACACCTCCGGAGATGCAAGGATTGTTAGTGTAACCTCAGTAATTGATAGAGAAGGAAGATAACAGACCAAGTTTCCCGCTCTGGGGTAACCCCAGTTCTGCTCGTCAATAAGAAGGACGATATCTTTCATACGAACATCAAACTACCAGGAGCCGAACGAGCTAACCCACGAGAGTCGGTGACTCTTGCTAAGGATTAACGAATTACTTATTTAACTAACTGTGAGGATCCAACTACTATTTCACGACTGATCGATGATCGAGTGTCATTAGCTATGAATTCAAGAAGAAAGTATACCATGAAAAGTGTGGGAAAATAACTTGTTTTAAACGTACACAAAAATGATGTTTCCTACACAATGCACAAAACAGTTTTACACAGAATGCGAAACTCTGAGGATCTAGAAAACATGTACTTAGGACCTTTGGGAGCCCAGGTCCAAACTCGTAAAGGTTGCTTAGGAACCACATCGGTTAACTCAAGCAAACCCCATTATCATGATACATATGCTATTTCAGTTAACCAAACATAAAGTACTCAAATTTCTTTTGTTGAAATCTTCACTTTTGCTTCTAGCGAGTAGATGTTTGCATCTCTACTCCCCTTAATGGTAGTTGCATCACGTTGATTTTCTTCGCTGAGAGCGAACACACATTGGCTTCGAATACTTGGTCATTTCTCCATTTTAGCAAACATTCATTGTTTCATTACTTGAAAAACTCATATGATACGCATACACCATCTGCTACGCATGCGGTTTCATTTCAAACTCTTCATTGAAGTTCAAATATTATGTTGCTAAATCTAATTACTGATTTATGATTCGAATGGCCTACATTATTGTAATTGTTGGCTCTTTTGCTATAAATTCAACACACTTTCTTGAAACTTCTTTTATTTCAAGTTACATTCACGGTTTATTTTTTGTGACCATGCCGAGATTCCTTTGTTGATACATACGTTTATTGTCGGGTTACGCTGAAACTAAGTTCAATTGCTTGAACTTATCCATTTCACATGTTTGATTTGAGACGCTATATGATGTATTGAGAGCATCACATTCAAATATTCTTGCAAAGGTTCTTTTGTTTCGAGTCATGGTGAACTTGATTGGTCTATGACTCCACTAAATCATTTGTTGATTTCGATACCTTATGGTGATACTTTCATGAAATTGAAGCTTGCGCTAATTTGGTTACTCACTTCATACACGGATTTAATTATTTATTTACTAATTTGCTCTAAATATGTCTTGTTTATCACGATTAAAGTAGTCTCATCACAGTTGTGTGTTAAGGCAATGGTACATAGATTCATTTCATAAGCACAATGTACTTCCTAACGATTCTTTCATTGTCAATCGAATACCTTGCGGTACTTAATACTTTTTCACCTTCGATAAAAAATAGTGGCTCTTTGATGTTCCGTATTTAACTGAAAACTTTATGACATTGTGTATATCAAATCTTCAGATTGTCTCGGTACACTTTCATTTGATTTCAGGCACGGTGAACTTGTTCAGTCCCCAATATTATTGAATCTCGTCATTACAACACCTTGTGGTGTCATTAGCTTGTGCTAATCATGGTCAACTGTTTCACACAAAACTACATATACTTTTGTTTGACTTGTCATTTAAATATTTCTGATGCAACTACGAATTAAGACAATGATACACCAGATTCGTTTGTACTTCATTCGGTGTATTTTTGCAATTCGAGAATGTAAACACACTAATCCTTACCATTTACTTATTCGAAAGTTGACAGGTCATTTTCATCTCCAAGTTGTTGATTTTGAGTTCATATAGCGGATGCTATGGTTTGTGAAAGTTTGCATACTGTGACCGATCGTTTGAGAACCCTATTGGTCAAAACTCCTCTTTTGTGGAACCCCTGTAACTGGATTACACTAGACTATACGTCGATACGTCTTGTATCTTTGACAGCAAATCCTGAAACACATACTTTTTTACTGCTGGGTTCTGATTATAGTAAGATATCCTTGGATTCACCTGAATTGAATAAGTTTTGATTCGGTTTTGGGTTACCTACCTCAGTATTTTTCGTACACATACACACACAATGTAACCCTAAGGAATTAAGGTAGTACAAATTTCGAGGACGAAATTTTCTTAACAGGGGGAGAATGTGACAACCGTCAAATTTGCATGCATCCGTACCATTAATTAATATTGATTTATGCTTAATGACTGTGCTTAATTACAACTGATGACTTAAATTGTTTTCTGATTCCTGTATCATACATACAGGTGCATCACATTTCATACTGTCACACCATTTATCACATACAGACTTTAGTGACATAAACGATGCACAAAGCACGGTTAGCACAGTGAGTGAATAACTCAGAAAATGCTGACGATGTTCAGTACATAGACAGACAGTGTTTTAAGACCCAGTATGGGCCAGAGACAAGGTACTACACTAGTATGGAGTGTAGGGAAGTAAGGACCATAAAACTGCGTCACTAGGTGCTAGTTTAAGTGCCGGAAAGTGCCTAAAACCCACTAAAAGTGCAGAATTCTGCATATTTCAGCAAAATTCAGCATTTTAACATACTGGTATTATGCAGAAAATTGACTACATGGTCCTGTATGCTTTCCTAAGTGTCGGGAATTAAAAGTGTCACAAAAGGGTACTTAAAGAACACTAAACGGAATAACTTGACACTTTAACGAACCGGTATCTAACCGAACAACCGGACATTACCCGGAACACCAAAATATTGCTAGAAGCATTGTTTTACTTTTTCTGAGCTAGTTATGGTTCCCGAACACCCTAACATACTATATAATGCATCATACACTTAGAACACTAGACTTTTACACTTAATTTCAACTAATTAACAAGTTACCCTTTAAATTTACATTTACCCCCCCCCCCCTCTCTCATTTACGGTTCAAGGTGGCCCCCACCACCTTGATCTCCTCAAATCTTATTAAGATTCATGTAATCTCCTATGATCTTGTAAGAGATTTGTGTGTACTTTGTGGAACATAAGACCCCTTGGATAATAACTAAACTTGTTTTATAAATAAGCTTGAAGGATCATAACCATCTTCACCCCTTCACAACTCTCTCCTCTCCTCCCCAAGCTGTCGGCCGACCCCTCTCACCCACACCACCATTGTTTTCTTTCCAAGTTCATGCAATCCAAGGTTATCTCGAGGTGTAACAATGTGCTTTAGGAAGCTCGGTGCTCACGGATCTTGAAGGACCTCTATAGCAAGCTTTTATCCACTTCATTTTCATCATTGTTCTTCCCTAGCCTTTGAGCTAGTTGTAAGCTTTTTGTTACTAGTTTTTACTTCTATTTTGATTGGTTAAAAGATATAATATGTTGAAAAGCACAAGAACACTAAAAGACATACACTTGAATCTTGAACATAAAGCTTACATAAGATGATATGGATGAAATGATGTTGTTTAGAGTATGTTTAATACTTGCTTGTTGATTTCTTGAGATGATGATGTTAATCATCACATGGAGCTTGCTAGATGGTGATTAAACACATAATCTAGCAAGTGGAAGGGTGATTATGTAACAACATAAGATGATCATCTTCTTGTATGAACATGAACTTGATGAATAAAGAGATTTCTTGTAAAATAATAAACAAAGTGAGCTAGTAAACTTATAGATCCAAGATTTATGAATGATTTTCCAAGAAAACCAAGTTAAAAAAATGATTTTTGAAAGATCATGGTTTTTACTAAACTTGCACTATTTTTGGTGATGAAATAAGTGTAGAAACACTAGAGAAACAAGAAGGTTTAATAAAGAAACATTTTTGTAAAATGTGTTTACAAGTTGTAAACACCTAGTTTCTTTAAGAATGAGATTTTTAAAGGAATAAACACACTTTAGAGGGTAACTAAGACTACTAAACACTTTACCAAGTTACTACAAGTTTTTGTGAAAAGATCAAGTTCATGTTGTTATATAAATTGCATAGTTTTTACACTTGGTAAGTGTAAGATGTATAGGGATTTGTTGTTGATTGTTTGGAATGATTTTTGGAAAAGAAAATGATATGCTTTGATAGCATGGGCACCTCCATTTTTGAGGGAAACTATGGCAAAATTTTCTAAAAATACAAACACTTAAAGAAATATTTTCTAACAAATATTTATTAGTGTATTTAAACCATGATTCTCAATATAAACTTTGTCATAGACTTTGATACAAAAAAATACAAGTATTGGAGGTTGGTTTTTATAAATAAGAATGGGTGAAATTTAGAATATATATATGACACTTGTGTGAATATTTGTATACATTGTGAAATAGTTATATTATTTTAGGGTAAAATAATATGACTTAACAAAATACCAAGAACTTACCATCCAAGATAATACCAAAAATCACACAGGAATATATATATATAAGTTACACACAAAATATTGTGGAACCGAACGATAAAATGTAACTTACAAAATATTCCGGAGAATACCGCTATAAACATATTTTTGGTAAACATTATTTTGGATACGAAAGAAATGAAAATATGATGTTATTGCTATTACCAAGTATATCATATTTTCGACAAGGGGGAAATCTATTATTTGGAAGTAAAAAAATATATTCTCTTAGTATATTTAGAAGATATATGATTTTTGGGAAAAATATATATTTTCTTGAAATACATTATTTGGACAAAATGAGTTTATATATATTTTCTAAGTGAGACTTGAAAATATATTGTTTTGGGGTTATATATGGGATATTTATTAAGAAAATACGTACACACCGGAATACGACGCCAATACATGGCAAGTTATACAAATACAAAAATACCGATATACATGTATGAGATACCCCCATCCTTGGGAAGGAAATACGAGTATAAATACTTGAGAAGTATTATTACGAAATACTGTTTAACAATTATTCCGAAACTAAATAAATATAATTTAAGTTAAAATAATTATTATTTTAACAAATAATTATATGCTTGGAATAATAACGAAGACACTTTAAAAAGTAACTCAAAGGCACTAATTAATACCAAGTCAAGGCACGACCCGCTCGTCTAATGGACCGTAGTACGCATGTAGGTAATTTTGCATTCTAGAGGAAGCTTTGAGTTACATCGGATACAAGGAATGCAAAACAGTGAGTTCATGTCCCCCTTTTCTCTAAACTATTTTGTTTATTACTTCGGGGGTGAAATACATGTTACAATTATTACAAACGCTTTATACATGGTATGGTTAGCTAAGGAGGGTTACTGCTAGATCATGTGAATGAGTAGGGCGATTAAGGCCATCAAACCTCGTTGTAGGACCGAGGGGCATGAGTGATAGATCTATTTGGGTGTAGCGAGCCCCACTCCTGAGTCCACTGAGTGGACCATGTGGTGACTATGTCTTACAGCCGGAAGCCCGGTGCAAAATCTGCTAGGTTTAAGTCTTCCTGCATCAGTTCACACATACCATTGGCTTTGCAACCCAGTGGTGATATCTTTTTCCTTATTGCTACATACCAGGGACCTACATACATACTTACAATGTTTTCAAAGGTTTATGCATACACACAAACAAACACATGAACTCGCTCAACTTTTGTTGATGTTTTCAAACTACATGTATTTCAGGGAATTTGTAAGTGGATCTGGCGGGCGTTGGAAGTTTTATTGCTGCGTTAAGAATAAAGATGCCATCCATGGTCTTTGTGACAACCCTCACTAAACCAGGTATCCGTACGACTTAATTAATAATTAATTACTGCTTATTTACTGTGCTTGTTTGAAATTACTGATGAACTGCTACTTGATTTCTGATACATGCATATACCTGCATCATACTTTACTTACCGTCACTACATTATTTATATGCTGAACCTTAGTGACAAACATGATGCACAAAAAGCACAGTAGCACTATAAACGGATAACCTATTGAACATGCTGATAAAGCCAGCATCAGGCAGACACTGCCTCTAAGGCCTGTATGAGCCAGAAATATTTTACTACACTAGTGGTGAGTGTAGGGATACAAGGGTTGTAGAACTGCGTCTCTAGGAATAAGTTACAATGACTGGATGTGCCTAAAACGTGCTCTAAGCACAAAAACTCAGCACTTTAATAAACAATCCAGCTTTTAGCTAACTAATAAAGTGCCAAAACATGAGGAAAATATTCCTGACACTTTGGAGGAATAAGTTGTGTCACTAAAAATAATTATAACGACACTTTAAAGCTTTGTTTAACGCTTTAACGGATTACTATCCAACCGAACAACCGGACTATACCCGGAACATGAAATTATTGTTAATAACATTATTTATCTTTTTCTGAGCCAGTTAGGGTCCCTGAATACCCTAACACCCACTGTAAAGCACAACACACTAGTAACCGGGTTAATCCCTAAACTAATTAAACTAACCAAACTACATGCTAACTAAATGGTTGATTTGGAACCGGATACCCCCCCCCCCCCTAACCAAACCGTCCCCAAGAGGGGGACACCCTTTGTCCTTCTTGTGATTATTTTATTAAAGTTGTCCCATATCTTCTAGACACAAGAACTCTTGGGTAATGATCAAATGTATTGCCTATAAGTTCTAACCTAAACACCACATATCATTCATACACACAACTCACCAACACACACACTCCCTCTCCTCTCCAAAACTCACGGCCGAACACCCCTCTTTCTTCCATCCATCTTTCGATTTCCATCAAGTAATTTCAAGTGTATGCAAGTGCTAAGGATCACATTCGAGGAGGCTTGGTGCATTCGGAACTCGAAGGACCTCACTCTATTGCTTTTATCCTCTCATTTTGCGCTTATATTCTTCCCTAGCCTCGAGCTAGTGGTAAGTTGCTATAATCACCCTCTCGAACTATTTTGAAGTGGTTAATATGATTTGTAACGGTTAAAACTCGTAAACATACAAGTTGACACATAAAAGTCTACTAAAAATGCTAGTAATGATGGTTAAAAGCTCATATGTTGTGTAAATCTTGTAGTAATTGATTTGTGTGATTATTTGGACCCGATCTATGTTGTGGTAGCTCGGATCGTCATTTAACCCGGATTGGTCATGACCTTGGATCATGACATAAGGTTGTTTTGGAGGTAACAAGGGTTAAAGGATGAAACTCTACCACACACGATTCATGAACTTGTGTAAAAGCGATTTTACTTGTGAAATAGTGTTTAAAACTAGTAGATCTACGGATCTACAAGCGGTATTTTCAAAGGACCACGTGTCAAGAGAAAACATACTTTCAAAGATGGATCTTACATAACCAAAAGTGCTTTTGTAAACACACAAGTGCGTAGACACTTGTGTAACACAAAGTTTTGACGAAAGAACTATTTTTGTAAATGTTGACAAGAAGTTGTGGAAATTTATTTTCTTTAAAAACGAGACTTTTACGAAACCAGGTTGATTTATACAAAAGATCCACTAAAGGTAATGGAAAGATACTACATATTTTGGAAAAACCACAAGTTCATGTATTTTTGCGATTTACATCTATTTTGACTAGTTTGATGGTTTGAATAATGCTTATTGTTGATTGAGAAAATTGTTGGTTTGATTTGTAAAAGAAAATGATACGCTTGAAAGCGTGGCCACCTCCAGTTACAGAGGAAACTCTGGCAAAATTTTTCCAAAAACCTAACACTTAGAAATATTTTCACTATAAGTGTTAGAAATACTTTTCGACATGTTTTCAAAATATAAGTTTCGCCACGACTATATTTACAAAACATCGGAGGTGGGATTTTCACAAAATAAAACTTGGTAAATATATATTTAGTA
The DNA here is from genome assembly GCA_030545235.1 of Helianthus tuberosus. Lineage (NCBI taxonomy): Eukaryota > Viridiplantae > Streptophyta > Magnoliopsida > Asterales > Asteraceae > Helianthus > Helianthus tuberosus. The sequence goes on along the minus strand of JARYGA010059771.1, from coordinate 8,466,453 downwards.
TATATTTTTCTTAACGACACTTGTCAGGTGTTTATGATTATTTTGTGAAAATACTAGTATTATTCTTAGGGTAAAAATAATACTATCGAATGTTAACGAATCCAAAATAATACGAACGTCTCTACGATAAATATATAAGTTACACCGGTAATTATTATTACCAATCGGTCATTAAAACGTAACTTACGCATTTTAGGAAAATATGACTTAACGCGTGTTTTTGTCAAGGTATTATTTTGGGAAAACTTATGTAATAGAAAATATAATATTTTTGAGAAGAATACTTATATTTTCGAGTTAGAAATAAAATATATTTTAAGTGAGACTTAATAATATATTTCGAAATTATACGAATACACATGTATTAAATCCCCCATCCTTGGGAAGGAAAATGATTACCAAGTATACAGAATATAAACACGAAATAGTTGTCTAACTATTTCCCAAAAACTTAAACCTTAAAGCTAAGGCACGGCCGTCCGTCTAATAGAGTTAGTACGTGTAGGTCGTCACACAGCTGCTTGATTTGGAGGTATACCTGGTAGAGACGCACCACTGTGAGTTCATGTCCCGAGGGACGTAAGCGGTAGATCTATCTGGGTGTAGCGAGCCCAACCCCAGGCCCAAACAGAACGGACCTCGGGGTGACTTTGTACCCAACGCTAAATCTGCTAGGTTTGAGTCTTCCTACTTGCACTTCACACATATCAATGGCCTTGCAAACCATTGGTGATCTCTTTTTCCTTATTTGCTACATACCAGGATTTTTATATATACAAAGGTTTATTTACTCACTTACACATGAACTCGCTCAACATTATTGTTGATTTTTCAACTTACATGTATTTCAGGGAATTAAAGATCTAGCGCGGTATGTTGTGTTTTCCCGCTGCATATGGGTTCCGAGGTCATCCCAGTTTAGGAAATGTGACTTTTTCTGGACGAGTCATGAATCTTGAACTGCGTTTTATTCATGTTGATGTTTATGTCTTTCAAAACAATGTTTTATGTTATGATGTTGTAAGTCCCTAAGACAATGTTATGTTACTTCAGTTTTAAAACTTAAATCTATGGATGATCTTGCATGGTTTTATTTCATATAGCTTTGTTATGGTTAAGCTATGGTATTAAGAAGTCACACCAAAATAACCACGCTTCCGCAAAGCCAGGGTGTGACAGCTTGGTATCAGAGCTCTGATCATAGCGAACTAGGATTCTTTCTCGAGTCTAGACTATGATCACTAGGGCTCTCACGAAAACATTTTTACATTGCATACCACTCAAGTCCAGATCCAAAACTTTTTACAAACAAATGTTGAGCACATTTTATTTATTGTTTTTAGGCTCGGTCTTGGAGGCCGAGGCTCGATCTGAGAGATCGAGGTAGTTGGCTAGTGGGACTAGGAGAGTTGGCTAGTGGGACTAGGAGAATAGGCTAGTGGGACTAGGAAGAGCAGTCTGAGACGCTGGGAGAATTTGGCTAGTGGGACTAGGAAGAGCAGTCTGAGAGGCTGGGAGGCTAGTGGGACTAGGAGAATTATTTGAATGCTTACTTGGTGACTTATGTGATTATTTGATTGTATGATTGACTGTTTGTGCATGTTTGTGTTTATGTTACAGACACCATGGACACCTCTGGCACAGGTGACTCAGACACCACAGGACCTAGACCTATAGTATCAGATGACCTAGAGCCTTCAGAGCACGAGGTCCACACCTCCGACGTTACTAGCACGGACGAGTACGACTTTCAGCCCTTTGCTTTACCTGATGGTGCTGATGAGCTCGCTGATGGCCCTTTGGCCAGGGACCTACCGTTAGTGGAGATCCCTGCTCCCATACCCTTAGCTGTTTATCCTGCTTACGATTTGCTTCTCGACGCCGACGATGATGGCGATGTCGATCTGTATGATGATGAGCCCTTAGAGGAGGATGTTCAGGACGAGGCCCTTCTTTCTGCTGGTGATCTCTTGATGATCGCAGATGCTCCCACCGAGGAGCCACCCGCTCACTCTCCGGTCCCAGACTCTTTCGAGTCTGTGGCCTCCGCACCTTCACACACCCAGAGTGCGCAGCACTTCTCACATGGATCAGATCCCGACCAGGCATCCTCTGTTGCCCCTATTCCGAGTTTTACTTTCGACCACGATGATGTGGAGGATTCCGATCCTGTCTTTCCCCCAGGATTCGACCCAGATCAGGATATAGAGTTTATACCCATGGATCAGCCTATGGAGGGTCCAGTCGACCCAGTAGACCCAGTTGATCCCATCGACCCTGAGTTTGATTTTGAGATGGCCTTTGATGATCCCGAGCCTGCCATGGCCCCTGAGCAGGTAGCCGCTCTAGACCCTGCGTTTGAGCACGACCCAGTTCATGCTGACGCACCTATTGTTGAGCCTGTCATTGCTGACCCACCTATTGATGATCACCCGGTGGATGCCCCGCTGTTGGAGGGCGATCATGTCATTGCTGCTGATCATGTTGATCCCCCACATATTGCTGATGCACCAGTTGACCCTCTTGTTGCACCTCACCATGATCCTATGCCAGTTCAGTTTGATCGTGCCCTTTTTGAGGCACAGATGGACCCACGAGATGAGCACGCCCAGCATGGGTGGATTCCTGCTGATGACGAGGTTCCACCTATTCCCCCTCAGATCACTGATACCCGTCACATTGATACCTCCTTTTCATTTCCTCGGTTTACACCTCCAGCGCGACCTGGAGAGGGTTCTTCGGCTCACCCTTTTGGACATGTACCGGTATCTATCCCTGCTATACCACCATCTGCTACTTTTCCCCCTGTTTCTCCATTTCATGTGGCACCTGTTGATCCCACCAGTGAGCCGTTTCTCTGGACGTCACCTTCTGTTATGCCACCGACTGACCCCTACCATTCTTTCCATATGGGGTATACTATTGAGGATGTTTTGATGTCTTTTGTCGCCCAGCACGAGGCACACACGCAGCGCATTCAGGAGCTTGAGAGAGCCCAGCCGCCGCCGTGTCAGTGCCAGGGTCAGACCCACTCTCCTTTGCAGCCCTCTCGACCTTTACCACCAGACTATGCTGCACGCCTTTTGGCACTTGAGCAGCAGGTTGCTTCTTGGTTGCGTACCCAGAGAGCCATGGAGGAGGACTGGCTCCTTTTGCATCGCTTGTTTTACACTCACTTTGCCCCTCCTCCATCGCCATCCGTGTAGAGCTCTTCAGTACCGTATGGATAGACGTTGGTGAGAAGACGGCTAATGCTTTTGACTGCACAGCATTTTTGGAGACTACATTTTGATTCTGACTTTTGTTGATCATGTATATGGGATGTATTGACACTGATTTGATATAGTTTTTGGACTAGGGTGATGTAGCCCTTAGTCGACTGATGTTGTATGACACTGTGATGTACTTATACGCTTACTATGTGGTCTCAATATATGGCAATCGCAGTATTCTCATCATATTTGATGCTTGATTTGGTTATTTATATTCTATGACATGGGATGTTGTGTGATTGATGTTTGTGACATGGGATGTTGTGTGATTGATATGATTATAACATGAGATGTTATGTACTATTACTATCATAATAAAGCGTAAGTATTATAACATGGGATCTTTACTATGGCCTGACCGACGTAAACACATCTTTTAGAAGATGCCGCCGAAACGTCCAACGCCGATGCCTACCAATGAGGCAGAACTCCAACAAATCATCGCTGCTGCCATCGCGCAATACGCCGCCTCACAGGGAGGACCCAGCGGAAGCAGCTCAAACAACAATGGCAACAACAATCCACCTCATGGTAATACTAAGTCATTTAGACCTACCATGACCTAATTGGATACCTATAGCAATGATGCTAATGCCGATCGTATGTTGTAACGTATGTGCAGGGTGCACCTACAAGCAGTTTCTAGACTGCAAACCGGTCAACTTTGATGGCACAGGAGGTGCTGTCTCCTTTGTTCGTTGGGCTGAGAAAACTGAGTCTGTTCTTCGCATGAGCAAATGCGCACTAGATCAGCAAGTCACCTATATCTCGGGGCTATTCTTGGATGGAGCCCTCTCTTGGTGGAATTTGCAAGTACAGACACTTGGTGAAGCTGCTGCCTACGCGCTAACCTGGACCGAACTGAAGGAACTTATGCGCAAAAAGTACTGCTCTCGCGCGGAAATCCAAAGATTGGAAACTGAGTTCTGGCATTTGAAAATGGAAGGTCCAAAGATCGCAGAATACATTCAAAGGTTCCATGACTTATCGCATGTGGTACCTTACATGGTCACTCCGGAGTTCAAGCGGATTGAACGTTTCATTTGGGGATTAGCTCCTCAAATCATAAGCATGGTGACCTCATCCAAGCCTGCGACAATTACTGAGGCAATCGATTTGAGCGTAACTCTCACTGAGGAGGCTATCCGCCTGAACAAGTTTGGTGAGATCGAGACAAAGAAGAAAGAGACTCACGTCGAGTCAACCGGAGGTAACAAACGGAAGTTCTCGAACTTCAAACAAGGCACTAGTGGGGTTGTTAAGAAAGGAGAGCCAAACGCGCCAGCTCAGGTTACAGTTGGTAGTGGGAAGAAAGGAAAGGGATATATGGGCACCCAACCCAAGTGCAACACCTGCCAATGTCACCATTCTGGCCGATGCGGGCCAAAAGTATGTGAAGCTTGTGGAAAGACTGGTCACTTGAAGGATTCCTGTTGGGCTAGTGCTGGCCGGGGAGGCCAAGGAGGATTTGGGAATAAAAATAATAATCGTGGCGGTATTGGGAATCGCCCACAGGGAAACAATGGAGGAAACGGGAATCGAGGCAACAATGCGAATCAAGCTGGTAATGCGAACCAAAACAACAACCAAGCTGGAAATGGAGGTGGAAACGGGCTAAGACTTGGATGCTTTAACTGTGGTGATATTGGGCATTTTAAGAGGAACTGCCCAGAGTTGAACCAAGCCCGTGGAAGAGTGTTCCATATCGAAGCAAGGGAAGCGCGCCAGGATCCCAATGTCGTTACTGGTACGTTCCCTGTAAACCAACGCTATGCATCCATTTTATTTGATACTGGCGCCGATTATAGCTTCGTGTCGTTAGAGTTTAAGAATATGCTTGGTTTAGCCGCTAGTAAATTAGATATTCCGTACTCAATCGAATTGGCTAATGGGAAGTTAGTAGAAGCCAATGAAGTGATCAGAGGTTGTGCAATCAAATTGGGAGAGCGTGAGTTTGCTTTGGATCTACTACCAGTCCAGTTGGGAAGCTTCGACGTGGTGGTAGGAATGGATTGGTTATCAGGCAACAAGGCTGAAATAGTTTGTCACGAAAAGGTCGTTCGTATCCCAACTAAAGATGGCGAAACAATTGTGGTTCACGGGGAGAAGTGTGATACGCCGTTAAGAATTATCAGCTGCCTGAAAGCGCGAAAGTGTTTGCAGAAGGGATGTGTTGCCTTCCTGGCACACATTGTGGATAAGAAGGCTGCTGAGCCGAGAATAGAAGACATCCTTGTCGTGAGGGAATATCCAGAAGTCTTCCCAGAGGACTTACCTGGACTGCCACCTCAGAGACAAGTAGAGTTCCGCATTGACTTAGTTCCAGGCGCCGCGCCTGTGGCTAATGCACCTTATAGACTTGCTCCGTCTGAGATGCAGGAACTGTCGACACAACTTCAAGAGTTGTTAGACAAGGGATTTATCCGACCAAGCTTCTCGCCTTGGGGAGCTCCGGTCCTGTTTGTCAAGAAGAAGGACGGTAGTTTTCGTATGTGCATCGACTACAGAGAATTGAACAAGCTGACGATCAAGAATAGATATCCTCTGCCAAGAATCGATGATCTATTCGACCAACTGCAAGGTTCAAGCTTTTATTCAAAGATCGACCTTCGATCTGGATACCATCAGTTAAGGATACAAGAGGAGAGTATCCCGAAGACAGCCTTCAGAACTCGTTATGGACACTACGAGTTCCTTGTTATGCCGTTTGGTTTCACAAACGCACCTGCAGTCTTTATGGACTTGATGAATAGAGTTTGCAAGCCGTACTTGGACAAGTTCGTGATTGTGTTTATCGACGACATCTTGATTTATTCACGAACAAAGGCTGAGCACGAACAGCATTTAAGAGCCATTTTGGAGTTGCTGAAGAAGGAACAGTTGTATGCCAAGTTCTCTAAGTGCGAGTTTTTGCTACGTGAAGTACAATTTCTTGGACACGTGGTGAACGGAGATGGAATCCATGTGGATCCAACCAAGATCGAAGCGATCAAGAATTGGGAAACGCCAAAGACGCCAACCGAGATTCGATAATTCTTGGGTTTGGCTGGCTACTATCGGAGATTCATTGAGAATTTTTCAAAAATCGCTCAACCATTGACGCTCCTCACACAGAAAGATAAGAAGTTTGATTGGGGAATCAAACAGGAAGAAGCGTTCCAGATATTGAAGGATAAGCTCTGCAATGCGCCAATCTTAGCACTACCGGAAGGTACATATGATTTTGTGGTATACTGTGACACCTCACGTCAAGGATTGGGTTGTGTGCTGATGCAACGCCAAAAGGTTATTGCCTACGCATCGCGTCAATTGAAAGTGCACGAAAAGAACTATACCACGCATGATTTGGAACTTGGCGCAGTGGTATTTGCATTAAAGATCTGGAGACACTACCTTTATGGTACAAAGTGTACAATCTTCACAGATCACAAGAGCCTACAACACATATTCAATCAGAAGGAGCTGAATATGAGGCAGAGACGATGGGTTGAGTTGCTGAACGATTACGACTGTGAGAGAAAGTATCATCCAGGGAAGGCGAATGTGGTCGCCGATGCCCTAAGTCGAAAGGAGAGGATCAAGCCCATAAGGGTTAGGGCTTTAGAAATGATTATCCGAACCGATCTTTCCTTGCGCATTCGTGCCGCGCAGAAAGAAGCTCTCAAGGAAGGAAACCTTGAAGAAGAATATCTCCGTGGGATGGAGAAGCTACTGGTAACAAACGAGGAAGGAACGTTATGTTTTGAGAAAAGGATTTGGGTTCCTTTGTTTGGAGGTTTAAGGAAGGTTATTTTCGATGAAGCTCACAAGTCACGGTACTCTATCCACCCTGGAGCGGATAAGATGTACCAGGATCTCAAAGATTATTATTGGTGGCCTAGGATGAAAGGCGATGTTGCTATTTATGTGAGCAAATGTTTAACATGCGCTAAGGTTAAAGCCGAATACCAGAAGCCTTCAGGACTTCTGCAACAACCTGAGATTCCCAAGTGGAAATGGGAACAAATCTCCATGGATTTTATTACAAAGTTGCCAAGAACGCCAAGAGGTCATGACACTATCTGGGTGATAGTTGACCGCCTAACAAAGTCCGCACACTTTCTGCCAATCAAAGAGAAGGATAACACTGGCAAATTGGCTGAAATTTACATGAGATAGATCGTCGCACGTCATGGAGTGCCTCTCTCAATCATCTCTGATAGAGACGGAAGGTTTGTGTCAAGGATATGGCAATCCTTCCAAGAAGCTTTTGGCTCACAATTAAATCTGAGCACAGCGTATCATCCGCAAACTGACGGGCAAAGCGAGCGGACGATACAGACTTTGGAAGACATGCTGAGAGCGTGTGTTATGGATTTGGGCGGTAGCTGGGATAAGCATTTGCCTTTGGTCGAATTTTCATACAACAACAGCTACCACACCAGTATTGGTGCCGCGCCATTCGAAGCTCTTTACGGACGCAAGTGTCGATCACCCCTATGTTGGGCTGACGCAGGTGATAGACAGCTTGTGTGACAACTGGCACAAAACCGGTAATTTCCGTACACTTTAATTATTACTCAATGACTATAATTATGTGCTTAAACGTCAACATTGTCTGATTACATACTATACAAGTGAATTCATACACGTTTAATACTACAAAATAATGCTTGGTGCATTACCGAGAGCGTTGCGTCAGAAATACTACTAAACTCACCGGTAAGACACTATATGTCAACAACTCTGCAGAAGCAGTCAGACATTAGAACTGAGGCCTAGGTGTAGGTCCAACGTTAAGAATGCATTAAAACCCAAGAGTACATACAAGGGTTAACATATAAACGCTCCGAAAGCTAAAATACGCACTAAAAAGCACCCGAAACGCACTTTAAGTGCAGAATTTTATTAAATTCAGCTATGACCAGCTTTTAAACAAATAAATGTCATACAGAATTTACGTTTTATGGTCCGGTATATTTTCCTATGTGTTAGGAATTTATTTCGTTACAAAAATATATAAATAAGACACTTTACGGTACAATTAAACACTTTAACGGAACAGTATCCGACCGAACAACCGGACATTACCCGGGACACCAAATATTTGTCAAACATGTTATTTTATTATTTATGGCTAGTCATGATCCCCGTACGTCATAACACCCGCTAAATATAAACCATCTAACTTACACCATCATCTTTCCTTCATCTAACTATACTTGCAATTTAGTTGCATTTTTACCCTCAAGACCCCCCCCCCCCCCCCCAACGATTTACTTCCCATGTGGGACCCCACATATCTTTCTCTCCATACTTCCAATATATTGGCAAGATTTTTATTTGATTGCTTATTAAATGCTTGCTTGTTGGACTACACATAATATATGGAGCTTGAGATATTGTCATCATAACACAAGAGATTTCACTTTCCATCTTTCACTCTCTCTCCCTCTTGATCGGCTGCCCAAACCGAAAGCACCATCACCACCTTCAAACATCATCATCTCCTTCATTTTATACCTCCCATTCAAGCTTCAAGGGATCTATGGAGGTTGCAACTTAAGGGGACTTCAAAGGAGCTTGTTCTTGCTTGGTTCTTCATCATTTCTCATCACTTTCCCCACTAGATACTTCCCTAGCTAGAGGCTAGTAGTAGAATTTTCTTCATACTTGATCTCATCTTGTTCGAAATTATGACATATAGCATGAAGTATTGTCGTTTAAATCACTAAATTACAAGAATCTTAGAAAAATATGAAACATAAGTTATGAACATAAAATCTACATAGAAGTTTGCTTGTGTATGATTTATGAAGTGGAATCTTGTCGGTTTAAGTGTTGGTTAAATCATACTTGATGTTTAAGAGTTGTTTTCTTGTTAAAACCATTGTTCGGACACTCGTTAATGCGATATAGTAATGTTTAAACTTTAAAACAACATGCTGATGTATTTTTACAGCCGCCTTCAACAGGCTGTAAACGGACTTTAAAAACTCGAAAAACAGAATTTCAAAAGCCTAAATCGTGTCATTTTGAAAAACGAAGAAAATGGCGCTGGAATCGTATTTTTCTGAAGTCGGTTACTATTTTAAAAATCTGTTTTCGTGACAGCAGCTAAGGCTGATTTTTACTGCAGTAAATTGGGCTGTGCGTTTTCGATCACAACTTAAAACCTGAACCGAACCAGCCCCTGAAACTTTTATCAAAGATGGTCACGGATGTATTTGTGACCCTCGAACTAGAATTTTGTCAAACGGACTTCCGAGGAATTTTAGACAAATTTTTCCGTAAACTGTGATCAGAATGTGACAAATCTGGTCACAGTTCGGTAAACGATTTTCTATAAATTATAGATAATGAACTAGACCCCGACATTTTTACACAATAATTTGTGGGTCGATTAAGACGTTCCGCAAAAATTTGGGAATTTTTGGAATAAGTTAAGTATTTTATTTACTCGTCCGAAAACAGTCCAGTTTTTCACATATTGAAACTGAAACGACAAGGATAGTATTTTGCGTATTAAAACGTAAGGGTTGGTTGTTGATGATCATGGTTTGATTTCAAAAAGAAAATGATATGCTACTTAGCATGGACACCTCCGTTTACAAAGGAGACTATGGCGAAATTTTCTGAAAATCCCAACACTTAGTAAATATTTTCTAGGCAAATGTTTGCTAGTATGTTCTAAACTAAGTTTTTCGAATATAGACCTCGCCATGATTTTTGTAACAAAAATACACATACAACGTACAAGATACATAACTCGGGTGCAAAGTGCAAAACACAAGAAACTTATATTTATTTTTTGGAGAAAATAATATAAGTAAGATACTTAGTTAAAAATATAAATTATTTTTAACACTAGAAAACATATACCCAAAAGACAGTGACTTGTACTTGTACGATACAAGTCTAGTGACTAACGATAATAAAACACGTTTAGGTCACGACGCTATATAAGCGAATCCGGTGAAGTTTACGACGCAAGGAACGCAAATTTGTGAGTTCATGCTCCCCCTTTTCTCTTAACTGTTTTCAGTTTTATAACTTCGGGGGTGAAATACATGTACAAATACGACAATATTTACAAATGATATGATGGATACAAAAATTGAGGAATGATACGAGAAATCGTGTCACGAATAGGGTACCATAAGCACCATTAATCGTGTACATACTAAGACCGCAGAACAGAAGGTTAGATCTAACGGGTTCCGGGCAGCCCCACTCTTGGTGACAACTAGAGCCGAGTAGTGTTTTTGTGTCTCAGTCGTGAATCGACTACTAGAAAAATGCCTAAGGTTTGGTGACTTCCTATGTCGTGTCACATGTTAATGGCTTTGCAACCCATTAACACTTGATACATGTGGAAATACTTAATAGACTTGATTTATACATAAGCACGTGGTGTGCACAAAAGACTTGATTTATACATAAGCACGTGGTGTGCACAAAAGACTTGATTTATACATAAGCACGTGGTGTGCACAAAAGACTTGATTTATACATAAGCACGTGGTGTGCACAAAAGACTTGATTTATACCAGATACAAATTATGTTTTCATACATAGTATACAAACGTGAAATACAAATACTGCATGAATTCACACCAACTTTATGTTGACGTTTTTCCAAAAACTCACATGTATTTCAGGTAACTAGGATGGATGTGCGCGCGGTTTTACTCATGCTCTTGGATGTCACTTTGTTTATCTTTGAATAAAGTTGTAAACTTATCAGACAAAATGCTGTCTTGTGATGTAAACACTTAAACCATGTTTTTGGTTATGTAATGTTTGGCATTTTGAAACTAATTTATGAGCATGTAGTATGTTTACCTTTCGTATGCAATGAGAACCTTTCATGATCACACCTCGTGCTTCCGCCGCAGAAAGGGGTGTGACAGCTTGTTGGTCCCGAAATCGTCCAAGAGACGACAGACAAGATTGCGCAGATCCGAAAACGCATCGAAGCAGCTCGCCACAGACAGAAAGCCTATGCCGATCCAAACCGGAAACATTTGGAATTCCAAGTTGGAGAAATGGTTTTATTGAAAGTTTCACCCTGGAAGGGTGTGGCACGCTTCGGAAAGCGTGGGAAGTTAAATCCGCGCTACATTGGTCCTTTCAGAATTTTGGAAAGAATAGGACTGGTAGCTTACAAGCTGGACTTACCTGCTGAACTCCATTCAGTTCACGATACATTTCATGTATCCAACCTGAAGAAAAGTCCAACTCAAGATACCATTGCCGTTCCCACCAACGAGATTCATGTTGACGACACGCTCCATTTCGTTGAAGAACCGGTTGAGGTTACGGATTGGAAAGTAAACAAGACCCGCTGGAGCAGTGTCAAGCTCGTCAAAGTTCGTTGGAATGCCAGACATGGTCCTGAATACACCTGGGAGCGTGAGGACCGGATGAAAGAGAAATACCCCCACCTATTTCCTAAGAACCCTGCATCTACAAGCAGAACTTAAAATTTCGGGACGAAATTTTTCTAACAGGGGGAGAATGTGACAACCCTCACTAAACCAGGTATCCGTACGACTTAATTAATAATTAATTACTGCTTAATTACTGTGCTTGTTTGAAATTACTGATGAACTGCTACTTGATTTCTGATACATGCATATACCTGCATCATACTTTACTTACCGTCACTACATTATTTATATGCTGAACCTTAGTGACAAACATGATGCACAAAAAGCACAGTAGCACTATAAACGGATAACCTGTTGAACATGCTGATAAAGCCAGCATCAGGCAGACACTGCCTCTAAGGCCTGTATGAGCCAGAAATATTTTACTACACTAGTGGTGAGTGTAGGGATACAAGGGTTGTAGAACTGCGTCTCTAGGAATAAGTTACAATGACTGGATGTGCCTAAAACGTGCCCTAAGCACAAAAACTCAGCACTTTAATAAACAATCCAACTTTTAGCTAACTAATAAAGTGCCAAAACATGAGGAAAATATTCCTGACACTTTGGAGGAATAAGTTGTGTCACTAAAAATAATTATAACGACACTTTAAAGCTTTGTTTAACGCTTTAACGGATTACTATCCAACCGAACAACCGGACTATACCCGGAACATGAAATTATTGTTAATAACATTATTTATCTTTTTCTGAGCCAGTTAGGGTCCCTGAATACCCTAACACCCACTGTAAAGCACAACACACTAGTAACCGGGTTAATCCCTAAACTAATTAAACTAACCAAACTACATGCTAACTAAATGGTTGATTTGGAACCGGATACCCCCCCCCCCCCCTAACCAAACCGTCCCCAAGAGGGGGACACCCTTTGTCCTTCTTGTGATTATTTTATTAAACTTGTCCCATATCTTCTAGACACAAGAACTCTTGGGTAATGATCATATGTATTGCCTATAAGTTCTAACCTAAACACCACATATCATTCATACACACAACTCACCAACACAAACACTCCCTCTCCTCTCCAAAACTCACGGCCGAACACCCCTCTTTCTTCCATCCATCTTTCGATTTCCATCAAGTAATTTCAAGTGTATGCAAGTGCTAAGGATCACATTCGAGGAGGCTTGGTGCATTCGGAACTCGAAGGACCTCACTCTATTGCTTTTATCCTCTCATTTTGCGCTTAGATTCTTCCCTAGCCTCGAGCTAGTGGTAAGTTGCTATAATCACCCTCTCGAACTATTTTGAAGTGGTTAATATGATTTGTAACGGTTAAAACTCGTAAACATACAAGTTGACACATAAAAGTCTACTAAAAATGCTAGTAATGATGGTTAAAAGCTCATATGTTGTGTAAATCTTGTAGTAATTGATTTGTGTGATTATTTGGACCCGATCTATGTTGTGGTAGCATGGATCGTCATTTAACCCGGATTGGTCATGACCTTGGATCATGACATAAGGTTGTTTTGGAAGTAACAAGGGTTAAAGGATGAAACTCTACCACACACGAATCATGAACTTGTGTAAAAGCGATTTTACTTGGGAAATAGTGTTTAAAACTAGTAGATCTACGGATCTACAAGAGGTATTTTCAAAGGACCACGTGTCAAGAGAAAACATACTTTCAAAGACGGATCTTACATAACCAAAAGTGCTTTTGTAAACACACAAGTGCGTAGACACTTGTGTAACACAAAGTTTTTACGAAAGAACTATTTTTGTAAATGTTGACAAGAAGTTGTGGAAATTTATTTTCTTTAAAAATGAGACTTTTACGAAACCGGGTTGATTTATACAAAAGATCCACTAAAGGTAATGGAAAGATACTACATATTTTGGAAAAACCACAAGTTCATGTATTTTTGCGATTTACATCTATTTTGACTAGTTTGATGGTTTGAATAATGCTTATTGTTGATTGAGAAAATTGTTGGTTTGATTTGTAAAAGAAAATGATACGCTTGAAAGCGTGGCCACCTCCAGTTACAGAGGAAACTCTGGCAAAATTTTTCCAAAAACCTAACACTTAGAAATATTTTCACTATAAGTGTTAGAAATACTTTTCGACATGTTTTCAAAATATAAGTTTCGCCACGACTATATTTACAAAACATCGGAGGTGGGATTTTCACAAAATAAAACTTGGTAAATATATATTTAGTATATATTTTTCTTAACGACACTTGTCAGGTGTTTATGATTATTTTGTGAAAATACTAGTATTATTCTTAGGGTAAAAATAATACTATCGAATGTTAACGAATCCAAAATAATACGAACGTCTCTACGATAAATATATAAGTTACACCGGTAATTATTATTACCACTCGATCATTAAAACGTAACTTACGCATTTTAGGAAAATATGACTTAACGCGTGTTTTTGTCAAGGTATTATTTTGGGAAAACTTATGTAATAGAAAATATAATATTTTTGAGAAGAATACTTATATTTTCGAGTTAGAAATAAAATATATTTTAAGTGAGACTTAATAATATATTTCGAAATTATACGAATACACATGTATTAAATCCCCCATCCTTGGGAAGGAAAATGATTACCAAGTATACAGAATATAAACAGGAAATAGTTGTCTAACTATTTCCCAAAAACTTAAACCTTAAAGCTAAGGCACGGCCGTCCGTCTAATAGAGTTAGTACGTGTAGGTCGTCACACAGCTGCTTGATTTGGAGGTATACCTGGTAGAGACGCACCACTGTGAGTTCATGTCCCCCTTTTCTCTTAACTGTTTTCAGTTTTCTAAACTGCGGGGGTGAAATACATGTTACTATGATTACAAGTACTTTATACATGGTATGGTTAGCGTAAGGAGGGTTACTACTTAGATCATGTGAGTGGGTAGGCGGGAACTGGAGGCCATTAATCCTCATTGTAGGACCGAGGGACGTAAGCGGTAGATCTATCTGGGTGTAGCGAGCCCAACCCCAGGCCCAAACAGAACGGACCTCGGGGTGACTTTGTACCCAACGCTAAATCTGCTAGGTTTGAGTCTTCCTACTTGCACTTCACACATATCAATGGCCTTGCAAACCATTGGTGATCTCTTTTTCCTTATTTGCTACATACCAGGATTTTTATATATATAAAGGTTTATTTACTCACTTACACGTGAACTCGCTCAACATTATTGTTGATTTTTCAACTTACATGTATTTCAGGGAATTAAAGATCTGGCGCGGTATGCTGTGTTTTCCGCTGCATATGGGTTCCGAGGTCATCCCAGTTTAGGAAATGTGACTTTTTCCTGGACGAGTCACGAATCTTGAACTGCGTTTTATTCATGCTGATGTTTATGTCTTTCAAAACAATGTTTTATGTTATGATGTTGTAAGTCCCTAAGACAATGTTATGTTACTTCAGTTTTAAAACTTAAATCTATGGATGATCTTGCATGGTTTTATTTCATATAGCTTTGTTATGGTTAAGTTATGGTATTAAGAAGTCACACCAAAATAACCACGCTTCCGCAAAGCCAGGGTGTGACAGTCTTTGAGTTTGACTAGTGTGTCTTATTCCTGGACGAGACACGTCTTCCAAACCTTGGTGTTATTCAATATCTTTTAAGGAGTCTTTAATGAACTCATAAACAATTTTTACGGTTTGTAAAGTTTGAATTTGAAGTCTACGTTTCAAAACCATGTTGTTATGTTTTAAACTTATTTAATGGATACAAACCTATGGTTTTATCATATAGTTGATGTTATGGTTGAATGCAATGATATTAAGAAAGTCACACCATAATCACGCTTCCGCAAAAGTCAGGGTGTGACAATATCGAGATCGTTTAACACATATGAATCACCCAAAACAATTGAAAATAGTAAAATAGGGGAACTATGTACTCACATCGAAGTGCAAAGTATCCTCGATCTAATGAACTAGCAACGCTCGAGTAAACCAAGGAAATCAGATAGCACCTAGTAATCGGATCACTAGTTAATAAATCGACACCTAAATCGGAAGATCGGGTAGAACGAGGTCTTGTAAACCAAATGAGTATTGGAACTCATGTGATATGGTTTAACAAAGCCTACATTCTAAATTGGAACCTAACCTAAGTGCTTACGACCCGATACGACCCATTAAGGTAGCTTATGCTACTTTAACGCGTCGTTCGCGCGAAAGCGCGTTCGAGATGCCTAACTAGTCCTATGACACGTATTATATGCCTAAACATGTTACATAATTAGTTTAGGTGACAAAAGTTAAGTTACATATGCTTAATTACCAATTATGCGTGAAAAGGGCATTTTGGTCATTTACCTAAGGCATATAAACTACCTATCATACAACTAATTAAACTAAGTGACCATAAGGTATAACCTCAGAAGGTTATTCCCTATACAACTATGGTAACAAATATGCTTGGTCGGATCCTAATGATCGACCAAACGGGTCAGGTTCGAAAGTCTAAGCGGTGGTTAAGACCGCTTATCTTACGACCCTATACAAGCACTAGACTAAAAGTGACCCAAGAATACAAAACAACGCATAAATACGCATTTTAACTAAGTTAGAAAACAGTTTGATATCAAAACAAAGGCTTTTGATACCCAAGAATAGTTTGGTTGCAAAATACGCATAAATACGCATTTTGACCGAAACTATGACTCGTCACTACGCCTAATCAACGTGGTAATCAGTAGGTATAGTCACAAGGGACTATAACCATCGTGATTATGCTCACGTTGCAAAGTTCAAACGAACTTTGTGTTGACCATTGACTGGTCAAAGAAGAAAGTCAAACACTCCACTGTTTGACTTTCATGCTTGAAAAGCATAAAAAGCATGAAAGAATACTCACAAAAGGTCCAAGCAAGGAAGTTTTTGATCCAAAATACTCAGGTATAGAGTACAAAGAGCAGATTGAATCAAAATTGTGAGTTGCAAGAATGAAATCAAGTGGGTATATATAGGATTTATAGAACTGTTAGGATCGTTTCTCGTAATTCGTGCTTTGATCTTGACCTTACAAGTGTGGCACATTGTTTATAATACTAGGGGACATTGAAAACCATCAAATGGTATTGCAATTCAGTGATCAAAACCATTGAAATCAGCTGTTTTGAACAGATTCAATGTTTCTCACCTGACTGTCTGTCACGGGCCGCGTAGACATAAGCATAACCTTATGCGCCCCTCCTAGTAACTTTGGCATATTGTCACTTTTGGTCCCTGTAAGCCTAAAACTTGGTTTTTGATGCATTTTTTACACGTTTAAGCCCCGTTAACCCCATTTCAAGGCTCCAAAATGAAGTTAAAGTATAGGGAACATGAAAATGCTTGAAAACATCTCGGATGTCGGTTCGTTTGGTCGTACGGTTGCGTTGTTCGGTTAATTACGACGAAAACTCAAATGGACGCAAAAACGATCCAAATTACACGACGAATGGTATTTTTGCATTTCAATCACTAAAATAAAATATTTTAATGATTAAAAAAAATTTTGGATGTCCGGGGATGTTCAGAACGTAAGATATGCACGAAAATGCAAACCTATGCACGTTTTGACGCTTTTAGTCCCTATTGATAAAATAAGTTTATTTTTGCCACCAAACACCTCAAAGCCTATTTCTAAGATATGTAAAGGATATTTAGGGCATGTTTAACTTATGATCAAGTTCCGGAATGTTCGTTACTATACGAAGCTGCATAGTCTCGCATATTGACACAAATAGTCCCTGTGATCGAATAAACTTGTTTTCGACACACCAAACCCTCCAAAACTTATTTCAAAGTTATGTAAAGGTTATTTAAGGTATGTTAAGCCTATTTCACTATTCCGGAGTGTTTGTCGTGTTAAACTAATTACGTTTACGCACCAGTTTGCGTATAACTTTCCAGAAAGCGATTTAAAGCTTGAAATCGAACTCGAATCAAGTTATCGTAAAATCATTAAACACAAATACACACATATTAACACCAAAACACCTCGTTTTATTGATAATTGATATTTTTTTACATCGTACATCATTTACAGAGCACAGTTGTCACAGTCTCCCCTACTTTAAGAAATTTCGTCCTGAAATTTTAACTAGAGGAAAGTTGTGAAAACAAATGTGGATATTTCGCTTTCATTTGGTCCTCACGTTCCCAAGTAAACTCTGGGCCACGTTTGGACTCCCAGCGAAGGTTGACCAATCGAATTCGCTTGTTCTTCAACTGTTTGATTTCACGGTCCACTATCTCCACAGGTTTCTCGACAAAGTGCTTCGTTTCATCAACTTGAATTTCGTCGAGTGGAATATGAAGATCAGTATCGGCTAAACACTTTCATAAATTGGACATGTGGAATGTTGGGTGGATATTCCCAAGTTCAGGAGGTAGCTCTAATCGATAGGCAACCTTTCCGATTCTTTCAACAATCTTAAATGGTCTAACATATCGTGGTGCAAGTTTTCCTTTCTTTCCAAATCTCACCACTCCCTTCCAAGGGGATACCTTGAGTAGGACACGGTCTCCGATTTGAAATTCCAAGGGCTTGCGTCGCATATCCGCATAGCTCTTTTGACGGCTTCTAGCTGTCAGAAGATTATCGCGAATTTTCTTGATTTTGTCTGTCGTTTCCAGAATGAGCTCAGGTCCAGTAAGCTGAGCTTCACCGATCTCATTCCAACAGACAGGTGAACGACATTTTCGATCGTATAAAGCTTCGAACGGTGCCATATTGATACTAGCATGATAAGTGTTGTTGTAAGAGAACTCGATCAACGGAAGATGAGAATCCCAATTACCACCAAAGTCTATCACGCATGCTGTAAGCATATCCTCCAATGTTTGTATTGTCCTCTCAGATTGTCCATCTGTTTGAGGATGATAAGCAGTGCTTAGATTTAGTTGAGTTCCCAAAGCAGATTGCATGGTCTTCCAGAAATGAGATGAAAATCGAGCATCACGATCAGAAATGATATCCAAAGGAACACCATGTCTAGATACAATCTCATCAACATAAATCTTGGCAAGCTTATCAGCAGATAGATTCTCGCGAATCAGTATAAAATAAGCTGACTTCGTTAATCAATTGATAATAACCCAAATAGCATCGTGACCTTTAGATGTACGCGGTAACTTTGTGATGAGATCCATCGCAATGTTCTCCCACTTCCATACCGGTATCTCTGGTTGTACAAGCAAACCAGATGGCCGTTGATCTTCAGCCTTGACTTTGACACAAGTTAGGCATTTCGATACGTACAAAGCAACATCCTTTTTCATACCAGGCCACTAGAACTGAGTACGGAGATCCTTGTACATTTTGTCAGCACCAGGATGGATAGAATATCGAGACTTATGAGATTCGTCCATCACTAAAGTGCGAAGATCGTCTTGTTTCAGAATCCATAAACCATCCTTGAAATAGAGTAACCCATCGTCTTTCGTTTCGAGTTTAAGCTCAAGTTGAAGTGGTAGCTCATATTTCAGTAAGCCTTTGGTTACACATGATCGTTGAGCTTGAAGGACACGTGATTGGATATCAGATAGAGTTCGAACAGAATGAAGCTTGACTCTTTCCTTTCGACTTAGCGCATCGGCTATGACATTCGCCTTACCAGGATGGTAGCGAATTTCGCAATCGTAATCGTTCAAGAGTTCAACCCAGAGTCGTTGCCTCATGTTCAGCTCCTTTTGATTAAGAATGTGTTGGAGACTTTTGTGGTCTGTGAAAACCACACATTTTGTGCCATAAAGATAGTGTCTCCAGATTTTGAGAGCGAAAACCACAGCACCCAACTCAAGATGATGAGTCGTGTAGTTCTTCTCGTGAATCTTCAATTATCTCGATGCGTATGCTATAACTTTACCTCGTTGCATAAGAACACAACCAAGGCCTAGATTCGACGCATCATAATAGACAACGAAATTGTCGTTTCCCTCGGGCAAAGATTAAACAGGAGCATCACAGAGTTTTTGTTTTAGCATTTGGAACGCTTCTTCTTGTTTAGGTCCCCACTCAAAAGGCTTATTCTTCTGAGTCAAAGCACTGAGAGGAACCGCGATCTTCGAGAAGTTCGAAATGAATCAACGATAATACCCAACAAGACCAAGAAAAGATCGAACTTCAGTAGGTATCGTAGGTGTATTCCATTACTTAATTGCAGCAATTTTGGAAGGATCGACATGAATACCCTGCTCGTTAACAATATGACCCAAAAACTGAACTTCTTTAAGCCAGTGTCAAATGAAGGTGTTGTTCGTGCTCGGCTCGAGACTTCGAATAAATAAGAATATCGTTGATGAATACAATGATGAACTTATCTAAATAAGGTTTACAAACCCTATTCATTAAGTCCATGAAGATAGCTGGGGCATTCGTCAAACCAAAAGGCATGACAGTAAACTCGTAGTGCCCATATCTCGTGCGGAATGCAGTTTTGGGAATATCTTCTTCGAGAAAACGAAGCTGATGATACCCAGAACGCGGATCGATCTTGGGAAAATACGAAGCACCTTGCAGCTGATCGAAGAGATCATCTATTCGTGGTAGGGGATATCGATTCTTGATGGTAAGCTTGTTAAGCTCACGATAATCGATACACATTAAAAAAGATCCATCTTTCTTCTTAACAAATAAAACGGGAGCACCCCAAGGTGAATAACTCGGTCGGATGAATCCTTTATCAGATAACTCTTGAAGCTGTTTTGGTAACTCTTGCATTTCAGACGGTGCAAGACGATAAGGTGCTTTCGCAATCGGGTTGGCATTAGGTACAAGATCAATATGAAACTTGACTTGACGAACTGGAGGCAAACCAGGCAGTTCATCAGGAAACACTTCTGGATAATCTCGAACAATCGGAATATCTTGAATACACTTGTTCTTGCCTTTATCCTCGGCGACATGTGCCAGAAAAGCAACATATCCTTTTCGTAAATAACTTTGAGCTTTCGTACACGACATGAGTTTCAATCCACCAGATGGTTTCTTGCCACGAACTTCTAGAACTTCACCAGATGAAAGTGGAATACGAACGATCTTATCGAAACAAACCACCTCTGCATGAAACTTAGTTAACCAATCCATCCCTACGATAATGTCGAAACTCCCAAGTTGCATCGGTGTGAGGTCAATAGGAAAAAGATGGTTATCGAGGTTCAATTGACAGTCGCGAATCACAGAATCGAGTGTAAGAGGTTTACCAGTAGCAACTTCGACAGATAAGGGTTTCCTTAGTTTAGATCTAGGTATCGCAAGCAAAGGCTCAAATGATAATGAAACAAAACTTCTATCGGCACCAGAATCGAAAAGAACAGATGCACGTTGATTGTTAACAAGGAACGTACCACTGACAACCTCGTTGTCAGCTTGAGCCTCGTTTGCATTCAGATAGTATGCTCGTCCATGAGAGGGATTCACATTTGCGTTCGCGTTTACCAATCTCGGGCAGTTGTTGCGGAAATGACCCATTTCACCGCTGTTGTAACATGAACCTGGTGGGAATCTAGCAGCGTTTCCCTGAACTGGAGCTTGATTTTGAGCAGCTTGATTCTGACCCAAATGACAGATGTTGGCTAGATACCCAAGTTTACCACAAGTAGTACACTGTTTACAGGCCTGTTGGGCAGCATGATGACCATTGCATCGAGCACAGTGAGGTGCAGTACCAGCATATTGTTTCTTTGTAGGAGGTTGTGCTGGTGGGTTCTGAGCATTCTGTGCAGTGACTGCAAAGTTCTGGGAAGCCTTGCGCTTCCTTGACTTCCTTGAAGACTCGCCTTTCTTACCCTTGCCTTTACCCTTGTCTTGAACGGAATCGGTCGACTGCTTCTTGTCACCCTCTCGGGTCAGTTTTCCTTTTCTGACCTGAGACTCGGTCAGAGTAGCGGCCAATTCAATTGCCTGATGAACAGTGGTAGGATTACTACCAATGAAAATATCCTGCACAGTATCGGGCAAACCATCGATATACCTCTCAATCGCTTTCTCCAACGGGGTAACCATAGTGAGACACAACAAAATCAACTCTTCATAACGATCCGTATACGCATGGTGTTCTCCCCCATCTTATTTCAGATCATCGAATTCTCGTTCCAAAGCCCTAATCTCATGACGGGGACAGAACTCTTTCATCATGAGAGCTCGAAGCTCTTCCCAAGTTTGTGCCATGGCCACATCGGCACCCCTATCACACATCACACCGTTCCACCATGTAAGAGCACGCTTCTCAAACACACTTGACGCAAACTCAACCTTACGCTCATTTAGACATTGCACATGTCTGAAGGTGCTTTCCAAACTCTCGAACCATTATAGGAGCGCAGTTGCTCCTTGAGACCCAGAAAACTTTAGTGGCTTAGCTGAATTGAAATTCTTGAAACTACACTGAGCATTATTGTTGTTATTGTTGTTGTATATTTGATGAATCTGGGTTACTATGTTCGGAAGCACAGCAGCCATTTGCTGAGCAACAAGGGCTGCGATTTCTGCGTTAGTTTGAGGTTGTGCATCTCGTCGAGGAGGCATTTTCTAAAAGGAACAAGGAAACATGAGAAACGAGTGAGATCGATAATTGGATAAACAATAGAGGTATTGAAAACATCGACGAAACATAAGGAAGGCGATCATTTGTTTGTTACCTCGAACAAACAAATGACACGCAATAACTAATCAAAGTAAATGGGCCAATATAATGTATCGAGAAGACCTGCTTTAGCCTATAAGTGAACACTCATACAAAGAGTTCCTAGTTAAGAGTGACTAGTCCGATTATGTGGATTTGTACGAACACTCTAGCCTTAGACAGAAAACTCAGGATACAGGTATCCACTCTTCCAGATTGCATGTGTTCACACTATAAGACCCAAACTTTGAAGAGATTTTGAAAACTTTGAAGGGTTCAAAACCTTATAAGAAATCATCTAAGAATAGATGATTGATTTTCAAAGCGGATTTGTTATTGTGTTCTAGTTTTGGTTATCACCTAAAGATAGGTGACGGTATTGTTTTAAAAATCTAAACACAAGTAAACTTGCATTAGGGTCCTAGAAAAGTTATAGTCTAGGTCAAAACATTGCTAATAACCTAATTCCCTATAACCATTGGCTCTGATACCAACTCTTCTGTCACACCCCGACCGCGTTAAAACAACAAAACCACGGCGAAAACGTCAGGGAGTGGAGTGGCAGAATAATTGTTTCACAACCATGGAGTAAAAAGTTTTGTTTTATTGATAGATTTACCATTTACATTGTCTTGAAATTTAAACAAACAAGTTAAACATAGTCTATCATCGTTATTAAGTCACTAAGGCCTCGTCCAGTCCTAAGTGAGCATGCATCCTAGCAATCAACATTATTCAACAACACCTGAAACATATGTAAAAACAAAGTCAACAAAGAAATGCTGGCGAGCACATAGGTTTTGTGAGAGTGTCGGATTCATGGCTCGTTTACATGTTGCAATACCTCATTAGACTACAAGAGTCAAAAGTTAAAAACCTGGTTTTGAAAAGTATATAGTATTGCAACATAATTAACCAACTCAAATCAAGTTGGTTATAGTTTATAAAAATCTCGTAGCCATGATTCTTAACCCAAAACATTTGTTTAAGTAAACCAAATTGTAAATCATCTCGTTAGTAAAACTCGGATGGTTTATATTATTTAGAAAACATCGTTGTGTGACATCGTTTTAAAATCGTTTGCCCAAGTGAACTAAATAATGCCACGGAATGTAATATGATAAAAACACTTATATATAAGAAGTACCAGCGGCGTATCTACCATGCTTTTATCATGTTACACCCGTCCCATTATCTAATCACAACTCAAAACCAATCGTTTGTTCAATTCGTTTAACTCATTTCAATCGTTCAAAATCGTTTAATCGTTCAAAATCGTTCTCGTTTTAATTGTGAAAACTACTTTTGGTCATCTCGTTTATAACATTCAAACCTTCGTAACTCGTCCATCGTTCAACTCGTATTAATCAAATCACCAAAGGGTAAGTTAACAAGTAACAGGTTCAGTCGTTACCCACATAACCCCCACACATAACCATGGGTACAGTCTGATAACGGGATTTGTCAGATCCTATGGTACCATAACCTAATACTGGTCGGTTCGGCCAAAACTAATGAATGTTATTCGTTATGTAACTACGTCCAACAAGTTTGTTCACATTATCGAAATCGTGATTTATTTAATATACACCATATTAATCGTTTTTGAGACCATCGTTAAAAATATTGAAATCGTTTAACACATATGAATCACCCCCAAAACAATTGAAAATAGTAAAATAGGGGAACTATGTAATCACATAGAAGTGCAAAGTATCCTCGATCTAATGAACTAGCAACGCTCAAGTAAACCAAGGAAATCAGATAGCACCTAGTAATCGGATCACTAGTTAATAAATCGACACCTAAATCGGAAGATCGGGTAGAACGAGGTCTTGTAAACCAAATGAGTATTGGAACTCATGTGATATGTTTAACAAAGCCTACATTCTAAATCGGAACCTAACCTAAGTGCTTACGACCCGTTACGACCCATTAAGGTAGCTTATGCTATTTTAACGCGTCGTTCGCGCGAAAGCGTGTTCGAGACGCCTAACTAGTCCTATGACAAGTATTATATGCCTAAACATGTTACATAATTAGTTTAGGTGACAAAAGTTAAGTTACATATGCTTAATTACCAATTATGCATGAAAAGGGCATTTTGGTCATTTACCTAAGGTATATAAACTACCTATCATACAACTAATTAAACTAAGTGACCATAAGGTATCACCTCAGAAGGTTATTCCCTATACAACTATGGTTACAAATATGCTTGGTCGGATCCTAATGATCGACCAAACGGGTCAGGTTCGAAAGTCTAAGCGATGGTTAAGACCGGTTATCTTACGACCCTATACAAGCACTAAACTAAAAGTGACGAGTTAAACATGTTAAAAGATGTTTAACTAAGTTAGAAAACAGGTTTGATATCAAAACAAAGGGTTTTGTTACCCAAGAATAGTTTAGTTGCAAAATACGCATAAATACGCATTTTGACCGAAACTATGACTCGTCACTACGCCTAATCAACGTGGTAATCAGTAGGTATAGTCACATAGGACTATAACCATCGTGATTACGCTCACGTTGCAAAGTTCAAATGAACTTTGTGTTGACCATTGACTGGTCAAAGCAGAAAGTCAAACACTGTTTGACTTTCATGCTTGAAAAGCATAAAAAGCATGAAAGAATACTCACAAAAGGTCCAAGCAAGGAAGTTTTTGATCCAAAATACTCAGGTATGGAGTATAAACCCCAACTTAGAGCATATTAAATCAAAATTGTGAGTTGCAAGAATGAAATCAAGTGGGTATATATAGGATTTCTAGAACCGTTAGGATCATTTCTCGTAATTTGTGCTTTGATCTTGACCTTACAAGTGTGGCACATTGTTTATAATACTAGGGGAGATTGAAAACCATCAAATGGTATTGCAATTGAGTGATCAAAACCATTGAAATCAGCTGTTTTGAACATATTCAATGTTTCTGACCTGACTGACTGTCGCGGGCCGCATAGACATAAGCATAACCTTACGCGCCCCTCCTAGTAACTTTGGCAGATTGTCACTTTTGGTCCCTGCAAACCCAAAACTTGGTTTTTGATGCATTTTTGAGACGTTTAAGCCCCGTTAACCCCATTTCAAGGCTCTAAAATGAAGTTAAAGTATAGGGAACATGAAAAATGCTTGAAAACATCTCGGATGTCGGTTCGTTTGGTCGTACGGTTGCGTTGTTCGGTTAATTACGATGAAAACTCGAATGGACGCAAAAAGGATCCAAATTACACGAAGAATGGTATTTTTGCATTCCAATCACTAAAATAAAATATTTTAATAAATTTTTGGATGTCCGGGGATTTTCAGAACATAAGATATGCGCGAAAATGCAAACTTATGCACTTTTTGACGCTTTTAGTCCCTATTGATCAAATAAGTTTATTTTTGCGCACCAAACACCTCAAAGCCTATTTCTAAGCTATGTAAAGGATATTTAGGGCATGTTTAACTTATGATCAAGTTACGGAATGTTCGTTACTATACGAATCGGCATAGTTTTGCATTTTGACACAAATAGTCCATGCGATCGAATAAACTTGTTTTCGACACACCAAACCCTCCAAAACTTATTTCTAAGTCATGTAAAGGTTATTTAAGGTATGTTAAGCCTATTTCACTATTCTGGAGTGTTTTTCGCGTTAAACTGATTACGTTTACGCACCAGTTTGTGTATAACTTTCCAGAAAGCGATTTAAAGCTTGAAATCGAACTCGAATCAAATCGTAAAATCATCAAACACAAATACACACATATTAACACCAAAACACATCGTTTTATTGATAATTGATATTGTTTTACATCTTACATCATTTACAGAGCACAGTTTTCATATCACACTTAAACGAGTAGATTTGAGTTAGCTTTGGCTTCTCAAGATTAGAAACCTTCTTGTTTCAAACTCACCAAGTGTTGATACTAAGAAAACTGTTTTAAAACTCGATTTTTACACAAAAAACGGACAAAACCCATATATGTTTTGTTCACTACTTAGTGAGATGAAGCGGTGTCAAAACCGTCATGAAAAGGATTCGAAATTACATCCATTTCAGGCAAAAACTCAGTTCCGGTAGCACGAAGACGCAAGAACAGTCACTAGTGCAAACTGGATTGGCTCACATGAATCACTTGGGTTCGTACGACCAAGTCTAAGTTTCCACAAGAGACTCACTTGCTCTAAAGACCTCTCCGGCACTAGGTTCGATCAGTAGCTTAAGGCTAGAGGGATGAACACTCGATTTCCCGAAGCAACGACGTGAAACACTCGATTTTGGACACGAAAACATGTCACTCGCACGAGCACGAGACATGACTCGCACGAGGGTGATGCCTCGTACGAGCCATGCCTCATATGAAGCATGGCTCGCACGAGGGTGAAGCCTCGTGCGACCCAACTGTTTTTCCCGCACAACCTTCCATCCAACCGTTCAGCACTATCGAAGACTGATGCACTTATGTTTCTACGTGCAGGCTGACCCAACACTCTCTCTCTACGCCATCTCGCTCGTGTTTACTGTTTAAGCATTCACTGTGAATATACTTGACCCTTTTTCTCTTTAACGCACATTTGGGTGTTACATACGTTCTCTATTAAACAAACATTACACACAACGCTAAAAACGCTTTAAACGCAAACCGCTCTCGCATGACTATACGTGAAACGATGAACTGCTATGTGTTATGTGTATGCCTTGAGACTTGCCTACCACCCTTAACATGATAGCAGCTATAGGTTAACCCGCCACCCGTAGGTTCGGGGGTTGTTAAGGTTTGCTTTACATACTTTACATGTGTGGCCACTTCGGTGGATACGTATCGCGCAGACTCACATGCGGTCTAATTGGTTAGTTATTTTCGGTGTTGATAACATATATGTTCACATGGCTACGTTAGTACATTCTGGTTTCGCTAAACGCTTTATTACTATTATTTATGCTAACCTGTGTACTCACCTTTACATGTTTATATTGACTTTATTTTAACGTATGTAACAGGATGATGGATCACTTGCTGGAAATGGATTTAGGGTCTAGATACACGCCTAAATCTTGATATGTTTTGCTATGTTATTTGGAACAAGTTGTATTTTGATTTGAATAATTGTATGGAATTTGGTTTTAGTATTTTATGGAAATTAAATTAATTATTGTCGCAAAGATAGTCGTTATGGATTCTCTCGAGCAATCTCGTCGCTTATTGCCACATCCCGATCTTTCTGCCATCGGTTGGGGTGTGACAGATTGGTATCTGAGCCATAACTATAGGGAATTAGGTAGAATTTCCATGTTCGACCTAGTCTATAGTCTAGGAACCAAAACAGACCATTCCTTTGGGCAAAACAGACCTTTCTGCACGAACTGCCTCAACTTGTATGAACTGATCAATTCGTGCGAATTGGTCAACTCGTACGAAGTGAGTCTCCTTGCACAAGGAGGGTCACCTCATACGAATTGGACAACTCGCACGAAGTGAACAATTCGTACGAATTGAACGGGTTCTCGTATACAACGCTCAAACTTAAACTATACATGCCTTTACTAAGGCTAACACAATATACACGTTGGAAGACTTGAAGACACTCGTATAGCACAAATAAGTGATTGTGTCGAGATTAGGTGTGAAAACCAAGAACTCTCGATAAGATCGCTCACTGCGCGAATTCTATCCCACATAAGATTCTTTCGTTGGGTTAGGAGTGATATCCATATCTCGACGGAAATCTCCATATCTATCCAGTGGAACTCCCGAATTGTTCGGAGAGAACAACCACAGTGAGGAACAAAGTTGTCAAGTTAGGGGTGAAACCCGCATCTTGATGACTAGTTCCACTCTTCGATTTTAACTCTCGCCAAAGACTCGATAATTCAAATGACTCGAGGCACGTAGTAACTGGAAGGATAAATGTTGTTAGCCACATCCCGATGTCCATTAGGCCAAAACGTGTGCCTGAACTCAGGGGAATAGTCGAATCTCTTTGGTTAGTCGATGTCTCAAAACCCAGGACGCTCCGTTGATTTTAGGCCTGCAATCGCCAATTTTACGCATCATTGAATTTTATCATGTTTATGTGTTTTAAATTTTGGAGATTTTTACGCTTTAACGATTTTCTCGTTTTATCGCTCCTCACCTTTAAGATGTACGCACAACTCGCACAGTCCTCGCAACCTAAAATGCTAATTAATCGCGAACCAACTAAACACGCAACTCTCTTACGCGCATGCCCTCATACGCTGTATTACTCGCTAAATATATAGCGTAACATAAGCTATATTACGCATATCTCATACGCGCTACGCATGATTGAATGAAGGTGAATACGTGTAAAATATGTGTTTATATGAATTATGTGAATACGTGTAAAATATGTGCTTACGCGATTATGTGCTTATGTGATTACGTGTTTATGTGACTATGTGATTTTGTGCCTTGTGTGAATAATAATAATAATAAAATAGGTTGTATGAAATGCAAAACTTTTAAAACAAAACCCGTTATAATCGAATCTGGTCCAATCTCTCTCTATAGACGGCATCCATGGGATCTCACACTCGCAGGACTGTCCAGTGAAACAACGCCGACAAACGAATCGCCTCTCTCATGGCCAAGGAAATGGCCAACGTGATTCCCCAGATTGTCAGCGAGATTCATGCCGTCAGCAGTAACTCTTCAGTGGATTCTAAGAACGATGCGCCGAAAACTTCATTCAGCTTCAAGTAGTTCAAAGCATGCGGTCCTATAACTTTCATAGGCGAAGATGGTCCCAGCAAAATGTTTTAGTGGTTCGATTCGATCGAGGTCACTTTCCGCCAAAGTGGATGTCCAGAGAATCTCCGCACTGTTAATGCCACCGGCATATTTCAGTCAAGGGCACTTGATTGGTGGACTGCTGAGCGCAATAGACGCGGAAATGATGCAGCCTATGGGCTCGCGTGGGAAGAGCTGAGAGAGCTCATGATCAAGGAATTTTGTCCTCCCCATGAGGTCCAAAAGTTGGAGAATGAGTTCTGGAACATCAAACAAGTTGGAGGTGATAACGCAGGTCTTACCGCCCGATTCAAGCAACTCAGCATCATATGCCCAAGCCAGGTGGATACGACAGAAAAAGCTATCAAGAAGTACATCCGTGCTCTCCCGGATTGTGTCGCTGATTTTGTTCATGCATCGAAACCAGCAACCATTGAAGAGGCATTTCAACTCGCCGCTGAAATCAAAGATAAGCGAGTCTTGGCGGGAACTTTCAAAGTCCCAACCAAGAATGTCAGCCAAGCCATTGTTGAGCCAAGCGTCGATACCGCACCATCTCAAGTCTCCAAGTCTAAAGGTCGCAAGTGAAGAAGCTCAAGCAAAAATTGTGCAGTAGTCACACCACAGAACTTCCAGTCTCACCATATTACTACTCCCAACGCACCTCCTACTAAGTGTACATATACTGGAAACCATCCTCTGTGCCCTGAGTGCACATATCACCATGCAGTTGGAGGCAACTGCCGCTTCTGCACCAACTGCAACTGCTATGGTCATTTCACCGTCAGGTGCCGCACAAGCCCTTGTCAGCAAGCTCCTCAAGCCATCACAGCACCGCCAGCTCCACTCCATGCTACTCCCGTCAACCAGGCCCTGCAAGCTGTAACGCTTCGCATTTTCGTACACTCTTATTTTAGCAAGTCGTGTTGTACTTTCCTTTTTTAGACACTTGTACTCTCGTTGTAATCTATTTCACTTCAATTTGTAATCCGAGACTATTGATCATAATGAAAACGAAGTTATTTTAATCATGCTCGTGTTATTCGTATGTGCAACTGATAATAACAATACACATTTTTTGAACGATATATTATCCAAGATTCTGGATTCTTTATTAATTGACACTTGATACTCAAAGCTCATAATCCGGATCTTAACCTTTGAAGATCTTTAGTATCAAAAAGCGTAAATAGAGGGGAGCTTACACCCTTGCGAGTAAATGAGGGGTCCAACAGTTGATTTTGCTTTTGCGAGTTTCTGGAATGGAGCGTGTTTGAGGCCAGGGTTCCTTGTGAATCTAGTTTTTTGGGCCTAGACACTTTTTTTTATGGGCGAGAAGTATAATATATGAAAAGAAGTTAAAAATTTAGAGGCCCTTGTTTCTTGGTGGCCCTAGGCCTTTGCCTAGGGTGATTAGCCCATTGGGCCGGCCTTTAACTCTAGCAGTCCTTACTTCAAGAACCTAAATAAGCTACAAGCTTTGGATATTTTGGTTTGCACTTAGAAAAAGAAAGCATCTTATGATTTCAATCCAGTAAATCTTTTCATAAGATGTTCAAGTCTTGATTAATTAAGTAGAAGAAATCAAGAATCTTTGGTGGTGCAAATGTCTAATATGAAGGTTGTGTTGTGACCTTAAAGAGATGAAACTGGTCATCTATGACAGCTTATTTTACATGCAAATAAACAAATAGCAATTTGAAGTAGCAAATCCCAAACAACTTACTGTTGTGTCAAAACTACTAAGATATAAGCAGTTTTGATATATGAACCCAGCCATCTAAAATAGTACAAATAGCAGGTAGCAAAAAGATAGATGGATTTGGATACCCATCAACGGTTTACAAGATTGTTGCAAGATATTTGTAAGTGACAATGGTGAAAAAGAGGTCAGGAATGTAGTCGTCAGATTCGGCCCAACGAAAAGGATCTGCAGCTTTATTAGGTTTATTAAGTGACAATGGTTGCAAGATATTTTATTGATCCCAGCGAGCTTTATTAGATTGAAACCGAGGGGAGAATCAATTGGGTTATGTAGTCCGGAGTTGCCCCAACGAAAAGGATTTGCAGATTTGAGTTCACGGAGAAACAAAAAGGAGATCATATACCACGGGGAGAATCGATTGGGTTATGGGTCAAGAACTTACACAGTGCACCTCTGAGGGTAAAGTTGACATTACATCATAAAACAAAAGAAACAAGATTCATCGACAGCAATCAAATTGCGACATAACATACCACAGGGACTCAGCTGGCAGT
The DNA here is from genome assembly GCA_030545235.1 of Helianthus tuberosus. Lineage (NCBI taxonomy): Eukaryota > Viridiplantae > Streptophyta > Magnoliopsida > Asterales > Asteraceae > Helianthus > Helianthus tuberosus. Next base: position 8,435,157 of record JARYGA010059771.1, on the reverse strand, counting down.
TTTTAGCGAGATTGGGAGGGCAACCTGTGACTTCCAGACAACCACAGGGACGCAAATTGCAATTTACTTTTCTTTATATTAAAACACTTCCTTCCAATACACCTGAATATCACGAATCATACATGCATATACAATTCATGTTTGCAAACACTTGTCGTTATCATTAAAATCACATCGTTCATTTTGTTACCGGCGAACACAATAACTATAAACCATATATCTGGAGTAAACGATTTTGGAATTCCACGCATTAAAAACACGCTACACACGATTTTCGACCCAGGTCTCTTTTAGCTAACTTTTCAACTCACCCGGTTGACACATTTAGAAATAAAAGCATAGCCCAAAACAATCCTTTTACGAAGGGGTTAAAATTGCCACCTTCTATTAATTATTTGGCCTCTAAATCTGCAGGTAGAAGGCCTCCACTATAGGAAAAGTCATTCAAATAAGGATGATTGTTTCCCTTACTTTTCCCTTCATAACTTTCTGATGTGGATGTGGACTCAGCATCTGGATTAATTCCCACCATTTCCATTATATTTTCGATCTCTTTCACAACATCACTCATTTTAGGTCGTCGGTTTCCGGTTTCTTGCACACATCTCAATGCAACATCCACAAATCTCTCCAAACCCTGCAGTTGCTCAGTGCTCAAACTGAGGATCGGATCGAGAACCTCGCGGAGGTTATATAAGTCTTTTCCGGTGTCCATTGCTTCCTTCACCTGCCTCACAATGTACTTGCCTTTCTCAATCGGGTTTCTTGCGGTTATTAACTCCAGCATTACTATTCCAAAGCTATAAACATCACTCTTTTCGGTCAATTGTTGAGTCATGTAGTATTCAGGATCCATGTAGCCCTGCAACAGTTTGACCCGTTTGTTAAATTTAAAACTAATGAATAAAGTCAGATCCAAATAATCAGATTATATTTGATTCCTAGTTCCATATCCAAACACTCCCTGATAATAGAAAGAAAGTTGACTAACCATGGTCCCTTTAACCTGAGTCGTGACATGTGTCTGGTCACCCTCACCAAGCGGTTTGGAAAGACCGAAATCAGAAACTTTGGCGTTTAAGCGTTCATCAAGTAAAATATTAGTTGACTTAACATCTCTATGTATTATGGGCGGATCGGCAAGTTCATGCAGATACTGCAAACCTCTTGCAGCTCCAAGTGTTATTTTAAGTCTTCTCATCCAATCCAACCTTATCCCAGTCCTCCCTGTTCAAATAGATTAATAAAGTTTTTTCATATTATATATAATAATATTTAATATTTAATATTTAATGAAATAAAGAAAGAAAGAATACCTGAAAGGCTATCCTTGAGGGTACCATTAACGATAAAATCATAAACCAGCATCTGTTCGCCTGCATCGAAACAGAAACCGACTAGACTAACAAGATTCTTGTGATGAACCCTTGAAAGAAGCTCAATCTCTGTTTTAAACTCAAGTCCTCCCTGAGTGGATCCATGCTGAGCTCTTTTAATAGCAACCAATTGCCCATTTGGAAGACTCCCTCTGTAGACCTGCAGATTATAATAAGCAAAAATATTTACCAACTTTGGTCCATCAAGTGACAAAAAAAAGTCAGTTTCCATATTTATATAACTAACCATCCCGTAACCGCCAGAACCCACGTTGGCTGCTGCGCTAAAATTGTTTGTGCATGCCTTAAGCTCTTCAAATGTGAAAGATCTTGCCCCTTTTAGTTGAGGACGACCGCCACTCCCTTTATCAGGATCCCAAGAAGCTGCAAGAGTATATCTAACTGTTAGCAGTCTTCTCATAGAGCTTATTTTAGTTTTTTTTTTGTTTTTTTTGCGCACTTACCAAAAGGACTGTTCTTGATGGTAGCTCTCTCAGCTCTTCCTTTCTGATGGTAAGCATAAATTCCAGTGATGACAACAAACAACACTAGAACACAACCACCAACTGATACTCCAATAATAGCTCCAATGCTCATTGATTTATGTCTTCTTTTGGGCCCGCCTGTAAGCAGTAGCAAGTGATTCGTGGTTACTCGAAACATAGATTAGACATTCGTTGGGAGGAAACTGGAACGAAACAATTAAGATTTACCTGAAAAGGAATCATAGTTGTCGGCACGAAAAAAGTATGGTCCAAAAGCGTGTGGAGGTTTATAAGTTTGGTTGCTAAGCATAAATGCTATGCGCGTAATTCCTGTCCTATTGAAACGTTCATCACCAGATGGAAAAATATTGAGGGTTAAATCAAGGTAGTCATCTGCATTCTTGGTGGGGTGACCCAGTGAAACCGAGTCCACTGGGAGCTTATGCATTTCAAAAGAAGTCATCATGGAACTCTGAAGGGATGTAAAGATAGTTGAATTGCCCAGATCAGAAAAGGAAGGAGCGCGGAAAACTAAGGTTCCAGTATATGGATATGAACATTTACAATTTGGGCTTGAAACTTCATACAAACCACAGGTTGCAGGAATACAATTGTTGGGTGGTGTTGAATATGTGGAGTTGGATTCTGTGGAATGCTCACAAAATGGTTCTCTTGCATTTTCCGTACAAATTGGATTGCCGGTCAGTCTGAAAAAAGAACGCAAATGCATTAGTAGTTGTAGGGTATCCGCTTCTTTGTGTGATATATAATGTTTTTGGGCAAAGAAGTCATTCATATAAAGCATACATGAGATCTTTAGGGTATCCGCTTCTTTGTGTGAAGCCTAAAATGTTATTATTGCTCATATCAATGAGCCGAAGATGGTTGCTATAGGAAGCTCCAAAATCCAGGGTGCCATTAAGCTGGTTGTCTCTTAGTACCCTGTAAAAAAATGGGATTTTTTTTTAGTTATGAAAATGAATTTGTGACATGATGCAAGGAAATAAACAATGATCCCCTGCCCTTACACAGTCTCTAGCTGTGGAATCCTAAAAAACTCAACGGGTACTTCTCCTTGAAGCCCTGTTTCTTGCATCATCCTGATATTTCAAAGTAACAAACAATAAGTAAATTGAGGTGCTGCAGAAAATTTCCAAGATTTGATTTTACAATTCAAAGCAATGTAAACGTTCTACACATGTGTAAGTCATTAATGCAATCTTTTACACATATTTAGGTCATTAACACAACCTTTTACGCTGCACCATAAGATACATTTTTGGACGTCAAGACAAAAGTTTCATATATGTTGGATTTGATTACTCTAGTTTGTTTTTATTTAAAAATAGTGCTGAAGGATCACATCTTATAAAACTAAACTGAGAGTACTGTTCACCAAATAAGTTAGAAACAGGGTTAGTGCTTTGCAGAATGATAGTATAAAGTAATTAAAGTGAGCCCATGGCATTATAGCCTAGTGGCATCTTGTGGGTGGGATAATGCTTAGGGACCATTGGGCCCTGGGTTCGATTCCCACAAGGGGTTTTTCCAAGATTTTTTGGGTTTCCTCCTGAATTGGTGTATAGGCATTATTGCCTAGTGGAGATGAATACGATCGCATGGTTCCCCTAGTGGCACGATGATACTCCAGTGGTCCGTCAGTGATCCAAATTTGCCATTAAAAAAAAGTAAATAAACTGAAGCAGAATAATAATAATAAGACGACGAAGAGCATCAACATTATTAGCAATAGAAATATTTTTTATGACAAAAATAATAGTGTTATTAGCAACAACAACGACAACAACAACGATAACAATAATAATAATAATAATAATAATAACAATAATAAAATTAACAAACTCATGATTTTAACACATTTCAAATATAACATGGACATGCAGGTTTATACAGATGCAAGGTTGTTTCATTATTTTGTCCATGTACAGGGACTGTTTGGTCATTCTAAAATTGTCATGCGGGTGCCTGTTTTGCAATATCATAAAGAAGTTTGAGCATCATACGGAAGAGTTAGTCTATCTCAAAAGCAGACCATTAGTAAGTTTATTAAATATTGTAGTATCGGGTGTGTGTGCTTATTTCACCAGGTTGTCAACTTTCGAAGGAGCTATGTCCAATTTCTAAGATTATTACCCTTTTAATATAACAAAAAAATATGTCTGGTTCATATCAGAAGTACCATATTTACCATGAAACGAAATGTAGAACGATTGATCATGTAAGAGGATACTAGAGGAAGAGAAATGTACAATGTTGTTAGAGACTGCAAGGATGAAAACCATGGAGGAATTTTTGAAGCTATAAAAGAATTATTGCTCATGTCCCTGCAATGAAGTTTTGCAGAACAATTATTCGCTTGATACATTTATAAGTTTATGGTAAAATTATTAAAACCAAACAACATTGGGCAGTTGGGCGCTTACAAATAGTTTAAGACTGCCATGCCAGTTAGATTGGGCAACGGGCCATCCAATTTGTTGTTGGATAGAAACCTACAAAAAATAAGTAAAAAGATTTCTTGGTGAGTTAAGAATATGCAAATACTAGCAAACCAGGATAAATATGATTATTTATTATTTTTTTGTTTGAAGATCTATATTGGCCAACTTACAACTGGTTGATCAACGTGAGATTGTTGATATTTGACGGGACATCTCCACTTAACTGATTTCTGTCTAATCGCCTGTTTTACATATGCAAAGTTTAAGTTATTAATTAATACAAACTACTAGAGGTAAATTTACCACCTCTACAAATGTTTGTTTTCAGCATGAAATAGCCAAAGATACTCACAAGACCTCCAGAGTCTGAACCAATCCTAATGTCAAAGGAATGGTGCCTGTTAACTGATTATCTTCAAATAGCCTGCTCAATTAACTTTAAATCAACCCAAGATAACAATCACATCTCAAATCGGTAGTCAAAACAAAGTTTACAATAACATACACATGTTTAAGAGTCATTTTTGAGCCAAAGAGCTTAGGTGGTATTTCACCTGAGAGTTGGTTCTTTCCAAAGTGACTGCGATTAAATGCAAAAGAAAACCATAATTTGAGATTCTTTTATTGCTATAGCGTTAATTCAATGAAAATACCAAAACTACCGTACAAGTGCTTTGCATTGACCAACAAATCAAGGCCCGGGGTTGGTCCACTAGAAACGGGTATAGATCCACTAAGCTTGTTATCAGCTATATCCAACCAATAAAGTTTAGTAAGCTTCCCGATTGATGCTGGAATTCGTCCTGTGAAGCCATTAGAATTCAAGGCCCTGCAAATAATTACAGAACAAAAACATGCAAAAACAAAATAAGGGGAGAACGAGCATTCTCATCTTTCTAATATGACCAAAATACCCTTTTCAAATACTTACAAGTAGCTCAGTTGAGTCAGAGATCCTAGTGAGTCTGGAAGTGGACCGTTGAAACCACAACCAACCAGAATTCTGAACAGAATTTAAAAAAACAAAGTTGCGTATGAAGCTTAAATTGTAAAGTGGTAATTCATGAACTTAAAGAAAAGTCCTTACAAACTTGATAACTTCTTTAAATTCCCAATGTCTGATGTAAGAGATCCTGTCAGACCCGGATTGTAAGACAGATCCCTACATGTAACAACAATTCATAAAATTTGAAATTCTAATAAACATAGCAAAATAACTGTTGCAAGGAGATTAAAACAAGAATAGTTTAGGAGACATACAGCATTTGCAATTCAGAAAATTGTCCAATGTCTCCAGAAATCTCACCACTTAAATTGATGCTTCCTAAAGTGCTGAAATGGAAGGGATTACAGCATATATATTATAAATCAACAAAGTTGGATAGTCATCAATATACACACACATGTGAGAAACCTCACATCGATGTGACACGTGAATCAGTGCAGGTAATTCCATCCCATTTGTCCTCACATGGATCAGACCCGACCCAACTAGGTGGTGTGTTCTTCAAATTATCCATAAGAGCTTGCAGATATACAACTGCATAATAGAGTAACACTTATTTATTTCCTATATCTGGATAAATCTTCAGCTAGTATACTCTGTAAAACAAGAATGTTCTCACAAACAGAATGGGTAAAAACAGTGAAAGTATCTTACACAATTATTCTATATTCACTTGATCCCAAGGAAATAAATATTTGGCCCCAAACATTTTAACAACGAGAATAACTCATCGAATCATGCAAACAATTATAGATAAACTTAATAAATCTTTATTGTCCTGAAAAAACAATCTTATTTCAAATTTAACTTCAAGAAAAAGAGAACGGCATTCTAAGACCACAATTCTTCTTCGAAAGAGTAGATGAAGTGGCAGTTTGCTGACTTATTCAATCAACGTTAAACTTGAGCAAAACGGTTGTCCTCATATTCATTTTGAATTGTAAATTGGACTTGTTAAGTAGCTTTGGAGAGGTTCATATAAGAAACATTAGGATGTTAAGAATAATATTTGATTTATAGAAGATACTTTTTAAATTAGACTTACCTAAAAGAGTAATAATTTGATGATTAAGAAAATACTTTCTAAAAGAAAGCATTGCAAAAGCATAGTTGGTGTTCTAAACTTTGTTAAACTACTAAAATAGAATGAAAGCAATAAAACTCAGTTAACCCATGATGAAACTAAAACCCGAAACATTCTTGAAACATATGTGATACGATCGATGAAATAAAGAACTTACTATCTTGATTCTGACCAGATGCAATCAATACATGTATGAATACTAGCACGAGTAACAGCTTAATTCTTATATCCATTTCTTAAGGCAGTAGTAACAGGAACCTCAATTTTCACAAACCATGCTACAAAAATATATGAAGAGTTGAAATATAATGCAGAAGAAAATAACCAGATTTTTTAAGTGTATAGTTGGCCCACTGGTATAATTACTGCCCCACTGCACCAATGTCTAAATGCCCTACCACTTGCATCCTTCTTCAAACTCTTTTTATGACTAGTGATGTGTAACTGATAGTGATCAGTTTCATCATTAATTTGTTCTGATCAACAATTATAGACACTTAAACCCTAGTCAAAACTCAACAACTCTTTAAATTGTGAAAATGACCACCTTTACGACCCTAGATGCAGCCAGAATCCAACCATTTACTAAATATGTTCAGGGGTCAACACGAAACTGACCCAAACCCATTTAAACTAAACCCAAACCCAAGAATCTCATGACGGATGCCGTGAAATTCACACCCATGTATACTAGGGAAAACATGTAAGGAATTATATAAGCAAAATGACTTCAGAAATGACATGAGCTTAATTGGTTAGATATAAATCATGAACATATAGAAAATTAGAAATTAATATTTAAGTAAACTAACTAACCAAATCAAATAAGGGTGTTATACATGGTACTGTATATATTTGATACAATGATTAAAAATATAAATGTGTCTGAGAGTCTAAAGGTTTTTTACTAGGGAATAAAACGTCTAAAATTAAAAATCAGTTGTAAACTCGTCTATTAATAAAGCGATAAGGTGATTTAGAGTTAGATTAGACATGATGGCACCTAAGCTTCAAGCAAAACGATATACATATACACACACACATGGAGTTGTGGGTTTAAATGAAAACCACTAAATATTTAGAATTAATTTGATTCAATGGTGAATACACCATTTTGTGAATTTATTAGGAACTATAATAATTACATTATTTTGGAATCAATAGAAACTATAGTATATGTATGTACAATGAATAAAATGGTTTCTAAATAAGTAGTGGTTGCTACTACTCATGAGTCCATCACCTAGTGTCTAACGGTGTAGGTTTAAATCCTTGTAAGTGTAAGGTTAGGTGATATCTAAGTGTAAAAAATTGTTGTTCGTGGTTACTACTATATATACGGGTGTGTAAATAATAATATATAGTAGATATCCAAAAATACATAATATATATAGATGGATTCCTAATTTAAAAGCTTTAGTCAACATGTAAGACTTAATGGGGGGCATAGAAACTTACAAAAAGTAATTCACGTGCCCGGTAAAAAGATTCATGTTCACATCCTAACCAATAACTACTACATATTCAATAAAGCAATCGTATAGTAATTCCACCACTAGAAGAAAAGAAAAAAAACCCAATTGTGGCCTAGGGGTAGGAGGCATGGGTTTTTCAACAGAGATTCAATTTTAATTCTCACTTGTGTCATATTGGGGTAGATATAGGCAATGAAGGATTTGGACTAGGCCTTGTGTGAGGTTGTCAGTTCGATTCCCGAGCCCACCGGGTTTAGTGTACCGTTTAAAAAAAAACATTGAAAAAATAGAGGTAAAGTTGCAGTTTAAGGAAGATTTTTGGGTTCAAAAAGGATATGACTTATTAGTACACCCCAGTTTCAAATAAAAAATCATTTTTGACTACAAAAGTCAACAAGTCAATGGATTCCCAAGAGGACCACTTCAAAGTTAAAACCAAACCATTGATGCTTTTCTCCTTTCTTCAAAGTCTTCCCACCAACACAAAGTTCTACTGCTATAACCTAAAAAGCAAATTTTGAAAACTAATTTCCTGTTTCGTGGATGGAAATTGAATTACCTACAAACAAGGGTGCCGAATATGAGACCATCCGTAATGGTTAATGCCTCCCATAAGGGGCATTTTCCGCCACATCAGCATCATAACGCCCAATCAAAAAACGTTTAATACTTTAATGCCCTTTCAATCATTACTTTCCAATTATTTTCTACTCATTTGGCGTTATGCCTCCCTCTTCACATCCCTATAACACCCCAATTCAGACCCATTAGACCACCCGCAGTGGTAAGGATTCTGGCGTTTTTCTCCCCAATAACGCCCAACAACGCCGAGCCCCCACCCCCCAAGGCGATTTCCGGCGTGTTTTTGCAAAAAAAAAAAAAAACCACCGGCCTGATTTGAAACACGCTAGATGAATTTTGAAACCACCAATCATAGCTATCTTCTTTAGGTTTGACCAATACATTTTTTTGGTTAGTTGTTTTATTTTATTTAATTGTTTACACCCTTTTAACATAATGCCCGCATCCTCACTACACCCAACGCCCAATAATGCCCCTTGCTGACTATACTACCACATAGCGGAAAACGCCCAAGGGTGAGGGTGAGGGCATTATTCACCCTTACCACTACGCATGTTCTTAGCCATGGCTGAAGTCAGACACTTTGTAAATTGAATGAGCTAGATATTATTTTGCAACTTGATCCCTAAATATCTGAAGCAATTAACTGCGTAATTTATGGGCAACCAACTGCGATGGCAGAGTACAATGTTTGGAACACGAGGTACAACAGCATAAAGCGTGAAAGATGTCACATTTAATGGTGGTGATGAATTAAAGAGGGGCATGAGCAAGCGGAGTAGGTTGATGAGAGAGTTGAGATGTGGACATTCATATTAAATGCGAAATTAGGATACGTACAGTAATTTGTCACTCGAGGGTTTCTTCATCTTTCCCCATCCGACCTCCATTGTTGCTACACGATGCAGCTTTTGTTGAATCCCTAGTTCAAAATTAAGGAGGTTTTTATATGATGGAGCGGGTTTTATTACCGGACAAACTATTTTTTGTTTTATTCTCCTCCAATCCATCAAATTATACATACATTCTACTAAAAAACAACTCCTATATCAATATATTTTCACTAAAAACAAATACTTTTTCTCTCTCCTTTTCAATTAAATAATATTATCATTACATTTTTCTCTCTCCTTCCCTAACAACCACTTTCAATATATATTAAAAAAATTATACTGGGTGAACAGTGCCCCCCCCAAATATACAGATGAACAGTAACATTTTATCTCTCCTCCACTCACAACCATTTTTTATACCCTTTATAATATAAAAACTACCCCTCACATATTTTGATGGTTTGGATGAGAATGCTCTAACAATAACTCTACCCGGAAAATAATACGCATAGGTTTTTTACCACTTAAGTTTTGGCTAAGTTTTAATTCACGGGAAGTGCAAGTATTTTATGTAACCCCCGACTGCGTAATGCAACAAACTGCGGCGGAAATGTTGAGGAGTCATGTCACAGAATCGTTGTTTTATAACACATGTTAACTGAAGTTTTGTTTATTTCATTAATAGACTTGTTGTTTTTTTTTATATATAAACCAAATAAGTACAACAATCCCGCGTCCATCTTGTGTGGAGCAAACAATCAACAAACGTCACATCATAGAACCTGAAACATATGTGAAAAACAGTCAGCATAAAAATGCTGGCGAGTACATAGGTTTTGTATGTCAAACTCATGGCTTTGAATCCATATTGCAATACCTCGTCCAACTACGAGAGTTGTCGAGTATGTACCTTGAAATCAAAAAGTGTTTGATATTGCAATATGTTTTATCAACTTTACAAGTTAATATATGTAAAACCAAAATCATTGTAGCCATGAATCTTGACTGAAAACATTTGTCTTTGTAAAACCAACTAGTAAATCGTCTTTGAAAGTAAACACTGTATTGTTTATATCTTTAAGTAAACATCGTTGCGTGACATCGTTTGAAAACATTCGTTCAAGTGATCTAGAAAACGCTACGACATGTAATGTGAATATATAGGAACTACCAGCGGCGTATCCACCATGCTTTCATCACATTACACCCGTCTCGTTAACTAATCACTTACCATAAACCAATCGTCCAAATCGTCCTTGTTACAAATCGTTTGTGTTATAAAAACCAATCGTCCAAATCGTCCGTGTTTTAATTGTGAAATACAACTTTTGGTCGTTCTTTAATGAATACATTCAAACCTGTGTGACTCGACTATACCACCAAAGGGTATCTTTAACTCGACTAACAAACCACCAAAGGGTTTATTAAAATAAGAGATTATGTCGTTACCCTAAACTATCCACCAAATCCAGTGGATAGCCCGATAACGGGATTTGTCAGATCCTATGGTACCATAACATACTACTGGTCGGCTTGATCAAAGCTAATGAATGTCATTCGTCTTTCGACTAACGCCCCAACAAGTTCGTTCACATTATTGAATCGTTGTGTTTAATATAAACCATAGCATTTGTTTTTGAAAACTTGAAATAGTTTTAGCACATATGAATCACCCCAAAAAAACAATTGAAAGCATAAAAATAGAGGAACTATGTACTCACTTGAAATTGCAAGTATCCTTGATCTAGTGAACTAACAAAGCTCGGGAAGTCAAGGAATCAAGTGGCACCTAGTATCGGATCACTATATTAATAATCGGGACCTAAATCGGGAGATCGGGTAGAATGAGGTCTTGTAAACCAAATGAGTGTTGGAACTCATATGATATGGTTTAACAAAGCCTACATTCTAGTTTGAAATCAATCCTAAGTGTTTTTAACCCGTTATAACCCGTTAAGGTAGTTTACGCTACTTTAACGCGTCATTTGCGCAATTACGCGTTCGGATGGTCTAACTGGTCCTATGATAAGTCTTATATTCCCTAACATGTTTAATAATGTTGCATAATCAGTTTAAGTGTCAAAATTTGGGTTACATATGCTTAAATTGAAATTATGCGCAAAAAGGGCATTTTGGTCATTTTCCTAATGCATATAAACTACCTATCATACAACTAATCAAACGAAGTGACCACAAGGTATAACCTCGGAGGTTGTTCCCTATACAACTATGGTCACAATATATATTTGGTCGGATTCTAATGATCGACCAAATGGGTCGGGCTCGAAAGTCTAAGCGGTTGTCAAGACCGCTTGACTTACGACCCTAAATAAGCACTAAACTAGAAGTGACGAGTTAAACATGTTAAAACATGTTTAACTAAGTTAGAAAACTGATTTGATATCAAAACAAAGTGTTTTAATACCCGAAAATAGTTCCGTCGCAAAATGCACATAATCGTGCATTTTGACCAAAACTTTGACTCGTCACTTCGACTAGTCAACGTGGTAATCAGTAGGTATAGTCGCAAGTGACTATAACCATCGTGATTACGATCATGTTGCAAAGTTCAATTGAACTTTCACTTGACCAAATCATGGTCAAAGCTGAAAGTCAAACACTATTTAACTTTTAGCTTGAATTAAATAAATAGGCCAAGGAAGAACACTTACAAGTGTTCTAGGATGGGAAAATAACTAGAAAAACTCAGGTAAGAGGCCTCCAACAATGTGGTAGCCTCCACTTAGAGTTTGTAGAGAAGAGAAATGGAAATGAGTAAGGAAGAATGGAATTGGTGCTTGCTATTTATAGTATTTGATGATGCTTAGGATCAAGACATGTGGATTAAGTGTTCTCCAAGGATTAATCCTATCCATACATGTGTTAGGACTAGAATTCAAGCCTTGCTCATCACACCAAAGTGCCCACAATATTCAAAAACGAGGGAGAAAAACAATGGCTACAAGCTGATTTCTAAAAAAACATTATGCCCAGCATCATCTGTCGTGCCCTGCGACATAAAAGACCTTATTGGTCGCGCTCCGCAAGTTAGGGTAGTCCAGAACTTTAAAAACTTGGCAAAACAGGTCCCTATAGCCCCGAAACTTTTTTTCGAAGCGTTTAACCCCCGTTAACATATTTTCAAGGCTTTATAAGGATGTTAAAGCATAGGGGACTTGAAATATGCTTGGAAATATTGCGGATGTCGGTTCGTTTGGTCGTACGATCGCGTTTTTTGGTTAATTACGACGAAACTCGAACGGACGCGAAAACGATCCAAATTACGCAACGAATGGTATTTTTGCATTCCCATCACTAAAATACAATATTTTAATGATTACAAAAATTTTTGGATGTACGTATATGGTCTGAATGCAGAATATGAGCGAATTTGCATACTTTCGCGGTTTTGACGCTTTTAGTCCCTGTGATCAAATAAGCATATTTTCACATACCGAACCCATCAAAACTTATTTCTAAGTTATGTTAAGGGTATTTAGGGTATGTTTAGCTTATGACCTTGTTCTGGAGTGTACGTTGCTACGAGAATCGGCAGACTTTCGTAGTTTGTTGTAAATAGTCCCTATGATCGAATAAACTTGTTTTTGCCATGCCGAATCCTTCAAAACTTATTTCTAAGCTATGTAAAGGATATTTAGGTTATGTTTAGCTTATGTCACTGTTTCGGAGTATACGTCGCGTTAACTGATTACGTTTACGTAACAGTTTGCATATAATTTTCCAGATAAGCTTTGGAGGGTTCAAAATCGAACAAGAATTGAAATGTGAAATTGTCATATGTAATTATACAAATCTCGGGAATGAAGCACAAGATTTCATCAGATTTGAAAATGCTCAGAATTGTACAATGGTCGTAAAGGCTCAAATGTCACAGTCTCCTCTACTTTAGGAAATTACGTTCCGAAATTTATTCGTAGGAGTCTGTTTGTATAAGTGGTGTTAAGAAATTGTCTTGCATGGAATCTAGGGTGTTATCTATTTGCGTAAATTAACCCATCAAGGATCTCCACGTAAGGCATAACTTTACCATTCCCTAGTGGATGCTTCCTCGGATAATGTAGGAAGTAGGAATGAGGGCTTGATTAATGGTAAAACCATATCAATCAATAGTACTATGAGTATCCCTTAAAAGTCTAACTATTAAGATAGAAAGATCTTGTAAGGATTTGACTCTTTGTTTCCGTGTCTTGTAAAGCATTCTTTAGAAATCCAATCAAGGATTTAAAAGTAGTACTTTAAGTGTCCCTTTAAGAATCTAACTATTAAGATAGGAAGATTCTATAAGGAATTGTATTTCATTTCCCCAGTGGATATTCTTCAGAAGCGAAAATGAATGGATAGTTCATTTTCCTCAATGGATTCTTCGTCAGAAATGGAAATGAAAGAATATATAAGTTGTTCATTTCCCAATGGTTATTTCTTCAGAAGCGAAAATGAATGGATAGTTCATTTTCCTCAGTGGATACTTCGTCAGAAGTGGAAATGAAAGATTATTGTAGAGATTATTCATTTCCTCGATGGATATTTCTTCGGAAGCAAAAATGAATGGATAATTCATTTTGCTCAGTGGATACTTCGTCAGAAGTGGAAATGAAGGATTATTGTAGAGATTATTCATTTCCCCAATGGATATTTCTTCGGAAGCGAAAATGAATGGATAATTCATTTTCCTCAGTGGATACTTCGTTAGAAGTGGAAACGAAAGAATCAATACAGGATTATTCATTCCCCAATGGATATTTCTTTAGAAGCGAAAATGAATGGATAATTCATTTTCCTCAGTGGATACTTCATCAGAAACGGAATGAATTTATTCATTTTCCTTAGTGGATATTTCTTCAGGAGCGAAAATGAACGGATAGTTCATTTTCCTCAGTGGATACTTCATCAGAAACGAAAATGAATATGGTTTTCGAATGGATTATTCATTTCCCAATGGATGTCTCATTCAGAAGCGAAAAATTAGTAGCTAGTTCATTTTTCCTCAGTGGATACTTCATCAGAAACGGAAATGAATATAGGTGGCTTTTGTTTCTTGTTTAAGTTAACACATATGGGTCTGGGATAACATAAAATCCTCAATAGCGTCATGTAATTGTCAAAGTGATGTCTTTGTTGTAGCATAATATGAAGAGTGTGTGAATTTGACAAGGAGTTGGATTTTCGAACAACGAATGGAAGAATGTTTCCTATGAAGACTATTATAGGAAACTTGTGTGTGCTCAAAGTTGGAGTCGGAGAGATAAAACAACAGTGGTCAAGGTCTAGAACTTCTAGCAACTTAAATAATGCCATGCTTGCAATGTAATAAGGAACACTTATATATAGGAAGTACCAGCGGCGTATCCACCATGCCCTTATTACATTGTTCCCATTTCGTTATTCTCATCACTATAGGTTCTTACACACGGCAAAACTTGTTGTGGTTTCTGTGCACTGAATTCCATAATTATGTATGCATCCATAATAACGTAATTCCTTCCACAGTCTGCACAGTTCATTTTATGATGTGTAGGGGAAGAAAACCAAACGAATAATTCTGTGATGACTTAACTAGACCACCATAGGGTCTCTTTAACTAGATCAACGAATGATCCCTTTAAATAGATCATCAAAGTGTCTCTTCAACAAGATCACCAAAGAGTCTCTTTAACTAGATCAACACATGATCTCTTTAACTAGATTGACGAACAATCTCTTTAACTAGACCACCAAAGGATCTCTTTAACTATATCAACATTTGATATCTTTAACTAGATCAACACATGATCTCTTTAACTAGATTGACGAATCAATCTCTTTAACTAGACCACCAAAGGGTCTCTTTAACTTTGGAATAGTACTTTAAAATCCAGGGGTCTTAACTATTGCATAGAAGCCCATTAAGGATTTAAGATAGTACTTTTGAATATCCTTTTTAAGAATCCATCATACGAATATACTGAAGATTCTACAAGGATTTGGATCACACATAAACACATAAACACATAATCACATAATTGTCAACTTGATCATCAACTTGTTATCAACTTTTCGTCGATTTGTACACATGCATTTAAAGTACAACATGAATCCAACAATGGACTTCAATTAGTACTTAAAACATCCTCAAGAATCTATCTATAAAGATAGGAAGATCTTATAAGAATTCAGTTTTGTCCTCATTGAATCGTAACATATGTATTAAA
Source organism: Helianthus tuberosus (assembly GCA_030545235.1). Lineage (NCBI taxonomy): Eukaryota > Viridiplantae > Streptophyta > Magnoliopsida > Asterales > Asteraceae > Helianthus > Helianthus tuberosus. The sequence goes on along the minus strand of JARYGA010059771.1, from coordinate 8,419,645 downwards.
GCACACAAAGAATCCAATTAAGGACTTTGATTTTGCGCTTTAAACATCCACAAGGATCTAACTATGAAGATAGGAAGATCTTATAAGGATTTGGAATTTGTGTAGCGAAAAATGTTTCGAAACCTTGCACTAGGTATGCTAAGCCAACATACGAAACAGAATGTCCTTGAAAATTGTGTACTACGTATGCTAAGTCAATATACGAGTAGAATGTTCTTGAAAATCGTGTACTACGTATGCTAAGACAACATACGAGTAGAATGTCTTTGAGAATTATGCATGGGATCTTTGAAAATATGTAATGTTTTTTGAAACCTTATGTAATGTTTTTGAAATCATGTACTAGGTATATTAGGTAAATATGTTTATAAAATGTTTTAAAACCATGTGAGATGATTTTGAAATCATGTATGGGGTTTCTGAAAACATGTATAATCTGTTTGAAATCATATACAATGTATAATGTCGTGAAACCAGGAAGAAATGATATGTACATAGACATATTGCGTAAGACCAATTAAGGACTTACGGAAGTACCCTTAGGTATCCAATCAAGGATTTAAAGTGGTACTTTGAGTATTCGTCCAGAGTTGTAACTTGTACCTTGTACTTTGTTTCATAGAAGAAACGAGTACTTAGGATTTTCATGGAGATCGCGAGCGATCTCAAAAATGGAAGAACTACGAGAGTAGTTGTCTTGCAAGGAACATGGTTCCTTGGTATCGGTATCGTAGGGGTATGCCATAAATACACGTGTTCACATTGACTTTGTAAATAAAATGAAAACGACCAAATTTATTTATAGAACAACCAAATTGTTTCAAGATCCTTAGAAAGGAAACAAAAGACATAAAAGTTCAAGAGTTTATCCAGACTTCAGAACAAGCCTTGATATTGCCAGCATTAATCATGTGTCTATTTGTTGAGTCTTCATCTGCCAGCCAAGACAATTGAAGTGGTAAGGACAACCACAATTGAAGCAGCTTCTTGTGGGTAGTTAGGACAAACATGTATCGCATGAGGGGTTGCGATAGGTTGAGTAGGAACTGCCATTGCTTTGTTTAGCTTAGTGGCTGAACGACAGACATTTGCTATATGACCAAAACGTCCACAGTTTGAACATTTTCAGCATTGGGCACTGGCATAGTGATGACGGTTACATTGATTGCACAGAGGAGCTTTTCCTCTGTATGGCTTCTTAGCTGGTGGTGATGCCACCTGGCTAGGTCCCACTTTGTTAAGCAGAACTGGAGTAATCGCTGTAAGATTCCTTGAAGCTTTATGCTTCTTTGATTTTTTTGAAGGCTTGGCTTTTGTCTTCTTAGGTGCCTCTTGAGTAGTTTCATCATTGAGATGGGACATGGGGATAGCTAACTCAATGGTCCCACGGAGTACTATTGATGTGTGTAAAATACAACATATAAATTACATCAAATGAGGGATAAAACTAATCTTTTTTTAGTACTAATGTTTGAAAAAGTGTGCTTTTATCTTCCTTTTGTATTTTCAGGATTAAATGAGCGTAAATGAACAAAAGGAACAAATATGCAGCAAAATCTAACATAAATACAAGAAAAGGAACAAACGTGGCATGCCCGACCCTCGACAGCATATTCCCAAGCAAAAACAAGAAAACAGAAGGCTGACCACGACCCCGTGCCCAGCGGACACGGGGGCATGGCAAGATGTCTGCAGAAAGGACAAAGCTATAGAAGCTTCTATTCCCGACACGGGGGCGTGCCCAGCTCAACACGTCAATGCTAAGATTCGCAGAATCCAAGCAAATCTTGATAGTACAGATACGCTTCTGCACACGGGGCCGTGCCCAGCGGACACGGGGGCGTGTGGAGCTAATGTAGACAAATTGCAATTAATGAAGAAAGAGAAAGTGGATGGACACGGGGCCGTGCCCAATGGACACGGGGCCGTGTCCGGGCTTCTGTGCGGGCTATAAATAGAGGTGCTTGGTTCACTTCAAAAGCATCCATTGGCAAACCACCTCTCTCCCACTTCACCCACACTCCACCACCATCACAACACCCACATCCACCACCATCATCCATCATCCATCATAGAGTGTGTGTAGTAGTCTCGGGATCCAAGATTGATAGTAAGAGTTCTTGACAATCAAAGGCCATGTCTGCCTAAGTCTCTTACATCACTTGGTGAAGACAAGCATTTAGTGTAATACTTTTGATTTTTAATCTTTTCGCACTTTTTATTTGGTTTTGTATTAATGACTTTAATAACTAGTTTCTTATGTTGAACGTGAAACTTCCTTATCATTTGTCCGTGGTGTCTTGACATTATTTTACTGCCTACATAAAATAAAAGATTTTCACCATTCATATCTCTACGGTCTATATAGAGATATGTTGGCTACCTGGTCGGGGGTTAAGGGAATGGTTTGGTAAGGTTCTTGCATTGTTCAGTGTATAGATCCTGCAAGGACCTGGGTTAAACCTCCTTCAATACCCACTGGTATTGGATGGTGGGGGTGCGAATGGCTTGATCCCCTCATATGTAAACTACTATTAATACATTAACCCGACTATTTAGGATTGTATCCCTGCTGACTCAAACCACTTAGCTGAGGGTAACGTCACCTTCAAAAGAGGGGCCTACCACATTACGCATTAATAACTTAATTAATTATCTTTCAATATTCCAACCCTTTAGGATTGTATCCTTGCTGACTCAAACTACTGGGTTGAGGGTAACGTGACCTTTAAAAGAGGGGCCTACTACTATAACTAAGATAATCTCTTAAAAAGTGAAAAAGTGCGGAAATCATCAAAGGTTACACTAAAGGCGAGTCGGATCCAAGTGATTCATCTTGTCTATCTATTTTTATTTTTAGCATTTTTAGTTTTTAATTTTCATGTTTAAAACTTTTTCTAAACTTTTGATTTGATTAGACGTTGAGGATAAACCGGTATTAAAATCTCTTGTGTCCTTGGACGACCTCAGCATCTTACCAACGCTATACTACGCTCACAATGGGTGCACTTGCCCATATGGGTGTTTAGTGTTAGTAAAATATCGTGTTTTATAAATTCAAAACTTGACTAAAGTGTTAAAAATGGCTTAAAATATAACAAAAAATATATAACACACCGCACACATCAAGTTTTTGGCGCCATTGCCGGGGACATAAGGATTTTAAGAAAGCTTAAAATCGACGGCCTAATCAGTTTTTCAAAACCTTTTTAAAAATAGCGCGCCCATTTTCTGCATTTTAGTTAGTTTTTGCATTACAGTAGACTGAACACGAGGCCGTGCTGTAGAATTTTTAACAAACTCCCAGATACAGAGTCTGAACACGGGGTCGTGTTTGCTGAACACGCCCCCGTGTTGCGCAAAACCAGTCACTTTTATTAAAACGCCCAGATACAGAACCTGAACACAGGGCCGTTGATGCGTGTGAAGTGTTATATATATTAGGTGTATATTTTAAGCCCCTTTAACACTTTTTAGCCAAGTTTTAAATTTATAAAACACGATATTTTACTAACACTAAACACACATATGGGCAAGTGCACCCATCGTGGGCGTAGTATAGCGTTGGTAAGATACCGAGGTCGTCCAAGGACACAAGAGCTTTTAGTACCGGTTTATCCTCAACGTCTAATAAAAAATAAAAAGTTTAGAAAAATGTTTTAAACTAAGAAAAGTAAAAACTAACTAAAATGCTGAAAATAAAAATAAAAGAAAAAACAGATAGACAAGATGAATCACTTGGTTCCGACTCGTATCTAGTATAACCTTTGATTATTTCCGCACTTTTGCATATAATTAAGAGATTATCTTAGTTATTGTAGTAGGCCCCTCTTTTGAAGGTGACGTTACCCTCACCCCAGTAGTTTGAGTCAGCAAGGATACAATCCTAAAAGGGTGGATTATTGGAAGATAATTAATTAAGTTATTAATGCAAATTATGGTAGGCCCCGCTTTTGGCGGTGACGTTACCCTCGGCTAAGTAGTCTGAGTCAGCAGGGATACAGTCCTAAATAGCCGGGTTATAGTATTAATAGTAGTTAACTTATGAGGGGATCAAAGAGTTTGGACCCCCGCCATCCAATACCGTGAAGCATTGAAGGAGGTCCTACTAAATTTGACCCAGGTCCATTGCAGGACCTCTAAACGCTGAACAATGGCAAGACCTTTACCAAACCGTTCCCTTAACCCCCGACCAGGTAGCCAACATACCTCCATATAGACCGTGGAGATATGAATGGTGAAAATATTTTATTTTATATGGACAGTAAAATAATGCCAAGACACCACGGACAAACGATAAGGAAAGATCACCTTCAACATAAGTAACTAGTTATTAAAGTCATTAATACAAAACCAAATAAAAAGTGCAAAAGATTAGAAATAAAAAGTATTATACTAGACACTTTGTCTTCACCAAGTGATGTAAGAGACTTAGGCAAACATGGCCTTGATTGTCAAGAACTCTTACGATCAATCTTGGATCCCGAGACGACTCACACACTCTATGATGGACAATGGATGATGGTGGCGGATGATGGTGTTGTAATGGTGGTGGGTGGTGGATGAAGTGTGAGAGAGGTGATGTGCCAAGGGATGAGTTGAAGTGAAACCAAGCACTCCTATTTATAGGCTGAACAGAAGGCTGGGCACGGCCCCGTGTCCGCTGGACACGCCCCCGTGCCTGTCTGACATTCTCTCTCTTCATTAATTGTAATTCGCAATTACAATTAATGCGCCTGCTGTACTTTCGCCACGCCCCCGTGTTCACTGGACACGGCCCCGTGGTGGGCAATAGAAGCTTCTATAGGTTTGTCTTTTCTGCTGCTTCTTGGGCACGGCCCCGTGCTGGCTGAGCACAGGGCGTGTTCAGTCTTCTGCCTTCTCTATTTTGCTTGGGAAGATGCCGTTAAGGGGTCGGGCAGTCCACTTATGTTCCTTTTCTTGTATTTATGTTAGATTTAGCTGTCTTTTTGCTTCTTTTGTGAATTTGAGCTCATTTAATCCTGAAAATACAAAAGGAAGACAAAAACACTCTTTTTCCAACATTAGTAGTTAAAAAGGGTTAGTTTTATGCCTCATTTGATGTAATTTATATGTTGCATTTTACACACATCAAATACCCCCACACTTGAACTTTTGCTTGTCCTCAAGCAAAACTCTTTAATATGTGGCTTACACTCCCAAATGGAATGGGTAGAAGAGAAGGTTTTGGGCTTGTCGTAGAGTGTCGGGATTTCCAAGATTCTTTATGTAGTTTTATTTTTATTTATTTACAATCCTATTCGTCATGATTTATTTAAAACTCTTCATAAGAGAAATTATTTATTTGGGCATATCATGCCTTTTTAAAATTCCATTTATATACAAGTTCACATACCTCACGGGAGAAATCACTCACACTCGGCCGAAGGTGTATTTTTAGTGAATCACTCGGGAGCGGCATGGAACTTATTCCTACCATAGGCTTGCCAAGCAATCAATCCTCCTCCTTTTTAACCTTTATACCTTTGTAAATATCAAGAGGACTTTGTGGGTGAAGGGTTAGGCTTGGGTTAAAGGTAGGTGGTTGGGTTAGTGGTTAGTGGTTAGTAGAAAAAAGGGTAAAAAGCGTAACAAGTGTCGGTTTTCGTAGGACTTTATATTTTTGTAACTTTTATTTTGATGAAGCTATTATTCAAACAAAGTTATTTTTGATGAACTTGTTTGTTTATTTTCTTTTGTTTCATCATCAACACACATTTTTTTTGAACGATCATACGAAAAACCGAACTTGTTACTAAAACAAAGGGTTAAAAAAAAGTTTTTGGTGGGTAAAATGGTGTTTGGTTTGGGTTATGAAATGAAAAGGTTTAGGCTCAAAGGGGCTAACTAGGGGGATTTTGGGTAGGTGGTAAAAAAAAAGAAAAATAAAGGTGTAGAAATAAAAAGGTTAGTCCCAATGCCTCCATCATTTACTTACTTGGGTTTAAGTTGGTAAGGACCGGGAATGAATCGTCATGGCAAGTTCTAGAGTCGTAAGAACCAAACGGCTATTCACACAAGAAACGAAAAATGAGCATTTAGTTTAATGATATGTAATTGTATGCTCAATAAAGGCTCAAAACTCACTTTTGTGGGAATGGGTTTTTATGTGATCAAGTATATATAATCAAATTTTAACTAAGTTTGCTATGCCTTTTCATAATTTTCTTATGTTGGTTCTTTTTATCACGACGCTATCGGTTGTAAATTCGTAAAAATATAACCTTTTTGAGAACTTGAATTTCCCGAGTTAAACCTAGACAAGTAAAAAAAATGAAATTTTTGAAAAATTTTGGGGTGATTAGCGGTTCCAATAGAGTTTTGTGTAAGGCTTGTATTTAGGACTTGCAAAATTTCAAGGTTTTAGCATCCCCCCGACACTTGAATTACACATTGTCCTCAATGTGTCCCAAAAATAAATTTTTAGGTTGATTAGATGTGTAAAATGGTGTTAAAAGCAAAGATTTATGTTACTGGCAGTCTGGACACGGCCCCGTGTTCAGGTGCCAGTAACAAAAATTAAAGAAAAGAAACAGAAGCCTGGACACGGGGGCGTGTCTGGTGAACACGGCCCGTGTCCAGTTATCTGAACTGGGCATTTTTCTGCAGGGGGTTCAGCACGGGGCCGTGTTGGTTGGACACTGCCCGTGTTAAACCTTCTGTAATGGAGAGATTGATGCCGGGTTGCCTTGTTCTTGTGCATGGGGTCATTTTTCTCGTTCCCCTTTCCATCCCTTACCACCATGAGTGTGTTTTATTCCTGAAAATTAAAACTAACTAGAAAACATAAAAAATAATCTAAATTAAACTAAGGATAGTTCCGCGGAATGCCTCCGTGGTGCGCCACGTTTATAAGGGTCCTTGGCTAGACCCAAAGCTTGGTCAAATGTTACCCAAGTGGGATGTATTGCATCCCATGTTACACCGTCGAAGAACGTCATCCAAGCTTGAGTCTATGACCTTCATGTAGTTGACCGGATCTTCTTCCTCTACTTTCTTTCCACATTCAAATTTTACTTCCTCATCCCCAAACTTTAATGTTAAAGTTCCGTCATTCATATCCACTACTGCTTGGGCGGTGGCTAGAAATGGCCTCCCGAGGATGAGAGGGACATCGGTGTCTTCTTCCATGTCTAGGATGACAAAGTCGGTTGGAAAGACGAAATTGTCAACCTTGACCAGTAGATTTTCAGCGACACCTTGTGGAAATTTGACGGACCTGTCGGCGAGTTGTATGCTCATCTTTGTAGGGCTTGTTGTTCCTAGGCCGAGTCGCTTGAACATTGACGTGGGTATGAGGTTAATGCTAGCCCCAAGATCGGCTAAAGCATTACGGACGGGGGACTCCCCTATCGAGCAAGGAATTGTGAAGCTCCCGGGGTCGATTTTCTTTTGTGGAAGTTTGTTGAGTACTAAAGCTGAGCATTCTTCGCCTAAGTTAACTAATTGCAATGATTCAATTTTCCTTTTGTGAGTGAGGAAATCCCTCATGAATTTTGCATATTTAGGCATTTGGGTTAGGACCTCAATAAAAGGAATATTAACATGTAATTGTTTTAGTAAACTTTCGAACTTTGCGAATTGCTCATCGGTCTTTTGACGATTTAACCTACCGGGGTACGGAATTGGATGAGTCTTGGTGGCCTCTTGATTTGTTGAAGGAGCCTTTTCTGGTTGAGGTGTGGGTGAAGTAATGCTCTGGCGCTGACTTCCTTCAATTGGTGGCAAGGGCTTATCCTCGGGACCCACGGTTCGGTTTCTCAACGTAATGAGGTGTACTTGCGCCTTTGGGTTGGTTTCGGTATTACTTGGTAACGCGCCTTGTGGTCTCTCAGAGAAATTTTGAGCTAGTTGATTTAATTGTTTTTCAACGTTTTGAATGCTAGCTTGTTGATTTCTAAAATTCGATTCCAATTGTTGAAATTGATCCGAGTTTTTCTTTTCGGTGTCGGAGATGAGGCGAGATAGGGTATCTTCAAGCCTTTCTCTTCCACCTTGTTGTTGAGAGAAATTTTGTGGTTGTTGAAAATTAGTTCGTTGGTTTTGTGGGTTACTACTATTGCCGGGATCTCTCCAACCAAGATTTGGATGGTTACGCCATCCTTGGTTGTAGGTACCCGTTGGAGGACCCGACGGCCTAGGTCTATTATCAATGTAGTTTACCGTTTCCGCTTGTTCATCTAATTCTTTCATACAACTCCAATTTTCATGTGACCCACCACACCCTTCACAAGCCATAACCGAGGCCGTTTTTGTCATTTCTAGCTTTTTGATTTTCGAAGAGAGGGCCTCGATTTGGGCTTGTAAAGTGGTGCTTTCATCAACCTTATGGGCGCCCGGGGCAATAGATTTATTACCTCGGGGAGTGTGCCATTGAAAATTGGTTTGAGCAATTTCCTCAATTTGATTATATATTTCATTTGGGCGACGATTACCTAAAAGTCCGCCGGAGCTTGAATCAAGTGTTTGTCTTGTGTGTGGCAACAATCCGTTGTAGAAAGTGGATACTTGTTGCCATACCGCTAGACCGTGATGAGGAAACTTTCTTAGAAGCTCCTTGAACCTTTCCCAAGTTTCATATAAGGATTCCCCATCCTCTTGTGAGTATGTATTAATTTCAGTCATTAGTTTAGCCGTTTTAGCAGGAGGGAAATACTTATATAGAAACTTTTGGGCTAGTTCATCCCAGGTGTTTACCGAGCCAACTGGGAGGGTGTTGAGCCAAGCCTTAGCTCGGTCTTTTAGTGAAAATGGAAACATCCTAAGGCGAATGGCGTCGTTTGATGCTCCATTGATCCGAAAAGTATCACATATTTCCAAGAAATTAGTAATATGTAGATGGGGATCCTCGTCCGCAAGCCCATGGAAGGTTGCGGAGTTTTGGAGCATTTGTATCAAATGCGGCCGAAGTTCGAAGTTGTTGGCTTCGACATTCGGTGCATTGATAGCGGCGCCGAGATTGCCTACGGTGGGCCGTAGGTAATCCATGAGGGTACGTTGGTCCGCCATTGGAAGTGGGTCCCCCGAAACTTTCTCTTGATTTTTAACCTTAAGTCTTTTTCTGAGAAAACGTTCGGGTTCTTCTAAAGGTTCTTTTATGTCTTTACTAGAACTGGAGCTCATGCACTATATAGGAGGTTCAAATGTGGTGCTTGGGTTCCAAGTCCTGCAATAAAAACAGAAAAGAACGTTGGTCAGAATGTTCACCACGGCCCCGTGCTCAGTGAACACGGCCCGTGGTCAGAGGTACAGTAATTGTTTTCTGGATCCCAGTTACTGGGAGTTAGACACGACCCCGTGTTGCACCGACACGGCCCCGTGCTCAGCTCTCTGTAACTCAGAAAAATAAAAACTGCCAGTGATGATGCTGGGCACGGCCCGTGTCTGACCAGGCACGGCCCGTGCTGAGTTCTGCAGAAACTGAAAAACTAATAAAATCCTAAAAAATTAAAAAGAAAAAATAAAAATATGATTAAGCCGTTGATTCCTAACTTTCTTAAAATCCTTGTGTCCCCGGCAGCGGGGCCAAAAACTTGATGCGTATGAAGTATTATATATATTAGGTGTATATTTTAAGCCCCTTTAACACTTTTTAGCCAAGTTTTAAATTTATAAAACACGATATTTTACTAACACTAAACACACATATGGGCAAGTGCACCCATCGTGGGCGTAGTATAGCGTTGGTAAGATACCGAGGTCGTCCAAGGACACAAGAGCTTTTAGTGCCGGTTTATCCTCAACGTCTAATCAAAAATAAAAAGTTTAGAAAAATGTTTTAAACTAAGAAAAGTAAAAACTAACTAAAATGCTGAAAATAAAAATAAAAGAAAAAATAGATAGACAAGATGAATCACTTGGTTCCGACTCGTATCTAGTATAACCTTTGATTATTTCCGCACTTTTGCACATAATTAAGAGATTATCTTAGTTATTGTAGTAGGCCCCTCTTTTGAAGGTGACGTTACCCTCACCCCAGTAGTTTGAGTCAGCAAGGATACAATCCTAAAAGGGTGGATTATTGGAAGATAATTAATTAAGTTATTAATGCAAATTATGGTAGGCCCCGCTTTTGGCGGTGACGTTACCCTCAGCTAAGTAGTCTGAGTCAGCAGGGATACAGTCCTAAATAGCCGGGTTATAGTATTAATAGTAGTTAACTTATGAGGGGATCAAAGAGTTTGGACCCCCGCCATCCAATACCGTGAAGCATTGAAGGAGGTCCTACTAAATTTGACCCAGGTCCATTGCAGGACCTCTAAACGCTGAACAATGGCAAGACCTTTACCAAACCGTTCCCTTAACCCCCGACCAGGTAGCCAACATACCTCCATATAGACCGTGGAGATATGAATGGTGAAAATCTTTTATTTTATATAGACAGTAAAATAATGCCAAGACACCACGGACAAACGATAAGGAAAGATCACCTTCAACATAAGTAACTAGTTATTAAAGTCATTAATACAAAACCAAATAAAAAGTGCAAAAGATTAGAAATAAAAAGTATTATACTAGACACTTTGTCTTCACCAAGTGATGTAAGAGACTTAGGCAAACATGGCCTTGATTGTCAAGAACTCTTACGATCAATCTTGGATCCCGAGACGACTCACACACTCTATGATGGACAATGGATGATGGTGGTGGATGATGGTGTTGTGATGGTGGTGGTGGGTGGTGGATGAAGTGTGAGAGAGGTGGTGTGCCAAGGGATGAGTTGAAGTGAAACCAAGCACTCCTATTTATAGGCTGAACAGAAGGCTGGGCACGGCCCCGTGTCCGCTGGACACGCCCCCGTGCCTGTCTGACATTCTCTATCTTCATTAATTGTAATTCGTAATTACAATTAATGCGCCTGCTGTACTTTCGCCACGCCCCCGTGTTCACTGGACACGGCCCCGTGGTGGGCAATAGAAGCTTCTATAGGTTTGTCTTTTCTGCTGCTTCTTGGGCACGGCCCCGTGCTGGCTGAGCACAGGGCGTGTTCAGTCTTCTGCCTTCTCTATTTTGCTTGGGAAGATGCCGTTAAGGGGTCGGGCAGTCCACTTATGTTCCTTTTCTTGTATTTATGTTAGATTTAGTTGTCTTTTTGCTTCTTTTGTGAATTTGAGCTCATTTAATCCTGAAAATACAAAAGGAAGACAAAAACACTCTTTTTCCAACATTAGTACTTAAAAAGGGTTAGTTTTATGCCTCATTTGATGTAATTTATATGTTGCATTTTACACACATCAAATACCCCCACACTTGAACTTTTGCTTGTCCTCAAGCAAAACTCTTTAATATGTGGCTTACACTCCCAAATGGAATGGGTAGAAGAGAAGGTTTTGGGCTTGTCGTAGAGTGCCGGGATTTCCAAGATTCTTTATGTAGTTTTATTTTTATTTATTTACAATCCTATTCGTCTGATTTATTTAAAACTTTTCATAAGAGAAATTATTTATTTGGGCATATCATGCCTTTTTAAAATTCCATTTATATACAAGTTCACATACCTCACGGGAGAAATCACTCACACTCGGCCGAAGGTGTATTTTTAGTGAATCACTCGGGAGCGGCATGGAACTTATTCCTACCATAGGCTTGCCAAGCAATCAATCCTCCTCCTTTTTAACTTTTATACCTTTGTAAATATCAAGAGGACTTTATGGGTGAAGGGTTAGGCTTGGGTTAAAGGTAGGTGGTTGGGTTCGTGGTTAGTGGTTAGTAGAAAAAAGGGTAAAAAGCGTAACAAGTGTCGGTTTTCGTAGGACTTTCTATTTTTGTAACTTTTATTTTGATGAAGCTATTATTCAAACAAAGTTATTTTTGATGAACTTGTTTGTTTATTTTCTTTTGCTTCATCATCAACACACATTTTTTTTGAACGATCATACGAAAAACCGAACTTGTTACTAAAACAAAGGGTTAAAAAAAAGTTTTTGGTGGGTAAAAGGGTGTTTGGTTTGGGTTATGAAATGAAAAGGTTTAGGCTCAAATGGGCTAACTAGGGGGATTTTGGGTAGGTGGTAAAAAAAAGAAAAATAAAGGTGCAGAAATAAAAAGGTTAGTCCTAATGCCTCCATCATTTACTTACTTGGGTTTAAGTTGGTAAGGACCGGGAATGAATCGTCATGGCAAGTTCTAGAGTCGTAAGAACCAAACGGCTATTCACACAAGAAACGAAAAATGAGCATTTAGTTTAATGATATGTAATTGTATGCTCAATAAAGGCTCAAAACTCACTTTTGTGGGAATGGGTTTTTATGTGATCAAGTATATATAATCAAATTTTAACTAAGTTTGCTATGCCTTTTCATAATTTTCTTATGTTGGTTCTTTTTATCACGACGCTATCGGTTGTAAATTCGTAAAAATATAACCTTTTTGAGAACTTGAATTTCCCAAGTTAAACCTAGACAAGTAAAAAAAAATGAAATTTTTGAAAAATTTTGGGGTGATTAGCGGTTACAATAGAGTTTTGTGTAAGGCTTGTATTTAGGACTTGCAAAATTTCAAGGTTTTAGCATCCCCCCGACACTTGAATTACACATTGTCCTCAATGTGTCCCAAAAATAAATTTTTAGGTTGATTAGATGTGTAAAATGGTGTTAAAAGCAAAGATTTATGTTACTGGCAGTCTGGACACGGCCCCGTGGGGACCGGACACGGCCCCGTGTTCAGGTGCCAGTAACAAAAATTAAAGAAAAGAAACAGAAGCCTGGACACGGGGGCGTGTCTGGTGAACACGGCCCGTGTCCAGTTACCTGAACTGGGCATTTTTCTGCAGGGGGTTCAGCACGGGGCCGTGTTGGTTGGACACGGCCCGTGTTAAACCTTCTGTAATGGAGAGATTGATGCCGGGTTGCCTTGTTCTTGTGCATGGGGTCATTTTTCTCGTTCCCCTTTTCATCCCTTACCACCATGAGTGTGTTTTATTCCTGAAAATTAAAACTAACTAGAAAACATAAAAATTAATCTAAATTAAACTAAGGATAGTTCCGCGGAATGCCTCCGTGGTGCGCCACGTTTATAAGGGTCCAATCCAATCAAATGGTAATCCCAACCGACTTCGTCATCCTAGATGACGCTCCACTAGTGTTGGGAAGACCTTTTGTAAAGACCCACGAAGCTTTGAAAAATCGGAAGTATAACAATCTACCCATTCAATTAGGGGCATTAAAAAAAGTGTCGATCTTGAGCGTTCAATGAAATATCCATTCGGCAATGATGACCCCCTAATTGAAGATGAAGATGAACCACCCGATACAAGAGAAGAAATCGACCACTTTGTTGAAGAAGAGGTCGCCATAGAACAAACCTTCTTGGTTCTTGATCAAAACGAGCAACCAAATAAGGAGTCTCCTAAAGACCCACCTCTTGAGCTCAAAGAACTTCCAAAAGGTTTGGAATATGCTTTTCTCGACAAAGATGGTAAATTACTTGTAATTATTTCATCAAAATTAACTAGTCTAGAAAAAGAAAAATTAATTACAGTTTTGAAAAACACAAAAACGCGATCGCTTGGAAGCTTGTAGACATTAAAGGAATAAGTCCTTCCATGTGCACGCACAAAATTTTAATGAATGATGACTATAAATTGGTAATACAACCACAACGTAGAGTAAATCCAAACGTCCAAGAAATGGTTAAAAATGAAGTCATCAAATTACTTGACGCTGGACTCATTTACCCAATCTCCGATAGTCCTTGGGTAAGTCCCGTCCAAGTAGTTCCTTAGAAAGGAGGTATGACGGTAGTAACTAACGAGAAAAATGAATTAATACCAACAAGAACCGTCACAGGATGGAGGGTATGTATAGATTATCGTCGATTAAATGAGGCAACAAGGAAATATCACTTTCCTTTACCTTTTATTGATCAAATGTTAGAAAGATTATCCGGTCACAAATTATATTGTTTCTTAGATGGTTTTCCAGGTTACTTTCAAATACCGATAGCACCCGAAGACCAAGAAAAGACAACATTCACATGTCCCTACGAAACTTTTACTTATCGATGCATGCCTTTTGGTTTATGTAATGCCCCCGCAACTTTTCAACATTGCATGGTGGCCATCTTCCATGATATGATAGAAAAGACAATGGAAGTCTTCATGGACGACTTTTCTATCTTTGGAGATTCATATGACCAATGCCTCGATAACCTTGAACGAATGCTATCCCGATGTGAGGAAACTAACCTTGCCTTAACTGGGAAAAATGCCATTTCATGGTAATGGAGGGAATAGTACTCGGTCACAAAATCTCAAGCGAAGGAATGGAGGTTGATCGAGCAAAAATAAACACTATTTCTCGATTACCACCCCCATCCTCCGTTAGAGCTATCAGGAGTTTCCTTGGGCATGCCGGATTTTATAGGCGATTTATCAAAGACTTTTCAAAAATCCCAAGACCTCTAACAAAATTACTTGAAAAAGACGCCCCTTTCATCTTTGACAAGGATTGCGACCAAGCATTTCTAACGCTAAAAGAAATGTTAGTCAATGCACCTATCATGATAGCGCCTGACTGGAAATTACTCTTCGAAATCATGTGTGATGCAAGTGACTTTGCAGTTGGAGCTGTCTTGGGACAACGAAAAGATAAGCATTTTCATCTAATTTATTACGCTAGTAAAACACTTAATGATGCACAAGAAAATTACACAACAACAGAAAAAGAATTACTAGCTGTAGTATTTGCTTTTGATAAATTTCGTTCTTATCTTGTTCTTTCTAAACCGATAGTTTATACAGACCATGCAGCCATTCGATATCTCTTTAAGAAATAGGATGCTAAACCGCGTTTAATTAGATGGATTCTACTCCTCCAAGAATTTGACACTGAAATAAAAGACAAAAGAGGAGCAGAGAACACCGCTGCGGATCATATTTCTCGCTTGGAAGATCCAGCTTTGGAGGCAACTAGGGACAAGCAAATCAATGAAAAAATCCCAACGGAGTCCCTAGAAATGGTGGAATACCGAGAAGAGCCATGGTACGCCGACTATGCTAACTACTTAGCTAGCGGTATAGTCGCAAAAGGGTGGTCGCATCATCAAAGAAAAAAATTCTTTGCCGATGTAAAGCATTATTTTTGGGAAGATCCTTATCTTTTCAAAATGTGTGCCGACCCACTTATCCGTCGATGCGTACATGGTAGTGAAGTAAGAAGAATTCTCCGCCATTGTCATGAAGGTCCATACGGAGGACATCATGGTGCCGCTCGTACCGCAGGAAAGGTATTTGATTCAGGATTTTATTGGCCAACCATTTACAAAGACGCCCAAAGTCTTATCAAGACATGTGACGCTTGCCAAAGATCAGGTAATATTTCTTCCAAAAACGAAATGCCACAAAATGACATTCTTGTTTGTGAAATTTTTGATGTGTGGGGACTAGACTTTATGGGACCTTTCCCACCGTCAAAAGGAAACAAATATATACTTGTGGCGGTAGATTACTTGTCTAAATGGGCCGAGGTCGAAGCACTTCCAACAAACGATGGAAAAGTTGTGGTAAGATTTCTGAAACGATTAATCTCTTGTTTTGGAACTCCAAAAGCATTAGTAAGTGATAGAGGTACCCATTTTTGTAACCATCAACTTGAATTTTTTTTAACAAGGTATGGGGTCTATCACCGGGTCTCAACAGCATATCACCCTCAAACAAACGGACAAGCCGATGTGACTAATCGGGGTTTAAAAAGAATACTTGAAAAAACCGTAGGGTTAAATAAAAAACAATGGGCCGATAAATTAGACGATGCTTTTTGGGCTTTTCGAACTGCGTATAAAACAACAACATGTACAACCCCATATAAGTTTGTCTATGGAAAAAGTTGTCATTTGCCGGTAGAAATAGCACACAAAGCCTACTAGGCAATTAAAAACATAAACTTAGACTTAGAAATTGCCGGTAAAAATCGATTTTGTTAATTAAATGAATTAGACGAGTTAAGGAATCACGCATACTCTAAAATTTATAGGGAAAGAATGAAAAATCTGCATGATAAACACATTAAACCAAATGAATTTCGAATAGGAGATCAAGTTCTATTGTTTAATACATGACTTCGATTATTTCCTCGTAAATTAAAGTCTAGGTGGTTGGGACCTTTTTCCATCACCCACATTTTCCCACACGGTGCAATTGAAATTAAATCTCGGAATGGAATCCCATTCAAAGTCAATGGCCAATGGCTAAAGCTCTATCAAGGATTTATTGAGGATGAAGAAGAGGAAATCTCCCTTCAAGCGGCCGAAGATTAAACAAAGGTTGAGCATCAACATCATATCTTGTAAGTAACAAATGACGGGAAAGCCTCTAAATCGGTAAGATTTCTAAAACCAAGGTTTCGGGAAATAGGGCACTCACACAAGCACTTAAAAAAATATAATAATTTTGCCCGCCCACGGGGCCGTGTCTAGCGGACACAGGGCCATGTTTGCGCAACTATCGGGGATAAAACCCCTTTTTCTTTCATTTCTTCATTTCAACACGCCCCGGTTCCCCAAGAACTCTATGGTTCCGGTGAAATTTTCTACAGATTTTAACGTTCCCCCGACTTCTAACAACGTCAAGGTATGATTCTATCAGCATAGTTAGTTAGTTTAATCACTTGCATTTAGTTTAACATTAAAAATTTGGGGAAAAATCTAGGGTTCTTCAACTTGAACCAAATCAAACCTCAAATTTTTGCTTAGATCTGTTAGCATTAGTGTAGATGCATGTTATAGGAAGTAAATTAACTTGAATTGTTTGTAGATTTGCCCGATTTCTCACAAAAACCTCAAACCCTTGTTTTTGAACCGAAAAAGATGAAATTGAAGGGGTAAACGGTTTGTTTTGGAAAAAAAACGGCACTTGGGGTTTCATTTTCGGGGAAAACCGCCCCTCCTGGACCAAAAAATTTCAATTTTTCGGGACCGGGTCGAAAAATGGGATTTTTGGGAAACAGACGCCTAAGCACGGGGCCGTGCTCAGCGAGCACGGGGGCGTGTCCAGCTATTTTTGGCGAACATGGGCGTGTCCACTGAACACGGGGACGTGTTCAGCTGACTGTTTACAGTTTTCTTCGAAAATTTTACTGTTTCGTGCTAATTGTTTGGTGTTTTCTTTCAGATGGCCAAGAAATTTACCAGGTTCAACGCGAATGAGTGGGTTGCTCAAGCGCGGTTTGAGGTTCTCAAGACAAGGCCCAAAGAAAATCCCCGAGAAGTTTGCTTGGATACTGTAGAAGCAGTAGGCCAAATCGACCGCTTCAACAACCTTGTTACTGGTCCACTACGAGCAGCTCTTTGCACTCTGCTTCACTCCGTGCATAAGTATAACATGGAATTTTATAGCACGTTTGCCTTCAAGGTAAAAGCGGAGCCGTTTGACAATGAGGGAGTAGAATTTCGTTGTGCAGGGGTTATGTACTCAATCTCAATTGCACAATTTGGGGCAATCATCGGGTTGTATTCAGAAGAGGATGCTGGAGAGGGAGAGAATACTGGTAGTATCCGTGAACTTCCACAAGATCAACGCTAAGCTGCATGGGCTCAGATTGGGGAGGGGCACTATAACCCGAGCCAGACCAAGAGCACCCAGTTGAGGGACCCTCTCTACCGTTACACCCATAGGGTCCTCAGCTACTCCCTTTGCCAGAGACATGACAGTGGTGGTGTTGTAGGGTTGCGTGATCTGATAGTCCTCCATTGTATTCACAACCGTATCAACCTCGATGTTCCATACCTGCTACTTCGCAACATGAACTTGAACCAACTTGCCACTCCCCCGACTCCTATCCTTTTTGGAGGGTGGATCTACCACCTCTTCAGACATTTTGTGCCAAGGATGCCGAGGTCCTTTCAAAAGGGCCCATAGTCGGGAAAAGTGGACCTTGTCATTTGTCGCTCCATGAATTTAATCAACGAAGCAAATGATGGGATGATCAGATTTCAAACAGTTCAAAGGCATGTGTGGAACCCTCAAGAAGCTCTCGTCCTTCACGCTCCTCAAATCCGTCCTCCTCCACAGTACCAGTATCAGCACCATGGTGATCCGGGTCAATCCTCCTCTCAAGGAGGTGGTTTTCCTAACTTCCAAAGTTTACATGATTTGTTGCAGGAAAATATCATGTGCACCCGGAACACCTACAATATGGCAAGCAACACATACACCCGGGTCAGAGTTATACAAAGAAACATCTCCGACATGCAGGACGACATCAGCAACATCCGGGAGTACATGGCGGGCCAAGGAGGGGATGATGATGAGGATGACGACATGGATTGAGCGGGAGGCGTTGGAGGTGGCATTACATGGTTGAAGGACGTAACAGGTTAACCCTTTATCTCTCACAAACAATTTCATGGCCTGTGTGCCATTGTTGAACAATTTACTTTTCTTAACACTTTTAATTTCCTGCACTTTTTTTTTTTAGTTTGTGTTATGAATGGTGAACTTATGGTTAAGTAGGATGTTGGTTATTTTATTTGGTGTGGTATTTAATAAGTAAAACAGGTACCTACGAGGCTTGAAGCACTAAATATTAGTGCTACAAAAGCCGGAAAAGCAAAACCAAAAGCCGAAACCTGTTTTCAATGATTGCAGATTGTTAACACGGGGCCGTGTCCAGCCGACACGCCCCCGTACCCATCGCCCAGTGCCTGCTGTTTGTTTAATTTCTGCCCAGCACGGGGTCATGTTTACCAGGAATGCCCCCGTGTCTACCTTCTGTAAGTTTTCGTTACTGGCAATCTGACCATGAGGCCGTGCTCATCCAGCACAGGGCCGTGTCCAGATGCCCAGTAACACCAAAACCTTGTTTTTAACACCTTTTTACACATTCATTCAACCTAAAAACTTATTTTTGGGACACATTGAGGACAATGTGTAATTTAAGTGTGTGGGGATGCTAAAACCATGAATCTTGCAAGTCCTAATAACAAGCCTTACACAAAACTCTATTGAAACCGCTAATCACCCCAAATTTTTTCAATAACTTTTCATTTTTTTTACTTGTCTTGGTTTAATTCGGGAATAACAAGTTCTAAAAAGGTTATATTTTTACAAATTTACAACCGATAGCGTAGTGATAAAAAGAACCGACATAAGAAAATTATAAAACGGCATGACAAATCTAGTTAAAATTTGATTATATATACTTGATCACATTATAAACCCATTCCCACAAAAAGTGAGTTTTGAGCCTTTATTGAGCATACAAATACACATCTTTAAATTAAATGCTCATTTTTCATTTCTTGTGTGAATAGCTGCTTGGTTTCTTACAACTCTACAACTTGCCATGACGATACATTCCCAGTCCTTACCAACTTAAACCCAAGTAAGTAAATGATGGAGGCATTAGGACTAACCCTTTTTCTTTTCAACACCATTATTTTTCATTTTTTTTTACCACCTACCCAAAATCCCCCTAGTTAACCCCTTTGAGCCTAAACCTTTTCGTTTCTAAACCCACAAAAAAAACACCCTTTACCCACCAAAACCTTTTTATTTTTAAACCATTTATTTTAGTAAAAAACTCGGTCTTCATGTGACATCCCTTATAAAAAAAATGAAGAATCTCAATAAACAAACAAGTTCCTCAAAAGAAACTTTGTTTAAAAATGCTTTATTTGAATAAAAGTCACAAAAACAAAAAGTTTTACGATGATCGACGCTTTTCGCCCTTTTTACTAACCACTAACCCAAAAACCACCTACCTTTAACCCAAGCCTAACCCTTCCCCAAGTCCTCTTGATATTTACAAAGGTGTATAGTTAAAAAGGAGGGGGATTGATTGCGTGGCAAGCATATGGTAGAAATAAGTTCCACGCCGGTCTCGAGTGTTTCACAAAAATACATCTTCGGTCGAGTGTTGAGTGATCTCCCGTGAGGTATGTGAACTTGTATATAAATGGAAATTTAAAAAGGCATGTTATGCCCAAATAAGTAATTTCTCTTATGAAACGTTCAAAATAAATCATAACGAATAGGATTGTAAATAGCTTAAAAATAAAGCCTAACAAAGATCTTCGATTCCCGACACTCAAGACAAGCCCAAAAACTTCTCTTCTACCCATTCCATTTGGGAGTGTAAGCCACATTATAAAGAGTTTTGCTTGAGTACAGGCAAAGATTCAAGTGTGGGGGTATTTAATGTGTGTAAAATGCAACATATAAATTACATCAAATGAGGCATAAAACTAACCATTTTTTAGTACTAATGTTGGAAAAGTATGCTTTTGTCTTCCTTTTGTATTTTCAGGATTAAATGAGCGTAAATGAACAAAAGGAACAAATATGCAGCAAAATCTAACATAAATACAAGAAAAGGAACAAACGTGGCGTGCCTGACCCCTCGACAACATCTTCCCAAGCAAAAACAAGAAAACAGAAGGCTGACCACGGCCCCGTGCCCAGTGGACACGGGGGCGTGGCCAGATGTCTGCAGAAAGGACAAAGCTATATAAGATTCTATTCCCGACACGGGGGCGTGCCCAACTCAACACGGGCCGTGGTCAACGCTAAGATTCACAGAATACAAGCAAATCTTGATAGTACAGATACCCTTCTGCACACAGGGCCGTGCCCAGCGGACACGGGGGCGTGTGGAGCTAATGCAGACAAATTGCAATTAATGAAGAAAGAGAAAGTGGATGGACACGGAGCCGTGCCCAATGGACACGGGGCCATGTCCGGGCTTCTGTGCAGACTATAAATAGAGGTGCTTGGTTCACTTCAAAAGCATCCCTTGGCAAACCACCTCTCTCCCACTTCACCCACACTCCACCACCATCACAACACCCACATCCACCACCCACATCCACCACCATCATCCATCATCCATCATAGAGTGTGTGTAGTAGTCTTGGGATCCAAGATTGATAGTAAGAGTTCTTGATAATCAAAGGCCATGTTTGCCTAAGTCTCTTACATCACTTGGTGAAAACAAGCATTTAGTGTAATACTTTTGATTTTTAATCTTTTCGCACTTTTTATTTGGTTTTGTATTAATGACTTTAATAACTAGTTTCTTATGTTGAAGGTGAAACTTCCTTATCATTTGTCCGTGGTGTCTTGGCATTATTTTACTGTCTATATAAAATAAAAGATTTTCACCATTCATATCTCTACGGTCTATATAGAGATATGTTGGCTACCTGGTCGGGGGGTTAAGGGAATGGTTCAGTAAGGTTCTTGCCTTGTTCAGTGTATAGATCCTGCAAGGACCTGGGTCAAGCTTACTAGGACCTCCTTCAATTCCCACTGGTATTGGATGGCGGGGGTGCGAATGGCTTGATCCCCTCATATGTAAACTACTATTAATACATTAACCCGGCTATTTAGGATTGTATCATTGCTGACTTAAACCACTTAGCCGAGGGTAACATCACCTTCAAAAGAGGGGCCTACCACATTACGCATTAATAACTTAATTAATTATCTTTCAATATTCCGTCCCTTTAGGATTGTATCCTTGCTGACTCAAACTACTGGGTTGAGGGTAACGTCACCTTCAAAAGAGGGGCCTACTACTATAACTAAGATAATCTCTTAAAAAGTGCAAAAGTGCCGAAATCATCAAAGGTTACACTAAAAGCGAGTCGTATCCAAGTGATTCATCTTGTCTATCTGTTTTTATTTTTATTTTAAGAATTTTTAGTTTTTAATTTTCATGTTTAAAACTTTTTCTAAACTTTTGATTTGATTAGGCGTTGAGGATAAACCGGTATTAAAAGCTCTTGTGTCCTTGGACGACCTCGGTATCTTACCAACGCTATACTACGCTCACGATGGGTGCACTTGCCCATATGTGTGTTTAGTGTTAGTAAAATATCGTGTTTTATAAATTTAAAACATGACTAAAGTGTTAAAAAGGGCTTAAAATATAACTAAAAATATATAACACACCGCACACATCGACTATGCTTAGTTGTTGGGCAATTGTAGCAGCCAGTTCGGACCTTTGAGTATCGCTGCGATGAGGAGGCATTCTAAAGATAGTGGAAAATATGAGAGAAAACAAGTGAGATGTTATCAGATAATCAAAACTGAACGTTAAAAATATCGACGAAACATGTGGATTGTGATCATTTGTTCATTAACTAAAACAAACAAATGACACTGTGACTAATCAAAGTAAGTGGGTCTTTATAATGTATCGTGAATATATGCTTTAGCCTATAGGTGGACACTCACCCCAAGAGTTCCCAGGTAAGTGTGACTGGTCCGATGATGTGGATTTGTACGAACACTCTAGCCTTAGACAGAAAACTCGGGGTACAGGCACCCACCCTTCCGGATTGCACATGCTCACATTTAAAGCCCAAACTTTGACGAGATTTTGAAAACAGCAAAGGCTTAGAAGCCTAAAACAAATCATCTAAGGATAGATGATTTCTTGTGAAGTTTTGGAAAAATTTTGACTCGAGAGAATCAATTGTGTTTTGCTTTTTTGGTAATCACCTAAGGATAGGTGATTGGTATTGGTATTGTATTAAGAATCTAAATGCAAATTTTCTTACGTTAGGATCCTTGGAAGGTTATAGACTTGGTCAAGAGCATTACTAATAACCTAATTCCCTATAACCAAGAGTTCTGATACCAACTTTTTTGTAACACCCCGACCGCGTAATACAACAAACCGCGGCGAAAACGTCGAGGAGTCATGACACAGAATCGTTGTTTCATAACACATGGTAATTGAAGTTTTGTTTATTTCATTAATAGACTCATTGTTTTTTTTATATAAACCAAATAAGTACAACAATTGTCTTTCAAGTTTTAAGTCACTAAAGCCCGCGTCCATCCTATGTGGAGCAAACAATCAACAAACGTCACATCATAGAACTTGAAACATATGTGAAAAACAGTCAGCATAAAAATGCCGGCGAGTACATAGGTTTTGTATGTCAAATTCATGGCTTTGAATCCATATTGCAATACCTCGTCCAACTACGAGAGTTGTCGAGTATGTACCTTGAAATAACAAAGTTTTTGATATTGCAATATGTTTTATCAACTTTACAAGTTAATATATGTAAAACCAAAATCATTGTAGCCATGAATCTTGACTAAAAACATCTGTCTTTGTAAAACCAAGTAGTAGATCGTCTTTGAAAGTAAACATTGTATGGTTTATATATTTAAGTAAACATCGTTGCGTGACATCGTTTGAAGACATTCATCCAAGTGATCTAGATAACGCTACGACAAGTAATGTGAAAAAAGCACTTATATATAGGAAGTACCAACGGCGTATCCACCATGCTTTCATCACATTACACCTGTCCCGTTACCTAATCACTTACCATAAACCAATAGTCCAAATCGTCCTTGTTACACATCGTTTGTGTTATAAAACCCAATCGTCCAAATTGTCACGACCCCCGACCCGGTTTGACCCGTTTCAGGAGCCGCGGGACAGAAATCCCGTGGTATTTAATTAACAGCGGAAGTTTCGTCAGGATCTTTTTAAAACAGAAATATTTCCCGATTATTTTATTTCACAATTCGGGATAAAAACCCGGTAATTTATAATCTTGAGATTTCACTAGGAAATCTTTTATTTTACAAAACATGTTTCATTATTTTATACTGAGCCACTTCCTTAAGCTGATAGTGCTTCACGGCACTTTTCCTGGATCACAACAGATCACCTGAAACATGTTTGAAAAAGGTTTTGTCAGCGGGAAATACTGAGTGAATCATTCTATTTACTAAAAACGACTCATTTATTATAATTCGCAGTATTAAGAGAGATTACAATGTTTATTTCAACCAACTACCCACAGTATTTGTCATCGACTCGTTTCGGTGACTGCGGTCATATTACTATTGAGTCCGTTCACCCAATAGTAATGAGTATCATTAATTAGGTACGCCCACCTAAATTGATAAAAACAGTAATGTGCACAATACCCCACATACCGGCTGTAATTTGGTGACTACATATACTTAATCACTGTAATTATAATCTTTGAAAATAAACATGCTTTTGTAAAGTAATTTGATAAAAAGAGAATGACTCACATTGCAGATTTAATAGAGCTTATTCTACTGATTAGCCTTGATAACCTAGTTTAATAACAGGCACACAATTTGGTTAGTAACTTAATACAGCATTTACGATAACTCACGAGATTAAAACCTTCACAACGAATGACAAAGTGCGATACTTAAACATCCATCGATTTAACGACAAATGACAAAGCATAAACCCTAATGTGGGCAGCACTTAAACATCCATTGGATAGTTTAATCGATCGGACATTGAATCGTATCAGCGATCGAGTTATTACCCTGATTGCGGCGTCGATTAGTGAACCGTGCGTGTTAATTTGTGTAAACAGAACGTATCTCAGTACATGCAGCGAAGTTTTACGTCGTTTGAACACCAAAATTCGATTGCCAATGTCTGCTATTTATAGTTAAAATTTCACTTTGCTTACGGACCGTAAGCCTCAAATTGTTACGGTGCGTAAGGGTGCTTACGGACCGTAAGACTTAAATTGTTACGGTCCGTAAGGGTTAAAAATAGGTTATAGGGTAGCCACGGTTGGGACTAGCTCTGCTGACTCGACTGTTTTGTAAATTCTATTTTTGACAACGATTACCCCCCTGAGTTTTAGGGGCCCTGATCCTGATTCCGATTGTTCTGAAAATTTTAGGGTTTGTGCAGAATCACTTGGGTTTCTCAATTAAGGTTTCCTATTGGTTAAATTAAAGTAATAAATAGTACTTTTTGATGAGAGTTGTTACATTCTCCCCACCTTAAGAAAAATCTCGTCCTCGAGATTTACCGGAATAAATGAGGATACTTTCGCTTCATTTCTGATTCCAGCTCCCAAGTGTATTCAGCTCCTCTCTTTGAATCCCATCTGACTTTGACTAAAACTAGTCGTTTATGTTTGAGAAACTTGATCTTTCGATCCTCAATTTGAAGAGGTTTCTCAACAAATTTCAGCTTTTCGTTTACTTCTATATCTCGAAGAGGTACTACCATTGATTCATCTGATAAGCATTTCTTGAGTTTGGATACATGAAATACATCATGTACTCCTGCTAATTCTTCTGGTAGTCGTAAACGATAAGCGACTGGTCCTATACGTTGGATCACTGAAAATGGTCCTATGTACCTTGGACTTAACTTTCCTTTCTTACCGAATCTAACTACTCCTTTCCAAGGAGAAACTTTCAATAGTACTTTGTCTCCAACTTGGAATTCAAGTGGCTTGCATCTATTGTCTGCATAACTCTTCTGGCGATCTCTAACCGTCTTCAATCTTTCCTTAATTTGTGTGATCTTATCAGTTGTCTCTTGCACAATCTCCGGTCCTGATAACTGACTTTCTCCTATTTCTGCCCAACAGACTGGAGTTCTGCACTTTCTTCCATACAGTGCTTCAAATGGGGCAGTTTCGATGCTTGAATGATAGCTATTGTTATAGGAGAATTCAATTAATGGTAAATGATCATCCCAGTTTCCACCAAAATCTATTACACATGCTCGGAGCATGTCTTCTAGAGTTTGGATCGTCCTTTCACTTTGTCCGTCTGTTTGGGGATGATATGCAGTGCTCAGATTTAGTCGAGTTCCCATAGCTTGCTGGAAACTTTTCCAGAAATGAGAAGTAAAACGACTATCCCTATCCAAAACAATGGAGAGTGGAACTCCATGTAAAGATACGACTTCATCTACATACAATTTAGCCAGTCTTTCCATGCTAAAGGTTTCTTTCATAGGTAAAAAGTGAGCTGATTTGGTTAATCGATCCACAATTACCCAAATCGCATCATTACCTTTTCTGGTTTTGGGTAACTTAGTAACAAAATCCATTGTTATAAGTTCCCATTTCCATACTGGCATTTCTAATTGTTGTAGTAACCCTGAAGGTTTCTGATGTTCTGCCTTAACTTGTGAACAAGTGAGACATTTAGAAACATATTGTGCTATATCCTTTTTCATTCCTATCCACCAAAAGTTCTTTCTTAAATCTTGGTACATTTTATTGTTTCCGGGATGCATAGTATACCTAGATTTATGAGCTTCTTCTATAATCTTAGGTCTTAAGTCTCCCTGCTTAGGTACCAAATTCTACTTTTATGAAATCTCCAAATTCCATCTACTCCTTGTTCTAATTCCTTGATTCGTCCTTTCATTCCTTCAGCATCATCCTTGATTGCTGTAGTTTGAATATTCTTCAATTGTTCCATTAAATCTATTTGTAGATTTAATCTGAGAGCACGAACCCGTCGTTGTTTCTCATAATACTTATGACTTAAGGCATCTGCAACTACATTTGCCTTTCCTTCATGATACTGAATATCACAGTCGTAGTCACTTAGGATTTCCATCCATCTCCTTTGCCTCATGTTTAACTCTTTTTGCCCAAATATATATCTTAAACTTTTGTGGTCTGTGTAGACAGTAAATTTACTTCCGTAAAGATAATGTCTCCAAATCTTAAGGGCAAAAATTACGGCTCCTAATTCTAAATCATGAGTCGTATAATTTTCTTCGTGCCTTTTCAATTGCCTTGAAGCATATGCAATCACCTTTTTGCGTTGCATAAGCACACATCCATATCCTAGTTTTGAAGCATCACAATATACCTCAAAATCTTCAGTTCCTTCTGGTAAGGCTAATATTGGTGCATTTGTTAATTTCTGCTTCAATATTCTAAAGGCTTCTTCTTGCTTAGGTCCCCATTCGAACTTAATGGCTTTACAGGTTAATTTAGTTAATGGTACGGCTATCTTGGAAAAATCCTTAATAAACCGTCTATAATACCCAGCTAAACCTATAAAACTTCTTATTTCCATTGCTGTTTGTGGAACCTTCCATTTGGTAATTGCCTCTATCTTAGCAGGATCTACGTGAATACCTTCGTGATTCACCATGTGTCCTAAGAATTGCACTTTTTGCAACCAAAATTCACACTTGGAAAATTTGGCATAAAGCTTTTCTTTTCTTAACAAAGTTAAGAGTGCATGAAGGTGTTCACAATGTTCTGTCTGACTTTTGGAATAAATAAGTATATCGTCTATGAAAACAATTACAAATTTATCCAAATATGGTTTACAGATTCTATTCATCATGTCCATGAATGCAGCAGGTGCATTCGTTAACCCAAAGGGCATGACTGTAAACTCATAATGACCATACCTAGTTCTGAAAGCAGTTTTAGGTATGTCTTCTTCTTGTACCTTCAACTGATGATATCTGGAGCGTAAATCTATCTTAGAAAAATATCTAGCCCCCTGAAGTTGATCAAATAGATCATCAATCCTAGGTAATGGATATCGATTCTTAATTGTAACCTTATTCAATTCTCTATAATCGATACACATTCTCATTGAACCATCCTTTTTCTTAACAAACAACACAGGTGCTCCCCACGGGGATGAACTAGGTTGTATGAATCCTTTACTTAGTAATTCATCTAATTGCTTTTTCAGTTCTAACATTTCTGTGGGTGCTAACCGATAAGGTGCCTTGGCTATCGGTGTAGTTCCTGGAATTAGATGAATCCTAAATTCTACTTCCCTATCCGGAGGTAATCCCGGTAAATCTTCTGGGAATATATCTGGATATTCTGAGACTACAGGAATTTCCTTAAGTTCTTTACCCTTAGTACTAATGATTACTGAAATCATATATACTATTCCTTGTTTTCGTTCATAATTAGCAACTTTCATTACTGATATGAACTTCATGGGCTTACGTGGTTTATCTCCTGTAATCCTAATCACTTCTCCGGTGGGTGATTGAATTTCTATGGAATTCTGATCACAAAGGATTTTAGCATGGTTGGCTATTAACCAATCCATTCCTAATACAACATCAAATTCAGCTAAATTCATCGGCAATAGTTTTGCAGAGAATTTATGTCCTAAAAGTTCTATATTTTCTTCTTGCAAAACTTTATCTATTTTAACTGAATTTCCGTCTGCCGTTTCAACTGTAAAAATCTGCCTAATATTGGTTAAAGGTAAATTAAGAGCTTGGCAGAATGAAGTATTTATAAAACTTTGGTTTGCACCAGAGTCAAATAATACTTTGGCGTAAATGTTGTGAACTAAGAACGTACCCGCTATCACATCTGGAATGAGTTCTGCTTCTTGAGTGGTCAGCTGGAATGCCCTAACATTTTTCTTAATATTTCCGTCGGTCGCCTTGGTTTGTTGTCTGCTGGTTTGATTAATTTAAGACATTCTGTTTTGAAATGTCCCGTTTCTCCACAATTGTAACAAATTGTGGATTTCTTCCTGCAGTTCTCTTCCCGATGTCCTACAACTGTGCAAAAATTGCAGGTTATATTACATCTTCCATAATGTTTCTTTTTGCAATTCCTGCAGAATGGCATAGTTGAAGATTTTCCCATTCCTCTTCTGTTGAAGTTGTTATTATTACCCGTACGAAATCCTTGGGTAATTTTCTGAGCCAATTCTTTCTTTCTGTTTTCATCTTGGGTGCGTACCAGTTCATCGGTTAGGGTATTAGCTAATTCCACAGCATCGTCAATAGTGCGAGGTCTCGCAGCTTTAACGATGTTGCGGATTTCACTAATCAATCCCCAAATGTAGCGAGAAATGAGTACCGGTTCTGGCGAAGCCAGTGTTGGTACCACTCTAGCATATTCAAAGAATGTCGAAGTATAACCGCGACAATCTACACCCGTCATCCGATGATTTAGGAACTTATTTGTCATTTGTTCCTTTTCATACTCGGGACAGAATTTTCTTTCTACAAAACCTTTAAATTCTTCCCAAGTCATAGCATAAGCTATTATTCTTCCTTTTGATTGTAACACAGTGTTCCACCATTCGAGTGCTCCTTCCTTGAAGAGATTTGATGCGTACATGACCTGATCATCTTTAGCACATTTACTTATTGCAATGACTGCTTCGGTTTTCTCTAACCAACGCAGTGATGCAGTTGCTCCTTCATTGCCTGCAAATTCAGTGGGTTTACAAGCAAGGAATTCTTTGAAAGTGCAACCAGGCGTTGCGGTTTTCATTTTCTTAGGTAATGGAGCTTGATGTGGTTCCCCATTATGATTAACATTATTATTGCCTCCGTTTACACTATTACTGAAGTTATCTTCAGTAATACGTTTACTAGGGACAATTTGTTGCGGTTCGATTGGATTCTTTATAGCAGCAACGAATGCTGGAATAGCATTGGCTATCCCTTGAGCAACAATGTTTTCAATATCTTGCCGAGTCATATATTGATCTCCTGGATGTTGCTCAGACTGATTAACCTCATTTACTGGTTCGTTACCAATGTTTGACATCTGATAATAAATTTTATGTAAATAATTAGTATACATATAAATATAATAAAACAGTTTGCACATAATCACATTAACATGTATAATCAAAATTTATTGATTTCACAAGTTTTATTTTTATATATTATATTATGCCTCGTACACACGATTATCATACAACGTTTTATTGTTAAGTTATTACACATATTAGTTATTATGATTATTTATTCACATATATTCCTGCAAACTCCCATTATCTGGTCAGCTAATTTCTTAAAAACGACGCTCCCTTTCGTCATACTTCCAAGTAACTCTTTCTCCAATATCCCTAATCCTATTTCCTGTATCAATTAACTCTTCGCCCCAAAGACGAAGTTCAGTCAGATTCTCCGGGCTCATAGTTGGGTATAGTGGAGGTTCTGGGTCAACTTGTGGGAAAAATGTATCAGAGTTATTTAAAAGATTTTGGTATTGCCAATCAGTTGTCCACCATTCATCTAATCCTACTGGTAGTGGTTGAGGTTGGACAATAGGATCTGGAATAGCAGGTTCCAGATTGATTGGTATTGGAGCTTCTAGTGGGTAACTAAAAAGATCTTCCTCAGTAAATATAAGGTTTGGATTAGCTGCTTCAAGGTTTCCATCGGCAGGTCCGATGAGGTCACTCATTACTAATTGATGATCTAAAACTTCCCAAGGAGTCATTTTCTGTTTCTGTCTAGAACTTTCTCCGACCTCTATTTCTGTTTGCTTAAAACTTTTCTCAGCTTCTATCTCTACTTGATTAACATTTTCCTCGATTTCTACCCCTTTTCCTTTGTCTTTTGGATCTTCAGTTTTGGTAACCTTTCTTGTTGCTGGCTTTTTCCTTCGTACTCGCCTCCAGCCCACAAATCTGCTTCTTTTCTTGGGTTTAGGTTTTGCCAGTGGTTTGGATTGAAATTCCATGGGTTCTTCTTTATCAGCGAAGTAACCGGTGAATTCTTTAGAAACTTCTATCTTAACGGGATAGAGGTTAAGATTTTCTAAACCTTCAAATATCTCATTCATGCTGTTTAGCATATATGCAAAATACATACCAAATGTTAAAATAATAAAATTTTATAGATAACCCATAAATATTATTGCATACATGAAACAACTGACAAGTAAATTATACTACGATTTACTGTAACTTATTTATTTACTAAATAAGGTTTCTGAGAAATAAAAGTGCTAAAACTTTTGAGTATTTAGAGATTTGCATTTTCTGCTACTGTGGCTAGCATATAAAGATTTGCCCATTTCTCATCTAATTTGTCCTCCCAAGGTGATTTATTGATTAAATCCTGGGTTTCTTGTTTAACTTTCTTCTCTCGGTTTTTCCTTATTTCCTCCTGACTTTTCCTAATAATCAAACTTCTTTTATTAGGAGAAAGTGGTTCCTCGTAATGTGCCTTACGGACAAATATTCCTTCTTCAGGAATTACATAAGGTTTTGTTTGGGATGAACTTCCCTTCTCGTTGGTTGACCTATCTAGTTTAAGATAGATGTTTGACAGCTTTTGTTTACCCATACTGTAATTAACAAATAATCAGTTAATAAAACACATAATCACAAAATTGGCAATCAGTAAAATTAAGTATTTCTAAATACTTAATAGGCTTAGATCAGTGGCTCTGATACCACCTTATTTCTGTCACGGCCCCCGACCCGGTTTGACCCGTTTCAGGAGCCGCAGGACAGAAATCCCGTGGTATTTAATTAACAGCGGAAGTTTCGTCAGGATCTTTTTAAAACAGAAATATTTCCCGATTATTTTATTTCACAATTCGGGATAAAAACCCGGTAATTTATAATCTTGAGATTTCACTAGGAAATCTTTTATTTTACAAAACATGTTTCATTATTTTATACTGAGCCACTTCCTTAAGCTGATAGTGCTTCACGGCACTTTTCCTGGATCACAACAGATCACCTGAAACATGTTTGAAAAAGGTTTTGTCAGCGGGAAATACTAAGTTAATCATTCTAATTACTAAAAACGACTCATTTATTATAATTCACAGTATTAAGAGAGATTACAATGTTTATTTCAACCAACTACCCACAGTATTTGTCATCGACTCGTTTCGGTGACTGTGGTCATATTACTATTGAGTCTGTTCACCCAATAGTAACGAGTATCATTAATTAGGTACGCCCACCTAAATTGATAAAAACAGTAATGTGCACAATACACCACATACCGGCTGTAATTTGGTGACTACATATACTTAATCACTGTAATTATAATCTTTGAAAATAAACATGCTTTTGTAAAGTAATTTGATAAAAAGAGAATGACTCACATTGTAGATTTAATAGAGCTTATTCTACTGATTAGCCTTGATAACCTAGTTTAATAACAGGCACACAATTTGGTTAGTAACTTAATACAGCATTTACGATAACTCACGAGATTAAAACCTTCACAACGAATGACAAAGTGCGATGCTTAAACATCCATCGATTTAACGACGAATGACAAAGCATAAACCCTAATGTGGGCAGCACTTAAACATCCATTGGATAGTTTAATCGATCGGACATTGAATCGTATCAGCGATCGAGTTATTACCCTGATTGCGGCGTCGATTAGTGAACCGTGTGTGTTAACTTGTGTAAACAGAACGTATCTCAGTACATGCAGCGAAGTTTTACGTCGTTTGAACACCAAAATTCGATTGCTGTCTGCTATTTATAGTTAAAATTTCACTTTGCTTACGGACCGTAAGCCTCAAATTGTTACGGTGCGTAAGGGTGCTTACGGACCGTAAGACTTAAATTGTTACGGTCCGTAAGGGTTAAAAATAGGTTATAGGGTAGCCACGGTTGGGACTAGCTCTGCTGACTCGACTGTTTTGTAAATTCTATTTTTGACAACGAGATTTTTAGGATAATCGTAAATAGGGTTTACCCCCCCTGAGTTTTAGGGGCCCTGATCCTGATTCCGATTGTTCTGAAAATTTTAGGGTTTGTGCAGAATCACTTGGGTTTCTCAATTAAGGTTTCCTATTGGTTAAATTAAAGTAATAAATAGTACTTTTTGATGAGAGTTGTTACACAAATCGTTCAAATCGTCCGTGTTATAAACCATCGTTCAATCGTCCATGTTTTAATTGTGAAATACAACTTTTGGTCTTTCTTTAATGAATGCATTCAAACCTGTGTGACTCGACTATACCACCAAAGGGTATCTTTAACTCGACTAACAAACCACTAAAGGGTTTATTAAAATAAGAGATTTTGTCGTTACCCCAAACTATCCACCAAATCCAGTGGATAGCCCGATAACGGGATTTGTCAGATCCTATGGAACCATAACATACTACTGGACAGCTTGATCAAAGCTAATGAATGTCATTCGTCTTTCGACTAACGCCCCAACAAGTTCGTTCGCATTATTGAAATTGGTGTGTTTAATATAAACCATAGCATTTGTTTTTGAAAACTTGAAATAGTTTTAGCACGAATCACCCAAAAAAAAAAAACAATTGAAAGCATAAAAATAGGGGAACTATGTACTCCCTTAAGATTGCAAGTATCCTTGATCTAGTGAACTAACAATGCTCGGGAAGTCAAGGAATCAAGTGGCACATAGGATCGGATCACTATGTTAATAATCGGGACCTAAATCTAGAGATCGGGTAGAATGAGGTCTTGTAAACCAAATGAGTGTTGGAACTCATATGATATGGTTTAACAAAGCCTACATTCTGATTTGAAATCAATCCTAAGTGCTTTTGACCCGTTATGACCCATTCAGGTAGTTTACGCTACTTTAACGCGCCATTTGCGCAACTGCGCGTTCGGATGGTCTAACTAGTCCTATGATAAGTCTTATATGCCCTAACATGTTTAATAATGTTGCATAATCAGTTTAAGTGTCAAAATTTGGGTTACATATGCTTAAATTGAAATTATGCGCAAAAAGGGCATTTTGGTCATTTTCCTAAGGCATATAAACTACCTATCATACAACTAATCAAACGAATGACCGTAAGGTATAACCTCAGCAGGTTATTCCCTATACAACTATGGTCACAATATATGTTTGGTCAGATTCTAATGATCGACCAAATGGGTCGGGTTCGAAAGTCTAAGCGGTTCACTAAACTAGAAGTGTTGAGTTAAACATGTTTAACTAAGTTAGAAAACTGATTTGATATCAAAACAAAGTGTTTTGATACCCGAAAATAGTTCCGTCGCAAAATGCACATAATCGTGCATTTTGACCGAAACTTTGACTCGTCACTTCGACTAGTCAATGTGGTAATCAGTAGGTATAGTCGCAAGGGACTATAATTATCATGATTACGATCACATTGCAAACTTCAATTGAACTTTCACTTGACCAAATCATGGTCAAAGCTGAAAGTCAAACACTGTTTGACTTTTAGCTTGAATTAAATAAATAAGCCAAGGAAGAACACTTACAAGTGTTCTAGGATGGGAAAATTGTCACACCCCGACCGCGTAAAACAACAAACTGCGGCGGAAACGTTGGGGAGTCGTGTGGCTGAATTATTGTTTCAAAACACATGATAATTAAAGTTAAGTTTTACAAGCTTAAATTATTACATTGTCTTAGTTCAAACAAAACACATAACATAAAAGATGATAACTTTCTTGATTTTATATTTGCTAAGGCCCAAGTCGCCCTAAGTGTAGCTTGCTCACATCAAATATTCACTCCTGAAACATATGTGAAAGTAATTACGTCAGCATAAAAATGCCTGTGAGTAACATAGGTGTAGTGTTGAAGATTCATGACTTTGAATGTTAAAAGAGATGTTTAATGAAAAGTAGTCATGAACCTTATAAAATATTTTCTTTTATAAAATCATATGAAAATTAAATGATATAAAAGAATGATGTATGGATAAGTAAATAACCAAATGAAAATAATATGTGTAAAATATGTCATGTCTTGTCTTTGTAGAAGTGGTTTAGATAACGCCACGATATGCAATACAATAAAAGCACTTATATATAGGAAGTACCAGCGGCGTATCCACCATGCTTTTATCATGTCACATACGTTTCGGTACTTAAATCACTTATTAATAACCATGAAATAATGTCTTGTATGGTGAATAAAGAGTATTTACTCAAGCCAAATGCATAATGTCATGTATAAACAAATGTCTTATGTAATCAAAATGTCATGTACAAAACAAGGTCTTTGAAATAACCAAGAGTTAAAATCAAAAGTTATGTTTTGAAAACCATTGCTTTTATTGATATGAACATTTATGTGGTTTGTCTATCGTATACACTCAAGCCTTGAGACTGTCGGATAAACCCTTATCAGGATCAAGGTTTATCAAAATAAAAAAAAATGTATTCAGATTCTGTCATTCCCCTTCCGAAATACCTAGAAAGCGGGAACGGGATTTGTCAAGTCCTATAGCACTATTACATACTACCGAGCGGCGTGATCAATGTTAATGAATGTACTACTCCGTTAAACATACCAAATGTCTTTTTCAATGTAAGCATGTCATGAAAATGTCTTTGTAAAACCATGTAATAGGCATACTAAGTCAATATGCCAAGTAAAATGTCTTTGAAACCAAATGTTTGGTATACTAAGTCAATATACCATGAAAATGTCTTTGAAATAATGTATTATATATAATATGTAACAAAAATGTATAATGTCATGAAAACGGAAAGTAAAGTTATGCACATATGCTTCACCCCAAAACATTTGAAAACGTAAAATAGGGGAACTATGTACTCACCTTTGGGTGCGTTTTTATATGTTAACACAATCCCTCAAATTGTTTATTCGTCCTAAATTAAATAAGAACGATTTAATAATAAAAAAACTCACAAAAATACCTAAGTTTCTCCGATACTTAGAATTTTCACATAACTTTGAGATTTCTCGAAAAGTTATTATTTTTTATTATATTGGTGTATTTATATATATATGAGTTCATATATATTTTAAAAACTTTTCGACTTGAACGATTTTATTGGTGACCCTCATCATGTTATAAGCAATATATCTACGATTTGCTCGTCGTAATATATATACTCAAATGTAACCTACTAATAATAGCGTAATACACATAATCTTGTCAAGTATTAACATGTCATCATACACATATTATAAAACACATAACACATTGTAACACAAAAAATTTACCCATGAACAACCCATTCTAGTGTACATTAAAAAACGCGTATTTTAGCGATTCGGTAACGTTTTTGGGCGTCAGAAGTCACGTATGACTAACCAAACACCAAGTAAACTTAATATAAGTTAAAATACTTATTTTTATATAAAAAATATTAGTTTACTTACTGATCTAAAACAGTTTTATAAAAATCCTCCGAAAAGCCGATTTTTAACTGTTTTACCGCATAGTTTTGCATCAAACGTCACCCTAACCATCCCAAATCGTAATGACTTGATATTTTAACATAACCCATGTTATTTACTGAATAAAATAGTGGTTATACTCATGATAGTGAAGGTCTCACATAAAGCACATAAATCATGCAAATTTCACATATTTTACCACTTTCTAAGCTATATGTACAACATGCAAAGCTATCAAACCTATGACAAAGTTTCATGCCATTATAATATACCAAATAATGTTATTTTTAGTGTTTATAATCTGTTCTAAAACATTTTTGTCATACAATCATTTTTTATCATTTCTTGAGCTTTAAATCAACATGTATTCTTATGTACAAGTGTCTAAAGCACACTATCATATCATCATCATTTCATATGAATTTAAATGCATCAAATATGTAATTTATTCATGTTTACTTGCTGATTTAATTGAACATTCATCATATCATACACAAATCATCAAACACTTGCATTTAACTATCATTCAAGAACAAGCAACAACTTAAAATTTCTCAAATATGTCTAATAAATTTTTGGCCATTTACATGTCAAAATACTAACATTATTTCAAATTATAACTCATGATTCAATCACTCATTTATATCTCTAACATATTTGCACATAATATTTTTCATGCAAGCAAACATCCTAAACAAGTATTTATCGAAAATCAACCCAAAACTCAAATCTCATACACATACACACACACACACATATATATACCACCATTTTTATTTTGTATCAAGACCCATTTCTTTTTAGATTTCAAGTTTGTGAAAAATTACAAGATTCAAGAGAAACTTCCAATCATCAAGAACAACCAAGAATCAAGTGTATGATTTAAACATAAACTTTATACCTTCAAGATTTAAGTGAGTTGTTGATGAGTTTTTGATGATATGGAGCTTGAAATCACTTGAAAGCACCTTGGAAACTCCTTTGGATCTTCACACCAACTTGAAACTAGCTTGGAATGAGGTTTAATCTTCAAGAACAAGATTGCAAAAGTGAAAATGGTGATGGTGATGGTGATGGTGGTGGGTGTTTACGGTTTGGGAGAGAGAGAGAGAGTGAGGGAGATGGAGTGTAAGGGAGTGGAGTGAAGTGTGGAATGATGGTGTATTTATAGGACAAGATCATATAATATCTAAGTGAATCCAAGTAATATCAAATGGGATTTTGGGAGTTCTTGGCAAGATTGTGGTGGGGTCACCCCCATGTGACCGTAAATAATATAGAGGGGGGTAAATGTAATTTTTTTTAATGGTAAACTAGATAATAGTTGGAGGTTAAGTGTAATATCTAGTGTTTTAATCCCGGTTTATGGCGTTTTAAATTATTTTTATTATTCTATAAAAATAAACTCGCCAAAATATTACTAAAATAAATATCAGTTGCCGAGACTGGCTGCATTTTGCAGTAGAAACATTGTGTTGCGCAGTAACACGCGGTACGCGCTTAAACTTGAAAAATAACGTTTTTAAGCGTTTTAATTTATTTTTCAACATGAACATGATTAAAAATAAAATTTTAATCATAATAGAATATTTTTGGGATTTAAATATTATCCGGGCGGTCACCAACGTTCGTTTCGCAGTTTTGTCGCAAATTGTTCTAAAGTTCGAATAAACATGTTTTTGCCATACCGAATCCTTCGAAACTTATTACTAAGTTATGTAAAGGGTATTTAGGGTATGTTTGGCTTATGTCACAGTTCCGGAGTGTACGTCGCGTTAAACTGATTATGTTTACGTAACGGTTTATGATTTCACTTCCAGAACAGGTTTGAGAGTTCGGAATTGAACAATGATTGAAAACGTACTAATGTCATAAATAATTAAACAAATATTGAAATTAAAACAACATATTTTATTAAATACAAAGTTGTTCGGAACAGTACAAGGATTAAAATACACAGATGTCACAGTCTCCCCTACTTTTGGAAATTTCGTCCTGAAATTTAATTAGAGGAAACTTGTGGGAAAAGGTGTGGATATTTCGCCTTCATTTGATCCTCTCATTCCCAAGTAAACTCTGGGCCACGTTTGGATTCCCAGCGAACTTTGACTATCCGTATGCGCTTGCGCTTGAGCTTCTTGACTTGATGGTCCAATATTTCCACAGGTTTCTCGACGAAGTGCATCGTGTTATCGACACGAATTTCATCAAGGGGGTGTGGAGGTTTTCATCAGCCAAACACTTTTTCAGATTGGACACGTGGAAAGTTGGATGAACATTTCCAAGTTCAGGAGGCAGCTCAAGTCTGTAGGCTACTTTTCCGATTCTTTCAACGATTTTGAATGGTCCAACATATCGTGGTGCAAGTTTTCCTTTCTTCCCAAATCTGATTACACCTTTCCAAGGAGATACCTTGAGTAGAACAAGATCACCGACTTGGAATTCCAAAGGCTTGCGTCGTCTATCCGCGTAACTCTTTTGACGACTTCTAACTGTTAAGAGGTTGTCACGAATTTTCTTGACATTGTCTGTAGTCTCTAGAATGAGTTCAGGTCCAGTGAGCTGAGCTTCACCAATCTCATTCTAGCAGACCGGCGAACGACATTTTCGACCGTATAAAGCTTCGAAATGAGCCATGTTGATGCTGGAGTGATAACTATTATTGTAGGAGAATTCGATCAATGGAAGATGTGAATCCCAACTACCACCAAAATCGATCACACAAGCTCTAAGCATATCCTCCAATGTCTGGATTATTCTTTCAGATTGTCCATCCGTTTGAGGATGATAAGCTGTGCTCAAATTGAGTTGGGTTCCCATAGCAGATTGCATGGTTCTCCAAAAGTGAGATGAGAATCGAGCATCTCGGTCTGATATGATGTTCAAAGGAACACCATGTCTGGATACAATCTCATCTACATAGATCTTGGCAAGCTTTTCAGCAAAGAGATCCTCACGGACTGGCAAGAAGTGAGCAGATTTTGTCAAACGATCAACTACTACCCAAATGGCATCATGACCTCTATTAGTGCGCGATAGTTTGGTAATGAGATCCATGGCAATGTTTTCCCATTTCCAAACCGGTATCTCTGGTTGTTCCAATAATCCAGAGGGATGCTGCTGTTCTGCCTTAACCTTCAGACAAGTAAGGCATTTTGATACGTATAAGGCAATGTCTTTCTTCATTCCCGGCCACCAAAACTGGGTTCGAAGATCCTTATACATTTTTTCTGCACCAGGATGAACTGAATAACGAGACTTGTGAGATTCATTCATCAATAAGGTGCGGAGATTGTCTATACTTGGGACCCACAAACGGACCATGAAATAGAATATCCCAAAGTCTCTCAATTCAAGCTCAGGTTTAATGTGACACGGTAATTCTTTACCCATCAAGCCTTGTATAATATAAGTATGTTGAGCTTGAAAGATGCGGGTTTGAATATCAGATCGAACTCGAACACAATGAAGCTTGACTCTTTCTTTTTGACTTAATGCATCGGCTACGACATTCGCCTTACCAGGATGGTAACGAATCTCGTAGTCGTTTAGAAGTTCTACCCAACGTCGTTGCCTCATGTTTAGTTCTTTCTGATTGAAGATGTGTTGGAGACTTTTGTGGTCAGTGAAAACCACACATTTTGTTCCGTAAAGGTAGTGTCTCGAGATCTTGAGAGCAAAAACCACAGAGCCCAACTCAAGATCATGAGTTGTGTAGTTTTTCTCATGGATTTTCAATTGTCTTGACGCGTAGGCTATGACTTTGTTCCTTTGCATGAGAACACAACCAAGACCTAGATTCGATGTGTCACAATATACGACAAAGTCTTCGTTTCCCTCAGGTGAAGATAACACAGGAGCGTCGCAGAGTTTAAGTTTCAAGGTCTGAAAAGCTTCTTCTTGTTTGGGTCCCCACTCAAAAGGTTTATTCTTTTGAGTTAAGGCTGTGAGAGGAACCGCAATCTTGGAGAAGTTTGCAATGAAGAGGCGGTAATAACCCGCGAGATCCAGAAATGAACGAACCTCGGTAGGAGTAGTTGGTGTATCCCAAACATTAATCGCACTGATTTTGGCGGGATCTACATGTATACCTTGTTCGTTAACAATATGTCCCAAAATTTGAACTTCCCTAAGCCAAAATTCACACTTGGAGAATTTAGCAAAAAGTTGTTCCTTCTTTAGGAGTTCCATTGTGAGACGGAGATGTTGTTCGTGGTCAGCTCGTGTCTTGGAATAAATTAAGATGTCATCAATGAAGACGATGATGAACTTATATAAATAAGGCTTACAAACCCTATTCATTAAGTCCATGAAGACGGCAGGAGAATTCGTTAAACCGAAAGGCAAAACAGTAAACTCATAGTGGCTGTATCGTGTGCGGAAAGTAGTCTTGGGAATATCTTCTTCGGATATGCGAAGCTGATGATACCCAGAACGTAGATCATTCTTCGAAAAGCAGGTAGCACCCTGAAGCTGATCAAAGAGATCATCAATGCGAGGTAGGGGATATCGATTTTTGATAGTGAGTTTGTTAAGCTCATGGTAATCAATACACATTCTGAGAGATCCATCCTTCTTCTTCACAAAAAGAACAGGAGCGCCCCAAGGGGAAAAGCTTGGACGAATAAATCCTTTGTCTGATAACTGCTGCAGCTGCTTCGATAACTCTTGCATCTCGGATGGTGCAAGACGGTATGGAGATTTAGCAATCGGGTTAGCACCAGGTACAAGGTCAATACGGAACTCGATTTGACGTGCTGGGGGTAAACCAGGTAAGTCTTCAGGAAAAACATCAGGATAATCCCGAACGACAGGGATGTCTTAAACAGTTTTACCCTTGTCTTTCTCCTCTACGACATGTGCCAAGAAAGCCACATAATTCTTTCGTAGATATCTATGAGCTTGGGTGCTTGTCATCAGTTTAAGGCTACTAGCGGGTTTATCTCCACAAACTTCTAAGACTTCACCAGACGTAAGAGGCACACGAACAATCTTGTCAAAACAAACCACCTCTGCACGGTATTGGGTCAACCAATCCATCCCTAATATAACATCGAAACTCCCAAGTTGCATTGGCGTGAGATCAATGGGAAAAAGATGATCGTTGAGGTTCAACTGGGAATTTCGAATGACGGAATCGACTACAAAGGATTCACCACTGGCTAACTCTAATGTCAAGGGTTTTCCTAGCTTTGTTCTAGGCTTTGCAAGCAATGGTTCAAAGGCTATGAATACAAAACTCTTGTCGGCACCCGAATAAAAAAGAATAGAAGCAAGTTGGTTGTTAATATAGAACATACCATTCACCACCTCATTGTCGGCACGCACTTCATTGGCATTGATGTTGTATGCTCGTCCACGAGCCGGGTTTGCATTAGCCAACTTCGGGCACTTGTTCCTGTAGTGAGTCAAATCTCTATAATTGTAGCAAGACCCAGGCGGAAAAGGAGGTCGTGCAGGATTTGCTGGCTGTTGGGAAGGGTTTTGTGCCGCTTGATTCGGAGTAGGAGGAGAGCGACATGTGTTAGCCAAATGGCCATATCTTCCACAGTTGTTGCAAAGACGACACTGAAGATGTGGTTGATGATGACAATTTCACTTGTTACAAAGAGGTGCAGTGCCAACATACTGTTTCTTGGCAGGTGGTTGTGTTGGCTGGGTAGGAGCAGCTTGATTGGTCTGTGCAACAACGACAAAGTTCTTGGAAGCCTGACGCTTCCTAGATTTCTTCAAGGTTTAAGCCTTCTTTCCCTTCTTCTTCTCTATCTTGTCAGATGGTTTCTTGTCACCCTTGCGGTGGAGTTTACCCTTCTTGACTTGAGAATCAGTCAAGGTTGCAGTTAGCTCAATTGCTTGTCTCACCGTGGTAGGGTTGCTGCCGGTGACAATATCCTAAACGGGATCAGGAAGACCATCTATGTACTTCTCAATCGCCTTGTCCAAAGGCGTGACCATGGTGGGACATAGCAGGCTCAGTTCTTCATATCGGTCTGTGTAGGCACGGTTGTGACACCCCAGGAAAACCAGGAAACCACGCAACCTAACTAGCTTCCTTAGTAACTACGTGCTAAATTTCGGGACGAAATTTCTTTCAAGTTGGGGATGATGTGGCACCCCAAAGATAGTTTAATATTACTTCTTAAATCTGATCCGATCGAGTCACATGTTAGTATCTGATTAAATGCTTTGACGATCAATTGTGTCAGCCCACTATCATCTGTGGTCGAATAGAAATAAAAAGAGTTTTAACTTGTGTTATTAATTCAATGTATTCAGCCCAATCAACTTAACTGTGAACTGAAGCCCATGTGATGATAAGGTGTTCGGTCCAATAGGATTATTTTATAAAACAGACTTGTCGGCCATTTGCAATAGTTGTA
Organism: Helianthus tuberosus; assembly: GCA_030545235.1. Classification (NCBI taxonomy): domain Eukaryota; kingdom Viridiplantae; phylum Streptophyta; class Magnoliopsida; order Asterales; family Asteraceae; genus Helianthus; species Helianthus tuberosus. Next base: position 8,377,632 of record JARYGA010059771.1, on the reverse strand, counting down.
TTAGTTTGCATGTTATAAAGTTGTACGTGGCCCTTATGTTGTCCCAGGCCCAAACCGAGCCCACCTTTTCTATCTATTAGTTACGTGCAATAATATTAAGATTCCACAATTCTTTTGCAAACCCTATTGTTCCTCAAAAAATCATCGACGGCAGTAGCAAACCCCCCTGGTTCGAGATTGCATCTTGATTAATCAGGTTTTCGGTTAGTAGATCTCACTTATTAATTTTCATGCTGGTGTGATAATGAATGGTTAAATGGTGTTGGTTATTTGTTGACTTGACTGATCATATATATATATGGGTTATATGTGATGTGTGTTATAATTATATGTGTGGCCATAGGAGTCATGGTTACTTGCATGAATTTATGGTAAGAAATCATGGGTGCACTAGAGATGTTAATCAGTATGTTAGAATGTGCTAGTGTTCTTGCATATTAGTGGCAGTGGGTTACATACGAAAGGTTATTGGGCCGTGTTATTTGCTGAATTGATAGTTCATGATGGTTTGATAAGATATTGATATTATACAATGATGTTAAGACTCGAAAAATTACATTATCTCGATATGTTTATAACACGCAATTAGAGTGGTTATGTGATGGTATAAGCTTCAGTTCGATGTATGTTTAGGGTGCATGCATGTAATAGCCGATTAATAGTGTGTTTGTATGTTTCGTATGGGTTTAGATTACTGGAATATGATAAAGAAGTTATTATAATCTGAATCGTGTGATATGTTTTGACTTGAATTAATTTGAGGATGCGTATGATTGTTGATTCAATATCAAACCTGATTAAGTAATGTGAATTGGACCTTGATTAAATGAACCATGAAAACCATGAATCTGTACCCCAAGATAGGATAACAGTTTTGAAAGATTAAAATGATGTGTCGATTAGGTACAAGAATTATATTAACCAGCCATGGCAACTAGGTTAGTGAACTGATTATTGATTTAAGGACTTGGGATATTTGCAAACTGTTAGTGTATGAATTACATCATCGGGTGTGTGACCAAAACGGAATTGAACGTGATGTTAGTTGATACGTGTTTCGTGAAGTATGATTTGTGAGGTGAACATATACGTGAACCAACTATGTGTATGCAAATGGTAAATGAGCTGTTAATATGTGATAAATGCAAAGAACACATGCGTCACATGTACATGAAACTAACTGTTAATGGTAACCACACTAGGATTTGGTTGATCAACTTAGAACGGGTAACATAACATAACATACCGAGCAGACCAAGGTGAGTTCACACACTTTCTAAGGCATGGGATTCCCGGTGGTTGGGAATGGGTTAAGAACTAAAACGGAACCTACATATTCTCCTTGGGTAGGATATGTACCGCCATCCTCCATGGGTAGGATGCCAATGTTAATCATGCGTATTCTCATTGGGTAGAATACGTACGTTCGTCCTCCTTGGGTAGGACAACAACCTTAAACTTACTAGACAAAACTCTATCATGAAGTCCCTCATTTTTATATCGACTTAATCGCCGGGCCAATGGTGAGCGGGTCATTAGTTAATAGCGCTATTAGGGTTGACAAGCCTGCCTGTAGAACGGGCGTGTACTAATGGATCTGGGCACTCAGTCAATGATGATAGACATTGAATTATGGCACAACTTACTTTTGTCAGTTGTCGATATGGTAACGGTCTAGTGGTTCACATGGGAAAGCCCCCACTGATTATGGATATGGTTTGGGAAACAAAGATACTGGTTAACTCGTGGTTTACGAAACAACTTATGGTTTTCAAAACAAACTTTTATAACTAAACAACCAACTGTGAACTCGCTCAACTTTGTTGTTGACTCGTTGTTACATGCCTTGCAGGCTTTTAGGTGCATATCGTTGGAACTTGCTGTCTGGGATGCTGGAGTGGTCATGGGTCGAGATACATGGAATCACAACACAAATCTAATGGCTTACTTGCGCGTGGTTTATATAACATTTAACAAATGAATTATGCTTCCGCTGTGTACTATGAGTTATATGTAATGTTTTGAAATACTTTCTGTTAATAAATGAAAGTTTTATTTAATTATACTTACGAGTTCAATGTGATTGGTGGCTAAGATCATGGTATGTCATATGCCCCGTGGTGATTCCGCATGTGGTATTTTGGGGGTGTGACAGATTGGTATCAGAGCCATTGGTTATAGTGAACTTGGTTTTAAAAAGGAGAAAAATGTTTTTGTAAACCAGACTATAACCGAACAGTTCTGAAAACATGAATACGACCATGATACTCAGCTCCAGATTGCAAGGTTCGTCTCTCGTATACTCATTGTACTGCATAACTAGTGAACACTTACAAATGATATTGCATGTGATTGCACGTTTAGCACAACATTATGAATTCATGTATTACTTGCATGTGTTATGTGACTGTTAGGGTGGTATTTCCCTAAACATTCATGACTTACGCTTTGTGATGCTCTTCATTTGCTACTCGAGTTTGAGGAACCATTTGACATGAGTTAAGAGGAGCTGAGATGAGCATGCAAATCGCAATATTATTGTGGGTGCACACATAATAATAATGTGGGGTGCATGCGAGTCCCAGTTAGCAAGTGGAAAAGGGGTTCCGTTCCGTTATTTGACCGATGTGAAACATAACAAACCTATAGGGGTCATAGCAGTGATTGTCTCCTACTCGAACGTGAACTTTTCGTTCCTCTATGGATCCTTTCGAATCTCGATGCTATCGAGTATTACCTGAACACCCATCTGAACGCCTAGCGAATTGTGTAGAATGTTAGGTGTGCTTGCATGAACATCCCCGAGTTGGATGTTGCAACGCGATCACTTTTGCAGCACTCTCGTAACATATTGTGCATTACTCAAGCAACTTGCAACATCGATGAATAGGAGGTCGAGTGTAGTACTTTACCGACCTCAGTACTTTGACGACCCTGATTACCAGCAATGAGCACCAGCGGATTGGCTTCAACCGAATCCTTAACCCTAGACAGCGACTCATGGGAGTCAACCCATACGAATCAATCGGGGCATAAGCAATGACAAATGACTATAGTGTGGAATGTGTAGCTGCCAGCCCAGTGAGTAGCGCTTTAGGACGTGACTCAGAATGGGAATAGATGGACCTTGATGGTGAAGAATCGTAGGGCTTCGTTTCGAGCAACGACATTGGGAGCAGCAGTCACAGCGACAACACGGTATTCGTAACCCTAGCCTACAGTATGGAAATAAAGGTGCCTACAACATGGATTGGCCGTTGTTAAGTTAAGAAGACAATGACCCAAGGAACAACGACAATACTAGAAATCCTTGTAATGAAGACAGCAACACTGGAAATGAACTCCCTTCTACTATCTACGATGGTGTTGATGCAGTAATCAGTATGGGTGGGTTAACCAAACATCGCACAGTTATACCCTGTGAGGGGAAAGTTGTCGTCTGTCATAAAGCATCCGAGTGGTGCAGAGGTTAGCATCAATCCAGCAGTGAAGGCCGGAAGTGTCCACGTAGGGATTACCCCGCTATGTTAGCAACTGTTATTGGCGTAGGTTAGGAAAAAGAGGATCGAGGATCCACCAGTTGTTCGTGATTACCCTCAATGCGCTACTCGAAGAACTTCCAGGATCATCTTTACAACTGTTAGGTAGGAACTCATTTTGACCTCGCACCAGAGGTAGTTCTAACTACTTGTACTCTTTACCATCTTGCACCAGGAGGGTTGCAGGGGCTGTTTAACCAACTACAGGAACTGCTGGATAGGAGTTTTCGCTTTAAGGAGCCTTCGCTATATCCATGAAGAGAAGCATTTTCGTATGTGTACTGACTATCGAGAACTCAACAAGGGGACAGTCAAGAACCGTTTGCCTCGACCGTGTATTGACAACCCGTCGACCAGTTGCGAGGAACAAGCTTCCATTCGAGGATTGGCTAGTGAACAAATTATCATCAGATGGAAGTCAAAGAGGAGAATGCTCTTAAAACAGCATGTCGAACGCAATGCAGCCATTTCAACTTTGTACACCAGGATCATTGAGTTGATCAACACACCAGCAGCTTCAGGGATCACATGAACCGACCGTATTTATTGATGACTTTCTGAATCATGACAATGGGAAAGGAACACTATGGGTGGCATATGTATCCTATTTCAGCGCCTCTATGGGAGGAGCCATTACGTGTGAAATGTCACATCTAGATTCGAGAAATGCATTTTGATCATGTAACCAACGGAGTGGGAATACACGTGGACCTCGCTAAGATGCATCTTGTTAGAAACTGATCGACACCAAAGACTCCTTCGGGGATACAGCAATTTCTTGGTCTCACTTGATACTATTGCAGCTTACTCACAGGAGTTTTGAAGGTCGCACAGCTTAAATCTCCTCAGCATAGTAGGGTGCTGTGTTCGTGATAGACGAAACAGGGGGACGTCTTTTCAACTTTCGCATCTTAACTCTGCAATGCACTGAGCATCATCTTTACCCGAGGGTGCGGGTGATTTAGTGGTATACCATGATGGTCCGAATTAGAGTCCCAGTTACACACTGACGCAACCCGAGAGAGTGATGACTTACGCGATGGAGTTACCAAGAAGAACTGCACGACACACAACTGGCGGTGAAAACTGTGGCTTTGGGATTTAGATGGAGGCATTACTTGGACGGTACCAGATGCGTTATTTAGACCGATCACAAGGGCCTCCCGTGTACCTTGGCTTCGAAAGAGCTAAAGCATGCAATGACATCGCTAGATGGAACTACTGAATTAGTACTACTGTGAAACCTAAACATATACGAGCTCTGCAGCTCGCTATCGAGTCAAACATACCTGATCAGACACGCTTTGTTCAAACTGGAGAGCTAAAGGAAGAGGATTTTCAAGTTGAACCCATGCGGGGCATGGAGAAGCAACCTTTGACAGGTTGGACGATACTCGTTACCTCATGGAATGAGTGTGGATCTCATTATACAGTGACTGTAGGAAATTTATGTTGAGTAAGCACCGGACTCGATAGTCTAATCGTCTAGGTTATGATGAGAGACATTAGGATTTATAAACCTTGTACTGGTGATCGGGCATGAAGGCTCACCTAGTTAAGTATGTGAATGATGAATTGACTTGTGGGAAAGTCAAGGTGAAGTATCAGCAACCAGCAATACCCACATGGAAATGAGAATAGACTACCATGGATTTGGTCGCCAGTCTACTTATAACTTGAAACGGAAACATTATCGCCTGAATAACCGTTGATTGTCTCCCGTAACCAGCACACTTTCTAGCCATCAAGGAAACGGATAAGCTTTTCTACACTTGCAGTCATCTACCTGAAAGTAGTGGTTGCTAGGCACGGGGTGCCAACTTCCATTAACTCTGATTGCGACCCACGATTTGCATCTGATTTGTGGCCAGCTATGCACAAATCCTTTGGCTCACGTATAGACATGAGCACAGCATATCATCCACAGACGGATGGGCAGACTGAATGCACCATCCAAACTCTTGAAGACATGCTTCGAGCATGCATAATTGACTTTGGTAACGGCTGGGAGCGGCGTCTACCTTTAGTGGAGTTCAAGGCATTGTACGGACGGAAGTGCCGATCACCTCTTTGTTGGGCAGAAGTTGGAAGCAACCAAATCACTGACCCAGAACTCGTCGTAGGCACAACAGAGAAGATTGCTCAGATGCGGTAATGAATGGCTGCAGCTCGTGACCGTCAGAAAAACTACGCTGATAAGCGCAAGAGACCACTCGAGTACCAAGTTGGGGATCAAGTACTACTTAAAGTCTCACCTTGGAAAGGTGTAGTTCATTTTGGTAAACGAGGCAACTCAACCCGTGATAAGTTGGACCTTTTGAAATCACGAAGATAATTGGCTAGGTGGCTTATAGATTGAACCTACCCGAAGAACTCAATGGAGTTCACAACGTATTCCATGTGTCGAATCTGAGGAAGTATCTGTCAGATGCAACCCTCATAGTTCCTTTCAAGGAGCTCACCATCGACGATCAGTTGCGATTTGTCAAAGAACCAGTGGAAATCTTGGAGCAGGAGGTCAAGATTCTCAAACGCACCAGGATTCCTATTGTTCGAGTTCGTTGGAACTCCCGTCGTGGCCCAGAGTTTACCTGGGAACGAGAAGACCAAATGAAACACAAATATCCCCAATTGTTTAAGAAAAATGAAGCCATTACTGAGGCTGAAGCTACTACGGAATTTCGGGACGAAATTCCAAACCAACGGGGGGATGATGTGACACCCCAGGAAAACCAGGAAACCACGCAACCTAACTAGCTTCCTCAGTAACTACGTGCTAAATTTTGGGACGAAATTTCTTTCAAGTTGGGGATGATGTGGCACCCCAAATATAGTTCAATATTACTTCTTAAATCTGATCCGATCGAGTCACATGTTAGTATTGTCACACCCCGACCACGTAAAACAACAAAACATGGCGGAAACGTCGGGGAGTGTTGTAACAGAATCATTGTTTCACAACCATGGATTAAACAGTTTTGTTTTATTGAATTAAATGTATTACATTACATTGGAATTAGAAACAAAACATGAACAAATAGACTTCCATTGTTATTAAGTCACTAAGGCCTCGTCCATTCCTATGTGAGCGTACACAAATATCATCATCAAACAACATCAACTATGGTACCTGAAACACACGTGAAAATACGTCAGCATAAAAATGCCGGCGAGTACATAGGTTTTATATGAGTGTCAGATTCATGGCACGTTTTACATGTTGCAATACTTATTTAAAAACCTTGTTTTGAAAAGTATAATTTTGCGACATAATTAACCAACTCAAATCAAGTTGGTTATAATTTGCAAAATCTCGTAGCCATGATTCTTAACTCCAAAACATTTGTTTTATTAAATCAAATTGTAAAATATCTCATAAAAACTCGTTAATAAAACTCGTATGGTTAATATTATTCAGAAAACATCCTTGTGTGACATTGTTTCGAAATCGTTTACCCAAGTGATCTAGATAACGCAACGATATGTAATGTGTTAAAAGCACTTATATATAGGAAGTACCAGCGGCGTATCCACCATGCTTTTAACACATTACACCCGCCCCGTTACCTAATCACTTCCCTAACCCAATGGCTCAAACAGTTACAAATGGTTCACATAAATCCAACGATTACAAATGGTTTACATACATCAAATGGTTACAAATGGTTCACATACATCCAATGATTACAAATGGTTCACATACATCCAACGATTACAAATGTTTCAAAACATAAAACAATTGTGCTAGCATGTTAAGTGAACATACATAGCAAAACATAATGAAATCATGTACTAATAGTGTACTAATGAACATAGCAAGTATATGATATGAAAACATGGAAAGCACGAAAGTAACAAGTAGGCACATGTGTTTCACCCCAAAATAGTTGAAAAACAGTAAAATAGGGGACTATGTACTCACTGAGGGTGCTTAGAAGTTTTGAACAGCAACCAAGCAAAGCTAGAGGGATCACAGAATCAAACGGCACCTAATATAGGTAACTATGTAAATAAACCGGACCTAAATCGGAAGATCGGATAGAATGAGGTTTCATAAACCAAATGAGTATAGGAACTCATGTAATATGGTTTAACAAAACCTACTTTCTAAAAGGAAACCTATCCTAAGTGCTTATGACCCATTACGACCCGTTTAGGCGTCGTTCGCGTAAAACGCGTTCGGACCGCCTAACTAGTCCTATGACAAGTAATATATGCCTTAACATGTCTAATAATGTTACCTAATCAGTTTAGATGTCAAAATTTAGGTTACATATGCTTAAAATGAATTTATCGTAAAAAGGGCATTTTGGTCATTTACCTAAGGCATATAAACTACATATCATATAACTACTTAAACGAAGTGACCATAAGGTATAACCTCGGAAGGTTATTCCCTATGCAACTATGGTCACATATTATGCTTAGTCGGATCCTAATGATCGACCAAACGGGCCGGGTTCGAAAGTCTAAGCGGTTGTTTAGACCGCTTATTCTACGACCCTATATAAGCACTAAACCTAAAGTGACGAGTTAAACATGTTAGAACATGTTTAACGAAGTTTGAAAACAAATTTGATATCAAGACAAAGGGTCTTGATACCCAAAAGTAGTTTGGTTGCAAAATACGCAAGAATACGTATTTTGACCGAAACTACGACTCGTCACTACACCTAATCAATGTGGTAATCAGTAGGTATAGTCACAAGGGACTATGACCATCGTGATTATGCTCACGTTGCGAAGTTCAACGAACTTCGTGTTGACCAACTCGTGGTCAAAGCAGAAAGTCAAACACTGTTTGACTTTTGCTAAAAACGCATAAAAAGCACGAACGAGACTTACAAAGGGTCCAAGCTAGGAAGTTTAGATTCAAACAACTCAAGTGAAGGCATGGGTTTATATAGGATTCGGTAAACCGTTAGGATCGTTCCTCGCATTTCGTGCTTTGATCTTGGCCCTCCACTTGGGCTCATGGTTTTCAAAACCATGGGAATGTTTAAAAATAACAAATTTGAGCACATAACATCCAAAACCAGCCATTAAACCATCAACACTTCAAAATTGGACTAGGTTCATTGAATCTGGTCAGAAATTTCAAAAATGGTCCCTGCACTTGTAAAACTTGATTTTTGGATCTTTTAAGCCCCGTTAACCCCATTTCAAAGCTCTAAAATGATGTTAAAGTATTGGGAGTTTAAAATATGCTCAAAAACATCTCGGATGTTGGTTCGTTTGGTTGTACGGTTGCGTTGTTCGGTTAATTACGCCGAAAGTCGTAACGAACGCAAAAACGATCCAAATTAAGCGACGAATGGAATTTTATCATGCCAATCACTAAAATAAAATATTTTAATAATTACATAAATTTTTGGATGTCCGGATATATTCAGAACGTAAGATATGCGCGAAAATGTAAACTTATGCACTTTTTGACGCTTTTAGTCCCTGTTGATCAAATAAGTTTATTTTTGCGCACCAAACACCTCAAAGCCTATTTGTAAGCTATGTAAAGGATATTTAGGGCATATTTAACTTATGATCAAGTTCTGGAATGTTCGTTACAGTAAAAATCAGCATACTTTCGCAGTTTGTCGAAATTAGTCCCTGTAAGCGAATAAACTTGATTTCGCCACACCAAACCCTCCAAAACTTATATCTAAGTTATGTAAAGGTTATTTAAGGTATGTTAAGACTATTTCACTATCATCTGTGGTCCAATAGAAATAAAAAGAGTTTTAACTTGTGTTATTAATTCAATGTATTCGGCCCAATCAACTTAACTGTGAACTGAAGCCCATGTGATGATAAGGTGTTCGGTCCAATAGGATTATTTTATAAAACAGACTTGTCGGCCATTTGCAATAGTTGTATTAGTTTACATGTTATAAAGTTGTACGTGGCCCTTATGTTGTCCCAGGCCCAAACCGAGCCCACCTTTTCTATCTATTAGTTACGTGCAATAATATTAAGATTCCACAATTCTTTTGCAAACCCTATTGTTCCTCAAAAAAATCATCGACGGCAGTAGCAAACCCCCCTGGTTCGAGATTGCATCTTGATTAATCAGGTTTCCGGTTAGTAGCTCTCACTTATTAATTTTCATGCTGGTGTGATAATGAATGGTTAAATGGTGTTGGTTATTTTCTGACTGGACTGATCATATATATATATGGGTTATATGTGATGTGTGTTATAATTATATGTGTGGCCATAGGATTCATGGTTACTTGCATGAATTTATGGTAAGAAATCATGGGTGCACTAGAGATGTTAATTAGTATGTTAGAATGTGCTAGTGTTCTTGCATATTAGTTGCAGTGGGTTACATACGAAAGGTTATTGGGCCGTGTTATTTGCTGAATTGATAGTTCATGATGGTTTGATAAGATATTGATATTGTACAATGATGTTAAGACTCGAAAAATTACATTATCTCGATATGTTTATAACACGCAATTAGAGAGGTTATGTGATGGTATAAGCTTCGATTCGATGTATGTTTAGGGTGCATGCATGTAATAGCCGATTAATAGTGTGTTTGTATGTTTCGTATGGGTTTAGATTACTGGAATATGATAAAGAAGTTATTATAATCTGAATCGTGTGATATGTTTTGACTTGAATTAATTAGAGGATGCGTATGATTGTTGATTCAATATCAAACCTGATTAAGTAATGTGAATTGGACCTTGATTAAATGAACCATGAAAACCATGAATCTGTACCCCAAGATAGGATAACAGTTTTGAAAGATTAAAATGATGTGTCGATTAGGTACAAGAATTATATTAACCAGCCATGGTAACTAGGTTAGTGAAGTGATTATTGATTTAAGGACTTGGGATATTTGCAAACTGTTAGTGTATGAATTACATCATCGGGTGTGTGACCAAAACGGAATTGAACGTGATGTTAGTTGATACGTGTTTCGTGAAGTATGATTTGTGAGGTGAACGTATACGTGAACCAACTATGTGTATGCAAATGGTAAATGGGCTGTTAATATGTGATAAATGCAAAGAACACATGCGTCACATGTACACGAAACTAACTGTTAATGGTAACCACACTAGGATTTGGTTGATCAACTTGGAACGGGTAACATAACATAACATACTGAGCAGACTGTCACACCCCGACCACGTAGAACATACAAAACATGGCGGAAACATCGGGGAGTGTTGTAACAGAATTAATCGTTTCAAATCCATGGCAATTTAAGTTTCGTTTTATTGATTAAAAGTGTTACAATGTCTTAACAAGCAAAGAAATACAACATAATTAACTATTCTTGCATCTTTTATTGTCACTAAAGCCCAAGTCTGCCTATGTGTATCTTGATCATCTTATGCAACAACTCCTGAAAAACACATGTGAAAATAGGTACGTCAGCATAAAAATGCCGGTGAGATACATAGGTTTTGTGAAAATAGGTTTCATGACTTATGTTTGAGAAAATGTTTAGTCATGAACCTTGTTATTTGCTTTGTTTTGTAAATCATTTGAAAATCGATAAGATCAGATGATATGTATAAATAATGTACGGTTAAATGAATAACCATGTAAAATGAGTTTGTATTAGATAAATTGTTTGTAAATCAATGTCTTGTGAAAAATATGTTATTTGTATAAAATGTTCTATGTATCAAACTGAAATGATTCAAATAACGCTATGATATGTAATACCATACAAACACTTATATATAGGAAGTACCAGCGGCGTATCCACCATGCTTGTATCATATTACATACGCATCGTTACTTAATCACTTAATCAAACCAAACCAAACAATGTAAGATGTCTATGTTTAAACCAATTGCCAAATGTATTGAATAATATGTCAAAATGTTTATGTCAAGATGTAAATCATGTAATGTGTAACCAAAATGATATGTATGGCTAGTGAAATGCATCAACTAAACCATATGCACAAGAACATAGTATCGAAGTAAAACTTGGTTTAAATCAAAGTTATGTTTTGTGTAGTAAATGCATGATCAATGTAAATCATGTAATATGCGTCCAAAATGTAAGTATGTGATGAATAACAAATGTACTAAGTATGAAGAACAATGCACGATTGAACATACATAGCATGTGAACTGTACTAAGTATGCAACAACAGACATACGTAGCATGCGACCTGTACTAAGTATGCAATAATAGACATACGTAGCATGTGATGTAATGTAAAACAATGTACTAAGTAATGCACACAATGGCACACCTAGTATGAAATGTAATGAAATCATGTACTATAATGTACTAATGAACATAACAAGTATATGATGTGAAAACATGGAAAGCATGAAAGTAACAAGTAGGCACATGTGTTTCACCCCAAAACAGTTTAGAAAACAGTAAAAGAGGGGTCTATGTACTCACTTGAGATTGCTCAGTAGTCCTTGAGTAACAACTAAACAATGCTAGAGATCGCGGATATCAAACGGCACCTAGTATAGGTAGCTACATTAATAAACCGGACCTAAATCGGAAGATCGGGTAGCATTAGGGTTTGTAAACCAAACGAGTGTAGAGACTCGTGTCATTTGGTTTAACAAAGCCTACATACTAAATGAAACTTAACCTAAGTGTCTACGACCCATTACGACCCGTTTAGGTAGCTTATGCTACTTTAACGCGTCGTTCGCGTGAAACGCGTTTGGACCGCCTAACTAGCCCTATGACAAGTGTTATATGCCTAAACATATTACATAATCAGTTATGTGACAAAGGTTTAGGTTACATATGCTTAATTACCAATTATACATGAAAAGGGTATTCTGGTAATTTACCTAAGGCATATAAACTACCTATCATACAACTACTTAAACGATGTGACCATAGGGTATAACCTCGGAAGGTTATTCCCTACCTACTATGGTCACCTAATGTGTTTGGTCGGATCCTAATGATCGACCAAACTGGGTCGGGTTCGAGGTATAAGCGATTCATTAGATCGTTTACCCTACGACCCTAGACAACGTGGTAATCAGTGGGCATAGTCCCAAGGGACTATGACCAACGTGATTACACTCACGTTGCGAAGTTCAAAAGAACTTCGCATTGACCATTACTGGTCAACGCTGAAAGTCAAACAAAGTTTGACTTTCGGACTCGAAAAGCAATAAAATAAGGAAAAGAACGAAAGAATACTTACGAAGGGTCCCCGAATGCTAATCCCGATTCAAGAATCTCAGGTATGAAACAATGGTTTCAACTTAGAGGTTCTCAAATCAGAATTCTAGTGATTTTAGCAATGGGGGGTATGGGGTATTTATAGGAATACCCGAACCGTTAAGATCGTTTCATGGAAAACGTGCCTTAATCCCATCCGTACATGTGTTGAAAAGTTATGGTGTTTAGGTGTTTAAATTCTATCCATACATGTGTTGCAAAGTCATGGTGCCAAAATTCCATCCTTATCCGCTGACTAAGCAAGTTTAGAATGTGTGGTTGTGAATTAAACAACGGCTAATACATCGAATCTGGTCCCGAATGCGAAAAACGAACCAAATGACGCGACGAATGGATTTTTCTTATGGAGAATACTAAAATAAAATATTTCAGTGCTTACATAAATTTTTGGATGTCCGGATGTATTCAGAACGTAAGTTATGCGCGAAAATGCAAACTTGTGCACTTTTTGACACTTTTAGTCCCTGAATGACCCAAAAGTTTATTTTAGCACACCGAACCCCTCAAAGCCTATTTCTAAGCTATGTAAAGGATATTTATGGTGTGTTTAACTTATGGTCATGTTCCGGAAGATCTGTTACAGTTCAAATTGACATACTTTCGCAGTTTGTCAACTTTAGTCCCTGTAAACGATTTAACTTTGATTTCACCACACCAAACCTTCCAAAACTTATATCTAAGCTATGTAAAGGTTATTTAAGGTATGTTAAACCAATTTCACTATTCCGGAGTGTTTGTTGCATTAAACTGGTTATATTTACGCATTCGTGCGCATATAACCTTCCAGAAAGCGATTTAGAGTTTGAAATCGAACAAGAGTTGATATGTGCAAAAGATACACATATTTATACAAGTCCAAAGTATGAAATATAATATTTCATTGGTTTGGAATTTGTTTGATGGTTGAAATGACACAGGTGTTACAGTCTCCCCTACTTTAGGAAATTTCGTCCCGAAATTTAGTTTTAGAGGAAACTTGTGGAGACAGCTGTGACGGTTTTGCCTTCAGACAAATCCATTGAGCCCTTAAGTAAAACTCTGGACCATGTTAGGATTCTTAGCAAAGATGTCAACCCTCAAAGTGAAGTCCTTGTAGTAACAAAACATGGAGTTTTGAACTACGGACAGAAGAACGTTTCTTATGAAGACTTATCATAGGAAACTGTGTGTGTAATTGAGATCAGAATTGGGGAGTGTGAGAATAAATGACATTGGTCGAAGTCCAAGACTTCTCCCTTATCATTATTCTTGCCACTGTTGGTCTTAACACATGACAAAACTTCCTGTGGTTTCTGTGCACTGAATTCCATAATTATGTAGGCCTCCATAATTACGTAGTTCCTTGCACAGTCCGCACAGTTCATTTCATAATGCGTATGGGGGAAAAAAAATCAAATGAATAATCCTGTGGTGATTTAACTTGACTGTAATAGAGTCTCTTTAACTAGGTCACCAAAGGATTAGATAAACGAAAAATCTCTTCAGCTAAACTACCCAAGAGAAATATTTAACTACACCGACGTAGGATGTATTTAACTTTAGATCGACGTAGGATCTCTTTAACTCAACTACCTAAGAGAAACATTTAACTACACCGACGTAGGATGTATTTAACTTTAGATAGACGTAGGATCTCTTTAACTCAACTACCTACTACACCGACGTAGGATGTATTTAACTTTAGATCGACGTAGGATCTATTTAACTCAACTACCTACTACACCGACGTAGGATGTATTTAACTTTAGATCGACGTAGGATCTATTTAACTCAACTACCTACTACACCGACGTAGGATGTATTTAACTTTAGATCGACGTAGGATCTATTTAACTCAACTACCTACTACACCGACGTAGGATGTATTTAACTTTAGATCGACGTAGGATCTATTTAACTCAACTACCTACTACACCGACGTAGGATGTATTTAACTTTAGATCGACGTAGGATCTATTTAACTCAACTACCTACTACATCGGCGTAGGATGTATTTAACTTTTGGAATAGTACTTTATAATCCAAGGGACTTAACTACAACGTAGAAGTCCATTAAGGATTTAAGGTAGTACCTTTGGATATCCTACTATGAATCCCTTATACGAAGATATGCAAGATTCTACGAGGATTTGGATGACAAAACTTGGATCACACAACATAAAAGGAAACACATAAGCACATAATCACATAGTTGTTTAACTTGACCATTAATTTGTTATCTTTGGTCACGGATATTTAAAGTACGCCAGGAATCCAATCCGTGGATTTCACTTGGCACTTTAATCATTAGAATCTAACTATGAAGATAGGAAGATCTTAATAAGAATTCGGCTTTGTCCTTATTGAATCGTAATGTACGTATTAAGGCACACGAATAATTCAATTAAGGGCTCCGATTTGAGTGATATTTATCCACAAGGATCTAATTATGAGGATAGAAAGATCCTACATGGATTTTTTTTTTTTTTTTGGAGTTTGTGTAACGAGAGTGTTCCGACACCTTGCACTAGGCGTGCTTAAGTCGATACACAAGGTAGAAAGTTTATGAGGTTGAGGCGCTAGATATACCAAGGCGACATATGAAGCAGAACTTGAAGGTTAAGCAGCAACAGGGTTTGTAACTGCTTTGCTTTGAACAGCAAAGCAACACATGTTAACCAAATGTCTCCATCGTACAACGTGGGTACATTTGTAACAGGGTATTTGATTTGGATGATGACGGTTGCATTGATTTCTCCAAGGAGCGGTTCCCTTGCACGGCTACATCCCTGAGATGAGTCATGGTGATAGCTAAATCAACAGTCTTCTGGAGTACGACGCCTATTTGTTGGGTAATTGTAGCACCTGGTCCGGACACTCGAGTCTTGTTGCGATAAAGAGGCAAAATGAAGAAAATGGAAGACATAGAAGGAAACAAGCAAAAGATAACAAAAAGAGAATAACAACACATGAAGATTGTGACCATTTGTTTGTTACCAAAGGCAAACAAATGAGATGGTGACTAATCAAAGTAAATGGGTCAATATAATGTATCGCGAAGACATGCTCGCCTATAAGTGAACACTCATCCCAAGAATTCCCAGGTAAGCACAACTGGTCTCGCGTCTGATGAGATGTATACGAAGTGCTTGCCTAGACAGAAAACCCAGAATACAGGCATTCACCCTTCCAGTTTGCACGTGTTCACATTATTTATAACCCAAAACCTTGACGAGAGTTTTGAAAACTCAAAGGGTTCAAAACCTTATAATAGAGAGTTCAAAACCTAGTAATTAATCATCCTAGAACAGATGATTAGTTTTCAAAGCGGTTTTGAAATTTATGTCCTTGTTGTGGTCGTCGCCTAAGGATAGGTGACGGTATTGTTTTATGACTAAACGCAAGTAAACTCGCGTTAGGGTCCTAAGAAGGTTATAGACTAGGTCAAAGCATTACTAATAACCTAATTCCCTATAACCATTGGCTCTGATACCATCTTTTCTGTCACACCCCGACCACGTAGAACATACAAAACGTGGCGGAAACATCGGGGAGTGTTGTAACAGAATTAATCGTTTCAAATCCATGGCAATTTAAGTTTCGTTTTATTGATTAAAAGTGTTACAATGTCTTAACAAGCAAAGAAATACAACATAATTAACTATTCTTGCATCTTTTATTGTCACTAAAGCCCAAGTCTGCCTATGTGTATCTTGATCATCTTATGCAACAGCTCCTGAAAAACACATGTGAAAATAGGTACGTCAGCATAAAAATGCCGGTGAGATACATAGGTTTTGTGAAAATAGGTTTCATGACTTATGTTTGAGAAAATGTTTAGTCATGAACCTTGTTATTTGCTTTGTTTTGTAAATCATTTGAAAATCGATAAGATCAGATGATATGTATAAATAATGTACGGTTAAATGAATAACCATGTAAAATGAGTTTGTATTAGATAAATTGTTTGTAAATCAATGTCTTGTGAAAAATATGTTATTTGTATAAAATGTTCTATGTATCAAACTGAAATGATTCAAATAACGCTATGATATGTAATACCATACAAACACTTATATATAGGAAGTACCAGCGGCGTATCCACCATGCTTGTATCATATTACATACGCATCGTTACTTAATCACTTAATCAAACCAAACCAAACAATGTAAGATGTCTATGTTTAAACCAATTGCCAAATGTATTGAATAATATGTCAAAATGTTTATGTCAAGATGTAAATCATGTAATGTGTAACCAAAATGATATGTATGGCTAGTGAAATGCATCAACTAAACCATATGCACAAGAACATAGTATCGAAGTAAAACTTGGTTTAAATCAAAGTTATGTTTTGTGTAGTAAATGCATGATCAATGTAAATCATGTAATATGCGTCCAAAATGTAAGTATGTGATGAATAACAAATGTACTAAGTATGAAGAACAATGCACGATTGAACATACATAGCATGTGAACTGTACTAAGTATGCAACAACAGACATACGTAGCATGCGACCTGTACTAAGTATGCAATAATAGACATACGTAGCATGTGATGTAATGTAAAACAATGTACTAAGTAATGCACACAATGGCACACCTAGTATGAAATGTAATGAAATCATGTACTATAATGTACTAATGAACATAACAAGTATATGATGTGAAAACATGGAAAGCATGAAAGTAACAAGTAGGCACATGTGTTTCACCCCAAAACAGTTTAGAAAACAGTAAAAGAGGGGTCTATGTACTCACTTGAGATTGCTCAGTAGTCCTTGAGTAACAACTAAACAATGCTAGAGATCGCGGATATCAAACGGCACCTAGTATAGGTAGCTACATTAATAAACCGGACCTAAATCGGAAGATCGGGTAGCATTAGGGTTTGTAAACCAAACGAGTGTAGAGACTCGTGTCATTTGGTTTAACAAAGCCTACATACTAAATGAAACTTAACCTAAGTGTCTACGACCCATTACGACCCGTTTAGGTAGCTTATGCTACTTTAACGCGTCGTTCGCGTGAAACGCGTTCGGACCGCCTAACTAGCCCTATGACAAGTGTTATATGCCTAAACATATTACATAATCAGTTATGTGACAAAGGTTTAGGTTACATATGCTTAATTACCAATTATACATGAAAAGGGTATTCTGGTAATTTACCTAAGGCATATAAACTACCTATCATACAACTACTTAAACGATGTGACCATAGGGTATAACCTCGGAAGGTTATTCCCTACCTACTATGGTCACCTAATGTGTTTGGTCGGATCCTAATGATCGACCAAACTGGGTCGGGTTCGAGGTATAAGCGATTCATTAGATCGCTTACCCTACGACCCTAGACAACGTGGTAATCAGTGGGCATAGTCCCAAGGGACTATGACCAACGTGATTACACTCACGTTGCGAAGTTCAAAAGAACTTCGCATTGACCATTACTGGTCAACGCTGAAAGTCAAACAAAGTTTGACTTTCGGACTCGAAAAGCAATAAAATAAGGAAAAGAACGAAAGAATACTTACGAAGGGTCCCCGAATGCTAATCCCGATTCAAGAATCTCAGGTATGAAACAATGGTTTCAACTTAGAGGTTCTCAAATCAGAATTCTAGTGATTTTAGCAATGGGGGGTATGGGGTATTTATAGGAATACCCGAACCGTTAAGATCGTTTCATGGAAAACGTGCCTTAATCCCATCCGTACATGTGTTGAAAAGTTATGGTGTTTAGGTGTTTAAATTCTATCCATACATGTGTTGCAAAGTCATGGTGCCAAAATTCCATCCTTATCCGCTGACTAAGCAAGTTTAGAATGTGTGGTTGTGAATTAAACAACGGCTAATACATCGAATCTGGTCCCGAATGCGAAAAACGAACCAAATGACGCGACGAATGGATTTTTCTTATGGCGAATACTAAAATAAAATATTTTAGTGCTTACATAAATTTTTGGATGTCCGGATGTATTCAGAACGTAAGTTATGCGCGAAAATGCAAACTTGTGCACTTTTTGACACTTTTAGTCCCTGAATGACCCAAAAGTTTATTTTAGCACACCGAACCCCTCAAAGCCTATTTCTAAGCTATGTAAAGGATATTTATGGTGTGTTTAACTTATGGTCATGTTCCGGAAGATCTGTTACAGTTCAAATTGACATACTTTCGTAGTTTGTCAACTTTAGTCCCTGTAAACGATTTAACTTTGATTTCACCACACCAAACCTTCCAAAACTTATATCTAAGCTATGTAAAGGTTATTTAAGGTATGTTAAACCAATTTCACTATTCCGGAGTGTTTGTTGCATTAAACTGGTTATATTTACGCATTCGTGCGCATATAACCTTCCAGAAAGCGATTTAGAGTTTGAAATCGAACAAGAGTTGATATGTGCAAAAGATACACATATTTATACAAGTCCAAAGTATGAAATATAATATTTCATTGGTTTGGAATTTGTTTGATGGTTGAAATGACACAGGTGTTACACAGACCAAGGTGAGTTCACACACTTTCTAAGGCATGGGATTCCCGGTGGTTGGGAATGGGCTAAGAACTAAAACAGAACCTACATATTCTCCTTGGGTAGGATATGTACCGCCATCCTCCATGGGTAGGATGCCAATGTTAATCATGCGTATTCTCCTTGGGTAGAATACGTACGTTCGTCCTCCCTGGGTAGGACAACAACCTTAAACTTACTAGACAAAACTCTATCATGAAGTCCCTCATTTTTATATCGACTTAATCGTTGGGCCAATGGCGAACGAGTCATTAGTTAATAGCGCTATTAGGGTTGATAAGCCTCACACCGTGCCGGTAGGACGGGCGTATACTAATGGATCTGGGCACTCAGTCAATGATGATAGACATTGACTTAGGGCACAACTTACTTTCGTCAGTTGTCGATATGGTAACAGTCTAGTGGTTCACATGGGGAAGCACTCAGTCAAGATACTGACAACGGCAATAAATATTAAGTTTTTACGATATATTCTAGCTTCGTAATTAAATTTTAGCAATCGTAGTTGAAACCGGCTCGAAAAACGGATTAAAGACGGCAACGATGTAATTTTACGCGATTATTACAGTTATCGACGCACGAACGTGACTACGACAAATACCGACATTATTTTTACACGTTTTTAACTCTGAAATATTATTTTACTAGGCTACAGTGATTTCGGGTTTTGGTAACAGGTCTCGTAGGAATTACGGGCCGCTTAAACACGGGGATTGAGCTTGTGGGCCTTGGGCCCAAGCCTAAAACCCATAAACTAAACCTACAACTAAATCTTATTAAGATCTTATCAAAATCTGTGCAAATCTTTTCAAATCTATACAAAATATTTACAATATCTTGTAAGATTCACATAAGATATCTACAAGATCTCCACATCTTTACAATATCATGTGAGTGGGTAGGCGGATACGTAAGGCCATTAATCCTCGTCATAGGACCGAGGGACATGAGTGATAGATCTATTTGGGTGTAGCGAGCCCACACCCATGAGGCCGGGGCGGCCCATAGAGGTGATTGTGTCTTACAGCCGAAGCCCGGTAACAAATTTGCTAGGTTTGAGTCTTCCTGCACCTTTTCACACATACCAGTGGCTTTGCAACCCATTGGTGATCTCTTTTTCCTTAAT
This sequence comes from Helianthus tuberosus, assembly GCA_030545235.1. Lineage (NCBI taxonomy): Eukaryota > Viridiplantae > Streptophyta > Magnoliopsida > Asterales > Asteraceae > Helianthus > Helianthus tuberosus. Next base: position 8,357,252 of record JARYGA010059771.1, on the reverse strand, counting down.
GCTACATACCAGGGACATACATACTTATAGAAATACTTGATTTATACAAATTAAATACCATGTTTTATACAATTTCAAAGCATAGGATTATGCGGGCAGGGAGTCAAGGTCAGGGTGGGCATTGACGGTTATACGAACATTACAAATACAAGAGTTTACAAATACATGGTTTTACGAACATAATGCGTTACAAGTACAAAGTTTCCATATAACTTGGCAAGAAAATGATTTCTAAATTCGTTTTCTCAACATTATTTCACAAACCGGTTATTCAAAAGATTTATTTCAAATCTTTTACAAACAAACTATGAAGTCGCTCAACTTTATGTTGATTTTTTTTGCATGTTTCTTTCTCAGTTTACCTTCAAAATTATGACACGGTTGGAATAGGAGAACCATTGGAGATACGAGTACTTAGTGGCGTTCAATTTCTAGAAAGTCTATGCTTATTTGCTTCCGCTGTGCAATGAAGATCCCAGTCCAGTCACGCCAGCTCTGATAATTTCGGGGTATGACAGATTGGTATCAGAGCTATAGGTTACAACGAATTAGGTTTCTGTTATGATACCTAGGCTCTAACCTCACTTTTCTCTGGGAACTTAGAATATTAAAACCTGAATACATACAGAACGCCTAGTACTCGAATATGGTCTCCAACCGTTGCCGAAAAACAAACAGTCAAAATTTTGTTTCCAGACATACGCTACAGCGGTGTTTTACACACGGGACACAAAACAATTACATACAGTACACAAAACTTTGAGAGTTTAGGAAACATGCATTTAAGTCCTTCGGAAACTTATGTTAAAGTTCATTAAAGGTCATCACGTAGGAACCACGAATATTAACTCGGGCACACACTATTATCCATATTGTCTATGATATTTTAACTTCCCGAGCAGGCAGCCTATGCATAACGAAACGCTAGTGCACGAGGATACATGGAACTCAAATTTTACTTCAATGGATGTCGGAGTTCATCACATTCTACACGAAACGTAACGCTAGTGCACAGGTATACGTGAAACTTAAGCTATGCATCAACGGAGGTTGAAGTACGACACACACAACTATCGAGGCGAGGCCTTTGAAAAGACACGATGGCGCAATTCAACGACGACACTAGATTCCTGTCAGCAGGAGAACTATCGACCAGGAAGCGGCGGCTTGGCACGCGGTCCTGCAAACGACACAAAACACGCCAAGGAGAAGACGTATATCTCCTCATTCCCCCTAACTCATAACGACGAATACGCCATGTTCGACATTCCATGGTAATGTCACCTAACAACCGGTTATCACATGCAACCCCAGGTAAAGTCCTTAAATTTCTGTTACTGAAATTTCGACGTTCACATTTACTGAGTAGATTTTCGTATCTCTACTCCTCTTAATGGTCATTGTGTCACGATCATTTCTTTCAGTATAGCGAACACTTATTGCTTGATTTCTTGAAAATTCATATGTTACGCATGCATCGTTTGTTACGCATGTGGTTTCGTTTCAAAGAAGCGTTTAATTAAAGTTCAAATATTATTTCGCTAAATCTAATTATTGATTTATGATTCGAATGACCCGTATTATTGAAATTGTTGGCTTCTTTGTTATCAAGTCAATACATTTTCTTGAAATTTTTTTTCTTTTCGAGTTACATACATGGTTTTTCGTTGTGATCATGCCGAAAGTCTTTCTTGTCGATACATGTATTTATTGTCGGATTGTGTCAAAACCAAGTTCGATTGTTTGAACTTATTCATTACACATATTCGATTCAAGAAACCATATGATGTATTGGGAGCATCATATTCAAATCAATTTTAACGAGCACTTCATTTGTTCCGAGTCGTGGTAAACTTGTTTGGTATTTGACTCCATTAAATTGTTTGTTGATTTCGACACCTTGTGGTGGTGTTTTCACTTATTTGAAGCTTGGGCTAAACTCGTTTACATATCTCATGCACGGATTTAAATATTTATTTATTGATTTGTTTTAAATCCGCTTTGAATTATCATATTAAAGCAGTCTTAACACAATCGTGAGTTAAGACGATGGTACACAAAATTCATTGCATATTCCGGTGTACCTACTAACGGTTCTTTCAACATCGATCAAATATTTTACGATATTTATTGTTTCTTCATCTTCGATCGAAAACATTAATTCTTTGATGTTCCATCCTCAATTGAAAATCTTATGATGTCGTTTGAATCAAATTTTCAAATTTGCTTCACTGTACTTTCGCTTGACTTCAAACACGGTGAATTTATTTGATCACCGCTATTATTGAATTGTTTCATTCACTAAGACACCTTGTGGCGTCGGTATAACTTGCAGCTTGCGCTGATCACGATCGAGCGTTTCATGCAAACTATTATATTTGAGATTGTTGATTCTAAGTTCATCCAGTGGATGTTATTGCTTCTAGAACTCATTTACTTATTGTGAACGTTCATATGGAATTCGATTGGTCGAAGTTCCTGTTCATTGTTGGATCCCTGTTAATTTAGTCACATTAGTGACTGTACCTTTACGTCTTGTCTCCTTTGACATCGATTTGCTGAACACATTTATTGTAAACCATTGGGTTCGTATTATTGAGGAATGTCATTAAATTCACATGATTCGAATAAGTCTTGTTTCGATCACGCGGTCATTCACTTTATTATTATTCGGACTACCTGCAAACAACACAATTCTGAGGAGATAACATAGTCTAAATTTCGAGGACGAAATTTCTGTAACAGGGGGAGAATGTGACAACCGGTGATTTATGGCACCTGATTACGTGATTAACAGATGATTAAAGCGATAATAATTAGTGTTTACAGCGCAAATTAACTTAATTAGGCCTTTGGAGTGCCTAGGAACATCTATACGACTTTACAGTGCGCGAACGGTGGCTTACAGAGAAACCTGCTGAATATTACGCGACAACGAATTGATACCATACAAGATACTGACAACGTCGACAAATATTAAGTTTTTACGATATATTCTAGCTTCGTAATTAAATTTTAGCAATCGTAATTGAAACCGGCTTGAAAAACGGATTAAAGACGACAACGATGTAATTTTACGCGATTATTACAGTTATCGACGCACGAACACGACTACGACAGATACCGACATTACTTTTACACGTTTTTAACTCTGAAATATTATTTTACTAGGCTACAGTGATTTCGGGTTTTGGTAACAGGTCTTGTAGGAATTACGGGCCGCTTAAACACGGGGATTGAGCTTGTGGGCCTTGGGCCCAAGCCCAAAACCCTCAAACTAAACCTACAACTAAATCTTATTAAGATCTTATCAAAATCTGTGCAAATCTTTTCAAATCTATACAAAATATTTACAATATCTTATAAGATTCACATAAGATATCTACAAGATCTCTAAGATCTCCACATCTTTATAAATACCATCAACTCCTTGACTACACCCACACCCTCTTTGCCTGCATACTATACTTACACACATAAACAACCCCACTCTCCTCTCCCTCTCGATGCTACTACTGCACACCCACATCAAAGATTGGAGCATCATCTCTTCTCTCTTATTTTTCCCTTCTTTGCAACATATCAATATATACACACAGATAAGACAAACACCTTCACACATAGCACAGACAACAACCACCTACCAGCCCCCATCTTCCGAGCAACAGGAACGACCACCACCACCACCACAGTCCGGTGGTGGTGCGACGGCGGAGACAGAGATGAGAGAGAGAGAGAGACGAGCCGGAGAGAGAGAGAGAGGCTGAAGAGAGAAGGAGAGCCGCCGCTCACGGCGGTGGCGGCAACGGAGTCAGATGGCGACGGGTTAGGCGGCGACGGAGTCAGGTGGCGGTTATGACGGTGGTTAGTGTTTCGGACCAGTAGGTTGGGTCTCGGACCAGTAGGTTGGGTATCGGACCAGTGGGTCGTGTCTCGGACCGGCGGCCCATGTCTTTATTCGACGAAATCCACCGGTAAGACCTCGTTCCCTTCATCTTTTGTTTCTGAAAGTTTAAAGTGAAGATGATTGTCTGTTTGGATTTCGGGTTCGACTCGGTTCTGGTTCGAGTCACATGTGGGGCTCGAGTTTCACTGGTCAGTTGGGTTCGAGTGTTCTGGTGCGGTGTTCGGGTCAAGCAACTCGGTTCAGTTTAAACAAGGTCCGGTTCGGTCAGAATTGTCCGCGTCAGAAACGGTTCGGGTTGACTCGGTCAACTCAACCGAGTCAACTCGGTCAACGGCAGCGAGTCGACTCAGTGTTCGGGTCAGCAGGTTCAGGTCAATAGTTGGTTCGAGTCAGCCGGTTCGGGTTAGATTTTGAAGCGGTTCGAGTCAACTCGGTCCAACTGGTCAACTCAGTTGACGCAGTCAACTCAGCGAGTTGACTCGGTCAGCTCGGCTTTCGACACAAGAAGATGGTAAATATTTTACGGCACAATATATTTCATTATTCTTTTAATTTTATTTATTTCGTGAACGAGCTCGAACCGATACAAATTAGTGCTTAATTTACATTTTGTCGCTTTTACGAAAATTATACATAGTGATATTGATTATATTGTTGAATTTTGATAAAATAACGACAACTTGTGTTGTCGGGGGTGTCCAAAAACAGAGGAAACTCTGCCCGTTTTTCGATAAAAACACGTAAAACGAAAAGCATATTCTATTCAAACAACTTTCATACAACAAGACGCAAAGGCATAGTGTTCAACGACATTCTACAACTCACGAAAACGACGCTGACGCGAACTATTTTACAAATAAACATAATTAGTATACTTACTTCCAAAGTTGAACTCGGATTCGTTTATACAAAAATAAATATAGTTATATATTTATCAAACGACACGACTACTGTTTTACAAAATAAATATAGTTTTATATATTTATTTCAAATGTCGAACACCACGAATTCGTTTTTATAAAAATAAATATAGCTTGTGTATTTATTTCAAGTATCAAACAACACGAATTCTTTTATGAAAATAAATATAGTTATTATACGACAACTCGAAAACTTTATAAACTCCACATAACTTCTGTATTATTTCACACGCAGAACACGCCTTCGTTTCATAAAATAAATATAGTTTTATATTTATTTCAAACATCAAGCGACTTGTATTCGTTTATAAAAATAAATATAGTATATATTTATTTTTAAACAATCAACAAACCCGACGAGCCTTTTTACAAAATAAATATAACTTTTTATATTTATTTTATACGCCTAAACGGCATATACGTATATTTTGGCAAATATATACAAGACGTAATATATATAATAAAAGTTTATTATATATTACTTTCATAACGAATACTTCTAAATGCACAAACGAATTCTCGGGTCGACAAACGACCTTAACGATATATTTATATAGTTGATATAAATATTTATTTATCTCTCGAGGAGTGAGTCTTCCCAAGACTTATTAGTTGTACCAACAATAAGCGAGACTTAACAAGTATAACTTAATCATTACTATTAAGTTATCAATTTACCGTTGAATCGTTCGGTTAACGATTCGGTAGAGCTCGATGACACGTAGTTTAGTTACTATGTTATTTAGAAACTTATTAGATATTCCGTGTTAGGAATATTGTAAAGTGCACGCTAGCAATTCAAGTCTTGGAAACGACATCACGAAGTCGTATATAGCTAGCTTCGCACAGGAATATTCAGGTGAGTTCATAACCCCATCTTTTTACGGTTTTACATTTTTATAAATGTTTTCGGGGTGGAAAAACGTGCACGTTTTGCAGAAAACACACAAAGTTTTCAATGCACAAAGACCGCAGATTTTAGACAAAGCACGTTTTGCAGGAACATACGAGGTTTTTGAATGAACGAAAACTCATATTTTTAAGACATGTTACGAACAGATTTCAAGGAACCCAAATGGTTTACGAATGAATCATATTAAATATACCGGTTTATACAAAACAAATGCGTATTATCAAAATGTGAATTATTTTCATGACTAGGGATGGATCGTCTGGTGATAATATAGAGAGACTGGGGAGTTGGCCTTAGAGGCCGGGGAGGTTCAGCCTTAGAGGCTGGGGAGGTTCAGCCTTAGAGGCTGGGGTGAAATACATGTTACAATTATACAGACATTTTTATACATGGTATGGTTAGCTTAAGGAGGGCATACTACTTAGATCATGTGAGTGGGTAGGCGGATACTTAAGGCCATTAATCCTCGTCGTAGGACCGAGAGACATGAGTGATAGATCTATTTGGGTGTAGTGAGCCCACACCCATGAGGCCGGGGCGGCCCATAGAGGTGATTGTGTCTTACAGCCGAAGCCCGGTAACAAATTTGCTAGGTTTGAGTCTTCCTGCACCTTTTCACACATACCTGTGGCTTTGCAACCCATTGGTGATCTCTTTTTCCTTAATGCTACATACCAGGGACATACATACTTACAGAAATACTTGATTTATACAAATTAAATACCATGTTTTATACAAATTCAAAGCATAGGATTATGCGGGCAGGGAGTCAAGGTCAGGGTGGGCATTGACGGTTATACGAACATTACAAATACGAGAGTTTACAAATACATGGTTTTACGAACATAATGCGTTACAAGTACAAAGTTTCCATATAACTTGGCAAGAAAATGATTTCTAAATTCGTTTTCTCAACATTATTTCACAAACCGGTTATTCAAAAGATTTATTTCAAATCTTTTACAAACAAACTATGAACTCGCTCAACTTTATGTTGATTTTTTTTGCATGTTTCTTTCTCAGGTTACCTTCAAAATTATGGCACGGTTGGAATATGAGAACCATTGGAGATACGAGTACTTAGTGGCATTCAATTTCTAGAAAGTCTATGCTTATTTGCTTCCGCTGTGCAATGAAGATACCAGTCCAGTCACGCCAGCTCTGATAATTTCGGGGTGTGACAGACCGGCTGTGGACTTCGTGCCGTGAAACCGAGAGGAGAGGAGGGAGGCAGAGCTGTGTTCATGGCCGGTGAAGAAGGAGGAATCAAGGGTGTGCAACGGAGAGGTCGCTGGTGAACGGTGCCGGCCGAACAGAGTTTCTCCGGTGGCAGGTGTGTAATCGAGAGAGGGAAGAGGGAAAGGGTAGGGGTGCATGCGGCTGATGTGTGTGTATTTTTTTTTTAGGGTTTAGGCTAGGGTTATAGTATTGTTTATATAAGCAAGGGTTAAGGGGTTTAGGTAAGTTGGGTTGGGACTAGCCCAAGTGCGTGAACCCGTTATATGTTTATGTGTCTCGCTAAAACAAACAGGCCCGATTATTTAAAATATAACAATAACTAAATATGTAAAGAAATGAATCTTTCGTCACGTGTTACTATTATTTAATAAATAAATAATAATAGTAATATTAAGTAGTAATAATAATAACAATAATAGCAGTAATAATAATAACAGTAAAATAACTTGCTCCCGATTATTGAGATCGAGAGTACGGGTTGTTACATTCTCCCCATGTTACAGGAATTTCGTCCTCGAAATTTGAGCTAAGATATACGATACGCGCTTATTTATAAATTCGTTAATAACTTAGTTTTATACGTAATTACACGGAATTTCACAAAACGAATATGCAAGTCACATAGCACATAAAGTCGTGTAGCACGTAATTCACATAACATACAGATTCACGTAGTCTATACTCACTTCACCTAGCATAGAATTTCTCATAATTAGTTATTCATTTGTGATACGATTCCTTGAGTGTTTATGAAATTTTGAGACCCTTGGTTTACCTGGACTTAAACAACGAGATGTCCAAGTTAACAGGGTTTTTGTTTACACTATGAAGGCCGAGTGTCACATCATCCCCTAGTTGAAAAAAAATTTCGTCCCGGAAATTGTTCTAAATCGATGGTTGGAAGTTTGTTCTTAAATGATTAGGGATACTTGTGCATCATCTGGTCTTCCCGTTCCCAAGTAAACCCTCGGGCCATGACGTGAGTTCCAACGAACTCTATCTATGGGTAACTTACAACGCTTGAGGGTTATGATCCCACCCAGATCCTCAACGTAGTGATAAAGTTGAGTTTATCAACCAACAATCAAAATTAAACTAATATGTTTAGAAATATTCCTCCAAGAATATTAGTTTGAGAAGTATTACTCCCCAATCCAGGGATAGTAGTGGTTCCCAACACCTGGGAATGTGTACTATTCTAAGGACGTGCGTGTAGCCGTAAGCTAGGGGTACCGTGTGGATTTCCCAAACCGGGGAAATAGTAAGTTATCCTAAACCAGGGACACATGCTTATAGTAACAAGTTGTTAACTCACTTTAGGGTGCGCGCTGTGTCAAAAGTCTTGCGTCGATGGTGCGAACTGGTTTAGCAGGCAAGAGTGTTCGCATATCTTGAGTGACCAGTACTAGGGCACGGTTGTTTCACATAAGGTTGAGTACTATCAACACTCTAAACGAAGTAGGTGTTGTTCCCATCCGTTGTCAAAATCGGTGACCCATGTTGCATTATGTTTTTAAGAGTTTGGACGGTATGTTTGGTTCGACCATTTGTTCATGGGGTGCTAAGTAGTGCTCATGCACGATCGTGAGCCGAAGGATTTGTGCATGCCTTGCCACAAATCTGACGTGAAACGTAAGTCATATCTAGAGACAATGGGAGTCGGGCGCCCTACGCCTAGCAGCTACTTCCTTCAAGTAGATGTTCGCAAGATTTGAAAACTTGTCGGTTTCCTTGACCATGAGAAAACGTTCAGTTTTAGTCAGGTGATTACATCACAACTCAACCGATGCCATCTTTGAGTTTGAGTTACTTACCCATGCCCCGCATGGGCTTGGCTAAAAGGTTCTCTTCCTGTAGGACCGGTTTTAACTCCGAAACGATTGCGAACCGACCGTTCGACGTGCGGAATCCGTGAACGATCGAGACCGAAACACACGAGATGTAATATAAACGTGATTCTTTGATAAATCTGAAATCGTACAAGAACCGTGAATCACCTAGAGCACTTTCTCTCTCTACTTTCTCTCTCTAAGCACCAAGCTCCAAACTTTCTAAAATGGCAAAAGTCTTAAACCTAACACTATAACTCCCCATTTATAGGCACAAGGAATATAAGGATTTCTCCTTATTTACAAGTTTGCCACCTTGCCCTTTTAACTAGATATTACAATAAAAGCTTAGACTTCTTCGGTTTCTGCTACGTGCTAGATTGACGGAGGCGATAGACACTTAATGCACTAACAGAATCCCCCTTGGATATTGCCATAGTCAATTCCGTAGCAACTTTTCTTTCTCTATCTTGAACAGAATCCCCGTGGATCTGTCTACGAGCTTCCGTTGCTCCCTCTCTTGGTAGACTCTTTCTTCAGTCTCCCCCTTTCGTCAAGCTTCCGTGCTTTTAGGGATTGACACCTTGCTTTTCGATTACAAGCTCCCCCTTGCTTCGAGCTCGTCTTCAGACTCCCCCTTAGATTCAGCTTCTGGGATCGTAGTCTGGACTTTTCCTGCAATCACTCATACAACTATAAGTAACAACATTTAAAACTTCCAGATATCGTAATCTGACAATTCAAACCTTCTAAACCACTTTTCATGAATTTGGCAGTTTCATCGAATCGTATCGGAAACTAACACTTATAACAATATAAGCATCCAACTCCCCCACAGTTAATCATCCAAGTCCAACTTAATGACCTTGGAGATATCACAAACTGTTTTTGATTTTTGATTTTAAAACTTTAAGTTTCAAATTAATGAACTTGATTTATTTTTCAGAAACACAATCAGCTTACTTAGATTTTGAAACTCAGCACTCAGACATCGGTTGTCGAAAATAAAGCAGAATAAAAAATCTTTTTGTATTTTCTGAAAATATAAAGCAGTAAAGAAATATGTACAAACATATTTACAGACAATATTTTTGTTTGAGTATGCGTCAGAGGATCATATCAGTTTTTGACAAATCACAAGTACCGTTGAGCTTAAATTTCACTTTAAGAATTAAACAATTCACTTAGATTGTCGATATACTTGTCCACTTAAATTTTCATACAAATTTCAACTGATTCAGGATACGAATTAGGTGTATTAAGAACTTAAACCTATTCATGTGTCCCACCTCTTGAATATACTCCCGTATCCAGATCCCAAAATTCAGTCTTACAGGCAATTATAACACAAATGATATCTGTAAGAGGTTAATAATTTATGAAGAATCATGAGAGCTCAGGTCAGAACTACCGTTCAGCAGAGAGATCATGACTCAACTTGTGGGTGTGTCCCCTTTAGAGGATCTTTTTTACAACAGCATTGCTAAGCAATTTTATTGTCTTATCATTGATGCTGAGGGTGATGCTATGTTTCAAGCATTTGCGGAAAGTATTATTCGAGGACTAGGTCAGAATTTCCATTCAGCAGAAGTCCCGGAATAATACCCCAGACATCATTGAGTATAAAAACCTGTATATCAGAATACGAAACCTTTCAAACGAGATTTCAGGGGTTACCTATATATCCAAGTAGTGTTCCCCACGAAATAAGCAAGTGTGAAATTTAGGTTTATATCCCGAAAAAGTTTACTAAATGTATAAAAATCTACCGACACATCCACAGTGAGATCGTTTAACACATTTAAACTTTCCATTTCTTTGGCATACTGTAACTGTCTACTGATGTACTATCATTTCCTCTTTTTACGCAAAACTCAAATTTTTGAATTTTATCATGTTTTTGACTTTTTCAAATTTTCAAATGTTTTTGTATTTTCTAACAACAATTTTTCTCCCCCTAAAATGCAAAACCATTTAAAGAAAATTTGATAACCAATACTAATAGCTTTGTCTCGCCATCCATTTTCTGCTAAAAGTGCTCTGATTTGCAGAAAATATAACGTACCCCAATGATTTACAACCCATTGATCTTAACAGTTTGAAAACCGTTTTTCAATCTGATGAAAGTAATCATGTTTGTTCAGCCGTGAGGGTTTCGGCGTATTCAATCAACATACATTCAAACAAAATTAAAAACAACATATTTTTGGTTTTTTCAAATTTTAACAAACTAAAAACATATTTTTGGTTTTTAATTTTTCAATTTTTAGGATTTTGAAAATATTGTTTATTTATGTACAGAAATCACTCAAACTAAACTCCCTGTTCAACCAAACCAGGGTCCTGCAACCTCTTCCTATGCCAGGTTGCTCCAACTACCATTCTCACAATCTTCAGCTTCGTTGAGCACCTGCACATTCAAACTTTATCAATCATTTGAACAATTTAGCCCAAGTCTGTTGGACCTTAGGCATTTCAACACAATAATGTTCATTCAATTTTGGAAACTCTTTGTCACTTAAAACGTTTTCAATTTTGACTTCAACTTTCTCATCTTTTACCGACGTCACTTGTTTCTTAGCACTCCACATTTGACCTTCCGGAGTACCTCTTTTATAAAAATTTGTCTCTTTTTGAACCTTTTGATATTGAATAACATTTTTAGGTTTCCAAAACTCTTGAGGTTTTGTCATATCAACAGATGTTCTCCAACTTTGTGTTGTTCTCAATCTGGGTGTGTGAGAATTCCAGATATCGTAATCTGACAATTCAAACCTTCTAAACCACTTTTCATGAATTTGGCAGTTTCATCGAATCGTATCGGAAACTAACACTTATAACAATATAAGCATCCAACTCCCCCACAGTTAATCATCCAAGTCCAACTTAATGACCTTGGAGATATCACAAACTGTTTTTGATTTTTGATTTTAAAACTTTAAGTTTCAAATTAATGAACTTGATTTATTTTTCAGAAACACAATCAGCTTACTTAGATTTTGAAACTCAGCACTCAGACATCGGTTGTCGAAAATAAAGCAGAATAAAAAATCTTTTTGTATTTTCTGAAAATATAAAGCAGTAAAGAAATATGTACAAACATATTTACAGACAATATTTTTGTTTGAGTATGCGTCAGAGGATCATATCAGTTTTTGACAAATCACAAGTACCGTTGAGCTTAAATTTCACTTTAAGAATTAAACAATTCACTTAGATTGTCGATATACTTGTCCACTTAAATTTTCATACAAATTTCAACTGATTCAGGATACGAATTAGGTGTATTAAGAACTTAAACCTATTCATGTGTCCCACCTCTTGAATATACTCCCGTATCCAGATCCCAAAATTCAGTCTTACAGGCAATTATAACACAAATGATATCTGTAAGAGGTTAATAATTTATGAAGAATCATGAGAGCTCAGGTCAGAACTACCGTTCAGTAGAGAGATCATGACTCAACTTGTGGGTGTGTCCCCTTTAGAGGATCTTTTTTACAACAGCATTGCTAAGCAATTTTATTGTCTTATCATTGATGCTGAGGGTGATGCTATGTTTCAAGCATTTGCGGAAAGTATTATTCGAGGACTAGGTCAGAATTTCCATTCAGCAGAAGTCCCGGAATAATACCCCAGACATCATTGAGTATAAAAACCTGTATATCAGAATACGAAACCTTTCAAACGAGATTTCAGGGGTTACCTATATATCCAAGTAGTGTTCCCCACGAAATAAGCAAGTGTGAAATTTAGGTTTATATCCCGAAAAAGTTTACTAAATGTATAAAAATCTACCGACACATCCACAGTGAGATCGTTTAACACATTTAAACTTTCCATTTCTTTAGCATACTGTAACTGTCTACTGATGTACTATCATTTCCTCTTTTTACGCAAAACTCAAATTTTTGAATTTTATCATGTTTTTGACTTTTTCAAATTTTCAAATGTTTTTGTATTTTCTAACAACAATTTTTCTCCCCCTAAAATGCAAAACCATTTAAAGAAAATTTGATAACCAATACTAATAGCTTTGTCTCGCCATCCATTTTCTGCTAAAAGTGCTCTGATTTGCAGAAAATATAACGTACCCCAATGATTTACAACCCATTGATCTTAACAGTTTGAAAACCGTTTTTCAATCTGATGAAAGTAATCATGTTTGTTCAGCCGTGAGGGTTTCGGCGTATTCAATCAACATACATTCAAACAAAATTAAAAACAACATATTTTTGGTTTTTTCAAATTTTAACAAACTAAAAACATATTTTTGGTTTTTAATTTTTCAATTTTTAGGATTTTGAAAATATTGTTTATTTATGTACAGAAATCACTCAAACTAAACTCCCTGTTCAACCAAACCAGGGTCCTGCAACCTCTTCCTATGCCAGGTTGCTCCAACTACCATTCTCACAATCTTCAGCTTCGTTGAGCACCTGCACATTCAAACTTTATCAATCATTTGAACAATTTAGCCCAAGTCTGTTGGACCTTAGGCATTTCAACACAATAATGTTCATTCAATTTTGGAAACTCTTTGTCACTTAAAACGTTTTCAATTTTGACTTCAACTTTCTCATCTTTTACCGACGTCACTTGTTTCTTAGCACTCCACATTTGACCTTCCGGAGTACCTCTTTTATAAAAATTTGTCTCTTTTTGAACCTTTTGATATTGAATAACATTTTTAGGTTTCCAAAACTCTTGAGGTTTTGTCATATCAACAGATGTTCTCCAACTTTGTGTTGTTCTCAATCTGGGTGTGTGAGAATTCCAGGTCTGTCTTGAATCAAACCTGTTCGGGTTTAATTTCCAATTTTGATTTGAAGCAAACTTGTTTGTATTGTACCTCCAAGTTTGTTTCGAATCAAATCTGGTTGACCTCGGTTTCACAGCCTCAGATTTCTGTTTTTCAACATCAACAGGCTTTGGATTTGGACACTTTCGTGCAACATGTCCAATTTGATCACATTTAAAACACACTTTCTTTGAAACATCCTTGGCCAAATTTGACTGTTGTTGTTTCTTTTTCATAGCATCAAACTCCTCATTAGACTGTTGTCCAAATTTGAGTTTTTCCTCTTCTTTTAAGCTTTTCCCTTGAACAAAATTCATCTTTTGTTGCAAATCCTGTTTTTCACTTTGATTCCAATTCCGTTTCTTTTTATAACCCAAACCAGCCTTCATGTTTTTCTTCTTAAAACCAGGTTTGTTATAAAACGATTTATGACCTTTACCAGCAAACTTTGGAATCTCAGACTTCTCAATCTCAACCATTTTGAAAACTTTATCGACCTTCTCTGAAATCACATTCTGAATCGGGAATACAACATCTAAGAATAATTTGTCCGATCCAATCATGGTATAAACCAATCCTTTTGAATCATCATTCAATTTTTTCTCGGATTTTGTGTTTTTCAGATAACCATCATAAAGATTTCCTTCATCTTCATCGTGTGATTCAGACTTACCTTTTGTAGACTCATCTTTCAAAACACTTTCAACAACCTTACTTACCACCTCTGAATCATTTGCATCATCAGATTTGGAGTAAGTCACATCGATACTTTCAGGTAACTGGTCAGCTATGTTCAAACCCTTTGCCACCTTTTCCTCATCATAAAAAGTATAATTGTTTCTCAATGGTGGTGGTACCTGATGAAATTCTGAACCAATACCCTTTTTGCAATTTTCAGTATCTTTGCCATCTGGTGTGATGTTGAAAATGCGTTCAAGAATGTACGAAGAGTTATGATAACTTTGAAGTTTTGTAACAACCTTTTCTTTTTCAGCCAAGACTTGTTTAAGATTAGCAATTTCATCAACACATTTGTTTAATTCAATTTGCTTTTCTTTAAACTTTCTTTCATACATTTCTTTAGTGACTAAAGTTTCTGACAATCTTTGATCAAAACTTTTGACTTGGCTCTTCAAAGTATCATAGGCTTCTTGTACTCTTTGACTCGACCATTTTAAAGAATCATACTGTTTTTGTAAATCTTGAAATTTAGATTCTTTTTCAACACAATCGACACATTTTGCTGAACACAGTTGTCTATAAACATCGTTATCCTTTTCAAGACCTTGACATTTCTGTGTCAATTTTTCAACTTTTAGTTTCAAAATTTCTTCTTTTTCAATCATATCTTTACATTTTATTTTGAAAACATTTTCAAGTTTATTTGTTTCAATATCTTTTGTTTTTATCATTTCATCCTTTTCGGTACAGGCTTTGCACATTTCTATGTAATTCCTGCACTTGTTTTCATTTTTATCAGCAGACTGTTCAATGCTTTTGTCTGTGTCAAACAATTCAGAAGATTCAGTTTGAATTTTTTTCTGTTATCACACCTTCTTCTTCTGTCTTTTTCTGATCTTCATCTGTTCTTCTTTATCAGTTTCCTCTGCCGCTTTCTTTACTTCCTCTATCAGCTTTTCCAGCTCTTGGTCTTTCCTCTTTTTCATTTCTACCACCTTTGGTAGACTCGCTTCACAAACCTCTCTTATCTTCTTCTCCAAATCAGGCAGATATGCTTTATCAGATAACCTTCGTGTGTTGAAAGTAGCCTGCCTTGGAACCAAATTTGTTACAGCTTCGAAATCCACTTTTGATGGGTCAACAACTGGATTTCCCCGTGGATCCATGTAACATTCTAACTCTTCATTCCATCTTTTTGCTCTCTGGGCTTCTTTGAATGGTTCATTTAATTTTCCGATTTCCCATCTTGCATAATCTGCTTTCCAATATCTATCAGGATCAGTATCAGCCACAAATGCATATCCAACTGCATCTTCTTCAGGGCAAACTTGACTCCAGTCGTAACCTTCATCATCATATATAACTGCAAAAGCCCTTGATTTTTCTTCAGACTGTTTCAATCTTGGTGGCTCAGACTTGTTCTGATGGTAAATCGCTTTCTTGTAGTAATCTTCATTGAACGGATTTTCAGAATCATCAGCAGCATACGCATTTCTGCACTCGCGCTTAAAGTGACCTTTTTGTTTACATTTGAAACATGTCACCTTTGATTTATCAAATCCCAATTTGGTAGATGATCCACCAATTGACTTTCTCCCCGTGATATCCATAAACCGCTGTGCCCGACGAACCGCACTGGCCATGCACCATCTTATATCCATTAGTTCCATCTCCTCGGGGTCTAATTGATCATAATCTTCTTTTGTCAAATTGGTATTGCCAATCTTCCCTGCAACGAGGCTTTCATACGATTCAAGTACAGATGCCAAGAAAACCATCTGTTGTTTTGCCGATTCTTCGCTGAAATTCTGCCCATTCTTCAGATCCACTGCAATATTACACTGAAACAATTTCTTTGAAACAGATTGTCTTGAAGTGTTTGAAGAAGATCCACTGTGAAAACCACTGTGAAGACTTTCATTGTTCACTGAGCTTGAACTTTCTGCAGAAAATGTTGTTCTTGGAGATCCAGCCTGCGGTACATTTTCTCTGTAGTAAAGCTCTACATTCTGCTGATAAGCCGGATTGTTGACTTTAGATCTCTTTATCTCCAACTCATGGCTTTCAAGTCTTTCAATCAGCAAATCCACTTTCAAATCTTCAGGCTTGATTGTGTTCTTCAACATTAAAGCGAAGTATTGCCACTCTTGATCATTTGGCAATGAATCAAACAATTTATCCACCAACTCCTCTTCAGAAGGTAAAATTTCATGTCTGATCAGCTCCATTTTCAGATATCCGAATCTCTCAATCATTTTACAAACAGATTCATTTTTCATACAACTGAAAAGATCAAACTCTTTACGCAACAGTTTCTTTTTGTTTTTAACAATTTCATTACTTCCTACACACTTTTTCCCTAAAGCTTCCCACAAATTTTTGAATTTTATCATGTTTTTGACTTTTTCAAATTTTCAAATGTTTTTGTATTTTCTAACAACAATTTTTCTCCCCCTAAAATGCAAAACCATTTAAAGAAAATTTGACAACCAATACTAATAGCTTTGTCTCGCCATCCATTTTCTGCAAAAAGTGCTCTGATACCACTTGTAGGACCGGTTTTAACTCCGAAACGATTGCGAACCGACCGTTCGACGTGCGGAATCCGTGAACGATCGAGACCGAAACACACGAGATGTAATAAAAACATAATTCTTTGATAAATCTGAAATCGTACAAGAACCGTGAATCACCTAGAGCACTTTCTCTCTCTAAGCACCAAGCTCCAAACTTTCTAAAATGGCAAAAGTCTTAAACCTAACACTATAACTCCCTATTTATAGGCACAAGGAATATAAGGATTTCTCCTTATTTACAAGTTTGCCACCTTGCCCTTTTAACTAGATATTACAATAAAAGCTTAGACTTCTTTGGTTTCTGCTACGTGCTAGATTGACGGAGGCGATAGACACTTAATGCACTAACACTTCCTTTAGTGCTTCAACCTGTTTGAACAGAGTGAGTCTGATTAGGTATGTTAGAGTCGATAGCGAGCTGCAGAGCTCGTGTATGTATAGGTTTCACAGTCGTACTCATTCAGTAGTTCCATCCAGCAATGTCATTGCATGCTTTAGCTCTTTCGAACATCGATTCACGGGAAGAGCCTTGTGATCAGTCTAGGTAACGCATTCGGTACCGTCTAGGTAATGCCTCCAATTAAATCCAAAGACCACGGTTTCCACCGCCGGTTGGGTCGTGCAGTTCCTCTGGTAACTCTATTACGTAAGTCATCACTTTCTTGTGTTGCGTCGACGTGTAACTGGGACTCTGATTCAAACCATAAGGATATACCACTGAATCACCTACACCCTCTGGTAAAGACGATGCTTAGTGCATTACAGAGTTGGGATTCGAAAGCTGAAAAGACGTCCTCCTATTCTGTCTTTCACGAACACAGCACCCTGCTGTGCTAGAGAGATTTAAGTTGCGCGACCTTCGAAAATCTTGCGATTTATCCGCGATAGTATCAAGCGAGACCAAGAAATTGTTGTATCCTTGAAGGACTCTTTGGTGTCGACCAGTTTCCAACCAAGACGGACCTTAGCGAGATCCACGTACATTCCCACTTCGCTAATTATATGCCCAAAAGGTACCTCTCGAACCCAGAAGTTACATTTATCAAGACTCTGCAGAGAGTGGCTCCTCCCTCAGAAGTTCTAAAATAAGATACAAATGCCACCCATGGCGTTCCATTCTCCTGGTCAGGATTCAGAACCTTGTCAGCAAATACGGTCGATTCATGCGATCCATGAAGCTGCTGGTGTGTTGATCAACTCAATGATCATGATGTACAAAGTAGAAATGGCTGCATTGCATTCGACATGTTGTTCTAGGAGAATTCTCCTCTTGGAGTTCCATCTGATGATAGTTCGTTCTCTAGCCAATCCTCGAATGGAAGCTTATTCCTCGCAACTGGTTAACAGGGTGTTACTACATGGTCGAATCGAACGGTTCTTGACTGTCACCTTGTTGAGTTCTCTATAATCAGTACACATATCCAACGATATAACCTATCTTCCTGGATATAACTGGGGCTCCCCGAAGCACAAACTAGGTCCGACAAAGCTCATGTCCAACCGTCCCTGTTGCTGATTTGACAACTCTCGCAACCCTCCTGGTGCAAGACGGTAAGAGATACGAAGAATCAGCGCTACCTCTGGCATGAGATCAAACTGAGAGTCTGTCTAATAGTTGTGGAGGTAAACCTGATAGTTCCTCCCGTAGCATGCTGGGTGGAATCACGAACAATTGGTAGATCCTCGATCCTCTTTTCCTTAGCGTTGACATAAGTAATGAGTGCTATCATAGCGGAATAATCCTTCCATGGACACTTCTGGCCTTCACTGCTGAATTGATGCTAACCTCTGCACCACTCTTACGTGTTAGAACAGATAACAATCCTCCACTAGGAGAGGGATATATAGAATCTTCTCTTTACAGGGTACATCTATCAAGAACAATAGAAGAAAAGTCGATGTCGAACACTTGTCCCACAAGGTCGAGTTTGCATCCCAACGATCATATGAGGTTTCCATTGTCTTGCCATCAGCCAATTCTACAACAGGTTGGATTTCAAGAAGCGTCAGGGTTAAGCAGAACAGTGGATAAGTGAGTAGTCACCAAGAACACGTAGGCCACCATGTTGTTATAATCCCGGCGTCGCCCACGCCAATCCCTAATGTCCCTCCATGAGCATCATTTCCCGTGTTGTTGTACTCGTTGTGAGGATTTCCAGTACGGTCGTCGTTCCCTTGGTTGTTGTCGTTGGATTTAACATCGGCCACTCCATGCCATAGGCACCTTCACTTTCCATACTGTTGGTTACCATTACAAATACCTTGTTGTTGCTGTGACTGTTGCCTCTAATGCTGTTGTTTGAAACGGGGCTCTACGACCTTTTACCGACAGGGTCCACCTCTTCACATTCCATGGTACGTGCTAACGCACTACTCACTGTGCGGGGAGTGTTACATTCCATTTTACAGTCAGTTGTCATTGCTTATCTCCTGATTAATTCGTAAAAGTTGACTCCCATGAGTCGCTGGCTGGGGTTAAGGATTTGATTGGACTCAAATCGCTGATGTTCAATGTTGGTAACTAGGGTCGTTCAAATGCTAAAGTCCATCGTTCTTGCAAGTTGACTGAGTAATACACGATATGTTACGAGGGTGTTGCAGGAGTGATCGCACTTCGGGATCCAAGGCGTCAATACGTTAAGTTCCAGCAAACGAAGAAATGTGAGAGAGATATAGACCAATCATTGTCGTTGCAACATCCAACTCGGGGATGTTCGTACAAGCACCTAATATTCTACACAGTTCGCTAGGCGTCCAGATGGGTGTTCAGGTAATACTCGATAGCATCGAGATTCGAAAGGATCCAGAGAGGAATGAAAAGTTCACGTTCGAGTAGGGGACAATTACTGCTATGACCCCTATAGGTTTGTTATGTTTCACATCGATTAAATAACGGAACGGAACCCCTTGTCCACTTGTTAAGGCTCACTGGGACTCGCATGCATCCTACATTATTATTATGTGTGCACCCACAATAATATTGTGATTTGCATGTTCATCTCAGCTCCTCTTAACTCATGTCAAGTGGTTCCTCAATCTCGAGTAGCAAACAAAGAGCATCACGAAGCGTAAGTCATGAAGGTTTAGGGAAATACCACCCTATCAGTCACATAACACATGCGAGTAATACATGAATTCATACGGTTGTACTAAACGTGCAATCCCATGCAATATCATATGTAAGTGTTCAATAGTTATGCAGTACAATGAGTATATGAGAGACGAACCTTGCAATCTGGAGCTGAGTGTCATGGTCGTATCCACGTTTTCAAAACTGTTCGGTTATAGTCTGGTTTTACAAAAACGTTTTCCCCTTTTTAAAACCAAGTTCACTATAACCAATGGCTCTGATACCAATCTGTCACACCCTCAAAATACCACCTAGGGAATGTCCGTGTAGGGCGTGTGACGTACCAGGATCCAAGCCACCAATCATGTTGATTCCAACTAAAACTTTCATTTATTATTGATAGAAGTGTTACAAAACATTATTTAAAGTTCAGCGGAAGCATAATACATTAATTAAGAAATTCATAAACCAAGTGTGTGAAAACCATTAAGTTCGTCTCGCGTTTCCATGTATCTCGACCCATGACCACTCCAGCATCCCAGACAGCAAGTTCCAACAATATGCACCTAAAGGCCTGCAAGGCATGTAACAACGAGTCAACAACAAAGTTGAGCGAGTTCACAGTTGATGTTCA
Organism: Helianthus tuberosus; assembly: GCA_030545235.1. Classification (NCBI taxonomy): domain Eukaryota; kingdom Viridiplantae; phylum Streptophyta; class Magnoliopsida; order Asterales; family Asteraceae; genus Helianthus; species Helianthus tuberosus. Next base: position 8,336,682 of record JARYGA010059771.1, on the reverse strand, counting down.
TTTTAAAGTTGTTCCAAAACCGTAAGTTCTTTCATATACCATGAGTTAACCAATCCCTTGTTTCCCAAACCATAACCAGTGGGGGCTTCCCCATGTGAACCACTAGACTGTTACCATATCGACAACTGACGAAAGTAAGTTGTGCCCTAAGTCAATGTCTATCATCATTGACTGAGTGCCCAGATCCATTAGTACACGCCCGTCCTACCGGCACGGTGTGAGGCTTGTCAACCCTAATAGCGCTATTAACTAATGACCCGCTCGCCATTGGCCCGACGATTAAGTCGATATAAAAATTAGGGACTTAATGATAGAGTTTGTCTAGTAAGTTTTAAGGTTGTTGTCCTACCCAATGAGGACGAACGTACGTATTCTACCCAAGGAGAATACGCAGGATTAATATTGGCATCCTACCCATGTATGATGGAGGTACATATCCTACCCAAGGAGGATATGTAGGTTCCGTTTTAATTCCTTAACCCATTCCCAACCACCGGGAATCACATGCCTTAGAAAGTGTGTGAACTCACCTTTGCTTTGCTCGGCAGCCAATTTACTCGTGTTACGTTGGTCAACCTTACCCTATTATGGTTATTAATATTCGTTAGGTTCGTATGCAAGTAATTTCACGCATAATCCTACATGTATCTAACCCATAGCACATAAGTCATACTAGCATATACGTTATTGGGCCTATACTAGCATATAAACAGTTAAACAGTAACAGTTAACAGCAACAATGATACACTGTCCATAACAGCAGTTTGTGCGGCCCAATAACTAAGTGAAGTAGTCCCGTCGAAACCGGGTGGTCTCGACTCGCAAACTATGTAGGTGCTTCTTGAATTTTCATATTGGTACTACCCAATCAAATTTCATTAACATGTACTGCCCAATCAGATTTTATTAACAAGTTCTCAATACCATACATTAACAATTTGGATCAAAACAACAAAATTCAAATGTTTATAGCACCTTCAAATAGTTCGTCATGTTTTTCATTTTATTTATTCACACTAGTACAAACAAATCTATCCTAAATAATCTTAACACTATTTTATCAACATAATACCCACATCTATTACACCTATGACAACTCCTATAATCATCATCATCACAGAAGCATGCGCACCATCTATCGTGATCTATTGTTCGTTAACATGTTTACGAGGACTCCCCTATTTTAGTTACCCATAAAGATCCTAAATTAACACTTCTATTTAGGCCCAAATCTAACAATTCAACATACGCTAGTGTATCTAAACTAACAGTTTACCATTAGTTATGTGCACACTATTCTTTATACCAAATCAAAACAAACAGACACACCTTGATTTTAAACCAACACAAAGCACAAAAGGATGAGATTATAAACAAGCAGCTGGTCACGATGTATTCTAGTACAACCAATCATCATCTCAAAATCAAACATCCAAAGTCATCAAACAGTAACACACACATGAATCAAACAAACTGCCAACTATTACACAAGACCAAAACACAGGTACAAACATTGGTGTAAACTGACCGAATGGTGAGGAACATGTGGTTGTGCAACCCGGGACTGAACCATACGAGACCCGAACCGAATCTGCTGAGTGGTTGCCTGAGCCAAACCCGACCCGCATCGAACCGAACCCGCTGAAGTCTGACTATCACGAACGAACCGAAACTAAACCGAACTCGAACCCGAAGCTGGAACTTACCTGGCATAGTCACCACCGTCGTTGTCATCCTTAACCATTCATCACAACATCGTCATCATCGTCTGTAGTTCATCATCATCGTTATCATTCCATTACCGGTGGGTCGCCGTAAAGACAACCAGCATTGACCGGACCTGACAGGGGTCAAGAGAGAGGACAAGGGAAAGACGGGGCTGGGTCGCGGCTTAGAAAACAGCACCACGACCACTGTCGGCCATTGCCGGTGTATTATCAGTGACCGGCTGTGGACTTCATGCCGTGAAACCGAGAGGAGAGGAGGGAGGCAGAGCTGTGTTCATGGCCGGTGAAGAAGGAGGAATCAAGGGTGTGCGACGGAGAGGTCGCCGGTGAACGGTGCCGGCCGAACAGAGTTTCTCCGGTGGTAGGTGTGTAATCGAGAGAGGGAAGAGGGAAAGGGTAGGGGTGCATGCGGCTGATGTGTGTGTATTTTTTTTAGGGCTTAGGCTAGGGTTATAGTATTGTTTATATAGGCAAGGGTTAAGGGGTTTAGGTAAGTTGGGTTGGGACTAGCCCAAGTGCGTGAACCCGTTATATGTTTATGTGTCTCGCTAAAACAAACATGCCCGATTATTTAAAATATAAAAATAACTAAATATGTAAAGAAACGAATCTTTCGTCACGTGTTATTATTATTTAATAAATAAATAATAATAATAATATTAAGTAGTAATAATAATAATAATAGCAGTAATAATAATAACAGTAAAATAACTTGCTCTCGATTATTGAGATCGAGAGTACGGGTTGTTACAAGAACGGAAGACCGTAGTCTAATGAGCGGCGGCGGCACGGTGGCAAGGGGCGGCTTGATGGAGATGCGAAATCAGGAGGATGAGCCGTAGCATCATCTGTGCGGTAAGAGACCATAAGAAGACCGGTGAATCTAGAACCAAAGACGAAGCTTTATTTGAATACGAAACTGAAAAAAACGGAAACGGAAAACGAACAGAGACCAGACATGGCAGTAGTGGCGGCACGCCGCCCTGTCTAGGGTTTTTCTCAAGTGGTGATGGCTAGGGTTTTTTTTTATTTAGGGTATAGAGACTAGGTTGACGCTGATACCATGTAACTTGATAAAAGACTTGATTGATTATTATTGAATGAGTAAGTTACAATATATAAGGATTACAAGTAAGCATAGAAACCTAACTGAGCCCGTGGGCCCATAGTCTAATAGTAACTTCCAACACCTATGAGTTTTTTTGACACCAACAACCATTGATTTTTTTTATTCACCCCACGTTTAAGCCCATTACCAATTTAACATTATCCTAATTTAAAAAGAATATAATAAAAAAACTTCAAATAATGTAGCATTGCATTATCTCATTCAAACTCATAAATTATATATAAATATATATATATATATATATATATAGGACAAAGATCCGTTAGGAACCACCCTTTATTGCGAGAACCGCGAAAACCAATGTGAACACAACAAAAAAATGCCTAAAAATAGCTAAAAACACACAAATTTTTTTTTAATATTTTTTTATAAAAAAATCGCTACTTTTAGTAGCCAAAAAAAAAATTTAATTTTTTTTTCTACTAAAAGTAGCGATTTTAACATAAAAAATATTAAAAAAAATTAGACTTTTATTTTTTTAGGTTTTTTGGGGGGTTTAGTTTTTAGCATTTTAGCTTGGGGGATGGGGGTTTAGGTTTTGGGGGGGGGGGTGGGGGAGGGGGGTTTAGGTTTTTTTTGGGGGGGGGGGTGGGGGGGGGTTAGGTTTTTTGGGGGTTTTAGTTTTTAGCATTTAGCTTGGGGGGGGTAGGTTTTTGGGGTGGGGGGGTTTAGGTTTTTTTTTTTTGGGGGGGGGGGGTTAGGTTTTTTTTATGTTTTTTTAGCTATTTTAGGTTCTGTTCACATTGGTTTTCGCGGTTCTCGCAATAAAGGTGGTTCTCGCATGAACCTTACCCTATATATATATATATATATATTAGGGATCCTGCAGAAAGTGTGTTTTTCCTAGAAAGTGTAGGAAGCGATTATCAGATGATTGTGTTTAATGGTTGAGATTATTTTGATGGCATTTTTGTAATATACGTATCTTTAAAATAGGCTAATTTAATTGATTGGGGGTAAATATGTCATTTAAGTTGTTTTAAATAAGGAAATAACGACCAATCATAAAACCATCTCCTAAAATTCCGCAATTTCTCTCTCTCTCTCTAATCCCTCACATTTGAGAACACCAAATCATTAAAAAAATAACGATAAATCAGATCTAGATGTATTCATAGTAGTGTGTTTTAGCAATAAAACACAATGTGACGAACTAGTGACTGACTGCTAAAACACAACATCAAGAATACCAAAATCATATCAACCAAGAACTGATAAAACACATGGTGATGAAACAGTAACTGAAACCAGTAACTAATAAAACACATTGTGATGAAACCAGTAACTGATAAAACACAACAACAAAAATCCTCTAATTATGTCGCAACCCCCGACCCCTACCTCGGGAGGCGGGCGTCCGTGGCCTACTCAGAGATGGTGGTATCGGTGTTTATCAGTTTGGCAGCGGAAATTTCATCAGGACCGTAGTTAGGAAATATTTTATCAGAGTAAAACACCACATTTTATAATAATAAATATATTGAGATGAAACCCAAGTTTCCATTACAAACATGTTTTTAGGGATAAACCCTAATTTATTGAAATAAAGCATCTTCTTTATTTAGGTAACTTTTTATAGCCACTTTTCCAAGCCTTCAGTGCTGTCCAGCTGGCTTCTATTTGGCTTTCACATTTTGTTACCTGAAATGCGTTTAAAAACATTTTGTTAGTGAGAAATACTGGTGAGTGAATCCCAATTTAATCAAAACAGGTTTTATCAGTTTATAGTATTGAGGGCGATCTCGCAATTACATTTGTTTATATATCTACCTTGATTACCACCCACAATACTGTCAACCCGACTTGTGGTCATGTTACTACTCACAGTGTAGTAACAAATTTTGTATACAAAACCCCAACATACCGACGATAATTGTAGAATTTACAAATACTCAATCACTGTGAAATAAAATTTAAAATGTTGAGGCTTTGTAAAACAGTTTGCAAAAAGGAGGATTACTCACAAAAAGGTTTACACAAAAAGGAGATTACTCACATTGCTATCTTAGGCAATTTCCTGTGGCTTCCTGGTTATAATCTATAAATTTTAAATAATGCACACGCGTTAGTATAATAACCCAATTTTACATTAGTTATACCCTCCCCGACACAGAACTCCTACGACTACGTCGGCCAGAACCTCAACAGTCGTTACGGAGCACTAGATCAATCGGGCAGCGTATCTAATACGTAACAGGGGGTCATGATACTTACATCGAGGCAGAACTTCGTTATTTTAGTGGGTATAATACCCAGGTATAATTCTATTACTTCAGAATTGAGAGAGATCGAGAACATTTTGAGCGAGTTGGACTGAAGGCCGATGCCTTCTACTTATAGTGTCTGATCGACACTTTGTCGCGCCCCGCGAAGGAAACACAAGGGGTCTTCGCGCCCCGCGACGTAGGTCGGGTAGGCCCTAGCTTGGACCAGTCACCAGCTAGCTTCGACACGAGTGGGGGCACGTGGCGGCTCAGGGGCTCGCCTGGTGGACCATCTCTCGCGCCCCGCGTAAGCTGAAGACAGAATCTTCACGGCCCGTGAGCGCCACAAGAATTTTGATTTTTATTTAATTTTTACAAAATTAAAGGTATTTAGGGCCATTTTACGTATACGGGGTGTATTTTAGGATGTTTAGGGGTGTTCTAAATATTTTAGGAAGGGTTGTTATATCCTTCCCACCTTGTTTTAGAACTCGTCCTCGAGGTCTACTGGAATAAGTGTGCATATTTCCTTTGCATTTCTGATTCAAGCTCCCATGTGTATTCTGGTCCTCTCCTGGAATCCCATTTTACTTTGACTAGAATCAATCTCTTGTGTTTGAGATTCTTGACTTTTCTGTCTTCAATCTGTAGAGGCCTTTCTACAAACTTAAGCTTCCCATTTACCTCTATGTCTTTAAGAGGTACCACTAATGATTCATCGGCTAAGCACTCTTTTGAGATTACATACATGGAATACATCATGTATTCCTGCCATTTCCTCTGGCAGTTGTAGCTGGTAAGCTACTGGTCCTATTCTTCTAATAATTTCAAAGGGTCCAACATACCTGGGGCTTAGCTTTCCTCTTTTGATGAATCTTACCACTCCTTTCCAAGGAGAAACCTTTAATAATACCTTGTCTCCTACCTGAAATTCCATCTGCTTTCCTCTGTTATCAGCATAACTCTTTTGTCAATCACGTGCTGCTTTTAGTCTATCATTGACTTGAATATTTTTTTCTATTGTTTCTTGTACTATATCTGGTCCAGATAGTTGTTTTTCTCCAATTTCTGCCCAACAGACTGGAGTTAGGCACTTTCGTCCATAAAGTGCTTCGAATGGTGCAACATTGATACTGGTATGATAGCTGTTATTGTAAGAAAATTCTATTAATGGTAGATGATCATCCCAACTTCCTCCAAAATCAATTATACAAGCTCTAAGCATATCTTCCATTGTCTGAATTATCCTTTCGCATTATCCGTCCGTTTGAGGATGATAAGCTGTGCTTAGATTTAACTTGGTTCCCATAGCTTTTTGGAAACTAGTCCAAAAATGAGAGGTAAAACAGCTATCTCTATAAAAAACAATAGATAAAGGAATTCCATGTAATGAAACTACTTCATTTACATATAACTTGGCTAAGGGGCTGTTTGTTTACCTCTTAATTGTGACACCTGTGCCTCCATGGCCATCAAACAAATACTGTATCAATGAAATATTGTATTTCATACTTGGGATTTGTATAAATATGTGTATCCTTTGCACATATCAATTCTTGTTCGATTTCAAGCTTTAAATCGCTTTCTGGAAGGTTATACGCGCACTGATGCGTAAATATAACCCGTTTAATGCAACGAACACTCTGGAATAGTGAAATAGGCTTAACATACCTTAAATAACCTTTACATAACTTAGAAATAAGTTTTGAAGGCTTTGGTATGTCAAAATCGAGTTAATTCGCCTACAGGGACTAAATTTGACAAACTGCGAAAGTATGTCAATTTGAACTGTAACAGACATTCCGGAACATGACCATAAGTTAAACACACCTTAAATATCGTTTATATAGCTTAGAAATAGGCTTTGAGGGGTTCGGTATGCTAAAATAAGCTTTATGCTCATTCAGGGACTAAAAGCATCAAAAAGTGCATAAGTTTGCACTTTCGCGCATAACTTACGTTCTGAATACATCCGGACTTCCAAAAAATTTATGTAAGCATTAAAATATTTTATTCTAGTGTTTGGCATGATAAAAATCCATTCGTCGCGCAATTTGGACCGTTTTTGCGTCCGTTACGACTTCCGTCGTAATTAAGAGAACATCGCGATCGTACGGCCAAACGAACCGACACCCGAGATATTTTTGAGCACATTTTAAGTTCCCTATACTTTAACTTCATTTTAGAGCTTTGAAATGGGGTTAACGAGGCTTAAACGTGTCAAAAGTGCATCAAATAGCAAGTTTGGAGCTTCAGGGGCCTGTTCTGCCATTTTTGAAAGTATCAAACCTGCAAGGTCCTTGCGCACCGCAAGGTTCTAAGTCTTACGGTGCGCAAGAAGGGGTAAGACAGCAGAAACTTGTTTAAATAACTGTTAACAGCTGTTAACCACTCCCTAATCCTTTGCCACATGTTGATCTCTTATGGTGGGGGGCCAATTTGGGTTCCATAACATTCCGACAAGTGTACGGGTGAGATCAAGGCACGATATTCAAGAAACGATCCTAACGGTGGTCCTAATCCTATAAATACCCATCCATCCCCATTGCAAAATCCACTTGAAATCTGAGTTTTTCTCTGAGTGGTTGTGTTTATACACTTCCTACCTAAGATTACTTGGAAATCAATCTTGCGGGGACCCTTTGTAAGTGTTCTTTCATTCTTTTCATTCGTTTTAGCGTTAAAGTCAAACTTTGTTTGACTTTCTGCATTGACCAGTTTATGGTCAATGCGAAGTTCATTTGAACTTCATAACGTGAGCGTGATCACGATGGTTATAGTCCCTAGTGACTATACCTACTGATTACCACGTTATCTAGGCTCAGTGACGAGTCGTAGTTTCGGCCAAAATACGTGTTATTGCGTATTTTGTAACCAAACTACTTTTAGGTATCAAAACCGTTTGTTTTGATACCAAACCTGTTTTCTAAACTTAGTTAAGCATGTTTTAACATGCTTAGCTCGTCACTTTTAGTTTAGTGCTTATATAGGGTCGTAAGGTATGCGATCTAAACAATCGCTTATACTTTCGAACCCGACCCGTTTGGTCGATCATTAGGATCCGACCAAACACATTAGGTGACCATAGTATATAGGGAATAACCTTCCGAGGTTATACCTTATGGTCACGGCGTTTAGTTAGTTGTATGATAGGTAGTTTATATGCCTTAGGTAAATGACCAAAATGCCCTTTTTTCGCCAAAATTCATATTAAGCATATATAACATAACTTTTGGTATCTAAACTGATTTGGTAACAATATTAGACATGTTAAGGCATATTTTACTTATCATAGGGCTAGTTAGGCGTTCCGGACGCGTTTCACGCGAACGACGCGTTAAAGTTGCATAAGCTACCTAAACGGGTCGTAATGGGTCGTAAGCACTTAGGTTAGGTTTCATATTAGTATGTAGACTTGTTAAACCATATTACATGAGTTCCCATACTCATTTGGTTTACGAGCCCTCATTCTATCCGATCCTCCGTTATAGGTCCGGTTTATTAATGTAGTTACCTATATTAGGTGCCGTTTGATATCCGTGATCTCTAGCATTGTTTGGTTGTTACTCAAGGACTACTAAGCAATCTCAAGTGAGTACATAGAACCCCCCTCTTTTAAATGTTTTCAAGGTGTTTATGTGAGTACATAGACCCCTCTTTTACTGTTTTCCAAACGTTTTGGGGTGAAACACATGTGCCTACTTGTTACTTTCATGCTTTCCTGTTTTCACATCATATACTTGCTATGTTCATTAGTACATTGTTTTACATTACATTTTATGCTATGTATGCCCATTGTGTGCGTACTTAGTACATTATTTTACATTACATTTTATGCTATGTATGCCCATTGTGTGCGTACTTAGTACATTATTTTACATTACATTTTATGCTATGTATGCCCATTGTGTGCGTGCTTAGTACATTATTTTACATTACATTTTATGCTATGTATGTCCATTGTGTGCGTACTTAGTACATTATTTTACATTACATTCTATGCTATGTATGCCCATTGTGTGCATACTTAGTACATTTATTATTCATCACATGCTTACGTTTTGGTATGACATTGGGTTTGTTTAAATGGGACAATGTACATTCATTAACACTGATCATGCCGCTCGTTAGTAGGTAATGGTACCATAGGACTTGACAACTCCCATTCCTGAAATCTCGGGTTTGTTTGGATTGGAAGGAATGACCGAATCCGACTACATTTCTAGGTGGACCTTAGACTTTGTGCTAGGGTTTATTCTACAGTCACAAGGCTTGGATGTATGAATTTTCACAATACCGCATAGATGTTTATATCAGTATAGCATGCATTTATTACACAAAACATAACTTTGATTTAAACCATGTTTTACTTCAATACCTTGTTTTTGTGCATTTTACATATGGTTTAGTTGATATATTTCACTTACCATACATAAACATTTTGACATTTACATACACAATTCATGATTTACATTAGACATAAACATTAGACATAGACATTAGACATGGTTTTCACATAAACATTTTGACATTTGATTATACATAAACATTTTACTTTGGTGGTTTGGTTTGAGTAAGTGATTTAAGTAACGAGGCATGTGTAATATGATACAAGCGTGGTGGATACGCCGCTGGTACTTCCTATATATAAGTGTTTGTATGGTATTACATATCGTAGCGTTATTTGAATCATTTCAATTTGAGACATATAACATTTTATACAAATAACATACTTTTCACAAGACATTGTTTTACAAACAACTTATCTTATACAAACTCATTTTACTTGGTTATTCATTTAACCATACATTATTCTCTTATTTATACATATCATCTGAACTTATTGTTTTTCAAACGATTTACAAAACAAATCAATTTACAAGGTTCATGACTGACTTTTGCTAAACAACTTTTTTTCTAAACTTACAAGTCATGAATCCTATTTTCACAAAACCTATGTATCTCACAGGCATTTTTATGCTGACGTACCTATTTTCACATGTGTTTCAGGATATGATGCATAGGATTTATCAAGATACACTTAGGCGGACTTGGGCCTTAGTGACAATAAAAGATGCAAGACTAGTTATTTATGTTATGTTTCTTTGATTGTCAAGACATTGTAACTCTTTTATTTAATAAAACAATATTTCAATTTCCATGTGTTATGAAACAATGATTCTGTTACAACACTCCCCGACGTTTCCGCCACGTTTTGTTGTTTACGTGGTCGGGGTGTGACATTAATGGGGGCTCTTAATGGTTCAGACCTCTTACTGATTCATCACTTAATGGTTCAGACTGTTTGTTTCGCGAGCAAATGTCTGAATGGTTCAGACATTTGCCTCTGAATGGTTAAGCACTATACTAAGTCTGAATGGTTAAGACATCTAATCTGAATTGGTCAGACATTTGCCTCTGAGCGGTTAAGCATTATACTGGCTCTTAATGGTTTAGACCTCTTACTGGTTCAGCACTTAATGGTTCAGACCTCTTACTGGTTCAGCACTTAACCATTCAGATGTTGCCAAACAGCCCCTAACTGTTCCATACTGAAGGTTTCCTTCATTGGTAGGAAATGAGCAGACTTGGTAAATCTATCTACAATCACCCAGATTGTATCATTACCTTTTCGTGTCTTGGGTAATTTGATAACAAAATCCATTGTTATCAAATCCCATTTCCATACCGGCAATTCTAATTGCTGCAATAAACCTGAAGGTTTCTGATGTTCAGCTTTAACTTGTGAACAAGTTAGACACTTGGCAACATAAGCTGCTATATCCTTTTTCATTCCTATCCACCAAAAATTCTTTCTTAAGTCTTGGTACATTTTGTCACTTCCAAGATGTATCGTGTACTTAGACTTATGGGCTTCTTCTAATATTCGGTGGCGTAGGTTTCCTTGTTTAGGTATCCACATTCTTTTCTTATGGAATCTCCATATTCCATCTGTTCCTTGTTCTAATTCCTTAATCATTCCTTTCAATTTTTCAGTATCATCCTGGATTATTGATTCTTGTACTTTTCTAATCTGTTCATTTAAGTCTATCTGCGGATTTAATTTAAGAGAACGTACTTTTTTGTCTTTTCATGATACTTTCGACTTAAGGCATCGGCTACTACATTAGCCTTTCCTGCATGATATTGGATATTACAATCGTAATAACTAAGTATCTCCATCCAGCGTCTTTGTCTCATATTTAATTACTTTTTCCCAAAAACATATCTTAAACTCTTATGATCAGTGAAAATGGTAAACTTACTACCGTAAAGGTAATGTCTCCAAATTTTAAGGGCAAATATTATGGCTCATAATTCTAGATCATGGGTTGTATAATTCTCTTCATGATTCTGAAGTTGTCTAGAGGCATAGGCTATAACCTTTTGACGTTGCATCAACACACATCCATAACCTAACTTAGAAGCGTCACAATAGACTACAAAGTCTTCAGTTCCTTCTGGTAACACTAGTATGGGTGTGTTGGTTAATCTTTGCTTAAGAATTCTAAGGGTTTCTTCCTGTTTTGGTCCCCATTCAAACTTAACAGATTTACAGGTTAGTTTTGTTAAGGGAATGGCTATTCTAGAAAAATCTCGGATAACCCATCTATAATAACCGGCCAGTCCTAGAAAACTTCTAACCTCTGTTGGTGATTCAGGGTTTTTCCATTTAGTAATTGCCTCGATCTTTGTGGGATCCACATGAATTCCTTCATGATTGACTAAATGTCCAAGAATCTGCACTTCTTCTAACCAAAACTCACACTTCGAGAATTTAGCGTAAAGCTTTTCTTTTCTCAATAAACTTAGGAGTGCATGTAGGTGCGCTGCATGTTCCTCTTTATTTTTAGAGTAAATGAGAATATCATCTATAAAGACAATTATGAATTTATCCAGATATGGTTTACATATTCTGTTCATCATGTCCATAAATGCGGCAGGGGCATTGGTTAAACCAAATGGCATAACGGTAAATTCATAATGGCCATACCTTGTTCTTAAGGCGGTCTTAGGAATGTCCTCTTCCTGTACCTTTAATTGATGATATCCTAAGTGTAAATCGATTTTAGAAAAGAATCGGGCTCCTTGCAGTTGATCAAATAGGTCATCGATTCTCGGTAATGGGTACCGATTTTTAATCGTGACTTTATTCAATTCTCGGTAATCAATGCACATATGCATTGAGCCGTCTTTCTTTTTGATGAATAAGATCGGTGCTCTCCATGGCGATGAACTTGGCTGTATGAATCTTTTCTCCAAAAGTTCATCTAACTGTTTCTTCAGTTCTTGCATCTCTGCGGGTGCCAAACGGTAAGGTGTTTTGGCAATCGATGCTGTTCCTGGTAGCAGATGAATTCTGAATTTGACTTCTTTGTCTAGCGGTAGTCCTGGTAGTTCTTCTGGAAATACGTCTGAAAATTGGGATACTACAGGAATATCTTTCAATTCTTTTCCTTTAGTGTTAATGATTATGGAAATCATATACACTAGTGACCCTTTTCTTACACAGCTTGTTGTTTTCATCACAGAGATGAATTTCGTGGATCTAGTTGCCTTATCTCCTTTAATTGTGATATTTTCACCTTTTGGTGAATTTACTTGTATTGACTTTTGATCACATAGAATACTGACTTTATTGGCTATTAACCAATCCATTCCTAATACAATATCAAATCCTGCCAGATTCATTGGGTAAAGATTTGCAATAAACTTTTGATTTAAAAATTCTATTCTTGCTCCCTGCAAGATTTCAGTAATCTTAATGGATTCTCCATTTGCTGTTTCTACTAGACATTCTTGTTGAAGTCTAGTTAATGGTTGATTGAGAAGTTTGCAAAATGAAGTATTAATAAAACTTTGGTTCGCACCAGAGTCAAATAATACTTTGGCAAAAAACATCATTAACTAAAAACGTACCAGGAATCACGTCCAGAATCATTTTGGCTTCTTCTGCAGTCAGAACAAATGCTCTAGCATTCTTAGTAGTTTTGTTGTTCATAGCTGGAGCTAGTTTCGGACAATTTGGCTTGATGTGACCTTTTTCTCCACAATTGAAGCATACTCCGTTACTGGGTTTCTTCCTACAGTCTTCTTCCTTGTGTCCGGGTATCTTGCAGAAATTGCAGTAGGTGGAACATTTTCCTGAATGCTTCTTACAGGCTTTACAGTAAGGTGTAGAGGTAGAATCTGTATTTTTTCCCATGGTTGGAATAACCGTAGCGAAATCTGGGTAAGCCTTTGAGCTAGGTTCTTTCTTTGGTTTTCTTCTTGTGTACGTACCAGTTCATCAGTCAAGGTATTTGCTAGTTCTACAGCTTCTTCTATGGTTTGTGGTCTAGCTGCCTTGACTACATGTCTAATTTCACTGATTAATCCCTAGATGTAATGGGAGATTAATACCGGTTCTGGTGATGCTAGGGTTGGCACTATTCTATCATATTCAAAGAATGTAGTAGTGTAACCTTTGTTGTCTACTCTAGTCATTCTAAGGTTTAAGAATTTATTAGCTATCTGTTCCTTTTCATTGGGAGGACAGAATTTTCTTTCCACCATGTTCTTAAACTCATTCCATTCCATATTATAGATCTTGTCACTTCCCCTAGACTGGAGAATAGTGTTCCACCATTCTAGAGTTGCATTCTTAAATAAATTAGAAGCAAACATGATTTTATCTTCTTCTGCACACTTGCTTATTTGTAAGGCTGCCTCAGTCTTTTCTATCCAGAGTAGAGCTGCAATGGCTCTTTCATTGCCCGAGAATTCCATTGGTTTACAGGACCAGAATTCTTTATAAGAACAACCATAAGACATGGTCCTTCTTCTTTTTAGGCACTTGAAGTAATGGTCCATTGTTTACGTTGTGACTGGGTTCAGTAGGTGGTCGTTTACTTCCACTATTACCTTTATTATTTCCTTCTTCCCTAACCGTTTTGATAATATATGGCATTGCGTCTATAATCCCTTGTGCCACTATATGTTGGATGGCACTGTTATCTAGTTGATTTCCGTTATTATCGTTATTCCGGTTTTCTTGATTCACTTCGTTGTCCATCTGGATTATAAACATTTACCAAATATTAATATCACAAAACAATATTTAATGCAAACAATCACACAACAAGCACATTGATCAAAATCGTCGTACATTGCGACCTTTACTCTATTTTATATAGCGTCTATTACAAACTTTAACTGAAATTTAAAGTACAATACTAGTATGCATCAGTAGCTATTATCTATTTTAGGGGATATTTTTTTTCTTACAAACATATATGTATGTATATATATATATATTACTATTACTGATAGGGGTTCATCCAAAATTGCATGTTGCGCTCGTCATACTTCCAAACGAGTCTCTCACCTATCTGTCTTATCCTTTCACTTTCATCTAACAACTCCTCACCAAACGTTCGGAGTTCCTGCACATTCTCAGTACTCATGGGTGGGGCTGGTGCTGGTATCGGGTCAGGAAACTAGGGCATCGGTTCTTCGTGTGGGTATGGGTTCTCTAGGATTTCCCTGATATACTGGTCATTATCCCAATATGGATCTAGAGGGTCCAGGTTGGGATAGGGTGCTACTGGGTTTTGCATGGGTTCCTCTATTGGGTAAAGTTCTTGATAATCCTTGTGGTCGTCGTTCCATGGGTCGTAGGCTAGAGGGTTTGGAGATGGGACTCTAGGGATTTTAGCTGGGTCAAAAGCAGGTACTGGAAGCTGGTCTACTGGATTTGGTTCAATTTCCATGGGTTATGTGGGAAATAGTGGTAACGGCTGGGGTGCAATGAGTTGTTCTAAATTTGGGTCCGCGGCAGTGGTAGCTAATATGTGAAAATTAGCTAATCTCCTATTGAGTATATCCTGGGTTTGAGCATTCATTTCTCTATTTGCCGCTGCTAAGGCCCGCTGTTGCTGCAACTTCCTCATTCTTTTCCTACGCTCGTGCGCTCCCCGACTGAACCATTCTCTCTTTTTAGGAGGGAATGGTTCTTCAGACTGTGCCTTAAATACAAAGATCCCTTCTTCTGTGTCAGCTGAGTACCCCGAGGGGGTAGGCTGGGAAGCAGTTCCTTCGTCCTTAGGTGAATTAGACAGTTGACGGTAAGCGTCCGAAGGTACTTGATCACTTATACTGTAAACTAACAAATTGTCAAATAACACAAAACAATAATATACACACATAATCCCTTAGATAATTTCCTAACATAACAGATAAAATTTTGGTGTCAATAGAACACTTCTGTGGCTGAAATCAGTGGTTGTAGCTCTGATACCACCTTCTGTCGCAACCCCCGACCCCTACCTCGTGAGGCGGGCAGCCGCAGCCTACTCAGAGATGGTGGTATCGGTGTTTATCAGTTTGGCAGCGGAAATTTCATCAGGACCATAGTTAGGAAATATTTTAACAGAGTAAAACACCACATTTTATAATAATAAATATATTGGGATGAAACCCAAGTTTCCATTACAAACATGTTTGTAGAGATAAACCCTAATTTATTGAAATAAAGCATCTTCTTTATTTAGGTAACTTTTTATAGCCACTTTTCCAATCCTTCAGTGCTGTCCAGCTGGCTTCTATTTGGCTTTCACATTTTGTTACCTGAAACGCGTTTAAAAACATTTTGTCAGTGGGAAAATACTGGTGAGTGAATCCCAATTTAATCATGTGACAACCAGTGATTTACGGCTCTTAATTATGTGATTAACAGGTGATTAACGCGATAATAAATAGTGTTTACAGCGCAGATTGACTTAATTAGGCCTTTGGAGTGCCTAGAAACGGCTAACCGGCTTTACAGGGCGTGAACGGTGATTTACGGAAAAATCTGCTGGATATTAAGCGACGGCCGACAAGACACAGCGATGGTGGTGGTTCCGTAACGGTGGTGCACCGTTTTCAGAAAACAAAAGGGCGGCGGTGGTGGCCGACGGCTACCGGAGCCGCGTCAGAAAATTTTACGGCGGTGGTGGTGGTGATTATTGCCAGCTGGTCTTGTTTTGACTTCTTTCGGTTCAGATTTAAGGTATGCTCGGTTCAGATTCAATATTATTTTGGTTCGGATTTCATCTCGGTTCGGGTTTCAGATTCAGTCGGCTCGGGTCAACAGTCAAGACAGTCAACGGGTCAGCAATCAACATATTATGTTCGGGTTCAGATTCCAGACTTGGGTTTTCGCTTCGAGTTCGGCTCGGGTCAGTTTCGGAGCATGCATTTTAGTTTTAATTCGGGTTTCGGTTCACTTCATATTTATTTCGGTTCAACAGGTTCAGAATTGAGTCAAAACGGGTCAGAAAGTCAACAACGGTCAAACAGGTCAACGGTCGGGTCAACTGGTCAAACGCGAGATGCGGTAAAGATTAAAAGACGCGAAATTCTTTCCAATCTATTTCATAGTTAGAATACGTGAACCGAGCTTGAACCACCTTTTATATAGTATTTTGTTTCGTTTTATTATGCGAACTTCACGAAAAATGATATATATTATTATTGCGTAATTGTTGCGTTTTGAAAATGACGACACTTTGGTTGTCGGGGTTATTCCAAAAACAAATGAAACTCTGTCCGTTTTTCGTTAAAAACCCGATATACGAAACGTATTTTACTCTAAAAATGAAACCTATCGAAGTTTAAGTTTTCTAATAAAACGAATATAAACTTACATTTTGCTTGACGGCGTTATAAGTTAACGAAACCCGATACACATTTAAAATAAACATAACTATTTATATTTATTTCGAACACCGATATTTCCGAACGCTTTTACAAATAAATATAATGTTATATTTATTTCGAGCGTCGTTAGCTAGTATGCTTTTATAAAACAAAGGTAACGTCTATATTGTATTTCAAACTTCGAGTTTAAAGTCTTTTACGAACTAAATATAATTATTATATTTATTTCGAACGTCGGAATTCGGAATTAATATTTCAAACGTTTAGTATTCGGAAAAATCACATAATATAAATATAATTACTTATATTTTTTTCAATCGTCTAAAATCCGAATATTCTTATAACATGAATGTAGTTGATTATAATTGTTTCAAACGTCAAGCTTTCGAATATATACATATGTATATTTATTTCATTACGCCTTCTATTCGTGATGACTAACACGACTTCGTATATGTATATTTTATTATATACACGAATATATATATATATATCTTAATCACTTGAAAATTAAGTCGATCTCGAGACTTAGTTCTATCCCAACTATAAACGGGATCAAATAACCATAGATTGATTAATCTAAATCAAAATACTAACACCTTCGTAGAGTCGTTTTATTTACGACTCGGGAGAGCTCGGACACGTAGTTTAGCTACGTTTAAATTAGAAACTTATAAGATATTCCGTGTTAGGAATATTGTAGAATGCACGCTAGCGAGTCTCATCTTGGAAACGACATCACGAAGTCGTAATTAGCTAGCTTTGCACATGGAAATTCAGGTGAGTTCATAACCCCACCTTTTTACGGTTTTACATTTTTGTAAATGTTTTCGGGGTGGAAAGGCATGCACGTTTTGCAGAAACACACAAAGTTTTCGATGAACAAAGATTGCATATTTTAGACAAAGCACGTTTTGCAAGAACATACGAGGTTTTTGAATGAACGAAAGCTTATATTTCTAAATCATGTTACGAACGGATTTCAAGGAACTCAAATGGTTTATGAATGAATCATACTAAATATACCGGTTTCAAGGAACTCAAATGGTTTATGAATGAATCATACTAAATATACCGGTTTTACAAAACAAATGCTTATTATCGAAATGTGAAGGATTTTCATGACTAGGGATGGGATCGTCTGGTGATAATATTGGGACTGGGTTGGTCTGAGAGACTGGGGAGTTAGTCTAAGAGACTAGCTGGGTAATTCAGTCTGAGAGACTGGGGAGTTGGTCTGAGAGATTGGGGAGTTAGTTTGAGAGACTAGTTGGGTAATTCAGTCTGAGAGACTAGGGAGTTGGTCTGAGAGACTGGGGAGTTAGTCTGAGAGACTAGCTGGGTAATTCAGTCTGAGAGACTGGGGAGTTGGTCTGAGAGACTGGGGTAAAATACATGTTACAAAATGATTACTTACAATACAATTGGTATGGTTAGCCTAGGAAAGAACCATAGACCATGTGATTGTGTAGGATCGTGTTCTGACCCGAAATGAGTCGTTCAGAGGCGTTCTACTCAATATGAAAGGCGGAAACAGACATATCGAGTTCGATTCAGCTAGATATTCACTTTAACTGTCTTTCTGATTGATTTGAAAATGTTTTACAGTGAAACGACACTTCGGCAGCACTTCGGCTCTGGAATCACACATACACAACTGACTCAAACGAAATCACATGATCACTATTTATAGACAGGCTAATTCCGCTTGAACATGACTCAAACGGAATCAGTTTCACACGGAATTACCATTTCGAACGGAATTAACCATTTCAAACGGAATTAACTCATGTGATTTCGTTTGAAATGACAACTGTCAATTTCAAGCGAAGTTAAATCTTAAAACCTATTTTCTCGTTTTCCGTGCCATAATCTATCTATTCTAAAACAAGACTCGATACAAGACGAAGTCGACAGACACATGCACCAACAGACTCCCCCTCGAATGTTGACAAGTCTTTAGTGTCGAGTCTTCAACTCTTCCTAAAGCATCATCAATCTTCTTTCTCTTTCTTCCAGAATCGCAACCTGGCTCTATGCTCTTCTTGATCAGGTCTCTTGATTCCTTAAGTTCATCAGCATCATCAGCTTGCGTGATTTACAGATCCAAGATCATAACCTGGCTTTCATTCTGCTCAGAATCGAAACTTGGCTCTCTCTCATATCTGCACAATCTCTACCCAAAAATAAATTTCACAAATTTAAAATTTGACAAATTTAGAAATAACTGGTAGATTTTATTCAACAACACCACTTTTATTGCGAGGTAGATTTGCTTATAACAATTTTAATCTTTGATGAACCACTTGAAGAAATATCATTTTTCTAATTTAAAACTTCTTTCAACCAAACTCTCCCTCACTGATTGTCATCATGTTTAGCACTTGGAATTTTGAAAGTCAGCTCTTCAACATCAGTTGTCGAAAATCTTTTTGCATTTTTTCAAAAATTTATGCTAAAACACTCCGAAAATGTTTTTGGATTTTTTATTTAAATGAAATGCAGTAAAGAAATATTTACAGACAATATTTTTGTGAGTTTGTGTAAGAGGATCATATCAGTTTTTGAAACAAATCACTAACACCATTAAGCTTTAAACATTTTAAGTTCTAAACGATTCACTTAGATTGTCAGTATACTGATCCATTTAAATTTTCACACAAAATTCAACTGTTTCGAGATACGATATTAATGTTTTAAGCACTTAAACTTATTCGTGTGTCCCACCTCAGAATATACTCTCGTATCCAGATCCCAATATTCAGTCTTACAGGTGAGTATACCACATATGATATCTGTAAGGGGTTAAATTGCGAGGGTCGTGAGAGCTCAGGCTATTGCTTCCGCAAAATCAGAGAGATGAAGGCTTCGACTTTTGGTGTGTCCCCTTTAGAGGATCTTTTCTTCAACAGTACATGATTAGCATTTTTCAATGTTTCATCATTTTTTATGCTGAGGGTGGGCTATATTACAAACAAGCATAAAGTATTCTCCGGGGACTAGGCCATTGCTTCCGCAAAATCAGAAGTCCCGGGATAATACCCCAGATATCACTGAGTATAAAGACCTAGTATCTCAGAAAGAGGGACCTTTCAAACAAGATTTCGGGGGTTACCCATATATCCGAGATATGTTCCCCACGATATAAGTAAGTTTGAAATTTAGGTTTATATCTCGTCACAATCTACTAAAAGTGCAAAAACCTACTGGCACATCATCAGTGAGACCGTTTATCACTTTTTTACTTCTAATTCTTTAGCATGCTGTGATCGTCTACTGATGTACTATCATTTCCTCTTTTATATAACAAAACTCATTTTTCATTTTATCATGTTTTGACTTTTTCAAATTTTCTAATGTTTTTGGATTTTCTGAAAATTCTTACTCCCCCTAAAATTCAAAATCATTTAAAGGAAATTTGAAAACAAATTGTACAAGAAAAATTTGACAACTGTTGTGAATCGCTTCAATTCGTCATCCACTTGGCATAAACAATCAGAACTCCCCCTGACAACAAACTATTTTCCCATTATGATTTCAAAACACTTAATTTTGTTTTAATCAAATGGTTTTTCTGAAAAATTAGTTTTGTTGTTTTTACCACTTGTAAACATGGGGATGTGATCATCACTTTGTATTCCAATCATTTTCATCCTTTTGAAAAATATAACAGTTTTAGATTTTATAAACAATATCACTTGTAGAAAATCAAGTACAACTTAATGTCCTTGATTTACCACTTGTAAATCGAAATATCACACATGTGAATATCTCAAGAAAGATGCCGATTCCTGCTCCACGATTACCACCGGCAAGTCATACCTCTTCAAAAACAATTTTTCAAGAATGATGCCGATTCATGCTCCGCTATTACCTACTTGGGAACTCCGGCAAGTCATATTTCTCACTTATGAAAAACAGACATCCAAGCTTCACCAAACTTGGATGTTTCCTCCTCAACTTCACTTGGGTAGTAAGATGCTTTCTTCGTTTCATAAAAATCTTTTGCCCCTGTGACCTTCCCATCGACCATTTTCCCAAAAATCTTTTTCACATTTCCATTAAAAACTTTTTTGACATCAAATTCTTTCTTATCAGAATAGAATTGATTTGAGATCTCAACCTTTCCAACTTTTTGTTTAAAATTTTCAGCCCTCAATGGTGGAAAATTGACATCATCCATTGGAGGTACTGATGTTTCCAGATTTATCTCCACTTGTGGCTCCTCTGACTTTATGGAATCAGATTCATCGCCAGATTTAACATCAAAATTCTTAACAACCCACTTCTGGTTGTCAAGATTTACTCTTCTTTTGTAAAATCTTTTTGAACATTCACCAACTTCATATGTTGAGTTTTTGAAAATTTTAAATTTTTCAGTTGGCGGTTCGGTTTTATCAACAATCTTCTCTTTGAGTTTAGAAATAACTTCCTGTTTTGTTTTGGTTGCCAATGGACAATTCCAAGCAATATGACCAACTTCTTGACATCTATAACAGGTTCTTGTCTCCTTTCTCTGGTAAGCTCCATTCTTTTCAAAATTTTGTCTCTCAGCAAAGAACTCTTTATTTGTTTGCTTCCAGAATGAGCTCTTTGTTCTTCTTCCGAACTTGTCCCTGAAACAAATACAATTTTTGTTTGATATGTTTTCTCATTTTTATGATTTTTAGGTGGAATAAAACCCAGACCTTTCCTTTTGAAATTACTATTATGGTTTGGTTTCTTTCGACAACTTGAACCAGAACTATAACCCTTTGTCTTGTTTAAACGTTGTTGAATTCTTGAGATGTAAGATTTTGGTTATCCAGAAAGATTTACATCTTTTATTTCAGAAATATTAATTTCTGTTAATTTGAAAACCTTTTTAATCATTTCTGGTTTAACACCTCTTATTGGAAATTCTTCATCAGAATATAATTTGTCTGAATCAATCAAAGTATATGCCATTTTGATTGGTTCGTCATTCAAATTAGATTTTGATAACAAGAATTCTTTATTGTAAACTCTTTTAACTGACGACTTTGGACTGTCAACTGATGATGAACTTGAACTTTTGGACTCCAACTTTGACTCTGACTCCTCATCTTTATCCAACACCTGATCGACCACCTTTTTTATTAACTCAGACTCATGATCAGTGTCAGACGATGTGAACGTGACGTCAATATTTTCTGGTAACTCATCAGTTATTTCGGACTTTAACTTTATATTGACTGCCTTTTTTTACTTGCTCCTCATTTGGTTTTAAGGGAGAATAACCTTCCCAGATCGGAGGCGGACACTTGTTATAATTTGCACTGTGTTTCTTACCAGTATCCTTTTCTTCAGGCTTCTTGTCTTGAAATGCTTCAAAACCTGCAACAGTTGGATAAATTCTATCAATCAAATAATCAGAACTAGAATAACTTTGCAATAATCGTCTAATTCTCTCATTTTCAATCCTTTCTGTCTCCAACTCTTGCTTCAGCTTAGCACATTCTTCAATATAATGATTAATGGCTTTCTGTTTTGTCATCATCACAGCATTCATCATTGTCAATGCATCTTCTCTTTCAGAATTTGTCTTTTGTAAACTAGTCACCGTTCTATTTAACACATCATATGATTCTTTCACGTAGTTGAGATTGAATAATAAATTTTCTTTCATCTTATCTTGCTCACTTAACTTCTCCTCTTTCTCTTCACACTGCTTACACGACTCTAAACACTTTGAACAAGGTTTGATGACTTCAACAATCTTTTCTACTTCAATAATCTTTTCAACTTCGACTATCTTTTCAACTTCAACTACTTTCTCAGCTTCAAATACTTTCTCAACTTCAACCACTATCTCAGCAACTTTAACTTCTTCACTTTGTTCAGACTTCTCTTCTTGTGCAACAATCTCACTTTTCACCTGTTTTTGATTTTTAGCTGTACGTTTCTCCTTCAGCTTTTCCACATTATCTGCAAAATAAAATTGAAAACTTTCAGGAGATAAATGAGTTTTTGCAATATTAATATGCATTTCTTCTTCATCATCACTATCATCAGTTGATGATTGATCAAACACTTGTGTTTCTTCTGAACTAGCATCAGAAGAACTAGATTCATCATCTTGATTCTTCTCATCACTGGCAAACGCTTTCATCCATTCCTTCATCAAATCTGGCTCTTGAACTATTTGTGCAATGAGACCTGCTATTTTGGAATAAGGCGGAATGTATTTATCCCAGCTAAAGCCTTCTGCAACTTTTTAATCATCTTGATCAATTATGACATAATAAGCTTTCTTATTTGCTTCTACAATCATTTTAGCATGAGCAGTTTGTGGTTCCTTTTGTTGATACGGTTGATGAGCAATTTGTTGATAAATGGCTTTCCGATAGTAATCATTTCCACCAAACGGATTCTGTGCTCCACTTGCTTCTTGATTTTTACATTCTCTCTTAAAATGACCTTTCTCCCTGCATCGAAAACAAGTAACTTTAGATTTATCAAAACCTAAAGTAGAAACATTAGCATCTCTAAAATCATCTCTTCCTGTAATCATCTTAAACTTTTCAGCTCTCCTCAAAACACTGGCTAGACACCATTTAATGTCCATTAGCTCCATTTCTTCTGCATCTATCTGATCGTAATCCTCTTTCGTCAGCATAGGATTTCCGATCCTTCCAGTAACCAACCCTTCATATGATTCTAACACTGTAGCAAGTAATGACATGTGACCTTTAACCACCTCTTTAGAGAAATTTTGGCCATTCTGAAGATGCAATGCGATGTTGCAATTTAAAACTTGACCATTACTACTATTTGAGCTTTGAAACTGATGATTTGATGTAGAATTCTTTGGATTCACACTTGGGTATGAAGAAAATCCACTACTGCTGTTAGAACTTTGATTGACTGATTCAGATGTGTTTCCTACACTGAAAGCAGTTTGAATTTTTGGACTTGCTTCGACACTCTGAACACTTCCTTTGAAGTACATCTTAACATCTTGCTGTGCACTTGGATTGTTCATTCTTGCAATCTTTTGTTGTTCAATATTTTGTCCTTCAATCTTTTCGATAACTGAGAGATTGTCAAACCATCATATTCTCCAGTATTTTTCAAGATCATCAAATAAGTACCCCACTCTTTCTGAGGTAAAGCATCAGCTAGGTTGTCAACCCATTCTTCACGATCTTTGTTGATGTTTAACAATGACATTGACCGAACTAAGTGACAATATCTTTCGATCAAATTCTTAGTGTCTTCTCCCGGCAAACTTGAAAACAAATCAAATTCTTTCTTTAACAATGCCTTTTTACTTTTGATCATTTTTTCACTTCCTTCAAACTTGATTCTAAGTGCTTCCCAAATTGAACGTGAAGTCTTATCATGTTGAAGCAATACGAATATGTCTTCTTTTATAGCTTGCTGTAACAAACTGATCATCATCTTTTCTGCTTTGTACAGATCTCGTTCTTTATCTGTAAAT
Organism: Helianthus tuberosus; assembly: GCA_030545235.1. NCBI lineage: Eukaryota > Viridiplantae > Streptophyta > Magnoliopsida > Asterales > Asteraceae > Helianthus > Helianthus tuberosus. Next base: position 8,312,478 of record JARYGA010059771.1, on the reverse strand, counting down.
TCATAAATGTTTTTCTCAACTCCCAAATTTGTACGTGGTAGAACATACTTTTTCTCAACACACTCCCAAGATATCAAATGATTAGCTTGAACCCAGTTTTCAAACCGATCTTTCCAACCATAGTACTCCTTAATTCCCATTAGCTTCGGGGATTTTTGCATAGTTTCAGTTTCATTTTCCATGTTCATGTTCTTAGCAATTTCAGCTGGAGTAGTCGGGGCAGTTGCAAATGCATTATAGAACTCCTCTTCCATGATTCGGTAAACTTTTTCACAAAACAGACACTTTCAAGCAAAATAGCACTTTCAAACGGAATTATCCTTTCACACGAAATTACACTTTCAAACGGAATCACTTGTACAACAATTTCAAACGAAATATCAATTCAAGCGGAATCACACTATTCAAACGGAATAAGCCTTTCAAACGGAATCACCCAAACGAAATACTGATTTCGAGCGAAATTAACAACAATTTCAAGTGAGATTATAATTCCGTGCGGAATTAGATGTAATTTCAAACGGAATTATGCTGACATCATCACTTCGGTCCAAATTTTGTCAAATTGATCAAGTTATAGCTCGATTTTAGGTCTGAAACTTTCAAGGGTTTGTTAAAACACTGTTTCGCACAATATGTGAGAAAATCAGCCGATTTTAACCGTAAAAAGTTGTTCAATTTTGAAAAGAAGGTGTAGAAGTTAGAAAATCTGATGAAATTAAGCTGAAAACGATAGAACTCCTCCTCCTGAGCTCTGATACGACATGTAGGATCGTGTAATGAGTCGTTCAGAGGCATTCTACTCAACATGAAAGGCGGAAACAGACATATCGAGTTCGATTCAGCTAGATATTTACTTTAATTGTCTTTCTGATTGATTTGACAAAGTTTTACAGCGAAACGACACCTCAGCAGCACTTCGGCTCCGGAATCACACATACACAACTGACTCAAACGAAATCACATGATCACTATTTATAGACAGGATAATTCCGCTTGAACATGACTCAAACGGAATCAGTTTCACACGGAATTACCATTTCGAACAGAATTAACCATTTCAAACGAAATTAACTCATGTGATTTCGTTTGAAATGACAATTGTCAATTTCAAGCGAAATTAACTCTTAAAACCTATTTTCTCGTTTTTCATGCCATAATCTATCTATTCTAAAACAAGACTCGATACAAGATGAAGTCGACAGGCGCATGCACCAACAGATTGGGTAGGCGTATACTTGAGGCCATCAATCCTCTTGTAGGACCGAGGGGCATGAGTGATAGATCTATTTGGGTGTGGCGAGCCCACACCCATGAGGACCAGGGAGGTCCATAGGGTGACTATGTCTTCCAGCCGGAAGCCCGGTACAACTTTGCTAGGTTTGAGTCTTCCTACACCGTCACACATATCAGTGGCCTTGCAAACCATTGATGATATTTTCCTTGTTTGCTATCATACCGGGGATTTACAAATTACATACCATGTTTTATACAAATTCAAAGCATAGGATTATGCGGGCATGGAGTCAAAGTCAGGGTGGGCGTTAACGGTTATACAAACTTTAAAAATACAAGAGCTTACAAATACATGGTTTTACGAACATAATGCGTTACAAATACAAGTTTCCATATAACTTGACAAGAAAATGATTTTTAAATTCGTTTTCTCAATAATATTTCACAAACCGGTTATTCAAAAGATTTATTTTAAATCTTTTCCAAAACAAACTATGAACTCGCTCAACTTTATGTTGACTTTTTCGCATGTTCTTTCTCAGGTTACCTTTCAGAAACTATGGCATGGTTGGAATAGGGGAACCATGTGGAGTCGAGTACTTAGTGGGCTTTCATTTTCTAGAAGTCTTAGCTATATGTGCTTCCGCTGTGCAATGAAGATACCAGTCCAGTCACGCCAGCTCTGATAATTTCGGGGTGTGACAGATTGGTATCAGAGCTATAGGTTACAGCGAATTAGGTTTCTGTTGTGATACCTAGGCTCTAACCTCACTTTTCTATGGGAACTTAGAATATTAAAACCTGAATACATACAGAACGCCTAAGACTCGAATATGGTCTCCAACCGTTGCCAAAAAACAAACAATCAAAATTTTGTTTTCAAACATGCGCTAATGTGGTGTTTTATACACGGTACACGACACAATTACATACAATAAATAAAACTCTGATAGAGTTTAGAAAACATGCATTTAGAACCTTTGGAAACTTATGTTGAAGTTCATTAAAGGTCATCACGTAGGAACCGCGAATATTAACTCGGGCACACACTATTATCCATATTGTCTATGATATTTTAACTTCCCGAGCAGGCAGCCTACGCATAACGAAACGCTAGTGCACGAGAATAAATGGAACTCAAATTTTACGTCAACAGATGTCGGAGTACATCACATTCTGCGCGAAACGAAACGCTAGTGCACAGGTATACGTGAAACTTAAGCTATACATCAACGGAGGTTGAAGTACCTCACATACGACTTACGAGGTGAAGTCACTAAGAAGGCACTGTGGAGCATTTCAGCGATCATGCTAATCCTCTCAGCACGAAAACTATCGATCAGGAAGCGGCGGTTTGGCACGCGGTCCTACAAACGACACGAGTCACGCTAAAGGAGAAGACGCATGTATTCGTATTCCCCCTTCTCTCATTAATGACGAGTACGCTATGTTCGACATTCCATGGTAATGTCACCTAACAACCGGTCATCACATGAAACCCCTGGTAAAGTTCCTAAATTTCCTTTATTGAAATTTCGACTTTCACAATTACTGAGTAGATTTTCGTATCTCTACTCCTCTTAATGGTCATTGTATCATGATCATTTCTTTCAGTATAGCGAATATTCATTTGCTTCATTTCTTGAAAATTCATATGTTACACATGCATCGGTTTGTTACGCATGTGGTTTCGTTTCAAACAAGCGCTTCATCGGAGTTCAAATATTATTTCGGTAAACCTAATTATTGGTTTGTGATTCGAATGACCTACATTATTGTAATTATTGGCCCCTTTGCTATCAAGTCAACACATTTTCTTGAAAGTTCTTTTCTTTTCAAGTTACATACATGGTTTTTCGTCGTAACCATGTCGAAATTTCCTTTTTGAAACATATATATTTATTGTCGGATTGCGCTAAATCAAGTTCATTTGTTTGAACTTGTCCATTACACATATTCACTTCAGAGCACCAATTGATGTATTGAAAACATCATATTCAAATTCGTTCTAACAGGCGTTTTAGTTGTTCCGAGTCGTAGTAGACTTGTTTGGTCTACGACTCCATTAAGTCGTTTGTTGATTTCGACACCTTGTGGTGGTGTTTTCACTTATTTGAAGCTTGCGCTAAACTCGTTTACATATCTCATGCACGGATTTAATTATTTATTTATTGATTCAAATTAAATCCGATTTGAATTATCACATTACAGCAGTCATAACACAATCGTGTGTTGAGACAATGGTACACAAATTCATTTTATATTTCGGTGTACCTACTAACGGTTCTTTCATTATCGATCGAATGTTTTGCGATATTCATTGCTTCTTCACCTTCGATCGAAAACATTATTTCATTGATGTTCCATTTTCAATTGAAAATCCTATGATGTCATTTGAAACAAACTTTCAGATTCACTTTATTGCGCTTTCATTTGAATTCAAACACGGTGGACTTGTTTGATCACCGCTATTATTGAATTATTTAAGTCACTACGACATCTTGTGGTGTCGGTATAAACTTGTAGCTTGGGCTAATCATGATCGAGCGTTTTATGCAAAACACATGTGATACTTGTTCGATCACCGCTATATTTGAATTGTTTCATTCACTACGACACCTTGTGGCGTCGGTATAACTTGCAGCTTGTGCTGACCTCGATCTAGCGTTTCATGCGAACCATTACATTTGAATTTGTTGATGCTAAGTTCATCTAGTGGATGTTATTGCTTTTAGAACTCATTTACATATTGTAAACGTTCATATGGAATTCGATTGGCCGAAGTTCCTTTTCATTGTTGGATCCCTGTTAACTTAATCACACTAGTGATTGTATCTATACGTCTTGTTCCTTTGACATTAATTGCTGAAACACATTTCTTTTAAACCGATGGGTTCTTATTGATGAGGAATGTCCTTGAATTCATATGATTTGAATAAGTCTTGATTCGATTTCATGCTCATCCACTTTGATACTATTCGTACTTACCTACACATAACGTAACTCTAAGGAGTTAACGTAGTCTAAATTTCGAGGACGAAATTTCATTAATAGGGGGAGAATGTGACAACCGGTGATTTACGGCTCTTAATTACGTGATTAACAGGTGATTAATGCGATAATAAATAGTGTTTACAGCGCAGATTGACATAATTAGGCCTTTGGAGTGCCTAGAAACGGCTAACCGGCTTTACAGGGCGTGAACGGTGATTTACGAAAAAATCTGCTGGATATTAAGCAACAACGAACTGATACCGTACGAAATACTGACAACGCCGACAAATACGGATTTTCTATGAATATTCAATACTTATGAAACTAATTTTGTGAATTTATTGGGCTTCCGTGCGACACAAAACGCAGACGTGAACGAAGAACGCGGAAACCGTGACGCACCGACAAACAAAAATGAAACAGAAGCACCGGGCTCAAATTTCATCTCGATATTAATACATTTTGATGTATTTAGCTTCGTTTTTAATATCTGTCATTGAAAACGGATCGAAAAACGGATTAAAAACGACGAACGGAGCATTTTACGCGATTTTTACACAACCGACGAACGAACACGCAAACATCGGCTACCGATCCTAATGTACATGTTTTAGCAATAAAATTATGCTCTATGATACTTCCATGACGTTCGGGTGCGAAAACGGGCTTCAAAGACGAGATCGGGCCTTTCAAAAATGCTAGAAGCGGGCTTGTGTGTAAGACCCGTCTTTAAATCTAATGAAATAATGACCAAAAATGCTAGTAACATAAACTTTTAAATTTTTCTAAAATTTCTTGATCTAATAGGTAAAAACGCTAATATCATTAATGCATGACTTTAAGAAAATTTGGGCATGACCCGTCCGTAAAACGGATATACCCCTGTTTTAACCATAATCAAGACAATACCATTCTACCATTCATTCGACAAGACACTACTAAAAACCAAGAAATCAAGTGTTAAAATGTATGTCTACTAACAAGTTGTACAAAATAGGTATTTTGACCCAAAACATTAGTACAAGCTAGCGGAAGCGCTTAGTATGACATATTATGAACACGTGCTCGCTCCAATTCTCCAAGTCGCCTACATTGAGGATTTACCTACACTCAACAACAAAGCTTTAAAAAGTTAGTCATAATACTTGTTTCGCTTACAATACCATCATTTTAGTTCCATTCGTTTATGTACTTTCATTTCTCTTACGCATTCGATTACCCAATTAAATGGGTGTCACACCCCGACCACGTATAACATACAAAACGTGGCGGAAAACGTCGGGGAGTGTTGTAACAGAATTAATTGTTTCATAACCATGGCATACAAAGTTGTATTTTATTTATCAACATAAGAGTTACATTGTTTTAAACAGGAAATACATAGTTTATAACATAATTAAACAAAGTCTATCTTCATTTAAGTCTCTAAGGCACAGGTCCGCCCTAGTGTCACGATCATCATCCTATGCAAAAGCTCCTGAAAACACATGTGAAAATAGGTACGTTAGCATAAAAATGCCTGTGAGATACATAGGTTTTGTGAAAATAGGATTCATGACTTAAGTTTAAGAAAAAGTTGTTTATCAAAAGTCAGTCATGAACCTTGTAAATTGTTTTGTTTTGTAAATCGTTTAAAAAGCGATAAGATCGAATGATATGTATAAATAAAGAATAATGTGTGGTTAAATGTATAACCAAGTAAAATGAGTTGTATAAAATAAGTTGTTTGTAAAGCAATGTCTTGTGAAAGATATGTTATTTATATAAAATGTTATATGTCTCAAATTGAAATGATTCAAATAACGCTACGAGATGTAATACCATACAAACACTTATATATAGGAAGTACTAGCGGCGTATCCACCATGCTTGTATCATATTACACACGCCTCGTTACTTAAATCACTTAAACAAACCACCAATGTATAAAGTCTATGTTTAAACCAATAGTCAAAAGTCCTTGTATAAGCCATGTCAAATGTTTATAAGTCCAAAAGTAGTCAAGTAATGTGAATCAAATGTTATGTATTGTAAGTAAGGTATTGTCACATAATCCAAATGTAGAAATGTACGAAACAAAGTATTTTGAATATATCAAAAAGTTATGTTTTGCAAAGTAATGCATGTTACATTGATACAAACATTTATGTGGTAAGTTAACGCATACATTCAAGCCTTGAGACAGTCGGATAACCCTTTCAGTCAAGGTTATCAAAAGAAATGTTTTCGGATTCAGTCATTCCTTACATCCAAACAAACCCGGGATGTCAGGAATGGGATTTGTCAAGTCCTATGGTACCAGTACTTACTACCGAGCGGCATAGCTAATGTTAATGAACGTATAATAGTCTCGTTTGTGCAAACCAAATGTCATAGCAAAAGTGAACATGTTATATGAAAACAATGTACTAAGTATGCTAAGTTAACATACAAAGCAGAAAGTCATGTAAATCAATGTGCTAGCATTCTATCAGTCAACATACATAGCAGAAATGTAAAGTAAAACAATGTACTAAGTATGCACACAATGGACATACATAGCATGAAATGTAATGAAATCATGTACTATAATGTACTAACAAACATAGCAGGTATATGATGTGAAAACAGGAAAGCACGAAAGTAACAAGTAGGCACATGTGTTCCACCCCAAAACAGTTTGAAAACAGTAAAAGAGGGGTTCTATGTACTCACTTGAGATTGCTCAGAAGTCCTAAGATAACCACCAAGCAATGCTAGAGATCACGGAATCAAACGGCACCTAATATAGGTAACTATGTTAATAAACCGGACCTATATCGGAGGATCAGATAGAATGAGGGCTCGTAAACCAAATGAGTATGGGAACTCATGTAGTACGGTTTAACAAAGCCTACATACTAAATGAAACCTAGCCTAAGTGCTTACGACCCATTACGACCCGTTTAGGTAGCTTATGCTACTTTAACGCGTCGTTCGCGTGAAACGCGTTCGGACCGCCTAACTAGTCCTATGACAAGTAACATATGCCTTAACATGTCTAATATTGTTGTCAAATCAGTTTAGATGTCAAAAGTTATGTTACATATGTTTAAAATGAATTTTGGCAACAAAGGGGTATTTTGGTAATTTACCTAAGGCATATAAACTACCTATCATACAACTACTTAAACGAAGCGACCATAAGGTATAACCTCAGAAGGTTATTCCTTATATACTATGGTCACCTAATGTGTTTGGTCGGATCCTAATGATCGACCAAATAGGTCGGGTTCGAAGGTATAAGCGATTTATTAGATCGCTTACCCTTACGACCCTAGACAACGTGGTAATCAGTAGGCATAGTCATAAGGGACTATAACCATCGTGATTACAATCACGTTGCGAAGTTCAAACGAACTTCGCATTGACCATAAACTGGTCAATGCAGAAAGTCAAACAAAGTTTGACTTTCGGACTCGAAAAGCAATAAAAGAACGAAGGAACACTTACGAAGGGTCCCCGAATGCTAATCTAGATCAAAATAGCTCAGGTATGAAACAAAGGTTTCAACTTAGAGCACATTAGATCAGATTCTTGTGAGGAAAAGTGAAGGGTGGAGGTGGGTATTTATAGTTTTCGGTTCACCGTTAGGATCGTTTCTTGGAGAAGAGGGAATGATCACATCCCTACACTTGTTGGAAAGTTATGGTAGCTGATTTTGGCCACCATAAGAGATTAACATGTGGCACTTGACCTTTGGAGGGTGTTAGGGGATGTTAACTTGTGTTTAAAATGGCTTTTTCTGATCAGAAGAGGCCTAGCGTGACGCCAGGGGGGCTAGGTGTCACGCTAGGGTCCCCCTGATCAGCAAACACTTTCTAATGTTCACCTTTCAGTCCCCGTTGCGTATTATGGCCATTTTCGACATGTTTAAGGCTCGTTTAATCATTTTCAAGGCTCCAAAAGGATGCCTAAACATTGTGGACATGAAACATGCTAAAAAATATGCCGGATGTCGGTTCGTTTGGTCGTACGATTGCGATGTTCGCTTAATTCCAACGGAATGCGCATAAGTGCGAAAAACGATCTAAATTGCGCGACGAATGGATTTTTCTCAAGCCGAACACTAATAATAAAATATTTTAGTGCTTACATAAATTTTTGGATGTCCGGATGTATTCAGAACGTAAGTTATGCGCGAAAATGCAAACTTGTGCACTTTTTGACGCTTTTAGTCCCTGAATGACCCAAAAGTTTATTTTAGCACACCGAACCCCTCAAAGCTTATTTCTAAGCTATATAAAGGATATTTAAGGTGTGTTTAACTTATGGTCATGTTCCGGAGTGTTCGTTACTGTAACAACTGTGCTTGTAATCACTATGAACAGTTCTATTATCAATAAAAACAATGTTATTTGATCCCAATGTTTGTTTTGTTATGTTATACATTTTTCATGTTTTGACTTTTATCCAATTCCAAACTCTATATCAATTTCTGGAGAGTTATACGCAAACTGGTGCGAAAACGTACTCAGTTTAACGCGACAAATACTCCGGAACATCAACATATACTCAACATACCTTAAATAACCTTTACATAACTTAGAAATAAGTTTTGAAGGCTTTGGTATGGCAAAAACAAGTTAATTTGCTTACAGGGACTAAATATGACAAACTGCGAAAGTATGTCAATTTGAACTGTAACGAACATTCCGGAACATGACCATAAGTTAAACACACCTTAAATATCCTTTACATAGCTTATAAATAGGCTTTGAGGGGTTTGGTGTGCTAAAATAAACTTTTGGGACATTCAGGGACTAAAAGTGTCAAAAAGTGCACAAGTTTGCATTTTCGCGCATAACTTACGTTCTGAATACATCCGGACATCCAAAAATTTATGTAAGCATGACTACATTATATTTTAGTGTTCGCCATAAGAAAAATCCACTCGTCGCGTCATTTGGATCGTTTTTCGCGCTTATGCGCATTCCGTCGTAATTAAGCGAACATCGCGTTCGTACGACCAAACAAACCATCATCCGGCATATTTCTGAGTATGTTTTGAGTTCCCTATACTTTAACTTCATTTTAGAGCCTTGAAATGAGGTTAACGGGGTTCAAACGCATCGAAAAAGGCCTTAAACACGTGCAGGGACCATTGCTGCCAATTTTGAAACTTTCTGATTCAGGGGAGGTGCTAGCGTAGCGCGACGCCTATGGGGCTACCTGTCGCGCTACGCGACTGACTATCTGGGCAGATTCAATGTTTCTAAATACAAGTTGCAACTAATTGATCCTTAACCACATGTTTTAACTTGCTTAGTCACTAGATAAGGATCATATTTAGCTTCCACAACATTGTGACAAGTGTACGGACTAGATCTTTTCCCCTTTTCCAAGAAACGATCCTAACGGTTACCCGAAAACTATAAATACCCCACCCCCCATTGTTCATAATCACTAGAAATTTGATTTGAGAAACTCTAAGTTGAAACATTAGTTTCATACCTGAGATTTTCGAATCGAGTTTAGCATTCGGGGACCCTTCGTAAGTATTCTTTCGTTCTTTTCCTTATTTTACTGCTTTTCGAGTCAGAAAGTCAAACTTTGTTTGACTTTCAGCGTTGACCAGTAATGGTCAATGCGAAGTTCGGTTGAACTTCGCAACGTGATTGTAATCACGATGGTCATAGTCCCTTGGGACTATGCCTACTGATTACCACGTTGTCTAGGGTCGTAGGGTAAGCGATCTAATAAATCGCTTATACCTCGAACCCGACCCAGTTTGGTCGATCATTAGGATCCGACCAAATACATTAGGTGACCATAGTGTAGGGAATAACCTTCCGAGGTTATACCTTATGGTCACGACGTTTAAGTAGTTGTATGATAGGTAGTTTATATGCCTTAGGTAAATTACCAGAATACCCTTTTCATGCATAATTGGTAATTTAGCATATGTAACCTAAACTTTTGTCACGTAACTGATTATGTAACATGTTTAGGCATATAACACTTGTCATAGGACTAGTTAGGCGGTCCAAACGCGTTTCACGCGCACGACACGTTAAAGTAGCATAAGCTTCCTAAACGGGTCGTAATGGGTCGATAAGACTTAGGTTAAGTTTCATTTAGCATGTAGGCTTTGTTAAACCATATCACATGAGTTCCTACACTCATTTGGTTTACAAACCCTAATGCTACCCAGTCTTCCGATATCGGTCCGGTTTATTAACATAGTTACCTATATTAGGTGCCGTTTGATTCCGAGATCTCTAGCATTACTTGGTGATTATCTTTAGACATCTGAGCAATCTCAAGTGAGTACATAGACCCCTCTTTTACTGTTTTCCAAACTGTTTTGGGGTGGAACACATGTGCCTACTTGTTACTTTCATGCTTTCCTGTTTTCACATCATATACATGCTATGTTCGTTAGTACATTATAGTACATGATTTCATTTCATTTCCTGCTAGGTGTGCCCATTGTGTGCATTACTTAGTACATTGTTTTACATGACATTTCCTGCTAGGTGTGCCCATTGTGTTCATTACTTAGTACATTGTTTTACATGACATTTCCTGCTAGGTGTGCCCATTATGTGCATTACTTAGTACATTGTTTTACATGACATTTCCTGCTAGGTGTGCCCATTATGTGCATTACTTAGTACATCGTTTTACATGACATTTCACGCTATGTATGTTCATTTGATTACATACTTAGTGCATTGTTTTTTTTTCACATGTTTACATTTTGGTATGACATTTGGTTTGTTTACATGGGACAATACATTCATTAACATTAGCTACGCCGTTCGTTAGTAGGTAGTGGTACCATAGGAATTGACAACTCCCGTTCCGGACATCCCAGGGAAAGGGGACAGAAAGGAATGACCGAATTCGATGATATAAGACAGATAGACCTTTAATTTGTTTAAAGGGTTTATCACCACAGTCACAAGGCTTGGATGTATGCATTTTTACAATACCGCATAGATGTTCATATTAAATAGTTGCATGCATTTACACAAAACATAGCTTTGATTTAAACCAAGTTTTACTTCAATACTTTGTTTTTGTGCATATGGTTTAGTTTGAGACATTTCACTTGCCATACATGACATTTTGACATAGACATTTGACATGGATATTTGACATTGACATTTGACATGGATATTTGACCTAGACATTTGACATGGATATTTGACATAGACATTTGACATGGATATTTGACACAGACATTTTGACATGATTTACATTTGACAATTGATTTAAACATAGACTTCTTACATTGGTTGGTTTGGTTTGATTAAATGATTAAGTAACGATGCGTGTGTAATATGATACAAGCATGGTGGATACGCCGCTGGTACTTCCTATATATAAGTGTTTGTATGGTATTACATGTCGTAACGTTATTTGAATCATTTCAGTTTGAGACATAGAACATTTTATACAAATAACATATTTTTCACAAGACATTGATTTACAAACAACTTATCTTATACAAACACATTTTTACATGGTTATTTATTTAACCTGACATTTACTTATACATATCATCTGATCTTATTGTTTTCAAATGATTTACATGACAAAGCAAATTACAAGGTTCATGACTAAACATTTTCCTTAAACATAAGTCATGAATCCTATTTTCACAAAACCTATGTATCTCACAGGCATTTTTATGCTGACGTACCTATTTTCACATGTGTTTTCAGGAGCTTTTCCGTAAGATGTTGATCATGATACTAGGGCGGACCTGTGCCTTAGAGACTTTAAAAGAAGATAGACTATGTTTAATTATGTTATAAACTCTTTTGTTTACTGTTCAAGCAATGTAACACTCTTGTTTAAATAAATAAATAAAACTTTGTATGCCATGGATATGAGACAATTAATTCTGTTACAACACTCCCCGACGTTTCCGCCACGTTTTGTATGATACACGTGGTCGGGGTGTGACAGAAGAGTTGGTATCAGAGCCAATGGTTATAGGGAATTAGGTTATTAGTAATGCTTTGACCTAGACTATAACTTTTCTAGGACCCTAACACGAGTTATCTTGTGTTTAGATCTTAAAACATGTACATCACCTATCCTTAGGTGATTATCAAAACCAGAACAAAATTTTCCGAATCGTTTTTTTTTAAAAACAATCATCTGTTTTTGAATAAATTTTTACAAGGTTTTGAACCCTCAATTGTAAGGTTTTAAACCCTCTGTTATATGGTTTTGAAACCTTTTCAGTATTGGTTTTTGGCCTTGTGCCTTCAAATTTTCAAAATCCCGTCAAACGTTTTGGGTTTTAAATAATGTGAACATGTGCAAACTGGAAGGGTGAATGCCTGTATTCTGGGTTTTCTGTCTAGGCAAGCACTTCGTATACATCTCAACCAGACGCGAGACCAGTTGTGCTTACCTGGGAATTCTTGGAGTGAGTGTTCACTTATAGGCGAGCATGTCTTCGATAATACATTATTTTTGACCCATTTACTTTGATTAGTCACTGTGAGTCGTTTGTTTGCTTTGTGATACGGACGAATGACCACCATCTATGTTGTTTGCAATTCTTGTTTTTATCATCTCATTCTTTTCATCCAATCGTCTCACTCGTTCCTTTTCATGTTTTTCCTCTTTTAGAATGCCTCCTCGACGCGAGAACCAGATAGCTACTGCCGAACTGGCAGAAATTATTGCGCAGCAGATGGCTGCTCAATTCCCAAATCTCTTTGCTCAATGGCAACAAGCCAACAACAACAACAATGGTCCGTGCAAATACAAGGATTTTAATCAGGCTAAACCACTCAAGTTTAGTGGTTCTGAAGGAGCGACTGGGCTTCTTCAGTGGTTTGAGAGCATAGAGAATACTTTTCGCCACGTGCAGTGTCTCGAAAATCGCAAAGTCGAGTTTGCTTCGAGCGTATTTCAGAAGAGGGCTTTGACATGGTGGAACGGGGTTATGAGGGACCAAGGTGCAGAAGTTGCTCTCGCACAGACATGGGCTGAACTTAGAGCCCTTATGATGAGGGAATTCTGTCCTCGTCATGAGCAACGAGCGTTGGAGAAAGAGTTTGATGTTTTGAAGCAAGATAGTGGTGAGCACAGGGCTTATACTGATCGGTTTGAAGAGTTGAGTCTGCTTTGCCCGACTATGGTTACCCCACTTGACAAGGCTATCGAAAGATACATTGACGGCCTACCTGACTCGGTACAAGACATTCTTACTGGTAGTAACCCTGCCACACTTCGTCAGGCGATCGAGTTATCTGCGACATTGACTGAGTCGCAGATCCGGAAGAACAAGTTACACCGGAAGGGTGACAAGGGCAAGGAACAATCGGCTGACAAGGTGGATAGCAAGAAAGGTCAAAACGGGAATGGAAAGAACTCTGGTTCTTCAAAGAGGGCAAAGAAGCGTAAGGGTTCCCAAAACTATGCTGTCACTGCCCAAGCAAACCAGGCAGCTCCCAACCAACCCGCACAGCCGCCAGCAAAGAAACCCTATACTGGGAATGCACCTTTGTGCAATAGATGCAACAGTCACCACCAGCCGCAACTTCCATGCCGTTTCTGTACTAACTGTGGGAAGTCAGGCCATCTTGCCAATGTTTGTCGGTCTGCTCAGAATCCCGCGGTTCAGAACCTGGCTCAACAAGCTGCTCCACAACAGGGTCAAGCTGCACGACCACAATACCCACCAGGTGCTTGTTACAATTGTGGGGATCTGACCCACTATAGGAATCGGTGCCCAAGACTGGCGAACCAGAACCAGAATCAGGCTCCGGCTCGAGGCCGAGTTTTTAACATGAATGCCCAAGAGGCACAGGCTGACGATAATGTGGTGAACGGTACGTTCTTTATTAATAATCAGCCTGCATCTGTTCTTTTCGGTTCCGGTGCCGATAAGAGTTTCGTGTCTTTGTCTTTTGAGCCAATGCTTCGAGTGTCTAGAACGAAACTAGGCAAATCTTTGACAGTAGAGGTTGCTAGTGGTGAACCCATTATTCTTAATTCTGTTCTTCGCAACTGCCAGTTGAATCTTAACGACCATCTTTTTCCTATCGACCTCACGCCTATGCAACTCGGAAGCTTCGACGTTATTGTGGGAATGGATTGGTTATCCAAGCATCACGCAGAGATAGTTTGTTCTGAGAAGATTGTTCGTGTGCCGCTTTCGACAGACGAGATTCTGCAGGTTCAAGGTGAGAAGCCTATCGGTGGTCTCAAACTCATGTCTTGTTTTAAAGCTCGGAAGTATTTGCGGAAGAACTATGTGGCTTTCTTAGCACATGTTACAGAAGATAAAGGCAATGGTAAGTCTATTTCAGATATTCCTGTCGTTCGGGATTATTCTGAAGTGTTCCCTGAAGATTTACCTGGTCTACCTCCAGCACGCCAAGTCGAGTTCCGCATTGATCTCGTACCTGGTGCAAATCCCATTGCCAGAGCTCCATATCGTCTTGCACCATCTGAGATGCAAGAGTTGTCTAAACAGCTTCAGGAGCTCTCTGACAAAGGCTTTATCCGTCCCAGTTTTTCACCTTGGGGTGCTCCCGTTCTCTTTGTCAAGAAGAAGGATGGATCCTTTAGAATGTGTATCGATTATCGTGAGCTTAACAAGCTTACCATCAAAAATCGATATCCCCTACCTCGCATCGATGATCTCTTTGATCAGTTACAAGGCGCTTCTTATTTTTCGAAGATCGATCTGCGTTCCGGGTATCATCAACTTCGGGTGCAAGAAGAAGACATTCCGAAGACAGCGTTCCGTACTCGTTATGGGCATTATGAATTCACAGTCATGCCATTTGGTTTGACTAATGCTCCTGCTGTTTTCATGGACTTAATGAATAGGGTCTGCAAACCTTATTTGGATCAGTTCGTCATTGTTTTTATTGATGACATCTTGATATATTCTAAGACGCAAGCTGACCACGAGCAACATCTTCGTCTTACTCTGGAACTCCTGAAGAAAGAGCAACTTTTCGCCAAATTCTCCAAGTGCGAATTTTGGCTTAAAGAAGTTCAATTTTTGGGACACATTATCAACGAACGAGGTATTCATGTAGATCCCTCCAAGATCAGTGCGATTAAGGATTGGGATACGCCTACTACTCCTACTGAAGTTCGTTCTTTTCTTGGTCTAGCGGGTTATTATCGCCGCTTCATTGAAAATTTCTCTAAGATTGCAGTTCCTCTAACTGCTCTAACTCAGAAGAAAATGCCCTTTTACTGGGGATTCAAACAAGAGGAAGCTTTTCAACACCTGAAGCAGAAGCTTTGCGATGCGCCTGTTCTATCATTGCCTGAGGGTGATGATGATTTTGTTGTGTATTGTGATGCATCGAAATTGGGTCTTGGCTGTGTTCTTATGCAAAGGAACAAAGTCATAGCTTATGCATCGAGGCAGTTGAAGATACATGAGAAGAACTACACCACTCATGATCTTGAGTTGGGTGCAGTTGTCTTTGCTCTAAAGATCTGGAGACATTATTTGTACGGTACAAAATGTGTGGTTTTCACTGACCACAAAAGTCTTCAGCATATCTTCAATCAGAAAGAACTCAACATGAGGCAACGACGTTGGGTTGAGCTTCTAAACGACTATGATTGCGAAATTCGCTACCATCCTGGTAAGGCGAATGTCGTAGCTGATGCATTGAGTCGTAAGGAACGTACTAAGCTTCATTGTGTACGTGTTCAATCTGTTATTCAAGCTCGATCCGATATTCAAGCACGCATTTCTCAGGCTCAACAATCTTGTGTTTCACAAGGTTTAATGGATAAGGAATTTCCCTATCACATAACGCCTGCTCTGGAACTGAAGGACAATGGATCGTATTACTTCATGGACCGTTTGTGGGTCCCATGCCTAGATGATCTTCGTGCCTTGCTTATGGATGAAGCCCATAAGTCTCGTTATTCTATTCATCCGGGCTCAGATAAAATGTATAAGGATCTTCGTATTCACTATTGGTGGCCTGGTATGAAGAAAGACATTGCCTTATACGTGTCAAAATGCCTTACTTGTCTTAAGGTTAAGGCTGAACATCAACGTCCTTCTGGTTTATTAGTGCAACCAGAGATCCCAGTTTGGAAATGGGAAAACATTACTATGGATCTTGTTACCAAACTCCCGCGCACAAAGAAAGGTCATGATGCCATCTGGGTAGTCGTTGATCGTCTTACAAAGTCAGCACATTTCTTGCCAATCCGTGAGGATTTTCCTGCTGACAGACTTGCTCAAATCTATGTAGATGAAATTGTGGCTCGACATGGTGTTCCTTTGAACATCATTTCTGACAGAGATGCTCGTTTCACTTCTCATTTTTGGAGAACCATGCAATCTGCCATGGGGACCCAACTTAATCTGAGCACAGCTTATCATCCGCAAACGGATGGTCAATCTGAGAGAACAATCCAGACTCTGGAGGATATGCTAAGAGCTTGTGTGATCGATTTTAGTGGTAGCTGGGATTCACATCTTAAATTGATTGAATTCTCCTACAACAACAGCTATCACACTAGCATCAAAATGGCTCCTTTCGAGGCTCTCTATGGTCGAAAATGTCGTTCACCAGTCTGCTGGAATGAGATTGGCGAGGCTCAACTTACTGGACCTGCCCTCATTTTAGAGACAACTGACAAGGTCAAGAAAGTTCGTGATAACCTTCAGGCAGCTAGAAGCCGTCAGAAGATTTACGCGGACCCAAAACGCAAAGCCTTGGAATTTCAAGTCGGTGATCGAGTATTGCTTAAGGTCTCACCTTGGAAAGGTGTGATCAGATTTGGAAAGAAAGGAAAACTTGCACCTAGATACGTTGGACCATTCAAGATCGTCGAAAGAATCGGAAAGGTAGCCTACAGACTTGAGTTACCTCCTGAACTGGGAAATGTTCATCCAACTTTTCACGTGTCCAATCTCAAGAAGTGTACAGCTGATGAGAATTTCTCCATACCGCTTGACGAAATTCGTGTTGGCACAACACTGAAATTTGTTGAGAAACCAGTGGAAATCATGGAACGTGAAGTCAAGTGGCTTAAACGCAAGCGCATTCCTTTGGTCAAAGTTCGCTGGGAAGCAAAACGTGGACCTGAGTTTACTTGGGAACGCGAAGACCAAATGAAGGCGAAATATCCACATCTTTTTCCACGAGTTTCCTCTAAATAAATTTCGGGACGAAATTTCCACAAGTAGGGGAGACTGTAACAACTGTGCTTGTAATCACTATGAACAGTTCTATTATCAATAAAAACAATGTTATTTGATCCCAATGTTTGTTTTGTTATGTTATACATTTTTCATGTTTTGACTTTTATCCAATTCCAAACTCTATATCAATTTCTGGAGAGTTATACGCAAACTGGTGCGAAAACGTACTCAGTTTAACGCGAAAAATACTCCGGAACATCAACATATACTCAACATACCTTAAATAACCTTTACATAACTTAGAAATAAGTTTTGAAGGCTTTGGTATGGCAAAAACAAGTTAATTCGCTTACAGGGACTAAATATGACAAACTGCGAAAGTATGTCAATTTGAACTGTAACGAACATTCCGGAACATGACCATAAGTTAAACACACCTTAAATATCCTTTACATAGCTTAGAAATAGGCTTTGAGGAGTTTGGTGTGCTAAAATAAACTTTTGGGACATTCAGGGACTAAAAGTGTCAAAAAGTGCACAAGTTTGCATTTTCGCGCATAACTTACGTTCTGAATACATCCGGACATCCAAAAATTTATGTAAGCATGACTACATTATATTTTAGTGTTCGCCATAAGAAAAATCCACTCGTCGCGTCATTTGGATCGTTTTTCGCGCTTATGCGCATTCCGTCGTAATTAAGCGAACATCGCGTTCGTACGACCAAACGAACCATCATCCGGCATATTTCTGAGTATGTTTTGAGTTCCCTATACTTTAACTTCATTTTAGAGCCTTGAAATGAGGTTAACGGGGTTCAAACGCATCGAAAAAGGCCTTAAACACGTGCAGGGACCATTGCTGCCAATTTTGAAACTTTCTGATTCAGGGGAGGTGCTAGCGTAGCGCGACGCCTATGGGGCTACCTGTCGCGCTACGCGACTGACTATCTGGGCAGATTCAATGTTTCTAAATACAAGTTGCAACTAATTGATCCTTAACCACATGTTTTAACTTGCTTAGTCACTAGATAAGGATCATATTTAGCTTCCACAACATTGTGACAAGTGTACGGACTAGATCTTTTCCCCTTTTCCAAGAAACGATCCTAACGGTTACCCGAAAACTATAAATACCCCACCCCCCATTGTTCATAATCACTAGATATTTGATTTGAGAAACTCTAAGTTGAAACATTAGTTTCATACCTGAGATTTTCGAATCGAGTTTAGCATTCGGGGACCCTTCGTAAGTATTCTTTCGTTCTTTTCCTTATTTTACTGCTTTTCGAGTCAGAAAGTCAAACTTTGTTTGACTTTCAGCGTTGACCAGTAATGGTCAATGCGAAGTTCGGTTGAACTTCGCAACGTGATTGTAATCACGATGGTCATAGTCCCTTGGGACTATGCCTACTGATTACCACGTTGTCTAGGGTCGTAGGGTAAGCGATCTAATAAATCGCTTATACCTCGAACCCGACCCAGTTTGGTCGATCATTAGGATCCGACCAAATACATTAGGTGACCATAGTGTAGGGAATAACCTTCCGAGGTTATACCTTATGGTCACGACGTTTAAGTAGTTGTATGATAGGTAGTTTATATGCCTTAGGTAAATTACCAGAATACCCTTTTCATGCATAATTGGTAATTTAGCATATGTAACCTAAACTTTTGTCACGTAACTAATTATGTAACATGTTTAGGCATATAACACTTGTCATAGGACTAGTTAGGCGGTCCAAACGCGTTTCACGCGCACGGCACGTTAAAGTAGCAGAAGCTTCCTAAACGGGTCGTAATGGGTCGATAAGACTTAGGTTAAGTTTCATTTAGCATGTAGGCTTTGTTAAACCATATCACATGAGTTCCTACACTCATTTGGTTTACAAACCCTAATGCTACCCAGTCTTCCGATATAGGTCCGGTTTATTAACATAGTTACATATATTAGGTGCCGTTTGATTCCGAGATCTCTAGCATTACTTGGTGATTATCTTTAGACATCTGAGCAATCTCAAGTGAGTACATAGACCCCTCTTTTACTGTTTTCCAAACTGTTTTGGGGTGGAACACATGTGCCTACTTGTTACTTTCATGCTTTCCTGTTTTCACATCATATACATGCTATGTTCGTTAGTACATTATAGTACATGATTTCATTTCATTTCCTGCTAGGTGTGCCCATTGTGTGCATTACTTAGTACATTGTTTTACATGACATTTCCTGCTAGGTGTGCCCATTGTGTGCATTACTTAGTACATTGTTTTACATGACATTTCCTGCTAGGTGTGCCCATTGTGTTCATTACTTAGTACATTGTTTTACATGACATTTCCTGCTAGGTGTGCCCATTATGTGCATTACTTAGTACATTGTTTTACATGACATTTCCTGCTAGGTGTGCCCATTATGTGCATTACTTAGTACATCGTTTTACATGACATTTCACGCTATGTATGTTCATTTGATTACATACTTAGTGCATTGTTTTTTTTCACATGTTTACATTTTGGTATGACATTTGGTTTGTTTACATGGGACAATACATTCATTAACATTAGCTACGCCGTTCGTTAGTAGGTAGTGGTACCATAGGAATTGACAACTCCCGTTCCAGACATCCCAGGGAAAGGGGACAGAAAGGAATGACCGAATTCGATGATATAAGACAGATAGACCTTTAATTTGTTTAAAGGGTTTATCACCACAGTCACAAGGCTTGGATGTATGCATTTTTACAATACCGCATAGATGTTCATATTAAATAGTTGCATGCATTTACACAAAACATAGCTTTGATTTAAACCAAGTTTTACTTCAATACTTTGTTTTTGTGCATATGGTTTAGTTTGAGACATTTCACTTGCCATACATGACATTTTGACATAGACATTTGACATGGATATTTGACATAGACATTTGACATGGATATTTGACCTAGACATTTGACATGGATATTTGACATAGACATTTGACATGGATATTTGACACAGACATTTTGACATGATTTACATTTGACAATTGATTTAAACATAGACTTCTTACATTGGTTGGTTTGGTTTGATTAAATGATTAAGTAACGATGCGTGTGTAATATGATACAAGCATGGTGGATACGCTGCTGGTACTTCCTATATATAAGTGTTTGTATGGTATTACATGTCGTAACGTTATTTGAATCATTTCAGTTTGAGACATAGAACATTTTATACAAATAACATACTTTTCACAAGACATTGATTTACAAACAACTTATCTTATACAAACACATTTTTACATGGTTATTTATTTAACCTGACATTTACTTATACATATCATCTGATCTTATTGTTTTCAAATGATTTACATGACAAAGCAAATTACAAGGTTCATGACTAAACATTTTCCTTAAACATAAGTCATGAATCCTATTTTCACAAAACCTATGTATCTCACAGGCATTTTTATGCTGACGTACCTATTTTCACATGTGTTTTCAGGAGCTTTTCCGTAAGATGTTGATCATGATACTAGGGCGAACCTGTGCCTTAGAGACTTTAAAAGAAGATAGACTATGTTTAATTATGTTATAAACTCTTTTGTTTACTGTTCAAGCAATGTAACACTCTTGTTTAAATAAATAAATAAAACTTTGTATGCCATGGTTATGAGACAATTAATTCTGTTACAACACTCCCCGACGTTTCCGCCACGTTTTGTATGATACACGTGGTCGGGGTGTGACAGTTACAGTTCAAATTGGCATACTTTCGCAGTTTGTCAAGTTTAGTCCCTGTAAGCGAATTAACTTGTTTTTGCCATACCAAAGCCTTCAAAACTTATTTCTAAGTTATGTAAAGGTTATTTAAGGTATGTTAAGTATATGTTGATGTTCCGGAGTATTTGTCGTATTAAACTGGTTACGTTTACGCACCAGTTTGCGTATATCTCTCCAGAAAGCGATATAGAGTTTGAAATCGAACAAAAGTCAAAACATGAAAAATGTAAAACTTAACAAAACAAAAATTGGGATCAAATAACATTGTTTTATTGATAATTGTACTGTTCACAATGATTACAAGCATAGATGTTACAGTCTCCCCTACTTGTGGAAATTTCGTCCCGAAATTTATTTAGAGGAAACTCGTGGGAAAAGATGCGGATATTTCGCCTTCATTTGATGTTCGCGTTCCCAAGTAAACTCGGGTCCACGTTTAGCTTCCCAGCGAACTTTGACCAAAGGAATGTGCTTGCGTTTAAGCCACTTGATTTCAGGTTCCATGATTTCCACAAGCTTCTCAACAAATTTCAGTGTTTTGTCAACACGAATTTCATCAAGTGGTATGTGGAGATTCTCATCAGCTAAACACCTCTTGAGATTGGACACGTGAAAAGTTGGATGAACATTTCCAAGTTCAGGAGGTAACTCAAGTCTGTAGGCTACCTTTCCGATTCTTTCGACGATCTTGAATGGTCCAACGTATCTAGGTGCAAGTTTTCCTTTCTTTCCAAATCTGATCACACCTTTCCAAGGTGAGACCTTAAGTAATACTCGATCACCGACTTGAAATTCCAAGGGCTTGCGTTTTGGGTCCGCATAACTCTTTTGACGGCTTCTAGCTGTCTGAAGGTTATCACGAACTTTCTTAATCTTGTCAGTTGTCTCTAAAATGAGGGCAGGTCCAGTAAGCTGAGCCTCGCCGATCTCATTCCAGCAGACTGGTGAACGACATTTTCGACCATAGAGAGCCTCGAAAGGAGCCATTTTGATGCTGGTGTGATAACTGTTGTTGTAGGAGAATTCAATTAACGGAAGATGTGAATCCCAACTACCACCAAAATCGATCACACAAGCTCTAAGCATATCCTCCAGAGTCTGGATTGTTCTTTCAGATTGACCATCCGTCTGCGGATGATAAGCTGTGCTCAGATTAAGTTGGGTCCCCATAGCAGATTGCATGGTTCTCCAAAAATGAGAAGTGAAACGAGCATCTCTGTCAGAAATGATGTTCAAAGGAACACCATGTCGAGCTACAATTTCATCCACATAGATTTTAGCAAGTTTGTCAGCAGTAAAATCCTCACGGATTGGCAAGAAATGCGCTGACCTAGTAAGACGATCAACGACTACCCAGATGGCATCATGACCTTTCTTTGTGCGTGGAAGTTTAGTAATGAGATCCATAGTAATGTTTTCCCATTTCCAAACCGAGATCTCTGGTTGCACCAATAAACCCGAAGGACGTTGATGTTCAGCCTTAACCTTAAGACAAGTAAGGCATTTTGATACGTATAAGGCAATGTCTTTCTTCATACCAGGCCACCAATAGTGAATACGAAGATCCTTATACATCTTATCTGAGCCAGGATGAACAGAATAACACGACTTATGTGCTTCATCCATAAGCAAGGTGCGAAGGTTATCTTGGCTTGGGACCCACAAACGGTCCATGAAGTAATATGATCCATTGTCCTTCAGTTCCAGATCAGGTGTTATGTGATAGGGAAATTCCATATCCATCAAACCTTGTGAAACACAAGATTGTTGAGCCTGAGAAATGCGTGCTTGGATATCGGATCGAGCTTGAATAACAGATTGAACACGTACACAATGAAGCTTAGTACGTTCCTTATGACTCAATGCATCAGCTACGACATTCGCCTTACCAGGATGGTAGCGAATTTCGCAGTCATAGTCGTTTAAAAGCTCAACCCAACGTCGTTACCTCATGTTGAGTTCTTTCTGATTGAAGATATGCTGAAGACTTTTGTGGTCCGTGAAAACCACACATTTTGTACCGTACAAATAGTGTCTCCAGATCTTTAGAGCGAAAACAACTGCACCCAACTCAAGATCATGAGTGGTGTAGTTCTTCTCATGTATCTTCAACTGCCTCGATGCATATGCTATGACTTTGTTCCTTTGCATCAGGATACAGCCAAGACCTAATTTCGATGCATCGCAATACACGACAAAATCATCATTACCCTCAGGTAATGATAGAACAGGCGCATCACAAAGCTTCTGCTTCAAGTTTTGAAAAGCTTCCTCTTGCTTGAATCCCCAATCAAAGGGTTTGTTCTTCTGAGTTAGAGCAGTTAGAGGAACGGCAATCTTCGAGAAGTTCTCAATGAAGCGGCGATAATAACCCGCTAGACCAAGAAAAGAACGAACTTCAGTAGGAGTAGTAGGCGTATCCCAATCCTTAATCGCACTGATCTTGGAGGGATCTACATGAATACCTTGTTCGTTGACAATATGTCCTAAAAATTGAACTTCTTTAAGCCAAAATTCACACTTGGAGAATTTGGCGAAAAGTTGGTCTTTCTTTAGGAGTTCCAGAGTAAGACGAAGATGTTGCTTGTGATCAGCTCGCGTCTTAGAGTATATCAAGATGTCGTCAATAAAAACAATGACGAACTGATCCAAATAAGGCTTGCAGACCCTATTCATTAAGTCCATGAAAACAGCAGGAGCATTAGTCAAACTGAATGGCATGATTGTGAATTCATAATGCCCATAACGAGTACGGAACGCTGTCTTGGGAATATCTTCTTCATGCACCCGAAGTTGATGATATCCAGAACGTAGATCAATCTTCGAAAAATAAGAAGCGCCCTGTAACTGATCAAAGAGATCATCTATGCGCTGTAGGGGATATCGATTCTTGATGGTAAGCTTGTTAAGCTCACGATAATCGATACACATCCTAAAGGATCCATCCTTCTTCTTGACAAAAAGAACGGGAGCACCCCAAGGTGAAAAGCTAGGACGTATAAAACCTTTGTCAGAGAGTTCCTGAAGCTGCTTAGACAACTCTTGCATCTCAGATGGTGCAAGACGATATGGAGCTCTGGCAATGGGATTTGCTCCAGGTACGAGATCAATTCAGAACTCGACTTGGCGTGCTGGAGGTAGACCAGGTAAATCTTCAGGGAATACTTCAGAATAATCCCGAACGACAGGAATATCTGAAATGGACTTACCCTTGCCTTTATCTGCTGTAACATGTGCTAAGAAGGCCACATAGTTCTTTCGGAGATACTTCTGAGCTTTAAAACAAGACATGAGTTTGAGACCACCGGCAGGCTTCTCACCATGAACCTGTAGGATCTCGCATGTCGAAAGCGGCACACGAACAATCTTCTCAGAACAAACTATCTCTGCGCGATGCTTAGATAACCAATCCATACCCATTATAACGTCGAAGCTTCCAAGTTGCATTGGCGTGAGGTCAATAGGAAAAAGATGGCCGTTAAGGTTTAACTGGCAGTTGCGAAGAACGGAATCAAGAACAATGGGTTCACCACTAGCAACTTCTACTGTCAAAGGTTTACCTAGTTTCGTTCTAGACACGCGAAGCATTGGCTCAAAAGATAAAGACACAAAACTCTTATCGGCACCCGAATCAAAGAGAACAGATGCAGGCTGATTATTAATAAAGAACGTACCGTTCAACACTTCATTTTCTGCTTATGCCTCTTGAGCATTCATGTTGAAGACTCGTCCTCGAGCCGGAGCCTGATTCTGATTTGGATTCTGGTTCTGGTTGGCTAGCCTTGGGCACCGGTTCCTGTAGTGGGTTAGATCACCACAATTGTAGCACGAACCAGGAGGAAAATGAGGTCGTGCAGCTTGACCTTGTTGCTGAGCAAGAGGCTGAGCAACTTGTTGGGCTTGGTTCTGAACTGCCTGGTTCTGGTTAACAGGAATGCGACAAGTAGCGGCAAGATGACCAGATCTTCCGCAGTTGGTGCACTGACGACACTGGAGGTGTGGTGGATGATGGCCGTTACACCTGTTGCACAAAGGTGCATTGCCAAGATAAGGCTTCTTGGCTAGTGGCTGCGCAGGCTGATTTGGTGCAGCTTGGGCCTGTGCAGTAACGGCATAGTTTTGGGAAGCCTTCCGCTTCCTAGACCCTCCAGAATTCTTTCCCTTCTTGTTTTGACCTTTCTTGCTATCTCCCTCGTCAGATGCCTGCTTCTTACCCTTGTCACCCTTTTTATGCAGCTTTCCCTTTCGAACATGTGACTCAGTCAATGTCGCTGCTAACTCGATCGCCTGACGGAGAGTGGCAGGGTTACTACCAGTAATGATGTCTTGTACTGGGTCAGGTAGGCCGTCGATGTACCTTTCGATAGCCTTGTCGAGTGGGGTAACCATAGTCGGGCAAAGCAGACTCAACTCCTCAAATCTATCAGTATATGCCCTGTGCTCGCCACTGTCTTGTTTCAAGTCCTCAAACTCTTTCTCCAACGCTCGCTGTTCATGACGAGGACAAAACTCCCTCATCATAAGGGCCCTAATTTCAGCCCAAGTTTGTGCTAGAGCAACTTCTGCACCCCGGTCTCTCATAACCCCATTCCACCATGTGAGAGCCCTCTTCTGAAACACACTCGAAGAAAACTCGACCTTGCGATTGTCAGGACACTGCACGTGGCGAAAAGTATTCTCAATGCTCTCGAACCATTGAAGAAGCCCAGTCGCTCCTTCAGAACCACTAAACTTGAGTGGTTTAGCCGAGTTAAAATCCTTGTATTTGCATGGAGCATTGTTGTTGCTGTTGGCTTGGTGCCATTGAGCAAAGAGATTTGGGAATTGAGCAGCCATCTGCTGCTCAATAATTTCTGCCAGTTCGGCAGTCACTATCTGGTTTTCGCGTCGAGGAGGCATTCTAAAAGAGGAAAACATGAAAGGAAATGAGTGAGATGATTGGATGAAGAGAATGAGATGAAACAAAATTAACAAAAGAAAAGATGGTGGTCATTTGTCCGCATTACCAAGCAAATAAACGACACACAGTGACTAATCAAAGTAAATGGGTGAAAAATAATGTATCGCGAAGACATGCTCGCCTATAAGTGAACACTCATCCCAAGAATTCCCAGGTAAGCACAACTGGTCTCGCGTCTGATGAGATATATACGAAGTGCTTGCCTAGACAGAAAACCCAGAATACAGGCATTCACTCTTCCAGTTTTGCACGTGTTCACATTATTTAAAACCCAAAACTTTGACGAGATTTTGAAAATTTGAAGGCATAAAGCCAAAAATTTAGTCAAACTGGAAGGGTTCAAAACCTTACAAAATAGGGTTCAAAACCTTGTAATAAATCATTCAAAAATAGAAGATTGTTTTTCAAAAATCGTTTCGGAAAATTTGGTTTTTTGTTTTGATAATCACCTAAGGATAGGTGATGTGCATGTTTTAAGATCGAAACACAAGATAACTTGTGTTAGGGTCCTAGAAAGGTTATAGTCTAGGTCAAAGCATTACTAATAACCTAATTCCCTATAACCATTGGCTCTGATACCAACTCTTCTGTCACACCCCGACCACGTATAACATACAAAACGTGGCGGAAAACGTCGGGGAGTGTTGTAACATAATTAATTGTTTCATAACCATGGCATACAAAGTTGTATTTTATTTATCAACATAAGAGTTACATTGTTTTAAACAGGAAATACAGAGTTTATAACATAATTAAACAAAGTCTATCTTCATTTTAAGTCTCTAAGGCACAGGTCCGCCCTAGTGTCACGATCATCATCCTATGCAAAAGCTCCTGAAAACACATGTGAAAATAGGTACGTCAGCATAAAAATGCCTGTGAGATACATAGGTTTTGTGAAAATAGGATTCATGACTTAAGTTTAAGAAAAAGTTGTTTATCAAAAGTCAGTCATGAACCTTGTAAATTGTTTTGTTTTGTAAATCGTTTAAAAAGCGATAAGATCGAATGATATGTATAAATAAAGAATAATGTGTGGTTAAATGTATAACCAAGTAAAATGAGTTGTATAAAATAAGTTGTTTGTAAAGCAATGTCTTGTGAAAGATATGTTATTTATATAAAATGTTATATGTCTCAAATTGAAATGATTCAAATAACGCTACGAGATGTAATACCATACAAACACTTATATATAGGAAGTACTAGCGGCGTATCCACCATGCTTGTATCATATTACACACGCCTCGTTACTTAAATCACTTAAACAAACCACCAATGTATAAAGTCTATGTTTAAACCAATAGTCAAAAGTCCTTGTATAAGCCATGTCAAATGTTTATAAGTCCAAAAGTAGTCAAGTAATGTGAATCAAATGTTATGTATTGTAAGTAAGGTATTGTCACATAATCTAAATGTAGAAATGTACGAAACAAAGTATTTTGAATATATCAAAAAGTTATGTTTTGCAAAGTAATGCATGTTACATTGATACAAACATTTATGTGGTAAGTTAACGCATACATTCAAGCCTTGAGACAGTCGGATAACCCTTTCAGTCAAGGTTATCAAAAGAAATGTTTTCGGATTCAGTCATTCCTTACATCCAAACAAACCCAGGATGTCAGGAATGGGATTTGTCAAGTCCTATGGTACCAGTACTTACTACCGAGCGGCGTAGCTAATGTTAATGAACGTATAATAGTCTCGTTTGTGCAAACCAAATGTCATAGCAAAAGTGAACAAGTTATATGAAAACAATGTACTAAGTATGCTAAGTTAACATACAAAGCAGAAAGTCATGTAAATCAATGTGCTAGCATGCTATCAGTCAACATACATAGCAGAAATGTAAAGTAAAACAATGTACTAAGTATGCACACAATGGACATACATAGCATGAAATGTAATGAAATCATGTACTATAATGTACTAACAAACATAGCAGGTATATGATGTGAAAACAGGAAAGCACGAAAGTAACAAGTAGGCACATGTGTTCCACCCCAAAACAGTTTGAAAACAGTTAAAGAGGGGTTCTATGTACTCACTTGAGATTGCTCAGAAGTCCTAAGATAACCACCAAGCAATGCTAGAGATCACGGAATCAAACGGCACCTAATATAGGTAACTATGTTAATAAACCGGACCTATATCGGAGGATCGGATAGAATGAGGGCTCGTAAACCAAATGAGTATGGGAACTCATGTAGTATGGTTTAACAAAGCCTACATACTAAATGAAACCTAGCCTAAGTGCTTACGACCCATTACGACCCGTTTAGGTAGCTTATGCTACTTTAACGCATCGTTCGCGTGAAACGCGTTCGGACCGCCTAACTAGTCCTATGACAAGTAACATATGCCTTAACATGTCTAATATTGTTGTCAAATCAGT
Organism: Helianthus tuberosus; assembly: GCA_030545235.1. Lineage (NCBI taxonomy): Eukaryota > Viridiplantae > Streptophyta > Magnoliopsida > Asterales > Asteraceae > Helianthus > Helianthus tuberosus. Next base: position 8,284,004 of record JARYGA010059771.1, on the reverse strand, counting down.
TTAGATGTCAAAAGTTATGTTACATATGTTTAAAATGAATTTTGGCATCAAAGGGGTATTTTGGTAATTTACCTAAGGCATATAAACTACCTATCATACAACTACTTAAACGAAGCGACCATAAGGTATAACCTCGGAAGGTTATTCCCTATATATTATGGTCACCTAATGTGTTTGGTCGGATCCTAATGATCGACCAAATAGGTCGGGTTCGAAGGTATAAGCGATTTATTAGATCGCTTACCCTTACGACCCTAGACAACGTGGTAATCAGTAGGCATAGTCACAAGGGACTATAACCATCGTGATTACAATCACGTTGCGAAGTTCAAACGAACTTCGCATTGACCATAAATTGGTCAATGTAGAAAGTCAAACAAAGTTTGACTTTCGGACTCGAAAAGCAATAAAAGAACGAAGGAACACTTACGAAGGGTCCCCGAATGCTAATCTAGATCAAAATAGCTCAGGTATGAAACAAAGGTTTCAACTTAGAGCACATTAGATCAGATTCTTGTGAGGAAAAGTCAAGGGTGGAGGTGGGTATTTATAGTTTTCGGTTCACCGTTAGGATCGTTTCTTGGAGAAGAGGGAATGATCACATCCCTACACTTGTTGGAAAGTTATGGTAGCTGATTTTGGCCACCACAAGAGATTAACATGTGGCACTTAACCTTTGGAGGGTGTTAGGGGATGTTAACTTGTGTTTAAAATGGCTTTTGCTGATCAGAAGAGGCCTAGCGTGACGCCAGGGGGGCTAGGTGTCACGCTAGGGTCCCCCTGATCAGCAAACACTTTCTAATGTTCACCTTTCAGTCCCCGTTGCGTATTATGGCCATTTCCGACATGTTTAAGGCGCGTTTAATCATTTTCAAGGCTCCACAAGGATGCCTAAACATTGTGGACATGAAACATGCTCAAAAATATGCCGGATGTCGGTTCGTTTGGTCGTACGATTGCGATGTTCGCTTAATTCCAACGGAATGCGCATAAGTGCGAAAAACGATCTAAATTGCGCGACGAATGGATTTTTCTCAAGCCGAACACTAACAATACAATATTTTAGTGCTTACATAAATTTTTGGATGTCCGGATGTATTCAGAACGTAAGTTATGCGCGAAAATGCAAACTTGTGCACTTTTTGACGCTTTTAGTCCTTGAATGACCCAAAAGTTTATTTTAGCACACCGAACCCCTCAAAGCTTATTTCTAAGCTATATAAAGGATATTTAAGGTGTGTTTAACTTATGGTCATGTTCCGGAGTGTTCGTTACAGTTCAAATTGGCATACTTTCACAGTTTGTCAAGTTTAGTCCCTGTAAGCGAGTTAACTTGTTTTTGCCATACCAAAGCCTTCAAAACTTATTTCTAAGTTATGTAAAGGTTATTTAAGGTATGTTAAGTATATGTTGATGTTCCGGAGTATTTTTCGTATTAAACTGGTTACGTTTACACACCAGTTTGCGTATAACTCTCCAGAAAGCGATATAGAGTTTGAAATCGAACAAAAGTCAAAACATGAAAATTGTAAAACATAACAAAACAAAAATTGGGATCAAATAACATTGTTTTATTGATAATTGTACTGTTCACAATGATTACAAGCACAGATGTTACAATGGGTATGGCATATACTCTCATAATGAGATTTAAACATACCACTTCCGACCCGGTAACATCGGGTTAATTGCTTTCAACATAATCTTTCGTTCTATCCTTATAACGGATTGAACTTCATACATTCGTAATTGCATTCATGACCACCCATTCTAAACGGATGGCACCTTATTCTTACTTGACTTGTTCAACTCGAACCGGTCGATTTACATAACTGGTTATAACTTTCGTTAACATAACTAAATCCGCGAGGGATTTGCCATCTACTTACTAACCACCATAATCATTATAACAAGGGTTATGTTTCGCGGTTATTAACAAAATTTAAGTAAAGTTTTGTATGCAACGGAACATACCTCGATCTTGTGAGCCTTCCGATTTCTTAGTACTTGAACCTTCTTCCTTCACGCCTATATCAACACATTCATTCATTCGTTTAGTACCCCAAATTTTATTCCATTACTTTCCAAATTACACATAATTATTCTTTCAAGCATTTCATCAAACACTTGGCGGGTTTCGCATTTGTGGGACACTAAATACAAGCTTTTTAAAGTATAATTCCTACTAGTTCTTTTCAAAGTTCATCAACAATCAATCAAATTCATAATATTCTCTTGTCCTACTTAATTTGCTTAAGATTCAAGTACTACAACATCATCATATGTCAAACCTACACATATTTCCTACCAATTTTCCACCTTTCAATATCTCTAATTATTCATACCAATGGGTTATGCAATTAGCTTTTCATATAATCAATTTTACACATAAACATACATGATTCCTGTTCTATAGAGAAATCCTAACTCCAATCTATACAATTTCTTGCAAAATTTCGAGATTGGGTCATAACCCACTTCCTACCATACATCAAAAACACCAAATTGAACTTTCCACTTTTTAGAGGATGTTAGGTTAATCGAAAATCTGGTAACATGCAGTCGATCAACACTGAATTTCCTTGTCAATTGATGAGTTTTGCAAGAACAAGGGTAACCCTTGTTCCTCCTGCTTCTGTTCGACCAAAAACACGCCCAGGGTGTGTATTTTTTTGTTTGAACCCTTTTTACTCCTTTCTAACTTATAATTTTTCCACTTTACCCCCCTCAAGTTTGTTAAGTGCCTAATTTAAACACTTCCCATAATTTAGGCTTTTCTCATTATCTAACTAGTATTTTGTAACATTTACATTTACTAGGTTAGGCTTTTAATTAATTTAGCCCGTACGTATAAAGGTCATTTTTGGGGTGTTACAAGTCTACCCCCTTTAAAAGAGGTTTCGTCTCCGAAACCTAGACACAGAACAAATTAAACATTGACATACCAAAGAGGAAAGGGTAGTGTCTTCGCATTTCATCTTCTGATTCCCATGTAAGTTCCGAGCCCTTTCGATGCAGCCATTGGACTAACACTTGTCTAACGGCTTTGTTGCGAAGGTTCTTTACTTTAGCATCCTTAATGGCTATCGGTCTCTCGACATAATTTAACCCCTCGTCTAATTCAATGTCGTCGAGAGGTACTACCGCTGTTTCATCAACAAGGCACTTTCTCAACTGTGATACATGGAAGGTATTGTGGATCCCGTCTAGTGTAGGCGGTAATTCTAAACGATACGCAACCTTTCTGATTCGAGCCAAGATTTTCAATGGCCCTATATAACGGGGACCCAACTTACCCCGCTTGCGGAAACGGATTATACCCTTCCATGGAGATACTTTCAGCAGAACATATTCTCCGACTTGAAACTCGATGGGACGCCTCCTCTTGTCTGCATAAGCTTTTTATCGATCTTGGGCTACTTTTAGTCGAGCTCTAATTAATTCAATCTTTTCATTTGTCACCGCTATCAGATCACTTGGTGTTGATGCATTAATGTCTATCGCCTCCGTCAATTCAAACCGTAGCTGAAACTGTAGAAATCTAGGCTTCTATTGTAATATTTAGATAGTTTTAGTAAGGTGGCATTGTGGTAATTAATGAGAAATCTCATTAATTCCAAGGGCTATATATAGGAGCTTTAGTTGTAAAGTGAAGGACTTTTGCTCAATTTGGTGATTTAGGAGATTCAAGTCTAGAGAGAGAAAGTCTAGAGAGAGAAAGTACTCTCTACGTGATTCTTGTATCGTACACGTCATATATTTCAATAGATTCACGGTTCTAGTACGTTATTATGTGTTCGGTCACGCACGTTCACGGATTCCGCACGTCGAACGTTCGTTACGCAATCGAACGGTGTCAAAACCAGTCCTACAAGTGGTATCAGAGCTAGGAGCTCGATTGCACTGATCAAACACATTGATTCGTACCAGATTTCAGCGATTTCAGATCCAAATTTCATCTATTTCTTCATTTTCTTCAAATTCTTCACGTTTTTCACTGAATTTTGCAAAATTGAACAGGTTTTTAGGGTCCAAATTAGTTGATTTTTGGATATGTCGTGCGAAAACATCTGATCTATAACCCTACAAAGTTTCAAATCTTAATTCAAAGCCGTTTGGGAGAAATCTAAGATTTTTGGTCCGAAAACGCATCAGTTCGTTTGAAAATGACTTCAGTTCGCATGAATTGTTTATCCATTTCACACGAAGTGCTTCCAGGTCATTTGTAAAGTGCCAGTTCGTTTGAAATCATTCTTCAGTTCGTTTGTTCAGGTCGTTTGTATCATTCAGTTCGTCTGAAAGGTCATACGAAGTGACCAGTTTCATAGACCGTTTGGAAGGTTCAGTCCGTTTAACGAAGGTTAAGTTCGTTTAAAGTTGATTCCAGGTCGCGTGGAGTGAGTTTTGTACCTTTGTTCATACGAAGTGAACTATCAGATCGTTTGAAAGGTTGTTTGAAGAGTGTCAGTTCATATGAAGTGAACTAAGGTTGTCAGGTCGTTTGAAAAGTATCAGTCAAAACAAACAGTTTGCATGAGATGTATTAAAGTTGGGCGGCCAAATGAAATTTTGTTTAGTCTAAGTGTGTGTCAGCCCATGTGATATTAATAATTGAGGTCCAATAAAAACTAAATTTGTCAGTTCATTAATATATCATCGGTCAAATAACAAAATATTATACTCAATAGTGGCAGCCTAAAATTGATAAGATTCAACTCTGTGATCACGTGATTTGTCAGTCATTTAAAAGGCAAATTATATCAAGTTGTTTGTTTGTTTCATTGTTCGTTAAAAGGTGTTGTTGAATCAGTACATCATGTGAATATATAACCTGTTACATGTGAAGATTTGACATCTTGTGATCAGCCCAAGGAGGGCATGTGAAATTGAATTGTGATTTTGAAATTGACGGCCATTTTTAATAAAGAATCAATTTGATTTGTTCTAGATATCCCGACCCTAATCATTTCATTTGTTATTGTGATTCATTGTCAAACATCGGATACTTGTCCAAGCAAATCCTACAACCGATCCGTGGTTACTTAGTTTTTGTCACTAAATCAGATATTCATCTGATTCAGTAATTTGATAAAGTGATTGAACTGAGTTTAGATTATTTTGATAAAAAACATGGATATGTTTGATAATTTTACAGCTCTTAAGGGAGAATCAACTAAAGAATTGATCGAGAGGTTTGTCAAGTTATATCTAGAGATGAAGCGTTGGAACATTAGAAAAGAAAATGAAGAATGGTTTGACAAGTTGGCAAATGCTTTACCAAAAGATGAGTGGGGAACGTATTTGTTAACTTGGAAGAAGAACTTTGAACATATTGATTTCAATTTGAGCTTGTTCATTGAGAAGATTGAAGCTCAAGAACTTGAATTCCAAAAGATTAGAAAAATGAAGTCTAATTCAGGAAAGGAGTTTGATTCTGAGTCCGGAGAGATTGATAAAACTGGAAGTAAAAGTGACAAACAAGAAAAGGTTTCAGAAAAAGCTCAAATTTTTGATAAATCACCAGAGGAAGAAAGCGATGATGATAGTGAAGAAATTCGAAAACTTGAATCTTATAAACGAGAACTTACACCTGAAAGTTATAATTTTTATTTTGCAGGAAAAATGGAAACGATCAAAGAAAGACAAGCTGCAAGAGAGAAGAAAGCCGAACCTGAAAAGATGTTCGAGAAGTGCTTAAACTGTGAAAAATCTGAATCAGACAATGCCAAACTCTTGAAGAATATAGAGAGTTTGTCATTGGAAATCAAGAATTTGAATGATGAGATGAAATCTGATGATAAACAGATTCTTGAAATGCAAGAAAATTTTGAGAATTTGAAATCTGAAAATGTCAAACTGTTGAGTGGTTTGAACAGTTTGACATTAGAAAACAAAATTTTGAAAGAAAAGGAAAAAGATTTTGAAAATGAAAAATTGAAAATTGAAAAAGATTTTCAAAGTCAAATGAAGATTTTAGAAGATGAAAAATCTGTTATTTTTAAAAATAATCTAAAAAACAGATTGAAATAAACTCTCATCTTCAGAAAATCATTCGGCTTGAAAATGAAGCTGAAAAAGCTCGGATGAAAATTAAAGAGCTTGAAGAAAAATTGAAAGGTTTTGAGACTTCGTCATCAACACCAGATTATTCTTGTCCAAAACCAATCAATTCTGTTCCAATAAGTGACAATATCACAAATTTTGACAAAGTCAAAATGGAAGATTGCGATGACAAAGCTGATGATGAAAAAGAAAAGAAAAATATTTTTAGAATTACAAGAAAAATTTCAAAATACTGTTTTGCAATCTACTGAAATAGGTGAATGCTCAAAGCAAAAACCTGTTAAAAAGAAAGTAGAACAGAAACAAAAAGTTAAAAAATCAGAAAATTTTCAAAACAACAATAAAAGATCATCAGTTCAATCATCCAATCAAGATAAAAAACCACAAAAATTGAAAAACCAAAACTCACAAAAAGTTGGTGATATGTGGTGCAGGTTTGACCACAGTGCTCAAGCGTCAAATCAAGATTATAGGAGAAATCATGAGTACTACAAATCAAATCAGTGTTATGATTTGAGTGTTTGGATTGATGGTGAAGATTGGTACGATAACAGGGTGTGTTACAACTGTGGTTTTAGAGGACACATTGCTGTTAACTGCCAAAGTTGGAGGTTTGAGACGAGAAGATGCTTTGAATGCCAAATCAAAGGACATATTGCAAGAGATTGCCCAATGAGATCAATGGAAAGATCGAGAGCTGAATCTCAGAAAAAGATGAAGAAATCAGTCAAGGTCGAAGAAAAGCCCAATGAACAGAAGGTGAAGGAACAGAAAGTGAAGCTTTCACAAGGGCAGAAAGACCGACTGAGAAAGAAAAGAAAGAAAGCTCGAGAGTATCTTGAAAGGATTTTGTCCTCGGGTACAACTGTTGGTTCAAATAAAAGTTCTGATGAATCGCTTCACTCAACAAACAAGTCAAGTAAAAAGAATTCATCAGATGCAAATCTGAGGACAAAAGAGAGAAAAAAGAAAGTAACATTTTCAGATGATAAATCTGGCGATGAATTTGTTTCTTCGGAAACAAAGGAGCCACGTGTTGGCAATAAATCTGACTTGTCAAAGTCAGAAGAGCCACCAGTTGAGCAAAAAGGAGAAAATTCAGTTCCGCCAATGGATGATATCAACTTTCCACCATTGCGAGCTGAAAATTATAAACAAAAAGTTGACGAAGTTGAAATTTCAAATCAATCTTTTTCTGAAAAGAAAGATTTTGATGTTGAAAAAGCCTTTAACCCCAATGTTCTAAACATTTTTGGAAAAATGGTTGACGGAAAAGTCAAAGGGGTAAAGGAATTTTATGAATCAAAGAGGAATACCGATACACCGAGTAAAAATAACTCGGATGCACCCAAGACTGGTCAGGCTTGGGTGTCACCATTCTGTAACTAAAAAACCTGACTTGCCGGAGCTCCCAGGTTGGTAAGTGTGGAGCATGAATCGGCATCTTTCTTGAGAAATGTTTAATCAAGGACATTAAGTTGTACTTGATTTAACTTTCGTACAATTGGATGAAAGAACAAGGTGATGAATGAACCCCGTGTGTGTGAATTCAACAAAACTAATTTTTCCGGAAAAACCATTTTGATTAAAACAAACTTAAATGTTTTGAAATCATAATGGGAAAATAGTTTGTTGTTAGGGGGAGTTCTGATTGTTTACGCCAAGTGGATGGCGAATTGAAGCGATTCGATATCATGTTGTCACTTTATCTGTATTGTTTGTTTTCAAATTTCCCAGAAAATCAAAATTGTAACATATTTTGATTTTAGGGGGAGAAAAATTTTTAAAAAATTAGAAAATTTGAAAATGCCAAAAACATGATAAAATCAAAAATGAGTTTTGTGTCAAAGAAGAGGAAATGATAGTACATCAGTGGACGATCACAGCATGCTAAAGAATTGGTAAGATAAAAAGTGATAAACGGTCTCACTAATGATGTGTCGATAGGTTTTTGCACATTTAGTAGATTTATTCAGGATATAAACCTAAAATTTCAAACTAGTGAAATTCGTGGGGAACACTACTTGGATATATGGGTAACCCCTGAAATCTCGTTTGAAAGGTCTCGTATTCTGATATACTAGGTTTTTATACTCAATGATGTCTGGGGTATTATTCCGGGACTTCTGCTGAATGGAAGTTCTGACCTAGTCCTTGGATAATACTTTCCACAAATGCTTGAAACATAGCATAAACCCTCAGCATGCTGATGAAACAATAAAATTGATAGTCGCTGTTGTTGTAGCTAAAAGATCTTCTAAAGGGGACATACCGTAAAGTCGAAGCTGATATCTCTCTGCGTATACGGAAGTATCGACCTGAGATCCCTCGGCCCTCGCATTCCCTAATTTATGTACAGATATCATTGTAGTTTACTCACCTGTAAGACTGAATATTGGGATTCTGGATACGGGAGTATATTCAAGAGGTGGGACACATGAATGAGCTAAGTTCATAAGACATCTAAATCATATCCTGAGTAAATTGAAATTTGTGTGAAGATTTAAGATGGATCAGTATATCGACAATCAATGTGAATCGTTTAGAACTTAATATGTTTAAAGCTTAACGGTGCTAGTGATTTGTCTCAAAAACTGATATGATCCTCTTACACAAACTCACAAAAATATTGTTTGTAAATATTTCTTTACTATATTTCATTCTATTAAAAAGTTCAAAAAGATTTTAGTGTGTTTTAGCATAAAGTTTGAAAAATTCAAAAAGATTTTCGATAACTGATGTTTAAAAGCTGATATTCAAAATCTCAAAGGCTAAACAAGATGAACAATTGGTTTGGTTAAGATGATGAGAAGTTGGAAGATAATCCTCAAATGTTTAGATAATTCATTAATTTGAATCACAATATTATATGTTTGAGAATTTTGAGTGAATTCTTTTAGAGTCAAAATTATTTTGTCTTACGAGAGGTTGAGATGTGTAGGTTTCTGAATCTGTTGCTACGGAAAGCCAGGCGTCGATCCTAAAAGCACGAAAGCTTGACGAAAGGGGGAGCCTGAAGAGACTACCAAAAGGGGGAGCTGAAGCTGAAGACAGATCCACCGGGATTCTGTTCGAGCAAGAGGGAGTCTGTGTTTGTTGAAGACGTTAAATCTTAAAGAAGACTCAAGAGAGAGAGAAAGACAAGTCGCTACGAGTTTAACTACGGATTGACTGCGGCAATATCCAAGGGGGAGTTTGTTGATGCATTAATGTCTATCGCCTCCGTCAATTCAAACCGTAGCTGAAACTGTAGAAATCTAGGCTTCTATTGTAATATTTAGATAGTTTTAGTAAGGTGGCATTGTGGTAATTAATGAGAAATCTCATTAATTCCAAGGGCTATATATAGGAGCTTTAGTTGTAAAGTGAAGGACTTTTGCTCAATTTGGTGATTTAGGAGATTCAAGTCTAGAGAGAGAAAGTCTAGAGAGAGAAAGTACTCTCTACGTGATTCTTGTATCGTACACGTCATATATTTCAATAGATTCACGGTTCTAGTACGTTATTGTGTGTTCGGTCACGCACGTTCACGGATTCCGCACGTCGAACGTTCGTTACGCAATCGAACGGTGTCAAAACCGGTCCTACACTTGGCGCAAGCTCCCTTTGCCCTACTTCCCCCCAACATACGGGAGTTCTACATTTTCTCCCGTATAGTAATTCGTAAGGTGCCATTTGAATACCACTATGGTAGCTATTATTATAATAGAATTCCACTAGTGGTAAATGGTCATCCCAACTTCCCCCAAAGTCTAAGGCACACGCTCTCAACATATCGACAAGTGTTTGAATGGTTCTTTCTGACTGGCCGTCAGTCTGAGGATGGTAGGCAGTGCTTATGTGTAACTTCGTGTCCACACTCTCATGAAACTTTTGCCAGTAGCGAGAAGTAAATCTAGTGTCCCGGTCCGAGACGATTGACACGGGCACCCCGTGTCGAGATATGATCTCGTTCATATAAATTTCTGCCATTCTCTCAGAAGAGTAAGCTTCTTTGATGGGTAGAAAATGAGCGCTTTTCATAAGTCGGTCCACAATTACCCATATTGTATCATGCCCCTTTTTCGTTCTAGGAAGCTTGGTTACCAAATCCATCGTTAGTTCCTCCCATTTCCATACCGGTATTTCCAAATGTTGTAATTCTCCGTATGGCTTTTGATGTTCTGCTTTCACTTGGGAGCATGTTAAGCATTTCGCGACATACTAAACAATATCGCGTTTCATGCCCGGCCACCAATAATTGGCCTTCAAGTCCCGATACATCTTTGTAGCCTCTGGGTGGACCGAATATCGAGACTTATGAGCTTCTTCAAGTAATGCAGTCTTGTTTTCACAGAAACGAGGTATCCAAATTCGGCCGAATCTCATCTTGAGTCCGGTCGAATTTTCTTCTAGCTTATCGACCACACCTTTTAATCTTTCATTCTTTAAATCCTCCGCTCCCAACGACTTCATCTGGGAATCTCGTATCATATCAAGCAAACGTGGTGTAACTATCATCTTCATGGATCTCACTCAAATCGAAGGTGGAGACTCTTTTCGGCTTAGTGCATCTGCCACCACGTTCGCCTTTCCCGGGTGGTAAAGGATATCGCAATCGTAATCTTTAATCAGCTCTAACCATCTTCGTTGCCTCATATTCAAGTCTTTCTGTTCAAAGAAATATTTGAGGCTTTTATGATCCGAGTAAATTGTACATCTCGTACCATATAAGTAGTGCCTCCAAATCTTTAGGGCGAACACTACCGCTGCCAATTCCAAATCGTGTGTTGGGTAGTTTACCTCATGGGGCTTTAGTTGTCGTGAAGCATACATGATAACCCTTCCCCTTTGCATCAATACACAACCTAAACCTTGCTGTGAAGCGTCTGAATAAACAACCAGATCTTCAGTCCCGTCTAATAATGTCAAGACCGGAGGACTTGACAGTTTCTCCTTTAATATTCGAAAGGCTTCCTCCTGTTCTTTACCCCACACAAATTTTTCTTTCTTTCTCGTTAGTTTTGTTAAGGGTAAGGCTATCTTCGAGAAATCATGTATGAACCTTCTGTAGTACCCCGCGAGGCCTAGAAAACTTCTTATTTCAGTTGGATTTTTCGGGGAAACCATTTCATTACGGCATCAATCTTTGACGGATCTACCAAAACACCTTCCGAGTTGATCACATGACCCAGAAACTGCACCTCTCTGAGCCAGAAGGCACACTTCGAGAATTTCGCGTAAAGCTTTTCTTTACGGAGGATTTCAAGTACTTCACGCAAATGCCTCGAATGTTCAGCCTTACTTCGCGAATATACTAGGATATCATCTATGAATACGATCACGGACTTATCTAAAATAGGTCGGCATACCAGGTTCATAAGATCCATAAACGCTGTTGGAGCGTTTGTCAACCCAAAGGACATAACTAAGAGCTCGTAATGTCCGTATCGGGTTCTAAATGCAGTCTTTGCAATGTCTTCTCCTCGTACTCTGACTTGATGATACCCCGAATGCAGGTCAATCTTGGAGAACCAACTCGCCCCTTGCAATTGATCAAAAAGATCGTCAATTCTAGGTAAAGGGTAGCGGTTCTTCATGGTCAACTTATTTAATTCTCTGTAATCGATGCACATGCGCATCGACCCATCTTTCTTCTTAACAAATAAGACAGGCGCTCCCCATGGTGACACACTCGGGCGTATAAAGCCCTTATCTAGCAAATCTTGTAATTGTGTCATTAGCTCCCGCATCTCGGTGGGAGACAGTCTATAGGGAGCGTTCGCAACCGGTTTCGCACCCGGATTCAATTCAATGCGAAACTATATTTCCCGTTCGGGAGGGAGTCCCGGCAATTCCTCCGGAAATACATCCGGAAATTCGTTCACGACCTCAACATCTTCAAGCTTCGGGGGGGGGGGGGGTTTGTCGAGCGTCTACTACATAAGCTAGGTATGCTCTACTCCCATTAAGTACGTATTTAACAGCTTGAACAAGGGTGCACAATTTGGTTTCCACTTTTCTCTCCCCTTGAATACTCAAATGACTTCCACTTGGAGCTTGAACAAACATTATCTTATTTTTACAATTAATTTCTACACGGTGTCGTGCCAACCAATCCATTCCCACTATCATTTTAAATTCCCCCAAAACCATAGGTATGAGGTCGATATCGAATTCTTCATCTTCTATAGTGAATTTGCAATTTCTACAAATCTCGTGTAACATATAGGTCTTACTATCGGCTATTTCTACTTCTAAAGGCATCGGAATTCGTTCAATCTTAAATGAAGGATGTTGTATGATTTCATTTGAAATAAACGATATAGTGGCTCCGGTATCAAACAAAACATGAACCGGCATAGAATTTAATAAGAAGATACCTGAAACGACATTCGGATGAACCTTAGCCTCCTCGGATGTGATTTGGAACATCCTTCCTTTAGCCCTAGAACCCTCTTGCTTCTTGTCTTCCTTTTTAGACTCTTGCTGAAGTTTTGGGCATTCTGATTTAATGTGCCCCCTTTCAAAACAATTGAAACAAGTCTTCGGGCTATTTGGACATTGATAAGACGAATGTCACTCCTTACCACATTTGTAGCACCCCTTCTTGCCTAACAGACACTCTCCAGTATGAAGTTTTCCACAAGTCTTGCAAGGAGTAATACCACCCTTCGACTTATCTTTCCTTCCTTGCTCTTGATATTTCCCCTTTTTAGATGGACTTGAACTTGCACCTTTTTCACTTAATCTCTTTTCACCACGTTCTTCTTGCCTCTTAATTTCAATTTCTCTATCCCATGCCAGATTGATAAGCTCATCAAGGGTTTCACATTTCGAGGGAGTGATGAACTCCCTAAATTCTGCCTTTAATACCCCGTAAAAGCGATTGATCTTCATCCTTTCAGTCTTCACAAAATCCCCACAGAACTTCATCTTGTCCATGAAAGTAATTGATATTTCATTTATTGACTCGTTTTTCTGTCGGAGGCGCAAGAAATCCTCCTGAATCTTATCAATAGCCGACTGAGGGCAATGGTATCTCATAAAGGGCTCCTTAAATTCTTGCCAAGTCATTATTTGGAGTCTATCCTCCCCTATTTCCTTGCTATGCGCATCCCACCAGTCTTTCGCCTGGAGAGTAAGTTGGCCAGTAGCAAACATCACCTGATCTTCCTTATCGCACCGACTTCGTATAAATACCGCTTCTATATTTGAAATCCATCTTTGGCATGTAATCGGGTCGATTTTACCATCATACGTCGCGGGATTGCACGCCATGAAGTCTTTATACGTGCACCGTCGTTCTTTGCTTTTGCTTTTAGATCCCTCAATCAGTTCCTTCAACTCTTCGATTTTGCTAGTCATCATGGCATCCACGACTCCCAACACCCCGACTTTCTACTTCTTGAGCTAATCGTGGAAGATTAGCTTGCATCACCCCTTCCGCCACCTCCATGACCTTACTATTAAATGCTTCTTGACGAGCCGTGTCATCATCCTCATTAACATTTCTTGCATCAGCCATCTACACATTGTCATGTTTACGTTTAATACAAATCATAAGCTTTCAATACAACATGGTTCATTAGTCCGCATTTACTTCGTTCACATTTTTGGATTTTAAGCTTTACTCCCCTTTTTAAACTTTCGTCATTCGTTCGTGTTATTCGACACGTTACCTTAGAAATTTTTTATAATTTCTGTCTATCTTATCCACTAATCGTAGTCACATATATCTTACTAGGCCTTATATAGACCCTACACGAACATTCATTAGGCTTTTAAACAATTTGGGAAACTCAAGATACGAAAACAAAACAAAACAAAAATCTTTCAGCGGATTTGGTTTCCGCTAGCCGTCGGCGAACGGCTTCACACCCCGTCGGCGACGGGCTTCACATACCGTACGAAATACTGACAATGCCAACAAATACGGATTTTCTACGAATATACAATATTTATGAAACTAATTTTGTGAATTTATTGGGCTTCCTTGCGACACAAAACGCAAACGTGAACGAAGAACGCGGAAACCGTGACGCACCGACAAACAACGACGAAACAGAAGCACCGGACTCAAATTTCGTCTCGATATTAATACATTTTGATGTATTTAGCTTCGTTTTTAATTTTTATTATCTGTCATTGAAAACGGATCGAAAAACGGATTAAAAACGACGAACGGAGCATTTTACGCGATTTTTACGCAACCGACGAACGAACACGCAAACATCGGCTACCGATCCTAATGTACGTGTTTTAGTATTAAAATTATGCTCTATGATACTTCCATGACGTTTGGGTGCGAAAACGGGCTTCAAAGACGAGATCGGGCCTTTCAAAAATGCTAGAAGCGGGCTTGTGTGTAAGACCCGTCTTTAAATCTAATGAAATAATGACCAAAAATGCTAGTAACATAAACTTTTAAATTTTTCTAAACTTTCTTGATCTAATAGGTAAAAACGCTAATATCGTTAATGCGTGACTTTAACAAAATTTGGGCATGACCCGTCCGTAAAACGGATATACCCCTGTTTTAACCATAATCAAGACAATACCATTCTACCATTCATTCGACAAGACACTACTAAAAACCAAGACATCAAGTGTTAAAATGTATGTCTACTAACAAGTTGTACAAAATAGGTATTTTGACCCAAAACATTAGTACAAGCTAGCGGAAGCGCTTAGTATGACATATCATGAACACGTGCTCGCTCCAATTCTCCAAGTCGCCTACATTGAGGATTTACCTACACTCAACAACAAAGCTTTAAAAAGTTAGTCATAATACTTGTTTCGCTTACAATACCATCATTTTAGTTCCATTCGTTTATGTACTTTCATTTCTCTTACGCATTCGATTACCCAATTAAATGGGTATGGCATATACTCTCATAATGAGATTCAAACATACCACTTACGACCCGGTAACATCGGGTTAATTGCTTTCAACACAATCTTTCGTTCTATCCGTATAACGGATTGAACTTCATACATTTGTAATTGCATTCATGACCACCCATTCTAAACGGATGGCACCTTATTCTTACTCGACTTGTTCAACTCGAACCGGTCGATTTGCATAACTGGTTATAACTTTCGTTAACATAACTAAATCCGCGAGGGATTTGCCATCTACTTACTAACCACCATAATCATTATAACAAGGGTTATGTTTCGCGGTTATTAACAAAATTTAAGTAAAGTTTTGTATGCAACGGAACATACCTCGATCTTGTGAGCCTTCCGATTTCTTAGTACTTGAACCTTCTTCCTTCACGCCTATATCAACACATTCATTCATTCGTTTAGTACCCCAAATTTTATTCCATTACTTTCCAAATTACACATAATTATTCTTTCAAGCATTTCATCAAACACTTGGCTGGTTTCGCATTTGTGGGACACTAAATACAAGCTTTTTAAAGTATAATTCCTACTAGTTCATTTCAAAGTTCATCAACAATCAATCAAATTCATAATATTCTCTTGTCCTACTTAATTTGCTTAAGATTCAAGTACTACAACATCATCACATGTCAAACCTACACATGATTCCTACCAATTTTCCACCTTTCAACATCTCTAATTATTCATACCAATGGGTTATGCAATTAGCTTTTCATATAATCAATTTTACACATAAACATACATGATTCCTGTTCTATAGAGAAATCCTAACTCCAATCTATACAATTTCTTGCAAAATTTCGAGATTGGGTCATAACCCACTTCCTACCATACATCAAAAACACCAAATTGAACTTACCACTTTTTAGAGGATGTTAGGTTAATCGAAAATCTGGTAACATGCAGTCGATAAACACTGAATTTCCTTGTCAATTGATAAGTTTTGCAAGAACAAGGGTAACCCTTGTTCCTCCTGCTTCTGTTCGACCAAAAACACGCCCAGGGTGTGTATTTTTTGGTTTGAACCCTTTTTACTTCTTTATAACTTATAATTTTTCCACATTACCCCCCTCAAGTTTGTTAAGTGCCTAATTTAAACACCTCCCATAATTTAGCCTTTTCTCATTATCTAACTAGTATTTTGTAACATTTACATTTACAAGGTTAGGCTTTTAATTAATTTAGGCCGTACGTATAAAGGTCATTTTTGGGGTGTTACATTGTGGGCCTTGGGCCCAAGCCCACAAAACCCTCACTATTTAAAGGATTTTAACCCCAATCCTCTCATTTTCACCATCTCTTTCTCTCACTAACCCTCAAGTTCTCTAAACTCTCACTCTCTCTAGAACAAACCGGCACAGGTCCGACGAGGGTATCCGGCGACGGCGGTGCGGCGGTGGAGCCGCCGTAGGCGGCGGAGGTCCGACGAAGTCCCTGTGTCTTTTTCTGACAAAATACCCCTACCCCCACTAAACTAAACCTTCTGAGTGCAATGGCGGTGCCCGTTTCCAACGATTCTTAGCCGTTTGAGCTCACGCGCAACTCCGACGAAGTTCCGGTCAAGATTCCGGCGAACACGTTTTAAACTTTTAACTCCGTGCATGCGTAGATAGGCTCACAAGGGGTGTTTCTGCACATTTTCAAGGAATTTTATATTCCGGCGACTTTCCGGTAAGTTGAACCCGACTCGTGTTACTATTTTCTTTTGATTTCTGAACGGAAAAAAGTGTCGATCTTGTTTTTTTTCTTGTTTTCCGGTGACGGCGGAGAGCCGCCAGCGACGGCCGACAAGACACAGCGATGGTGGTGGTTCCGTAACGGTGGTGCACCGTTTTCAGAAAACAAAAGGGCGGCGGTGGTGGCCGACGGCTACCGGAGCCGCGTCAGAAAACTTTACGGCGGTGGTGGTGGTGATTATTGCCAGCTGGTCTTGTTTTGACTTCTTTCGGTTCAGATTTAAGGTATGCTCGGTTCAGATTCAATATTATTTTGGTTTGGATTTCATCTCGGTTCGGGTTTCAGATTCAGTCGGCTCGGGTCAACGGTCAAGACAGTCAACGGGTCAGCAATCAACATATTATGTTCGGGTTCAGATTCCAAACTTGGGTTTTCGCTTCGAGTTCGGCTCGGGTCAGTTTCGGAGCATGCATTTTAGTTTTAATTCGGGTTTCGGTTCACTTCACATTTATTTCGGTTCAACAGGTTCGGAATTGAGTCAAAACGGGTCAGAAAGTCAACAGCGGTCAAACAGGTCAACGGTCGGGTCAACTGGTCAAACGCGAGACGCGGTGAAGATTAAACGACGCGAAATTCTTTCCAATCTATTTCATAGTTATAATACGCGAACCGAGCTCGAACCACCTTTTATATAGTATTTTGTTTCGTTTTATTATGCGAACTTGACGAAAAATGATATATATTATTATTGCGTAATTGTTGCGTTTTGAAAATGACGACACTTTGGTTGTCGGGGTTATTCCCAAAACAAAGGAAACTCTGTCCGTTTTTCGTTAAAAACCCGATATACGAAACGTATTTTATTCTAAAAATGAAACCTATCGAAGTTTAAGTTTTCTTATAAAACGAATATAAACTTACATTTTGCTTGACGGCGTTATAAGTTAACGAAACCCGATACACATTTAAAATAAACATAACTATTTATATTTATTTCGAACACCGATATTTCCGAACGCTTTTACAAATAAATATAATGTTATATTTATTTCGAGCGTCGTTAGCTAGTATACTTTTATAAAACAAAAGTAACGTCTATATTTTATTTCAAACTTCGACTTTAAACTCTTTTACGAACTAAATATAATTATTATATTTATTTCGAACGTCGGAATTCGGAATTAATATTTCAAACGTTTAGTATTCGGAAAAATCACATAATATAAATATAATTACTTATATTTATTTCAATCGTCTAAAATCCGAATATTCTTATAACATGAATGTAGTTGATTATATTTGTTTCAAACGTCAAGCTTTTGAATATATACATATGTATATTTATTTCATTACGCCTTCTATTCACGATGACTAACACGACTTCGTATATGTATATTTTATTATATACACGAATATATATATATATATATATCTTAATCACTTGAAAATTAAGTCGATCTCGAGACTTAGTTCTATCCCAACTATAAACGGGATCAAATAACCATAGATTGATTAATCTAAATCAAAATACTAACACCTTCGCAGAGTCATTTTATTTACGACTCGGTAGAGCTCGGACACGTAGTTTAGCTACGTTTAAATTAGAAACTTATAAGATATTCCGTGTTAGGAATATTGTAGAATGCACGCTAGCGAGTCTCATCTTGGAAACGACATCACGAAGTCGTAATTAGCTAGCTTTGCACATGGAAATTCAGGTGAGTTCATAACCCCACCTTTTTACGGTTTTACATTTTTGTAAATGTTTTTGGGGTGGAAAGACATGCACGTTTTGCAGAAACATACAAAGTTTTCGATGAACAAAGATTGCATATTTTAGACAAAGCACGTTTTGCAAGAACATACGAGGTTTTTGAATGAACGAAAGCTTATATTTCTAAATCATGTTACGAACGGATTTCAAGGAACTCAAATGGTTTACGAATGAATCATACTAAATATACCGGTTTTACAAAACAAATGCGTATTATCGAAATGTGAATGATTTCATGACTAGGGATGGGATCGTCTGGTGATAATATTGGGACTGGGTTTGTCTGAGAGACTGGGGAGTTAGTCTGAGAGACTAGCTAGGTAATTCAGTCTGCGAGACTAGGGAGTTAGTCTGAGAGACTAGTTGGGCAATTCAGTCTGAGAGACTTGGGTAAAATACATGTTACAAAATGATTACTTATAATACAATTGGTATGGTTAGCCTAGGAAAGAACCATAGATCATGTGATTGGGTAGGCGTATACTTGAGGCCATCAATCCTCTTGTAGTACCGAGGGGCATGAGTGATAGATCTAATTAGGTGTAGCGAGCCCACACCCATGAGGACCAGGGAGGCCCATAGGGTGACTATGTCTTCCAGCCGGAAGCCCGGTACAACTTTGCTAGGTTTGAGTCTTCCTACACCGTCACACATATCAGTGGCCTTGCAAACCATTGATGATCTTTTCCTTGTTTGCTATCATAGCGGGGTTTTACAAATTACATACCATGTTTTATACAAATTCAAAGCATAGGATTATGCGGGCATGGAGTCAAAGTCAGGGTGGGCATTGACGGTTATACAAACTTTACAAATACAAGAGCTTACAAATACATGGTTTTACTAACATAATGCGTTACAAATACAAGTTTCCATATAACTTGACAAGAAAATGATTTTTAAATTCCTTTTCTCAATAATATTTCACAAACCGGTTATTCAAAAGATTTATTTTAAATCTTTTCCAAAACAAACTATGAACTCGCTCAACTTTATGCTGACTTTTTCGCATGTTCTTTCTCAGGTTACCTTTCAGAAACTATGGCACGGTTGGAATAGGGGAACCATGTGGAGTCGAGTACTTAGTGGGCGTTCATTTTCTAGAAGTCTTAGCTGTGACACCTGTGTCACTGCGACCATCAAAAAAATTCCAAACCAATGAAATATTGTATTTCATACTTGAGATTTGTAAAAATATGTGTATCGTTTGCACATATCAACTCTTGTTCGATTTCAAGCTTTAAATCGCTTTCTGGAAGATTATACGCGCTCTAATGCGAAGATATAACCAGTTTAATGCAACGAACACTCCGGAATAGTGAAATAGGCTTAACATACCTTAGAATACCTCTACATAACTTAGAAATAAGTTTTGGATGGTTTGGTATGCCGAAATCAAGTTAATTCACTTACAGGGACTAAATTTGACAAACTGTGAAAGTATGCCAATTTGAACTGTAACAGACATTCCGGAACATGGCCATAAGTTAAACACACCCTAAATATCCTTTACATAGCTTAGAAATAGGCTTTGAGGGGTTCGGTGTGCTTAAATAAACTTTTTGGTCATTCAGGGACTAAAAGCGTCAAAAAGTGCACAAGTTTGCACTTTCGCGCATAACTTACGTTCAGAATACATCCGGACATCCAAAAATTTATGTAAGCACTAAAATATTTTATTTTAGTGTTTGGCATAAGAAAAATCCATTCGTCACGCCATTCGGATCGATTTCCGCGCTTATGCGAATTCCGTCGTAAATAAGCGAACATCGCAACCGTACGGCTAAACGAACCGACATCCGAGATATTTTTGAGCACATTTTAAGTTCCCTATACTTTAAGTTCATTTTAGAGCTTTGAAATGGGGTTAACGGGCCTTAAACGTGTCAGAAATAGCTCAAATGCATAACAGGGACCAAAACTGACAATTCTGTAAAGTTGTTAGCTTACGGACCTCAACATTGTGAGTGTTACGGTCCGTAAGCTGTCTCCAGACAGCAGAATTTCAGAAACATTGGATCTGGTCCATTCCTCTTGTTGCACATGGTTTTGGGGAAATCTATGGGCTCAAATGGTTTTAGAAAACCAGGGTTTGTAGGTGTATGGCCAAGATCAAATCACGGTTTCCAAGAAACGATCTTAACGGCTCTACGAATCCTATAAATACCCCTTGCCTTCATTTGCAAAACCCACAAGAATTTTGATTTGAGAAGCTCTAAGTTGAAACCATTGTTTCATACATGAGCTACTTGGATCGAGATTAGCATTCGGGGACCCTTCGTAAGTGTTCCTTCGTTCTTTTATTGCTTTTCGAGTCCGAAAGTCAAACTTTGTTTGACTTTCTGCATTGACCAGTCTATGGTCAATGCGAAGTTCGTTTGAACTTCACAACGTGATTGTAATCACGATGGTTATAGTCCCTTGTGACTATGTCTACTGATTACCACGTTGTCTAGGGTCGTAAGGGTAAGCGATCTAATAAATCGCTTATACCTTCGAACCCGACCCATTTGGTCGATCATTAGGATCCGACCAAACACATTAGGTGACCATAGTAGGTAGGGAATAACCTTCCGAGGTTATACCTTATGGTCACGACGTTTAAGTAGTTGTATGATAGGTAGTTTATATGCCTTAGGTAAATTACCAAAATACCCCTTTGATGCCAAAATTCATTATAAACATATGTGACATAACTTTTGACATCTAAACTGATTTGGCGACAATATTAAACATGTTAAGGCATATTCTACTTGTCATAGGACTAGTTAGGCGGTCCGAACGCGTTTCACGCGAACGACGCGTTAAATTAGCATAAGCTACCTAAACGGGTCGTAACGGGTCGTAAGCACTTAGGTTAGGTTTCATTTAGTATTTAGGCTTTGTTAAACCATATGATACGAGTCTCCATACTCGTTTGGTTTACGAACCCTCATTCTATCTAAATCTTCTGATTTAGGTCCGGTTTATTAACATAGTTACCTATATTAGGTGTCGTTTGATATCCGTGATCGCTAGCATTGTTTGGTTGTTACTCAAGGACTACTAAGCAATCTCATGTGAGTACATAGACCCCTCTTTTACTGTTTTCCAAACGTTTTGGGGTGGAACACATGTGCCTACTTGTTACTTTCATGCTTTCACATCATATACTTGCTATGTTCATTAGTACATTTATAGTACATGTTTTACATTACATTTCATGCTTTGTATGCCCATTGTGTGCATACTTAGTACAGTTGTTTCACGTCACATGCTATGTATGTCTATTGTTGCATACTTAGTACAGTTGTTTCACGTCACATGCTATGTATGTCTATTGTTGCATACTTAGTACAGTTCACATGCTATGTATGTCCATTTGTTGCATTGTTCATCATACTTAGTACATTTGTTATTCGTCACATGCTTACATTTTGGATACACATTACATGATTTACATTAGACATGAACATTTTACTTTGGTAGTTTGGTTTGAGTAAGTGATTAAATAACAAGGCGTGTGTAATATGATACAAGCATGGTGGATACGCCGCTGGTACTTCCTATATATAAGTGTTTGTATGGTATTACATGTCGTAGCGTTATTTGAATCATTTCAGTTTGAGACATATAACATTTTATATAAATAACATACTTTTCACAAGACATTGATTTACAAACAACTTATCTTATACAAACTCATCTTACATGGTTATTCATTTAACCATACATTATTCTCTTATTTATACATATCATCTGATCTTATCGTTTTTCAAATGATTTACAAGACAAAGCAAATTACAAGGTTCATGACTAAACATTTTCTCAAACATAAGTCATGAATCCTATTTTCACAAAACCTATGTATCTCACAAAACCTATGTATCTCACAGGCATTTTTATGCTGACGTACCTATTTTCACATGTGTTTTCAGGAGATGATGCATAGGACTTATCAAGACATACTTAGGCGGACCTGTGCCTTAGTGACTTAAAACGAGACAAGAACTAGTTAATTTATGTTATGTACTCTTTGTTTCTTGTTTAAAACAATGTAAACTCTCTTGTTTGATTAATAAAACGAAACTTTAATTGCTATGGATTTGAAACGATTAATTCTGTTACAACACTCCCCGACGTTTCCGTCAAGTTACGTTGTCTCATGTGGTCGGGATGTGACAGAAAAGTTGGTATCAGAGCCAATGGTTATAGGGAATTAGGTTATTAGTAATACTTTGGCCTAGTCTATAACCTTCTTAGGACCCTAATGCGAGTTTACTTGCGTTTAGTCATAAAACAATACCGTCACCTATCCTTAGGCGACAATCACAACAAGAACATAAATTTCAAAGCTGCTTTGAAAACTAATCATCTGTTCTAGGATGATTGATTACTAGGTTTTGAACCCTCTATTGTAAGGTTTTGAACCCCTTTGAGTTTTCAAAACTCTCGTCAAAGTTTTGGGTCCTAAATAGTGTGAACACGTGCAAACTGGAAGAGTGGATGCCTATACCCTGGGTTTTCTGTCTAAGGCTAGAGTGTTCGTACAAATCCACATAATCGGACCAGTCACTCTTACCTGGGAACTCTTGGTGTCACACCCCGACCACGTGTAACATACAAAACGTGGCGGAAACATCGGGGAGTGTTGTAATAGAATTAATTGTTTCATAACCATGGCATACAAAGTTGTATTTTATTTATTAAACAAGAGTTTCATTGTCTTAAACAGGAAATACAGAGTTTATAACATAATTAAACAAAGTCTATCATCGTTTTTAGTCTCTAAGGCACAGGTCCGCCCTAGTGTCAAGATCGTCATCCTATGGAAAAGCACCTGAAAACACATGTGAAAATAGGTACGTCAGCATAAAAATGCCTGTGAGATACATAGGTTTATGAAAATAAGGTTCATGACTTATGTTTGAGAAAATGTTTAGTCATGAACCCTGTACTTTGCTTTGCTTTGTCTTGTAAATCATTTGAAAAACGATAAGATCAGATGATATATATAAATAATGTAAGGTTAAATGAATAACCATTTAAAATGAGTTGTATAAAATAAACTGTTTTGTAAAACAATGTCTTGAGAAAAGTATGTTATTTGTATAAAATGTAATATGTCTATACTGAAATGATTTAAATAACGTTACGCTATGTAATATTATACAAACACTTATATATAGGAAGTACCAGCGGCGTATCCACCATGTTTGTATCATATTACACACGCATCGTTACTCAGATCACTTACCCAAACAACCACCAATGTAACTTGTTCATGTATAAATCAATTGTCAAGTGTTATTGTGTAAACAATATCAAAATGTCTATGTCCAATGTAATCCACCAAATGTGTATATCAATGTCAAAATGTTTATGTTCAACGTAAATCATGTGATGTGTAACCAAAATGTCATGTATGGTAAGTGAAATGTATCAACTAAACCATATGTAAAATGCACAAAAACAAGGTATTGAAGTAAAGCATAGTTTAAATCAAAGTTATGTTTTGTGTAACAAATGCATGCTATACTGATACAAACATCTATTCGGTATTGTTATAATGCATACATCCAAGCCTTGAGACTGTGGCGATAAACCCTTAAACAAATTAAAGGTTCATCTGAGTTATGTATATCGAATTCAGTCATTCCTTTCATCCCCATACCCAGGATGTCCGGAACGGGAGTTGTCAATTCCTATGGTACCACTACCTACTAACGAATGGCATGATCAATGTTAATGAATGTATTGTTCCATGTTAAACAAACCAAATGTCATACCCAAAATGTAAGCATGTGAAAACGATGCACTAAGTATGAAATCAAATGAACATACGTAGCGTGAAATGTAATGAAAAACGATGTACTAAGTAATGCACACAATGGGCACACCTAGCATGAAATGTAATGTAAAACGATGTACTAAGTAATGCACACAATGGGCACACCTAGCATGAAATGTAATGTAAAACAATGTACTAAGTAATGCACACAATGGGCACACTTAGCATAAGATGTAATGAAATCATGTACTATAATGTACTAACGAACATAGCATGTATATGATGTGAAAACAGGAAAGCATGAAAGTAACAAGTAGGCACATGTGTTCCACCCCAAAACAGTTTGGAAAACAGTAAAAGAGGGGTCTATGTACTCACTTGAGATTGTTCAGTAGTCCTAAGATAACCACCAAGCAATGCTAGAGATCACGGAATCAAACGGCACCTAATATAGGTAACTATGTTAATAAACCGGACCTAAATCGGAAGATCGGGTAGCATGAGGGTTTGTAAACCAAACGAGTATTGAGACTCGTGTAGTATGGTTCAACAAAGCCTACATACTAATTGAAACCTAACATAATTGTTTACGACCCATTACGACCCGTTTAGGTAGCTTATGCTACTTTAACGCGTCATTCGCGTGAAACGCGTTCGGACCGCCTAACTAGCCCTATGACAAGTGTTATATGCCTAAACATGTTACATAATCAGTTATGTGACAAAGGTTTAGGTTACATATGCTTAATTACCAATTATACATGAAAAGGGTATTCTAGTAATTTACCTAAGGCATATAAACTACCTATCATACAAGTACTTAAACGATGTGACCATAGGGTATAACCTCGGAAGGTTATTCCCTACCTACTATGGTCACCTAATGTGTTTGGTCGGATCCTAATGATCGACCAAATGGGTCGGGTTCGAGGTATAAGCGATTTATTAGA
The DNA here is from genome assembly GCA_030545235.1 of Helianthus tuberosus. Taxonomy (NCBI): domain Eukaryota; kingdom Viridiplantae; phylum Streptophyta; class Magnoliopsida; order Asterales; family Asteraceae; genus Helianthus; species Helianthus tuberosus. Next base: position 8,258,875 of record JARYGA010059771.1, on the reverse strand, counting down.
TCGCTTACCCTACGACCCTAGACAACGTGGTAATCAGTAGGCATAGTCCCAAGGGACTATAACCAACGTGATTACACTCACGTTGCGAAGTTCAAACGAACTTCGCATTGACCATAAGCTGGTCAACGCTGAAAGTCAAACAAAGTTTGACTTTCTGACTCGAAAAGCAATAAAATAAGGAAAAGAACGAAAGAATACTTACGAAGGGTCCCCGAATGCTAATTTCGATCCGAGAATCTCAGGTATGAAACAATGGTTTCAACTTAGAGTTTCTAAGATCAAAATTCTAGTGGTTTAAGCAATGGGGGGTGGGGGTATTTATAGTTTTCGGTCCACCGTTGAGATCGTTTCATGGAATCCGTGCTTTAATTGTAACCGTACAAGTGTTGGAACCTTATGGTGACTAAAAGATGATCCTTATCAGCTGACTAGACACTTGGGAATGTGTGGAGGAGGATTAAACAGCTGCAATCTGTGGTTAAATGCAGTTAATCTGGTCCAGAAGGGGGCTCGCGTGACGCTAAGGCCCCTCGCGTCACGCCTAGCCCCTGTTTTGGCAGAAATTGCAGAAATGGTCCCTGCACATTGTTTCGTTGCGTAACGGCACTTCTAACACCCGTAAATCCCAATTTCATGCTCCAAAATGATGTTAAGATATAGGGAACATGAAATATGCTTGAAAATATCTCGGATGTCGGTTCGTTTGGCCGTACGATTGCGTTGTTCGGTTAATTACGACGGAATGCGCATAAGCGCGAAAAACGATCCAAATGGCGTGACGAATGGATTTTTCTTATGGCGAACACTAAAGTATAATATAGTCATGCTTACATAAATTTTTGGATGTCCGGATGTATTCAGAACGTAAGTTATGCGCCAAAGTGCAAACTTGTGCACTTTTTGACACTTTTAGTCCCTGAATGACCCAAAAGTTTATTTTAGCATACCGAACCCCTCAAAGCCTATTTCTAAGCTATGTAAAGGATATTTAAGGTGTGTTTAACTTATGGTCATGTTCCGGAATGTTCGTTATAGTTCAAATTGACATACTTTCGCAGTTTGTCAAGTTTAGTCCCTGTAAGCGAATTAACTTGTTTTTGCCATACCAAAGCCTTCAAAACTTATTTCTAAGTTATTTAAAGGTTATTTAAGGTATGTTAAGCATATGTTGATGTTCCGGAGTATTTTTCGCGTTAAACTGAGTACGTTTACGCATCAGTTTGCGTATAATTCTCCAGAAAGCGATGTAGAGTTTGAAATTACATAAAAGTCAAAACACGAAAAATGTAAAACACAACCAAACAAACATTGGGATCAAATAACATTGTTTTATTAATAATAGAACTGTTCATAGTGATTACAAACACAGTTGTTACAGTCTCCCCTACTTGTGGAAATTTCGTCCCGAAATTTATTTAAAGGAAACTCGTGGGAAAAGATGCGGATATTTCGCCTTCATTTGATCTTCGCATTCCCAAGTAAACTCAGGTCCACGTTTAGCTTCCCAGCGAACTTTGACCAAAGGAATGCGCTTGCGTTTAAGCCACTTGACTTCACGTTCCATGATTTCCACTGGTTTCTCAACAAATTTAAGTGTTTTGCCAACACGAATTTCGTCAAGCGGTACGTGGAGGTTCTCATCAACTAAACACCTCTTGAGATTGGATACGTGAAAAGTTGGATGAACATTTCCAAGTTCAGGAGGTAACTCAAGTCTGTAGGCTACCTTTCCGATTCTTTCGACGATCTTGAATGGTCCAACGTATCTAGGTGCAAGTTTTCCTTTCTTTCCAAATCTGATCACACCTTTCCAAGGTGAGACCTTAAGTAATACTCGATCACCGACTTGAAATTCCAAGGGTTTGCGTTTTGGATCCGCGTAACTCTTCTGACGGCTCATAGCTGTCTGAAGGTTATCGCGAACTTTCTTGACCTTGTCAGTTGTCTCTAAAATGAGGGCAGGTCCAGTAAGTTGAGCCTCGCCGATCTCATTCCAGCAGACTGGTGAACGACATTTTCGACCATAGAGAGCCTCGAAAGGAGCCATTTTGATGCTGGTGTGATAACTTTTGTTGTAGGAGAATTCAATCAATTTAAGATGTGAATCCCAACTACCACCAAAATCGATCACACAAGCTCTAAGCATATCCTCCAGAGTTTGGATTGTTCTCTCAGATTGACCATCCGTTTGCGGATGATAAGCTGTGCTCATATTAAGTTGGGTCCCCATAGCAGATTGCATGGTTCTCCAAAAATGAGAAGTGAAACGAGCATCTCTGTCAGAAATGATGTTCAAAGGAACACCATGTCGAGCCACAATTTCATCTATATAGATTTGAGCAAGTCTGTCAGTAGGAAAATCCTCACGGATTGGCAAGAAATGCGCTGACTTAGTAAGACGATCAACGGCTACCCAGATGGCATCATGACCTTTCTTGGTGCGTGGAAGTTTGGTAACAAGATCCATAGTAATGTTTTCCCATTTCCAAACTGGGATCTCTGGTTGCTCCAATAAAACCGAAGGACGTTGATGTTCAGCCTTAACCTTCAGACAAGTAAGGCATTTTGATACGTATAAGGCAATGTCTTTCTTCATACCAGGCCACCAATAATGAATACGAAGATCCTTATACATCTTATCTGAGCCCGGATGAATAGAATAACGAGACTTATGGGCTTCATCCATAAGCAAGGTACGAAGATCATCTAGACTTGGGACCCACAAACGGTCCATGAAGTAATATGATCCATTATCCTTCAGTTCAAGAGCAGGTGTTATGTGATAGGGAAATTCCTTATCCATCAAACCTTGTGAAACACAAGATTGTTGAGCTTGAGAAATGCGTGCTTGGATATCAGATCGAGCTTGAATAACAGATTGAACACGTACACAATGGAGCTTAGTACGTTCCTTATGACTCAATGCATCAACTACGACATTCGCCTTCCCAGGATGGTAGCGAATTTCGCAGTCATAGTCGTTTAAAAGCTCAACCCAACGTCGGTGCCTCATGTTGAGTTCTTTCTGATTGAAGATATGCTGAAGACTTTTGTGGTCTGTGAAAACCACACATTTTGTACCGTACAAATAGTGTCTCCAGATCTTTAGAGCGAAAACAACTGCACCCAACTCAAGATCATGAGTGGTGTAGTTCTTCTCATGAATCTTCAACTGCCTCGATGCATAGGCTATGACTTTGTTCCTTTGCATCAGAACACAACCAAGACCCAATTTCGATGCATCACAATACACGACAAAATCATCATCACCCTCAGGCAATGATAGAACAGGCGCATCGCAAAGCTTCTGCTTCAAGTGTTGAAAAGCTTCCTCTTGTTTGAATCCCCAATCAAAGGGTTTGTTCTTCTGAGTTAGAGCAGTTAGAGGAAATGCAATCTTTGAGAAGTTTTCAATGAAGCGGCGGTAATAACCCGCTAGACCAAGAAAAGAACGAACTTCAGTAGGAGTAGAAGGTGTATCCCAATCCTTAATCGCACTGATCTTGGAGGGATCTACATGAATACCTCGTTCGTTTATAACATGCCCCAAAAATTGAACTTCTTTAAGCCAAAATTCGCAGTTGGAGAATTTGGCGAAAAGTTGCTCTTTCTTTAGGAGTTCCAGAGTAAGACGAAGATGCTGCTCGTGATCAGCTCGCGTCTTAGAGTAAATCAAGATGTCGTCAATAAAAACAATGACGAACTGATCCAAATAAGGTTTGCAGACCCTATTCATTAAGTCCATGAAAACAGCCGGAGCATTAGTCAAACCGAATGGCATGACTGTGAACTCGTAATGCCCATACCGAGTACGGAACGCTGTCTTCGGAATGTCTTCTTCATGCACTCGAAGTTGATGATATCCAGATCGCAGATCAATCTTCGAAAAATAAGAAGCGCCTTGTAACTGATCAAAGAGATCATCGATGCGAGGTAGGGGATATCGATTCTTGATGGTAAGCTTGTTAAGCTCACGATAATCGATACACATCCTAAAAGATCCATCCTTCTTCTTGACAAAAAGAACGGGAGCACCCCAAGGTGAAAAGCTAGGACGTATAAAACCTTTGTCAGAGAGCTCTTGAAGCTGTTTAGACAACTCTTGCATCTCAGATGGTGCAAGACGATATGGAGCTCTGGCAATGGGATTTGCACCAGGTATGAGATCAATGCGGAACTCCACTTGGCGTGCTGGAGGTAGACCAGGTAAATCTTCAGGGAATACTTCAGAATAATCCCGTACGACAGGAATATCTGAAATAGACTTACCCTTGCCTTTATCTTCTGTAACATGTGCTAAGAAAGCCACATAATTCTTCCGTAGATATTTCCGAGCTTTAAAACAAGACATGAGCTTGAGACCACCGGTGGGCTTCTCACCTTGAACCAGCAGGATCTCGCCTGTCGAAAGCGGCACACGAACAATCTTCTCAGAACAAACTATCTCTGCGTGATGCTTGGATAACCAATCCATTCCCACAATAACGTCGAAGCTTCCAAGTTGCATAGGCGCGAGGTCAATAGGAAAAAGATGGTCGTTAAGGTTCAACTGGCAGTTGCGAAGAACAGAATCAAGAATAATGGGTTCACCACTAGCAACTTCTACTGTCAAAGGTTTTCCTAGTTTCGTTCTAGACACGCGAAGCATTTGCTCAAAAGACAATGACACGAAACTCTTATCGGCACCCGAATCAAAAAGAACAGATGCAGGCTGATTATTAATAAAGAACGTACCATTCACCACATTATCGTCAGCCTGTGCCTCTTGGGCATTCATGTTAAAGGCTCGGCCTCGAGCCGGAGCCTGAACCTGATTCTGGTTAGCTAGCCTTGGGCATCGGTTTCTGTAGTGGGTCAGATCCCCACAATTGTAACAAGCACCTGGTGGGTATTGTAGTCGTGCAGCTTGACCCTGTTGCTGAGCAGGAGGCTGTGCAACTTGTTGAGCCGGGTTTTGAACTGCGCGATTCTGAGCAAACCGACAAACATCGGCAAGATGACCCGACTTCCCACAGCTAGTACAGAAACGGCACTGATGTTGCGGCTGATGGTGACTGTTGCATCTATTGCACAAAGGTGCATTCCCTGAATAGGGTTTCTTTGCTGGAAGCTGTGCAGGTTGGTTGAGAGCTGCCTGATTAGCTTGGGCAGTGACAGCAAAATTTTGGGAAGCCTTACGCTTTCTTGACCTCTTCGAAGAACCAGAGTCCTTTCCATTCCTGTTTTGACCTTTCTTGCTATCTTCCTTGTCAGCCGACTGCTTCTTGCCCTTGTCACCCTTCCTGTGTAGCTTTCCCTTTCTAATCTGCGACTCAGTCAATGTCCCTGATAACTCGATTGCCTGACGGAGTGTGGCAGGTTCACTACCAGTAAGAATGTCTTGTACCGAGTCAGGTAGGCCGTCGATGTATCTTTCGATAGCCTTGTCAAGTGGGGTAACCATTGTCGGGCAAAGCAAACTCAACTCTTCAAACGGATCAGTATAAGCCCTGTGCTCACCACTATCTTGCTTCAAAACATCAAACTCTTTCTCCAACGCCCGCTGTTCATGGCGAGGACAGAATTCCCTCATCATAAGGGCTCTCAGTTCAGCCCATGTCTGTGCGAGAGCAACTTCCGCACCTCGGTCTCTCATTACCCCATTCCACCATGTAAGAGCCCTCTTCTGAAACACGCTTGAGGAGAACTCGACCTTGCGATTATCCGGGCACTGCACGTGGCGAAAAGTATTCTCAATGCTTTCGAACCACTGAAGAAGCCCAGTTGCTCCTTCAGAACCACTAAACTTGAGTGGTTTAGCCTGGTTAAAATCCTTGTATTTGCATGGAACATTGTTGTTGTTGTTGGCCTGGTTCCATTGAGCAATGAGATTTGGAAATTGAGCAGCCATCTGCTGCGCAATGATTTCTGCCAGTTCGGCAGTTGCTATCTGATTTTCGCGTCGAGGAGGCATTCTAAAAGAGGAAAACATGAAAGGAAACGAGTGAGATGATTGGATGAAGAGAATGAGATGAAACAAAATCAACAAAAGCAAGGATGGTGATCATTCGTCCGCATTACCAAGCAAACAAACGAATCACAGTGACTAATCAAAGTAAATGGGTCAAAAATAATGTATAATGAAGACATGCTCGCCTATAAGTGAACACTCATCCCAAGAATTCCCAGGTAAGCACAACTGGTCTCGCGTCTGATGAGATGTATACGAAGTGCTTGCCTAGACAGAAAACCCAGAATACAGGCATTCACCCTTCCAGTTTGCACGTGTTCACATTATTTAAAACCCAAAATGTTTGACGGGATTTTGAAAATTTGAAGGCACAAGGCCAAAAAACCAAACTGAAAAGGGTTCAAAACCTTACAATAGAGGGTTCAAAACCTTACAATAGAGGGTTCAAAACCTTGTAATAAATCATTCAAAAACAGATGATTGTTTTTCAAAAATCGTTTCGGAAAATTTGGTTCTTGTTTTGATAATCACCTAAGGATAGGTGATGTACATGTTTTAAGATCTAAACACAAGATAACTTGTGTTAGGGTCCTAGAAAAGTTATAGTCTAGGTCAAAGCATTACTAATAACCTAATTCCCTATAACCATTGGCTCTGATACCAACTCTTCCGTCACACCCCGACCACGTGTAACATACAAAACGTGGCGGAAACATCGGGGAGTGTTGTAACAGAATTAATTGTTTCATAACCATGGCATACAAAGTTGTATTTTATTTATTAAACAAGAGTTTCATTGTCTTAAACAAGAAATACAGAGTTTATAACATAATTAAACAAAGTCTATCATCGTTTTTAGTCTCTAAGGCACAGGTCCGCCCTAGTGTCAAGATCATCATCCTATGGAAAAGCACCTGAAAACACATGTGAAAATAGGTACGTCAGCATAAAAATGCCTGTGAGATACATAGGTTTATGAAAATAAGGTTCATGACTTATGTTTGAGAAAATGTTTAGTCATGAACCCTGTACTTTGCTTTGCTTTGTCTTGTAAATCATTTGAAAAATGATAAGATCAGATGATATATATAAATAATGTAAGGTTAAATGAATAACCATTTAAAATGAGTTGTATAAAATAAACTGTTTTGTAAAACAATGTCTTGAGAAAAGTATGTTATTTGTATAAAATGTAATATGTCTATACTGAAATGATTTAAATAACATTACGCTATGTAATATTATACAAACACTTATATATAGGAAGTACCAGCGGCGTATCCACCATGTTTGTATCATATTACACACGCATCGTTACTCAGATCACTTACCCAAACAACCACCAATGTAACTTGTTCATGTATAAATCAATTGTCAAGTGTTATTGTGTAAACAATATCAAAATGTCTATGTCCAATGTAATCCACCAAATGTGTATATCAATGTCAAAATGTTTATGTTCAATGTAAATCATGTGATGTGTAACCAAAATGTCATGTATGGTAAGTGAAATGTATCAACTAAACCATATGTAAAATGCACAAAAACAAGGTATTGAAGTAAAGCATAGTTTAAATCAAAGTTATGTTTTGTGTAACAAATGCATGCTATACTGATACAAACATCTATGCGGTATTGTTATAATGCATACATCCAAGCCTTGAGACTGTGGCGATAAACCCTTAAACAAATTAAAGGTTCATCTGAGTTATGTATATCGAATTCGGTCATTCCTTTCATCCCCATACCCAGGATGTCCGGAACGGGAGTTGTCAATTCCTATGGTACCACTACCTACTAACGAATGGCATGATCAATGTTAATGAATGTATTGTTCCATGTTAAACAAACCAAATGTCATACCCAAAATGTAAGCATGTGAAAACGATGCACTAAGTATGTAATCAAATGAACATAAGTAGCGTGAAATGTAATGAAAAACGATGTACTAAGTAATGCACACAATGGGCACACCTAGCATGAAATGTAATGTAAAACGATGTACTAAGTAATGCACACAATGGGCACACCTAGCATGAAATGTAATGTAAAACAATGTACTAAGTAATGCACACAATGGGCACACTTAGCATAAGATGTAATGAAATCATGTACTATAATGTACTAACGAACATAGCATGTATATGATGTGAAAACAGGAAAGCATGAAAGTAACAAGTAGGCACATGTGTTCCACCCCAAAACAGTTTGGAAAACAGTAAAAGAGGGGTCTATGTACTCACTTGAGATTGTTCAGTAGTCCTAAGATAACGACCAAGCAATGCTAGAGATCACGGAATCAAACGGCACCTAATATAGGTAACTATGGTAATAAACCGGACCTAAATCGGAAGATCGGGTAGCATGAGGGTTTGTAAACCAAACGAGTATTGAGACTCGTGTAGTATGGTTCTACAAAGCCTACATACTAATTGAAACCTAACATAATTGTTTACGACCCATTACGACCCGTTTAGGTAGCTTATGCTACTTTAACGCGTCGTTCGTGTGAAACGCGTTCGGACCGCCTAACTAGCCCTATGACAAGTGTTATATGCCTAAACATGCTACATAATCAGTTATGTGACAAAGGTTTAGGTTACATATGCTTAATTACCAATTATACATGAAAAGGGTATTCTGGTAATTTACCTAAGGCATATAAACTACCTATCATACAACTACTTAAACGATGTGACCATAGGGTATAACCTCGGAAGGTTATTCCCTACCTACTATGGTCACCTAATGTGTTTGGTCGGATCCTAATGATCGACCAAATGGGTCGGGTTCGAGGTATAAGCGATTTATTAGATCGCTTACCCTACGACCCTAGACAACGTGGTAATCAGTAGGCATAGTCCCAAGGGACTATAACCAACGTGATTACACTCACGTTGCGAAGTTCAAACGAACTTCGCATTGACCATAAGCTGGTCAACGCTGAAAGTCAAACAAAGTTTGACTTTCTGACTCGAAAAGCAATAAAATATGGAAAAGAACGAAAGAATACTTACGAAGGGTCCCCGAATGCTAATTTCGATTCGAGAATCTCAGGTATGAAACAATGGTTTCAACTTAGAGTTTCTAAGATCAAAATTCTAGTGGTTTAAGCAATGGGGGGTGGGGGTATTTATAGTTTTCGGTCCACCGTTGAGATCGTTTCATGGAATCCGTGCTTTAATCGTCACCGTACAAGTGTTGGAACCTTATGGTGACTAAAAGATGATCCTTATCAGCTGACTAGACACTTGGGAATGTGTGGAGGAGGATTAAACAGCTGCAATCTGTGGTTAAATGCAGTTAATCTGGTCCAGAAGGGGGCTCGCGTGACGCTAAGGCCCCTCGCGTCACGCCTAGCCCCTGTTTTGGCAGAAATTGCAGAAATGGTCCCTGCACATTGTTTCGTTGCGTAACGGCACTTCTAACACCCGTAAATCCCAATTTCATGCTCCAAAATGATGTTAAGATATAGGGAACATGAAATATGCTTGAAAATATCTCGGATGTCGGTTCGTTTGGCCGTACGATTGCGTTGTTCGGTTAATTACGACGGAATGCGCATAAGCGCGAAAAACGATCCAAATGGTGTGACGAATGGATTTTTCTTATGGCGAACACTAAAGTATAATATAGTCATGCTTACATAAATTTTTGGATGTCCGGATGTATTCAGAACGTAAGTTATGCGCCAAAGTGCAAACTTGTGCACTTTTTGACACTTTTAGTCCCTGAATGACCCAAAAGTTTATTTTAGCATACCGAACCCCTCAAAGCTTATTTCTAAGCTATGTAAAGGATATTTAAGGTGTGTTTAACTTATGGTCATGTTCCGGAATTTTCGTTATAGTTCAAATTGACATACTTTCGCAGTTTGTCAAGTTTAGTCCCTTTAAGCGAATTAACTTGTTTTTGCCATACCAAAGCCTTCAAAACTTATTTCTAAGTTATTTAAAGGTTATTTAAGGTATGTTAAGCATATGTTGATGTTCCGGAGTATTTTTCGCGTTAAACTGAGTACGTTTACGCATCAGTTTGCGTATAATTCTCCAGAAAGCGATGTAGAGTTTGAAATTACATAAAAGTCAAAACATGAAAAATGTAAAACACAACCAAACAAAAATTGGGATCAAATAACATTGTTTTATTGATAATAGAACTGTTCATAGTGATTACAAACACAGTTGTTACACTTGGGGTGAGTGTCCACTTATAGGCGAGCATGTCTTCGCGATACACTATGAGGATCTATTTGCTTTGATTCAGCCTTTGTGTTGTTTGTTTGCTTCGTGGTTCAAACAAATGACCATCAACCATGATTTTGGTCGGTAATTGTAACATCATATTCTTACCCAATGCCATTTCATTTGTTTTCTTTCTTGTTTCCCTTTTAGAATGCCTCCACGACGCGAAAATCCGGTATCTATTGAAGAGCTGGCAGCTGTCATTACACAGCAAATGACTGCTGCAATCCCGAACATCGTTGCTCAATGTCACCAAGCTCTCAACAACAATAATGCCCCCTGCAATTTCAAGACGTTCAACTCGGCTAAGCCATCAAATTTTTCTGGGTCTCAAGGAGCGACTGCACTTCTGCAATGGTTCGAGAGTTTAGAGAGCACCTTCAGACATGTTCAATGTCCAAATGAGCAAAAGGTAGATTTCGCATCTAGTGTCTTTGAGAAACGAGCTTTGACATGGTGGAACGGTGTGGTGAGAGATAGGGGTGCCGAAGTGGCACTGGCTCAAACGTGGGAAGAACTTAGAGCACTGATGATGAAGGAATTCTGTCCTCGTCACGAGATCAGGGCCTTGGAAAGGGAATTCGACGATCTTAAGCAAGACAGCGGTGAACATCGAGCCTACACTGGTCGATATGAGGAGCTGAGCTTGTTGTGTCCTACCATGGTTACGCCTTTGGATAAGGCGATCGAAAAATACATTGATGGTCTCCCTGACTCAGTTCAGGACATTGTTACTGGTAGTAACCCCACTACGGTTAGGCAGGCCATTGAGCTAGCTGCAACCTTGACTGAATCTCAGATCAGGAAATGTAAGCTTTTCCGAAAGGGTGACAAGAAACCAATTGAGGAATCAAAGACCATGGATGTACAGACTGGATCCCCTAAGGAGTCAAAGAAGCGAAAGGCTTCTCAGAACTTCGCCATGGTTACTCACAATGATCAAGCCATCCCCAACCAACCGGCTCAACCCCCTGCTAGGAAGCCATATAATGGAACTTCACCCTTGTGCAACCAATGTAACCCTCATCATCATGCTAGTGTGAAGTGCCGCGAATGTCAAATTTGTGGACGTAAAGGTCATACAGCAAAAGTTTGCGTAGCAGCAGTTGCACCAAATCAAGCTGACAACAATCCTGCTCAAGCTCGCTTTCCACCAGGTTCTTGCTACAATTGTGGCGAGATGGGTCATTTCCGAAGAAATTGCCCAAAGCTTGCTAATGCAAATCCAGCACAGGGATGAGCATCTGACCGACTAGAAGACAACACCCTTTAGAAATAATCACGTCTTATGTATTATTTTCTTTTGTTGTCAAGGTCCATGAAACAGTTGTTATCATTGTTTATAAATAAATCTTTTATATACATTGCAATGTATTTATATGGTTGTATGTATAAAGAACATATCCCTTACAATACCAACAATCAAGGAATCGTATTCCTTGAAAAGCAAACTACCCCCCAAATTTTTTCTATTTTATGATCTCTTGCGTTATCCATGAAATTCCTAAGTACCCGTTTCTTCCAAGGAAACGAAGTACAAGGCGCAAGTTACAACACTAGACGAATACCCAAAGTACCACTATAAATCCTTAATAGGGTACCTAAGGGTATTTCCATAAATCCAAAAATTGATGTGTTCCTTAATTCGAATATTACGTTTCTTTGAAAACAAAAATCGAATTTTTGGAAGATCTTCCTATCTTTTTAGATAGATCCCAGAGGACATTGAAGTCCATCGACTGGTTTCCATATCCATTTTCAATCGATAACAAGTTAATAACAAATTTATAATCAAATTAAACAACTATGTGATTATGTGCTTATGTGTTTCCTTTTATGTTTTTGTGTAATCCAAGTTTTGTTATCCAAATCCTCGTAGAATCTTCCATATATTCGTATAAGGGATTCATAGTAGGATATCCAAAGGTACTATATTAAATCCTCAATGGGCTTTTACGTAATAGTAAAGACCCTTGGATTATATTGTACTATTCCATAATTAGACCCCTTGAGTGGTCTAGTTAAACAGATTGATCCAAAAATCTGGTTAGGAATATCATGTGATGAGATAGCTGAAAGGACTCCTTGGTGGCCTAATTAAAAGGATCATTTGTTGATCTAATTAAAAGGACCTTTTGGTAGTCTAGTCACACTCATCACAGGTTTGATTTTTCCTCCCCTTCACATTACAAACAAATTGTGCGGACTGTGCAAGGAACTGCGTAATTATGGATGCATACATAATTATGAAATTCAGTGCACAGAAACCACAACAAGTTTGGTCGTGTGTCTAGAAATTACTCATTCCGTGCATTTTCATTTCTAAAGAAATTGTGGAAAATGACTCATTCTGTTCATTTTCGTTTCTGAAGAAATTGTGGAAAATGACTCATTCTGTTCATTTTCATTCATGAAGAAATTGTAGAAAATGACTCATTCTGTTCATTTTCGTTCCTGAAGAAATCGTGGAAAATGACTCATCCCGTTCATTTTCGTTCTTGAAGAAATCATGGAAAATGACTCATCCCGTTCATTTTCGTTTCTGAAGAAATGGTGGAAAATGACTCATTCTGTTCATTTTCGTTTCTGAAGAAATGGTGGAAAATGACTCATTCTGTTCATTTTCGTTCCTGAAGAAATCGTGGAAAATGACTCATTCCGTTCATTTTCGTTTCTGAAGAAATGGTGGAAAATGACTCATTCTGTTCATTTTCGTTTCTGAAGAAATTGTGGAAAATGACTCATTCTGTTCATTTTCGTTTCTGAAGAAATTATGGAAAATGACTCATCCCGTTCATTTTCGTTTCTGAAGAAATCATGGAAAATGGCTCATTCCGTTCATTTTTGTTTCTGAAGAATGTCCGTTAAGGAAATGTCAGGATTATGCCTTTCATATCTCTGGTGGTTATTTGGCACAAAGTCACAGACAGACTCCTACGAATTAATTTCGGGACGAAATTTCCTAAAGAATGGGAGACTGTGACACCTGTGTCACTGCGACCATCAAACAAATTCCAAACCAATGAAATATTGTATTTCATACTTGGGATTTGTAAAAATATGTGTATCGTTTGCACATATCAACTCTTGTTCGATTTCAAGCTTTAAATCGCTTTCTGGAAGATTATACGCGCTTTAATGCGAAGATATAACCAGTTTAATGCAACGAACACTCTGGAATAGTGAAATAGGCTTAACATACCTTAAAATACCTCTACATAACTTAGAAATAAGTTTTGGATGGTTTGGAATGCCGAAATCAAGTTAATTCACTTACAAGGACTAAATTTGACAAACTACGAAAGTATGTCAATTTGAACTGTAACAGACATTCTGGAACATGGCCATAAGTTAAACACACCCTAAATATCCTTTACATAGCTTAGAAATAGGATTTGAGGGGTTCGGTGTGCTTAAATAAACTTTTTGGTCATTCAGGGACTAAAAGCGTCAAAAAGTGCACAAGTTTGCACTTTCGCGCATAACTTACGTTCAGAATACATCCGGACATCCAAAAATTTATGTAAGCACTAAAATATTTTATTTTAGTGTTTGGCATAAGAAAAATCCATTCGTCACGCCATTCGGATCGTTTTCCGCGCTTATGTGCATTCCGTCGTAAATAAGCGAACATCGCAACCGTACGGCTAAACGAACCAACATCCGAGATATTTTTTAGCACATTTTAAGTTCCCTATACTTTAACTTCATTTTAGAGCTTTGAAATGGGGTTAACGGGCCTTAAACGTGTCAGAAATAGCTCAAATGCATAACAGGGACCAAAACTGACAATTCTGTAAAGTTGTTAGCTTACGGACCTCAACATTGTGAGTGTTACGGTCCGTAAGCTGTCTCCAGACAGCAGAATTTCAGAAACATTGGATCTGGTCCATTCCTCTTGTTGCACATGGTTTTGGGGAAATCTATGGGCTCAAATGGTTTTAGAAAACCAGGGTTTGTAGGTGTATGGCCAAGATCAAATCACGGTTTCCAAGAAACGATCTTAGCGGCTCTACGAATCCTATAAATACCCCTTGCCTTCATTTGCAAAACCCACAAAAATTTTGATTTGAGAAGCTCTAAGTTGAAACCATTGTTTCATACCTGGGCTACTTAGATCGAGATTAGCATTCGGGGACCCTTCGTAAGTGTTCCTTCGTTCTTTTATTGCTTTTCGAGTCTGAAAGTCAAACTTTGTTTGACTTTCTGCATTGACCAGTCTATGGTCAATGCGAAGTTCGTTTGAACTTCGCAATGTGATTGTAATCACGATGGTTATAGTCCCTTGTGACTATGCCTACTGATTACCACGTTGTCTAGGGTCGTAAGGGTAAGCGATCTAATAAATCGCTTATACCTTCGAACCCGACCCATTTGGTCGATCATTAGGATCCGACAAAACACATTAGGTGACCATAGTAGGTAGGTAATAACCTTCCGAGGTTATACCTTATGGCCACGACGTTTAAGTAGTTGTATGATAGGTAGTTTATATGCCTTAGGTAAATTACCAAAATACCCCTTTGATGCCAAAATTCATTATAAACATATGTGACATAACTTTTGACATCTAAACTGATTTGGCGACAATATTAAACATGTTAAGGCATATTCTACTTGTCATAGGACTAGTTAGGCGGTCCGAACGTGTTTCACGCGAACGACGCGTTAAAGTAGCATAAGCTACCTAAACGGGTCGTAATGGGTCGTAAGCACTTAGGTTAGGTTTCATTTAGTATTTAGGATTTGTTAAACCATATGACACGAGTCTCCATACTCGTTTGGTTTACGAACCCTCATTCTATCTAAATCTTCCGATTTAGGTCCGGTTTATTAACATAGTTACCTATATTAGGTGCCGTTTGATATCCGTGATCGCTAGCATTGTTTGGTTGTTACTCAAGGACTACTAAGCAATCTCATGTGAGTACATAGACCCCTCTTTTACTGTTTTCCAAACGTTTTGGGGTGGAACACATGTGCCTACTTGTTACTTTCATGCTTTCACATCATATACTTGCTATGTTCATTAGTACATTTATAGTACATGTTTTACATTACATTTCATGCTATGTATGCCCATTGTGTGCATACTTAGTACAATTGTTTCACGTCACATGCTATGTATGTCTATTGTTGCATACTTAGTACAGTTGTTTCACGTCACATGCTATGTATGTCTATTGTTGCATATTTAGTACAGTTCACATGCTATGTATGTCCATTTGTTGCATTGTTCATCATACTTAGTACATTTGTTATTCATCACATGCTTACATTTTGGATACACATTACATGATTTACATTAGACATGAACATTTTACTTTGGTAGTTTGGTTTGAGTAAGTGATTAAATAACAAGGCGTGTGTAATATGATACAAGCATGGTGGATACGCCGCTGGTACTTCCTATATATAAGTGTTTATATGGTATTACATGTCGTAGCGTTATTTGAATCATTTCAGTTTGAGACATATAACATTTTATATAAATAACATACTTTTCACAAGACATTGATTTACAAACAACTTATCTTATACAAACTCATCTTACATGGTTATTCATTTAACCATACATTATTCTCTTATTTATACATATCATCTGATCTTATCGTTTTTCAAATGATTTACAAGACAAAGCAAATTACAAGGTTCATGACTAAACATTTTCTCAAACATAAGTCATGAATCCTATTTTCACAAAACCTATGTATCTCACAGGCATTTTTATGCTGACGTACCTATTTTCACATGTGTTTTCAGGAGATGATGCATAGGACTTATCAAGACATACTTAGGCGGACCTGTGCCTTAGTGACTTAAAACGAGACAAGAACTAGTTAATTTATGTTATGTACTCTTTGTTTCTTGTTTAAAACAATGTAAACTCTCTTGTTTGATCAATAAAACGAAACTTTAATTGTCATGGATTTGAAACGATTAATTCTGTTACAACACTCCCCGACGTTTCCGTCCCTAAATTTCTTTTATTGAAATTTCGACTTTCACATTTACTGAGTAGATTTTCGTATCTCTACTCCTCTTAATGGTCATTGTATCACGATCATTTCTTTCAGTATAGCGAATATTCATTTGCTTCATTTCTTGAAAATTCATATGTTACACATGCATCGGTTTCTTACGCATGTGGTTTCGTTTCAAACAAGCGCTTCATCGGAGTTCAAATATTATTTCGGTAAACCTAATTATTGGTTTGTGATTCGAATGACCTACATTATTGTAGTTGTTGGCCCCTTTGCTATCAAGTCAACACATTTTCTTGAAATTTCTTTTCTTTTCAAGTTACATACATGGTTTTTCGTCGTAACCATGTCGAAATTTCCTTTTTGAAACATATATATTTATTGTCGGATTGCGCTAAAATCAAGTTCAATTGTTTGAACTTGTCCATTACACATATTCACTTCAGAGCACCATATGATGTATTGAAATCATCATATTCAAATTCGTTCTAACAGGCGTTTTAGTTGTTCCGAGTCGTAGTAGACTTGTTTGGTCTACGACCCATTAAGTCGTTTGTTGATTTTGACACCTTGTGGTGGTGTTTTCACTTATTTGAAGCTTGCGCTAAACTCGTTTACATATCTCATGCACGGATTTAATTATTTATTTATTGATTCAAATTAAATCCGATTTGAATTATCACATTACAGCAGTCTTAACACAATCGTGTGTTGAGACAATGGTACACAAATTCATTTTATATTCTGGTGTACCTACTAACGATTCTTTCATTATCGATCGAATGTTTTGCGATATTCATTGCTTCTTCACCTTCGATCGAAAACACTATTTCATTGATGTTCCATTTTCAATTGAAAATCCTATGATGTCATTTGAAACAAACTTTCAGATTCACTTTATTGTGCTTTCATTTGACTTCAAACATGGTGGACTTGTTTGATCACCGCTATTATTGAATTATTTAAGTCACTACGATACCTTGTGGTGTCGGTATAAACTTGTAGCTTGGGCTAATCATGATCGAGCGTTTTATGCAAAACACAGGTGATACTTGTTCGATCACCGCTATATTTGAATTGTTTCATTCACTGCGACACCTTGTGGCGTCGGTATAACTTGAAGCTTGTGCTGACCACGATCTAGCGTTTCATGCGAACCATTACATTTGAATTTGTTGATGCTAAGTTCATCTAGTGGATGTTATTGCTTTTAGAACTCATTTACATATAACGTTCATATGGAATTCGATTGGTAGAAGTTCCCTTTCATTGTTGGATCCCTGTTAACTTAATCACACTAGTGACTGTATCTATACATCTTGTTCCTTTGACATCAATTGCTAAAACACATTTCTTTTTAAACCGTTGGGTTCTTATTGATGAGGAATGTCCTTGAATTCACATGATTTGAATAAGTCTTGATTCGATTTCGTACTCATCCACTTTGATACTATTCGTACTTACCTAGACATAACGTAACTCTAAGGAGTTAACGTAGTCTAAATTCGAGGACGAAATTTCATTAACAGGGGGAGAATGTGACAACCGGTGATTTACGGCTCTTAATTACATGATTAACAGGTGATTAACGCGATAATAAATAGTGTTTACAGCGCAGATTGACTTAATTAGGCTTTTGGAGTGCCTAGAATTGGCTAACCGGCTTTACAGGGCGTGAACGGTGATTTACGGAAAAATCTGCTGGATATTAAGCAACAACGAACTGATACCGTACGAAATACTGACAACGCCGACAAATACGGATTTTCTACGAATATTCAATATTTATGAAACTAATTTTGTGAATTTATTGGGCTTCCGTGCGACACAAAACGCAGACGTGAACGAAGAGCGCGGAAACCGTGACGCACCGACAAACAACGACGAAACGGAAGCACCGGACTCAAATTTCGTCTCGATATTAATACATTTTGATGTATTTGGCTTCGTTTTTAATTTTTATTATCTGTCATTGAAAACGGATCGAAAAACGAATTAAAAACGACGAACGAAGCATTTTACGCAACCGACGAACGAACACGCAAACATGGCTACCGATCCTAATGTACGTGTTTTAGTATTAAAATTATGCTCTATGATACTTCCATGACTTTCGGGTGTGAAAACGGGCTTCAAAGACGAGATCGGGCCTTTCAAAAATGCTAGAAGCGGGCTTGTGGGCCTTGGGCCCAAGCCCACAAAACCCTCACTATTTAAAGGATTTTAACCCCAATCCTCTCATTTTCACCATCTCTTTCTTTCACTAACCCTCAAGTTCTCTAAACTCTCACTCTCTCTAGAACAAACCGGCACAGGTCCGACGAGGGTATCCGGCGACGATGCCGGCGATCGGCGACGGCGGTGCGGCGGTGGAGCCGCCGTAGGCGGCGGAGGTCCGGCGAAGTCCCGGTGTCTTTTTCCGACAAAACACCCCTACCCCCACTAAACTAAACCTTCTGAGTGCAATGGCGGTGCCCGTTTCCAACGATTCTTAGCCGTTTGAGCTCACGCGCAACTCCGGCAAAGTTCCGGTCAAGATTCCGGCGAACACGTTTTAAACTTTTAACTCCGTGCATGCGTAGATCGGCTCACAAGGGGTGTTTCTGCACATTTTCAAGGAATTTTATATTCCGGCGACTTTCCGGTAAGTTGAACCCGACTCGTGTTACTATTTTCTTTTGATTTCTGAACGGAAAAGAGTGTCGATCTTGTTTTATTCTTGTTTTCCGGTGACGGCGGAGAGCCGCCAGCGACGGCCGACAAGACACAGCGATGGTGGTGGTTCCGTAATGGTGGTGCACCGTTTTCATAATACAAAAGGGCGGCGGTGGTGGCCGACGGCTACCGGTGCCGCGTCAGAAAACTTTACGGCGGTGGTGGTGGTGATTATTGCCAGCTGGTCTTGTTTTGACTTCTTTCGGTTCAGATTTAAGGTATGCTCGGTTCAGATTCAATAATATTTTGGTTCGGATTTCATCTCGGTTCGGGTTTCAGATTCAGTCGGCTCGGGTCAACGGTCAAGACAGTCAACGGGTCAGCAATCAACATATTATGTTCGGGTTCAGATTCCAGACTTGGGTTTTCGCTTCGAGTTCGGCTCGGGTCAGTTTCAGAGCATGCATTTTAGTTTTAATTCATGTTTCGGTTCACTTCACATTTATTTCGGTTCAACAGGTTCGGAATTGAGTCAAAACGGGTCAGAAAGTCAACAGCGGTCAAACAGGTCAACGGTCGGGTCAACTGGTCAAACGCGAAACGCGGTAAAGATTAAATGACGCGAAATTCTTTCCAATCTATTTCATAGTTATAATACGCGAACCGAGCTCGAATCACCTTTTATATAGTATTTTGTTTCGTTTTATTATGCGAACTTGACGAAAAATGATATATATTATTATTGCGTAATTGTTGCGTTTTGAAAATGACGACACTTTGGTTTCGGGGTTATTCCAAAAACAAAGGAAACTCTGTCCGTTTTTCGTTAAAAACCCGATATACGAAACGTATTTTATTTTAAAAATGAAACCTATCGAAGTTTAAGTTTTCTTATAAAACGAATATAAACTTGCATTTTGCTTGACGGCGTTATAAGTTAACGAAACCCGATACACATTTAAAATAAACATAACTATTTATATTTATTTCGAACACCGATATTTCCGAACGCTTTTACAAATAAATATAATGTTATATTTATTTCGAGCGTCGTTAGCTAGTATACTTTTATAAAACAAATGTAACGTCTATATTTTATTTCAAACTTCAACTTTAAACTCTTTTACGAACTAAATATAATTATTATATTTATTTCGAACGTCGGAATTCGGAATTAATATTTCAAACGTCTAGTATTCGGAAAAATCACATAATATAAATATGATTACTTATATTTATTTCAATCGTCTAAAATCCGAATACTCTCATAACATGAATGTAGTTGATTATATTTGTTTCAAACGTCAAGCTTTCGAATATATACATATGTATATTTATTTCATTACGCCTTCTATTCGCGATGACTAACACGACTTCTTATATGTATATTTTATTATACTAGTTGCTTACCCGCGCGATGCGGCGGGAAACATATCACTTAGAAAGACTACAAATAAAGGGTATTTTTAGGCCATAGATTATTAATAAATAAAAACTTTGCAATGATATAATTCAATCAAAATGGCAATTTATTTCATGATACTAAAATACAACAGAAGTATCATTTTAGCATTCATTTACAAGTATCATCAACAATCAATCAAATTCAAAGGCTGCGGAAGTTAGACCCGGTATCAGAAACTTTGAAAAAAAAAGTTTGGTCCGTAGTGTTTCAGTTCGTTACATTGGTGCTACTTATTTGACACTCAATCATGTGTTTCATCAACACACAAAACACCTTAAGATTGTTCATGGTTGCTTATGATATGTGCCTATTTGTAACTTTATACAAGTTAATTCGAGAGTAGCTTTTTGGACAGTTTATTAGTTCCTCCAATAAACTTTATTATCATATCGAGCCTTGTTTCGTATTGGTTTAAATTAAGTTTATTTCAAAAAAACGTGTGTTTTTACGTTTATTTAATATCATTTCATAACTATTTCTTTTTATAATTCATTTACATCTAGTTTATTTTCAACGATTCATAAATTAAATTAGATTGATTTCAAGAACTTATCCAATATAAAAACACTTGTATATATTTTTTAGTCCCATAGAATTAATAATCATTTTCATCATGCTGATTTAAATAGTCCATTTTCACCTTTTTAATTTATTTTAGAATGTAAAAAAGTTGATTGTACAAACTACTAATAAATCCAGAACCATTTCAAATATTAAAACTTTCGGTTAATACATGATATTATCAAATCGTCTGCTTTGTAATGGGTTTGTGGGAAGTGCTTTGATTATTATGTATCAAAGTGAAAGTGTGGCTTTGTAGGAGGCTATGAGGCTTAAGTATAAAATGAAAGCAGAAGGAATTCAAGGGGATAATCATACACTATACACCTTTCATGAATCAAGTGTTATTAAATGAGATAACAATAACAGAGATACCAAATGGCCCCTATTTAAAATAGCTCGTTTTGACCCGTATCCAAATTTGGTTGGAACCCATTGAGACCCAAACCTCCTACGACTTGTTACCCTGCCCAACGCTCTGAACTCATTCTGCCAAAACCAAAATGACCACTTTTTAAAATATTTTGATTTGACCCATATTTAGTTTGGTCGAAACCCACTCAGGCCCGAACTCGTTCTAACCCAAACCAATCGACCACTTACTATAACAGTCTGTTTCAGCCAAACTCAGCCTGGTTAGAACCATATGACTCAAACCCGCAAGACCCATCATAATTCTACTTTGGGAGCTTCTTCGGGCCACTACCGGACCTGCAAGAATCCAAGTAAATCATAAGGAACATATCTAAACAATTAGTAGCTATGCATAATCGAGCTAATCAAGCATCCAAAAATAAGAAATAAAAAACTTTAGATTAGATCAACTTATGAACATGTACAAGGTTGATATGTTGAGATATTGGAATCTACGTATAATAATACTTCAAGATAACGTACCAATTGATATCCAGTATCCAGTGACTGTGACTCCAGAAGTCCATGAAAGGGTGTTCCCATGAACCCAATGCTTAAAACATGCATATGTTTATATACATAGAGGTTGCAGACATGTCTAGATCATAGAAACATATAAGGCATTCTGTCACATACATTGTATCGAAATCCTTATCCATCTTTTAAAACTGAAAACTGATTTCAAGATTCTCCAAGACTTTTTAAGTTCATCTCAACCCTTTCCAAAAGTCGCTCTAATGTGCATTTCAAATGCATAAAAACTCCCAAAAAATTTTTTGATAAAATAAAATTATTACGGAAACAATCATATTTTTAAAATCCGGTTTTTATACCGTACCAGATTTGCCTCAAAAACGGTTTAACCAGGTGTATCAAGCGGTTCAACCGGGTGTACCAGGCGGTCTAATGGGTTCTACCGGACGGTTCAACCGGTACAACCAGCCGGTTTGAACCGGTTTTTTAAACATTGGAGACAATATAATTTTGTACAAATGGTTTTGCTGGTCAACCCAACCACAACCCTTCATAAGTTACTCGTTATCCATCAGTAATTTTTTTTCAAATCTACAAGTATGTTTTCAAAAAATAAAAATTAAAACATACCTCTTCCATCCCCTTCTTCTGAGATGCTTTTGAATCTGATCTCCAAGCTATACAGAGCAAACGCAGCCCAAAAAAGGCATAAAGAACTGCATTTTCAAACAACAACTTAGATGTCTGCCAATCTTCGTATATTATATGTAATTTGAATATGGCAGAATAAGGTTCACATGTAAGATTAATATGCAAATAATATGTACTTAATAGATATATATGTAATCATCTAAGAAAAAAGGGTCAACTACATGCCTGTAGCAGCATTGTTAGTGTGCTTCCTAGATAGCAAATTTGGAACAATCCTACCAAGCCCTGTAGACAGTATCTACATACCAAGTAAACCAAAATCAAGCTTAATACGAAAGATCATAATTCATCATGCATTCGAAATTCAAAACAAAAACAACTTGGATTTGTTTTTCTATGTACCGTCATCACAAACAGTGCACTGAGGGCGCCAGATAAAACAATTGAGTTTTGATGACGCATTGCCATAAGAGCTGCTATTATAAAAGTCTCATGTAGTCACCTAATTCGCGGTTCGCTCCGGTTTGAGAACGCGGTTCGGGTTCACGATTCACGAGATAAGATACGAAGGGGGTAGGTTTATTTCAGTACGATCCGGTACGGTGAACTATTGAGTCCGGTTCGGTATACACAAATTAAAACAGAAATTACAAATCCAAATAACCAAAATCCAAATTCATATTACCAATAGAAAACATAAACAAAAAGTTCTAAAAACACACATTAATTTTTTTATCTAATTTATTGAAAACCCCTTGGCTGTCAAACAATATAACCCCAACCTTATCATTTTTTCCACCAATAAGAAAAAACAAAACCTAAAACCCTAGAAATGCTTTTGCAGCTGCACACACAACCGATTTCTCTTTTTATTTCTTTTTCTTCACTAAACAATCCAAAAACCCTAATATTTCTATCAGCCGCTCCTTTTTTACATTACCAGCCCACTACACCTCTTCTTCTTTGTTTCAATCAGACACAAACAACAATCAAACATATTCGAATTGCAGACCAAGATCAATGAGCAAATTGAACCAGATACGTACCAAATTGAACCTGGTACGCCAAGATTTTTAATCAAATTCCGTACTTGATCGAATTGGAGTGTTGTACCTAATCGATTTGGATCACTGTACTCTCATCTCCAATCTACAAAACAGCAATAAATGGAAACAGAGTTAGGTATTTTAGAAGGGGATAAATATTATAGATTTAGAGCAACTAATTACTCAAAAAGTGTTCAACAAGAAGTCATACATCTGATAGGAGATGCAACTGAAATATAAATTAACTTTTAGCTACTAAGAGGCCTTCGGCACATGGGTAAAACCATAAAATGTAAATTTGGCAAAACCAGTGGGTAGGTAACAAGTGAAACAGGTGCGTTAAGTCAAAACAAGTATTATTTTTTTCGTACAGGTAGCAGGGTTGTCCCAAAACACTTTCTGTGCAGCAAATCCTTCACAAAATCAACTTCAGTAACAAAAGCGGTAACCGGTTTTCAACCCACTTTCAAGTTTCAACTTCTAGATACTCTACGAGTTAGATATCATCATCATCCATCAAAAGTTGTGAACTTTCATACATTGAAACGCGTCACAATAGTTTAATGAAGACAAATTTATCACTTAACCAAAATCAAAACAAACATGAAAGATCCTTTCAGATCACCAAATCATATCATTAATATATAACCTCTCAACAACACCTTCAACCATTCAACTACAAAGTAACCATTTTTTTAACACAAATCATAATCAATCTTAAAAAATAAGTCAACAATGCCCAGATAATCCATCAACTACACATCACCACCAAGGACTTCATTCATAAAACCATTACCCACAATTCCCAAAGTCGAAGGAAGTTACCGACCCACTTTTCAACCTACTTTCAAGTTTCAACTTCTAGACATTCTATGAGTTACATTACATACCATCATAGTCGTTCTTCCTTCATCTCCGGTTCTTTGTCGTCCAACATCATCTTTGTGCGTGTAAGGGAAGATAGCGTATTGGAGATGTGGAGGAGGGAGGCTAGGGTTCCAGATCAAGAAAATCTAGGGTTCCGTATGTGTAGTTTTGGAGATCTGGTTGATTCCGTATGTGTGTTTGTGGAGATCTGGTTGATTGAACCATAACAAACCCTGGATCCTTCTTTTTCTCTTTCTTTCTAGAATTCTCTCTTTTATTTTCTCCTACGCTCTCTCTCCCCCTATCTGCAAATTGTAACCTGTAACAAAAAGAAAAGGCAACCACACATCTTTAGGCTTTTTTCAAATCAAATTTCACATGACTCATAATTAATATCTACAGCTAAACACATCAAAATACAGATCTAAATCATCTAATTAAGCATAATAAAAAACAATAAGAGGTAATTAACATATGCAAAAATAAGTACCTGAATGTCTCTGAGAACCTCAACTCTCTTCCGAACAGCCGGAGACAAGTTCTCGAGAACATCGGAGTGTTGTCCAGCCAGATTCTGAAGCTTATCCTGTAAAATCATCCATAAAACAAAGTGAGAACGAATCTACAGATGAAAACACATAGAAACTGATGGAATAATATGAAACCTTTAGGGCGTTTACGAGTCTGGCACGATCTTCGGCACTAAGAGCTGTGAATTTCACGAAAAACGATACGGTAAACAGAGGATAATATTATAGGTAATGAAGAGCGGTGGTGATTTATAGAAGAAGAAGAAGGTAACTGCGGCGGCGGCCGGTAAGGAGGCGGTGAGATCGGACATATCGAGGTGCTCTTTCATGGAGGGAGATTAGTAGCAGAAACCCTAGTGAAAATGAAAAGAAGACAGGGGTGTATGGGGAATTAGGATGAGCGGGAATTGAAAGTTGAATGGACGGTGCAGATCTCAATCCGGGTGATGTGTTTCTTTGAAAATGGACGGTGTAGATCTCAATCCGTGTTTATTTGAGTAAAAGGGTATAAGTGGAAAGTGATGTTTTATGGTGCTTAAAAGACTTGTACATTATGCTTTAGGGGTGTTTTAAGGGAATTTTTATGGACTTTAAGAAGTCCTTCTAATATGCTTTATAAAGTAGTATAGATATAGATACACGAGTATATATATATATATATATATATATATATATATCTTAATCACTTGAAAATTAAGTCGATCTCGAGACATAGTTCTATCCCAACTATAAACGGGATCAAATAACCATAGATTGATTAATCTAAATCAAAATACTAACACCTTCGCAGAGTCGTTTTATTTACGACTCGGTAGAGCTCGTACACGTAGTTTAGCTACGTTTAAATTAGAAACTTATAAGATATTCCGTGTTAGGAATATTGTAGAATGCACGCTAGCGAGTCTCATCTTGGAAACGACATCACGAAGTCGTAATTAGCTAGCTTTGCACATGGAAATTCCGGTGAGTTCATAACCCCACCTTTTTACGGTTTTTACATTTTCGTAAATGTTTTCGGGGTGGAAAGACATGCACGTTTTGCAGAAACATACAAAGTTTTCGATGAACAAAGATTGCATATTTTAGACAAAGCACGTTTTGCAAGAACATGCGAGGTTTTTGAATGAACGAAAGCTTATATTTCTAAATCATGTTACGAACGGATTTCAAGGAACTCAAATGGTTTACGAATGAATCATACTAAATATACCGGTTTTACAAAACAAATGCGTATTATCGAAATGTGAATGATTTTCATGACTAGGGATGGGATCGTCTGGTGATAATATTGGGACTGGGTTGGTCTGAGAGACTGGGGAGTTAGTCTGAGAGACTAGCTGGGTAATTCAGTCTGAGAGACTGGGGAGTTGGTTTGAGAGACTGGGGAGTTAGTCTGAGAGACTAGCTGGGTAATTCAGTCTGAGAGACTGGGGAGTTGGTCTGAGAGACTGGGGAGTTAGTTTGAGAGACTAGCTGGGTAATTCAGTCTGAGAGACTGGGGAGTTGGTCTGAGAGACTGGGGAGTTAGTCTGAGAGACTAGTTGGGCAATTCAGTCTGAGAGACTGGGGTAAAATACATGTTACAAAATGATTACTTACAATACAATTGGTATGGTTAGCCTAGGAAAGAACCATAGATCATGTGATTGGGTAGGCGTATACTTGAGGCCATCAATCCTCTTGTAGTACCGAGGGGCATGAGTGATAGATCTAATTAGGTATAGCGAGCCCACACCCATGAGGACCAGGGAGGCCCATAGGGTGACTATGTCTTCCAGCCGGAAGCCCGGTACAACTTTGCTAGGTTTGAGTCTTCCTACACCGTCACACATATTAGTGGCCTTGCAAACCATTGATGATCTTTTCCTTGTTTGCTATCATAGCGGGGTTTTACAAATTACATAACATGTTTTATACAAATTCAAAGCATAGGATTATGCGGGCATGGAGTCAAAGTCAGGGTGGGCATTGACGGTTATACAAACTTTACAAATACAAGAGCTTACAAATACATGGTTTTACTAACATAATGCGTTACAAATACAAGTTTCCATATAACTTGACAAGAAAATGATTTTTAAATTCGTTTTCTCAATAATATTTCACAAACCGGTTATTCAAAAGATTTATTTTAAATCTTTTCCAAAACAAACTATGAACTCGCTGAACTTTATGTTGACTTTTTCGCATGTTCTTTCTCAGGTTACCTTTCAGAAAACTATGGCACGGTTGGAATAGGGGAACCAAGTGGAGTCGTGTACTTAGTGGGCGTTCATTTTCTAGAAGTCTTAGCTATATGTACTTCCGTTGTGCAATGAAGATACCAGTCCAGTCACGCCAGCTCTGATAATTTCGGGGTGTGACAAATCAAAACAGGTTTTATCAGTTTACAGTATTGAGGGCGATCTCGCAATTACATTTGTTTATATTTCTACCTTAATTACCACCCACGGTACTGTTAACCCGACTTGTGGTCATGTTACTACTCACAGTGTAGTAACAAATTTTGTATACAAAACCCCAACATACCGACGATAATTGTAGAATTTACAAATACTCAATCATTGTGAAATAAAATTTAAAACATTGATGCTTTGTAAAACAGTTTGCAAAAAGGAGGATTACTCATAAAAAGGTTTACACAAAAAGGAGATTACTCACATTGCTATCTTAGGTAATTTCTTGTGGCTTCCTGGTTATAATCTATAAATTTTAAATAATGCACACGCGTTAGTATAATAACCCAATTTTACATTAGTTATACCCTCCCCGAGACAGAACTCCAACGACTACGTCGGGCAGAGCCTCAACAGCCGTTACAGAGCACTAGATCAATCGGGCAGCATATCTAATACGTAACCGGGGGTTATGATACTTACATCGAGGCAGAATTTCGTTATTTCGGTGGGTATAATACCCGGGTATAATTCTATTACTTCAGAATTGAGAGAGATCGAGAAAATTTTGAGCCAGTTGGACTGAAGGCCGATGCCTTCTACTTATAGTGTCTGATCGACACTTTGTCGTGCCCCGCGAAGGAAACACAAGGGGTCTTCGCGCCCTGTGACGTAGGTCAGGTAGGCCCTAGCTTGGACCAGTCACCAACTAGCTTCGACACGAGCGGGGGCACGTGGCGGCTCAGTGGCTCGCCTGGTGGACCATCTCTCGCGCCCCGCGTAAGCTGAAGACAGAGTCTTCGCGACCCGCAAGCTCCACAAGAATTTTGATTTTTATTTAATTTTTACAAAATTAAAGGTATATAGGGCCATTTTACTTATACGAGGTGTATTTTAGGACGTTTAGGGGTGTTCTAAATAGTTTAGGAAGGGTTGTTATAAATTAATCCAATGATAAACTATTAAAACACAATGATATTAGTCTGTTTGCTGGTAAAACACAATGTCAAGAAATCCTCCAGCAAATCAAACAAAAAATTAAGTTAATACTCAATGGTAATATTATGTTTGCTGGTAAAACACAATGTCAAGAAATCAAGAAATCCTCCAGCAAAAATCATTGTATGGGTAAGGTTTAGTCCTGGTATATTCGGTACCGGTATCGGTACCCACTTTCCCCGTTTTTCGGTACCCTGCCGGTACGGTACCGGTATTTAAAGTGGGATACATTAGGATTACGAACACGATAACACCCACTTGGAGTAGAGTTTTTTTTAACCCAAAACAGTGCTTTTGATACAAATAATTACCAAAATGGGTTGTTTGAAAATTATTTACCAAAATACGTTTTTTAATCCTATTTCTCTTTTGATGCCCTAACGTTTATTAAAAATAAGCGAAAAAGTGTTTCGGGTTAGCTCGACAAGCAATGGCCCATTACTTAACCAGAATATTCATAAAAAGACTTGCAACTTATCAATGCCAAATTTGTTAGCGGGCCATGTACAAGTATAGATACTTCACCAGGATATTCATAAACTTTATCAACTAAAAACTTCGCTACTTTCTTTGATTTAGGGGAGGGTAGATTTAAGTTTTATAATCCATCGACCCATGAATGAATCATGAATCTCTGGCTCTCCGTCCTATCATGGTTAAAAATATATAATTTTTAATAAAAAAAACTTTTGCCAAAAAGAGATAACGAAAATGAGAGGAAAAACAATCACTTGGTGTACCTTTAACCAATCACATGGCTCACCATCAAAAACCACCTTGGGGGCTCAAAGATGCTTCAACCAACTGTGCAAGAACTAATTGACTATGTAGAATACACATTTACTCGTGCTTCAACTCCTCTGTATCTAGCCTTTGATAACTCCTCCAATGCACTCGCTTCAGAACCACACGACTTCAAACAATATTCCATTGATTCCAACACTGGTGCTAAGATAACTTCTGAACCTTTTGAGTTATAACAAGACTGTGTGTTATTTTTAAACATGATCTAATAATATATCAGTCATTTTATCAAACACCTAGCATGCATCAAATAAAAGCAAAAAAAAGGATTCTATATTTCTATATACCTCGAAACCGAATCCGGTGAAGTCAAATCAAATTTCTGCTGATACTGCTGTTGTTGCTTAACATATGCTAATTGAACCCTCTACTCCGATCTCTCATCTTCCGATAACACACTATACGAATTATTCGAATTCTCCATAACCACAACCTTCGACACATAGGTAGCTCACATACCTACGGGCGCCGGCACTGGCACGGGAACCGGTGCTAACGTCTGAACTTTGGATATTAAAACAAATTACTAAATATTATTCTTGTTACGTAAATACATCTTTAAAAATTATTAAAGCAGAGTTCAAATCAGAAATAACTAGCATCAAATCATCATAAAACCTAAAACTTCAAATCCATCTATCACTTTAATTAACTGAAAAACCAATTGAATCACAAAAAATGAATATTGAATAAGTATATAATCACAGCTACAACTCAAGTAGAGTTCACTAAACTTTAATGCAAACACAACAATTACATATTATTGTTTATCGTAAATTAAAGTCTAATATATATAACATTTACAAACCGTATGCAAAAATACATCACATATTAAATCAAATCACTCCTAAAACACCGTGAATAATTAGATAACCTCACAACTGGTAACTTGAAATCACAAAAACCGAACCTGATGAGAGAAAATCAGCCGAATCTGAAAATGTTGCAAAGTTTCCCCCAAAGTGAAAACCCTAATTCATTGTCACACTAACTGCACAGATTAAGATCAAACAATATGAAATACAAAAGCATAATCAGTTAGTTTGAACATATACGCACCTGTGATGGTATGAGGCAGTGTTGTAAAAGTCGGATTCCAAGGCCGAGTACTCGGTCCTCGGAACCCCTCCGAGGCGACTTCCTCCTAGGCGGACTCAATTAGTAGGCTTCGGTCAAACTCGGCGCCTAGTCGGACGTAGTCGAAAAGAGTCGGCCTAGTCGGTCTAGGCGGTCAACGTGGTTTGTTGACTTTTAATTAGTCAAAATCAGTCAAAATCGGTCAACATCGGCCTACTCGGCCTTGTACTCGGACTACTCGACCTTGTACTCGGACTACTCGACCTTGTACTCAGACTAGTCGGACTTGTATTCAGAATATTTGAACTTTAAACATGTTTCATTTTAAATTATACTCAGTTGACATGAATTATGCTTATTTTTGTTGGACTCCGGTCAAGTTTGCAGCGGATAAACAAGATTTCAGAACATCAGTGGACATGTTTGTGATTGATATTAAGAATACAGAAATGAAAGAACGAGTTTTGAATGATGAAGAAACAAGTGAATGGACAGAATGAGTATGAAACAAACTGTCTTGGTCCCGGAAACAGTTACCGGACAAGACATATATATATGTGTGAAAATGGCGGTTGATATTTGGCGGCAAAACTGTCATCGGCAGTTTTGAAATTACCCGCTTATGATCTATTCCCACACTTATCACATAATGTACCAAATGAAAACATATCAATTATTACATAGACTTATAAGTAATATAATCATAATAAAGTTTAAATATCCTTCGCTAACACCTTCCCTTAAACTTAATTATGTTTAGCGGCATACATCAGCACGCTCCTGTTGGCTTCATCGACGGCTTTACGAGCTTCGTTGAAATTAAATCGGCGATGCTTCTTGTGCAGATTCCAAGAGCCTTCCCAACTATTTCTGGCATAAAGAGCGTAATGCTCAGATGCAGCGTCCTCCGGTACCGGATCTGCACTTTTGCTTCTTGCTCGACCATTCCCGCCATTGAGCTTTCTCCTTGTTCCACCATCTCTTTGTCCTGCACCTTCTTTTGAACAGATTTAAACTTGTAGTAATATATCAAAACGTCCAAATACATGGCATAAATGACTCTAATGAAGTCACCGTCTTGATATTCGAAACCCAGATCTTTCGCTATCGCCGGCCATAAATTATCAACGGTGACACTTTGGTATCCTCCGTCTCTTTCCACCATAATAAACAAGCCAAGCAGGTCTATTCTTCTTCCATCATCCAGAAGTGGGGGTATTGATCTTGTAGTTATTCCCATCTTTTCTTTAAAAAACCAGTCCACCATTTTTTCGAATTTTATTTCAAGATCATGCTTGTATTTGAATACGAAGTCTCAATCATCGATCATGTCTAACAGGGCTTTGCAGTCAGCAAATTCGTGAAATTCTAACGCCCTTATGATCATCCGACTCCAATCAAATTCACTTTCATTCGTAACATTTAAAGTTTCGAAATATGAATTTAAATAATCTTCTTTATACTTCTCGTTTACATCATTCAGATTCATAACTTTCTGTATTTCTTTTAATCCTAACTCTTCTTCTTTCGACAAACCAGTAACTTCATTCACAGTATTCATCACGGGAGGAGAGAACATTGGATAAATCTTACAAGTATCACCGTTTTTATTGACGGTGAATCCTTGTAATGTTAATTGATTCATACTCAGGACATTTCTGTCCAATTCCGGAGTATAAAAGACACTTTAAATCATTAATTTTTCGTTGTTAGACTTGATTTCAACGGTCCCTATACCCCGGATGAACAGAAAGTTGTTTTCCCCAGTGTTTGTATCAACACCAACCAAATGTTTAATCCTGTTGAAAACATTTATATTACTGGCGTAATGATGCGAGAAAGAGTTACTGACATACCATATGTCCTTCCACTGGCCGCCTTCCGTGCCAGTCACTATCATTTCACCCTGATCATCAGCATCCCTCCTTTGTGTCTGGATTCCGGCATTAACCGCTTGGTTAATAAGTTGTGTTGCTTCGTCATTTTCTTTGGATTTGCATGAATAAATTTGATGTCCTGGCCGGTGACAATAGTAACATAATTTCACCTGGCGTTTGATGTCTGTCGTTATGGACATGCAAAAACCTAATTAACCTAGGTAGCTAGGGTAAGCAGGGTATCGAATCCAGAGGAGTCTGTGGTTAATGCTAATTATTATTTGTTTGTAAATAATTGAATTACGTTGAGAACTTGCTAGAAAACTATAAACAATAACGTTGAGATTGTAAAAACAATGATAGAAAAAACGTGGTCACTCTAGGATTCAGATTCTGTAGTTACTAATAACCTAGTTCTGATTTTATTGGATGCTATTGATTGAATAGTAAATCTGTCACATCTACCAATTACCTATGTAGTTCAAAATCTTAATATTAATTGATCAGAGAAATATTAAAACAAACATTCATAGGAATCATTCAATCAACAAAAGCATAATTGGATTCAAAACATAATTATAACTCTGACTGTCACTCAGGATTTGTCTGTCACACAAATAATATAATCATGTAAATAGTCGGTTGTCACCCGACTACAAATCCAAATCTCAATACAAACAGAAACTAGAATTAAAAGTGTCTAACAAGAATCATTCACCCGGAGTGTTCACGAGAGATTTAGCAGCTCATGATACTCGTCCGATCAGCAGCTTGGTAGAATGTTAAAGGCATGATTGAATCGGTCTGTTGTGCCGCTGATGAATGATCTTCGAATAATGATAGAGTATTGATGATGGGTGATTACGAGAACCCCTCAATCTCTACATATGTTGCCGCCCAAGAGATATGTCGGCCCAATCCAATATGCACAAAGAAGTCCAACTAACAGCCCCCAATCTTGTTCCTATGTCACGTGATCCTAATGATGTTGTTATGTTGACTTTTTGTGCCACCTATTCTCATTCCCCAATTGTGCGTATATGGGCTTTTGCCCCTAGAAGTCTGCCTCCAAAATTCGTGGGCCCCCTAATCCGTATGTCATCCACCAACATGATGATGATGATATTGTTTTATATGTGAGATGATGATATTGATTATTATTGTCTTGTGCTTCTCCCCAAATTTCCGCCACTAATGTTGTCAAATCCAATATTCACGTGATGCCTTTAGGATTTATAAAAAATAATCGATTGTGCCTCCATACATCCACCGTGGCCTACGTGTAACGCCCCAAAAATGAAAACTCAATAAAACAAGTGAGGATAAATAACAAACGTAACATAATTAAGAATTTATGGCAAGATGGTAGTTAAATGTGGTTTAAAGATTAGATTTGTAATTAGCAACTAAGTGAAGGGGGTAAAGTGCAAAGTGATTAAACTTAAATTAATAAAAAAAAAACAAATAAAACCCCAAACACAGTGAGTGTGTCTGGGGGATCGATCGAACAGGGCAGGAGGGGGGGAACCCTAAACTCAAGAAATCAAGCAATTGAAGCCTAAAATCATAAGAAAATCCAGTGCATGAGCCCTCTTATCGATCATCTAAGCATACCTAGTGAAGTGGTAAGTCGAATATCCGGATTTGGTGAATTGTAGAAAAACGGTTTCAACCCAATCATGAATTTGTGGTATGATTTGTGTTAATTAGATGTTAGGGTTACTCCCTAGAGTGGAAATCATGCTTGATTTTAGTTTAATTGAAAGAAAATTTTATAAACCTATTTGTAGTAGTAGAGATGATGATATGGATGATTATACATGTTCAATGCTTGTGTGATGTTGATATTTGATGTTGATTGTAAGAAGTAATTGTTAGATAATGGTATAAAAGTTATATAATTCTAGTTGAAATTGATAATCTATGTTATGAACTAGGAAGAGTATGCATAAAATACTTGTACTATATGCTTAAATGATGGCATGCACACCAAGTGTTTGATGAAATGCATAGGTGAGATTATTGGATGAGATTGGATGTAAACAATGAATGAATGTGTATAGGAAGTAATAATGGTGTGTTGAATAGTGAATTAACATAAGAAGTGTGCTTTAGATATGATTCATGTAGAAGATTGGATTTGCTAGTATCATGTGGTAGTAGTATGCTTTAGGAATGGTACTTTATGCTTAAATGATACAATGGACTCCATGTGTTGCCGAACTTTCTAAATATGTTTATGAATTAATTGTAAGAACGTGAATGTACAAGGAAGAAGAAATATTCGAATGGTGATTTAGGTTGGCGAATCATGGATTATGTTGCTACATGTAGGATTACCTAAATACTAGTAGTATGAATGGAAGTTGTTTATGTACATACGTGGAATCTAGGTGAATGTGGTTGTATGTGTCTTACTACATGAGTGTGAAGCATATATAGTATAATGGGTATGTTCTAACATGCCATGATTTGATGATATGTTAAATTGTATGGAATTGGAATGAAATAATTGTTAAAATAGGACTTGTGTATGTTATAATGGACTAGTGAAAGTCA
Organism: Helianthus tuberosus; assembly: GCA_030545235.1. Lineage (NCBI taxonomy): Eukaryota > Viridiplantae > Streptophyta > Magnoliopsida > Asterales > Asteraceae > Helianthus > Helianthus tuberosus. The sequence continues at coordinate 8,224,322 of JARYGA010059771.1, read as the reverse complement.
ATGTGACCCATGTGTTGGAAATGGATGTTATTATGTATAAGCATATATGCTAACAATGTTGTAAATATGATAGCTTGAAAGAATAAGAACCATGTCAAGATAGGCCAACTCATGGGAAGCAAACGGGTCAAAGAGGAGGCAAAGAAACTAGCATAAACATGGCGAGCACAAGGTAAGTGATTTCCATAATCACTTCTTAGTTTGTTTAAGTAATATAATGTTTAATTATTAAGTTCATCTGAAGTTGAGGTCAAATCAATAGATTATTTTGATAAATGCATGAATGGGTCGAACAATTCGTAGATGGATAATAAGCCGAACACGTATAAGTTAAGAAGTTCCTTAACTCGGATGTTGGATTTCAAGTTTACATGATAGAATGTTAATTTACAATCATGTAGGAAGAAACGGGAGGTTAAACGGGTTAACGGTTAGAAAGTTACGCAAGTTTTAGCGTAAACGGACGAAACAAAGACACAAGTGCCGTAAATTACGCCCCAGGCCGGAATTTACGGCCTCCCCTGCATCAGCATCATGTTTGAGGCCGTAAACAGCAGGCAGGCCGTATTTTAGGCCGTATTTTGGGCCGTATTTTACTGGGTAGGCCGTAATTTACGTCCCCTGGGGGTTTGGACGGTTTCCCTTTATAAGATTTTGACCGAATGTGTTATACATGCGAATGGATGGAACTTGTTTGTAAGTAAGTCTATTATCGGATGGTCATATGCATGACTAGGGAGGTGTGTTAATTAAGTTAAGAGAATAGGACGGTATGTAAGTATGAATAATTGGAGTCATGGTGAGTTTTAGTCGTATAAACTAGTATGCGTGATGTGTATAGAAGATATATATATATATATATATATATATGTATGTATGTACATAATTATGCGAAAGGCGTACATTGTGTTGTAGTTAAATAAATGCATATAAATGGTTGGCGACCTTTTTACGAAGATGTAGTACTTGAATATGTTGAGATTACGGGTTTGCTAACCAAGTTATTATTGAGTATGTTTGAAAGTGCAGGTTTATGAATGTCGGACTTTCGAAGTGTTGATATAGTAATGAAATGATTGAATGTTGGAAGGATAATCGGGTTGAAGTAACTTAAGCGGTTAGAATATGCTATGGACGTTTTAGTTTATACAATATTTTATGTTTGGTCGTCACCACCTACTAACGGGTTAGTTGTATGAGAGTATATGTCATACCCATTTAATTGGGTAATCGAATGCGTAAGAGAAATGAAAGTACGTACACGAATGGAACTAAAATGACGGTTTTATAAGCAAACAAGTATAACGACTAACTTTTTAAAGCTTTGTTGTTGAATGTAGGTAAATCCTCAATTTAGACGACTTGGAGAATCGGAGCGAGCGCGTGTTCATGTTATGTCATACCAAACGCTTCCGCTAGCGTGTTCAAATGTTTTTGGTCCAAAATTTGTTGTATTGGTTCTTAGTAGTATTTTGTTGAACGAATCGTAGAAATGTATCTTGTCTGATTATGTTTAAAACAGGGGTATGCTCTTTTATGGACGGGTCATGCCTAAATTTTGTTAAAATTAATGCATATATGTTATTGATATCATCGTTTTAAATTGCGAAAAGTTGGACACTCTTAAGAATTTTTTTTTTATTTCTAGTGTCCCTTAGTCGTCTTTTATTAGACGCAAACACGGGACCTTACAAGTTGGTATCAGAGCCTAGGTTTGAGGGATTCGAGCAAGAGTATCAGTGCTTGAACTCAAACCGATGGCTCGTGCAAAAGTGTGCTCGCTCCGAGATCGCCAATGAGGTAAAATTTTAAATTTTTGATTAATATAAGTATGTATAGTGTGTTACGGTATAAGTTTTAAGGTTCAAGTAGGCTACGGGTGATAAGGCGTGTAAAATAAAAAGTCCCGGGACCCATGTAGCTGAAAACGGACTCGGGAAATAATCGAGACAAACCAAAATTTATTTCCAGCGTTTTAATAAAGGAAGGGACGTCGTCGACGGGCTGTGATGTCGTCGCCGACGCCCTTATGCATGCTGACGGCCTAAGTAGCTGTCTACGGGCTTTTGTGGGCGACGCAAGTTTTCAGAGCCCGTCGCCGACGGGGCCTGAAGCCGTCGCCGACGGCTAGCGGAAATCAAATCCGCTGAAAAGTTTTTGTTTTGTTTTGTTTTCGTATTTTGGGTTTCTAAGTTGTTCAAAAGCCTAATGAATGTTCGTGTAAGATCTATATAAGGCCTAGTACGACATATGTGACCACGATCAGTGGATAAGATAGACGGAATATGCTAATCATTTATTAATATGCTATTCATAAGGCCAAGAGCACGCAGGTTATGCGAAGGGTGAGCGCAATTGTTCAGAAGGGATGATCCGTGAATGCGGTCTAGGACCGGCATCAAGGCAAGTAATAAGACGAATTAACCCCTGGTACGTAAACTCAACGCGTGGATGTATGAAATAGTATAATTAGGCAAGCGAAAGAAAATTCTAGATGAATATAAGAACGACATGGTAAAGAAGTTTTAAAAATGTAACACGTGCCGAAACTTAATTCTTCGAACATAATGTGGCGATTACGCGAAGACACGAAACTAGTACGTGGATTGTGTACCTGGCCAGTACACAAGAAACGTATGACGTTCGTGAGACCGCGATAATTGTTACAGGTATGTCCGTTAGAATTGGGTAGCAGGTGGGCGTATGGGTGAAATGAGTAGTAAGACTCTCGGGAGATTGAGAGTACTACGTTAGAGTAAAAAGTGCAGATGATAAGAATGAAATGTTTGAATCCGCGTGACGGATTCAAAGAATGAAATATATGAATGCAATGCTTGAATCCGCGAGACGGATTCAAGGAATGAAAGACATGAATGAAATGCTTGAATCCGCGAGACGGATTCAAAGAATGAAAGATATGGATGCAATGCTTGAATCCGCGAGACGGATTCAAGGAATGAAAGGCATGAATGAAATGTTTGAATCCGCGAGATGGATTCAAAGAATGAAGGATGTGAATGCAATGTTTGAATCCGCGAGACATATTCAAAACATAGGAGGTACGAAAGGTATGAATAATGTGTTCGAATCCGCGAAATAGATTTAAGATATAAAAGACGAAACTAGTCTACATAAGAAGAAGTCGATAGCTTGACCATGTTAAGTAAATGTAAAGCAAATGAGCAAAAGAATGAAAATATTCGAATGTGTAAGTAATTACGGACCGGACAAGTAAATATTCCTTAAGTGATAAGATCCAAATTATGTTTAAACTTTCATATATATATATATATATATATATATATATATATATACATACATGAATATATTTATGCAAATGCGTTGTATGCAAGAATGGTAGAAAGGATAAATGGGACATACGGGTCAGATGGCGATCGCCATTTGAACTCGGTAGTTAATGATTTGATTTGTTAAGTTTTATACTCATAGGTGAGCTTGAAGAATGGACACGCAATGTCACTAATCGGAAGGGAATGATCATCGTAAGATATGGATAACGAATCAATGGACTTTACTTCCGTCAGGTATGTATAAAAAGAGTTATAACTTAAATAGGAGGTTATGACTCGACTAGAGATGGATGTGTTAGAATAGAATGTATATATATACAAACCGTAATGCAAAAATGTAGAATGAATTTCAAAATGTTCGTAATGATCGTCGAGTGGTATAGAACTTGAATGCTCGTAACTGTGGAAATTCTAATATAATGTAAGAGACGACAAGTATCGTTAAGAAATACTAACCTTGATGCTCGGCTTGTTGGCCATGTTCATTTGAACAAGACATTGTAGAAAAGATACGCATGGCATAAATAACAATAGTAACCATGGAAATAATGCTTAGTTTTCGTGTTAAGTATGGATAAGTGAGTTTAAGAGAGGTGATTTTGGTTGTAACAATAAGTCTTTGAATGATTATAATATGCGTATGATAATATATCGACCCCTCCTATGAGCTTAAGGGTAATCAGAAGTAAAGATAGTAATGGAATGTTTAGGATGGCTCATAGTGAACAAAATGAAAGATAGAATATGATGTATGAGTAGAATGAAATAAATCGACTTATTTCAATTAGTAAACATATGAATGTAATATGCTTAAATAGGATGTTAGAAACAAGCCATAGACGTAGCTTGTATGGTTAATAACTGTATACAATTGGAATAAATTCGATGAATGAAGCGCTAGTGATGGTATGTGCTAGGAGCTAGCATTATAAAGTGAAAACGACACTAATAAGAGCTCTGGATCAGATTCTGACTTTAATGCGATTATGAAAGTAATTTACTTGATTTAAGAACGGAGGGACAATGCGTACAAAGATGTTTATGAATGAATGAAACTCTTGCCAAGATCTCGAATGCATCCATGTGGTGCTAAGCCTCGTGAATGAAAATATGAAAAAGTAGGAATAGAATTGGTCCAGTTGGAATGAGAAATGTTTCGGGGACGAAACCTCTTTTAAGGGGGGTAGACTTGTAACGCCCCAAAAATGAAAACTCAATAAAACAAGTGAGGATAAATAACAAACGTAACATAATTAAGAATTTATGGCAAGATGGTAGTTAAATGTGGTTTAAAGATTAGATTTGTAATTAGCAACTAAGTGAAGGGGGTAAAGTGCAAAGTGATTAAACTTAAATTAATAAAAAAAAAACAAATAAAACCCCAAACACAGTGAGTGTGTCTGGGGGATCGATCGAACAGGGCAGGAGGAGGGGGAAACCCTAAACTCAAGAAATCAAGCAATTGAAGCCTAAAATCATAAGAAAATCCAGTGCATGGGCCCTCTTATCGATCATCTAAGCATACCTAGTGAAGTGGTAAGTCGAATTTCTGGATTTGGTGAATGGTAGAAAAAGGGTTTCAACCCAATCATGAATTTGTGGTATGATTTGTGTTAATTAGATGTTAGGGTTACTCCCTAGAGTGGAAATCATGCTTGATTTTAGTTTAATTGAAAGAAAATTTTATAAACCTATTTGTAGTAGTAGAGATGATGATATGGATGATTATACATGTTCAATGCTTGTGTGATGTTGATATTTGAGGTTGATTGTAAGAAGTAATTGTTAGATAATGGTATAAAAGTTATATAATTCTAGTTGAAATTGATAATCTATGTTATGAACTAGGAAGAGTATGCATAAAATACTTGTACTATATGCTTAAATGATGGCATGCACACCAAGTGTTTGATGAAATGCATAGGTGAGATTATTGGATGAGATTGGATGTAAACAATGAATGAATGTGTATAGGAAGTAATAATGGTGTGTTGAATAGTGAATTAACATAAGAAATGTGCTTTAGATATGATTCATGTAGAAGATTGGATTTGCTAGTATCATGTGGTAGTAGTATGCTTTAGGAATGGTACCTTATGCTTAAATGATACAATGGACTCCATGTGTTGCCGAACTTTCTAAATATGGTTATGAATTAATTGTAAGAACGTGAATGTACAAGGAAGAAGAAATATTCGAATGGTGATTTAGGTTGGCGAATCATGGATTATGATGCTACATGTAGGATTACCTAAATAATAGTATGAATTGTGACAACCCTCAAAATCCCATGTATTCCGTACAATTTATTAATAATAATTAATGTGCTTGACGACTGTGTGGAATTACGTAACTGCTTTCTGATATCTGTGTTATATTTAGATGCGCCTGTTAACACACTAGTAATGTACAGAAAAGTCATTAAATAGTCCGTTATGATTTCCTAAGTGTTAGAAATTAAAAACGTTACAAAAATATACATATAAGACACTCTACGGAACAATTAAACACTTTAACGAAACAGTATCCGACCGAACAACCGGACATTACCCGGGACACCAATTATTTGTCAAACACATTACTTAATTATTTTTGGCTAGTCATGATCCCCGTATACCATAACACCCACCAAAAATCATCACACAAACATATACTATCAAGTTACTTGCACTCTAACTATCAATTACCATTTAGTTAGAAAAATTGCAACAAGACCCCCCCCCCCCCCCAACCGATTTTTGGTCCTATGGACCCCACCCAAAGATTTACAAATCTTTCCTAATATCTTCCTAAATCTCTAGTGATCTTCCATGAGATCTTGATTGGATATGATAAGATCTTGAAAATATTTTGTTTAGATTTCTTATTGATTAAAGTTTACACTTAGACCCCCCCCCCATTCCATATGAACGGTTACAAGGACCCCCCTCATAAGATCTCCATAATCTTATACAATCTTGATAATATCTTGTAAGATCTCTTGTGATCTTGTAAAAAGATATGATGGTACTTGTAGGATCTTATGAAGATATGGCATTTAAAGGGGTTATAAGAACATTAGGAATTTCCATCTTCAAGACACAACAACACTCACTTCTCTCTCTCACTTTCGGTTCACCCCAAAACCGAAACCCTCACCATCACTTTCAACACTCATCTTTTCCATTAACAAGTTCATTCAAAGCTTACAAGGTGAATCTATGGAGGTGGCAACTTGAAGGAATTTCTAAGGAGCTTATTCTAGTCTTTTTTCACCATCATATTCTCAATAGATTCTACCCTAGCTATAAGCTAGTAGTAAGTCTCTTGTTACACTCTTGTTAATCTTGTTTCATCTCATTTCTATGATCAAAAGGTGTAGTATGTTTTAAATCACTAAAGTGACAAGAACTAGTAGATGAACATAAAAGTTTATATGAAATTTTACATATAAAAAGTTTACTTATGATTGATGCATAAAGATGAAAACTTGTTGGTTTAAGGTTGGTTAATACATATATGATGTTTGTTAGTCAAGCTTTTGATAAACCCGTTGTTCGGACGCTTGTTAATACGACTTAATAACATTTAAACTTCAAAACAACATGCTGAGTCACTTTTTCAGCCGGCTTCATAGGGCTGTAAACAGACCTTAATAACTCGAAAAACAGAATTTCTGAAGCCTAAAATTTGTATTTACGAAAAACTGATCAAATGGCACTGGAATCGTAATTTTTCGAGGTCTTTTACTATTTTTAAAGAACCGATTTGTAACAGCAGCTTAGGCTGAGTTTTTACAGCAATAAATGGGTGTTGTATTTTCTGTTGTAGCTTGTATTCTGTGTAGAATCGGATCATGAAATTTTTACTGTAAATGAAAACTGAAGTATTTCTAATTACCCCACTGGAATTTCGTGAATCGGACACTCGATGAATTTTTAATAAATTGTTCCGTGGACTGTGGTCAGAAATACATAAATCTGAGTTCAGTCCGGAATATGAATTTTTATAAAATATTGGTAATGAACCGGACCCCGATATTTTTACACAATAAAATTTGGAACGTTTAAGACATCTTGTAAAAATTTGGGAATTTTTGGAATAATTTAACTATTTTATTAAAATGTCTGAAAACAGCCGGTTTTGAATATTAATGCTGAATTGACATAAGTTGTGACTTGCGTGTCTAAATGTCGAGTATGCTATCGGTGAATGATCTAACGTGTTATATGTGTTACGTGCAATATCGTATGTTTGTTTATGAGTGGGGAATGGATGGGAAGTTTATATGGGCATAAATCGTTAAAGTGTGTACCTGTTATGTGGTAGAAGTAATGTGCAAATAAACCATACGTAGGATACGTGTTATGCATGAGAAACTGATTGTTATCCGTACCTTATTAGGACGTGATTGACCAACCTTGACTGTTAACTATATTTGAGAATCTAACCGAGCAAACCGAGGTGAGTTCACACTTTTCTACAAAGCATGGTAAATTCCCGGTGGGAATGGGAATGGGTACAGGAATAGGGATTCCTCGTCCTTTGAGATGTGTTCAGGAATGTAAATTCCTCGTCCTGTTGGGACGTGTTAGACTTACTGGACTAGAACTCTATCAACGAAGTCCCTCCCTTTTTGTATCGACTTAATCGCCGAGGCTATGGCGAGCGGGTCATTAGTTAGTAGCGCTATTAGGTTTAACAAACCGCACACCGTGCCAGTTGGACGGGTGTGTACTAATGGACTATGGCACGTTGGTGGTGATAGAACACCGACGCTAGGGCACAATTGATTTCTTTTGTTAGTAGTCGATATGATAAACGAGTCTGGTAGTTTAAAATACTGGGGCAGCTCCCCACGGCCAAAGTGCCGGGCTGGATAGCCAGGGAAGGTGAACATGGGATGGTTAACTAATAAACGTTTTCGAACTATGGGGTAACCCCCAAGGCTGGATAGTCGAATGAGATTAAACTATGTTTTTGGAAACAACTCTAAAATGGACAACCAACCGTGAACTCACTCAACTTTGTTGTTGACTCGTTATTACATGCTTTGCAGGTCATTAGATGCTATGGAGCTTGCATATGGAGGTGGTCGTTGTGGGATGAGAACTGATATGTCCCGTACTTAATGAATAAACTTTATGAACTTATTAAACCTACGTTTTGGACTTTAAACTTATGAACTATGGACTTATGGTATGAACTTATGTTTTATGCTTCCGCTGTTAACCTAAAATCGGTTCACTTCCTTTTGGTCACCAATCGTATTGTGTTTGGTTTTATTTACTTAATTATGTTGTTCAATATGATTGGTGGCTCGATCCTGGTCATGTCACGCCTCCAAGCGGTGATACGCCGCAGGGTGGATTTTGGGGGTGTGACAGATTGGTATCAGAGCCATTGGTTATAGTGAACTTGGTTTTTTTTTTAAAAAAGGGAAAAGTTTTTGATAAAAACCAAACTATAACCAGTACAGTGCTCAACGATCCACAACGACGCTACGCTCCACGTGCAAGGCTCGACACCATAAGTGGTATGATTTATGTTATATTGTCGGTTAGATAGTTCTCACTGTGCATTAGATAATGTGATAATTGTTATTTGAACCTTGTGTGCTTACTCTCTAATGTCGTCCCACACTTACGCACTTTCGCGACACTTTCCTCACTTACGTTGCTTCGTTATGAAGATCATGAGCGGACGCGGAGGACGTATCAACCTCACTCAAGCCCAGTTGACGGCTTTGATCAACGAACGAGTTGCTGAGGCACTCGCAGCGAATCCAGCAGGAGGTATAACCTGCTATATCAACTCATCTTAGGACGTTTAGATCCTACCTTCGCAAACCAACCCTCATGCTTAGTTTTGTCCTTTATTCTCGCGCAACAGGTCAACATGCTCAACCTCCTGTGTGCACGTTCAAGACGTTCATGGACTGCCGACCTACCACTTTCAGTGGCACTGAAGGAGCAGTGGGCCTTCTTCACTGGTTTGAAAAGCTTGAGTCGGTTTTCGAGATGTGCGAATGCCCCGAAGACCGTAGGGTGAAATATGCTACCGGAACACTTGAAGGGGTAGCGCTCACATGGTGGAACGCTCAGGTTCAGCTGCTGGGGTTGGTTGCTGCTAATGCCACCCCATGGAACGGTTTCAAGGAACTGATCAAGGAAGAGTACTGCAGTCGGGATGACATCCACAAACTGGAGGTGGAATTTTTCAATCTGAAGATGACGGGGTCTGAAATTGAGGCGTATACCAAGAGGTCGAATGAACTGGCCATCATGTGCCCTACTATGGTGGACCCTCCCATCAAACGTATTGAGCTTTACCTCAAGGGCCTTGTACCCGAGATTCAGAGCCACGTGACTTCGGCCAACCTGGGTACCATTCAGCAGATCATTAAGTTAGCCCATCGTCTCACCGATCAAGCTGTGGAACAAAACAAACTGCCTAAGCGTATTGGTGCTGCTACTGCTGACACACCCAATGATAACAAGCGAAAATGGGATGGGAATTCAGGCAAAGGTTCTACTTTAGCTCAGTTCCAGCAGCGAAAGACAGATGAGTACAGGAGCCCCAGTCAGCAGTCTTCTGGAAATCAAGGTCAGGGTGGATACAAGGGAAATCACCCCAAATGTAATCGCTGTAACTTGCACCACAGTGGGCCATGTGGTAAAGGCAACTGTCATCGATGCAACAAGCCTGGTCACATGGCAAGGGATTGTAGGAGTCAGCATCCGGCGAATCAGAACCGGCAGCGACAGCAAGCCCCACCCAATCAACGCCAGCAGCGACAACAACAAGGTAACAACAAAGGGTGCTTTCAATGTGGTGCTGAGAGCCATTTCAAGAAAGACTGCCCCCAGCTAAATCAGAACCAGAACAACAACAATCAGGGGAATGGAAACGACAATGGAGGAAACAACAATGGAAATGGGGCAAGAGGTCGTGCTTTCGTGATTGGTCAGGGTGACGCAAGGAACGATCCCAATGTTGTGATGGGTAAGTTTCTTCTGGACGACTTCTTTGTTACTGTTTTATTCGATTCTGGTGCCGATACTAGTTATGTGTCCGTAAAAGTTAGCCAAATGCTTAAGCGCACTCCAACACTCCTGAACACCAAACACACGGTAGAACTAGCTAACGGTAAAAGTCTTGAAGCCACACACATAGTTAAAGGTTGTAACCTCGTCTTAGCTGGTCAGACTTTCTCTATCGATCTTATTCCTATCACACTGGGTAGTTTCGACGTTGTTATTGGGATGGATTGGCTATCTCGTCACCAAGCGGAGATTGTTTGCAAGGAGAAAACCGTCCGCATTCCTCGTTCTAGTAAAGAACCTCTCATGATTCGTGGCGACAAGAGTGGTGCTGTTGAAGGCATCATCTCTTTCCTTAAGGCCCAGAAGTGTTTGCGAAAGGGCCACACTGCCATTTTAGCACTCGTTACTGACACATCAACGGAAGAGAAGAGAATTGAAGACATCCCTATTGTGCGCGATTTTCCCGAGGTATTTCCTGAGGAATTACCTGGTCTTCCGCCTCATTGCCAAGTTGAGTTTCAAATCGAGCTAGCTCCTGGAGCAGCGCCAGTAGCTCGAGCACCATATCGTCTAGCTCCATCAGAACTCGAAGAACTGTCCACACAACTACAAGAACTCTTGGAAAAGGGTTTTATACCTCCTAGCTCTTCGCCCTGGGGAGCTCCAGTACTATTCGTGAAGAAGAAAGATGGTACTTTCAGAATGTGTATTGACTATCGCGAGCTTAACAATGTGACTGTGAAGAATCGTTATCCTCTTCCACGTATTGAAGACTTGTTCTACCAGTTGCAAGGGTCGAGCTATTACTCCAAGATTGACTTGAGATCGGGATACCATCAGCTGAGGGTCCGAGATGAGGACGTCTCCAAAACAGCATTCAGAACTCGTTACGGCCATTACGAGTTTCTGGTTATGCCATTCGGGCTGACGAATGCACCAGCGGTCTTTATGGATCTCATGAACCGAGTGTGCAAGCCTTACCTGGATAAGTTCGTTATTGTGTTCATCGACGATATCCTGATCTATTCCAAGAGTCAGGAGGAACACGAGCAGCATCTACAACTTATGCTGGAACTTCTTCGAAAAGAGCAGTTGTATGCCAAGTTTTCGAAATGTGACTTCTGGCTCCGCGAAGTCCACTTTCTAGGCCATGTGGTAAACAAGGATGGGATTCACGTTGATCCATCCAAGGTTGACTCAATTAAGAACTGGCCTGCACCCCGCACACCAACAGAAATCCGCCAATTCTTGGGTTTGGCAGGATATTACAGAAGGTTTATCAAAGACTTCTCCAAGATTGCGCAACCTCTCACTTCGCTGACTCAGAAGGGTGTCATCTATCGTTGGGGTCATGCACAAGAGTCCGCATTTCAACATCTAAAGGATAGACTTTGTAGCGCGCCTATCCTCTCATTGCCCGAAGGCACCGATGATTTCGTGGTTTATTGCGACGCTTCCATCCAAGGACTGGGTTGCGTATGGATGCAACGTGACAAGGTCATTGCCTACGCATCGCGCCAACTTAAAGTTCACGAAAGAAATTACACTACTCACGATCTGGAGCTAGGAGCAGTTGTTTTCGCGCTTAAGATATGGAGACATTACCTGTACGGTACTAAGTGCACCATTTACACCGATCACAGGAGTCTCAAGCATATCTTCAAGCAAAAGGAGTTAAACATGCGTCAACGCCGATGGGTTGAGCTCTTGAACGATTATGAATGCGCTATCAAGTATCATCCGGGCAAGGCCAATGTTGTGGCCGACGCCCTCAGTCGAAAGGATACTATACCTAAGCGTGTACGTGCTTTACAGCTTACCATCCAATCTAACCTTCCCGCTCAGATTCGTGATGCTCAGGTTGAAGCACTGAAGGCAGAGAACATCAGGGCTGAATCCCTACGAGGATCGAGGCAGCGGCTAGAACAAAAGGAAGACGGCGCTTACTATGTAAACGGACGCATCTGGGTTCCATTTGATGGCAACTTACGCGAGCTTGTGATGGATGAAGCACATAAGTCTCGTTATTCGGTACACCCTGGTTCGGACAAGATGTACCACGACCTCAACATTACGTATTGGTGGCCTGGCATGAAAGCCCACATAGCAACCTACGTCAGCAAGTGCTTGACTTGTGCGAGAGTCAAGTCTGAATATCAGAAACCATCAGGCCTACTTCAACAACCGGAGATCCCAAAATGGAAATGGGAGCAAATTTCCATGGATTTTGTTACCGGCCCTGCCCAGATCTCAACGTGGAAACGATACCATTTGGGTGATCGTAGATCGACTGACCAAGTCTGCACATTTTCTGGCTATCAAGGAAACGGATAAGTTTTCTACTCTTGCAGACATTTACCTAAAGAAAGTGGTATCGAGGCACGGAGTGCCAACCTCCATCATTTCTGATCGTGATGCGCGTTTTACTTCTGAACTGTGGCAAGCTATACACAAGTCCTTTGGCTCACGTTTAGATATGAGCACCACTTATCATCCATAGACGGATGGGCAATCTAAACGCACCATCCAAACCCTTGAAGACATGCTTAGGGCATGTGTAATCGACTTTGGTAATGGCTTGGAAAAGCACCTCCCGCTAGTGGAGTTTTCGTATAACAACAGCTACCACACCAGCATTCAGGCCGCTCCATTCGAGGCATTGTACGGACGCAAATGCCGATCACCTCTCTGTTGGGCAGAAGTTGGTGACAGCCAAATCACTGGCCCAGAACTTGTGGTAGATACCACCGAGAGAATTGCTCAGATACGACAGCGAATGGCGGCAGCTCGTGACCGTCAGAAAAGCTATGCTGATAAGGGAAGAAAACCACTCGAGCTCCAGGTTGGGGATCGAGTGCTACTCAAAGTCTCACCTTGGAAAGGTGTAGTCCGCTTTGGCAAACGAGGAAAACTCAATCCGCGTTATGTCGGACCATTCGAAGTCACCGAGAAAATTGGCAAAGTCGCCTACAGGTTGAATCTACCTGAAGAACTCAGCGGAGTTCACAATGTTTTCCATGTGTCGAATCTGAAGAAGTGTCTGTCATACGAGACCCTCATAGTTCCTCTCAAGGAACTCACAATCGACGACCAGCTGCGATTCGTCGAGGAACCAGTAGAGATTACTGATCGAGATGTTAAGATTCTCAAGCACACAAGAATACCTCTCGTTCGAGTTCGTTGGAATGCTCATCGTGGCCCAGAGTATACCTGGGAACGAGAAGACCAAATGAAACTCAAGTATCCCCAACTGTTTAAGAAAAACGCAACCACTACTGAGGATGAAGCTACTGCAGAATTTCGGGACGAAATTCCAAATCAACGGGGGGATGATGTGACACCCCAGGAAAATCAGGAAAACAATGCAACTTAACTAGCTTCCTCAGTAACCACGCGCTAAATTTCGGGACGAAATTCTCTTAACAGGGGGAGAATGTGACAACCCTCAAAATCCCATGTATTCCGTACAATTTATTAATAATAATTAATGTGCTTGACGACTGTGTGGAATTACGTAACTGCTTTCTGATATCTGTGTTATATTTACATGCGCCTGTTAACACACTAGTAATGTACAGAAAAGTCATTAAATAGTCCGTTATGATTTCCTAAGTGTTAGAAATTAAAAACGTTACAAAAATATACATATAAGACACTCTACGGAACAATTAAACACTTTAACGAAACAGTATCCAACCGAACAACCGGACATTACCCGGGACACCAAATATTTGTCAAACACATTACTTAATTATTTTTGGCTAGTCATGATCCCCGTATACCATAACACCCACCAAAAATCATCACACAAACATATACTATCAAGTTACTTGCACTCTAACTATCAATTACCGTTTAGTTAGAAAAATTGCAACAAGACCCCCCCCCCCCAACCGATTTTTGGTCCTATGGACCCCACCCAAAGATTTACAAATCTTTCCTAATATCTTCCTAAATCTCTAGTGATCTTCCATGAGATCTTGATTGGATATGATAAGATCTTGAAAATATTTTGTTTAGATTTCTTATTGATTAAAGTTTACACTTAGACCCCCCCCCCATTCCATATGAACGGTTACAAGGACCCCCCTCATAAGATCTCCATAATCTTATACAATCTTGATAATATCTTGTAAGATCTCTTGTGATCTTGTAAAAAGATATGATGGTACTTGTAGGATCTTATGAAGATATGGCATTTAAAGGGGTTATAAGAACATTAGGAATTTCCATCTTCAAGACACAACAACACTCACTTCTCTCTCTCACTTTTGGTTCACCCCAAAACCGAAACCCTCACCATCACTTTCAACACTCATCTTTTCCATTAACAAGTTCATTCAAAGCTTACAAGGTGAATCTATGGAGGTGGCAAGTTGAAGGAATTTCTAAGGAGCTTATTCTAGTCTTTTTTCACCATCATATTCTCAATAGATTCTACCCTAGCTATAAGCTAGTAGTAAGTCTCTTGTTACACTCTTGTTAATCTTGTTTCATCTCGTTTCTATGATCAAAAGGTGTAGTATGTTTTAAATCACTAAAGTGACAAGAACTAGTAGATGAACATAAAAGTTTATATGAAATTTTACATATAAAAAGTTTACTTATGATTGATGCATAAAGATGAAAACTTGTTGGTTTAAGGTTGGTTAATACATATATGATGTTTGTTAGTCAAGCTTTTGATAAACCCGTTGTTCGGACGCTTGTTAATACGACTTAATAACATTTAAACTTCAAAACAACATGCTGAGTCACTTTTTCAGCCGGCTTCATAGGGCTGTAAACAGACCTTAATAACTCGAAAAACAGAATTTTTGAAGCCTAAAATTTGTATTTTCGAAAAACTGATCAAATGGCACTGGAATCGTAATTTTTCGAGGTCTTTTACTATTTTTAAAGAACCGATTTGTAACAGCAGCTTAGGCTGAGTTTTTACAGCAATAAATGGGTGTTGTATTTTCTGTTGTAGCTTGTATTCTGTGCAGAATCGGATCATGAAATTTTTACTGTAAATGACAACTGAAGTATTTGTAATTACCCCACTGGAATTTCGTAAATCGGACACTCGATGAATTTTTAATAAATTGTTCCGTGGACTGTGGTCAGAAATACATAAATCTGAGTTCAGTCCGGAATATGAATTTTTATAAAATATTGGTAATGAACCGGACCCCGATATTTTTACACAATAAAATTTGGAACGTTTAAGACATCTTGTAAAAATTTGGGAATTTTTGGAATAATTTAACTATTTTATTAAAATGTCCGAAAACAGCCGGTTTTGAATATTAATGCTGAATTGACATAAGTTGTGACTTGCGTGTCTAAATGTCGAGTATGCTATCGGTGAATGATCTAACGTGTTATATGTGTTACGTGCAATATCGTATGTTTGTTTATGAGTGGGGAATGGATAGGAAGTTTATATGGGCATAAATCGTTAAAGTGTGTACCTGTTATGTGGTAGAAGTAATGTGCAAATAAACCATACGTAGGATACGTGTTATGCATGAGAAACTGATTGTTATCCGTACCTTATTAGGACGTGATTGACCAACCTTGACTGTTAACTATATTTGAGAATCTAACCGAGCAAACCGAGGTGAGTTCACACTTTTCTACAAAGCATGGTAAATTCCCGGTGGGAATGGGAATGGGTACAGGAATAGGGATTCCTCGTCCTTTGAGATGTGTTCAGGAATGTAAATTCCTCGTCCTGTTGGGACGTGTTAGACTTACTGGACTAGAACTCTATCAACGAAGTCCCTCCCTTTTTGTATCGACTTAATCGCCGAGGCTATGGCGAGCGGGTCATTAGTTAGTAGCGCTATTAGGTTTAACAAACCGCACACCGTGCCAGTTGGACGGGTGTGTACTAATGGACTATGGCACGTTGGTGGTGATAGAACACCGACGCTAGGGCACAATTGATTTCTTTTGTTAGTAGTCGATATGATAAACGAGTCTGGTAGTTTAAAATACTGGGGCAGCTCCCCACGGCCAAAGTGCCGGGCTGGATAGCCAGGGAAGGTGAACATGGGATGGTTAACTAATAAACGTTTTCGAACTATGGGGTAACCCCCAAGGCTGGATAGTCGAATGAGATTAAACTATGTTTTTGGAAACAACTCTAAAATGGACAACCAACCGTGAACTCACTCAACTTTGTTGTTGACTCGTTATTACATGCTTTGCAGGTCATTAGATGCTATGGAGCTTGCATATGGAGGTGGTCGTTGTGGGATGAGAACTGATATGTCCCGTACTTAATGAATAAACTTTATGAACTTATTAAACCTACGTTTTGGACTTTAAACTTATGAACTATGGACTTATGGTATGAACTTATGTTTTATGCTTCCGCTGTTAACCTAAAATCGGTTCACTTCCTTTTGGTCACCAATCGTATTGTGTTTGGTTTTATTTACTTAATTATGTTGTTCAATATGATTGGTGGCTCGATCCTGGTCATGTCACGCCTCCAAGCGGTGATACGCCGCAGGGTGGATTTTGGGGGTGTGACATGAATGGAAGTTGTTTATGTACATACGTGGAATCTAGGTGAATGTGGTTGTATGTGTCTTACTACATGAGTGTGAAGCATATATAGTATAATGGGTATGTTCTAACATGCCATGATTTGATGATATGTTAAATTGTATGGAATTGGAATGAAATAATTGTTAAAATAGGACTTATGTATGTTATAATGGACTAGGGAAAGTCAATGTGACCCATGTGTTGGAAATGGATGTTATTATGTATAAGCATATATGCTAACAATGTTGTAAACATGATAGCTTGAAAGAATAAGAACCATGTCAAGATGGACCAACTCATGGGAAGCAAACGGGTCAAAGAGGAGGCAAAGAAACTAGCATAAACATGGCGAGCACAAGGTAAGTGATTTCCATAATCACTTCTTAGTTTGTTTAAGTAATATAATGTTTAATTATTATGTTCATATGAAGTTGAGGTCAAATCAATAGATTATTTTGATAAATGCATGAACGGGTCGAACAATTCGTAGATGAATAATAAGCCAAACACGTATAAGTTAAGAAATTCCTTAACTCGGATGTTGGATTTCAAGTTTACATGATAGAATGTTAATTTACAATCATGTAGGAAGAAACGGGAGGTTAAATGGGTTAACGGTTTGAAAGTTACGCAAGTTTTAGCGTAAACGGACGAAACAAAGACACAGGTGCCGTAAATTATGCCCCAGACCGGAATTTACGGCCTCCCCTGCATCAGCATCATGTTTGAGGCCGTAAACAGCAGGCAGGCCGTATTTTAGGCCATATTTTGGGTCGTATTTTACTGGGTAGGCCGTAATTTACGTCCCCTGGGGGTTTGGACGGTTTCCCTTTATAAGATTTTGACCGAATGTGTTATACATGCGAATGGATGGAACTTGTTTGTAATTAAGTCTATTATCGGATGGTCATATGCATGACTAGGGAGGTGTGTTAATTAAGTTAAGAGAATAGGATGGTATGTAAGTATGAATAATTGGAGTCATGGTGAGTTTAAGTCGTATAAACTAGTATGCGTGATGTGTATAGAAGATATACATATATATATATATATATACATATATATATATATATATGTACATAATTATGCGAAAGGCGTACATTGTGTTGTAGTTAAATAAATGCATATAAATGGTTGGCGACCTTTTTACGAAGATGTAGTACTTGAATATGTTGAGATTACGGGTTTGCTAACCAAGTTATTATTGAGTATGTTTGAAAGTGCAGGTTTATGAATGTCGGACTTTCGAAGTGTTGATATAGTAATGAAATGATTGAATGTTGGAAGGATAATCGGGTTGAAGTAACTTAAGCGGTTAGAATATGCTATGGACGTTTTAGTTTATACAATATTTTATGTTTGGTCGTCACCACCTACTAACGGGTTAGTTGTATGAGAGTATATGTCATACCCATTTAATTGGGTAATCGAATGCGTAAGAGAAATGAAAGTACGTACACGAATGGAACTAAAATGATGGTTTTATAAGCAAACAAGTATAACGTCTAACTTTTTAAAGCTTTGTTGTTGAATATAGGTAAATCCTCAATTTAGGCGACTTGGAGAATCGGAGCGAGCGCGTGTTCATGTTATGTCATACCAAACGCTTCCGCTAGCTTGTTCAAATGTTTTTGGTCCAAAATTTGTTGTATTGGTTCTTAGTAGTATTTTGTTGAACGAATCGTAAAAATGTATCTAGTCTGATTATGTTTAAAACAGGGGTATGCTCGTTTTATGGACGGGTCATGCCCAATTTTTGTTAAAATTAATGCATATATGTTATTGATATCATCGTTTTAAATTGCGAAAAGTTGGACACTCTTAAGAAATTTTTATATTTCTAGTGTCCCTTAGTCGTCTTTTATTAGACGCAAACACGGGACCTTACACTACGAATCATCACCGTGGGTTACGGTATAAACCTACTGTTCCTTTTTTACTTGCTGACCTTATGACAACCGTAGACTACATTTACATACCCGTAGCTTACGCCACAGCCTCTAATCTCACATGTAACCATTTTGCAACTTTCAATTAATGACAGTTGAGCCCCTCAACTTCATCGCTTCGTATTTCCATCGGTTCCATGTTATCATTCGACCCGAAACATTCCCAAATGCTTCCGTTGGCCGCACTCATCAACCTTACACGTTCCGCTTTAACTCTAAACCCCGTAACTTCACCGATTCATGCGTTTTACCTATAACACCACAGACGCTAGTAGATATCACATTCGACGCATATAATCAAGTTCACAACAATAAAACACTGGGTATATTACACTTTAACATCCGGTTTTTATACACTCCATCAACGTTTGCTTTTCTCCCTCTCATTTTGTTCGTCAAAACAGTGTTGACATGGTAGGATTGTAGAAGTGGATCTAATCTCTGCACATGTCCCTAATGTGGCTCTGATACCACATTGTTGGACTCCGGTCAAGTTTGCAGCGGATAAACAAGATTTCGGAACATCAGTGGACATGTTTGTGATTGATATTAAGAATATAGAAATGAAAGAACGAGTTTTGAATGATGAAGAAACAAGTGAATGGACAGAATGAGTATGAAACAAACTGTCTTGGTACCGAAAACAGTTACCGGACAAGACATATATATATGTGTGAAAATGGCGGTTGATATTTGGCGGCAAAACTGTCATCGGCAATTTCTAAATTACCCGATTATGATCTATGCCCACACTTATCACATAATGTACCGAATGAAAACATATCAGTTATTACATAAACTTATAAGTAATATAATCATAATAAAGTTTAAATATCCTTCGCTAACAATTTTAACATATATATAATTATATAACAATTAGTTTTCTTTATAGTTACCATGTCCGCGTACTCCCCGAGTACTCTCCGAGTACTCCGATTACTCCCAACTCCCCAGTCGGCCGACTAAGGATCGCCTAGCGACTTTTACAACACTGGTATGAGGTGAAGAGAAAGGAGGTGAAAAAAAGATTTCGTAACCCTAGATCTGGCGATGTGCATCTTAAAAACCCTAAAATCGAATTCGAACCCTGATGCGTGTGGTGTGTTATATAATATTTTAACCCCTTTTTACACGTTAGTCAAGTTTTAAATTTATAAAACACGATATTTTACTAACACCAAACACACATATGGGCAAGTGCACCCATCGTGAGTGTAGTATAGTGTTGGCAAGATACCGAGGTCGTCCAAGGACACAAGAGCTTTTAGTACCGATTTATCCTCAACGTCTAATCAAATCAAAAGTTTAGAAAAAGGTTTTAAACTAGAAAAATAAAAACTAACTAAAATGCTGAAAAATAAAATAAAACAAAAACAGATAGACAAGATGAATCACTTGGCTCCGACTCGTGTTTAGTGTAACCTTTGATTATTTCCGCACTTTTGCACTATTTAAGAGATTATCTTAGTTATTGTAGTAGGCCCCTCTTTTGAAGGTGACGTTACCCTCAAACCAGTAGTTTGAGTCAGCAAGGATACAATCCTAAAGGGTCGGATTATTGAAAGATAATTAATTAAGTTATTAATGCATATTATGGTAGGCCCCTCTTTTGAAGGTGACGTTACCCTCGGCTAAGTAGTCTGAGTCAGCAGGGATACAGTCCTAAGTAGCCGGGTTATAGTATTAATAGTAGCTTACATATGAGGGGATCAAAGAGTTTGGACCCCCGCCATCCATTACCGGTGGGTATTGAAGGAGGTCCTACTAAATTTGACCCAGGTCCTTGCAGGATCTATACACTGAACAAGGCAAGACTCTTACCAAACCGTTCCCTTAACCCCCGACCAGGTAGCCAACATACCTCCATATAGACCGTGGAGATATGAATGGTGAAAATATTTTATTTTATATAGACAGTAAAATAATGCCAAGACACCACGGACAAACGATAAGGAAGAATCACCTTCAACATAAGAAACTAGTTATTAAAGTCATTAATACATAACCAAGTAAAATGTGTGAAAAGATTAAAAATAAAAAGTATTACACTAGACACTTGTCTTCACCAAGTGATGTAAGAGACTTAGGCAAACATGGCCTTTGATTGTCAAGAACTCTTACGATAAATCTTGGATCCCGAGATGACTCACACACTCTATGATGGACAATGGATGATGGTGGTGGATGATGGTGTTGTGATGGTGGTGGGTGGTGGGTGAAGTGTGAGAGAGCTGGTGTGCCAAGGGATGGTTTGCAAATGAGCCAAGCACCCCTATTTATAGCCTGAACAGTAGCTCGGGCATGGCCCCGTGTCCATCCTCCTTCTCTGTCTTCATTAATTGCTCTTGTCTGCATTAGTTGACCACGGCCCCGTGTCCGCTGGGCACGACCCCGTGTGCAGAAGCGTATCTGTACTATCAAGATTTGCCTGGATTCTGCGAATCTTATAGTTGACCACGGCCCCGTGTCCGCTGAGCACGGCCCCGTGGTGGGCAATAGAAGCTTCTACAGCTTTGTCTTTTATGCTGACACTTGGGCACACCCCCGTGTTCACTGAGCACGGGGCGTGTTCAGCCTTCTGTTTTCTTGTTTTGCTTGGGAAGATGCTGTCGAGGAGGTCGGGCATGCCACGTTTGTTCATTTTCTTGTATTTATGTTAGATTTAGCTGTCTTTTTGCTTCTTTTGTTAATTTGAGCTCATTTAATCCTGAAAATACAAAAGGAAGACGAAAGCACACTTTTTCCAACATTAGTACTAAAAAATGGTTAGTTTTATGCCACAATTGATGTAATTTATATGTTGCATTTTGCACACATCAAACCCTCACCACCTTCAAACTCAGTCAATTGGGTGTCGTATAGAGAGAGATTCATTGATCTGGTGTCATTGAGAAAGCCAGATCTTGCTTCGCCAAGAGAAACCCTAGATCTCCTTTTGAATCGCCTGGAGAGAAAGCAGCTCTATGGAGGCGGATAAAATGCTACGAGAATGAGAAACCCTAAAATTGATTTGTGTATCCGTGTGTGTTTTTGAGTGAAGGGTATAATTGGAATTGTAAATTATATTGTTCTTTAGAGGGTTGTACATTATGCTTTAAAAGTGTTTTAAGGAAATTTCAATGACCTTAAGAAGTCATTTGGATATGTATATTATATATAGTATAGATGTATAATTGACAATAGGACAAAGATCCGTTAGGAACCACCCTTTATTGCGAGAACCGCGAGAACCAGTGTGAACACAAACAGTAATTCCTAAAAAGATCTAAAAAACACCCAAATTTTTTATTTTATTTTTTTACTATTTTTTTTTTGGAAAAATCGCTATATTTTGTTAATAAAAAAAATTTCAAAAAAAAAAAATCGAGTAACAGTTACCCATGCACATGTGCATATGTATCATTTCTTTGTCAAATTCCGTAATTCATTACAAATAATAGTCAATTGCACTTTCATTTACACTACCACGTGTAATACACTATTTTTTATGTTAACAATATTAGAAATGCACATGTGCATCTATATTTATCAACATGAAATAAGGTGTTTTGGTACACTACTTTCTCTTTCATCTATCATTCCATCCATAATACACAAGCATGCACATGTGCATTTTTGTAATTTCTTTGACAAATTCCGTAATTCATTACACATATTAGACAATTGCACTTTCATTTACACTACCATATGTAATACACTAATTTTTACATTACCAATATTAGAAATGCACATGTGCATTTATATGTATCAACATGAAATAAGGTGTTTTGGTACACTACTTTGAATACACTTTCTCTTTCATCTATCATACCATCCATAATATACTACCCTTACCTCATACCATCCATAATACAATACCATTAGCTCCTACCATCCATAATACAATACCATTAACAATATTTTCACTTTATTACATGGATGTAAACACCATTTATACCATCTAATCAACATATTACATCATAAATTGACAACTATAACCAAACCATCAACCACTAGATATAACTAACCAAAAAAATATATATATGGGCCTACTTCTCCATTCAAAATCACAAACTTTTTGTACCAAAACACGTTATATCATGGTTATACCTAATGATGCACATGTGCATTTTGAATATTGGTAATGTAAAAAGTAGTGTATTACAAATGGTATTGTAAATTAAAGTGCAATTGTCTATTCCTGATAACGTATTACCGAATTTGTCGAAGTAATGATACATATGCACATGTGCATGAATAACTGTTACTCGAAAAAAAATTATTTTTTTATGGTAACGAAATATAGCGATTTAAAAAAATAGTAAAAAAAAAAAATTTTTGAGTGTTTTTTTGATTTTTTTTTTAGATTTTATTTTGTGTTCACATTGGTTCTCGTAATAAGGGTGGTTCTCGCATGAACCTTACCCATTGACAATATACACATATGTACAGTTAAAAGATTAACAATATATACATGTGTATAAATCCCAAAAAAAAATTAAAACCTTAAAGAAAAAGCTACGATTTAAAAAAAAAAAATTGCATTTATCTACTTATAATAAAGAATTCTTAAAAATACCACATGTCAACACCATATTCTCTTTATAAATCCTATCATATAAAATATATATAGATAAATATAAAATAAATTTACGTATACCATTTAATTTTTAAATTATGATATCCACACAAATTTATTGTCATCTACATTTACTTTAAACTTAAAACACATTTATTATTACTCACGTATTAGTATACCAAATTATTAAAATAAATAATTATTTCATGAGTGTCCTAAAATATAATAAGTCAAATATTCTTTTGAGTAGCTACTGCTAGTAGTTAAAATTAACTCATATCATTAAAAATATTAGTATACGTGTACGTCGCCAATGAGATGTAGCTCAACTAGCAATGGAGAGGAAATAAAGATTTGGGTTGAAGGCCACATGTCTCAAGTTTGAATTTGTTCCCAATCGAGGTTTACTATAATGGACCTTCATGCGATGCGCTTTCTCTAGAGCAGAAGATGGTGAGCTTAGGCTACTTAGCGTTGTCTGTGAAAGCGGGTTACCTCGGGAAACCTTTTGCTAATAGGTTACCCCAGGAGTGAAGCTTTTATTCGTTAGCCATTAAAAAAAATATGCGTAGATCATAGACTTTATTAATATTCTATTAAATAATTAGTGACATTTTTTATTCTTTCTTATATTATATAACATCCTCACTTTCATTTTTTTTTCCCCGGACCCCAATATTTTTTTAAATATAGTAGAATCGGTATGCTAAATTTTTGAAGGACCCCGTAAAAATAAATAGTTGGACCCTATAAAATTAAGAGCAAGGCTATTGCAGTGGTAAGTTGTTGTTTTCCAACCAAAAGGTTCTAGGATCGATCCTTAATGTGCCATGTTTTACTGTTTTTTAGTTTTAAAGGCGTCATCATTGCTGATTGTTGTTATTGGGAACCATATTTCATGTGCATGGTGATATCATTTAATCCTTTTTTAACATTAATATTATTTAATCTTTGTAAGATGGATGCTTTGTTATTCGTTGAATAAAATTATATCTTATAAATACTTGAGGTCAAATTGTCAAAGGCACCGCTGTAGCCACACTATCTAAACTAGATCAAGGTGTAATTCTAGTTTATTTACTTATGAAAGATGTGATATCTTTGTGAAAAAAATTAAAAATAAATTGAAATATGGATATGTTGACTTAAACATAGAAGAAAAAAAAGAGTAATCTTAGTACCTTACCGGTCCTCATTATTATTAGATTGAAAATTTTAACACAATGTTAGACATGCAAATAATTTTAGTGCATCTAATGTTTAAAAGATTCTAACGTTAACAAAGTTGTATCCATTTAATTTTCGTAGGGTACCACTTTAAATATTTATCATGTTTTTTTTTTTTTAATTTCGAATAACATCGTATTTTTATTGTGTGTTTTTAATGAGTAACGATCATATAGTTTTATTTGATATTGTACTTTTATTATATTTCTCGCCCCGCCCCGAATGACGTCCGACCCTGAAATTCTAACGTTTGGTTGTGAAAAATCTTAACACATAAAAAGGGACCCCAGTGGAAAAAAATTCCAGGGTCCGCCACTGGATATGATATAAGTCTATTCTAAATCATCACACCACCATCTTGACACATATTCCTAATTCCATATGCAACATTTGAATGAGATTGATTATAGAGTTTTTTTTTCTAAAGTTGTGTAGTTTGAAAACTTATTTATCAAAATGGGTAGTTTCAAAAGTATTTACCAAAATAGGTGGTTTCTAACTTTGTAGTTTCTCACTCCTAATCTCATTGGATAATATCAATTCATCAACTAATTATTCAATTAATCATTTTTTAGCATGAATATTATTAGTTTTATGTTTTATATTCTTTTCTTAAAAAATGAACTTATTTGAAAAAAAAAAACAATCCATAATACATAAATAAATTCTTTTTTTCTTCCTCAGTGTTTTAATCATTTTTTTTTTTGTTCAATTTACCTTCCGTTACCTGTTACTTTTCTTTGAAAATAAGTAATAACTTTTTTAGTATACTTAAATTTTTTGTTTCTATTATTTTATTTAGGTTTTTATTTTAGAAGAAACAATTTTCAAGAAAACAGTTTTTTTAGAAGAATGATTGTTCGTTTTTTACATTTCTAATTTACTACCAAAAAACAAAAACATGTAACACCCCAAAAGTGCATATAATTTAATTATATCATTATCCTATAATATACCCGGTATGTTAGTAAATAATTGATCCTATAATGAGATATCTTAACTAGAAGCTATAACCTAGTTAACAATTAAGACTAGATGATGAGAATTAATAATTAATGTCAAATACTTAAAAATACCTGAAAAATTGAGGGGCTGGAATTGACCATTTCAAAACTGAAACTAATAAAAGAAATTGGAAAAGAAACCCTCTGGCACATATATGCGTGTGCGTAAATTAGAGAGGGAAAGGGGGAGAAGAACACTAACATTTGCTTACAAGAATTCAGCAAATTAGGAAGCAAATCGATGATCAACCTTATGCATGAACATGATTTCTTAACCATCTAAACTTGATAATCATAAGGTAAGTTACGATTTTTTATTTGGTGATGTTTGTAGAAAGGATGAACATAGGAATGCCAAATCTCATATGGGTTATGTTGCTATGATAAAAATTGATGTAGGAAGTTGGTTTGAAATCAACATATGAATAATAATGTGTGTAAACTTTGTGTATGTGTATGGTTTAGATAGAATCTTCATGTCATATGAAATGGGTTTATTTTTTAACACCACAATGAAATTTGAAGTCTTTTGATAATTGTTGATACTAATTAAGTAATGTGAAAGTAGGATTACTCATTATAACAAATGAAATCATGATGAATCGAATAGAAGAAATATTATGTGTGGATTGATAATAGGATATGATGACATGAAAATGGAGGTTTTCTAAGCAACCAAAAATGGGATGAAATGCTTAAGGTGATAAATGTGTGAAATTCTGAAATCTAGTGATAATGTTCATGATTTGAATGTAAGAAATCATTGTGTATGATGGAATGGATTTATTGGGCTAAACGAACGGATGCGTTTTAAGTAGGCATGAAAGAAGAAGGCCCAAGCACCAAGAAAACGGAAAGCTCACAAGACTGAGGTATGTCATTTTACGCGCTCAATGTCATTATGACTTTTCATGTTTCTTGTATGAAAAACTATTGTGAAAATAGCCAAACGGTAGTTTAGAGTTTATAGTCCAAACCGTTATGAACGGGTCGTATGGGAAGAATGCTTATGAAAGGAAATGAGTATAGACGGCTCGTCTTGAACAAGTCGGACGAATATAAAAGTTTATGCGAAAAAGTATGTTATTGTTAATGATTAACCCAATTATAAATGGGTTGAATGGCATGTATAAATGGTTGATGAAAGGAATGTTTCGACTCGTTGTAAACGAATCAAATGGATGGTTAAGTTGAGAATATGATTAATCCGTTGTTAACGGACTAATGGATTGTTGGTGCATACATCTGTCGACTTTGTCTTGTATCGAGTTTTAGAATAGATTGTATAGATCAGAGTTTATGTGTTTAACAAGCTGATTTCGCTCCAGAGGTTAATTCAGCCCGAAATGTCATGTAGACACTTTCGAGCGGAATCACCAAGTTCTAATTCCGCTCCAACAGGTTTTATGTCATTCTGAGCGGAATCAAGACACTATATATATATCATTCAGGAGCGAAATCAGTAACATATCCTTGTTTTCCATACCAAAGTGCTGCCGGTGTGAAGATTGATTGTAATCAGAGTTTTATCAATACACTCAGTGTTTAAAGTGAAGATTTAGTTGTTTCTACCTTTGTTTCTTAGTTTCCGCCTCTGAAACGA
Source organism: Helianthus tuberosus (assembly GCA_030545235.1). NCBI lineage: Eukaryota > Viridiplantae > Streptophyta > Magnoliopsida > Asterales > Asteraceae > Helianthus > Helianthus tuberosus. Next base: position 8,197,102 of record JARYGA010059771.1, on the reverse strand, counting down.
AGTAAAACTCCTCTAATAGACTCATTTGGGTCACATACACGATCCTACATGGATGGTATGTTTTATCTCAAATTTTGAGATAATAAGTATCGACCCATTTTGATGGGTCAAGTAAATGAAAAGGGTGACTTGAAAGAAAGTAATGGGTTACATCGATTCGCCAATTTAATTACTGTTACGATTGATGAAATTGACATAAAGTTTTGTTTGATGTAGGTAAATCCGCAACTTAAACGTTATGGCGAACTTGTAACGAACACACATGATACACCCACCTCGCGCTTTCGGAGTTATATATGAGTATGGGTCTAAGATTTAGGATTTTGTTTATAAAACCAAATACGTGTAGTCTTTTGGTGTTCGTATGTACTTTAACTTAGTTATAATTAGTAGGCCTTGTATCTAAATGTTGTTTAACATAACTTGTACTTGTGTTAGAAAGTTAAAGTTTTACAAATGTTTTATTGCTACAAGCAGGGAATCGCCTATTTAGGAACGGGTCATGCCCAAATTTTATTAAAAATTCTATATTATTATCTTTATTTACGAATGTGGAAAGAGGGTGTTTCAAGTTGGTATCAGAGCTGAGGTTTGAGGGATTCAAGCGCAAGTAATTGTGCTTGAACTCAAACTGACGGCTCGCTCGAAGGTGTGTTCGCTCCAAGGCGCAATTAAGGTAAATGCTTAAGTTTCGGTATATAATAGTAGGTGTAATGTGTTTATTAGAATCAAATTTTAGCTTGATATTAGAATGATAAAAGTCGGAAGGGTTACGGGGTCCATGTGGTCGGAACCGGGCTTGATAATGGGTAAAAAAAATGTAGCATCGATTTGGCAGATCGAAGGGGCGTCGCTGACGCCGGAGAACTGCGTCCCCGACGCGACTGCCCCAGCCGACGCCCTATCTTCCTGCCTACGACAGTTTCACCCGATGCGGTTTTTGAGGGACCGTCGCCGACGGGCAGTCCGGCCGACGCCTCGTGCGGCTTCAGTCCGCTGTTTTGTTTCGTTTTACATACTAGGGGTCCCCGTGTTATCCGAAAGCCTATTTTATTTTCCCGTAGAGTCCTTAATAGGTATAATAAGATGTATGTGATCACAATGGTGTGGTAATGATGAAATGAAGTTCGTAAAATTCGAATGTAATGTATGGAATGGCATGAAATGAATGACGAACGTATAAAGTGGAGTTTGAAACGTATGATTATGAATAATGAAAGAAGTAAATGTAGATTAAAGTACTTGGATATGTGAAGGAACCTGATTTGCTAATAAATGAAAATAAAAATGATGAGATTAGTGGTAAAATAATTTGAAGAATGTGAGTTAGATGGAATTCGTATGAGAATTCGGATAAATGTATGCTTTGATTAGAATTATGCAATAGATGCTTTTACCATGTGCTTGAATGGTGTGATACTTATGTGTATTTAATGATTTGCTTTAGTATGATTGAGAGGCGAATATGTGCTAAATGTGAATCATACGAGCTTATTAGTTAAGGATATGTTGAAATTATGTTATATAGTTACGTTGAATGAAATTTACTATTTGTAGAATAATGAAGCATTAGCATATGAAAGTACGTGTATGTGAATGTATATGTGTATTGTTTAGAGGATCACGTAAATTGTATATGTCATACAATACGAGCATGAAATGCGTAGGATGTTAATATTATGGCCTACCATATTTAGATGAATACATGTTCAAAAGTTTAAAGTGTGTAAGCAAGACAGTTGACTTTCTAAAAGTCAACAGTTTAGGGATATCATGGAATGGCCATTAGACACAATTGTTAAACTAAAGAGTTAATGTGTTATGTACTAGATGAATTATGTGTTATGCTTGATGATAGTTTAGTTGTATGGATTTGAAATGAGATAACTGTTAATAAATATCTCATTTATACGAAATTCGACTAACGAAAGTCAATCAACGTATGAATTAAAAAAAAAGGTGAACAGTTGTATTTGTGCTCACATAAGCTAATAATATTACGAATGTAATGATATGTAAGGATGGAAATCTTGTCAATTGACTTGAGCATGGATGGCAAACGGGTTAAGAGGGAGCAATGAGGCAAGCATGAACAAGGACGCTAAAGGAAGGTGATTTCGCAATCACTTTGAAATTATTTAGATGAAGATGTATACATGTTTGAATATTCGAAATCAAGTGGAACGTATAAATAAATGAGAAATATTAAGGTAAGTTTTGTTGAAATGGTTGGCATAATGTTAAACCGGTAAGACCTCATTACAGGGGTAAACCGGTCATAAATTTTTAGTTGAGAAGTTTTAAGATGGAAATGAGAACTTGGTAATGTTAATGAAAGGTATGGTAAGAATATTAGTTAAGATGTTAGCTAAAGACGTTTTGTAAGTATGTACGAATTGAAAGCAAGTACAACGCGTACCACAATACTTATATACAAAAGTACTAAGTGGTGGTTGACTTTAAAAGGTTAAATTGCAGAAGTCAGTAAATAATAATTATTTACAAATATTGGAAGCATCACGTAAGAAATGCAATGTGTAATGTAGGATACTCATTAGTAAGGGATCTGTGAGAGAACGTAGGTGAATTAACACAAAAAACAGTGAATGAACAAATGAAAATGGTATATTAAGGGATGATCATGTACTGACCCGTTGAGTACGGGTCAAACGAGTGGGAATGATACATTAGGGAATGGTCATGTATTGACCCGTTGTGAACGAGTCAAATGAGTTGATAAACGCCAAACTTGAAGGAATTTGAACGAAATATGCTAATCCTAAATTCTATAGATGAAGGAGGTAGAACGCTCGATGTGATAAAGCTGGTAGTGTTGAGAAAGGATGTGCACGAGCGGAAGTTCATCACACGGATGAATGAGGTTAATCCGGTTATGGTGAGAACTCATGAAGGAGTGAAACAATCTGGGCCGCGGATCATTGGTCTATGTAATGAAATCAAGGTTAGCAAAATGTTTAGTTCTTGATTGATAAGTAAGCATCTGTAGATTGATTTGTACGTGTGAACGAAATGAATGGTAGGATAATTATGGTATGGTATGAAATGTTCGACTTTTAATGGTCAACATACGAAGGTATTTATATTATTAAGAGGAAGATCTAAAGGCCTTGAATGAAAGTTTAGACTAATTGGTTAAACGCTCGTATGATGCTCTTGCACGACATACCCGGTTAGTATAATAAATAGCGCATGCAAAGAGTTAATAATAAAGTGATACGAAAGATTAAATTTGAGGCTAGACTTAAAGTTGTAAGTAGTTCAAGGAACAATAGAAAATGTAGATTGATGCTTAATCCTCGTGACGAGTATGGATAAGTGAGTATGAAAATGGTAATTATGATGGTGTATCAACATTTAAATGTTTACAGTAATGCGTACTATCATATGCTAACTTTCCATGAGGATATGAAAGAAATTAGGAGTAACGTTAGCAATGGAATGTAGTGGTTTTCTCCAGATAAGCGGGAATGAAATAATAATTATCTGGTGGTAACGTTTAACTCAAATGAATGTTAGTAAAATGAGTATATAAATGGTCCAAATTATTATGTGTTAGCAAAAGTACCTAGAAAGGATGCTAATAATATAACACCGAGGTAAACTCACGACAAGTATTCATGGGGCTAATGTTAGAATGTAATATTTTCTATGATGTATGAGTGAGGTGGAAATAGAATGACACACTACGAATGGTAAATGCATGAGTTCAACTCCTGATTTTAAGACGAGAACAAGATATATACTTATGATTGTAAGTGAATACTGCCTCTTAAATAAGTCACGGTATTCAATTCACCCCGAGGCAACAAAAATGTACCGGAACTTGAAGGCAAACTATTGGTGGCTGGGTATGAAACGCGATATTGTTTCCAAGAGAAGGCAGAACATCAGAAACCGTACGGAGAATTACAATCTTTGGAAATTCCGGTATGGAAATGGAAGGAAATAACAATGGATTTGGTGATCAAGCTTCCTAAAATGAAAGGTGAAAACGAAAAAGGGGCACGATACAATATGGGTAATTGTGGACCAACTCACAAAAAGTGCCCATTTTTTACCCATTCGAGAGGCCTACTCTTCGGAGAGGATGGCGGAAGTTTATGTGAGCGAGATAATATCTCGACACGGGGTAACCGTGTCAATTGTCTCGGATCGGGATACGAGATTCACCTCTCGCTATTGGCAAAAATTTCATGAAAATATGGGCACGAAGTTACACATAAGCACAACGTACCACCCTCAGACTGACAGCCAATCAGAAAGAACTATCCAAACACTTATAGATATGTTGAGGGCGTGCGCCTTAGACTTTGGAGGAAATTGGGATGACCACTTGCCACTAGTGGAATTTTCTTATAATAACAGTTATCACAACGGCATTCAAATGGCTCCTTATGAGTTGTTGTACGGAAGAAAGTGTAGGACTCCCGTATATTAGGGGGAAGTGAGACAAAGGGAACTTGCGCCTAAGGATATCATAGCAAAGACCAACAGAAAGATCGATCTAATTAGGGCTCGGTTGAAAGCGGCTCAAGATCAACAGAAGGCATATGCGGAAAAGAGAAGACGTCCTATTGAGTTCCAAGTTGAAGATTGTGTTCTTCTGAAAGTATCCCTATGGAAGGGCGTAATCCGTTTTCGTAGACGGGGGAAATTGGGTCCTCCATATATTGGACCTTTCAAGATATTAGCTCGAGTTGGGAAAGTCGCATACCGCTTAGAATTACCTTCTGCTTTAGATGGAATTCATAACACCTTCCATGTATCACAATTACGAAAGTGCCTTGCGGATGAATCAACGTATGTGTCTCTTGATGACATTGAAGAAGATGAAAGACTGAACTATGCCGAGAGACCGATAGCCATAAAAGATGTTAAAGTAAAGAACCTTTGAAATAAAGCCATTAAACAAGTTTTGCTTCAATGACAACACCGAAAGGGATCGGATCTTACATGGGAATCGGAGGATGAAATGCGGGAGCACTACCCTTCTCTATTCGGTATATAATCGTTATTCTAATATGTGTATAGGTTTCAGGGACGAAACCTTTTATAAGGAGGGTAGACTTGTAACACCCCAAAAGTGCATATAATTTAATTATATCATTATCCTATAATATACCCGGTATGTTAGTAAATAATTGATCCTATAATGAGATATGTTAATTAGAAGCTATAACTTAGTTAACAATTAAGACTAGATGATGAGAATTAATAACTAATGTCAAATACTTAAAAATACCTGAAAAATTGAGGGGCTGGAATTGACCATTTCAAAACTGAAACTAATAAAAGAAATTGGAAAAGAAACTAGGGGTGTTCAAGATCGGATTATCCGGTTTTCGGATATCCGAAAATCGGATATCCAAACATTTCGGATAGTTAATATTAACATCCGAATCCGTATCCGAAATTTCGGATATCCGATTTTCGGATATCCGAAATTTCGGATATCCAAACGGATATCCGAATTTAAACAATAACAAAAATCCATTTGTTCGATTAAACCCAATCTAAAATAAAAAAACAGATCTTTACTCATGAATCAAGATAAACAATTAACAAAGCTTGTTGCACTCTACTTTTCATACTAAAGCAGCTTTATAAATACCAATATTAAATTAAATGTAGGAGGGAATATTACTTTTATGTCGCAAAATTTAGAAAATCCTAATGAAGGTGAACTCAGAAACTAAGAAATAACCTGCAATTAAATCATCTTGTTCGTTATGGTTTACATCCAAGGAATAACATAAATTAGAAGAGTTGATTGATGAGTATCAACCTATGCAGTTAATAGCGGCGCTATAGCGGTGCTATAGCGGGCTATAGCGGTGTAGTGGTCTTCTGGGATCGTAGCGGTCCAAATAGCGGTTGGGCATAGCGGTTCCGCTAATAGCGGCGCTATAGCCCGCTATTTGACCGCTATTTGCCGCTATTTGGAAACCGGTATACCGGTCATAGTCAAATTAGGTCAAAGTTTGAAAAAATCGGTCAAAAGTCGCCTATAATCGGACCAAATCGGTCAAAACTGGATCAGATATTAGTAAAAAATTGACCAAATCGGTTAAGTGAAACGAATTGTTACCTTAATTTGAACAAAAATCAGTTGTTGCTCCATGATTTTGAACCATTGTAGAGATAACTGGGTACGCCTGATGGAGAAGAGAAGGGGAGTGGGAAAGAAAACGACGTATGATGAAAGTGGGGATAATTAGGGTTATTTAAGTTTGGGTATTTTAACATATAACCCCCCTCCATCTTCATTAGTTTATATTTAGTCCTCATACTTGTGAATTTATATATAAACAATATAAAATTAATGGTATATGTATATAATATATATAAAAATACATAAATTATGCATGGTATAAAAATTACCGCTATATCACCGCTATACCACCGCTATAACCTATATATCGTATAGCGGACCTTGACCGCTATCCGCTATTTTACCGCTTTAACTGCTTAGGTATCAACAATAAATTAGAACAATCTGCAAATAAATCAACATAAACGTTCTTATGTGGGCGAAGGTGAGCAGATACGGGAAGGGAGTGACGGCCGCCGGCGACTGAGGGCGGAAGAGAGAGATGAGTAGGATAGGGGCGGCAGAGTTGTGAGCAAACCCTAAATTTGAATTGTGGTGTCTTAAAAGAGAGTATTATTGGTGTATATGATATATATATATTTATTTTTATTTTTTTAGTTTTTCGGATATCGGATAATCCGATTATCCGAAATTTTCAGAAATTCACATCCGAATCCGAATCCGAAATTTCGGATTATCCGATTTTCGGATATCCGAAATTTCAGATATTTCGGATACGGATTTACGGATATTTCGGATTCGGTTTCGGATTCAGATTTTTTTGAACACCCCTAAAAGAAACCCTCTAGCACATATATGTGTGTGCGTAAATTAGAGAGGGAAAGGGGGAGAAGAACACCAACATTTGCTTACAAGAATTCAGCAAATTAGGAAGCAAATCGATGATCAACCTTATGCATGAACATGATTTCTTAACCATCTAAACTTGATAATCATAAGGTAAGTTACGATTTTTGATTTGGTGATGTTTGTAGAAAGGATGAACATAGGAATGCCAAATCTCATATAGGTTATGTTGCTATGATAAAAATTGATGTAGGAAGTTGGTTTGAAATCAACATATGAATAATAATGTGTGTAAATTCTGTGTATGTGTATGGTTTAGATAGAATCTTCATGCATATGAAATGGGTTTATTTTTTAACACCACAATGAAATTTGAAGTCATTTGATAATTGTTGATACTAATTAAGTAATGTGAAAGTAGGATTACTCATTATAACAAATGAAATCATGATGAATCGAATAGAAGAAATATTATGTGTGGATTGATAATAGGATATGATGACATGAAAATGGAGGTTTTCTAAGCAACCAAAAATGAATGCCCACCAAGTGTTTGATGAGATGCTTAAGGTGATAAATGTGTGAAATTCTGAAATCTAGTGATAATGTTCATGATTTGAATGTAAGAAATCATTGTGTATGATGGGATGGATTTATTGGGCTAAACGAACGGATGCGTTTTAAGTAGGCATGAAAGAAGAAGGCCCAAGCACCAAGAAAACGGAAAGCTCACAAGACCGAGGTATGTCATCTTACACGCTCAATTTCATTATGACTTTTCATGTTTCTTGTATGAAAAACTATTGTGAAAATAGCCAAACGGTAGTTTAGAGTTTATAGTCCAAACCGTTATGAACGGGTCGTATGGGAAGAATGCTTATGAAAGGAAATGAGTATAGACGGCTCGTCTTGAACAAGTCGAACGGATATAAAAGTTTATGCGAAAAAGTATGTTATTGTTAATGATTAACCCAATTATAAATGGGTTGAATGGCATGTATAAATGGTTGATGAAAGGAATGTATTCGGCTCGTTGTAAACGAATCGAATGGATGGTAAGTTGAGAATATGATTAATCCGTTGTTAACGGACTAATGGATGGTATGTTTTATCTCAAATTTTGAGATAGTATGTATCGACCCATTTTGATGGGTCAAGTAAATGAAAAGGGTGACTTGAAAGAAAGTAATGGGTTACATCGATTCGCCAATTTAATTAGTGTTACGATTGACGAAATTGACTTGAAGTTTTGTTTGATGTAGGTAAATCCGCAACTTAAACGTTATGGCGAACTTGAAACAAACACACATGATACACCCACCTCGCGCCTCTGGAGTTATCTATGAGACTGGGTCTAAGATTTATGATTTTGTTTATAAAACCAAATACGTGTAGTCTTTTGGTGTTCGTATGTACTTTAACTTAGTTATAATTAGTAGGCCTTGTATCTAAATGTTGTTTAACATAACTTGTACTTGTGTTAGAAAGTTAAAGTTTTACAAATGTTTTATTGCTACAAGCAGGGAATCACCTATTTACGAACGGGTCATGCCCAAATTTTATTAAAAATTCTATATTATTATCTTTATTTTCGAATGTGGAAAGAGGGTGTTTTAAAACTAGATTAAAATAAAAAAGCTTTAAAGTGAGAATATAAAAAATATCATATATAACCGGTTGTCTAAACAAAAAGTTTTATGGTTAATTGAATTATACTATTTTTAATTTAGTTTTGCTAAGGTCATTAACATACAAATTTTATTTGATGTATTTGTATGAATTACTACAGAACCGAATATTTAAACAAACTGTTTTTTGTTGTTTACACACACACATATATACATATATTAACGGATATCGATACGTGTTTTACGTCCATCGAACGAACGATAGAAAACGAATACTGATAGTGGTCAAGATAAAATCGGTACCGGTACCGATATTATTTGGTTGGTAAAGATTTGGTTTATTACGATACAGGTATGTAAAACGAATATCGATACCGGTACGAATGTTGAGAAAACTTATATCAGAATGTTGCGACAAAAAAATAAACGCACCTGCATATTTATTTTTTTTCTTAAACTAATGAACAAAAACTATTATAAAAATAAAATTATTTAAAAATTAAATAGGTTAACGATATACATTATTGAATCCTAAGAAAATATTATTTATTCGTAATACATATATCTACTATAATAAAAGAAACCAAGTTTTGGACACGTGTCAGTTATTGAATGTATCCTCAAATCTATACTTATCTAATATATTAATTAAATAAATAAATAATAAATTAATATTAAATCTTATCGTAGTTTAATAAAATATTATCCTCAAATCTAAATTGTTAATTTAATATATTTTTAAAACAAATACCTCTCTTTCCTAGTTATCTTATATTAAATATATAAATAATAAATTAATATTAAATGTTATCCTAATTTATTAAAAAAAATATTTTTTTATTATTTGGTATACAAAATTATATTTATTCAACTCGTGTAAAACTGTAACATCCCGAAATTTCAAAACTTTATACTAGAATTATAAAGTGTATAATAAACAAGAATAAACTAACTAGGATAAATAACCCAGTTAGTTAGAAGTCTTGTAGTAACACAGGAATGAGTTAAAAAGCCAAAGATATAAACTAAATAAGAGTGGAGGGGCATAGGTTGTCAAAATTGAAACTTAAATTACTAATATTTAGTAAAATAAAAACCAAACACTCCATTTTGGAGTTCCTGGTCGATCAAGAAACCACAGGGGGCGACACCCACACTTTCACAACCCTAAATTCTACTAAACTCTCAAATTGAAGGCTCAAATCATGTCGTAATCGAAATCTGAACATAGAATCGTGATCTCCTCGTCAAGGAGGTCATAAGGTATGTCAAATTAGGTTGTTTTGATACAACTCAAATTCTTGCATGTGATTGAAATCGATGGTTGAGCTTGATTAGGTGTTGTAAAACATGAAATTGGAAGTAATGTGAAGTCTAGGGACAAACCCTAGATGATTTCTTGTCAAAATCTTGCATGTTAGTTGTAAGGATCAAAATCACTATAGTGGGTGATTAGTAAGTTAGTAGAACTCGATAAATACTAGGATTAAGACTCTTGTTCTAGTGTAAACTGAAATTGTGAGCTAATCTATGAAATTGTTGATGTTAAAATATGTGTATATTGTCTAATTGAAGTTAATTTGAGTGATAATTTCAAGTTATGAACTTGGTTTAGATCATGTAGAAATCTGACCCGCAAGGTGTTTGATAAAACGCCTAAATGAGGGTTAAAATGTTAAAGATTGCTAAAAACGCAGATTTGCATACGTTATGAATTAATGCGTTAAAGCTTATGAAAGAGTTCTAATCTTGTTATGAATTAAACTCTTTAGGCAAGGAATCCGGAACGTCAAATGGACACGCCGGAGGTGATACTCGCGGAAAAGGTGTGCTTTAAAGGTACGTGGCTTAAGTCCCGTTAAATTATGTGTAAATAATTAGTTTTGTTGGGTGAATGATATTGTAGTGAAAGGGATGCGTTTGATGCGTTGTTAAAGTGGTGAAGTACACTCAACCATCAAACGGGTCAAAGTAAAGACTTGGAATTTAGTTTGGCTAGTCAATGAAGTGATGGTTTTCACGAAATAGCCAAACGGGTCAAAATGATGTTTTCAAAAGAATCACGAGAAGTAGAGACTTGGAAGTCTTATACCTCGTTAAATGATGAATTGTACCGTACCAATGATTTGGTGATATTAATCTAAGTATAAGAACCCGGAATATGGGTCAAACAATAAATGTTAAATGAAAAAGGGTTGTTTGAAACGGAATTTTTGAATTCCGAATAAACAAGTATTTAGCCCTAAGGGAACGCAAAGCCATGGAATGGCGCGAATACACCAAGTATGAGAGCCCGGAAAATTGGGTAATTATGTCTAAAAGGTTTTAAGAATGGAAAAGAGGTGCTATGCACTTACACTAATGGGTTGGATAATTGAAATGAGGAAATTGTGAACCGATTGTCGGTATCTCGGTTCCCGTAATGAGAAATTTACGTGGTCGGGTCCGTAATTTTATTACGGACTCGTAGGAAAAAGAATCGGTTAAAACGGACTAACGAGTAAAAAGTTATGATAGTTTAAACTTAGAAAATTGTGAATTTTCGGAGCTGGGCAGAAATGCAGGATTTTAACCTACACCTGCTGGAAAAAGGGTTCTCCCGCGCCACGCGGAGGTTCACATGGGAAACCCCGCGACACGCGGAAGCCGTCGCGAGTCGCGACGGATTCAAGGATTCCTGTCGCGACACGCGGGAGGACCAAAGCAGGAAATTTTATTTTCTTTTATTGATTTGATGTTGGAACTTGTTTACACATATTATGTCAATGCCAAAACTAATGTTTTTAGTGGTTTTGACCTTAGGTGACTATGGTGGGCTTCCGTATGGCGGTCAAGCAATGTAGAAGAACCGAACACGTATTTTGAAGCTTCCGCGTTAACTTAACTTTGTTTTAGACAATGATTTTGATGTAAATGAATTGATAACCATGTCCCAAGGTTTTAAACTAGTCGGTAGTGACTAGTAGAAGTTACTTTTAAACTTTTGTTATGTACTTAACATGATCAAGTTTGCTATTTCTACGCGAAAACGTTTTGTAAATTGGGTTTTTAGTATAAACTCATGTAATATATTAAGTAATCTCATTATCATAAAAAGGGTGTTACAAGTTGGTAATCAGAGCTCAAGGTTGTTAACAAGTGTGTTCGGTTCAACTTGATCAAGCATCCGGTAAGAGTTAATTGTTCTAAAGTAGAATTACTAAGTATAAAAAGGGAAATAATGAATTGATATGCATGGGAAGAGTGTGTTAACACACTCAAACCCGGAAAGTGTATTAAATGAGAACGGTGAAAACAAGTTATGAACTTGAATAAACCGAAGTAAATAAATCATATGCCATAGATGAAATGTTTAACGCTCTATGTAAACATTTCAGTTAAAGATGACGGATAAAGGTAATGATGATACGGTGCCAAGAGTCACCGAACAAACAAGAGAAGTGATTGCTGAGGAGGTAGGAAAGGCAATCGAAAACAGTTTGTCAGGTTTCATCGACAAAATCCAAAACACGGTATTATTAGTGGTGGAAGAAAGAATCAAGAAATTGGAGGATAATACCAATTTAGCAAAGGAAAAGTCGGGAGGACGAAAATCTTGTTCTTATAAAGAGTTCATGGCGTGTAAACCGCAAATCTACAATGGGGAGGTTGACCCGATAATATGCCAACGGTGGCTAAGTGATATGGAGGGAGTATTTGAAAGGACCCATTGCGATGAGGATGACTTCGTGGCTTATGGCACGGGTCAGTTAAGGGGTCAGGCGAAAGATTGGTGGGATAACAAGAAGAAAGAGATCGGAAGTGAAGCGGCTAAGGCTATGACATGGGACGAGTTTAAGACGCCGTTTCTTAAACATCATAGTCCCAAGGCAATCATAAACAAAATCAAGGAAGAATTTATGCAGCTTCGACACAAGGGTGAATCTATCGATAAAATCACGGGAACGTTCATGGATAAAATGAAGTTTTGTGATGATCTCATAACGAATGAAGAGCAGAAAATATACTATTATTATAATATGCTGAGCGCCGAGTATAGGGAGTTTATGACTCCTTCTAAGTATGAGACTCTCACCGAGATTATAAACGTTGCTCGGGAACGGGAGATAGAGTTGAAGAAACAGATAGAAAGAGGCGAAAGAAGGGCACAGGTAGTCAACCCAAGCCCAACGAAAAAGGCACGTCCGAACGAATCCTCAAAGAAACAAGAAGGAAAAAGTGGGTCATCAAGCTGCAAGATATGCGGGAAAGGGCACAAGGGTGAGTGCCGGTTTAAGGACAAGCCGTGTCCTATTTGTGGGAAAACCGGGCACACGGCTGCATTGTGCTCGGAGAAGGTGTCGGTGTGTTACAAATGTTATCAGCCGGGTCATAAGAAATCTGAATGCCCGGAGTTGATCGGAAAGAAAGATGACAAGGATACACGTACTGAGACACCAAGAGCAAAAGCAAGATCCTTCCAGTTAACAGCAGCAGAGGCAAAGGTGGAACCCGATGTGGTTTCAGGTATATTTGCTATAAACTCAATACCTGCACGTGTGCTATTTGATACGGGTGCGAATAAATCTTTTGTTTCACATGGATTTATTCGACATCCTTCTTTTGTACTAACAAAATTGCCTATGCCATTAGAGGTAGAAATAGGTGATAACAAAAGTTTCCTTGTATGTGATGTATGTCAAGATTGCAAAATAAACATTGATGACGAGGAATATTTAATAGACTTGATCCCTATGTCAATGGGAGAATTCCAAGTAGTGGTCGGGATGGATTGGTTAGCTCGACATCATGCAGAAGTGATATGTTTCCGTAAGGAGATAAAATTGGCATTTCCAAGTGGAAAGCAAGTCACCATCTATGGCGAAAAAGGGGCAGTCCCGTTATGTGCTCAATATTAAAAGCTCATAAACTTATGAGGCGAGGATGTAAAGCATTTATGATATACGCCAACGAACCTGATAAAGAGACGCCGAGAGTTGAAGACGTACCAGTGGTACGTGAATACGCCAATGTATTTCCGGAAGAGTTACCGGGAATACCGCCAGAACGGGAGGTAGAGTTCGGAATCGAATTGATTCCGGGCGCGAAACCCGTGGCTAAGGCGCCGTATCGGTTAGCGCCATCAGAATTGCAAGAATTGATGTCCCAAATCCAAGAATTGCTCGACAAGGGATTTATTCGGCCAAGTGTGTCTCCATGGGGCGCACCGGTACTATTCGTGAGAAAGAAGGACGGGAGCATGCGTATGTGCATTGATTACCGGGAGTTGAATAAACTCACGGTAAAGAATCGATACCCGCTTCTAAGAATTGATGACCTATTTGACCAATTACAAGGTGCAAGTTGGTTCTCAAAAATTGACCTCAGATCGGGGTATCATCAGTTAAAAATCAAAGAGGAGGATGTACCGAAAACGGCTTTCCGTACACGGTACGGACATTATGAGTTTCTCGTGATATCCTTTGGGTTAACTAATGCACCCGCGGCTTTCATGGATCTCATGAACCGGGTTTTCAAACCCATGCTAGACAAGTCAGTGATAGTGTTCATTGATGACATCTTGATATACTCCAAGAATGAAGCAGAACACGCAAGTCATTTGCGTGAAGTGTTGGAGACGCTCAGGAAAGAGAAATTGTATGCAAAATTCTCAAAATGTGCCTTCTGGTTACGAGAGGTGCAATTTCTTGGGCACATCATTAGTGCAAACGGGGTGTTAGTAGATCCGTCAAAGATAGAAGCTGTGTCAAGATGGACTCCACCAAAGAATCCTTCGGAAATCAGAAGCTTCTTGGGGCTTGCGGGCTATTATCGGAGATTCATACAAGATTTCTCCAAAATTGCTACGCCATTGACCAAGCTAACCCGTAAGAATGAAAAGTTTATTTGGGGCGAGGATCAAGAAAGGGCATTCCAAACGCTTAAGGAAAAACTGACCCAAGCACCGGTATTGTCATTACCGGACGGAACGGAGGATATGGTAGTTTACTCAGATGCATCGCATTCGGGAGTTGGCTGCGTTTTGATGCAGCGGGGCAAGGTTATAGCCTATGCCTCGAGGCAGCTAAAGACTCATGAGAAGAGATATCCTACCCATGACCTCGAGTTGGCAGCAGTGGTGTTTGCCTTGAAGATATGGAGGCATTACTTGTATGGGGTGAAGTGCACTATCTTTACCGACCACAAAAGCTTAAAGTATTTCTTCAATCAGAAGGAATTAAATATGAGGCAGAGGCGGTGGTTAGAAACTGTCAAAGACTTTGATTGTGAAATACATTACCACCCCGGGAAGGCTAATGTAGTGGCAGACGCTTTGAGCCGAAAGACATATTATACGCCTATTCGAGTACGATCGATGCAACTAATTGTGACATCGGGTTTGCTTGAACAAATCAGAAAATCTCAAATTGAAGCAATTAAGGAAGAAAATGTGAAGAAGGAAAGGATAGTTGGGCAGCTAAAAGACCTGGAGGATGATAACCAAGGATTGAAAACTCGATTTGGGAGAATTTGGGTTCCAAATACGTGTGGGGCCAAGGTGCGTCTACTTGACGAGGCCCATAAATCTCATTATTCAATTCATCCGGGGGCGACCAAAATGTATAATGACTTAAAACAAAACTATTGGTGGCCCGGAATGAAAAGAGATATTGTGAAATATGTGGAGAAGTGTCTGACTTGTTTACAAGTCAAAGCGGAGCACCAAAAGCCATATGGTAGGTTGCAACCGCTGGATATCCCAGTTTAGAAATGGGAACAAATCACGATGGATTTGTTAACCAAATTGCCCAAAACCAATCGCGGATTTGATGCTATATGGGTAGTCGTGGATAGATTGACAAAAAGTGCTCACTTCATTCCGATTCGTGAGACTTATACATCCGAGAAGATGTCGGAAGTGTACACCAATGAAATCATAGCACGTCACGGAGTGCCAATATCCATTGTGTCAGACAGAGATACTCGGTTTACCTCTAAATTCTGGCGCGAATTCCAAGAGCAAATGGGAACTAAACTGTTCATTAGCACTGCTTATCATCCGCAAACGGATGGGCAAAGTGAGAGAACGATACAAACGTTGGAAGATATGTTGCGGGCTTGCATCATCGACTTCGGGGGTAGTTGGGATGTCCATCTACCCTTGGTCGAATTTTCATATAACAATAGCTATCAATCGAGCATTAAAATGGCCCCGTATGAGATGTTATATGGTAGAAAGTGTCGAACCCCGGTGTGTTGGGGAGAAGTGGGACCACGAGGATTAGCACCTACTGATATAATCCGAACTACGAATGAGAAAATCGATATGGTCCGAGTTCACCTAAAAGCAGCTCAGGATCGACAAAAGTCGTATGCGGATAAGCGAAATAGGCCTATTGAGTTTCAAGTGGGCGATAAGGTAATGCTGAAAGTATCTCCGTGGAAAGGAATCATACGGTTCAGAAAAAGAGGGAAATTGAGCCCAAGATTTATTGGGCCGTTCAGAACCACCGAACGGGTTGGTAAAGTTGCATATCGTCTTGAACTACCCGATGAGTTGAGTGGGATTCATAACACATTCCATGTGTCACATCTCCGAAAATGTTTAGCAGATGAAACCGCTCGCATTCACTATGATGATATCGAGGTGGATAACAGCCTCAACTATGCAGTTAAGCCAATTGCGATATTAGATCGTAAGGAGAAAAGTTTGAGGAGTAAGGGAATTAACCAAGTGAAGGTTAAATGGGAACACAGGAAGGGTGCGGATACCACATGGGAGTCCGAAGAAGAGATGCAACGACTCTACCCTAAACTATTTGGTACGTATTACGGTTTCGGGGACGAAACCCTTTTTAAGGGGGGTGGACTTGTAACATCCCGAAATTTCAAAACTTTATACTAGAATTATAAAGTGTATAATAAACAAGAATAAACTAACTAGGATAAATAACCCAGTTAGTTAGAAGTCTTGTGGTAACACAGGAATGAGTTAAAAAGCCAAAGATATAAACTAAATAAGAGTGGAGGGGCATAGGTTGTCAAAATTGAAACTTAAATTACTAATATTTAGTAAAATAAAAACCAAACACTCCATTTTGGAGTTCCTGGTCGATCAAGAAACCACAGGGGGCGACACCCACACTTTCACAACCCTAAATTCTACTAAACTCTCAAATTGAAGGCTCAAATCATGTCGTAATCGAAATCTGAACATAGAATCGTGATCTCCTCGTCAAGGAGGTCATAAGGTATGTCAAATTAGGTTGTTTTGATACAACTCAAATTCTTGCATGTGATTGAAATCGAAGGTTGAGCTTGATTATGTGTTGTAAAACATGAAATTGGAAGTAATGTGAAGTCTAGGGACAAACCCTAGATGATTTCTTGTCAAAATCTTGCATGTTAGTTGTAAGGATCAAAATCACTATAGTGGGTGATTAGTAAGTTAGTAGAACTCGATAAACACTAGGATTAAGACTCTTGTTCTAGTGTAAACTGAAATTGTGAGCTAATCTATGAAATTGTTGATGTTAAAATATGTGTATATTGTCTAATTGAAGTTAATTTGAGTGATAATTTCAAGTTATGAACTTGGTTTAGATCATGTAGAAATCTGACCCGCAAGGTGTTTGATAAAACGCCTAAATGAGGGTTAAAATGTTAAAGATTGCTAAAAACGCAGATTTGCATACGTTATGAATTAATGCGTTAAAGCTTATGAAAGAGTTCTAATCTTGTTATGAATTGAACTCTTTAGGCAAGGAATCCGGAACGTCAAGTGGACACGCCGGAGGTGATACTCGCGGAAAAGGTGTGCTTTAAAGGTACGTGGCTTAAGTCCCGTTAAATTATGTGTAAATAATTAGTTTTGTTGGGTGAATGATATTGTAGTGAAAGGGATGCGTTTGATGCGTTGTTAAAGTGGCGAAGTACACTCAACCATCAAACGGGTCAAAGTAAAGACTTGGAATTTAGTTTGGCTAGTCAATGAAGTGATGGTTTTCACTAAATAGCCAAACGGGTCAAAATGATGTTTTCAAAAGAATCACGAGAAGTAGAGACTTGGAAGTCTTATACCTCGTTAAATGATGAATTGTACCGTACCAATGATTTGGTGATATTAATCTAAGTATAAGAACCCGGAATATGGGTCAAACAATAAATGTTAAATGAAAAAGGGTTGTTTGAAACGGAATGCTTGAATTCCGAAGAAACAAGTATTTAGCCCTAAGGGAACGCAAAGCCATGGAATGGCGCGAATACACCAAGTATGAGAGCCCGGGAAATTGGGTAATTATGTCTAAAAGGTTTTAAGAATGGAAAAGAGGTGCTATGCACTTACACTAATGGGTTGGATAATTGAAATGAGGAAATTGTGAACCGATTGTCGGTATCTCGGTTCCCGTAGTGAGAAATTTACGTGGTCGGGTCCGTAATTTTATTACGGACTCGTAGGAAAAAGAATCGGTTAAAACGGACTAACGAGTAAAAAGTTATGATAGTTTAAACTTAGAAAATTGTGAATTTTCGGAGCTGGGCAGAAATGCAGGATTTTAACCTGCACCTGCTGGAAAAAGGGTTCTCACGCGCCACGCGGAGGTTCACATGGGAAACCCCGCGACACGCGGAAGCCGTCGCGAGTCGCGGCGGATTCAAGGATTCCTGTCGCGACACGCGGGAGGACCAAAGCAGGAAATTTTATTTTCTTTTATTGATTTGATGTTGGAACTTGTTTACACATATTATGTCAATGCCAAAACTAATGTTTTTAGTGGTTTTGACCTTAGGTGACTATGGTGGGCTTCCGGATGGCG
The DNA here is from genome assembly GCA_030545235.1 of Helianthus tuberosus. Classification (NCBI taxonomy): domain Eukaryota; kingdom Viridiplantae; phylum Streptophyta; class Magnoliopsida; order Asterales; family Asteraceae; genus Helianthus; species Helianthus tuberosus. The sequence goes on along the minus strand of JARYGA010059771.1, from coordinate 8,178,758 downwards.
GTCAAGCAATGTAGAAGAACCGAACACGTATTTTGAAGCTTCCGCGTTAACTTAACTTTGTTTTAGACAATGATTTTGATGTAAATGAATTGATAACCATGTCCTAAGGTTTTAAACTAGTCGGTAGTGACTAGTAGAAGTTACTTTTAAACTTTTGTTATGTACTTAACATGATCATGTTTGCTATTTCTACGCGAAAACGTTTTGTAAATTGGGTTTTTAGTATAAACTCATGTAATATATTAAGTAATCTCATTATCATAAAAAAGGGTGTTACAATAACGCGGGGTTTTTAAAAATGTATTTTTTATTATTATTTACTATAAATATAATTTTTTTATTATTTACTATACAAAGTTACATTTATATAACCCGTGTAATACACAAAGTTTTTAAAGATATAACTTTTTTAACATTTGCTATGTAAAATTAGATTTATTCAACACATGTAATACACAATGTTTTTTAAGGATATATATTTTTTATTATTTGGTAGATTTTCAACCCGACTATACATGAGTTTTTTTAAAGATATGACTTTTTTAGTATTTAATATACAAAATTACATTTATTTAATCTGTGTATAGACATGGTTTTTAAAGATATAACTCTTTTTAGATCTATTCAACACATGTACTATATGGAATTTTTAAGGATGTAATTTTTTATTATTTGGTAGAATTATTCAACCCGATTATACACGGTTTTTTTTTTAAAGATACGGCGTTTTTAATATTTAGTATACAAAATTACATATATTTAATCTGTGTAATACACATGGTTTTCAAAGATATAACTTTTTTATTATTTGATATATAAAATTACATTTATTTAACCCGTACAATATACGGGGTTCATAAAGATATAATTTTTTTATTATTTAATATATAAAATTACATTTATACAACCCGCGTAATACACGGGGTTCTAATCTAGTAATAATATATATGACATGACTAACTATTTGTAAAAGCAAAAGGATAAAACGTTACATTAAAAACATTAGTTTTAAAGAATAATATTAAATTAAACATATATAATATCCTAAAAATGATTTAATGAATTATTAGGTAATATTATCTAATGAGATTAGGAGTGAGAAACTATAAAGTTAGAAACTACCTATTTTGGTAAATACTTTTGAAACTAGCCATTTTTATAAATAAGTTTTCAAATTACACCACCTTGAGAAAAAACTCATTGATTATAGGTATGTTAATTTATGTTTTTGTATACGTATTATAACTTATATGCATATTTTGGTTCATATTTATTTATATTAATATTTTTTTTGTTTTTGTTTTAACCCTTGTAAAACACGGGACTATAACCTAGTAATAGAAATAAAAAACAAAAAAAAATTGGTTTTTCAATTTAGTTTAAACTTGTTATTTGTTACTTGTTGGTTTCATCTCAATTTGATTTTTGAATTGAGCTTTCTTATGTTATCACATGTAAGCTTTATGTTCTCTCAGTCAGAAGAATATTTGCGTTGGACTGTCTGGTGCTTCTTAATCTCAAGCAGTTTGACAATTGCCTTATCTAAATTCGCAGGTTATGCGAAACATCATTTAACTTGGTTATTTACATTAGAATTCTTATACTTAATTTGTTTATTGGTATAACTCTTTAGTAGGTTGAGTTCCTAATTGAATGTCATACTATATCCTGTAACCTTTGAAAGTGTTACTTCGTTAAATTATTACATGGTTATTAGGTGATAACTTGTTAATTGTTTAAAGAAAATGAAATTATGAAGCAAATAAATAACTCAATAAAGTTACGAACGAATCAAAACCTAAGATCTACATTTAAAAATACCAAATTATGAAATTATGAAATTATTAGTCGCTCTGTACAGACGAATAATACGAAATTTCACAAACTAAATTACAAATTATTACTTGAATATAATACTTTCAGAAGTGTGGACAGTTATGTTGAGAAGCTGCATACCATGTCAAAGTTGAATCTCTCTTTTAAACTAATGATTTGTGCAGCCAGAAACAGATCAGCCTGAATATGTAATGTTAGCCGGTATATATAATTGGCTCAAACTATCCAGACACCTTATCGGCCTATTTAGACACCCTTTGCCTCGTATAGGCCTATACGAGGCGTATAGGGTTACATCAAAATCAGTGTCTGACTCATGTCACTTCTGGTTTGACTGCTTCAATACGCCTCGTATAGGCCTATACTGGGCGTATAGGACCCTTCGTATAGGCCTCATATATGACCCTTTGTCCCTTATATGCCTCGTATAGGCCTATACTGGGCGTCTTGAAGGGTTTTTTTTTTTTTTTTTTTTTTTTTTACAAACATTTTATACAATATTAATCGTTTTAGCAAACTTTTATACAAAAACAAGTTTTTTTATTTTAAATAATTAATATTAGGACCCCGCGTTGGTTTTTTTTACTTGAAAAATGGATGTTTTGGTAGGGTAATTTGATTGTTTTTTTGAGGGTGATGTTTTTTGAGTAAAAAAATAGGTGTTTTGGTGGGGTAATTTGAGTTGTTTTTTAAGAAAAGTTTTATTTTTTTATGAAAATATTTTACCGTTTTCAAGATCGGCCTTTAAAAATATTCAATCGTAGACCTATACGGGCGTTGTATCATATCCTATAGTATCGTATCGTATTGTATCGTATAGTGTAGTATAAGTCTCGTATAGCTCTCGTATAGACCTATATGGGACCCATACGAGACTTATACTATACACTATACGATACAATACCATACTATACGATACAATACAATACGATACAATACGATACTATCGTATCATATAGTGTAGTATAGGTCCCTTATAGGTCTTGTATAGGCCTATCGATGTATACGGGTGTTGTATCGTATCGTATAGTGTATAGTATAAGTCTAGTATAGGTCCCATATAGGTCTTGTATAAGCCTATAGGCCTAAACGGGACCTAAACCACACCTATAGTCCTATATGAGTGTTGTATCTTATCCAATAGTCTAATATCGTATTGTATTGTATCGTATCATATCGTATCGTATAGTGTAGTATAAATCTCGTATAGGCATTGTATGGGCCTATGGATGTGGTATCGTATCCTATAGTATCGTGTTGTATCGCATCGTATCGTATAGTATAGTGTAGTATAAGTCTCGTATAGGTCTTGTATAAGCCTATCGTGTTGTATCGTATCGTATAGTATAGTATAAGTCTCGTATAGGTCTCGTATAGGCATCGTATAATTAATATTAGAGTTATTATAATTAATATGAGTTTTTTATAATTAATATTAGGGTTATTGATATTAATATGAGTTTTTTATAATTAATATTAGTGTTATTATAATTAATATGAGTTTTTTATAATTAATAGTGTTATTATAATTAATATGAGTTTTTTATAATTAATATTAGTGTTATTATAATTAATATGAGTTTTTTATTGTTATTAAGAAAAGTTTTATTTTTTTATAAAAATATTTTAAAATATTCGATCGTATAAAAAAAACCAACGAGGGGTCCTAATATTAATTATTTAAAATAAAAAAACTTGTTTTTGTATAAAAGTTTGCTAAAACGATTAATATTGTATAAAATGTTTGTTAAAAAAAAAAAAAAAAAAAAAAAAAACCCTTCAAGACGCCCAGTATAGGGCTATACTAGGCGTCTATGTGGACCAAAAGACCATTAAACCCCTGAGTTAGGCCTATACTGGGGGCAAAACAGGGCTATAATGGTCTTTTGGACCCATAGTATACGCCCAGTATAGCTCTATACTGGGCGTCTATTTTTATTTTTTTTTTGTTTTCTCTTTTTAAATATTAAAAAAAGAAAACAAAAAAAATAATAATAGACGCCCAGTATAGAGCTATACTGGGCGTATACGAGGGGTCCCAAAGACCATTATAGCCCTGTTTTGCCCCCAGTATAGGCCTAACTCAGGGGTTTAATGGTCTTTTGGTCCACATAGACGCCCAGTATAGCCCTATACTGGGCGTCTTGAAGGGTTTTTTTTTTAACAAACATTTTATACAATATTAATCGTTTTAGCAAACTTTTATACAAAAACAAGTTTTTTTATTTTAAATAATTAATATTAGGACCCCTCGTTGGTTTTTTTTGATACGATCGAATATTTTAAAATATTTTTATAAAAAAATAAAACTTTTCTTAAAAAACAACTCAAATTACCCCACCAAAACACCCATTTTTTTACTCAAAAAACATCACCCTACAAAAACAATCAAATTACCCTACTAAAACATCCATTTTTCAACTCAAAAAAAACCAACGAGGGGTCCTAATATTAATTATTTAAAATAAAAAAACTTGTTTTTGTATAAAAGTTTGCTAAAACGATTAATATTGTATAAAATGTTTGTTAAAAAAAAAAAAAAAAACCCTTATATACGCCTAGTATAGGCCTATACTAGGCATATAAGAGAGGCAAAAAAGACCAATTTACCCCCAGTATAGGCCTAAATCAGGGGCTAAATGGTCTTTTTTCGCCTAGACGCCCAGTATAAGCCTATACGAGGTGTATACGAGGCAAATAAGACAAAATATGACATAATCAGAGATTCTCTTGGAAATTGAAAAAGGCTATACGCCTCGTATAGGTCTATACGAGGCGTCTTGAAAGGTGTCCAAATAGGCAATAAGGTGTGTAAATATGTAGACCCATATAATTACACTAGATATTTTGTAATCAATATGAAAGAATTTATACCAGGTAAATTTCATCTCCAGTTGCATACTTCCCAGCGTGATCTTTTAGTAAGATCTCCAAAGCTGCATTAGTTTATACATCAATCAGGCAAACCTCTTATAATTTGGATTAACAACAGTACAGTGGTAACATGATAAAGCTAGTCTTACTATCAGCTCCTACATTTGAAATAAAAATTCATGATATTATTTTCACAAAAATGTACAACCGTAACATATTTCTGATGTAGTTATATATAGCTACCGAAGATCGTTCTTCGCTACAAGTTCACATAACTTTCCATGATATTGTGTTCAATATTGTTCTGCATTTTTCTTTTGACTTTGTGCATATTAAATAACTGTTTAATACCTACTGACCAATCATACAATAATGTTTATTTGATATATATATAGAAACATAGCTTTTGAGATTTATAAAACTTTCTAATTTTATACTTGCAATTTACAGGTCACAACTTTTAGTTCATTTTTTTTATTTTTAAACCTTCATCAATGGCTGGAAAGAAAGTCAAGTAACGACTTACCAGCAAAGCCTTTTGCAGCATGCTTATAAACCCATTGAATTTTTGCATCTTCACCAACATTTTCTCCAATATAGTTCTACAAGTTGGGATAATGAAAGACATATACAAGTTCATGTGTTGCAAATTATTGTGATGGGGTTTTGAATTAACAAAAGATATTTCACTCACCATAACAGGTAATGCTAGAAGAGGTTGTATGCTTGAAGCAACAATATTTGCAACCTACAAAAATTCCAAGAAGGTGTAAGAATTCACCACATAAACCACAAAACTTAACCTTGATTATGCATCTACGACCATAAAAGGTACCAGTACACATTAATTACTACTAAAACCACATTCAACATATTTATGTGCCAAAACAAGTAATCTTAAATTGCCTATTTATTAAAAAATGTAAGCATGTTGACAACGTTTTAACTTTTAAGAAAGTGAAGATCCCAGTATCATAAAAAAAAAGTATGCCATATTGCCATGTAAAGTATTCGTTTTATTGCAGACACATGATTGGTGTATTATTATGTTCAACTGTTTTGATACATGTGAATGCCGCAAACATCATGGTTTTCACTTAATGGCTTCCATCAATCACACAAAGAGGTGGTTTTAGCTTTACGAATGCTGGCGAATAACTGTTATATTGGTAAGCCTTTCAGTGTAATCATCATCAAGCGTGTGTGTGTGTATGAGAGAGAACTAGGGAACAAGTAACCAAATGATATTACCTGATAATTTATTGCCTTTTTGGCAAGGTCACGAGGTAACAAAGGATGCTGAGGGTACTTCTCTTCAAGGTACTGTATCATATGAAGAATAATAAAAAAGCTTGGGAATACAAATACAAATACAGCATTTCCATGAGGGAGTTACTAACCAATATGATTGCAAAAGAATCAGCAAGTACTATGTCACCATCCACAAGGGCAGGCACATACCCAATAGGATTGATCTTCAAATACTCTACACAAGATCAAAAGGGAGTAGTAAGTTACAATATATAAATAGGTCTTGCAAAAGAGTTAGTGCCACATTTTACTATTTTTAACCACCCTTCAACAAAAAAAAAAAAAAGGAGTTCATACCATAGTTACAGGAAACGCTAAAAGACCCGTGTACCACGTACCAGATCGGAATCGCGGTACAAAGTCAGCCCAATCTCTAAATTGGACCGTTCCCGATTGTGTACCATAATGGTGTTCCAATTGGTAAATACACGTTTTTAATCAATCCAAAACGTGTTTCCGTTTGTAGTGGCTGGCGTTCCGGTACGCATTCTAGAAACTTGCAGCATTGACCATTGACCTTCATACTGGAGGCACACCCCCTCCCCTGCAGCATTGACCATTGACCTTCATACAGAAGGCACACCCCCTCCCCTGATACCTAAGTCGTGGCACCGGGGTATGGCCCTTGTCCGTTCCTTGTACGCAGGCAGGGAACGGCCGATTATTTTACTCAATTACTAATAGTTTCTTGAAATGTGTATTTTTATTTTGTTCCCTTGGTTATGATTTTCATCCACAAGTTTGATTTACTTTGTCTCAAATAAAAATATTATAGACAATTAATTGGTCATAGCAATAATTTGTTTTAAACAAAAGAAGAAGATACAAGCAAGCCCAGGCCTAGATTTAAATGGTTACCAGGATGACTTTGCTCGTTTTTGAACAGATTAATGGCCTTGTATTCATAATCAAGCCCTGTTAGCAGCAATACACAAACAACAACAGATTGAAATTAAGCATCTGTAATTAGGTGGTCAAATAACATTGAGTTTGATGAATAATAATAACCTTTGAAATTGAGAGCAATACGAACACGAAAAGAGCAACTGCTCATGAAGAAAGAATACAGCTGCAGCTTACTTGTCTACATGTGAATGAATATTATGTTTGTTAGTGTGACAAATCAAACTCGAAATTGCAATAGAGAAAGAAACAAACAAACCATGTTGATCAATCTAGTTGATGGTGAAGCTAGCTCTTGAGTAAACGAACAAGACAACAGACCAGATATGTCAACGCTCCAAAACCTGGTGATTTCGCAGGAGTTGAAATCACATCAGAGTCAACGTTCTAGATACGCTACAGGAGTTGAATTTTATGTTTCTAGCATTGTCCTAGGACCGAACCGAACCGCGTTAAACCCGATCCGAGACCGAAAAATGCACGGAATGCAAAACCCAAGGCTGGACCTATTTGTGTATTTCGGGTTTCAATCTTAATTAATCTGGTTCGGTATCCTCCGTTAGGATATAAAACTGAGACCGACCGAAATGTGAAATACATTTCACGTTGATTTCCAAGCATTTGCAGCAGATACTTTTTTTTGCAGAGTTAAAGGAGAGTTAAATGTCATTTTAGTACGTCATTTTGTCAGTTTAATCTAAATGTTTCATTTTTCGTCTGTAGGTCCAACAAAAAGGTTTAATCGTTGCCATTTTAGTCTACTAGGTTAATTTCATCCATTTTTTTTTGTTAACGGAAAGGGCTATTCGGTCATTTTATATGTAATTCTGTTAACTAGGACGGTAATTCGACCATATAAAATGACCGAATTGCCTTTCTCATTAACAGAAAAAATAGATAAAGTTAACCTAGTGAAAAATTTTTGGACTAAACTGGCAAAATAGCACAAACCACAGACACTAAAATGGCATTTAACTCATTAAATAAAGTAGAAAACAGTGAGAATGATGAAGATGTGACAACTGTTAAAATTTCAGGTATCCGTACAACTATTAAACCATGATTAGTGCTTAATGACTGTGCTGAATTACAATTAATGACTTGAACTGCTTTCTGATTATTACCATATACATACATGTGCATCATATATTGCAAATGATATATCATTAATGCATGGGAACTTTATTGACTCAAATGATGCACGAACACAGTTAGCACAGTTATCAGACAAATCAGGAAAATGCTGATAGAGTTCAGTACATAGACAGACAATGTGTTGAGACACAGAATGAGCCAGAAACCAAGTATTACACTAGTATAGTGTGTAGGAAAGTAAGGATCATAAAATTGTCTTCCTAGTGATAGTTTAAGTGTTGGAAAGTGCCTAAAACTCATTCAAACTGCAGAATTCAGCAAAAATCAGCAATTTTCAGCATTTAAACACATTTATATCATGCAGAAATATGCTTAAATGGTCCTGAATGCTTTCATAAGTGTCGGGAATTGAAACTGTCATAAAAGGGTGCATAAAGCACACTAAACTGCATAGTTTAGCACCTTAACGAACTGGTAACCAACCGAACAACCGGACACTACCCGAAACACCAAATTTTCACTAGAAGCACTGTTTTAACATTACCAAGCTAGTTATGGTCCCCGGACATCATAACACATCATATAAATATCTTGTAACTAAAGTATCTAACTAAATACTTGGATTTTAACCATAATCTAACTAATGGTTGGAACCTAAGCCTACTACCCCCCCCCCCCCCACCTATGTAATCGGCCAACATGGCCCCACATTGAGATTTTATTACAATTTAAAATTTGATCATGTTGGTGTTGGGTTTTTCACATGTTTATCAAAGTAATTTTATCCGAATAAAATTAAAACGCAGCGGAATATATATTTAAAACATGTTACTTTACAAGATTTAAAACCATTTTAAATGCAAAACCCAATAACTGGATCCATATATGACATGCATGCTATCAAAATGCAACCATATGGTGTTTTAAGAAACAACCTTTGAAGGAGCAAGGAGATGGAAGATGATGATGATTCTTGAATGATAGCTTCCAAACGAGAAAGCCTCAAGCTAGTATACCCCAAGCCTCCAACAAAACACCTTGAGATTGCTATGATTTTCACTTGTGAAACTCTCTTGTAAGACCACCTTTGGCCGAAAATTCTAGAGGGAATTTTAGAGTTTCTTGCACTTGATAATTCTAACTTGAAAAAAAAACTATTTGACAACCTTATGTTGGCCGAAAAAATGAGAGCACCTACTAGAGTTTTTTCAAGTTGTTAAATCCTATTTTGTCATACAAAATAGTTATAGAAAGTTGTGAGAGATTACCACCCACAAGACCCAATCAAGGACCATCTAACCATGCAAGATGCATGCCTTCTCATTGGACCAAAAAAGTCTTGGGAAGACCCCATGGGGTGGGCGGCCTAGGCTTTTATTTAAAAAAAAAATCAAATTCTTTTATAAATTTAAGTCTTGTTTATTTTATAACCTTTTATAAAATATAACATCTTATGTTTACAAGACTTATGCAACCTTTTAAAATGTTATTTAACCCATTAAATAACAAAATAAAATATTCTCTCAAAATAAATTATACATATAATTTATTAGCTTGTCAAGTGCAATTATTTAGAAAACCAATTTCTAAATATTCTAAGTGTTAATATTTATTTGTTTGATCATATCATAAATAAATATTATAGGTGTTTGTCTAGCTTGTTATTGGGTATGACCCGACTTGGATCATAACGTACTAGCCACATCAATTTAACATGTGTCTTGGGCATACAGACTCCAACAGTTGGTGTTTTATGGACACATTACACAATGGAAGAACTCTTAAAATGGTTATAAGTATAACCTAAGTGAACATAAGCCTCATTCTTACACACACTAAAACACACACATCTTCTTCTCTTCTTGTTCTCGGCCGAAACCCAACCCACACACACTCACCATCATTCAATCATTCTCATACATTTCAAGCATATTCAAAGGTGTTAGAGGTTGCATAAGGAAGCTAGGAGCTTACGGAAGTTCAAGGACCTTCTTCATTTGCTATTAACCACTCTATTTCTCCTCTTGATCATCCCTAGCCTTGAGCTAGTGGTAAGAACATCATACACTCTATTTTACATCTATTTAAAGTGGTTAAAAGATGCTACATAATGATAATATTGAAGAACACTAAGAATCACAATAATAAAACTTCAACATAAGCTTGAATACATAAGAAATCTTAATGTTTATGTGTTGTTATGCTTGATGATTATTGTTTATTCATGCATTTGATGTTGATCATCATATGATATTGCTAGATCATGATTAAAAACATAATCTAGCAAGATGAGAGGATGAAAATGTTGTAGGATTATAGGTCATCCTCACATAGAACATGAACTTGAAAGAATATGTGGTTTTCTTGAAAAATAATGATCAAAGTAGGTTGTAATACTTGTAGATCTAAAATTTCATGGATGGTTTTTCAAGAAACCAAGTTAAAAAATACAAGTTTTACTAAATCTTGGTTCTTAAACAAATAAACCTTATTTTTGGTGGTTAAACAAGTGTAGAAACTTATGTGTAACAAGAAAGATCCATGAAGAAACATTTTTAGACAATAAGATTGTAAGTTGTAAAGATCTAAATTCTTTAAAAATGATGTTTTTAAAGAATCAACCACACTTCAAAGGGTAACAAGACTTACTAAATACCCTAGTAAGTTACTACAAATTTTTACAAATTTTCAAGTTCATGAAGTGGTTGTTTATGCTTGATTTTGGCAAAATTGGTAAGTAAAGTTTGTTTGTTGTTGATTGTTGATTGATTGTGATGATTTACAAAAGAAAATGATATACCGTCAAGGTATGAAAACCTCCATTTTTAGGGGAAACTATGGCGAAATTTTTCTAAAAATTAAACACTTAGAAAAATATTTCTAAACAAACATTTACAACTGTATTTCAAACCATAGAATTTCACATAAATTTTGCCATAGATATTTTGTTCAAAAATTATAAATATTGGAGGTTGATTTTTATAAATAAAAGTGACTGAATATGTATTTAGGAAATATATATTTAGAAGTCACCATGTGTGTGATTATTTGTATATTATGTGTATTAGTTATATTATTTTAGGACTTGAAATAATATAACTCATCATAATACCAAAAATTACAATCCAAAATATTACCAAAATTCCAGGAATATGAATATACAAGTTATACACAAGATATTGGTGAAACCGAACTAAGGAATATAACTTACAAATATTTTGGTAAATAATATTTTGGACACCAAAGGAAACAAAAATATGATTTTTACAATTATTACAAATTTATATCATATTTTTTACTAAAAGAAAATATATTATTTTTGGTGAATAAAAATATATATGTTTTCTCGGAATTAATAGAAGATATATTATTTTTGGGAAGAAAAATATATTTTTTCAATGTACATGAAATATATTATTTTTGGGAGAAAAATAAGTTTGTATATATTTTCCAAGTTAGACTTGAAAATGTATTATTTTGGAACTCATATGAAAATACAAATATTTTTGCCGAAGGAAAAATTATCAATAGTTTTTCTAAGTAATATTTCTTAAAATATATATTTTGGAAATATATATTAATGTATTTTTTTTACTAGAAATATTATTCCGGAAAAGTTAATACAAAATTAAGTATAAAGAATACCTGACAATTATAAGAAATACGTTTTTTCGTACGTATAATTACACTCCGGAATACGACACCGATACATGGCAAAAATATACAAGTTTAAGGGTACGAATACAAATAACCCATCCTTGGGAAGGATATACATCTTTGAATACTTGAGAAGTAACAAGTTAAAATATATTATTTTAACTATTATTCCAAAATTTAATAAATATAATTGAAGTTAAAATATTTATTATTTTAACAAATAATTATATAACTTGGAATAATATTGAAGACATAAAGAACGTAACTCAAAGACACTAATCCATTCTAAGTCAAGGCACTACCCGCTCGTCTAATAGACCTTAGTACGTTGTAGGTAGTCGTGTACATCAGGCGAAGCTTTGAGTTACAGTGTTTACGAAGAACGCAAGACTGTGAGTTCATGTCCCTCTTTTCTTTAGCTGTTTTCGGTTTTATAACTTTGGGGGTGAAGTACATGTTACAAACTGTTTACAAACGTTTATACGTGGTATGGTTAGCTAAGGAAGTGTACTGCTAGATCATGTGAGTGGTGGGTATGACGCTTAAGACCATCACTCCTCTTTGTAGGACCGAGGGACATGAGTGATAGATCTATTTGGGTGTAGCGAGCCCCGCCCATGTTGGACCAGGGTTTGGCCCATGGGATGACTATGTCTTACAGCCGGAAGCCCGGTGCAAAGTCTGCTAGGTTTGAGTCTTCCTGCATCACGTCACACATATTAATGGCCTTGCAAACCATTAATGATCTGTTTTCCTTGTTGCTTTCATACCGGGATTTACAAACATACATACATACTTTCAATGATTACAAAGGTTTATTCATACACACAAACAAACACATGAACTCGCTTAACTTTTGTTGATGTTTTCAAACTACATGTATTTCTGGGAATTAGATGTGGATCTGGCGGGCCTTCGGAAGTTCCAAGTGTTGTTTGGGAATAAAATATGTCATCCATGGTCTTAGGGTTTGGTAGTGTGTCTTATCCTGTACGAGACACGTCTTCCAAAGCCTGGTTTTATTTAATATCTTTTGTCGAGTCTTTGTGAACTCTTAAACAAGTTGCATGGTTTGTACTCGAATTTGAATTCTATGTTTTAAAACAATGTTGTTGTTATGTTTTTAAACTTATTTCATGGATGAACATCTTCGGTTTTATCATATAGTTGTTGTTATGATTGAATGCAATGATATTAAGCAAGTCACACATAATCACGCTTTCGCAAAAGTCAGGGTGTGATAGAAGACGTTGGAGATGAAGACATCGTTGGCAAGAACTCCTGGAAAAAAAACATAAAAAACAAAGTTGATAGTCAAAACAATTTACCTTCCCTGGTAAATGAAGTAAACTTTTAAAGATTTACATTTATAGAATTGTTTATACCTACCAATAACACTCGAGCGTTTTGCGACGTGGGTACATCGCAAACATAACGGGTATAACAGAAAAGCTGACACGTATAATCGAAAGAGATTAATTAGAACTTTTGAAAAAAAAGGAAAAAAAAGAACCACAATTTGACTCCACTCGGTTTGAAACAAATTACCGAAACATCCGTAAAATAAGCACGAAAGCATATAATATTTGATTTCACTCATTTCCCAAAAAACTTTACGTTGAATCATACACCAACTCAAATTTATACCGAAACGTACATAAAAGTATGCACGTAATTTTTTTTTAAACTCATTTATACCGAAACGTACAAATTATTTTAGTAAAAAATTTAATAGGTTAAACACGTTTGTAAAATCGTGCCAAGTAGCCCCAATGTCACGCCACCAACAACAGAAGAAGTCGTAAAATAAAATAAATAAAAAAAGAAAAAATAACACTGAAAGAAAGACAGACGTAAAATCGTTAAATCACGCACACCCATTGCGGCGTGTTAATGCGAAGAAATTAGACGAACACGTAAAAGTAGAAAGAAAAAACTAAGCTGATTTAGGGCCCGCACATTGGAACGAACTTGTCAAACGGAGAATAACAGACGCGTTGTGACGGGCCTGTGAAAAGAGAAAAAACAGACAAAAAAACATTGAACTACACACACATTGGAGCGTGTTGACTCGCAAAACATGAATATCTTTGGGTTAAAAGTAAAATAGTAAAAAAAGTTAAAATGAAAAGATAAAAACCTTAAGATGAAAAATGAAAAATCAATTTTTTTTAAAGTCGTCCCATACATATGGTACAATAAATAAAGCAATAAAATGTTGATTATTTATAGTATGAAAATAAATATAAAGATTTACATTTTATTAAATCGTCTATAATAAATAAAAATAGATTTACAAAACAATTTTATAAAGTCACCAATATATGAATTTTAAAGTGAGATACATCATGCAATTTACCAATTATAAATTAACAACATTGTGGTGCATAGAGGAGTTGTATTCTATGTTTAGGTAGGTTTTCAATTTTTTTTTTGATATAATTACACTTCTAACCAAAATCTACTTTAGTTTTTTTACTTTAAACCCAAAAGCTTTCTACCTTTGTCAATTTCACCTCTCAACTTTTTTACTTTCAACTTTGTGACCTTATACTTTTCATATTTCACAAAATGTTTGTTTTACATTTTCTTCTAAATTTTGCAAGTTAAACAACTGTTAAATAAGGAGTAAATTAGTCTTTTTACTTATTTATTTAAAAACTATTTTAATAATCTTATATTATATATTGTATATCTATATCTATACTATATAATAAAAGAAATCAATATGAGGACACGTGTCATTCATTGAAGCCACCTATTTTTTATAGATAATTAATATCAATTAAAAGATAATTATAAAATTAAATTTAATATAAATTTAAACAATTCGCATAGGAGATAATATAATATTTTAAAATATTATGTAAATGATTTATTTATTTTATTAAACTAAAGTAGTTAAAGGGTAGAACCTATTTTAAAAATGCTTATAAGGGTTAAAAATACTTATAAGGGGTAAACAAAAATATTAATCAATTTCTATACTTTTATTTTCATGTTCTACTCTCATCTCAAATACGGTAATCACTATGTTTACGTAACATTTATAAGAACCATCACCACAATCACCCCATCCATAGTATATCGAGTATATCCGTTAGTTTTTTTAAAAATATAAATTTTTATTAGATTCATTCAATCCGTGTAATAAACGATGTTTTTTTATAGATATAAAATTTTTATTTTTTACTATACAAAATTACATTTATGCAACTCGTATAATACACTGGGTTTTTAAAAATATAACTTTTTTTATTATGTAGTATATAAAATTAGATTTATTCAATCCATATAATACATAGGGTTTATAAAGAAATAACCTTTTTATTGTTTGGTATATGAAATTACATGTGCTCAACCTGTTTAACATATGAGGTTTTTAAAAATATAATTTTTTCATTATTTAATATATAAAATTAAATTTACTTAACCTATACAATACACGAGGTTCTTAAAAATACAACTTTTTTCTTATTTAATATATAATATTACATTTATTCAACTCATGTAATATAAGGACTCTCAAAATTTTCCTAAAAATACCCGCAAGTAAAAACCCGGACCCCTGAAACCATACTGTACATGAAAAACCAAGAAAACAAGAAGTATGGTGTTCAGGCGGGCCGCGTAAGGGTTAGTTTAACCTTACGCGGGCCGCGTCAAGACATGTTTGACTGGATAAGTGTTCCGGATCCATGTGGTGTCCACCTGGCTAACCTACTCGTGACCAATCTGTGACAAATGGCAAATAACCGGAAATTCCGTACAGTCTAATCACTATTCTTAGTATATAATCTCATGCAATTAGCATAATTTAATTACGTAATTGTGTCGTACATTAGACGACAGTGTTAGGACAAGAAAACAATGATATAATATATATTGGTTTTCGTCGTATTGCGAAATCAATTAAATAATGTCCTAAAAGTGTTGGTAAAAAGTGCTGCGTGCACTATTCACGGTCACACTATTCATGCCAGCAAAACCGTGAAAACAGAACGAAACAAGGAAAAACGACACACGGCTAACATAACTGAGTCCGTTTATGTAAGAAAACACTAATACGAAAACATATCTTACAAAGATACAAGACTTTCTGGTACAACGCCTTAATCGCTAAATCGTCCGTTTCACTAAAAATAAGACAATTTTAAATCGTCCAAAATAATAATTTAGCATTTCCGGGACTCCGGAAATATGACAAATGATGACAAACATATGGAAACAATATGAGGATATTAATGGGGTGTCCGAAACATAAGCTTTCGATGCTGAGTTGCAACCCCCACAACTTGTCCGTTTCTGAACCGACAAGCTAATAAACGACATTTCCGACGCCGAAAACAACCAAATGAAAGCTTTGGTAAACTAGTTAAGCTTATTTTGGGATTCAAAATAACTTCATACATCTTTTAAATGCGGAATGACAAATTACGGCAAACGTCCGTCGGTACGCCACAAAAGTGCCGTAAACTAGCCAACGACGAAACGAAAAGCATTCAAAGTATCAAAACATGATTTCTACTAGTTTAGTGAACTAGTTAATGTTAATTTATGTTCCGAATCCCTAATTACCCCCTAATGGTGAAAGATTACCCTAATCACCATACTTAGCCTAATTACCAAAATATCTAGATATTTTGGTAACTTTTATAAAAATGTTACACTTTACCACCCCCCCCATGTTCACGTTTTTTTAGTGGGTCCCACACACTTAACAAGTTGCAAAAATATCTTAGATATTTCCTATGTGCACATGGCGAGTTAGTGGATGATCAAAAGTCTTGAAACCTTATCCTAACAAATCACTTTCTCATAATTCTTACACCATCAAAAACAATCACTTAAGAACCCATTTTTCCTTCATAAAATTCAGCCATGAACACTCCAAATAATCTTCATTTTAAGCCATTTTCATGATGATCAAAGTGTACGTTTATGCAAGTTATGAAGATCTAAGACATCTCCAAGTTGAAGCATCCGTTTTCATCCATTCTAGAGCTTTCAACCATCATAATTTTCATCAACTTTGCTCATCATATTCATCAAGATCATCCCTAGCCTAGTGCTAGAAGTGAGCTTCTAAATCTATTTTTTTTTCATACTTATTATGTTATGATTGTTAATATAACTAGAGATAACAAAATAATCATACATAATAAACATGAAAATACAAAGAAGCAAAAATAATAATCATGATATATTTATGTTTGTTTATGTTGTGATCTAAGACTTGTTATTTACATATTTGATCTTGTTATGATGATTATGATATGAATAATTTGTTAGATGATGTTTTAAAAATATGATCTAACAATTATACATGAATATGTTAAAGGGTTATATGAAACTTAATGTTTAATGAATGAACATATATTTTTGATGTTATAAAAGTGTGTAAAGTATTTTACTAAGAATCATGCTTTTTGAAAGATTTATAAAAGAAACATACAAGATGGGTTTTTTTATAAAAGTTTGGCAAAACTAAAAGTAAAGTATGATTTTTAAACTAGTAAACATATGTAAAGATCATACTAAAACCCTACATGTTTATGAGTTCATCTTGTTAAAAAGTTGTTATGAATCTCATGTGTTTTTGTTTAGAAAATGATATGTTAATAAACATGGCAAAGTTCATATATCAAAGGAACTATGGCCAAATTTTTCTTAGAAATCATATGCTAGAAAATTTATCATTTTTAACAAAGTCTTTACAAGATTAGAAAATGGTCTTTCTAGAAAAAAAAAATAGATAAAAATATATATTTTTGGGAAAATATATATTAGTGATCTTAACAAGTTATGTACTATGTGTTTATTATTTGTATTAATTATGTACAAAAGTTAGGGATTTGATAACAATGATACAAATAAATACAAGACACATTTACAAGTAAAGACTTACAAGAATACATATATACACACTTGAATACAATTTGCGGATCATTCGGACGTCGGATACAACTTATGGACAATTCGGACGACGGGCGAATTTGTGAACATATCGCCATTCCGAGGAGTTACTACGACGTTTAGGCGATCTTTCGACGCGGACACAAAAATTACGTTACCATTAACAAAATTCGGACATTTTGAAACTTATAAAAACTATTATGTTTTTATTTACTAAAAAGTATACTTAGTGATTTTTATAAAAATGTTTTTTTTTTATAAAAATGAAAGACTTACACTTCTTAATGGGCTATTTTATACAAATGGGTTTACACTTCTTAATGGGCTTATCTTCATAATGGGCTTAACATAAATACATGGGCTAAGCCCAATATCAAAAACTCATGGGCTAAGCCCAATACCAAACATATGGGCCAAGGCCCAATAACATTAGGCCCAACATTATTGAGGCCCAACACTATTGAGGCCCAACACTATTTAAGCCCAATAACATGAATTCTTGGGCTAAGCCCAATGACATATAATTGATAAAAATACAATTATACAATTTACTTATACAAGACACGAAATCAATAAGACAAGACCCAATGATACAACTCACAAGATACAAGATTACATATATATATATATATATATATATATATTTGGTGAAATATATATATAACAGTTTAACAATTCATACATCTAATACATAGTTCAACAAATAACAAAGAAATACAAGTCTTAATACATATTCAAGATAGAAGACTTGTACATGAGTCAATACAAAGACCGTAGTGTCTAAAAATTCTAGGACCTTTGTAGGTTGTGATACAATTCAAGGACAATGCAAGTGAGGTTACAGTTACATACAGTTTACGGAATGCAATTCTGTGAGTTTATGTCCCCTTTTTATCTTAAATGCTTTTCAAGCTTTACAACTATCAGGGAAAATACATGTACAATAGTATGATAAGTCAAGGAATGAAACACCTTAGATCATGTGAGAAATTAGGGCCATAACTAAAGCTTCATTAATCCAAGTTTGGACCAAGGAACAAAAGGGTTAGATCTAATGGGTTTTGGCGAGCCCCACTCATGGCCATTCGTTTGCTTAGGAGTGATTTTGTTGCCCTACGACATGGTGTCGATACAATTAAAATCGTCTAGGGTTGGATTGCTTCCTATTTCGTCACACATATTGATGTCCTCGCGAAACATTAATGATCAACGATTTCATTGACGCTTTTCATATTACATTTGATACAAATACATCTTACATGCGGGTTTTATACAAATACATTTCATAATTGACAGATACATCTTATACAACTAAACTGCATGAACTCGCTCAACTTTTATTGATGTTTTCAAACTTACATGTATTTCAGGAAATTAGTGGACCATGCAGATATTTCAGTCAAGAAAAAAACAAGTATCCAGACTGCATGCCAACTATTGAAGGGTTTGCCCGTTATATACCGCCTCTTTGCGGTAATATAGTGGTCAAAGCCTTGACATTTTAAGACATACATTTTGATGTACGAAACAATGACAGTTTCTTTTCAGTTGATGGTTTGTAAACAATACCCTAAACTTATGCTGCGTTATTTCGAACAATTATGGTAATGGCATTGGAGCATGTTTTATTCATTTAGTATGTTCACTTATATTGTTATGCAATGAGAACCGATCAGATCACACCTCGCGCTTCCGCTACGAGCGGTGTGATAGATTGGTATCAGAGCTTCGATTGTAGTGAACCAGGATTCTTTCTCGAGTCTAGTCTACAATCACTAGGGAACCTCTCACGAAAACAATTTATACAAGAACAAGAGTTTTCATTGCATAAACATTTTTCAAGGTCCACTACAAACAAAATTCACTTCTCATAAATCAAGCGAGGACATTTCCATGGGTGAAGTCTATGAGAAATAGACACATTACATTAACATACTATGTGCCTACAATACATTACATTATCAGTTACGCATTATAAATGGTTTACAAGTTCAGCTTATGCAAAGATAGAAATCCTTGTTAGATAGGATTTTACATGATTATATATATAAGTCATTCATATATGTGTTGTACGAAATATTAGGCAGGTACAAAATACCTTCGACTACAAACTTTATTATTATTCTTTACTCGACGATGAAAATATCGACCTCACGTCTACTGCGGAGCTTATGGCGAACATGATTCCTAAGTGAAATCTTAAACTTTATTTCATAAAATATGGTTGCTTTCTCGCGAATGTTGAGATGCCTAACCTTCGTAGTGACGATGAGATGGAGGTGGTAACCCTGGACAACAACTCCATTAGTGGGACGATATCACTGTGTCTCATACGAATAATGATTGATGACTCACCAGTCTAGTCAAAGAAGATGAAGTACTCATCTTGAAGGCACCCCTCCAGTTGTTATTGTTACGAATTCTCTCTATTACTATTCTATCTAACGTTGTGCCACTTCGCGAGGAATGACAACGGGCGTTAGCCGTGGACTATCACAAAGGTCCCTCCTATGTTGAAGGTATGTAGACAATAGTGTCCTTTCTCTGACTGATCATCTGCTTCGAACGAGAGAATTCTAGGGTGACCATGCAAGGCGATTTATTATTACGGAGGCCTACGTAATAACAAATTGTAGTGCATGGAAATTCTGGTGGGCTCTGTGGGCCAAGCTAATGATCACTATCCATTCACAATTCTTAAGATATTACTTGAGATTCAATTTTTCCATTCTTAGAACACTGACTAGGGTTATTACTATAACATCTTACAATATAAGAAGACGATATAGGAAGACGATGTATGCTTGACCGCACCTAACATTCGATTTATATTACGAGACGGTTGAGACTAGTCATTTAAACAAACAAAACTTGTTAGTCACTCATGGAAGATTTTTCCTCAACATTCTAAAATTCTTATATACGGGCTATTTTCTTGGTGCCTATGACACTTTACCTTACCTTACCTTATCATATTTCACCTTATCATATTTATTGGGAATAAATACAATAAATTCCGTCGTTTGACATTCGTCTTTTTCCAAGGAATGGTATGGCATGAGCCATGCTGCAACTCCCTCATTGCATTCTATTTGACCTTTTTGGAGATTCCAATAATCTTGCTAGAGCTCGTGAAACTCAAGCACTATTACCATAATTGTCACATGAACAAGTAAGACAAAGGATTTTCTCTACTTAGGACGATCGAGGTCCATAGAGTAGGGAATACATATTATATGGACGAAGACCACTGGTTGGTTTCCCCTCCTCAACAAATTATTTCTTTGCCACTAAAACATATAACCAATACACGCAAGAGGCACTACGCATTTTGGTTGCGGTTATTCACATTATCATTTTTTTTTTTCGGTTATCCATGTTATCATATATTCAAACATATATGAACAATGCGATCTTGAGGTTTCCATGACCGATTGCATTCTTCATTCTTGGGCGCATGATAGACTATATTTATCCAAATATATGTCTAGATTGTTTTAATAGTGTGTATTAAAATATCATGGCACCAAAAGAAACAAATGTTTAAGTTAAACGTTATGTGTTGAAAATCATTGCTTTTACACAAGACGTGGTTTATACATGACACTGTTACGCAAGACATTGTTATACATGACATTTGACGTTAGTATACACAAGACATTTTTTGTAAATAACGAGACGTGTGTAATATGATAAAAGAATGGTGGATACGACGCTGGTACTTCCTATATATAAGTGCTTATATTATATTGCATATCGTGGTGTTATTCAAACCTCTTCGATAAAGACAAGACATGACATTTTGCACAAGACGCGACATCCTCTACACAAGACATAATATTCTATTTCAAGACATGATATATTTATACACTACATTTCTATTGGTTATTTATTTAACCATACATCATTATTTTATATCATCTGATTTTCATATCTATTTTCATATGATTTTATAAAAGAACTCGATCATAACTGGAGCCAATGTTGATGGTTACACTTGATGCTTTCACGGTCTCTCAAGGGTTGTTCCATACTGTGTAACACCCGAATTCAAACACACTGAGTGTTACATTTTGGGTTTAGCCTCGGAGATCCGACGCATGACCGCATCATCCCACCCTACCTCAATCACTCAAACAGTAGTTACTCGACACGTTTCCAATCAACGAACATTTCACATCCATGTTATTTGATACTGGTGCCAATTTTAGCTTCATCTCAACATTTCACATACATGAGTTTCATGGCTAGGGACGAGATTGTCCTAGCCACAATTAGGGATTGGGTTATCCTACATCTAAACATATGGTTGGGTTATCCAACATCTAAACATATGGATCGGGTTATCCTACATCTAAACATATGGATTGGGTTATCCTACATTTAAACATAGGGTTCCTAAAACTATACAGTGAAGTCCTCGCCACACAGAATTCCAAATGTACTTGGTCTAGAGCCAAGTAAGCTAGACGTCTCCTCATTCTATAGAATCGACATACGGTAAACTAGTCGAGTCAGGGAAAGTTGTTAGAGGATGTTCCTTGGAACTTGGCGAGCGAAGATTCAGTATTGATCTCTTACCCGTTGAGTTAGGTAGTTTCGATGTAGTGGTTGGCATGGATTGGTTATCCGATGTCACACCCCGACCACGTATAGCATACAAGACGTGGCGGAAAACGTCGGGGAGTGTTGTAACAGAATTAATTGTTTCAAATCCATGGCAAACAAAGTTGTATTTTATTTATAAAACAAGAGTTACATTGTCTTAACACAGGAAATACAGAGTTTATAACATAATTAAACAAAGTCTATCATCGTTTTTAGTCTCTAAGGAACAGGTCCGCCCTAGTGTCCTGATCAACATCCTATGGAAAAGCTCCTGAAAACACATGTGAAAATAGGTACGTCAGCATAAAAATGCCTGTGAGATACATAGGTTTGTGAAAATAAGATTCATGACTTAAGTTTAAGAAAATGTTTAGTCATGAACCTTGTAATTTGATTTGTTTTGTAAATCGCTTGAAAAACAATAAATTCAGATGATATGTATAAGTAAAAGAATAATGTATGGTTAAATGAATAACCATGTAAAATGAGTTGTATAAAATAAACCGTATTGTAAAACAAAGTCTTGTGAAAACATGTTACTTGTGTAAAATGTATAAGTCCAAGATGAATGATTTAAATAACGCTATGATATGTAATATAATACAAACACTTATATACAGGAAGTACCAGGGGCGTATCCACCATGATTGTATCATATTACTCACATTTCGTTACTTAAGTCATTTAACCAACCAACAATGTATAATGTCTATGTTTAAACCAATTGTCAAAAGTCCTTGTATAAACCATGTCAAATGTTGATAGTCCAAAAGTAGTCAAGTAATGTGTAACAAATGTTATGTCTTGTAAGTAAAGTATTGTCAAATAGTCCAAATGTAGAAATGTACAAAACAAAGTAATTTGAATATATCAAAAAGTTATGTTTCGTAAAGTAATGCATGTTACATTGATACAAACATTTATGTGGTAAGTTAACGCATACATTCAAGCCTTGAGATAGTCGGATAACCCTTTCAGTCAAAGTTATCAAAAGTAATGTTTTCGGATTCAGTCATTCCTTACATCCAAACAAACCCGGGATGTCAGGAATGGGATTTGTCAAGTCCTATGGTACCAGTACTTACTACCGAGCGGCGTAGCTAATGTTAATGAACGTATAATAGTCTCGTTTATGCAAACCAAATGTCATAGCAAAAGTGAACATGTTATATGAAAACAATGTACTAAGTATGCTAAGTTAACATACAAAGCAGAAAAGTCATGTAAATCAATGTGCTAGCATGCTATCAGTTAACATACATAGCAGAAATGTAATGTAAAACAATGTACTAAGTATGCACACAATGGACATACATAGCATGAAATGTAATGAAATCATGTACTATAATGTACTAACAAACATAGCAGGTATATGATGTGAAAACAGGAAAGCACGAAAGTAACAAGTAGGCACATGTGTTTCACCCCAAAACAGTTTGGAAAACAGTAAAAGAGGGGTTCTATGTACTCACTTGAGATTGCTCAGAAGTCCTAAGATAACCACCAAGCAATGCTAGAGATCACGGAATATCAAACGGCACCTAATATAGGTAACTACATTAATAAACCGGACCTAAATCGGAAGATCGGATAGAATGAGGGCTCGTAAACCAAATGAGTATGGGAACTCATGTAGTATGGTTTAATAAAGCCTACATACTAAATGAAACCTAACCTAAGTGCTTGTGACCCATTACGACCCGTTTAGGTAGCTTATGCTACTTTAACGCGTCGTTCGCTTGAAACGCGTTCGGACCGCCTAACTAGTCCTATGATAAGTAATATATGCCTTAACATGTCTAATATGGTTGTCAAATCAGTTTAGATGTCAAAAGTTATGTTACATATGTTTAAAATGAATTTTGGCATCAAAGGGGTATTTTGGTAATTTACCTAAGGCATATAAACTACCTATCATACAACTAACTAAACGTCGTGACCATAAGGTATAACCTCGGAAGGTTATTCCCTATATACTATGGTCACCTAACGTGTTTGGTCGGATCCTAAAGATCGACCAAATGGGTCGGGTTCGAAAGTATAAGCGATTGTTTAGATCGCTTACCTTACGACCCTATATAAGCACTAAACTAAAAGTGACGAGCTAAGCATGCTAAAACATGCTTAACTAAGTTTAGAAAACAGGTTTGGTATCAAAACAAACGGTTTTGATACCCATAAGTAGTTTGGTTACAAAATACGCAAGAATACGTATTCTGACCGAAACTACGGCTCGTCACTGAGCCTAGATAACGTGGTAATCAGTAGGTATAGTCACTAGGGACTATAACCATCGTGATCACGCTCACGTTATGAAGTTCAAACGAACTTCGCATCGACCATAAACTGGTCAATGCAGAAAGTCAAACAAAGTTTGACTTTCGGACTCGAAAAGCAATAAAAGAACGAAAGAATACTTACGAAGGGTCCCCGAATGCTAATCTAGATCGAAATAACTCATGTATGAAACAAAGGTTCCAACTTAGAGTCTTTAAGATCAGATTCTAGTGGGTTTGAAGTAATGGGGGTTGGGGTATTTATAGTTTTCGGGTAACCGTTAAGATCGTTTGTCGAATATCGTGCCTTAATCGCAACCGTACAAGTGTCGGAAAGTTATGGTGCCTAAAAAGGGCTCTTAATCAGCTGAAAGGTCAAGTGTGAGCATGTGGTTGAGGATTAAACAGCTGGAATCAGCTGACTGTTCGATCTTATCTGATCTGGGAGGTGTACGCGGGCCGCCTCAGATTTAGGCTTGGGCTCACGCGGGCCGCCTAGCTCTTCAGATCAGAAAACAAGTTTCAGAATCTACAGTTTTGGTCCCTGCACGTGTTTAAACCCATTTCCGGCACTTCTAAGGCCCATAAATCCAACTTTAAGGCCCTAAAATGATGCCTAAACATTGTGGACATGAAACATGTTCAAAAATATGTCTGATGTCAGTTCGTTTGGTCGTACGAACGCGATGTTCGCTTAATTACGACGGAATGCGCACAAGCGCGAAAAACGATCCAAATGACGCAACGAACGGATTTTTCTCATGCCAAACACTAAAATAAAATATTATAGTGTTTACATAAATTTTTGGATGTCCGGATGCATTCAGAACGTGAGTTATGCGCGAAAATGCAAACTTGTGCACTTTTTGACACTTTTAGTCCCTGAATGACCCAAAAGTTTATTTTAGCGCACCGAACCCCTTAAAGCCTACTTCTAAGCTATATAAAGGATATTTAAGGTGTGTTTAACTTATGGTCATGTTCCGGAATGTTCGTTACAGTTCAAATTGGCATACTTTCGTAGTTTGTCAAGTTTAGTCCCTGTAAGCGAATTAACTTTGTTTTTGCCATACCAAAGCCTTCAAAACTTATTTCTAAGTTATGTAAAGGTTATTTAAGGTATGTTAAGTATATGTTGATGTTCCGGAGTATTTCTCGCATTAAACTGATTATGTTTACACATCAGTTTGCGTATAACTCTCCAGAAAGCGATGTAGAGTTTGAAATTACATAAAAGTCAAAACATGAAAAATGTAAAACACAAACAAACAAACATTGGGGGTCAAATAACATTGTTTTATTGATACTGTTCACAATGATTACAAGCACGGATGTTACATCCGATAACCAAGCCAAAGTCTTTTGTCATAAAAAGGTCATTCGCCTACCACTACTGAACAAAGAGACACTTGTTAATCATGGAGAGAAGCACGACACACCATTGTGGATCATCAATTGCATGAAGGCACAGAAGTGCTTACGGAAAGGTTGTGTTGCCTTTCTGGCACATGTTGTCGACAAGAAGGCCGTTGGGCCGAAGCTGACAGATATTCCAGTGGTAAAAGGGTTTCCTGAAGTCTTTCCTGAAGACTTGCCGGGACTATAACCATATCGACAAGTCGAGTTTCATATCGACTTGGTATCGTGAACCGCACCCATAGCCAAATCTCCATATCGATTAGCACCTTCTGAACCTTGTAGTTGACCGAATAAGGATGTTGTGAGTTCATAACCCCCACTCTTTACCAATATACATCTTTATAAAGGTTTTGGGGGTGGAAAGACATACAAGTTTGCAAAAGTGCACAACATTTCGATGAATGAAAATTCATATTTCTAAACCATGTTACAAATGAATTTCCAACTAACTCAAATGGTTTATGAAAGGTTCAAGCTTCTACTCTAAGATAGACTTACGATCGGAGTATCATCAGTTACGAATTCAAGAGGAAAGCACACCGAAAACAGCTTTTAAAACTCGCTATGGTTATTACGAGTTTCTCGTTATGCTTTTTGGTTTAACGAACGCACTAGCGGTCTTCATGAAATTAATGAATCGCGTGTGCAAGCCGTATCTCGACAAATTCGTCATAGTAGTTATTGACGACATATTAATATACTCACGATTGACTAATGAACACGAACAACATTTGAGAACCATTTTGGAGCTACTAAAGAAGGGGAAACTATACTTGAAATTTTCCAAGTGCGAATTTTGGATTCGCAAAGTACAATTTCTCAGGCATGTAGTGAACGAGAAAGGCATTCAAGTAGACCCAGCTAAGATTGAACCAAATGAGAATTGGGAAGTTCCCAAGACTCCCACTAGAGTCCGACAATTTTTTTTTGGTTTAGCGGGATATCATCGGAGATCTATTGAGATTTTTTTTTAAAAAATTACTCAATTGCTAACCTCCCTCACCCATAAAGACAATAAATGCGCCCCAATCGAAAAACAAGAAATAGCATTACAACTTATTCTTAAGATTGGTGCATAGCATTTTACAATCTTATCATTATCCGACGATACCGATGACTTTGTTGTAAACTATGATGCTTCGCATCAAGGATTAGGTTGCGTACTCGTGCAACATGAAAAAGTTATCGTGCACACGTCGCGCCAATTAAAAAGTTCATGAGAAGAACTATACCACTCTCGACCTTTAGTTAGGCGCGGTGGTATTCGCTTTAAAAATTATGGCGACATTATTTATATGGTATTCAATGCATTATTTTCACGGATCATAAAAGTCTTCAACACATATTCAACCAAAAAGAATTAAATATGCGTCAACGATGTTGGGTTGAATTGTTGAACGACTATGATTGTGAAATAAAGTACCATCCGGGCAAGGCAAATGTTGTAGCTGACGCCTTGAGCCGCAAGGAGCGAGTTAGAACACTGAGAGTTCAAGCATTAGAGAAGATGATTCACAAGCGCTCAAGGAAGAGCATATTCAAGCAGAAACACTTCGAGGCATGAAGGAACAATTAGCTCCGAAAGACGAAGGAACTTTATACCTTATGGGTCAAAAATGGGTTCCATTCTTTGGAGGTATACGAGATGATATTTTGAGGAAGCACATAGGCCTAATTATTGAAGAATACTATTGGTGGCCTAACCTCAAAAGTGATATCGCTACTTATTTCGGAGAATGCTTGACATATGCGAAAGTCAAAGCAGAATAGCAAAATCCCTCGGGATTGGTACAACGACCCGAGATTCCCGTTTGAAAATGGGAACAAATATCGATGTACTTCATTACGAAGTTACCCAGAACCTCAAGAGGTCACGACATGTTATGGGTAATCATCGATAGACTAACAAAGTCCGCACACTTCTTACCAATTCGGGAGAAGGTTAGTATAGAGAAACTAGCAGAACTCTATCTCAAAGAAATAGTGGCTCATCATGGAGTGCCTATTTCAATCATCTCAGACCAAGACGGCCGCTTCATTTCACTAATTTAGAAGTCATTTCAAGAGGCCTTTGGATCTCATTTAAATCTAAGCACGATCTTTCATCCACAAACTGACGGCCATAGCGAACGGACAATCCAAACACTCGAAGATATGCTTCGTGCATGTGTTATGGATTTGGGAGGCAACTGGGATACTCATTTACTTTTGGTTGAGTTTTCCTACAACAACAGCTACCATACAAGCATACAAGCTAAATTGTTCGAAGCTCTTATGGTCGAAAGTGTCGCTCATCGCTATGTTGGGCGGAAGCGGGCGATAAACAACTAATCGGTCTGGAATTTTTCCAAGAGACTACGGATAAAATCTTTCAGATCAGAGACCGTATCAAGGCTGCTCGCGATTGACAAAAGAGCTACGCGGACAAGAGACAGAAGCCATTATCTTTCGAGATCGGAGACAAAGTCTTATTGAAAGTCTCGCCTTGGAAGGGCGTAGCGAGGTTCGGTAAGCGTGGGAAGCTTAACCCTCGTTATGTAGGACAATTTGAAATCTTAGAAAAGATTGGCACTGTTGCCTACAACTTGAAGTTACCAGAGGAACTAAGTAGTGTACACGACACATTTCATGTGTCGAATCTTAAGAAGAGTCCAACATAAGAAACGGTTATCATCTAGGCGGATTAAGTTCACATTGATGACAAACTCCAATTCATAAAACACCGGTTAAGGTCATGGACCGGAAGGTCCAGAAAATACGAAGGAGTCGTAACATATTAGTAAAAAAAAATTCGTTGGAACTCTCGACACGGACCCGAATATACTTGGGAACGTACAGATCAAATCAAAACCAAAATACCCTCACCTGTTTGAGTAGTCTCCTGCAAAGGATGACTCAGTTTGAATTTCGGGACGAAATTCTCAATAACAGGGGGAGAATGTGACAAATGGCAAATAACCGGAAATTCCGTACAGTCTAATCACTATTCTTAGTCTATAATCTCATGCAATTAGCATAATTTAATTACGTAACTGTGTCGTACATTAGACGACAGTGTTAGGACAAGAAAACAATGATATAATATATGTTGGTTTTCGTCGTATTGCGAAATCAATTAAACAATGTCCTAAAAGTGTTGGTAAAAAGTGTTGCATGCACTATTCACGGTCACACTATTCATGCCAGCAAAACCGTGAAAACAGAACGAAACAAGGAAAAACGACACACGGCTAACATAACTGAGTCCGTTTATATAAGAAAACACTAATACGAAAACATATCTTACAAAGATACAAGACTTTCCGGTACAACGCCTTAATCGCTAAATCGTCCGTTTCACTAAAAATAAGACAATTTTAAATCGTCCAAAATAATAATTTAGCATTTCCGGGACTCCGGAAATATGACAAATGATGACAAACATATGGAAACAATATGAGGATATTAATGGGCTTTCCGAAACATAAGCTTTCGATGCTGAGTTGCAACCCCCACAACTTGTCCGTTTCTGAACCGACAAGCTAATAAACGATATTTCCGACGCCGAAAACAACCAAATGAAAGCTTTGGTAAACTAGGTAAGCTTATTTTGGGATTCAAAATAACTTCATACATCTTTTAAATGCGGAATGACAAATTACGGCAAACGTCCGTCGGTACGCCACAAAAGTGCCGTAAACTAGCCAACGACGAAACGAAAAGCATTCAAAGTATCAAAACATGATTTCTACTAGTTTAGTGAACTAGTTAATGTTAATTTATGTTCTGAATCCCTAATTACCCCCTAATGGTGAAAGATTACCCTAATCACCATACTTAGCCTAATCACCAAAATATCTAGATATTTTGGTAACTTTTATAAAAATGTTACACTTTACCACCCCCCATGTTCATGTTTTTTTTAGTGGGTCCCACACACTTAACAAGTTGCAAAAATATCTTAGATATTTCCTATGTGCACATGGTGAGTTAGTGGATGA
Source organism: Helianthus tuberosus (assembly GCA_030545235.1). Classification (NCBI taxonomy): domain Eukaryota; kingdom Viridiplantae; phylum Streptophyta; class Magnoliopsida; order Asterales; family Asteraceae; genus Helianthus; species Helianthus tuberosus. Next base: position 8,148,883 of record JARYGA010059771.1, on the reverse strand, counting down.
TCAAAAGTCTTGAAACCTTATCCTAACAAATCACTTTCTCATAATTCTTACACCATAAAAAACAATCACTTAAGAACCCATTTTTCCTTCATAACATTCAGCCATGAACACTCCAAATAATCTTCATTTTAAGCCATTTTCATGATGATCAAAGTGTACGTTTATGCAAGTTATGAAGATCTAAGACATCTCCAAGTTGAAGCATCCGTTTTCATCCATTCTAGAGCTGTCAACCATCATAATTTTCATCATCTTTGCTCATCATATTCATCAAGATCATCCCTAGCCTAGTGCTAGAAGTGAGCTTCTAAATCTGTTTTTTTTTCATGCTTATTATGTTATGATTGTTAATATAATTAGAGATAACAAAATCATCATACATAATAAACATGAAAATACAAAGAAGCAAAAATAATAATCATGATATATTTATGTTTGTTTATGTTGTGATCTAAGACTTGTTATTTACATATTTGATCTTGTTATGATGATTATGATATGAATAATTTGTTAGATGATGTTTTAAAAATATGATCTAACAATTATACATGAATATGTTAAAGGGTTATATGAAACTTAATGTTTAATGAATGAACATATATTTTTGATGTTATAAAAGTGTGTAAAGTATTTTACTAAGAATCATGCTTTTTGAAAGATTTATAAAAGAAACATACAAGATGGGTTTTCTATAAAAGTTTGGCAAAACTAGAAGTAAAGTATGATTTTTAAACTAGTAAACATATGTAAAGATCATACTAAAACCCTACATGTTTATGAGTTCATCTTGTTAAAAAGTTGTTATGAATCTCATGTGTTTTTGTTTAGAAAATGATATGTTAATAAACATGACAAAGTTCATATATCAAAGGAACTATAGCCAAATTTTTCTTAGAAATCATATGCTAGAAAAATTATCATTTTTAACAAAGTCTTTACAAGATTAGAAAGTGGTATTTCTAGAAAAAAAAAATAGATATAAATATATATTTTTGGGAAAATATATATTACTGATCTTAACAAGTTATGTACTATGTGTTTATTATTTGTATTAGTTATGTACAAAAGTTAGGGATTTGATAACAATGATACAAATAAATACAAGACACATTTACAAGTAAAGACTTACAAGAATACATATATACACCATGGTTGCAAAAGTCGTTAGGCGCTCCCTAGTCGGCCGACCGGGGAGTTGAGAGTACTCGGCCTAGGCGGAGAGTACTCGGGGAGTACTCGGACATGTTAAATTATAAAGAAATAAGTTTTTGGAAATTAAATATATGTCAAATAACATAAATTTACTAATATCTATAACAAAATACGTGAAAATGATATTCATTCTTTAATATAATAGGCATAGAAATTATGTTTTATTGTTTTTTAAGTCAAACAAGGCCCGAGTTGACCTACTAGATACGATTTTGGCCGAGGTTAACCGTGTTTGACCAATTCTGAGTAATTAGGCGGAGTTAAAGAAAGTTGCATCGGCAGCTTACCTTGTAGCGACTACTCGGAGAGTACTCGTCCTTGGAAACCTTGTTTTACAACCATGATTATACACACTTGAATACAATTTGCGGATCATTCGGACATCGGATACAACTTATGGACAATTCGGACGACGGGCGAATCTGTGAACATATCGCCATTCCGAGGAGTTACTACGACGTTTAGGCGATCTTTCGACGCGGACACAAAAATTACGTTACCATTAACAAAATTCGGACATTTTGAAACTTATAAAAACTATTATGTTTTTATTTACTAAAAAGTATACTTAGTGATTTTAATAAGAATGTTTTTTTTTTATAAAAATGAAAGACTTACACTTCTTAATAGGCTATTTTATACAAATGGGTTTACACTTCTTAATGGGCTTATCTTCATAATGGGCTTAACATAAATACATGGGCTAAGCCCAATGTCAAAAACTCATGGGCTAAGCCCAATACCAAACATATGGGCCAAGGCCCAATAACATTAGGCCCAACACTATTTAGGCCCAACACTATTGAGGCCCAACACTATTGAGGCCCGACACTATTTAAGCCCAATAACATGAATTCTTGGGCTAAGCCCAATGACATATAATTGATAAAAATACAATTTACTTATACAAGACACGAAATCAATAAGACAAGACCCAATGATACAACTCACAAGATACAAGATTACATATATATATATATATATATATATATATTTGGTGAAATATATATATAACATTTTAACAATTCATACATCTAATACATAGTTCAACAAATAACAAAGAAATACAAGTCTTAATACATATTCAAGATAGAAGACTTGTACATGAGTCAATACAAAGACCGTAGTGTCTAACAATTCTAGGACCTTTATAGGTTGTGATACAATTCAAGGACAATGCAAGTGAGGTTACAGTTACATACAGTTTACGGAATGCAATTCTGTGAGTTTATGTCCCCTTTTTATCTTAAATGCTTTTCAAGCTTTACAACTATCAGGGAAAATACATGTACAATAGTATGATAAGTCAAGGAATGAAACACCTTAGATCATGTGAGAAATTAGGGCCATAACTAAAGCTTCATTAATCGAAGTTTGGACCAAGGAACAAAAGGGTTAGATCTAATGGGTTTTGGCGAGCCCCACTCATGGCCATTCGTTTGCTTAGGAGTGATTTTGTTGCCCTACGACATGGTGTCGATACAATTAAAATCGTCTAGGGTTGGATTGCTTCCTATTTCGTCACACATATTGATGTCCTCGCGAAACATTAATGATCAACGATTTCATTGACGCTTTTCATATTACATTTGATACAAATACATCTTACATGCGGGTTTTATACAAATACATTTCATAATTGACAGATACATCTTATACAACTAAACTGCATGAACTTGTTCAACTTTTATTGATGTTTTCAAACTTACATGTATTTCAGGAAATTAGTGGACCATGCAGATATTTCAGTCAAGAAAAAAACAAGTATCCAGACTGCATGCCAACTATTGAAGGGTTTGCCCGTTATATATCGCCTCTTTGCGGTAATATAGTGGTCAAAGCCTTGACATTTTAAGACATACATTTTGATGTACGAAACAATGACAGTTTCTTTTCAGTTGATGGTTTATAAACAATACCCTAAACTTATGTTGCGTTATTTCGAACAATTATGGTAATGGCATTGGAGCATGTTTTATTCATTTAGTATGTTCACTTATATTGTTATGCAATGACAACCGATCAGATCACACCTCGCGCTTCCGCTACGAGCGGGTGTGATACAATCAACCCTACTCGTAGACTAGGCGGCCACGCGGGCCGCGTAAAGATAAGCCAAAGGCTTACGCGGGCCGCGTGAGGCCTCAATTTCAGCTATAAATAGCTTGTTGCACGCACAGTCCACTGGTGTCGAGATCTTTTCGTAAAAACAAATTTTCAATACTCTGAAGTCGAAATTACTTTCAATATTAGCGAGGTGCTGCTCCGATACCGGGTATTAACTCGATCGCTGCTACGATTCAATGTCCGATCGATTAAACTATCCAATGGATGTTTAAGTGCTGCCCACATTAGGGTTTATGCTTTGTCATTCGTCATTAAATCGATGGATGTTTAAGTATCGCACTTTGTCATTCGTTGTGAAGGTTTAATCTCATGAGTTATCGTAAATGCTGTATTAGTTACTAACCGAGTTCGTGTGCATGTTGTTTAAATTTAGGTTAAAAGGCTAATCAGTAGGCTAAGCCCTGCCCATATAAAAATCTGCAATGTAAGTCATTCTCTTGTTATCAAATTACTTTACAAAATCATGTTTATTTTCAAGGTTATAATTACAGGGATTAAGTCTTTGTAGTCACCAAATTACAGCCGGTATGTGGGGTTTTGTATACATTACTTGATAACCTTCACCATTGGACAACGAGTTAGCCAAGGGGTGATATGACCATAGTCACAGACACCATTGGACTATGAGGTTACCAATGGATGGTCGAGTGACAAATACTGTGGGTAGTTGGTTGATATATGGAAACATTGTAATCGCTCTTAATACTGTAAATTATAACAAACGCGTCGTTTTAGTAAAAAGAATGATTCACCAGTATTTCCCGCTGACAAAACCTTTTTCAAACATGTTTCAGGTGATCTGTTGTGATCCAGGAAAAGTGCCGCGAAGCACTACAAGCTTAAGGAAGTGGCTCAATATAAAATAAAGAAACATGTTTTGTAAAATAAAGATTTCTCAGTGAAATCATATGATTGTAAATTACTGGGGTTTTATCCCGAATTGTGAAATAAAATAATTGGGAAATTTCAGTTTTAAAAAGATCCTGATAAAGTCTTCCGCTGTTAACTTAATTAAATAAATACCACGGGATTTTCTGTTCCGCGGCTCCTGAACCAGGTCAAACCAGGTCGGGGGCCGTGACAGAAAAATGTGGTATCAGAGCCACTGATTTAAGCCTATTAAGTATTTAAAATACTTAATTTTTCCTGATTACCATTTTGTGATTATGTGTTTTATTAACTGTTTAATTGTTAATTACAGTATGGGTAAGCAGAAGCTTTCGAACATCTATCTTAAATTAGATAGTTCACCAAAAGAGAAGGGAAGTTCATCCCAAACAAAATCCTCAAGATACTCAGTAGATACTGAGGAGGGAATATTTGTTCGAAAGGCACAATATGAGGAACCACTTTCTACTAATAAAAGAAGTTTGATTATTAAGAAAAGTCAGGAGAAAATAAAGAAATCACAACCAAAAGAAAAGAGAGTTAATCAGAAAACCCAAGAACTAGATAGTAAACCACCATGGGAAGACAAGTTAGACGAAAAATGGGCAGATCTCTATATGCTAGCCACTGTAGCAGTAAATGCAAATCTTTAAATATTCTCACTCAAGTTTTAGCAACCTTATCACCTACAAGCCAGAAACTTTACTCAGTAAATAAACAAGTTACAGTAAACCCTGATATGTTTTAGTTGTCAGTTGTCCTTTGTATTAAATTAGTCACACGGTATGCAATACTATTTAAAGGTTATATATGAAATTTTATTATAAAATTTAACTTAGTTTTTTTTGTGTGTATTTTACATATATACTAAACAGCATGAATGAGTTATCTGAAGCCTTTCAGATTCTCAACCTTTATCCGGTGAAAATAGAAGTTTCTAGAGACTTTACGGGTTACATAGCCGATGTAGAGGAACCCATGGAATTTAACGCTCCACCTCCGGAGAAACCCAAGCCTAAGAAAAGGAGAAGATTTGTAGGATGGAGGCGTGTGCGCAGGAGGAAACCCGCAACTAGGAAGATTCCAAAAATAGAAAATCCAATAGACAAAGGAAAGAGTATTGAAATCGGGGAAGATTCTAGGCAGATAGAAATGGAGATTGGGGAAGGTTCTAGGCAAACAAAGATAGAAGTTGGAGAAAGCTCTAGGCAAATTGAGGAATTGCCATTTCAGGAGGAATTGGATCGTGCATTAGAGAGCTGTGATATCATCAGGCCTATTAATAATAACCTCTACCCTTATCCTGCTGAAAATCAACTTCTAATAAACTTGGAACCAGCAATCCCAGAACCTATAATCCACACCCAACCTCTAGGAATGGATGAGTGGTGGACTAATGATTGGCAGTTTCAAAACCTCCTTAACAATCCTTATACTTTTCTTCCTCAGTTCGACACAGAACCAATACCAAACGCACCAATGAGCAATGAAAATCTAGCTGAACTCCGCCACTTTGGTGAGGAGCTGGTGGATGCAGGAAATAGGATTCGGGAAGTAGGAGAATAGATCTCCTGGAAGTACGACGAAAGGGAATGTCGTTACTAAAGTATCAACTAACAAGGGATAATGGGGTTATGAAACTCTGATTGTATAATAATAATAATAATAATAATAACAATAATAGTAAAATTTAATCTTGTAAAATAACTACAAATAAAACTTTGTAAGATAATGGTGTGTATTGATGCATATTATAAAATAAAAAATGGGAATCGAGAAATCGATAATTTTGGCTATCCATGTGTTATGAAATTATGTGATTATTTGTGTATTACTATTAATTATTTTATGCTAATAATTTATATAAATTAATTAACAGATGGAAAACGCTAATAATGAACCAGTTAATGAGGTTAACCAATCTGAGTAACATCCAGAAGATCAATTTATGACTAGGCAATATATAGAAAATATCGTTGCTCAAGGGATAGCCAATGCTATTCCAGCAATCCTTGCTGCTGCCCAGAAACCTGTTGAACCTCAACAAATTATTCCTAGCAAACGTATTTCTGAAGATAACTTCAGTAATAACGTAAACGAAGGCGGTAATCATACTAATCATGATAATGATCCATGGCAGGCTCCGCTCCCTAAGAAAATGAAAGCTGCAACGCCTGGTTGCACTTATAAAGAATTTATTGCTTGTAAACCATCTGAGTTTGCAGGCAATGAAGGAGCGACTACGGCACTGCGTTGGTTAGAGAAAACCTAGGCAGTAATTACGATAAGTAAATGTGCCAAGGACGACAAGGTCATGTACGCTTCAAATCTTTTCAAAGAAGGGGCGCTAGAATGGTGGAATACAATACTCCAAGTCAAAGGAAGAAATATGGCCTACGCCATGAACTGGGAAGAATTTAAGAGTCTTGTAGAAAGAAAATTTTGTCCCGAATATGAAAAAGATCAAATGGCAAATAAGTTCCTAAATCATCGAATGATGGGTGTAGATTGTCGCAGGTATACTTCGACATTCTTCGAATATGCGAGAGTAGTACCAACCCTGGCTTCGCCAGAACCAGTACTTATTTCCCGCTATATTTGGGGATTGATTGGTGAAATTCGTAATATCGTCAAGGCTGCGAAATCCCGCACGATTGATGATGCGGTGGATTTAGCCAATACCCTAACTGACGAACTGGTGCGCACAAGAGATGAAAATAGGAAAAAGGAACTGGCTCAGAAAATTACTCAAGGATTTCGTACGGGTAATAATAGCAGCTTCAAGAGAAGAGGAACAGGGCAATCTTCAACTCCGTCGTTCTGTAGGAATTGCAAAAAGAAACATTATGGAAGATGTAATGTAACCTGCAATTTTTGCAAAGTGGTTGGACATCGTGAAGAAGACTGTAGAAAGAAAACAAGGATCTGCTATAACTGTGGAGAAGCTGGGCATTTCAAAACAGAATGTCCTAAATTGGTTAAACCAGCAGACAATAAAGCCAAGCCAGCTGATGGAGCTACCAAGAAAAATGTTCGAGCCTTCCAGTTGACAACTCAGGAGGCCGAGCTAATTCCTGATGTGATAGCTGGTACGTTCCTAGTTCAAAAGGTGTATGCAAAAGTATTATTTGACTCTGGTGCAAACCAAAGTTTTATCAATACTTCATTCTGCCAAGCTCTTAACTTACCTTTAACCAACATTAGGCAGATTTTTACAGTCGAAACGGCAGATGGGAATTCAGTTAAAATAGATAAGGTTTTGCAAAATGTAGAAATAGAACTTTCAGGTTATAAATTTTATGCAAACCTATTACCTATGAAATTAGCCGAATTCGATGTTGTATTAGGAATGGATAGGTTAGTAGCCAACCATGCTCGAATCCTATGTGATAAAAACTCTATAGAAATTCGGGCACCTACTGGGGAAGTAATCATGATTACAGGAGATAAACCACGTAAACCCATGAAGTTCATATCAGTAATGAAAGTTGCTAGTTATGAACGAAAGAAAGGAATAGTATATATGATTTCAGTAATCATTAGCACTAAGGGTAAAGAACTTAAGGAGATTCCTGTACTCTCAGAATACCTAGATGTATTCCCAGAAGAATTACCAGGATTACCACCAGATAGGGAAGTAGAATTTAGAATTCATCTAATTCCTGGAACTACACCGATAGCTAAGGCACCTTATCGATTAGCACCCACAGAAATGTTAGAATTGAAAAAGCAATTAGATGAATTACTAAGTAAAGGTTTCATACAACCTAGTTCATCCACGTGGGGAGCACCAGTATTGTTTGTGAAGAAAAAGGATGGTTCGATGAGAATGTGTATTGATTATAGAGAATTGAATAAGGTTACAATTAAGAATCGATACCCATTACCTAGGATTGATGATCTTTTCGATCAACTTCAAGGAGCTAGATATTTTTCTAAGATTGACTTACGCTCCGGATACCATCAATTGAAGGTACAAGAAGAAGACATACCTAAAACTGCTTTCAGAACTAGGTATGGTCATTACGAGTTTACAGTCATGCCCTTTGGTTTAACAAATGCTCCTGCAGCATTTATGGATATGATGAATAGAATCTGTAAACCGTATTTGGATAAATTTGTAATTGTCTTCATTGACGATATACTTATTTATTCCAAGAATCAGGAAGAGCACTGTCAGCACTTGCATGCACTCTTAACTTTGTTAAGAAAAGAAAAGCTTTACGCTAAATTCTTGAAGTGTGAATTTTGGCTGCAAGAAGTGCAATTCCTAGGACACATGGTGAATCACGAAGGTATTCATGTAGATCCTGCTAAGATAGAAGCAGTTATCAAATGGAAGGCCCCACAATCAGCTATGGAAATTAGAAGTTTTATAGGTTTAGCCGGATATTATAGACGGTTTATTAAGGATTTTTCCAAAATAGTTGTACCATTAACTAAGCTAACTTGTAAAGCAATTAAGTTTGAATGGGGACCTAAGCAAGAAGAAGCTTTTAAGATTCTAAAGCATAAGTTAACAAATGCCCCAATCTTAGCATTACCAGAAGGGACTGAAGATTTTGAAGTATATTGTGATGCTTCAAAACTAGGATTTGGATGTGTGTTGATGCAACGCAAGAAGGTAATTGCTTATGCTTCAAGACAATTGAAAAAGCACGAGGAGAACTATACGACTCATGATTTAGAATTAGGAGCCATAATATTTGCCCTTAAAATTTGGAGACATTATCTGTATGGAAGTAAATTTACTATCTATACAGATCATAAAAGTTTAAGGTACATATTTGGGCAAAAAGAGTGGAACATGAGGCAAAGGAGATGGATGGAAATCCTAAGTGACTACGACTGTGATATTCATTATCACGAAGGAAAAGCAAATGTAGTTGCAGATGCCTTAAGTCGTAAGTATCGTGAGAACCAAAGACGAGTTCGTGCTCTCAGATTAAATCTACAATTAGATTTAATGGAGCAACTGAAGAATGTTCAAGAGACAGCAATAGAGGATGCTGCTGAAGGAATGAAGGGACGGATAAAAGAATTAGAGCAAGGAAATGATGGAATTTGAAGATTCCATAAGAAAAGAATTTGGGTACCTAAGCAAGGAGATTTAAGAAATAAGATTTTAGAAGAAGCTCATAAATCTAGGTATACCATACATCCTGGTAACAATAAGATGTATCAAGATTTAAGAAATAATTTCTGGTTGATAGGAATGAAAAAGGACATAGCTAGATATGTTTCTAAGTGTCTAACTTGTTCACAAGTTAAAGCCGAACACCAGAAACCCTCAGGTCTACTGCAACAACTAGAAATGCCTTTATGGAAATGGGAACTTATAACAATGGATTTTGTTACTAAGTTACCCAAAACCAGAAAGGGTAATGACACGATTTGGGTAATTGTAGATCGATTAACCAAATCAGCTCATTTCCTACCTATGAAAGAAACCTTTAGCATCGAAAGGTTGGCAAAGTTGTATGTAGATGAAGTTGTATCCTTACATGGAGTTCCACTCTCCATTGTATCAGATAGGGATAGTCGTTTCACTTCCCACTTCTGGAAAAGTTTCCAAGAAGCTATGGGAACCCGACTAAATCTAAGTACTGCATATCATCCACAAACAGACGGGCAAAGTGAAAGGACGATACAAACACTAGAAGACATGCTCCGAGCATGTGTGATAGATTTTGGTGGAAACTGGGATAACCACCTACCTTTAATTGAATTCTCCTATAATAATAGTTATCATTCAAGCATCGAAGCTGCCCCATTCGAAGCACTATACGGACGTAAGTGTAGAACTCCAGTATGCTGGGCAGAAATAGGAGAAAGTCAATTATCAGGTCCTGAAATAGTACAAGAAACCACTGACAAGATAACTCAAATCAAGGAAAGACTAAAGACGGCTCGAGATCGTCAGAAGAGTTATGCAGACAATAGACGAAAGCCATTGGAATTCCAAGTAGGAGACAGGGTACTCTTGAAAGTTTCTCCTTGGAAAGGAGTAGTTCGATTCGGTAAGAAAGGAAAGCTAAGTCCCCGATACGTAGGACCATTTCCAGTAATCCAACGTATAGGACCAGTTGCTTATCGTTTACAACTACCAGAAGAGTTAGCTGGAGTACATGATGTATTTCATGTATCCAACCTCAAGAAATGCCTATCAGACGAATCTATAATAGTACCTCTTCAAGATATAGAGGTAAATGAGAAACTAAAATTTGTGGAAGAACCACTGCAGATAGAAGACAAAAAGATTAAGTTTCTCAAGCACAAGCGACTAGTGCTAGTTAAAGTCAAGTGGGATTCAAAGAGAGGACCTGAATACACTTGGGAGCTGGAATCGGAGATGAAGCGAAAGTATCCTCACTTATTCCGATGAATCTTGGGGACGAGATTCTAAATAAGGTGGGGAGAATATAAGGACTCTCAGAATTTTCCTAAAAATACCCGCAAGTAAAAACCCGGACCCCTGAAACCATACTGTACATGAAAAACCAAGAAAACAAGAAGTATGGTGTTCAGGCGGGCCGCGTAAGGGTTAGCTTAACCTTACGCGGACCGCGTCAAGACATGTTTGACCGGATAAGTGTTCCGGATCCATGTGGTGTCCACCTGGCTAACCTACTCATGACCAATCAACCCTACTCGTAGACTAGGCGGCCACGCGGGCCGCGTAAAGATAAGCCGAAGGCTTACGCGGGCCGCGTGAGGCCTCAATTTCAGCTATAAATAGCTTGTTGCACGCACAGTCCACTGGTGTCGAGATCTTTTCGTAAAAACAAATTTTCAATACTCTGAAGTCGAAATTACTTTCAATATTAGCGAGGTGCTGCTCCGATACCGGGTATTAACTCGATCGCTGCTACGATTCAATGTCCGATCGATTAAACTATCCAATGGATGTTTAAGTGCTGCCCACATTAGGGTTTATGCTTTGTCATTCGTCGTTAAATCGATGGATGTTTAAGTATCGCACTTTGTCATTCGTTGTGAAGGTTTAATCTCGTGAGTTATCGTAAATGTTGTATTAGTTACTAATCGAGTTCGTGTGCATGTTGTTTAAATTTAGGTTAAAAGGCTAATCAGTAGGCTAAGCCCTGCCCATATAAAAATCTGCAATGTGAGTCATTCTCTTGTTATCAAATTACTTTACAAAAGCATGTTTATTTTCAAGGTTATAATTACAGGGATTAAGTCTTTGTAGTCACCAAATTACAGCCGGTATGTGGGGTTTTGTATACATTACTTGATAACCTTCACCATTGGACAACGAGTTAGCCAAGGGGTGATATGACCATAGTCACAGACACCATTGGACTATGAGGTTACCAATGGATGGTCGAGTGACAAATACTTTGGGTAGTTGGTTGATATATGAAAACATTGTAATCACTCTTAATACTGTAAATTATAACAAACGCGTCGTTTTAGTAAAAAGAATGATTCACCAGTATTTCCCGCTGACAAAACCTTTTTCAAACATTTTTCTGGTGATCTGTTGTGATCCAGGAAAAGTGCCGCGAAGCACTACAAGCTTAAGGAAGTGGCTCAATATAAAATAAAGAAACATGTTTTGTAAAATAAAGATTTCTCAGTGAAATCATATGATTGTAAATTACCGGGGTTTTATCCCGAATTGTGAAATAAAATAATCGGGAAATTTTAGTTTTAAAAAGATCCTGATAAAGTCTTCCGCTGTTAACTTAATTAAATAAATACCACGGGATTTTCTGTTCCGCGGCTCCTGAACCAGGTCAAACCAGGTCGGGGGCCGTGACATGTAATAAACAAGATTTTTAAATATATATTGTTTTATTATTTGGTATATAAAATTATATTTATTCAACCCGTCTAATAAACGAGATTTATAAAGATATATTTTTTTTATTATTTGGTATATAAAATTAATTTATTCAACCCGTGTAATACACGGGGTTCTAACCTAGTTACTCTATATACTTAAACTAGCCTAAGGACCCGTGTATTACACGGGTTGAATAAAGATAATATCGCTTCATCATCGTTGTTTACATAAAATGTTATGAATATATACACGTCTTGAAACGGATCATGTAAAAACTTTTTATTAACCATCAATATGCAGATATCACAATTCGTTGAAAATCTCTTTATACACCACATTAGTTGTTTTATCTGTAGCTTTTCCGTTGTTGTCAAGTATGAGTATTTTGAGCCCATTTCTTGTTTTCACCCTTGATAAGGCAACATACAATTGACCATGAGAGAAGACCGGTTGTTTGAGGTACAAACCAACTCTTGAAAGAGACTGACCTTGACTTTTGTTGATCCTCATTGCAAAACATACGGCCAGTGGAAATTGCCTCCTCTGAAAAGCAAAAGGAATCTTTTTATCTGAAGGGATCAAGTTTAATCGAGGTATATATGTGCAACTACCAATATTTGCACCAGATATTATCTCGGCTTCTATTACACGGTTGTGCAGCTTTTTTACTTGTAGCCTTGTACCGTTGCACAATCCATTCCGTTGATCAATAATTCGTAATAACATTACTGGAACACCAACTTTAAGGACTAACCTATGATTTGGTAAGCCTTTGGTTGTAACTTTTAATAATCAGTTGTTAATTAAAGCATTCACAATGCATTCTCCATCTTCGTCCCTACACCTTAGCTACCTTCGTCCCTACAATTTAGCTATGAAAATATAATTTTTTCAACCAAATGCAACACATATATTAATACTTAAAACTAACGAACAAAACACACAAAATAAATACAAAAAAGGAAAGAAGTACCCTTAGCAAGGATGCGGAGGTGGGCCCCACCGCCAATCGGCATGGATGGTCTACATATTTTCTATTAATAATAACCATTTTATAAGCTTTTGAATAAAAATATATGAACTTCTACGAAACTACAATTTCCACAAATATAAGAAGTTGTAAATACTTAACTAAATAAACGAACTTGTTTATATGTTCTAACCGACTAAACAACCATATTTTGCTTTTTTAATTGTTTAAGTCCGAGTGTAATGTTCCATCAATGTCATATTTAATTTTGGTTTAATAGATTAATCTAATAATCAATATAATCACAATCATTATTTAGTTATAAAAAAACAAAGAAAGCATGAAAAGAAAACCAACCGAAATGGGATTCAAACTGTGAGAATCGAGGTTGTGTAAAATGCCATTGTTGGTTATGAATTACTAACATATAAACAAAATAATACAAACAAATTGATTATATGTGTATAAATCAAATAAATTCAAAACATAGTTACATAATTTATTCAAAAGTATGTTGATTAGACAAAATGAATTCAAAGCATTAACTTTTAGGCATAAAAATATTGGCAGATATAATTTTTTTAGCGACAAACTAAATCTTCGTAATAACAATACCTTGGCATGTAACTTTTTACGGTAAAATTAAGAACCCGCGAATTTCACGGGTTGGTAAAAGAAAATATCTTCATTATCAGTGTTGACATAAATGTTATGACTTTATACACGTTAAAACACAAACAAATATATTAGAGTACAACGACAAATTGAAATACATGAATATACAACTATCACAATTCGTTGAAAATCTCCTTATAAACCACATTAGTTGTTTTATTCGTAGGGTTAACGTCCCTATATACACCACAATTCGTTAAAGACTTCTTTATACACTTCTTTAGAACCAAGATTTTAAAATTCTACATGTTGAAACGGGTCGGGTCAAAACCAATACAACACAATTATCAACCTTGTATCTTTTCTCCATCCACCAGTAATTACTCTCTTTTATCTCATCTATACGACATTAGTAGCCTCCACTTTGTTTGGAGGATCAGTAGCAATATCTTCCGATGGATCAACTTCAAGATCACCTTTGGAGAGGCTATCAGCTACAGCGTGAGATGTTTCAGCAAACTCAGTGGTTATAACTGATGAATCTGGTTCAACCGCTTCTCTCCATTCGACCCAGTCAGGTGGTTTATCACTCTCACTTGATCTTGACTCGTCAGTTGCCTTCCCGATAGCCGCATCATCTAGGACCAGTTAAACATAAATTTATAGAGACAACACTACCCACCCTCCTTTGTTAATGAATCTGCCAATGCCTCTTTGCTAATCTATGCATCAGTTACTTAAAAAATAATTAGTAAAAACATTATATACACACCAAACAATAGGGCTAATTGGATTTTTTCTATAACAGAGACAATGATTATACAACTAAAGAAATCCACCCTTCCAAATGCAAATTACTATTTTATTTTCTTTTTCATGTGATATCATCTATTCAAAACAACATAAAATAATCTCATTGGAAGTCTCAATCTATTGCTTTTTTTTTTCATTCCCAATCCATTTGACCCGTTGAGTCTCAATTTGAAATTCTTGATTTAATAGACTTATACACTGTCTCAATTTAACCATTAAGTTGACATGCAATATGTAAACATCAAGTTAGAGCATTCACATTCGATTACGTATATTGAGCATTATCTTTAAAATAATACAAAAAAATAAATAAATAAAAGAATTGCACAATCAATTTAGGTAAATTTAACTTGTGAGAACCATATAAAGGGACTATGATCAGATCTAAATTATGTTTATCCAAACACAAAAATTAAAGTGAGTGACAAATTATGGATTTTCAACCAACATATGCACTACCATAACACACTTCTACTTTTTAGTCAAAACACAATGAAAAGTCAAACATATCACAAGAGATTTGTGGTGTACCTGAGCATAGAATGGTGTTTTTGAGAACCTTTGCATGTCCAAGCACACGGGTCATTTGACCCAAACTCACATAGTCAAAGATCCAAAGTCGTGTTCTATCTGTATAATTAAAAAAAATACAGGATGAATAGATAAAGAAGTACATAGCACTTTTGCTTAAGTATAAGAATCAGTTGGTTAAAAGTTTGAGTGTTCTAAACCCTAAACCAGTATCAAGCCGATATCAACACAATAACCAAGCCCCAGTTTTGATTTGATCAAACAAATTATATCGTTTATAATAACTTTACTATGTTTTTTATTCTCATTCGGTTCACTCTGGTTTTAGACTAAGGCACACCCTTAATAGACCACACATTATTAAATTTTAATTAATTGATTACAAAAAAAAAAAAAAAAAAAAAAAAAAAAAAACACAATTTGGTCATATGTACCAAGCTGCATTCAACCAATTTTTGGGTAACTATATTAAAAGTTAATTAATTAATAAAAAAAACAATTTAGGTAGATGGGTACCTGAGTTATAAGAGATAACTACTGAACATAATCTTTTCCAGGAAAAAGTGGTTCCCTCAAAATAATTTCCATAAAAATGCAGCCAACTGACCAGATATCAATGGCCGTAGTATACTCTGAACAATTAAGTAGCAATTCAGGGGCTCTGTACCATCTGGTTACAACACATTCGGTCATGAAATCTGTTTCAGATGTGGTTCTAGCAAGCCCAAAGTCACATATCTTTAGGTCACAATTTGCATCAAGGAGCGAGTTGCTTGGTTTCAAATCGCGGTGTAACACGTTTGCTGAGTGGATGTATTTAAGCCCGTGTAGTAACTGATACAGAAAATACTGCAATGAAAAGGATTATTTGGGTCATTTGAGCATAAAAAGTGAATGGACATCTGACGTAAACCTAAATTTAACTGAAATAATAACTGAAAATAGAGAAGATACGACTAAAACTGAAGCTTCAAGACTCCGAGAATCCAAAGATCGGTGTCGAAAACTTACCTTGTTTGCCTCAATCCTCTTCTGCTCCATGTCTGGCGACTTGTACCGCAATAACCCTATCAGACGGCCACCTTTTCTATTTTATTAGCTATTAGCATAATTGTATTATCGTAAGCACTAAAAAAAATCCATGAGGCACCTGAAAAATAGAACCAAAGATGCAATAATGATATCACAGGTGTAAACACAATAAGCAAAATTACGCCACGTCCACCTTGCAATCGGTGCAACCAGTATACGAAGACAAAGCTGCTTCTAGAATTGGTCTATAATCAAATTCTGTACACAGTGATGATCAGAACATAAATAATCTAATATGATTAAAAGTCACGATATCCTTTTATTCAAACAGAATATTAAAAACAAAATCTGAAAATAAAGCATACCTTAAATAACCAAAATTGTGGTGGTGGGTACCATTATACGGCGGTCGCGACGATTATGTGCAAAAAGGTTGAATGAACATTAATAAAAAATATAGAAGAAAGAGTAAACATCAAAAACCAAAACCTACTTGTGTATTGAAAAACAACTTTATGCTATATCATATCCTAATTGTTATAAGAAAGCGCAATTGTGTAACAGACCAAAAGAATGAATGCCACAGATCGAGTACTTAATGACAAAATGGCCCGTCTTCCGTATATTTTTATGCACACAACCTTAATGAAGTGACAACTACTCCAGCCATGGTTTGGACTGACCATTGTAGTGGATTACAACCGCCTTCTTTACATTCTCCACACTTGTGATGTTTTGGTAGCCCAAGCCTAGCATGTGCCAAGACGGGTCAAAGGCTGAACATGGAACCTAAATACAATAAGGGATGGGGGTAGAGTATCCAACCTTCAAAAAGTCAAATTTGACTTCAAGTTATGCACACATAAAAAAGTAAAGTAAGGCTATGTATTTTAGTAGATGATGGTTTGGCAGCCATGATCTTTGATTGCATTGGCTCTACATTTTTCAAACTTGTTCCATATAGTTAGGGCCAAACTATCTACACACCAAGTGTGTAGATAGTCACATTTAAAAGGTGTTTTTTGTCCTTATATGCACACCCTGCAGTGTCGAACTATGGCCAAAACGCTACGTTTTGGTCCGGTTAATCAGACAAAAACTGACGGGTGTCTGACGGGTCTGTTGACCGGACCAAAACGCCGAGCTTTAGCCGCGTTTTGGTCCTGTCAACCAGACCGGGTGTCAGTCTTTTGTCTGACCGGGTGTCAGTCTTTTGTCTGGTTGATAGGACCAAAACGCGGCCAAAGCTCGGCGTTTTGGTCCGATCAACAGACCCGTCAGACACCCGTCAGTCTTTGTCTGGTTAACCGGATCAAAACGCCGCGTTTTGGCTACAGTTCGACACTGCAGGGTGTGCATATAAGGACAAAACACACCTTTTTTGGTGTGTAAATAGGTAAAATAGTGTGTAGATAGGTACACCCTATAGTTAACTTACCAATGTAACCAAACAAAAAAATGGCTACAACTTGAAACTTTCGGTTGACCAAAAAACCAAACCACCCTTTTAAACCGAAACCGAAATGTCCAGTTATGACTTCATAATTCCTAGGCTGGAAGAAGTGACGAAAAGAGCTACCTGGGTACTAAATATTACTCCACGAGAACCTCGTCCAAACTTGTTTAATGAAAAAAAAATAAAAATAAATAAGTCATATTATGTGTCATGTTCGGCCACGCCCTCTAGTGATGTCAACTTCTTGATAAAAGGAAACAGAATGTTTAAAGCTAAAGGTGGCAATACGCCGATTGGGTTGGGTAATGGGTCATCATTGTAATAAATTAATAATATAGTTATTTTTATCATATATTTAGAATATAAACTATTTGTAAAATTCTAAAAAAAGAAGAACAAAAAGTGCAGGGCCAACCCATACTAAAAATTGGCCATTCGAACTAATCTGTCTTCACCCATCACCCATCACCCCCAACAACCTGTCCCACATGTCCATTTCTTCACTTCTATGATTAAAAATAAGTGAGACCCAAGACAAAACAAATGCAAAAGTTTGAATATATATACCAGTGCAAGTTAAATTGGCCACAACACCTAATTCAAACTTATAATACATTGCCACGTGAATCAGGACAAAATAAGATGATGAAATGTCACATTCAAAATAGTGAAATACCCTCATCTTTACCTGTTTTTCAGATAAGTAAAGTCCTGGATAATGTGGAATGACATCATGTTCGATGACTCTCATCTCTTGATATATAAAGGTGTTCTTACATCCTCGTTGGATGTTATCTTTCGACTACTCCTCTCCGCTTGTTAGCGATGATGCCTTCTTCTTAGTGTTCTAAATCCGCATAACATCACTTCGGGATGCTGTAAGACGCATCTTGGCAAAGCTATCCTCTATCTTAAGACAAATAAGAGTAACAATTCTCAAGATACCAAAAAAGTAAATTAAAACAAACGGTCATGTAAAGAACTCAAATCAAAATAAACAAAAACCATTTCATTTTTATTTATGAATTGTGAATCAAGTAGGTCCAACCCCATACCATACAACACGAAAAACACAAGTCACTAAATGAAGGGGAAAAACATATAATAAAGGTCCAACCATAAACCATACAGTGTCATGTACACATATTGACTGATATCCTATTTTTAATGCGCGACATCCTCTTGTTCTAAATTCTAACTATGAAATGTACTAATGTAAGCCCTAAAGATCTTTAAATTCCTAAACATCAATGAGCATGTGGTAAAACACAAAGCAAATTATATATTTATGTATTATTCTTCATCTCCCACTGACAGACCTAAAGTTATACATACATAAAGAATCGCAACAGATGAATTAGGGGCCAATTTGTAGACTTACCTCTTTGTCAGCCAGCACGTAATGTATTATTCTTCATCTTTTCTATTGAACTTCCTAGTTCCTAATTATCATATGATATTTCAGTAAAACTCTTATTTTGAATTAGTTGAAGTTCAAGACTTCTATTTGAAGGTTTTTACTTTCAGTACTCGCGATAAGATTTAAAACCACATGTTGAAGTTCATTCTCGTCATAAACTCAGTTCAAGTGTTACTTCTCAATGCAACTCATCTCAATTCGCATGTCATATCACCATAATTAATTCAACTTTGAATCATCTTCAACTACTGGCTTGAGGCTCGAGCCTTTGTTTTCAAGATCCCAATCCTTTGGATCTCGCTAGAATTTCTCAGTTTAAAATATACTGTCATTTTGCCTCTTCAAATCTTAGTTCCATGAACCTTTTTAATCCGGTTATTAGGAGGTAAAAAAGTTCCACATGCAAGATTCATCAATTATATTAAATCGTATGTTTTTGAGTAATTTTAGTCTTAAGTAAATCTGGTGTAGTGATATTATTCATAGTCTTGATTGAACATACACATAAGAAATTGGACGTTTTATAATCCTTTTAAGTGTGTGATTAATTCAAATCTTAATATCAAGACAAATGGAGTACCATATCAGTCATATATCAGTTTTGACCCGTCACGCATATGGTGATCGACTCATTTTCACCCTTTCTTAAAAATTAGATGTTCTGACCCGTTACCCAAACATTTATCTTCTCTACAAAATATGTATCAAGCATTAAGAAATTAAACTTAAGAATATCGTACCCGAATAGCAATGAATCCGTTCAACATACTAAAGAGTTACCCTCCCAAAAACACATTTAACATAATGGTCATTCCAACTGCAATCCCTCCATGCTTCTTTATCTACAATTTACATATCAACAAAATTATAAAAAAAAATTCAAAGGCCTTCATCATAAAGCAAACAATGAAGATCATAAACTTTTAGATCCAGATGCGGAAAAAACAAACCCTTGGACGAAAGTCGCAAAACTGGCCAAACCTCAAGGACGAAAATGGCATTTTACTCTTTAAAAATTGATAGGATTATAAAAGCAACAGTAGCTGACTTCTCTTTGCAGCTTAATTGATAGCATCTCTGATTTAGCTCCAAGCTCTGAGAATGCGGTCCCGAGAGCATCTCCTTCATAAGCACTAAGAAGCTTAATTTTCCTTACCAAAATCAGCAAGAGATCTCCCCAATTCTGCAACAATAATTAAACAGCGATTACAAAAGATATAATATCTAAACAATAATCTTGTTTTTTGATAAAAATGATTTAGGACGCTTTGTGCATTAACAATACTCACTAAAGGTGACTTTCTAGTTTCTAGCTTCTACCAATCTGACTTGTTGAAAAGTATCGTGCTACAGTTGAAAAAGTATAATGATAATCATAAGAAAAGGGAAACAGTGAGATTCCGAATCATCATTTTTGCATTCTAAACCTTACCAGGTACTCTTTTAACCTTTAACTTTCCTAATTTACGTGTTTAGTCCTTCTACTTTAATTTTCCTAATATACATGTTTAGTCCCTCTACTTTACAATATCCTTGCCACGACCACCATTTCGTTTTAAGTTTGTAACAATACCGTAAAACATACCCGAGTGACCATGAGAGCAAAGCTCACCCTGTCCTTTTATAAAGGCTATATGCCATAGCTACAGTTGCCACATCTCCAACTACAGCTCCCACTTTCCAGTGAATAAGTCAAACTTGTAGGTTGACTTTTTCCAATCCTTTTTCGCTTCTGAATTATCAACTCTGCAGCATGAGAATCCATTGGCACCTTGACAACAGCCTCCAGTGTTTTCCTTCTCGTCTTTCGCGTTTTCCTTCATACCATTTCCTTCATACCATTTTCCTTCATACCTTCTCGACTTTCTCAACAGGAGGAACACTTATTTCACCCCTGCAACTGATTAAATACGTTAAACACTAATGCAAAACCTTGTAGGGATCGATTTCAACCCATATGCGTAATAAAGAATCGATTTGGGTTATTATATATAAATCAATAAACAACCAATTGAGCAAAGCACGTAGGAAGGGAAAATGGTACCTCCAAATCCTTTCGATAATCTCGCCCTTCTTAATATGCTGGTCAAGCAAATTAGCCACATCATTTGGAGTAACATAAACAATATAACAATAGCACGGGAACACACATATGTCACAGTGACTGGTGTAAACAGAAGTTCAACAAATGATAAAACACGGTAGCAAGTTCTCTTACCAGTGTCCAGAAACTTTCTCGTCATGAACCTTACTATATATAATCAGGTTCCATGCATACTTGTGGCCCCCAACGTGTGAGCAAGCACCCACGAACACCTCATCCTTCAATCCCCTCACTCCAATCTCCTCGTTGAACTTCTCAATTAAAACCGGTCCACAAACACCACACTTTTTATCTCGACTGTTATGAGCACAGACAAATACATATGAACCTGTCACGTGAACATAGATATACATATACAAATACCCCCCAAATCTCATATGAATTATCGAATTATAAAGAGATGTTAAAATCATTTGAATAAACGAATCTAAGCGAATTGTCCACAATAACAATCAGAACAACTTCTTACGAAAAAAAATCATACCTGATTAAGGATTTGATGAGACATCTTTGGGTGTCAAGGTCATACCTAATAAAATTGATAGTGGATTAACAAAATACATAGAACAAATGGTGTTGTTAGACGTCTAACCTGACTCGGAGTACCAGAGACATTACTGACAAAACAGGGTTCGGTATAGTGGCCATTACAAACCATAATCGCATAAAAAACTGCATCCGCGGAACCAACCTCTGTCATCTTCCACTCCAACACAACGTGTTACCCCATGACTCAACTCGCACCACCTCCGAGATAAACAATTAGCAAAAGTAAGCAACATGGGCTGAAACATTTACCTTCATATTGTAAGCATATGTAGAAAACCAATTAGCCCCTGATGATAAAAAATTATTATCAATTAGCCATTGTGAAACCACACACAAGAAGAAAAAACTCAAACCACACGAAAACGAAAACCAAACACGAACTAATATACCATGTGGATTCGGAAATCATACATCGTCATAGGGCCCTTCTGTAATATACCATGTGGATTCGGAAGAGGTGATGCAATAATCTTGCAATTTCAATTTTAAGCTAAAAATCAAAACCCTTAACACAACCCAACGGATGCATAAACGAAAAGATGAAAGACAAAGGAACAAAAATTCAAGTAAGTAAAGGAGGAAAGTGAAGAAATCATGGGATTATACAAACATCCAAAAGACACACAGGAAAAAAACATTACCAGTTCACTTCACAAGAACCCTAATTCATCAATACCGTCTTTCCAACAGCATGCCAATTCTGGATTGGGGAGAACTTTATACAATGGAGAAAGAAAACAGTGGTATGGAAGAATTAGGGTTTAGATGCTTGAGTGAAAGAGAATCGTACGATGATGATTGGAGATTAAAAGTGTTAATAAAAAGTTTAGGCGAGATTTGCAAGTGGCGTGGAACAAATTAGGGTTTGTTAAGAGAGAGAATTCGTGTTAAAGAAGACAGATGATTGATTGAAGTTTCCATTTGAACACATACGACGGTTTCACAAATGACAATGAAGGAAAAACCTTTTGCCGCTCATCACAAGTGAAGGAGAATAGGGGAAATTCATTTTGCCGCTCAAAACACAATTATCAGCCTAAGTAGCTATGCCACATAAGCAGGTGATGTGGCAAAGATGAATTCTTTTAGTATAATAGATAGATAATTGGTCGATGGCCATTATGTCGAATGCCACCTACCAGTGACTTATAATGTATATATTTAGTTTAATCATCGTCATACTAACAAACTATTATTCTGGTAAATTGGTTGCTGGGCAAGTGGTAAAGATTTTTGAACTTGCTTACGTGAGTTCGAATCACATCCATGCCTTTTTGATTTTCTATGTGTGTTTTTTCCTGACTTTTGCAACAAGCATTTCAGATTTATTTTTGGTACTCTTATTCTTAGGTTGTTCTATATACTAAAATCAATGGTCGGTGGCCATTATGTCGAATGCCACATACCAGTGACTTATAATGTATGTATTTAGTTTAATCGCCGTCATATTAACAAACTATTATTCTGGTAAATTGGTTGTTGGGCAAGTGGTAAAGATATTTGAACTTGCTTACATGAGTTCGAATCACATCCATGCTTTTTTGATTTTCTATGTGTGTTTTTTCCTTACTTTTGCAACAAGCATTCCAGATTTATTTTTGGTACTCTTATTCTTAGGTTGTTCATAAAATAAATCAAGTAATAAGTTAGCATTTTTCTAGTTTTAGACTTTTAATAATTAAAGCATACATGAGTAAATTACGATTTTGGCCCCTGTGGTTATATCACTTTTACCATTTTAGCTCAAAAAAGAATTTTTTAACATCTGCGCCCTCAATGTCTTTTTTTCTAACCTTTTTGGCCCCTAACATTAACCTCATCCATTAAATGTTAGGGGTCAAAAGGGTTAGAAAGAAAGACGTTAGGGGCCAAAAGGGTTAGAAAAAAAAAAAACGTTAGGGGCTCAGATGTTAAAAAATTCTTTTTTGGCTAAAATGGTAAAAGTGATATAACTACAGAGGCCAAAATCGTAATTTACTCTAAAATAAATCAAGTAATAAGTTTGCATTTTTTTAGTTTTAAACTTTTAATAATTAAAGCATACATAAAAGGTACTATTTTATTTAGTGTGTAGTTATGTACATAACAATAACAATTTTAGATGATCTTCACTATAGCTAGGGTTAACAGTGTTTTTTTTTTTCATTTTTCTTATTACATACCTCAACCCCTCAGCTTTCAACATTAGCTCTTACATTCATGCAATTTTCTAAAAACTTTGTAATATGTCATTTTGACCCATTCAAGTTTTATGTGCTTATATTTATGTATGTAGGTCAAATATCATACGTTTGTGTGCTTATTTTTAAGTACGTTTTTTGGTTGGTCAACGTTTTGACAAGGCATTACAAGTTCGAGTTACTTTACGTTTCGACGTCACCGCAATCGAAACGCGTGATAGCATTATTTAACTTAAAAAAACTACTTCTTACTTGCTTATCTTTAAGTACGTTTTGGGATGTAAATTTTTCTCGGTAATTAATCAGGTAAAATATAATGCATTTTTGTGCTTATTTGTGTGTGCGTTTTCAGTTGGTCTACGTTTGATGTAATTTTTGTTAGGATAAGAGTTGGGTCATATATTTGACGATATAAATTTGTGTTATTTTGAGTTTAGACGCCGCCGCAACGCGCGGCGGGTCAAAATAGTAGTAAAACCTTAAAAACAATGGTCGGTGCATATAGTGATATTACAATTTTGTCCTTCTGTCAAGAATTACAGTTTTGCCCTTTGTTTCAGTTTTATTTTCCTTTTACATTTGTACTTTGTAGTGTTTACGTTTGTACTTTGTAGGTTGCAAGGAAGCAGCGCATGGATGAGCCAACCTAGGCGACACGAATAGAGTTCCATCGTGAACCCTTACAGCAACGACCGCGACAGCTGTTCTACAAGCTTGAAGGACGTTGGCGACCAGAGTAACAGTGACAGTCAAACCCGAGTGCTAATCAGAGACAAACTGGTGACCGCTGGAACTCAGATCCGTACTTTGTTGAATAAAATTGGTCCGACGAGAACTTTGGCAGCAATTCAAGCAGCATAAAACTCTTCCATTGGATTGTATGCACATGTGGTCGTGGCGGAGAGATGGCCATGGCCGGTTGTATATATAATTAATTTTTTTAAAAAGCAGGCAAGGAATGTTTACGACTGTAGATGATTGTGAAAATATAGATGGAGAAAGAGATAGAGAGAACAAGTATATGTTTAGGTTTGATTTTGGGTAAAAAAAATGTTGAGGGGGTAATGTCACAATTTCTATAAATTGGAATTTAATCCGTTTTGAAGTCCACCTCCAAACAATGGATGTTGACCACATATTTTCATCATTAAGCATTCTTTAAGGTTTTGTTACTATATAATAACTAGTGACGTGCCCGCACGATGCGGCGGGAGCACGACACTTAGGCTGGTGATTTTAGGGGTGTGTACGGGCAGTTCGGTTCGATTTTGATTTGTAAGTCGTAACCAATACCAAATTTTCCGGTTAAGGTCTATAAAAAACCGATCGGTTTCGAATATTTAGGTTCTGGTTAATCGGTTATGAACATTGGGTCAGTTCGGTTTTTGGTTAATAACCGAAAAATTAACATGGGCCAAAAAAGTTAACATGTTGAAGTACTCAAGCAGAAGAGTCATTATTATTTGTTTAAGATTTTTCTTATTGTTCACTCCTTTTTCTAAGCAAGACTCGAGGAGGGTTGTATTCAAAAAGCTAGTGGCTCGCTCGAAATCATCTTGCCATGTTGTTATTAAACAAGCCTAGCCAACTTGGCTCGACTAACTTCACAATTTTAGAATTAGCATTGTATACCTAGACAATATATACATAAAAGTAGTTTAATGAATAGTAATTGTCTAATCGTTCATAGCAACATACATACGGTTGCAAACTTTACTGGAGGAACTTCTGGAAATCATTGGTATGAACTGTTGAGTAGCAACTAAAAAGAATGCAATTCCATTATTCATGGACTTACAGTTCGGACTTACATAACACATGTAGTAAAAAGAATCTAGTACATTCTAATTGTATTTGATGTTTAGAAATAACAAAAAAAATTAGATTACATTAAAAATAAAACTACAACTTAAGCATAAAACAAATAAGCACATACAAAGTGTGTATTTTTTCCATCCCACATCGGTCTTCAAGCACAGATACAAAGGGTCACTCATCGGTAGGGGTGTTCAAAACTATCCGTATCCGAAAATCCGATCCGAAATATCCGATATCCGAAAAATCGGATATCCGAATTTTTCGGATTCGGATAGTGATTTTCAAAATTTTTGGATATTTCGGTTTAATTTTCATTTTTTTCGGATATCCGAATATCCGAAAACATCCAAAGTATCCGAAAATATCCGAAAAATACCCGAAAACTTATATTCGGATATCCGAAACTATCTAAAATATCCGTTTCCGAATATGAAAAAAATAATAAAAAATAAAAATTAAATAAAAAGTTGGATTTTCGGATATCCGATTCACTATCCGAATCCGTATCCGAAATTTCGGATATCCAAAATTCGGATATCCGAAATTTCGGATACGGATTCGGATAGTGAAATCTGGTATCCGAAAATTTCGGATATCCGGTTTTGAACACCCCTGGCCATCGGTACAAAGAGAAGAAGCACAGGTTAGCCTAGTTTTTTTAAGCTTTGTTGTATTATTTTAATTTTTGATATCAAATCCAGTTGTAATTTTCAGAGCTGAGCGGACTTGAGTTTATATCGGGGCCAAGCTAACATTTTTAACTTGAATAAGAAATCGAGTCAAGCTGAGCCAATTTGTTTAAAAATAGAGTCAACCTGACTTCGCTAGGCTCGTAATTCGTAAACTGCACTAATTATGACCAATGTTTTCTCGGCTATTTGATGTAAGATTTGTTTTCATATAAACACTTTTCTCAATGCGGCCTGTGGAGAGCTTCTTAACCAGGCGGTTCATGCCAGCCAGCAATCAGGCCGGGTAGCCTGAACCATGTTATCCGAAAGACCCTTATCGAATTGAGATGACTAATGCCCTACATTGGAAATGAATCTTGAAAACCTAATAATATCCTGGTTTATGTTAAATGGATGCTACTCTCCTAAACCTATTTGACACTGATTTAGAGGGCCATAATTGACCAAAATACTTAATATATAGGCACAGGCTTGCTACAGTTTTAGTACATTTTTTAGGAAGTTGACATATATATAACGATGGCATATCCGCTTACCCGTCCTTTGTGGTGACAATAAATTAATGGTAAGAGGGTCAGCCCTTCATTGTCCGTAATTCTATTAACAATGTCCAAGAAGTAATGAATTGTAAAAAAACCACGATGTGTATCTTACGTGTTATATACTTTCTAAGAATGATACGCGTGATCTAACAATGAACGTCCACTTTCAACAAAGATTTTACTCAACATAGAAGAGCGCTCTTTGAGTTTTCAATGCTGGCGCAAGATGAGATCTCGGCATCTCGCCTGCCCGTGTAGTCGTGGCATGAGAATTCTTAGTGTTGGAGCCAATATCATCTGAAAACAAACAGCTCAGGCATCAACCACAACATAGAAACAAAAGTTGAAGGTGACATTTTTGACCCATTTACCTTTAAAAAGGGTCCATTGTGTTGGTCAAATTGATCCAGTACTACCCATCAACTTGCCACCTTTCAAAGGAGTGAAAAAAGAAAAAGAAAAAAAAAAGTTCACCAATCATAGCTCTTTACGGTTTACTCATGAACCAAAATAGCAAGACCCTTAAAAAACGTGGTTGGATCCAATCTGTTTGGAAAAGTCCTAAGACATTGTGCTCCACTAAGCTTTAAGTACCACATAAAGAACCAAGTTTTTTTTTTTTTTCTAATTTGCAGGAATAAAAGTAATGTGATAATATAAATTTTATGGTAAAAACGGTATTATATAAGTTACAAAGGAAGGGTATATATGTTACTATGTATAACTATCCGCAACTCCAAGTTACTCCCGCAACAGCTTCACCACCCTAAGAGAGTCGGGTGACCTGCATCAAGTGAATTAATATATAAAAATCAATTTCAATCATCTATGCATAAACAACAAAGTGTAATATTATACTTAAGAAAAACTTAAAGTCAGGTAAGAGTTTCAGTCATGTTTCACGTAATGTATGAACTTTAAATAGAACTGGCCAAATGAACGGGTCGGGTCGAGCAACATGTCGGGTCAGGATGGGTCGATTAAATAATAGATATGAAAAGAGTGTGCACACAACAAGCGTTCAAAACAAAATCAAACAAAATGAAATCCATATATGTAGGATTTTATGTTCAAACGATTAATCAGATATCAAGATACACACACAACATGAAAACAATGGCAGATGTAAAAAACAAATAATTATTACAAAATTTGGAACTGAAGATTGGTCAATCAAAGGTCTATAAGTGGATCAATAACAATAACAATAATAATAATAATAATAATAATAATAATAATAATAATAATAATAATAATAATA
This sequence comes from Helianthus tuberosus, assembly GCA_030545235.1. Lineage (NCBI taxonomy): Eukaryota > Viridiplantae > Streptophyta > Magnoliopsida > Asterales > Asteraceae > Helianthus > Helianthus tuberosus. Next base: position 8,120,863 of record JARYGA010059771.1, on the reverse strand, counting down.
ATAATAATAATAATAATAATGTATGTTGTATTGATATTGTGATTCACATGATTACGAAAATAAAATAAGAAAAGTTGTAGCTTCTCATGGGAAAATGTGGTTGTAACTTGTAAGTTTTTGAACGTTTATACAGCTTTAGTACACTATTTTGTCATTAGTTGGCCAATGGTGGTCAGGTGGGTAGCCAAGCTATGACAACCATTGTTGTCACATATATTTTTTACATGTTCAATGCATCAGGTTAATGAATTCATTGTTTGGTTGCTCTCATTTTTAAGCTACTCGTGTTAGAACAACCCTTAACCATATCGTATGATGTTGACTATATAAAGATAATAAATAAACATTAAGATAATATGCTATTCTCAATTTTAATCTTTTATAATCTACTGAAACATATGTAAAGTACCTCAGATGTCGCATTTTTTTTCTGTAGTGGTTGCTGGTAAGTTGTAAGACATGGTTCATGGTGAGGTTGCTTAAACCTGGGGATGGTAATATGGGGTATTAAACAAACATATTTCAAAATTCGAAAAAAATCAACAGAACAATCATAATATACCGTATCAGGCGGTCCAATAATTGTGACGCTCCTATCAAACTGTTAGTTTTCGTCAACAAGACCAGAAGAGAATTCATCAACAAGATGCATACAGGGATATGTAAAAAAAGATACAGAGAATTGGATTAAAGCAAATCGAAATATGAACCCTATAAATGAAAGAGATAGAGACCTTTTATATGTTTCTGAAGAAGGAGACTTGATTGAGAGGGGGGCGGAATGGAAAGTCATAGTGAGAGACTGATAAACAAAAGCTCTTGGTCGATCCATAGCTAATTGCAAAACCTAGCTCACTGAAACATTTAGGCAGGATTTTCCATTTTTAAGTGAGAGAGACAGAGAGCGCGAAGCAAGAAAAGAGTGACCTTTCCGGTGGGTGTATATATATTTAGGGTGAATTTGTGGATCTTTTCAATTTTGAATTTCACCGGCTGCTAGATAAATCTCGCTCATTTAACCCTGCATTGCATAGCTGAATCTCCTTTAAAATAGATATGAGATTAGCTTTTAGTCTATATTTTATTTGTGATGATGACTAAAAGCACGTCGGGTTTTAATCATTTGTACACTAATGGATCGTCTACTTGTACCTTTTAATTCGTGCGTCGCTATTGAACAAAACAACTACCGAAACGTCGACAAAAATGTGTAGGTCGTGATGCTATATTTGGATTTTTTTTTAAATATTATAGTTTATAAGATATGTCATGAATACGTAAAAGAATTATAAGTTTGTTGTGGAGGGGTGAATTGTAATTAGTTATCTATAATTTTGTTAAAACCTCAAGGATTTAAGTGTAATAAGTTAAGTGACTAAAAAATAAATAGTGTTTAAAAGACTAAACTACCCTTGTTTTAGGGGTCTTTCTATAAATAAATAAAGGGGAGGAAAAGTTCTTATTTTTTGGTATCCTAAATTACTCATCCCTCATGGATTATTATAATATAGTATAGATAATACTTTCTCTTCTCTCTCTCTCTTTCTTTCTCTGAAAACACAAACTCTATCTCTCTCTAAAACATAAACGCTCCCCCTTTCTCTTAGACCATGTGTAGTGGTGGAACAAAATAATGCCCCACCATGGGGCATTATTCGACACGTGTCATCCCAGTCAGCATGGAGCATTATTGTAAAAGTGGTGTAGTGGGCATAATGCTTAATAATGCCCCTTCCAATCATTAAAAAAAAAAAAAAGCAAACTAGTTAATAGTCAAACCTGGGACCACTCCTCCTTGCCAGACTCACACTCCCATTGGCCACATGCTTATGCTCATTTGACCACTTCAGCGTTATAATTATAACGCCAACATGCAATCTTTTGAATTTTTTTTTTAAAATAACGCCTACCGTAATGGTGGTGGGGGCGTTTCCGGGCGTTTTTTTTCAATTTAAAAAAAAAAAAACGCCCCACTACGGATGGTCTTAGGCAAACCCCCACCAACAGCACCACCATCTGCCACCACCCAATCCCACCGCACCAACCCCACACCACCACTGTTAACAAAACCCCACATACTCCCCCACACCACCATTGTTAACAGAACCTCACCCCCTTATAGAACCATCCATCCATGACCTTTTCTTGGTGAAACAGAGATATTAACTTTTCTTCATTTAAAATCTTGATGACGGATATCAATAACAAGTTTCAAACAAAGAAAAGTTACTGGATGACGAACCTACGAACGGTGAAAAAGAGACATTGAATCTAATGGTTGTTTGTGAATAACTTGTTTTAGATCAATCGTCAATCGAAGCTTATGAATCAGGTTTGGTGTTAGGTTTGATGTACAAATGAATAACTTGTTCTACATCTGACGGTTATTGATGAGGGTTTGGGTTTGTAATTAGAGGTCCAATTTCATATTTTACTGGAGGATTGGAGAGAGAGAGAGAGAGAGAGAGAGGGGGGGGGGGGTTAGAGAGAGTTTTAGGTTTGTTTACATTTTAATTTTTGCTCTTTTAATTAAATAGGTAAAATTACAAAATTACCCTCATGTGACAAGTACATGATCTTATTTAACGTTAAAAACAAACTGAGTTAGGTCCAAATGGCATACAATGCAAAATTTTAAAACAATAAATACAAAACTAATCAATTTTAAAGACAAAAGACATCGCTTAAAATTAGGTATCAAGATAAAGGATAAAATTTTCAATTCACTTAGTTATAAATTAAAATCATATAACAATTATTAATACGAATAATAAATCTAATTAATAACGTACCAATAAAATTATTTTCATTTATAATAAAATAAATGTTATATTTAAAAGATACAGAATAATAAGGGTAATATTTATATACATTATTACATATAGAAAAAATGTAAAATATAATACGGCTTAACGTACATCACGTACGACAATGCGCGTGATTAATGTTTTCATCAGGCGTGATTAATGTTTCCCAACATGCGTGATTTGGGTTTTTTAGTTAATAACGTGCGTGATTTTCAAATGAACGTGCGTAATTATCTGTCGTACATGATGTACGTTTATAAACTGGCCTCATTACATATAGTGTAATACGTAATTTATGTCATATAAATAATTTATATATTTGTGTACGAAACGGGATCAGGAGAAAACGCTCAAAAGTGTGAGAACGGTGAAAACGCATCCTGGACCAACACGTGGCGCAGGACATGATCAGGGTCCGAGTGGTTTTTTTGTCTTTTCAATCTTCTTTTATTTTCCCAACGCGGTGTAATATTTTCTGGCGTCTAAGATTTTTTTGGCGTTAATTGTATTTATTAAACTTTTTGGCGTTGAATTAATTGTTTTTGTGTCACATAGATAATTTTTTGGCGTTATAGCGTTTTCTAGTCAATTTTTTTGGCGTTTTGTATAATAATTCACTACGAGTCATTAATATTTTCATAAGTTAAAAATAAGACCAAATGTTGTTTTTTGGCGTTTAGTGAATTTTTTTGGCGTTTAATACATTTAACAAGTTGCTTTGCCAGCACCTGTTCTCACAGTTTTCACACTACTAGCGTTTTGGTGTTTGTAGTTTTTGGCCTTTTATATAATAATGTATTTTATTTGTAGAGAATTAGATAACAAAACAAAAGATAACTTTATAACAAAACAATATAAAATGAAAAAGAAAAAAAATTAAAAATGGTAATCTAATTTCTCTTCCGAATCTTCACTGTCATCAGCTCCTTCTTCTTGAATTTGTTTTGGCGTTTTGAACCTTTTGAATAGCTTATCTAGATGCCAACTTTCCTACATAAACCTCGTCATTTCCAGACGAAGCTGCTTAGTGGCATCCTGTTTTTTGGTGTGATATTCTTGTTTGGTGGCATGTCATTAAAATCAACTCTTGCTTGATGCTATTTGTAATAATGGAGTCCAAAATAGCATTTTACACTTGTGTTGATCCTTTTATTCCATGCCTATATTCATCAAGAACAAAGCTCACATGATGGCATATCACTGTCATCAGTCGCTTTTTCTTGAATATTTGTCCATCTCATTTAGAAAATATTATTGAGATAACCCCCTCAGAAGAAGAATCCATTCAGTGAAAGCTTTGCCATCTGTGGTTATTTTAACTAACATTATTTGGCGTTTTAAAGTGAGTGGTTTCTAGAGGATATGGCGTTTGTTTTTCTAGGTGTGATCAATTTCATTGTGTATAGACCCCTCTTTTATAGGAGTTTTTTGGCGCGTAGTTTAGGCGGAACTTTTTTATTGTAATAAATGATAGTAATGAAGTAACCGTCTTTTCAGTTACTGTTTTTGTATTTACTATTTGGATAAGCTTTTATCAGTTTCATAGGTGATAGACGTCTCATCTTCTAAGTTTAGCGTTTTTTTTAAATGACGTTATGCAGGCCAGGATGATAAAATACAATAACGGAGAAAATAAAATATTAAGCAGGAAAAATATTTTTTGTTATTTTTTGTGTTTTGTAAGGAATGACCTTTTTTAGTATTTTTTTGGCGTTTTGCTAATAAAGAGAGAAATATATCATTTAATTATCTTTAAAAAATGAAGATTACACCGAAGAAAAAAAAGAGGAAAAAAATTGAAACCTTTCGTCAGAACGTACTTTATCCGAAAAGTATCCATCACTTGCGTCATCTTCTTCCTCCGAGTCTTCGTCTGGATCTTCATCCATGTCATCACCTTCACCTTCACCTTCACCTTCATCGGCTTCTTGTTCTTGAAGATTCTGAAGCCTCCACTTGAACATGTCTTGCATTAACTCCAATTTTGAGTCCATTTCTGTGTTCGTACAAGTGGCGTTATGCAATTCTTCCATGAAACCAAGACCCTGCTTTGTCATGATGTTTTCAAGCCAAAAGACTTCCTGCTCTCTGTTGTCGTATATAACGGTCACCATGTGTGTTTCATCATCAAAACGCCATGATGTCATGACAGGGTCCGACTTCACATTTGCTTTGATTGGTCCAAATTTCCTGGTTAATGCTTTCATAAGCATATGTGTTTGATGGCATTCGTTGTCTAGAGCGATGCCAAGGGATAAGATATCCCTCTATACCTCTTCTTCCATCTTCAAAATTGCCCTGACCATCTTAACATACACCCTCCTTCTGTTGTCAAAATGCAGAACGAATCGCCTGATTGTGAGAGTGTATCTCCACGAAACGATTGTTGCCATTTTTGGCGTTTTGGTTAAGTTGGCGTTTTTGGTTAAAGATGTTTTTGCAGAAATGGATAGATTTAAGTGATTATGGAAGCTATGTTTTACATCGTTTATATAATGATGTTTTTGACGTGTAATTTAGGAGGGAATTTCTTCTAATAAATGTTAATAACTGAAATTCAGTTACTGTGTTGTTTCATCTTCCTGTAATATCCCGCGCGTTTTATCACTAATTTTTGGCGTTTTGTTTTTAATGGCGTTTTATTTTTTTGAATGGCGTGTTATCATTTGATGGCGTTTTGAATATGAGCGGTAAAAGACCCTTTACCCTTAATGAAGCACGTCCCACATAATAAAATTGATGTTATTTACGAAAACGCCACTGCACAATCTATTTCATGGATTGTTTTGATCGGACGACCCATAAGCGTTCTCACCGTTCTCACACTTTTCACCGTTTTCTCTAAATCTTGACCCATTTGTGTACTACATAATTTTCAGTATTGAATATGTGTAATACATAGGATGTTATGGTATTTTAGTGTTACTAATTAACATATGACGGTTTTTTTTTGTGATAAATTCAAGTTAGTTGTGCAAACTATTATATATTAATAAAAATACGTTAGTTATATGAAGTTTTTACAGATTATATAATTATATTGTTTATATTGTACAACCCCATGTAATATACGTGTCTATAACATTGTAATACAAATACAACATTGATAATTAGTAAAACTTTTTAAAGATTAAACATATAAGGAAAACACTTAACGTTGAGTGTTGATACTTAGACCACAAGGTATGGTAGCGTGGAGATCGAGGGGAGGTGTGTGACAACCCTCACTAAACCAGGTATCCGTACGACTTAATTAATAATTAATTACTGCTTAATTACTGTGCTTACTTGAACTTGTGGATAAACTGCTACTTGAATACTGATACATGTACTTACTTGCATCATACTTTACTTGCTGTCACTCCATGTTTTGCTTACAGCACCCTTGTGACAACCTTGATGCACCAAAAGCACAGTAGCACAATGAACGGATAACCTATTAAACGTGCTGTCATAACTAGCACCAGGCAGGTACTGCCTCTAAGGCCTGTAAGAGCCTGAGATAGTTTGCTACACTAGTGGTGAGTGTAGGGCTATAAGGGTTGTAGAACTGCGTCACTAGATATAAGTTACCATGACCAGATGTGCCTAAAACGTACTCTAAGTACAAAACTCAGCACTTTATGTGACAACCCTCAAATTTACATGTAACCGTACAGTTTATTAATAATAACTAAAGTGCTTGACGACTGTGTGGAACTACGTAACTGCTTTCTGATATCTGTGTTATATTTACATGCGCCTGTTAATACACTAGTAATGTACAGAAAAGTCATTAAATAGTCCGTAATGATTTCCTAAGTGTTAGAAATAAAAAAACGTTACAAAAATATATAAATAGGACGCATTACGAATTAATTTAGCACTTTAACAGACTAGTATCCAATCGAACAACCAGACTTAACCCGGGACATAAAATTATTGACAATGACATCGTGTTTCTTTTTCTGAGCCAGTTAGGGTCCCCGAATACCCTAACACCCGTTATACACCCAAATGACTAAACATAATTTCTAACTAATTAACTAACTAGTGTTTAACTAGCTAGTTAAGTTCTTATCACAAACACCCCCCAACAATCGTTTCCCAAGGGGACAACCACTTACAATTTGATTATTTTAATCCAAAGTGTCCCATATCTAGCAAGCACTTGGTCCTATGGTTAAACAAGTTTAATGGTTTATAAATTAAACCAATGAGCTCACTATTATCACCCATTCAAACACTTCACAAATTTCATTCTCCCCTTCTCTTGGAGACTCTCGGCCGAGACCACCATTCCCCCCTCCACCCACTTTCAAATTTTTATCTAGTCATTTTTCATACAAACATTGAAGCAAGGGATCACATAAGGAAGCCCGGTGCTTGCGGATTGCCAAGGACCTCACTACGACGCTTTTAACCACTCGTTTTTCGACTAGCTTCTTCCCTAGCCTCGAGCTAGTAGTAAGTGACTCTAAACACCTTCTTGATCTATTCTAAAGTGGTTAATAAGAGTTTTGTCGGTTGAAAATCACTAACATATAAGATCACCAACTAAAAGTCTACTAAGGTGATGAACATGGTGGTTAATGAATGAATGTTAGTGTAAAACTTTTGGATCTTGTATTGTTATGATTCTTGGTTGATTATCTGATGTGTTGCTGGTTAATATTGATGTTTGATGTTGTTACGATCACTAAACATGATTAACGGGATCAACCGAACACAAACTAGTAAGCTAGAGACTAAAAACAGCAATCTGTCCATACTTTATAGCCAACTTCAGTTGGCTATAAACAGGCCATAACTTAACGAAAAATGTGTTTTCTGAAGCCTAGATTTATGTGTTATAAAATACGGTTCTAATGGCACCGGAATCGTAATTTTTGGACTTCGTTTACTATTTTTAAAGTGTCGATTTGTAACAACAACTTAAGCTGAATTTTGACAGCAATAAAGGGGTGTTATACTTTCAGTCATAACCTGAGTTTTGTGATGAATCGGACCATGAAATTTGTACAGTAGATGACGACCGATGCATTTGTAATTACCCCACTGGAATTTCGTAAATCGGACACTCGAGGAATTTTAAATAAATTATCCCGTGGACTGTGGTCAGAAAAATATAAATCTGAGTTCAGCCCGGAAAATGAATTTTTATAAAATATTGGTAAGGAACCGGACCCCTATATTTTTACACAATAAAATATGGAATGTTTATGACATTCTGTAAAAATTTGGGAATTTTTGGAATAAGTTAACTATTTTATTAAAATGTCAAAAAACTGCTGGTTTTGAATAGTTAAGCTGAAACGACATAAGTTGTAATTTGTGTGTCCAAATGTCGAGTATGCTATCTGTGAATGATCTAACATGTTATATGAGTTATATGCATTATTGTATGCTTGCTTATGAGTGGGGAATGGATGGGGAACTTATATGGGCATAAACCGTTAAAGTGATGCATGTTGTGTGATAGATACGTGTAGGAACTTTGTGCTCTAATTGAAAGCCACTAAATGACTAACTGATAAATCATACTAGGACGTGATTGACCGACCCTGACTGTTAGCTACATTGAGAATCTAACCGAGCAATCCGAGGTGAGTTCACACACTTTCTACAAGGCATGGGATTCCCGGTGGTTTGGGAATGGGTTAATAAACTAAAACGGAACCTACATATCCTCCTTGGGTAGGATATGTACGGCCATCCTCCTTGGGTAGGATGCCATCATAAATCCTACGAATTCTCCTGGTGCAGAATACGTACGTTCATCCTCATTGGGTAGGACAACAACCTTAAAACTAACTAGATAAAACTCTATCATGAAGTCCCTCAATTTATATCGACTTAATCGCCGAGGCCAATGGCGAGCGGGTCATTAGTTAATAGCGCTATTAGGTTTAACAAACCTCACACCGTGCCAGTCGGACGGGCGTGTACTAATGGACTATGGCACGTCGGTGGTGATAGAACACCGACGCTAGGGCACAATTGATTTCTTTTGTTAGTAGTCGATATGATAAACGAGTCTGGTAGTTTAAAATACTGGGGCAGCTCCCCACGGCTAAAGTGCCGGGCTGGATAGCCAGGGAAGGTGGACATGGGATGGTTAACAAATAAACGTTTTCGAACTATGGGGTAACCCCCACGGCTGGATAGCCGAATGAGATTAAACTATGTTTTTGGAAACAACTCTAAAATGGACAACCAACCGTGAACTCACTCAACTTTGTTGTTGACTCGTTATTACATGCTTTGCAGGTCATTAGATGCTATGGGGCTTGCATATGGAGGTGGTCGTTGTGGGATGCGAACTGCTATGTCCCGTACTTAATGAATAAACTTCATGAACTTATTAAACCTACGTTTTGGACTTTAAACTTATGAACTATGGACTTATGTTTTGAACTTATGTTTTATGCTTCCGCTGTTAACCTAAAATCGGTTTACTTCCTTTTGGTCACCAATCGTATTGTGTTTGGTTTTATTTACTTAAGTATGTTGTTCAATATGATTGGTGGCTCGATCCTGGTCATGTCACGCCTCCAAGCGGTGATACTCCGCATGGTGGATTTTGGGGGTGTGACACTTTAGATAAAAATTCGGCATCTAGCTAACTAATAAAGTGCCAAAACATGAGAAAAATGTTACTAGACACCTTCCAAAGTGTCGGGAATAAGTTGTGTCACTAAAAGTAATAATAACGACACTTTAAAGCTTTGTTAAGCACTTTAACGGATCTCTATCCAACCGAACAACCGGACTTTACCCGGAACATAAAAATATTGCCATTTACATTGTTTATCTTTTACTGAGCCAGTTAGGGTCCCCGAGTACCCTAACGCCCGTTACAATTTACAACACACTAGTAACTAAATTAACCTCCTAACTAAACAAACTAATACTTATCTATTTAGTTACAATCTAACCGAATACCCCCCCCCCCCTAACGAGTTCGGTCCTCATGGGGGACACCCCTTGTCCTTGCAAGATTATTTTAATCCTATATGTCTAAAATCTAGTTAACATAAAATCCTTTGGTTAATCACAAGGGATGGATTCTATATATGTATGTAGGATCACTTACACTTCACAAAACCACATAACAAAATCACTCCTCTCTCTCCCTCTCTTTGGCTCTCGGCCGAACACACACACCCACACCCATCCATTTTCGAGCTTTGATCTTGCCATTTCAAGCATCTACAAGTGTAAAGGATCTCATACGAGGAAGCCTGGTGCATTCGGAACGCGAAGGACCTCACCCTATTGCTTTTATCCACTCATTTTGCGACTAAAATCTTCCCTAGCCTCGAGCTAGTAGTAAGTTGCTTGATACACCCTCTCGATCTATTTTAAAGTGGTTAAAACGGTATATGATGGTTAAAACTCATGAACATGCAAAATGATATGAAAAAGTCTACTAAAAATGCTAAAAAGGATGGATAAAAGCTTGATTGTTGTGTAAATCATGTAGGATTTGTTTTGTGTAATTATTTAGTGCCGATCTATGTTGTGGTAGCTCGGATCATCATCTAACCCGGATTAGTCGTGATCATGGATCATGACATAGAGTTTGTTTAATTGTACAAAGGGTTAAATGATGAAACTCTACCACACACTAAACATGAACTTGTGTAAAATCGACTTTACTTACGAAATAGTGTTTAAAACTAGTAGATCTACGGATCTACAAACGGTATTTTCAAAGGACCACGTGTCAAGAGAAAACATACTTTTAAAGACGGATCTTTCATAAACAAGAATGATTTTAGTAAACACACAAGTGTATAAATACTTGTGTAACACTAAGTTTCGACAAAGAACTAGTTTTGTCAAATTTTACAAGAAGTTGTAAAGATGGAATTTCTTTAAAAACGAGACTTTCAAGAAACGAAGTTGATTTATATAAAGATACACTAAAAGTAAGGAGCTTTACTACATATTTTTGGAAAAAAAACTACAAGTTCATGTAATTCTTGCGATTTACATATATATTGACTAGTTTGATGCTTTGAACATTGTTTTGATTGAATGAGAAAATTGTTGGTTTGATTTGTAAAAGAAAATGATACGCTTGAAAGCGTGGCCACCTCCAGTTACAGAGGAAACTCTGGCGAAATTTTTCCAAAAACCTAACACTTAGAAATATTTTCACTACAAGTGTTAGAAATACATTTTTAACGTGTTTTCGAATTATAGATTTCGCCATGACTTTATTACAAGATTTCTAATTATCGGAGGTGGGATTTTCACAAAATAAAAACTTGCTAAAATATATATTTAGTATATATTTAGTAACAACACTTGTGAATTTTTATGATTATTTTGTGAACTACGTAAATATTATTTTTAGAGTAAAAATAATATTACCAAATATTAACGGTTCCAAGTTAATACATACACCTTCATAATAAATAATAAGTTACAACGGTATAATTATTACCACCCGATCTTTAAAACGTAACTTACGCATTTCGGAAAATATTTATGAGCGCGTATTTTTGTCAAAGTATTATTTTGGGAAGAATATTTATATTTTGAAGTAAGAAATAAAATATACTTTTAAGTGAGACTTAATAATATATTTTGAAGGTATACGAACACGCATGTATTAAATCCCCCATCCTTGGGAAGGAGAATAATTACCAAGTATTTACAAAAATATAAACACGAAATAGTTGTCTAACTATTTCCCAAAAACTTAAACCTTAAGCTAAGGCACGGCCGTCCGTCTAATAGATTTAGTACGTGTAGGTCGTCGCACAGCTGCTTGAGCAGGAGATATACTTGGTAGAGACGCACCACTGTGAGTTCATGTCCCCCTTTTCTCTAACTGTTTTCAGTTTTCTAAACTGCGGGGGTGAAATACATGTTACTATGATTACGAGTACTTTTACATGGTATGGTTAGCGTAAGGAGGGTTATTATTCAGATCATGTGAGTGGGTAGGCAGAAACTTGAGGCCATTAATCCTCAGGGTAGGACCGAGGGGCAGGAGCGGTAGATCTATCTGGGTGTAGCGAGCCCAACCCCAGGCCCAAACAGAACGGACCTCGGGGTGACTTTGTACCCAACGCATAAATCTGCTAGGTTTGAGTCTTCCTACTTGCACTTCACACATATCAATGGCCTTGCAAACCATTGGTGATCTCTTTTTCCTTATTTGCTACATACCAGGATTTTTATACATACAAAGGTTTATTTACTCACTTACACATGAACTCGCTCAACATTATTGTTGATTTTTCAACTTACATGTATTTCAGGGAATTAAAGATCTGGCGCGGTATGTTGTGTCTTCCCGCTGCATATGGGTTCCGAGGTCATCCCGGTTTAGGAAATGTGACTTTTTCCTGGACGAGTCACAAATCTTAAACTGCGTTTTATTCATGTTGATGTTTATGTCTTTCAAAACAATGTTTTATGTTTTGGTGTTGTAGTCCCTAAGACAATGTTATGTTACTTCGGTTTTAAAACTTAAATCTATGGATGATCTTGCATGGTTTTATTATCATATAGCTTTGTTATGATTAAGCTAGAGGGACTAGGAGAATTATTTGATTGAATACTTGGTGACTAATGTGCTTATCTGATTGTATGATTGATTATTTGTACATATTTGTGTTTGTGTTACAGATACCATGGACTCGCCCGGCACAGGTGATTCGGACACCACAGGCCCTAGACCCATAGTATCAGACGACTTAGAGTCTTCGGAGCACGAGGTCCACACATCAAATGTTACCAGCACGGACGAGGATGACTTTCAGCCCTTTGCGCTGCCCGACGCTGTCGATGAGCCCGCTGATGGTCCTTTTGCTGGGTACCTACCACTCGTAGAGATCCCTGCTCCCATACCTTTGGCCGTTTATCCTGCTTACGATATGCTCCTCGACGCCGACGTCGATCTATTTGATGATGAGCCCCTGGAGGACGATGTTGAGGGCGAGGCCCTTCTAGCTGACGGTGGTCTTTAGTTACTCGCAGATGCTCCAGCTGAGGAGTCACCTGCACACTCACCCGCTCCAGACTCCTTCGAGTCTGTGGCCTCCGCACCGTCACACACTCGGAGCGCACACCACTATTCACATGGTTCAGATCCTGACAGGGCATCATCTGCTGCCTCTGCTCCTAGATTTGCTTTCGATCACGACCTCGATGAGGATTCAGACCCTGTTTTTCCCCCTGGATTTGACCCGGACCGGGAGATAGAGTTCATCCACTTGGATCAGCCTATGGTTGACCCAGTAGACCCAGTTGACCCTGCATTCACTGATCATGCAGATTTTGATATGGAGTTCGTTGATCCCGATCCTGCCATGGCCCTTGAGCCAGTAGCTGCTCCTGACCCAGTGCTTGAGCATGACCCTGCTCATGCTGGCATACCTATTGATCCTGTGATTGCTGACCCGCCCATTGATGATCACCCTGCTGATGCACCACTACTGGAGGGTGACCATGTTGTTGCTGCTGATCATGTTGATCCCCCACTTATCGCTGATATACCTGCTGACCCTCTTGTTGCACCCCACCTTGACCCTATGCCTGTACAGTTTGATCGAGCACTTTTTGAGGCACAGATTGACCCACGAGATGAGCACGCCCAGCATGGGTGGATTCCTGCGGATGATGAGCTTCCACCTATTCCTCCTCATACCACCGATGTACGTCACGTTGATTTCTCTTTTTCATTTGCACAGTACACACCTCCAGCTCGACCTGGAGAGGGTTCCTCGGCTCATCCCTTTGGACATGTGCCGACATATATTCCAGTTATGCCACAGTCTTCATCTGCTATTCCCCCTGTACCACCATTCTTTGTGACACCTTTTGATCCAGCCAGCGAGCCGTTTCTCTGGAGGTCACCTTCTGTTATGCCATCGACCGACCCCTACCATCCTTTCCATATGGGGTATACTATTGAGGACGTTCTGATGTCGTTTGTTGTCCAGCAGGAGGCACTCACACGGCGTATTTAGGAGCTTGAGAGAGCTCAGCCACCGCCGTGCCAGTGTCAGGGTCAGACCCACCCTGCTTCTTCGCAGCACCCTCGACCATTGTTACCTGACTATGCTGCACGCCTTTTGGCACTTGAGCAGCAGGTTGCTTCTTGGTTGCGTACCCAGAGAGCCATGGAGGAGGACTGGCTCCATTTGCGACGTTTGTTCTACACCCATTTTCCCCCTCCTCCACCACCATCAGTTTAGGGCATCTTTAGTACAGCATGGGTAGACGTTGGTGAGAAGACGGCGATTGCTCTGACCACACCGCATTTTTGGAGACTGCATTCTGATTCTGACTTTTGTTGATCATGTATATGGGATGTATTGACACTGATTTGATATTCTTTTGGACTGGGGTGATGTAGCCCTTAGTCGATGATAATGTATGACACTACTATGTACTTGTACACTCTACCGTGTGGTCTCGAGTTTGGCAATACAATCGCAGTATTCTCATCATATGTGATGTTTTGATTGATTATTTATGTTTTATAACATGGGATGTTGTGTGATTGATATGATTATAACATGAGATGTTATGTACTATTACTATCATTATATATGCACGCTTTATTGTGGCCTGACCGACGTAAACCCATCTTTTAGAAGATGCCGCCGAGACGTCAAACGCCGATGCCTACCAATGAGGCAGAACTCCAACAAGTCATCGCTGCTGCCATTGCGCAATACGCCGCCTTGCAAGGAGGACCCAGCGGAAGCAGCTCAAACAACAATGGCAACAACAATCCACCTCATGGTAATACTAAGTCATTAAGACATACCATGATCTAATTGGATATCTCTAGAAAAGATGCTAATGCCATTCATATGTTGTAACGTATGTGCAGGGTGCACCTACAAGCAGTTTCTAGACTGCAAGCCTGTCAACTTTGATGGCACCGGAGGTGCTGTCGCTTTTGTTCGTTGGGCCGAGAAGACTGAATCTGTTCTCCGCATGAGCAAATGTGCACCAAACCAGCAAGTCACCTACATTTCTGGGCTATTTCTGGATGGAGCCCTATCTTGGTGGAATTTGCAAGTACAGACACTTGGTGAAGCTGCTGCCTACGCACTAACATGGACCGAACTGAAGGAACTAATGCGCAAAAAGTATTGTTCTCGCGCTGAAATCCAAAGATTGGAAACTGAGTTCTGGCATTTGAAGATGGAAGGTCCGAAGATCGCGGAATATGTGCAGAGGTTTCACGACCTGTCGCATGTGGTACCCTATATGGTCACTCCAGAATTCAAGCGGATTGAACGCTTCATTTGGGGATTAGCTCCTCAAATCATAAGCATGGTGACCTCATCCAAGCCTGCAACAATTACTAAGGCAATCGATTTGAGTGTAGCTCTCACTGAGGAGGCTATCCGCCTGAATAAGTTTGGTGAGATCGAGACAAAGAAGAAAGAGACTCACGTCGAGTCATCCGGAGGTAACAAACGAAAGTTCTCGAACTTTAAACAAGGCATTAGTGGTGTTGTTAAGAAAGGAGAGCCAAACGCGCCAGTTCAGGTTATAGCTGGTGGTGGAAAGAAAGGAAAGGGATATATGGGCACCCAGCCCAAGTGCAACACCTACCAGCGTCACCATTCTGGCCGATGTGGTTTGAAGGTATGTGAAGCGTGTGGGAAACCTGGCCACTTGAAGGATTCTTGTTGGGCCACTGTTGGTCAGGGAGGCCAAGGAGGATTTGGAAACAGAAACACTAATCGGGGTGGAATTGGAAATCGCCCACAAGGAAACAATGGAGGTAATGGGAATCGAGGCAACAATGTGAATCAAGCGGGCGCTGTGAATCATAACCAAAGGAATAACCAAGCTGGAAATGGAGGTGGAAACGGGCAAAGACTTGGATGCTTTAACTGTGGTGATATCGGGCACTTTAAGAGGAACTGCCCAGAGTTGAACCAAGCCCGTGGAAGAGTGTTCCATATCGAAGCGAGGGAAGCACGCCAGGACCCCAATGTCGTTACTAGTACGTTCCCTGTAAACCAACGCTATGCATCCGTTTTATTTGATACTGGTGCCGACTATAGCTTCGTATCATTAGAATTTAAGAATATGCTTGGTTTAGCCGCTAGTAAGTTAGATATTCCCTACTCAATCGAATTGGCTAATGGGAAGTTAGTAGAAGCCAATGAAGTGATCAGAGGTTGTGCAATCGAGTTGGGAGAACGTGAGTTTACTTTGGATCTACTACCAGTCCAGCTGGGGAGCTTTGACGTGGTAGTAGGAATGGATTGGTTATCAAGCAACAAGGCATAAATTGTTTGTCATGAAAAGGTCGTTCGTATCCCGACCGAAGATGGCAAAACAATTGTGGTTCATGGTGAAAAGCGTGATACGCCTTTAAGAATCATCAGCTGCCTGGAAGCGAGAAAGTGTCTACAGAAGGGATGTGCTGCCTTCCTGGCACACATTGTAGACAAGAAAGCTGCAGAACCGAAGTTCGAAGACATCCCTGTCGTGAGGGAGTATCCGGAAGTCTTCCCGGAGGACTTGCCTGGACTGCCGCCTCAGAGGCAAGTGGAGTTTCACATCGATTTAGTCCCAGGCGCCGCGCCTGTGGCTAAGGCACCTTATAGACTTGCCCCGTCTGAGATGCAAGAATTGT
Source organism: Helianthus tuberosus (assembly GCA_030545235.1). Classification (NCBI taxonomy): domain Eukaryota; kingdom Viridiplantae; phylum Streptophyta; class Magnoliopsida; order Asterales; family Asteraceae; genus Helianthus; species Helianthus tuberosus. Next base: position 8,104,444 of record JARYGA010059771.1, on the reverse strand, counting down.
CGACACAACTTCAAGAGTTGTTAGACAAGGGATTTATCCGACCAAGCTTCTCGCCTTGGGGAGCTCCAGTCCTGTTTGTTAAAAAGAAGGACGGTAGTTTTCGAATGTGCATAGACTACCGGGAGCTGAACATGCTGACGATCAAGAATAGATATCCTCTGCCAAGAATTGATGATCTGTTTGATCAACTGCAAGGTTCAAGCTTTTACTCAAAGATCAATTTGCGATCTGGATACCATCAGTTAAGGATACAAGAGGAGAGTATCCCGAAGACAGCCTTCAGAACTCGTTATGGACACTACGAGTTCCTTGTTATGCCGTTTGGGTTGACCAACGCACCTGCAGTCTTTATGGATTTGATGAATAGAGTTTGCAAGCCGTACTTGGACAAGTTCGTGATTGTGTTTATCGACGACATCTTGATTTATTCAAGGACAAAGGCTGAGCACGAACAGCATCTAAGAGCTATTTTGGAGCTGCTGAAGAAAGAACAGCTGTATGCCAAATTCTCTAAGTGTGAGTTTTGGCTACGTGAAGTCTGTGACACTCTAGGTTTTCCCGAGCTAATATCTTGTAATTACGTTGTGTGTATATAAGTATTAAATGGAAACCGTGATTTATTTTAATGTGCTATGTGTGAATAATGTGTACGTATAATGTATAGGTCGTATGGATAAGTGTATATGTAGTAGCAAACCGAACCAAAACCCCCCTTGCACACTATGGGCTGCCAACCTACCTAGCCCATCAACTCAAGGACCCGACTCGAGACAAGTGGGCCGGATGGGCCGCAACCTCCCTTAGCCCACTCGGAAACCCCTCACCTCCTATTTAAGCCAAAAACCCTCACACACACTCTCTTTTACACTCCATCTCTCTCCCTCTCACTAAAACCCTAGAACACCACCACAAACCTCCTCCCATCCTCATTCCATCTTCTCTCGGATCCAACCCGTAACAAGGAGACTCTCGGATCAAACTCGAGATCACCACTCGGAAGCTCTTCACATCTTCTACACCCGAAATCCTTGGCCGGTTAGTGTTACTTTACGAACACATCTATATGCATGATAGAAAGGGTTGGTTATGTGTTATAGTGGATTGTAGCTATTATTTATGCATGATGAAAGAGTTTGTTGATTTAATGGGCATTGTTGTGTGGTAAAGATATCTTCTTGACATGAAGAATGGACACATATGTGCTTAGCGAATAATGGTCTTTGATGATAGTTATATGTTGAGAAGAATGATAATGTTAATTATAAATGATATGCCAAGATGATGTAACAAATGCGTGTATGATGTTATTAAACCAAGTGATCATATGCTAGAAATAGGAACCGATGATAGCTGTTGGTGATGTCCGAACCATGCAAGTCGTTTAGAGGTTTGGATCGGTTTAAATGAGCATGATTGATTTAAGAGGTTATGAATGTGTTAGGGATACTTGAATATGTGAAGAACAACATGAAGGTTATTTAAAATATTTGAAATGCCATGTTTGATCTGCTTGTTTAGAGAAATAGACAAGAAAACATGTTTAATGGAATAGTACACAATTTACATGAAATGGCAATCCTATTGGATAGTACCATTAGGCAGGTTCTGGAAGGTTTCCGGTCATCAAGTGTGCGAGTCGAGACCTCCTGTCTCGACTCGAGACTGTGGAGATTGCTACTCGAGATCATCAAGTGACAACTCGAGACCATCAACTGACTAATCGAGAACAGTTGTCTCGACAAAGGTCTCGACTCCGCAGGTGGTTCATCAGTGTTGCGACTCGAGACCACCAGTGGTTGCGAGTCAAAGCACTGCCCTGTTGCGACACATAAATGCATGACTCGAGATTAGTGGTTTCGACTCGAGACCACTCCTCAACTTCACCATCAGTGGATGGCACTCGAAACCACTGACCATGCCTACAACGGTAGTTGCGACTCGAGACTGTTTCTCAGTGGTCTCGATTGGGCCATGCTGTTATTGGGCCATGTTGGTTTAACGGACTGCTTCCTGTGTGGACTAAGTGTTAACTGATTTCTGCTTGAATTGCTAGCACGATAGGGCGGGCCGAATAACCTTGAATGACATATATGTTATGTGTTAACTGTTACTAGCCTACTGCTCAAATATTAGAACAGGCTCATTAACTTAAGGGATATTTGTGTGTTATGCATGCTATGTGTTAGTTATGTGTAGATTCTACGTGACTTATTGTACCCGGGCTTAACCCATACCGGTAACCATGTTAGGGCGTGGTGACCAGCGTGCTTGACCAAGTAAACTAAACTGCCGAGCAACCCAAGGTGAGTTCACACACTAAAAGCATGCGTCCCAGGGAGGGACATGAACAAACTAAAGAATGTTTTCAAACTGATAATTTCCGGGGGAATATGCAAATGGTACTCTTGTACTACTATATCCGGGGGAAATACGTTTGGGTAATATTTATAAATCACAACTAGCAACACTAAACAAATCTCTATCATGTAAAGTCCCTGCTTATAGTACCGATTAATCTCCGGGGGCGAACGGGTTATTAGTTGATAGCGCTATTAGGTTTGACAACCTCACACCGTGACCGGGGGAGATCGGGCGTGAACTAGTAGACCTTGCATCTCGGTCAATGACGATAGACATTGACCTGGGGCACCAAATCTTCTCGTTAACAGTTTCGGTAATTCAAGTTTAGTAGCTTTCATATGGGGTAGCTCCCCATGACGTGATTATAGATGCTTTACCTAAACAACCTACATTTTCTTTTGAAAAGCTAAAACTGGACATCTCGTGAACTCGCCAACATTCTTTGTTGACACCCTACTGCATGCTTTGCAGGTAACCAGTGAATCAGGAGCTTGCAGCTTGGGGATATGTAGTGGTCGTCTTAACCCGTGTGTTGGGTTTTAAATAATCCTTAAACTATGAACCTTGTTTTGAAAACTGTTTGGTTTGTGCTTCCGCTGCTTACTTAAACTATCATTCGAATTGAAACATTTAAGACTTTAAACTGTGATGTCTATTATCAATGCTCAGTATAATTGGTGGCTGGATCCTGGTCAGTCACGCCTCCAAGCGGTGGTACTCCGCATGTGGATTTTGGGGGTGTGACAGATTGGTATCAGAGCCATTGGTTATAGTGAACTTGGTTTTAAAAAGAAGAGTCTTTTTGAGAAAAACCAGACTATAACCCGTGACTCGTGACGACACTACACTCCAAGGGCAAGACTCAGCATATTAGACCTCATAGCTCGGACTTGTGTTTACTTGCTTGTTTATCTTATGTCGACTGCCCTACTATACATACTAGCGTGCCTAATTAGATAGATACACATTTCTCTTCTATCTCATTCTCGCTACATTACGACATCACACTCATACTGTGTTTTCTGGTTATGAAGACAATGAGTGGACGCGGAAGAGGAAGCGTTAACATGACTCAGGCTCAATTCACTAACTTGCTCAACACGGTGGCTGCAGCTTTCGCAGCTCACCCTGGAGGTAAACTCGTTACTTTAGGATGTTTAGATCCTACCCCCACATCGTCTTTTCACCTCTAAACCTATTCGCTCCACTACTCACAACAGGTCAGCCTGCGCCTGCACAGCCACGTGTTTGTACTTTCAAAACTTTCATGGATGCCAAGCCTCTCCCTTTCAACGGCACTGAGGGTGCCATAGGCCTTCTGCAATGGATTGAAAAGGCCGAAGCTGTCTTTGCTGTCTGCGAGTGTCTCCCTGCTAACTGGGTTAAGTTCGCGACTGGTACGCTTGAAGGAAACGCGCTTTCATGGTGGAAAGCACAGATTCAGATGCTTGGTCTGGAAACTGCTAATGCAACTGCATGGGAAGATTTCAAAGACATGATCAAAGAGGAGTACTGTCACATGGATGACATCTACAAACTCGAGAACGAGTACTATGAGCTCAAGATGGTTGGATCAGAGATTGAGACCTACACCAAGCAGTCCAACGACTATGCTGCACTTTGCCCAAACATGTCCCGACCTATGTATCGAAGGATCGAATTGTACATCAAAGGCTTGGTCCCAGAAATCCGGAGCCATGTGACCTCAGCCAACCTCAATACCATACAGCCCGTGGTTCGTCTTGCTCACAAACTCACCAATCAGGCTGTGGAAGAGGGCAAGTTGCCCAAGAGGATCAGTGCTACTGCTGGAACTTCTAATGACAACAAACGAAAGTGGGATGGAAACCAGGGTAAGGATGCTAACTCTACTCAGGCCCCGGCTCAGCAAAGGAAAACTGAAAATAACAAGGGCCCTCAGCAGCAGGGTGGCTATCAGGGCCATCTCCCCAAATGTAACAAGTGCATTCGATATCACAATGGGCCCTGTGCGAAGAACAAGTGCCAGCGGTGCAACAAGATGGGACATGAGGCCAAGGATTGTAGGAGCCCTCATCCCGCAAGGCAGAATCAACCACAGCAGCAGCAGCATCATGGGAACATCAAGGGTTGTTTCCAGTGCGGAGTCGAGGGGCACATTAAGAAGAATTGTCCCCAGTTAAACCAGAACAACCCCAATCAGGGTGCGGGAAATAACAACAACAACGCCAACAATGCTGGGAATGGTGCAAGAGGAAGGGCTTTTGTGATTGGAGCTGGAGAAGCGAGGAATGACCCCAACGTTGTAGCGGGTAAGTTCTTACTTAATGATCGTAATGTTTCCGTATTGTTTGATTCTGGAGCAGATGCTAGTTATGTATCCCTACGTATTAGTAAGAAACTTAAGTCCACTCTTACGCCGCTAAGCTCTAAGCACATCGTTGAAATAGCTAATGGTAGAAACCTCGAGGCCTCACACGTGATACGTAACTGCGAATTAGAATTGTCTGGTCAGACCTTCCGTATCGATCTCTTCCCCATCATTCTTGGAAGCTTCGATGTCATCATTGGTATGGATTGGTTATCCAAACATCGAGCTGAAATCCTCTGCCAAGAGAAAGCTATTCGTATTCCCGTCCCCCTGGCAAACCCCTTATAGTTCAAGGCGACAAGAGCGGAGAAGTCACAGGCATCATTTCATTCTTAAAAGCCCAGAAGTGTTTGCGAAAGGGGCACACCGCTATCTTAGCACTCGTTGCCGACACACAGAAAATGGAAAACAGGATTGAAGATTTTCCAGTCGTATGCGACTATCCTGAGGTATTCCCGGAGGAACTACCTGGACTCCCTCCTCACCGCCAGGTCAAATTTCAAATCGAGCTAGCTCCCGGAGCAGGACCTATAGCTCGTGCGCCTTATCGTCTAGCTCCCGCAGAACTCAAGGAACTCTCTACTCAACTACAAGAACTTTTGGACAAAGGTTTTATCCGTCCTAGCTCATCACCCTGGGGAGCCCCAGTGCTCTTCGTCAAAAAGAAAGATGGCACATTCCGAATGTGCATTGATTACCGTGAACTGAACAAGGTTACCATCAAGAATCGTTATCCACTTCCCCGTATCGACGACCTGTTCGACCAGCTGCAAGGGTCGAGCTATTATTCCAAGATCGACATGCGATCGGGTTATCACCAGCTGAGAGTCCGCGATGAGGACATCTCTAAGACTGCTTTCAGAACCCGCTATGGTCACTACGAATTCCTTGTTATGCCTTTCGGAATGACCAACGCACCTGCGATCTTCATGGATCTCATGAACCGAGTGTGCAAACCCTACCTCGACAAGTTCGTAATCGTGTTCATCGACGACATCTTAATCTACTCAAAGAGTCAAGAGGAGCATGAACATCACCTGCGTCTTATTCTCGAACTCCTTCGTAATGAGCAACTGTACGCCAAATTCTCGAAATGTGATTTCTGGCTTAGAGAAGTCCATTTCCTTGGGCACATCGTTAATCAGGAAGGGATTCATGTCGACCCCGCTAAGGTCGAATCCATTAAGAATTGGCCTGTACCTAAGACTCCGACCGAAGTCCGCCAATTCTTGGGATTGGCAGGATACTATCGAAGATTTATCAAGGGATTTTCTAAGATCGCTCAACCACTTACGACCCCCACTCAGAAGGGTGTTGCTTACAAATGGAGTGATGCTCAGGAATCTGCCTTCCAGGAACTAAAGAAGAACCTTTCTAGTGCTCCTATTCTTTCCTTACCTGAAGGTACCGACGACTTTGTTGTTTACTGCGATGCTTCTATTCAAGGGCTCGGTTGCGTGTTGATGCAACGCGAGAAGGTTATTGCTTACGCTTCGCGATAACTCAAGATCCACGAACGAAACTACACGACGCATGACTTAGAATTTGGAGCTGTGGTCTTCGCGCTCAAGCTTTGGAGACACTACTTGTACGGCACCAAGTGCACGATTTACACTGATCACAAGAGTCTCCAGCACATAATGGAACAAAAGGAGTTGAATATGCGGCAGCGCCGATGGGTCGAATTACTAAATGACTACGAGTGTGTGATTAAATACCATCCAGGCAAGGCTAATGTGGTAGCCGATGACCTCAGCAGAAAGGAGACCAAACCCAAGCGTGTTCGTGCCTTACAGCTCACTATCCACTCGAACCTCCCTAATCAGATTCGAAATGCTCACGTTGAAGAATTGAAAGCCGAGAACATCAGGGATGAGTCCCTACGGGGATCGAGACAACGATTGGAACAAAAAGAAGACGGTGCTTACTATGTAGCCGGGCACATATGGGTTCCGCTTTATGGAAATTTACGTGACCTGGTGATGGATGAAGCCCATAAGTCCCGTTACTCAGTACATCCGGGTTCAGATAAGATGTACCACGACTTAAGGACTACCTATTGGTGGCCTGGCATGAAAGCCCACATAGCAACCTATGTCAGAAAATGTTTAACTTGTGCAAGAGTCAAGGCGGAGTATCAGAAACCATCAGGCCTACTCCAACAACCAGAGATCCCACAGTGGAAATGGGAGCAAATTTCCATGGATTTTGTTACCGGCTTGCCTAGGTCTCAACGCGGAAATGACACCATCTGGGTGATAGTGGATCGATTAACTAAATCTGCCCACTTTCTGGCTATTAAAGAAACAGACAAGTTCTCTACCTTAGCAGAGGTATACTTAAAGGAAGTGGTTTCGAAGCACGGAGTGCCAACCTCTATTATTTCCGATCGAGACGCACGTTTTACTTCTGAGTTGTGGCAAGCTATACACAAATCTTTTGGCTCACGTTTAGACATGAGCACCGCTTATCATCCGCAAACGGATGGGCAATCTGAACGCACCATCCAAACCCTCGAAGACATGCTTAGGGCATGTGTGATCGATTTTGGCAAGAATTGGGAGAAGCACCTACCTTTAGTGGAATTCTCCTACAACAACAGCTACCACACTAGCATTCAGGTAGCACCCTTTGAGGCATTGTACGGTCATAAATGCCGATCGCCTCTCTGCTGGGCGGAGGTTGGTGACAGCCAGATCACAGGCCCGGAACATGTAGTAGACACCACAGAAAAGATTGCCCAGATTAGGCAACGCATGGCGGCAGCTCGTGACCGTCAGAAGAGCTACGCTGTTAAGGATAGGAAACCGCTAGAGTTCCAGGTTGGCGACCGGGCTCTACTTAAAGTCTCACCCTGGTAGGGTGTGGTTCGTTTTGGAAAACGGGGCAAGCTTAATCCACGATACGTCGGACCATTCGAAATTACCGAAAAGATCGGTAAGGTCGCTTACAGATTGAATCTGCCTGAGGAACTGAGTGCTGTGCACAACGTCTTTCACGTGTCTAATCTGAAGAAGTGCCTGTCAGACGAAACACTCATCATTCCTTACAAGGAACTTACTATTGACGAACAGCTACACTTTACTGAAGAACCGATTGAGATCACGGATCGAGAGATCAAAACCCTCAAACGTAGCCAGATACCTCTCGTACGAGTTCGTTGGAACTCGCGACGTGGCCCAGAGTTTACCTGGGAGCGGGAAGACCAGATGAAGCACAAGTATCCCCAGCTGTTCCCTAATGAAACCCCCAGCACTGAAGCTACAACTGAATTTCGGGACGAAATTCCAAACTAACAGGGGAATGATGTGACACCCCGTTGAAACGCTCTCACTTATACTAGCTTGTCAGTGGCTGCCTTAACTTTCGGGACGAAAGTTCTTAAAACTTGGGGATAATGTGACACTCTAGGTTTTCCCGAGCTAATATCTTGTAATTACGTTGTGTGTATATAGGTATTAAATGGAAACCGTGATTTATTTTAATGTGCTATGTGTGAATAATGTGTACGTATAATGTATAGGTCGTATGGATAAGTGTATATGTAGTAGCAAACCGAACCAAAACCCCCCTTGCACACTATGGGCTGCCAACCTACATAGCCCATCAACTCAAGGACCCGACTCGAGACAAGTGGGCCGGATGGGCCGCAACCTCCCTTAGCCCACTCGGAAACCCCTCACCTCCTATTTAAGCCAAAAACCCTCACACACACTCTCTTTTACACTCCATCTCTCTCCCTCTCACTAAAACCCTAGAACACCACCACAAACCTCCTCCCATCCTCATTCCATCTTCTCTCGGATCCAACCCGTAACAAGGAGACTCTCGGATCAAACTCGAGATCACCACTCGGAAGCTCTTCACATCTTCTACACCCGAAATCCTTGGCCGGTTAGTGTTACTTTACGAACACATCTATATGCATGATAGAAAGGGTTGGTTATGTGTTATAGTGGATTGTAGCTATTATTTATGCATGATGAAAATGTTTGTTGATTTAATGGGCATTGTTGTGTGGTAAAGATATCTTCTTGACATGAAGAATGGACACATATGTGCTTAGTGAATAATGGTCTTTGATGATAGTTATATGTTGAGAAGAATGATAATGTTAATTATAAATGATATGCCAAGATGATGTAACAAATGCATGTATGATGTTATTAAACCAAGTGATCATATGCTAGAAATAGGAACCGATGATAGCTGTTGGTGATGTCCGAACCATGCAAGTCGTTTAGAGGTTTGGATCGGTTTAAATGAGCATGATTGATTTAAGAGGTTATGAATGTGTCAGGGATACTTGAATATGTGAAGAACAACATGAAGGTTATTTAAAATATTTGAAATGCCATGTTTGATCTGCTTGCATAGAGAAATAGACAAGAAAACATGTTTAATGGAATAGTACACAATTTACATGAAATGGCAATCCTATTGGATAGTACCATTAGGCAGGTTCTGGAAGGTTTCCGGTCATCAAGTGTGCGAGTCGAGACCTCCTGTCTCGACTCGAGACTGTGGAGATTGCTACTCGAGATCATCAAGTGACAACTCGAGACCATCAACTGACTAATCGGGAACAGTTGTCTCGACAAAGGTCTCGACTCCGTAGGTGGTTCATCAGTGTTGCGACTCGAGACCACCAGTGGTTGTGAGTCAAAGCACTGCCCTGTTGCGACACATACATGCATGACTCGAGATTAGTGGTTTCGACTCGAGACCACTCCTGAACTTCACCATCAGTGGATGGCACTCGAAACCACTGACCATGCCTACAACGGTAGTTGTGACTCGAGACTGTTTCTTAGTGGTCTCGATTGGGCCATGCTGTTATTGGGCCATGTTGGTTTAACGGACTGCTTCCTGTGTAGACTAAGTGTTAACTGATTTCTGCTTGAATTGCTAGCACGATAGGGTGGGCCCAATAACCTTGAATGACATATATGTTATGTGTTAACTGTTACTAGCCTACTGCTCAAATATTAGAACAGGCTCATTAACTTAAGGGATAATTGTGTGTTATGCATGCTATGTGTTAGTTATGTGTAGATTCTACGTGACTTATTGTACCCGGGCTTAACCCATACCGGTAACCATGTTAGGGCGTGGTGACCAGCGTGCTTGACCAAGTAAACTAAACTGCCGAGCAACCCAAGGTGAGTTCACACACTAAAAGCATGCGTCCCAGGGAGGGACATGAACAAATTAAAGAATGTTTTCAAACTGATAATTTCCGGGGGAATATGCAAATGGTACTCTTGTACTACTATATCCGGGGGAAATACGTTTGGGTAATATTTATAAATCACAACTAGCAACACTAAACAAATCTCTATCATGTAAAGTCCCTGCTTATAGTACCGATTAATCGCCGGGGGCGAACGGGTTATTAGTTGATAGCGCTATTAGGTTTAACAACCTCACACCGTGATCGGGGGAGATCGGGCGTGAACTAGTAGACCTTGCATCTCGGTCAATGACGATAGACATTGACCTGGGGCACCAAATCTTCTCGTCAACAGTTTCGGTAATTCAAGTTTAGTAGCTTTCATATGGGGTAGCTCCCCATGACGTGATTATAGATGCTTTACCTAAACAACCTACATTTTCTTTTGAAAAGCTGAAACTGGACATCTCGTGAACTCGCCAACATTCTTTGTTGACACCCTACTGCATGCTTTGCAGGTAACCAGTGAATCAGGAGCTTGCAGCTTGGGGATATGTAGTGGTCGTCTTAACCTGTGTGTTGGGTTTTAAATAATCCTTAAACTATGAACCTTGTTTTGAAAACTGTTTGGTTTGTGCTTCCGCTGCTTACTTAAACTATCATTCGAATTGAAACATTTAAGACTTTAAACTGTGATGTCTATTATCAATGCTCAGTATAATTGGTGGCTGGATCCTGGTCAGTCACGCCTCCAGGTGGTGGTACTCAGCATGTGGATTTTGGGGGTGTGACAAAGTCCAATTTCTTGGACATGTGGTAAATGGAGATGGAATCCATGTGGATCCAACCAAGATCGAAGCGATCAAGAATTGGGAAACGCCAAAGACGCCAACCGAGATTCGACAATTCTTGGGTTTGGCTGGCTACTATTGAAGGTTCATTGAGGATTTTTCGAAGATCGCTCAACCATTGACGCTCCTCACCCAGAAAGATAAGAAGTTTGATTGGGGAATCAAACAAGAAGAAGCGTTTCAACTGTTGAAGGATAAGCTCTGCAATGCGCCAATCCTAGCACTACCGGAAGGTACTGACGATTTCGTGGTATACTGTGACGCCTCGCGTCAAGGATTGGGTTGCGTGTTGATGCAACGCCAGAAGGTTATTGCTTACGCATCGCGTCAGTTGAAGGTACATGAGAAGAACTATACCACGCACGATTTGGAGATAGGCGCAGTGATATTTGCTTTAAAGATCTGGAGACACTACCTATACGGTACGAAATGTACAATTTTTACAGATCATAAGAGCCTACAACACATATTCAACCAGAAGGAGTTGAATATGAGACAAAGACGATGGGTTGAGTTGTTAAATGATTACGATTGCGAGATAAAGTATCATCCAGGGAAGGCTAATGTGGTTGCCGACGCCCTAAGTCGAAAAGAGAGGATCAAGCCCATAAGGGTTAGGGCTTTAGAAATGATTATCCAAACCGATCTTTCCTTGCGCATTCGTGCCGCGCAGAAAGAATCTCTTAAGGAAAGAAATCTTGAAGAAGAATACCTGCGTGGGATGGAGAAGCTATTAGTACCAGACGAGGAAGGAATGTTATGTTTTGAGAAAAGGATTTGGGTTCCTCTGTTTGGTGGTTTAAGGAAAGTTATTTTTGATGAAGCTCACAAATCGCGGTACTCTATCCATCCAGGAGCGGATAAGATGTACCAAGATCTCAAGGATTACTATTGGTGGCCTAGGATGAAGGGCGATGTTGCTGTTTATGTGAGCAAGTGTCTAACGTGTGCTAAGGTGAAAGCGGAATACCAGAAGCCTTCAGGACTTCTGCAACAACCTGAGATTCCCAAATGGAAATGGGAACAAATCTCCATGGATTTTATTACAAAGTTGCCAAGAACGCCAAGAGGTCATGACACTATTTGGGTGATAGTTGACCGCCTAACAAAGTCCGCACACTTTCTGCCAATCAAAGAGAAGGATAACACCAGCAAACTGGCAGAAATATACATGCAAGAGATCGTCGCACGTCATGGAGTGCCTCTCTCGATCATCTCTGATAGAGACGGAAGGTTTGTATCAAGGATATGGCAATCCTTCCAAGAAGCTTTTGGCTCACAATTAAATCTGAGCACTGCTTTTCACCCTCAGACCGACGGTCAAAGCGAGCGGACTATTCAGACCTTGGAAGATATGCTGAGAGCATGTGTTATGGATTTGGGCGGTAGCTGGGATAAGCATTTGCCACTGGTCGAATTTTCATACAACAACAACTACCACACCAGTATTGGAGCCGCGCCATTCGAAGCTCTTTACGGACGCAAGTGCCGATCACCCCTATGCTGGGCTTACGCAGGTGATAGGCAGCTTGTTGGTCCCGAAATCGTCCAAGAGACGACAGACAAGATTGCGCAGATTCGAAAACGCATCGAAGCAGCTCGCCACAGACAGAAAGCCTATGCAGATCCAAACCGGAAACATTTGGAATTCCAAGTTGGAGATATGGTTTTATTGAAAGTTTCACCCTGGAAGGGTGTGGCACGCTTCGGAAAGCGTGGGAAGTTAAATCCGCGTTACATTGGCCCTTTCAGAATTTTGGAAAGAATAGGGCTAGTAGCATACAAGCTGGACTTACCTGCTGAACTGAATGGAGTTCACGATACATTTCATGTATCCAACCTGAAGAAAAGTCTAACTCAAGATACCATTGCCATTCCCACCGACGAGATTCATGTTGACGACACGCTCCATTTCGTTGAAGAACCTGTTGAGGTTACGGATTGGAAAGTAAACAGGACCCGCCGGAGCAGTGTCAAGCTCGTCAAGGTTCGTTGGAATGCCAGACATGGTCCTGAATACACCTGGGAGCGTGAGGACCGGATGAAAGAGAGATACCCCCACCTATTTCCCAAGAACCCTGCATCTACAAGCAGAACTTAAAATTTCGGGACGAAATTTTTCTAACGGGGGGAGAATGTGACAACCCTCACTAAACCAGGTATCCGTACGACTTAATTAATAATTAATTACTGCTTAATTACTGTGCTTACTTGAACTTGTGGATAAACTGCTACTTGAATACTGATACATGTACTTACTTGCATCATACTTTACTTGCTGTCACTCCATGTTTTGCTTACAGCACCCTTGTGACAACCTTGATGCACCACAAGCACAGTAGCACAATGAACGGATAACCTATTAAACGTGCTGTCATAACTAGCACCAGGCAGGTACTGCCTCTAAGGCCTGTAAGAGCCTGAGATAGTTTGCTACACTAGTGGTGAGTGTAGGGATATAAGGGTTGTAGAACTGCGTCACTAGATATAAGTTACCATGACCGGATGTGCCTAAAACGTACTCTAAGTACAAAACTCAGCACTTTAGATAAAAATTCGGCATCTAGCTAACTAATAAAGTGCCAAAACATGAGAAAAATGTTACTAGACACCTTCCAAAGTGTCGGGAATAAGTTGTGTCACTAAAAGTAATAATAACGACACTTTAAAGCTTTGTTAAGCACTTTAACGGATCTCTATCCAACCGAACAACCGGACTTTACCCGGAACATAAAAATATTGCCATTTACATTGTTTATCTTTTCCTGAGCCAGTTAGGGTCCCCGAGTACCCTAACGCCCGTTACAATTTACAACACACTAGTAACTAAATTAACCTCCTAACTAAACAAACTAATACTTATCTATTTAGTTACAATCTAACCGAATACCCCCCCCCCCCTAACGAGTTCGGTCCTCATGGGGGACACCCCTTGTCCTTGCAAGATTATTTTAATCCTATATGTCTAAAATCTAGTTAACATAAAATCCTTTGGTTAATCACAAGGGATGGATTCTATATATGTATCTAGGATCACTTACACTTCACAAAACCACATAACAAAATCACTCCTCTCTCTCCCTCTCTTTGGCTCTCGGCCGAACACACACACCCACACCCATCCATTTTCGAGCTTTGATCTTGCCATTTCAAGCATCTACAAGTGTAAAGGATCTCATACGAGGAAGCCTGGTGCATTCGGAACGCGAAGGACCTCACCCTATTGCTTTTATCCACTCATTTTGCGACTAAAATCTTCCCTAGCCTCGAGCTAGTAGTAAGTTGCTTGATACACCCTCTCGATCTATTTTAAAGTGGTTAAAACGGTATATGATGGTTAAAACTCATGAACATGCAAAATGATATGAAAAAGTCTACTAAAAATGCTAAAAAGGATGGATAAAAGCTTGATTGTTGTGTAAATCATGTAGGATTTGTTTTGTGCAATTATTTAGTGCCGATCTATGTTGTGGTAGCTCGGATCATCATCTAACTCGGATTAGTCGTGATCATGGATCATGACATAGAGTTTGTTTAATTGTAAAAAGGGTTAAATGATGAAACTCTACCACACACTAAACATGAACTTGTGTAAAATCGACTTTACTTACGAAATAGTGTTTAAAACTAGTAGATCTACGGATCTACAAACGGTATTTCCAAAGGACCACGTGTCAAGAGAAAACATACTTTTAAAGACGGGTCTTTCATAAACAAGAATGATTTTAGTAAACACACAAGTGTATAAATACTTGTGTAACACTAAGTTTCGACAAAGAACTAGTTTTGTCAAATTTTACAAGAAGTTGTAAAGATGGAATTTCTTTAAAAACGAGACTTTCAAGAAACGAAGTTGATTTATATAAAGATACACTAAATGTAAGGAGCTTTACTACATATTTTTGGAAAAAAAAACTACAAGTTCATGTAATTCTTGCGATTTACATATATATTGACTAGTTTGATGCTTTGAACATTGTTTTGATTGAATGAGAAAATTGTTGGTTTGATTTGTAAAAGAAAATGATACGCTTGAAAGCGTGGCCACCTCCAGTTACAGAGGAAACTCTGGCGAAATTTTTCCAAAAACCTAACACTTAGAAATATTTTCACTACAAGTGTTAGAAATACATTTTTAACGTGTTTTCGAATTATAGATTTCGCCATGACTTTATTACAAGATTTCTAATTATCGGAGGTGGGATTTTCACAAAATAAAAACTTGCTAAAATATATATTTAGTATATATTTAGTAACAACACTAGTGAATTTTTATGATTATTTTGTGAACTACGTAAATATTATTTTTAGAGTAAAAATAATATTACTAAATATTAACGGTTCCAAGTTAATACATACACCTTCATAATAAATAATAAGTTACAACGGTATAATTATTACCACCCGATCTTTAAAACGTAACTTACGCATTTCGGAAAATATTTATGAGCGCGTATTTTTGTCAAAGTATTATTTTGGGAAGAATATTTATATTTTGAAGTAAGAAATAAAATATACTTTTAAGTGAGACTTAATAATATATTTTGAAGGTATACGAACACGCATGTATTAAATCCCCCATCCTTGGGAAGGAGAATAATTACCAAGTATTTACAAAAATATAAACACGAAATAGTTGTCTAACTATTTCCCAAAAACTTAAACCTTAAGCTAAGGCACGGCCGTCCGTCTAATAGATTTAGTACGTGTAGGTTGTCGCACAGCTGCTTGAGCAGGAGATATACTTGGTAGAGACGCACCACTGTGAGTTCATGTCCCCCTTTTCTCTAACTGTTTTCAGTTTTCTAAACTGCGGGGGTGAAATACATGTTACTATGATTACAAGTACTTTTACATGGTATGGTTAGCGTAAGGAGGGTTATTATTCAGATCATGTGAGTGGGTAGGCAGAAACTTGAGGCCATTAATCCTCAGGGTAGGACCGAGGGGCAGGAGCGGTAGATCTATCTGGGTGTAGCGAGCCCAACCCCAGGCCCAAACAGAACGGACCTCGGGGTGACTTTGTACCCAACGCATAAATCTGCTAGGTTTGAGTCTTCCTACTTGCACTTCACACATATCAATGGCCTTGCAAACCATTGGTGATCTCTTTTTCCTTTTTTGCTACATACCAGGATTTTTATACATACAAATGTTTATTTACTCACTTACACATGAACTCGCTCAACATTATTGTTGATTTTTCAACTTACATGTATTTCAGGGAATTAAAGATCTGGCGCGGTATGTTGTGTCTTCCCGCTGCATATGGGTTCCGAGGTCATCCCGGTTTAGGAAATGTGACTTTTTCCTGGACGAGTCACAAATCTTAAACTGCGTTTTATTCATGTTGATGTTTATGTCTTTCAAAACAATGTTTTATGTTTTGGTGTTGTAGTCCCTAAGACAATGTTATGTTACTTCGGTTTTAAAACTTAAATCTATGGATGATCTTGCATGGTTTTATTATCATATAGCTTTGTTATGATTAAGCTATGGTATTAAGAAGTCACACCAAATTAACCACGCTTCCGCAAAGCCAGGGTGTGACAAGGTGGGAGCCACCCCACGCCCCAACACCACCCTGTCACTTGTTCCACATGGGCGTTGCCCCTTTTGAGATGGAGATGTTGACGGGTGTTGCCCCTTGATTTCTTTGAGATCTTGATTTTTTCAAAGCCCTTCATGCTCCTAACACCACCCCGTGCCTTTTTTGATGTAGAGGGTAAAACCCACATAAGTTATGTGACACTTACACGATAGGGTGGAGGCTCTACTCTTACCCTTGTTCTTAGGGTTGAGCAAGTTTAGGTCCGGACCGAAAATAACCGAGAACCGAACCGAAAATATACCCAACTTGACCCGAACCTAAGCACCTAGGTATTTAGATCGGTTCCAGTTTTTCATATAAAATCAGGTCGGGTCAGTTCTCGGTTCTTTTCATGGTGAAACTCGACTTGGACCTATGGACTAAACTAAAGTGTTACTTAAAAAGGATTAGGCCATAGCCGAGTAGCGATTCGGACTTGAATCCCTAATATATATAACATACAACGACTGCTTGATATTTTCTCAATACATACGTATAGCGAAAGAAACCATCTGCATTGAATTTGTAGTCAACTTCTTGGCTGCTACTGTGATTCATTGACGAGGTACGTGATTTGATATGTATCATTATTTTTTATTCTGTGTCGTTTTATTGTTTTCGGAGTCAAAGCGAATGCAACAAGGTATAACATTCAAAGCGAATAACAAGAAGGTATAACAGTTGACTTTGCAGAGTCAAAGTGAATAATATAAAGGTATAACAATTGACTTTTTGGAGTCAACACAAATACAATAGGTATAAGGCGAATAATCGATTAATCGATAAGAAAGCATAAAATTTATATTAATAAGTTTTACTTTCCAGAGTCAAAGTGAAAACAATAAATCATATAACATTTATTTTAATACACTTGATTAGCGATAAGTATCACAGTAATAACCGATTTTGATGATATTGGAAAAGGTAAATTTGACATATACGTTGATGCTAAGTTTGTTGTTTATCGGTAGCCTTCCCAAGTTCATAACAAAACATGTTGAAAAATGAAATATGTCGTGTCGGTTCTTATACCTGGTACCCGACAAACCCGATTACATAAAAACCCGGAACCGACCCAATATTTAGGGTTGTGAATCGGTTATGTATTTTATTTTTTATATAGTTCTCAGATCGGGTAGGGTAATGGTTGGGTAGGGTTAGGTTTTGCATTTTGCTCACCCCTACTTGTTCTACATTATCTTTTTCTAATTCTCGAGGACCCACGTAGTTAGTTGTGTCTCTCCTACGATTTTCAAAATATGTGGGCGTTAAGTAGGCATTCTTCTTTATAAGTGCCTTTTAGGTAGGCAATTGTTGTCTCTTTTCTTTTGGACAGTTTGTATATGTTAAAAGGTTTCTTTTCTATTGTCTGCATCAATTCCAAAATCCACATGGTACGTCCGTCCCTCTCTCCGTATATATATTGGTCTGTTCCGTAAAATGCATTTATACCTAACGTAAGAAAGATTATTAAGGTAGTGGATATCCAACATGTACCAGTTTATTATAAGAGGAAAGTGAAAAAGAGACTCTTACTAATCCAAGGCTAGATGCGAAACTCACAATACGTCTAAAGGGTGTGGGGGATGGGCTGGGTCATCAATCGCTACGCAGGATCATTAATGGATTGCTACATCATCTCCTTGTCTCATCCATCATGGTTGGCATGGATTAAACCATGACAACCATAGTGGTTTGTGTCATGATCACACCGTTAGGGTAGTGGTTTTAGATGACGGAATAGGAGTAACTGATGTGGAGGGTCATGGTGACCATGAGTGTCGTTAAAATTAAAACTAAAAATAATCTATGATTTGTTTTTATTTGGAAAACTAACATTATCTCCATGAATATCAAATCTACCTGCTGCATCCATGTGCCTTCTATCCCAAGTCGAACCTAGTTTTAAGTTTTATTCATGATCTCGCCAAACCATCTGTTGTATTTCAGTTCAAACTCACTAACTTTGATTTCCCCATCCGATTCCGATTATGGATTTATTAGGTCGAATATGTTATTAAAACTGCCTGCAATTCAACTGATTGATCCATCATGGAGGCATTAGCTTGATCTTATTGAAATTACTTGCAATTACTTAGTTGAGGTCAACTGTCAACACTATGGTCAAACATGAACTAAAATTAAATAGGTCAAACATGGTGAATGGAAATTAGACAGGCCAAACATAGTGAATTAAAAAGAAACGGGTCAATCAGGTTAAGATATGATGACTTAACATGAAGCGTGTCCAAATAAAGTGGATAAATATTATACGGGCTAAGTATAGAAAATAAAATTGAAATAGGCCTAACGGGTAAAAATATAGAGAATGAAAATGAAACGGGTCAAAATATAAAAAAATTAAAATGATACAGGTAAAATTGTAGAGAATTAGAATGAAACGGGTAAAATATAGAGAATTAAAGTATTGAGTAAGCTAAATATTGCTCATGTATTCAGTAAGCTATTTGTGTCCAACTTTTGGAGGATGCCTTTGCAAAATTTCATTTGATTCTTGATTTCATACTGCTCCTGTTTTACATCTAACCTTAGATGCCTAACATCCTCACATTCACTTTCCCCTTTAAATAAATGCACTATGCATATATATCACACCACAAATGGTCGGTTTGTTAGGGTACACCATGGCACCCGCAATTAGTTGTCAAGAAAAATATAACACATGCGCTTGCTTACTGTATTTTTTTTTAAAAGAAGTTAGCGTGCGGAAGTTAATTATAAAGAATTAAATTATTAAGAAAAGAAAATTAGAAAAGGAAAAAAAAAAATAAAGAATATCACATGCAAAACTAAATATGCTATTCTCATTCATTCTCACCTTGATTCTTTCTGTAGATGACTAATGGTAAAAAAAAGTTGCAGCTCTACTCTTGTTTCATAAGCCATCCCTCATTTAGTGTTCGAATTGCTCTCAACTTGAAAGGTTTTCTTATTTGATAATCTATCTAATCTTCCTTTAACTGACTATAGACGTTGCTGATGGACACTTTATATGAATATTTTGTTTTTTGATAGGACTTGATTATGAATGCAAATCCATTAATGTGTTCAAAGGAGAGCAGAGCCGTCCTGGTAATAAAGTTATTTCATTTAAATTAAGCTAAGTGCAGTAATCTACTTACATGTTGATGTTAGTTGAAACTTATGAATTTGTTACCAAATTCAAGTATGGATCATCATTAAATGGAAACATATCATATGTGTTTCACATATAGCTTCTAGATTTACTAGTTCCGACTTCCGCATGTGGTTTCTTTGTGTTCCATTGTCTGATTCCTAATACCAATCGACACGAATGTTTTCTCCCACCCGAGCACACTAGTTCTCCTCTCAACCACCCAACCAACGTTTGATGGTATGTGAGGTGGACATTCCTTATGACCTAGTGCGCATTCGAACGGTGTAGGATTTATCTATTGACGACCGTCACAACATATACGAAATATTAGTGGTCTGGTCATAAGGAATGTATGATCTCAAATACCATCATTCTGTTTGGGGGTTGTAGTTGTGGATGAGAGAAGACTCCAGAGTTAAGCACGCTTTGGGTGGCATGACGAGGGACCACGTTCCACTTAGGCAACCAAAAGCAAATTTGTTAGTTCCTGTTGAGAAAGCCTAATGAAATGAGGGGTCGAATGTTACCTTGTATCATCTATATGTGCATGTGTAACTTAATTTCCTTTTTGTATGCATAGAGTTTTTAAAAATCAACCCTATGGGGTTTGTGCCTACTCTTTTAGATGGTGACATGGTGCTTGCTGAATCTTCTGCGATCCTATTGGTTAGTAACTTCAAAATTATCTTCATGTTAACTCTAAAGCTCTCTAGCAAGACATTTTTTCTTTCCTCTGACACAGTACCTTGATGACAAGTATCCTCAGCATCCTTTGTTACCTCATGACCTTAAGAAAAGAGCAATAAATTATCAGGTATATATATAAGGATCGATTTCACATATGAATCAATGTGTTTATCTGAATTCTGGTATATGATATGTATGTTTAGGCTGCAAATATTATCTCTTCAACCATACAACCTACTTTAAGGATACCTATTTTGGTGAGTAAACGTAATTTAGGGGTTGTTTGGTCGCCAATTAATGATTTCATTAAGAACCTACCTCTAAGAGGTAAAATGTGTTTGGTTCACTTAAAAGACACTTCACAATAGTTAATAGAGCTTCGGTAAGTTTTAGAAACATGCTGACCCATTAAAGGCGCCTTAATCCATCAGGCCTCTTAATGGCTAAACACAACATTGCCAAACAACCCCTTATTTATTTATTTATTTGTTAAGTTGTAATCTCCTCACTAAATTTTATATATCATTCTGAGTTTCAGGCTTACATCAGAGATAACGTTGGTCCTGACGAAAGGATTACATGGGTTCATAAGCATCTTGGAAAAGGCTTTGCTGGTAAACATATTTCTTTCTTGCTATTCTCATAATAAATAATAACTGATGATTTCTAAACTATTTCCATCAATAGCTGGTTTAGGAATCCATACGTGTTTTTAGGTGATTTTTGAAGTTGCATGTAAAAGTAGGTAAGTCAAACGGCAGGGCCATCATATGATATAGTTGTCTTGCGCTAATAAAAAAACTCTAGTATTTTAATAACTTAAATACCTATATGAGTACGTGTAATTAATGCCGTCTTCATAGAGAATATGTGGTTAATGTTTAACTACGTTGTATATTTAATTATTACTAATGTGATTTGGGGATTTTGATTAATTTGAAAGATATTGTAAAATTAATTAAGAAAAGTGTTAACTAATTAAGGAAAAACGACTCCCAGCAGAGATTCAGGTTATCAATTTCACACAAAACACCGTTTAACTACTAAAACACCATTGTTTTGGTCAAAAAATTGTAAGATGAACTTAGTAACCAAAAATAGAAAATGAGGTTAAGTTCTTAGGCCTTGGGGTGTACTCTAACTTAATTGGTGTTAAAGATGACATGGCAAGCTAACATGTCTTTCAAACCATTCCCTCCTCATGTTAAGGGGTGTTAAAACCTCTCTTGGTTAACATGTTAACATAGGCAAAAATGAATAAGAAATTAATATCATTTATTATAATTGTTTATTTTAGCTAAGAAGTTAATAAAATGATACTATTATTATTATTATTATTATTTATTTTGTAGTTAATTTAAATATTTAATATTAAAATAATTAAAAAATGGTGGGTGAGGTAAAGTTAACAAGGTTAAACCATTTCCTTAAAATGAGATGAAGTAAAAGGGAAACAAATGGGTGATATGGCGCTTATATGGAGTTAAGAATGGTTAAAGTATACCTCATGGCCTTATGAAAATGTTATATTTTGTATTCAGAATCCTGGGTTTGCTGTCAGGATCCTCAGCTCTAAAAATAAGATTTTTTTTTGAATGGTGAACTTTATGTATAAGGTTACCACACTCTCCAAATCGGAGAGTCCCGTATTGCCCCGCTCTGGCTTCAAAGTTTGGCTTTTTTGGGCGTTCCACCGGGAAACCATACCGCTGGCTGCCACTTCACAGTCGTTGTGCCACCCCAAGAGCATAACTCTCTGGCGTAAGACACGGTGGGATGAAAACCTGGTTGGCCTCGGGAATCGAACTGACAACCTCACACAAGGCCTAGTCCAAATCCTTCATTGCCTATATCCACCCCAATATGACACAAATTGGAATTGTACTTGAGTATCTCTCCATTGGAAAACCCAAACATCCTACCACTAGGCCACAAGTGGGGGCTGCTAAAAATAAGTTATGTGATGGTTTTGCTTGGTCAAAACTTTAATGCATGACAAACAAATATGAGAATGTTGAATAACAACCAACACAGACGATATGTCACAGAGAAAAAGCCCTTGATCTTCTTCGTGAAGATGATCTCTGGCACAAAAAAAAAAAAACCCGACACCAAAGTCATCGGTTACTCTACTTTATTAGTCAATCAATTTTTGGTTAATCGGCCCGGTTTATTTGGTTAGATTGTCGATTTTCGGTTCTATTAGTAACCCAAACCTTACATGGGTTAATTTTTTTTGCCTAGAAACACATAAATTGAGATATCGATACCATAGTTGTTACAAGCCATGGCCTTTTGCGCCTAGGCCCATTTTCCAAGCGAGGTGAGACAATTGCGCTTTAGTTCTCCAGGTGATGGTTCCAGAGCAGGTTCCGGTGAGATTCTAAATTTTAGAGAGTTTCCGGCCAAATTCTCTAAATTCCAACAAGATTCCAACTAGATTTCTACTTTTATCTAAACGAAAATCACTTTTCTACACTAATATTTTAAAACTTTTGGTATTAAATAAATTATATTAAATGTTATGTAATAGCTTTAATTTATTTTATTTGAAGAATAGTGTTAATTTTCTTATACATAAAATAACTTTTATTTTTTCCGTTGTGCGTTTTTACTTTCTCAGGCCCTCGCTTTTCTTGCGCCTTGCGCCTCTGCCCCGAGCGAGGCCTATGTGCCTTGAGTGCGCCTGGTGCCGTTAATAACTATGATCAATACATGAAATAGGGTATGGATACATATAATAGATGTATAAATACATAAAAAATATGAAATTGAGATATAAATACATAAAATTGAGGTATAAAAGCTACAAATGTATGAAAATACAATTGCTTTTCTTCGGTTATTTCAGTTAACCAAGGGTACAAAAAAATGATAACCGATTTTTGGTTAAATCAGTTGATTTCGGTTGATTATCGTCTGTTTTCATTTCGGTTAACGGTTCAGTT
Source organism: Helianthus tuberosus (assembly GCA_030545235.1). Classification (NCBI taxonomy): domain Eukaryota; kingdom Viridiplantae; phylum Streptophyta; class Magnoliopsida; order Asterales; family Asteraceae; genus Helianthus; species Helianthus tuberosus. Next base: position 8,081,345 of record JARYGA010059771.1, on the reverse strand, counting down.
ATTACCTCCATAGACACAGTTAATCACGTAACATATAATTTTTTCTTTAATTAAAAACTATAGCAGTAAAATTAAAGACAACAAATTGCTTTATGGTGTAATTTAAAAAAAATATTAACATATGAAAATAGTTATGACTGTTTAAAAATCATTAGGGTAGTTGGTTTAAAATAAGGGAGAGAAAGTGTGATTATTATTTATCGAAACAAAAACTGAGTAAAATTGATGGGACAAAAGTATAAATATTGTTTAAAAGACATATATGCCCAAAAAAGTGGTTCACATTTGTATTATGTCTTGTACCTTAAGCAACTATATGGTTGTATTATTTAAATTTTAAGATACCCATACTTCATGTATTATAATATATTATAGATGTATCGAAAAAACGGATCGTTATCCTAAACCTGTTAGAGCATTCGCATTCCTTCCTTTATCCTTATTTCTATAATTATATTAAAAATCATTGTCTTTTCTCTCTCATTTTCAATTATGTAATAATTTTATTCCTTTATCATTACATTTCTCTCTTCTCCACTCACAACCACTTTAAAAAAATAGTAAAAAAACTAATGGTGGCGAACAGTCCCCCAACCCCAATATACAGATGAACAATATTTATTTCTCTCCTACACTTATAACCACTTCTTATAATATGCAAAACCCACTCACAGATATACATGGAAAAGGATGTGAATACTCTTAGTTATATGTTGTAGGCATTCCAACCATAGTGACTTTGGTGATAGTCACATACCACCCAAGGGCCCAATCATTTACCTAATTTTACATTTCACTTCAAAAATCAGATAAAAACACAAATTTCATTACTAAGCCACTTGTTCATAGAAAAATATTTTTATTTTGTTGGAAATAATTGGATTCAACAATAACTAGGTTTTGTGACCCAAATCTATAACACACCTCTTTTCTATTATAATGATCGAATACCACATAGATTACAACACCTTAACCATATATCTATACTAAGAAAACCTTTCTCCTACTAATATGGAATCATATAAATAAACAAATCTCTTTAATCGTCTCTAGCTTTTCTATACTTATATATCTTCATCCTTTATTGACGGATTTTAATCTCTTTCATTTAACCTTTCATCTTCGTTGACCCAACCAAACCAACCATTTAATTATGATTAAATCCTTCAAATGTTTGCACGTAAACCAATGTAGCTTTGGAGATTTTACTAAAAGATCATGCGGGAAAGTATGCAACCGGAGATGAAATTTGCCTGGTAATTATTGTTTCTTTCGCATTGGATACAAATATTGTATCCTTATAGATTATATACTTACTAACATATATAGGCAGGTTGATGTGCTTCTCGCTCCCCAAATCATTGGTACATTAGAGAGATATAACTATGATATTGTATGTATTGTATCTTTACATGTGGAATTATTATATTAGTGTTACCACTTTTAGTTTTGTTTATAAGGTTTACGATTTCATTTTTTTTTGTGCAGGGTAAATACCCTCTTCTATCTAGGTTGAGTGAGTCATACAAGCAGGTACCTGCAATTCGTAATGCCCTACCTGAAAACCAGCCTGATTTCCCAAAAGAACTTAAAGGTATCATCTTAATCAGGATTTATTAGGCTAAGCGGGGCATAGCCTCACAAAACGGATGAGTCGGATTGAGTAATGGGTCATTCCAAGTTCCAAGTTCGGGTCAAACTGGAACATTTTAGAAACATACCAATTTGGTTTGGGCAACGCTGATCCAAACCTAAATGAGTTTGGGTTGGTTTAGAAAAAATTGAGTATGAAATAAAATGAAATATTAACACAATTAAACTTTGGGGAACTATATTAAAAGTACTGGGTTTAGGAAAAATGTTGATGCATTTTATGTGTCTGTTAATAAGAGAATATGTTAGATGGAGAATGTGTTGATTATTGTATAGTTTGGTGTGTTAGAGAAGCACAAGAATGATATGCACACAGGAGTCCTGCGTATGCATAAGTCATACGCGCGTAAGAGATATGCGCTAGCTGTCCTACGCCTGTATATAACATGAAGGTACCAAAAAGAAATAGCATGGAAATGATCTTCAGGGATTGTGAAGGACATTAGCTACTTTTGAAGGTTAGTTTCAAATAAGATGGGTAGCATCTTGTACTTCGGTAGTAAATGCTACTACATGGTATCAAGTATGAACATCAATACTAACTCTGAACACCATTATCAAATCTAAACTTAATTAGCAACTTTGTGCTAAAGTAGTAATTTTGAATTTTTTTTATTGGTGTAAATGCATCAATTGCTAGACCTTAACTACAGAAGTTACTCTCGAAGGTTATGGAATTTCACCTTAAATTTTATGATGAAATGACCGTATATCTATAAAGGATTCATATGGTCTTAGATGAAATAAAAATGGTTTCATTACATGTGTAGGTCCCTAAGGTTCCTCATAGGATCGATAAGAAGTTCACAATCAATACACAAATCTACAGAATCCGTTCGGTATAAGTAACGAGAAATACATCTGTATATAACGATCTATAAAAAATTAATCTTATATATATATATATATATATATATCCAATAGAAGGTAGGTTACAATATATCTCTCAGAGTAACACACACACACACACTCACCACTCGTTTCACAATTTTATAGAAACATAACCCACACAACATATATATAAGCCGAATTTAGTCACACCTATGGACCCCATGCGACTTTACAAAGTCGCAGTGGTGATTAAAGTTACACACACATACCTAAATTCATACAAACTCTTAAACAAAACACAAACGATTATCGATCGATCAATCTAACCTATCAAACAAGCTTCTATCTCAAATATGTATCAATAATAATAGGTATCTCATATTATAATCAAAGTGGAGATAGGAGGCGAGGACGTCAACAAGGTTTATCTAGAGGTAGGCAACACGTCAGAGATTACGTACTTGCACTTTTTCCTACAAATGGGTAAATCTATAAGAGTAAAATTCAAGAAATATAGAATGCCCTTAGTGAAATTCTGTAGGGAAATGGTATTCTCAATACGAAAGATAATGTTGGAAGTCTAACTAACAATAAGAAAGTTCTCCGGTGGGAAAAGAGGGCTTTCCTCGTCGTAGGGTCCCCTTCCGTTGTAACACATTAATTAGTCGCCCAGAGGTAGTTCATTCAATGTAATAGTCTCTACATCTCATGAGATGATCAAATTCCCTATAAAACACAGTGAAACAACTATCCAACGAGTGTTAGCGGATTTAGACGAAAGTTTGGGTAGAAAAGAACTAATTCGGTAGAAATCTAAACATAAGTGGAATGATTCCATTCATACCGAAAGAGTATACATCTTTACAAGCTGGAGAACAAAATTTTTCTAGCATTTCCCCTCTAGGAACTCAAAAACTTATCAACTAACGAACAGACAACACACTATATATACTTGATGTTTGGGACGGATGTACTTCCGTGCAGAGGTACTAGTCCGTGTCCGTGCAGAGGTACTAGTCCGTGTGGAGGTAGTTACCTTCGTACAAAGGTAACTTACCTCCTCACGGGGGTTACCTCCTCACGAAGGTTACATTCGTAAGAACCTCTCTTGTCCTATCCAAAGTCATCTGTTCATATCTAATCTATACAATATTCAACACACGCTCTATCTAGCCTATTCGCACAGTGATGGACATACAAAATATGCACCAATAATTTCCCCCTTGGTCATTACTGTCGAATCTTGATCTTGAAATATGAGTGTTGTTTTGAATATTCTGCAACTTCAATCAAGCAGCTTGAAATCTTTAGATAATTCCCCCTTGATTGATGATTCGGGCTTGCATTATCTTCATTATAAACAAATCCCCCCTGAAATGAACCTTCAGGTCTTTGTTTGCACAGTTCCCGACCTCCTCTAATTTGCTTAACTGTAATCTTCACGAATAATCACCAACTCGAAGCTAATCAATGCAGCTTCTTAGTTTCGACTATAACCACATCCGTGTTCGGTTTTGATTTACCACTTTAGCACTTGAGCTGAGTCTCTTAATCTTCAAAAACCCAACTGGCAATTGATAGAAACTTCGAATCACCACACCGGTAAACTTCAACTTTGTGAATACCCATGAAAATCTGAAATCCCGTTTTCCGTAATCAACTCTAAGCACATTCTTGAATGATTGATCAGTGTAAACGGTAATCTTCTCAATCAGTAAATCTTCATCGGATAACAAATCATTTGGTAATCACATTTAGATCTGAGAAACATTCTCTCACAATCAGATTCACATTCTTCCTCTTTAGTCACGATAACAGATATATATTCTTTTCTGTTAGTCCCGGCAACAACATAATCAACAAATATCGTCATTCCTCGGCGGTTAGTCCGAAAAACAATTCCTCTACTAAAAAATTAACCATTTTGACACCTTAGACTATCACTAAGCTGTGATATCTTTTAAGTATCAACAATACTGATGCATCTCCTCATGGTAATCCTACTATCCGGCATGACGAAGACCCGGGACTCAAACCCTAAGACATCAATCTGGTCACGATCTGAAAAATCTGAACTCCATGTGATCACAAACTAATGAATCAAGATCAAATGCATCCCTGGACAATCGGAAATCGGAACCACCCGAATACTGTTGCACGTCATGAATTTCAAAAATGCCAGAATTTCAATGTATTCTAATGAAATTTTTATCCCCCCTCATTTTTGCAAATTCTAACCTCACTGAATTTCCCCTCAAACTTGGCAAATTCAATCCTCTCTGTTCACAGGAAAACTCAGCTATGTGAAAAATATGTCATTTTGGTCCACAAAAGTCAGTTTTTTAACAATGCGGATTTTTCTTTAAGGCCCATTAATAGTCACTATATCAAATGATAATCATGTGATCACGAACTAGTGTATCCAGATCAAATGCAACCCCGAACAATCTGTGTAACACCCCGACCGCGTAATACAACAAACCGCGACGGAAACGTCCGGGAGTCATGTCACAGAATCATTGTTTCACAACACATGGTATTTGAAGTTTTATTTTATTTCATTAATAGACTCGTTGTTTTGATACAAACCAATTAAATACAAACAATTGTCTTTCAAGTTTTAAAGTCACTAAGGCCCGCGTCCATCCTATGTGAAGCAAGCAATCAACAATCTTCACATAATAGAACCTGAAAAATATAAGAAAAATAGTCAGCATAAAAATGCCAGGGAGTACATAGGTTTTGTATGTCAAATTCATGGCTTTGAATTCATATTGCAATACCTCGTCCAACCTTGAGAGTCGATGAGTGTAATCATTGAAATCAAAAAGTGTTTGATATTGCAATAAGTTTTATCAATTTTACAAGTTGATATATGTAAAACCAAAACCATTGTAGCCATGCATCTTGACTGAAAACATTTGTCTTTGTAAAACCAAGTAGTAAATCGTCTTTGAAAGTAAACATTGTATGGTTTATATCTTTAAGTAAACATCGTTGCGTGACATCGTTTGAAAACATTCGTCCAAGTGATCTAGATAACGCTATGACATGTAATGTGATAAAAGCACTTGTATATAGGAAGTACCAGCGGCGTATCCACCATGATTTTATCACATTACACAAGCCTTGTTACCTAATGACTTACCATAAACCAATCGTCCAAATTTTCCTTGTTACGAATCTTTTGTGTTATAAAAACCAATCGTCTAAATCGTTCAAATCTTCCGTGTTATAAACCATCGTTCAATCGTCCTGTTGGGTTTTTCACATGTTTATCAAAGTTATTTTATCCTTATAAAATAAAAAACGCAGCGGAAAATTTATTTAGAACATGTTACTTACAAGATATAAAACCCATTTTATATGTAAAACCCAATACCCGGATCCAATACGAACATGCATGCTATCAAACATAACCATAGGGTGCTTTAGAATACTACCTTCTTGGAGTAAAATACATGAAGAAGATGATGCTCTTGAATGGTAATCTTCAAGAGTAGAAGACCTCAAGCTTGTATACCCCAAGCCTTCCAACAAACACCATAAGTTTAGCTAGGATTTTACACTTAAAACTCACTTGAAAAATCCCCTCTTGGAACCAACCCTTGGCAGAAAATTAGAGAGTAGTTTCTTGAGTTTTTGCACTTGAAAATCAAATTTGAAAACCTCTTAGAACCACCACACGTTGGCCGATTTTTAGAGAAAATTTTTTCAAGTCTTCTACTTGAAAAAAAATGATCTTGCAAAAGTATGAGAGAAGTTCACCCTTTATTCACCAAATCAAGTGCCACCCTCATCACCCAATCAAGAAGCCTCTAACAATGACAATTGTATGCAATCTCATTGGACCAATAACTTTGGGAAGACTCCATGGGGGGAGGGGGGCACTTGTGGGTTATATAAAAAAAATACAAAATTTCTTCTTAACAATTTAAGTATTATTTATATTTTATAACTTTTATAAAATATAACATCATATGTTATAAGACTTTGCAATCCTTTTAAAATTGTTATTTAACCCATTAAATAACAAAATAAAATATTCTCACAAAATAAATTATTCATATAATTTATTAGGTTTTCAAGTGCAATTATTTAGAAAACCAATGTCTAAATATTCTAAGTGTTAATATTTATAAGTTTGATCATATCATAAATAAATATTATAGGTGTTTGTCTAGCTTGTGTATTGTAAGACCTTTAATAACATTGGATAATTTACTTGAAACATGTATCACGTTATAAGTATCTTTTACCAAATATCCACAAAACGATAATTTACATGGATTTTAAATATTTCCAACAAAACTACTTCTACTTATTACACATAAGTTTTGTTTCAAAAGGACTATTATAATTGCGGAAGCTTTGACATTTGTGAGTTCGATCCTTTCGGGTACTTGATCATCATCCGCAATTCGCTACCATCACCTATAATCCAGAATTTTTTCAAAACATTAGTCATTGATGTTTATAATGTGAATTAACAAGTCCTAAAGTTAAAACACATAAAAGAACAACATTTTTCCAGCTCTGTGTCTCGGTCGCGGGGCGCGGCAGACGAAGGACTAGCCTCCGTGGGCCGCGAAGGCTCTAGTTTAACCCCTTTCTAAAGAATGTTCACCCATCAGTAGGAATGTTCATTAAATAGTAGTAGTGTTCACTGAATAGTAGGGGTTTTCACTGAATAGTAGGAGTTTTCACTGTACAATAGGAGTGTTCACTGAACAGTTGGGGTTTTCACTGAATAGTAGGAGTTTTCACTGTACAGTAGGAGTGTTCACTGAACAGTAGGGGTTTTCCAAATTATTCGACCCGTTTACATTAATGAGGTATAAAATGTACCTATAAGCTCAAAACTCCCATAAGAACTACATCTTATCATCCGTTTACATTACGACACATTAAACTAAAACTCAAGTGCCGATAATAAGGTACATATGTCCTAATTTTTCCGGTTTAACTTAATTAGCAACATTTATCACTTTAACTTACCAAAGTTTAATACTTTGGTGATTTTGACCCGTTTGATTTCACTAGCGAATCCATCGCCCTTTTTGAATCAAACATATAGTATCCGAGCCAATTTAACCAGGTGAACTTTTAAGTGGAATCCACCACTTTCTTCATTTCTATATTCTCGACATTTCTACTTTTTTGTGTTTGGATACTACAAACGAAATCCTTCGTTTTTAGTATTATCCAACTTTATAACTATTTAATTATCATTCCACAACTAAGCATAAAAGTACTAAAACAAGATATTACGAAGCGAATAGCCGCGTACCTTTTCAAAGCTTTCCTTTTAAGCGGTTATCCGACCCGCCTTGTCCACTTGATGATCCACCCAAATCACCTATATAATTTGAGTTGAATATATTGTTTAGAACTTCATAGTTCAATATTTGATATTTCATTCTCTTGGTTAATCAACTAAGCGATTAATTCATATCTTTCAAGTATTCCTATTCATTCAAGCATTTTATCGAACATCTGGTGTGCATAATTTGTGTTTTAACACTATCATGTTCATGATTAACAATTTTAACCATGTTTAGCATAGAAATTCGATTTATATAACAAGAACACTATAAGCACACTAGAATTTACATCATAAGCATCCATTAACATTCAATATCACAAGAATATATGTATTCTTTACAAAACCCATATACCCTTATGTAACAAACATTGAAACTCATAGGTTAATTTATGAATTGATAAATTTCTTTGTCTAAGATTAGTTCCTAGACTTATATTAATCATGATTCAACCATAACCTTCATCAATTCATCAAAAATTTCTGTTACAAGAATTCAAAAATCCTCACAACATCATCATATCTAAAGATTTAACATACCTTGTGACCTACTGAGGATGAGGGTCACAAATTCAGCCGTGAATCACCTTCAATTTGATTTGATTTCTTGCATTTTGAGTGAAATTAGAGGAGTTAGGGTTTTGAAAGAGATAGAATTCGTCCCTGGGTTTCGATCGATCTGGACACACACACACAAAGTGTGTGTCTTTGATACTTATCCAGGTTTTAATAAAATGAGTTTCAAAATTTGAACTTTTAGCCCCTCAAGCTTCTAAGTTAATACAATAGTTAGAATTCTTTGGTTTCCCTCTTCTTTTCTATTAAGAATTTAACTAGGTTAATTATTCCTAGTTTCGATTCTCATTATTATATTATAATTATTATAACTTATAAATGTATAACGACATATATATATTTTAACAAATTTAGGGGTGTTACAAGTCTACCCCCCTTAAAGAGGATTTCGTCCTCGAAATTGTAATACATACCGAATAGAGAAGGGTATAAGCGTCTCATCTCTTCTTCGGACTCCCAAGTTGTGTCCGATCCCTTTCGGTGTTCCCATTTAACTTTAACTGGAATAATCTCTTTATACCTTAAGCTTTTGACCTTTCGATCAAGAATTTTGATAGGCTTTACGACATAATTCAATTTATCATCAACTTCAATGTCGTCATAACTTATATAAGTTGTTTCATCAGCTAAGCACTTTCGTAGATGTGAAACATGGAAAATGCTATGTATACTGCTCAATTCTTCTGGCAATTCAAGTCGGAAAGCTACCTTACCCACCCGCTCTAAGATTTTGAGTGGCCCAATAAATCTCGGACTCAATTTTCCCCGTTTTCGGAAGCGGATAACTCCTTTCCATGGAGATACTTTAAGCATCACCATATCACCAACCTGAAACTCGATTGGTCTTCGTCTTTTATCTGCGTAGGACTTTTGTCGATCTTGAGCAACTTTTAAATGAGCTCGGATCACTTCAATCTTTTCATTAGTAATCCTGACTACATCTTTATGGGCTAATTCTCGCGGACCCACTTCACCCCAACACACCGGGGTTCGACACTTTCTACCATAGAGCATTTCATACGGGGTCATTCCAATACTGGAATGGTAACTATTGTTATATGAAAACTCTGTTAGTGGTAGATAAACATCCCAACTACCAACAAGGTCGATAATACATGCACGTAGCATATCTTCGAGCATTTGGATAGTTCTTTCACTCTGCCCATCGGTCTGCGGATGATATGCTGTACTAATGAACAACTTAGTACCCATTTCCTCTTGAAAATTGCACCAAAAATTTGAAGTAAAGCGCGCATCTCTATCCGATACGATAGACATCGGTACTTCATGGCGAGATATGATTTCATTCGTGTATACTTCCGACATCTTCTCAGAAGTGTATGCTTCTCTAATTGGAATAAAATGAGCACTCTTGGTCAATCTATCAACTACTACCCATATAGCATCAAATCCACGTGATGTTCTTGGTAATTTAGTTAACAAATCCATAGTAATGTGTTCCCACTTCCACACCGGAATGTCTAACGGCTGAAGTTTACCGTAAGGCTTCTGGTGTTCTTCTTTTACTTGTAAACAAGTTAAGCATTTTTCCACATACTTTGTGATGTCTCGCTTCATTCCGGGCCACCAATAATTTTGTTTTAAGTCTTAGTACATCTTGGTAGCTCCCGGATGAATAGAATAGCGGGACTTGTGAGCTTCATCAATAAGAAGAGTTTTAACATTGCAAGTGTTTGGAACCCAGATTCGATCAAAACGGGTTTTTAATCCATCACTATTTTCTTTCAAGTCTTTAAGCTGACCCACTATTCTTTCTTTTTTCAAATTTTCTTCTTTTACAGCTTCATATTACGCCTCTTTGATTCGTTCAATTAAATCCGAGGTCACTACTAACTGCATTGATTGCACCCGAATAGGTGAATATTCTTTGCATCTGCAACTATGTTGGCTTTCCCTGGTTGATAATGAATTTCACAATCATAATCCTTCACCGTCTCTAACCAACACCGCTGTCTCATATTTAACTCCTTTTGATCAAAGAAGTATTTGAAACTTTTATGGTCAGTGAAAATGGTACATTTCACACCATATAAATAATGCCTCCATATTTTTAAGGCAAAGACTACTGCCGCCAATTCTAGATCATGTGTCGGATACTTCTTTTCATGAAACTTTAATTGTCTTGAAGCATAAGCGATCACCTTTCCTCGTTGCATAAGTACACACCCGAGACCACGCTGGGATGCATCAGAATAAATGACCATATCTTCAATCCCCTCTGGTAACGTTAATACAGGGGCACTGGTCAATTTTTCTTTAAGAATAAGGAAGGCATCTTCTTGTGCACTACCCATACAAATTTCTCATCTTTTCGAGTCAACTTGGTTAATGGTATTGCAATTTTGGAGAAATCTTGTATAAATCTCCGATAATAACCCGTAAGACCTAGGAAACTCCTAATCTCTGATGGATTCTTTGGAGGTTTCCATTTAGTCACAACTTCTATTTTGGACGGATCTACTGACACCCCCTCGGTATTAATAACATGTCCTAGAAACTGTACCTCACGCAGCCAAAAGGCACATTTTGAAAACTTTGCGTAAAGTCTCTCACGCCTAAGCGTTTCAAGAACTTCGTGCAAGTGACATTCATGATCCGCTTCGTTCTTTGAATATACAAGAATATCGTCAATGAAAACAATCACCGACTTGTCTAGCATTGGTTTGCAGACGCAGTTCATAAGATCCATGAAAGCCGCATGTGCATTAGTTAATCTGAAAGACATTACTAAAAACTCGTAATGCCCATAACGCGTTTGGAATGCTGTTTTCGGTATATCTTCTTCTTTTACTTTCAACTGATGATAACCCGACCTTAAGTCGATCTTCGAAAACCAACTCGCGCCTTGTAGCTGATCGAACAAGTCGTCGATCCTAGGAAGTGGGTATCGATTCTTTACCATGAGTTTATTTAACTCCCGATAATCGATGCACATTCTCATGCTTCCATCTTTCTTCTTCACAAATAATACTGGCGCTCCCCATGGAGAAACGGTCGGTCGAATAAATCCTTTGTCTAAAAGGTCTTGTAATTGCGACAGCAACTCTTGTAGTTCCGATGGCGCTAATCGATAAGGAGCCTTGGCTACCGGTTTCGCACCCGGAACCAATTCAATGCCAAACTCCACCTCACGCTTAGGTGGTATCCCCGGTAGATCTTCCGGAAAACATCTTCAAATTCTCGTCCAACTGGTACGTCTTTGATTTCTGGAGCCTTTTTTGTTGAATCATGTATGTAAGCCATATACGCCTTACATCCATGTCGAACCAGCTTGCAAGCTTTAATGAAAGAGCAAATTATGGGGCTACAGCTTTTCTCCCCATAAATAGTAACATGTTTTCCGCTTGAAGACATTAGCTGTATATTCTTACGGTTGCATATTACTTTCGCGTGATAACGAGCTAGCCAATCCATCCCAATTACCACTTGAAATTCTCCCATTGACATGGGAATTAAATCAACAAAATATTCTTCATCGTCAATGCTCAATTTGCAATTCCAACACATGTCACAAGCAATAAAACTTTTATTATCACCTATTTCTACTTCTAATGGCATAGGTAATTTCGTTAATGCAAATATAGGGTGTTGAATAAATCGATGTGATATAAAAGATCTATTTGCACCCGTATCAAATAAAACTCGTGCTGGAATTGAATTTACAAGAAATATACCTGAAACAACATCAGGTTCAGTTTTAGCTTCAGCGGCTGTCATGTTGAAAGACCTTGCCCTTGCTTTCTGGGCGTCAGGGTTTGTATCAGTGGTGTCTTTGGTTCCCGCTAACTACGGGCACTCAGACTTTTTGTGTCCCAGTTTGTAACATTTATAACATACCGACACCTTTCCCGGGCAATTTGCAACCACATGTCCCACTTTGCCGCAAGTAGGACATGGTTTATTTTTAAAATAACATTCGCCCTTATGATTTTTTCCACAAATTTTGCATGGAGGTATCCCCCCTTTGTCAACTCCTTTCTTCGGAGCTTCATTCAGCTTTTGTTTCTTTGCGGGGATTGGGTTTTTATCAAACACCCTTCGCTCACCCCTTTCAATCTGCTTTTTCAGCTCAATTTCCCTTTCACGTGCGACATTCACTATCTCTGTAAGATGCCCGTATTTTGAAGGAGTCATAAACTCCTGATACTCCGCTCTCACCATGTTGTAGTAATAATATATTTTCTATTCTTCAGTCTGAACCAGCTCATTGCAAAACCTGAGCTTATCGAGAAAGATTCCCGTAATCTTCTCTATCGACTCACCATTTTACCTTAGCTGAATAAACTCTTCTTTAATCCTATTGATTACAGCTTTCGGGCTATGATGTCTAAGGAACGGTGTTTTGAATTCTTCCCATGTCATAATTCTCGTGGCCTCAATTCCCTGTTCCTTCTCCAGATTATCCCACCAATCCTTGGCTTGGCCTCTTAACTGACCGGTTCCGTATGCCACGAAATCAGTCTCATTACAATGGGACCTTTCAAATACCCCTTCAATGTCGCTAATCCATCGTTGATAAATGATTAGATCAACTTCACCATGATATAACGGGGGTTTGCATGCCATAAATTTATTATATGGACACGCTTTCGATTTACCAGCATCTTTCTTTTCATTCATCTTATCATCCATTACCGCTAAAAGTGTAGTTTGTAGTCTATCGATGAACTGCGGTAGACTAGCTTCTAAAGCTTTTCCGACTTCCTCGGAAATAGTAGCTTTCATCTCTTCTGTTACACGAGATGTTGATTCCTTTCCGGTTTCACCAGCCATTTCTTTGACTGAAATATTCACAATAGTTAATCAATAACTATTTAATTTATTTCCACCTTGTTACATGGAAATTTATATTACACATACTTAATCACAAGTAATGTGTATTTCTTTTTAGGTTCGGTCAAGTACATATCTTTCCTTACCTTTCTTACTTAGTGTATTTCCCCAGGTTCGAGCGTATTCATACACTCCTCCCATACACCTTTCATATGTTTTTCATTATCTAATTCTATAAATCTAGACTCATTTATAAATAACTCTTACCGGATTTCTTGATCAAGCTTTGAACTGAACACACTTTGTCTTAACCTGGCTCTGATACCAACTTGTAAGACCTTTAATAACATTGGATAATTTACTTGAAACATGTATCACGTTATAAGTATCTTTTACCAAATATCCACAAAACGATAATTTACATGGATTTTAAATATTTCCAACAAAACTACTTCTACTTATTACACATAAGTTTCGTTTCAAAAGGACTATTATAATTGCGGAAGCTTTGACATTTGTGTGTTCGATCCTTTCGGGTACTTGACCATCATCCGCAATTCGCTACCATCACCTATAATCCAGAAATTTTTCAAAACATTGTTTATAATGTGAATTAACAAGTCCTAAAGTCAAAACACATAAAAGAACAACATTTTTCCAGCTCTGTGTCTCGGTCGCAGGGTGCGACAGACGAAGGACTAGCCTCCGCGGGCCGCGAGGGCTCTAGTTTAACCCCTTTCTAAAGAATGTTCACCCATCAGTAGGAATGTTCATTAAATAGTAGTAGTGTGCACTGAATAGTAGGGGTTTTCACTGAATAGTAGGAGTTTTCACTGTACAGTAGGAGTGTTCACTGAACAGTAGGGGTTTTCACTGAATAGTAGGAGTTTTCACAGTACAGTAGGAGTGTTCACTGAACAGTAGGGGTTTTCCAAATTATTCGACCCGTTTACATTAATGAGGTATAAAATGTACTTATAAGCTCAAAACTCCCATAAGAACTACATCTTATCATCTGTTTACATTACGACACATTAAACTAAAACTCAAGTGCCGATAATAAGGTACATATGTCCTAATTTTCCGGTTTAACTTAATTAGCAACATTTATCACTTTAACTTACCAAAGTTTAATACTTTGGTGATTTTGACCCGTTTGATTTCACTAGCGAATCCATCGCCATTTTTGAATCAAACATATAGTATCCGAGTCAATTTAACCCGGTGAACTTTTAAGTGGAATCGACCACTTTCTTCATTTCTATATTCTCGACATTTCTACTTTTTCGTGTTTGGATACTACAAACGAAATCCTTCATTTTTAGTATTATCCAACTTTATAATGATTTAATTATCATTACACAACTAAGCATAAAAGTACTAAAACAAGATATTACGAAGCGAATAGCCGCGTACCTTTTCAAAGCTTTCCTTTTAAGTGGTTATCCGACCCGCCTTGTCCACTTGATGATCCACCCAAATCACCTATATAATTTGAGTTGAATATATTGTGTAGAACTTCATAGTTCAATATTCGATATTTCATTCTCTTGGTTAATCAACTAAGAGATTAATTCATATCTTTCAAGTATTCCTATTCATTCAAGCATTTTATCGAACATCTGGTGTGCATAATTTGTGTTTTAACACTATCATGTTCATGATTAACAGTTTTAACCATGTTTAGCATAGAAATTCGATTTATATAACAAGAACACTATAAGCACGCTAGAATTTACATCATAAGCATCCATTAACATTCAATATAACAAGAATATATGTATTCTTCACAAAAGCCATATACCCTTATGTAACAAACATTGAAACTCATAGGTTAATTAATGAATTGATAAATTTCTTTGTCTAAGATTAGTTCCTAGACTTATATTAGTCATGATTCAACCATAACCTTCATCAATTCATCAAAAATTTTTGTTACAAGAATTCAAAAATCCTCACAACATCATCATATCTAAAGATTTAACATACCTTGTGACCTACTAAGGATGAGGATCACAAATTCAGCCGTGAATCACCTTCAATTTGATTTGATTTCTTGGATTTTGAGTGAAATTAGAGGAGTTAAGGTTTTGAAAGAGATAGAATTCGTCATTGGGTTTCGATCGATCTGGACACACACACACAAAGTGTGTGTCTTTGATACTTATCCAGGTTTTAATAAAATGAGTTTCAAAATTTGCACATTTAGCCCCTCAAGGTTCTAAGTTAATACAATAGTTAGAATTCTTTGGTTTCCCTCATCTTTTCTATTAAGAATTTAACTAGGTTAGTTATTCCTAGTTTTGATTCTCATTATTATATTATAATTATTATAACTTATACATGTATAACGACATATATATAAATAAATTTAGGGGTGTTACATGTATGACCCGACTTGGATCATAACGTACTAGCCACATCAATTTAATATGTGTCTTGGGCATACAGAGTCCAACACGTCCGTGTTTTAATTGTGAAATACAACTTTTGGTTATTCTTTAATGAATACATTCAAACCTGTGTGACTCGACTATACCACCCATGGGGTATCTTTATTAGGCCATGAAAGACCTCTTTACCATCGACTAACAAACCACCAAAGGGATTGTTAAAATAATAGATTCTGTCGTTACCCACATTACCCACCAAAGGGATAGTCCGATAATGGGATTTGTCAGATCCTATGGTACCATAACATACTACTGGTCGGCTTGATCAAATCTAATGAATGTCATTCGCCTTTCGATTAATGCCCCAACAAGTTCGTTCACATTATTGAAATCGTTGTGTTTATATAAACCATAGTCTTTGTTTTGAAAATTTGAAAAGCATTTAGCACATATGAGTCACCCCAAAACAATTAAAAGCATAAAAGAGGGGAGCTATGTATAACTTGAGATTGCTAAGTACTCTTGAATCAAGTGAACTAACAAAGCTCGGGAAGTCAGGGAATCAGGTGGCACCTAGTATCGGATCACTATGTTAATAAATCGGGACCTAAATCGGGAGATCGGGTAGAATGAGGTCTTGTAAACCAAATGAGTGTTGGAACTCAGATGATATGGTTTAACAAAGCCTACATTCTGATTTGAAATCAATCCTAAGTGCTTTTGACCCGTTATGATCCGTTAAGGTAGTATACGCTACTTTAACGCGTCATTTGCGCAAATGCGCGTTCGGATGGTCTAACTAGTCCTATGATAAGTCTTATATGCCTAAACGTGTTTAATAATGTTGCATAATCAGTTTATGTAGGATCGTTTTCATGACCAAATGAGTCATTCAGAAGAGTTTTTTTTTCTCAATACGAGAGGCAGAAACAAACGTATCGAGTTGATTCAGCTTGTAATTCACTTTAAACTGTCTTTTGATTGATATAACAACGTTTTACAGCGAGTAGACACTTCGGCTCTGAAACCGGAAAGTTACAAATGATAAGGCACCTCAAGTATTTATAGGCTATGGTATTTCGCACGGAATAGTTCATGCGAAAACAAGTTAACACGAAATAGTCATTTCGTGCGAAATCACCATTTGATTTCGTGCGAAATAGTTGTTGCCTATTTCGTGCGAAATCAACCTTTAAACATGTTTGAAAATTTTCTCGTACTACGTGCCCTGATCTATCTATTCTAATACAAGACTCGATACAAGACGAAGTCGACAGACGTATGCACTAACATACTCCCCCTCGGATGTTGACGAAGTCTTCAGTGTCGAGTCTTCAATCTCCAGTCTTTATCAGTCTTCTCGAACTTTTCCAAAGTATCTTACAATGTAAAACATCTTCAGTCTTCTCTCTTCTCTTTATCAACTAATCTCCCCCTTGAATGTTGATCTTTCTAATTCTCTTGATCAGATCTCTTGATTCCTTAAGTTCATCAGCGTCATCAGCTTGCATGAACATCAGATCCAAGATCAAAACTTGGCTCTCACAGTATCAGGATTGTGATCTGGCTTACATTCTGCTCAGGATCGAAACCTGGCTCTCTTGAAACCACATGATCCTCAGAAATCAGAACCTAATTCTTTCCAAACTTCATACCTGCACAAGCTCTACCTCACAATAAATTTCACAAATTTAAAATTTGACAAATTTATATATCACTTGCAGGTATTAATCAATCAATAAATGATTTTACAAAGTTAATCTCTGATGAACCACTTGTAGGAAAAATATTTTTCTTTTCAAATCCTTTTCTTATCAAACAAACTCCCCCTCACTGGTTGTCCATCATGTTTAGCACTTGGAATTTTGAAAATCAGCTTTTCTGCATCAGTTGTCGAAAATCTTTTTGAATTTTTCAAAAAATTATGCTAAAACACTCCACAAATCTTTTTGAATTTTTGAATTTGAAAGAACATACAGTAAAAAAAATATTTACAAACAATATTTTTGTGAGTTTGTGTAAGAGGATCATATCAGTTTTTGAGACAAATCACTAACACCGTTAAGCTTTAAACATTTTAAGTTTTAAACGATTCACTTAGATTGTCAGTATACTGATCCACTTAAATTTTCACACAAAGTTTAACTGTTTCGAGATATGAGATAAGTATTTTAGAAACTTAAACGTATTCGCGTGTCCCACCTCAGAATATACTCCCGTATCCAGATCCCAATATTCAGTCTTACAGGTGAGTATACCTAGATGATATCTGTAAAGGATTAAAATGCGAGGGCCATGAGAGCTCAGGCTATTGCTTCCGCAAAATCAGTGAGATGATGGCTTCGACTTTAGGTGTGTTCCCTTTAGAGAATCTTTTATTCAACAGCACATGATTAGCATTTTGCAATGTTTCATCATTTTTATGCTGAGGGTGGTGCTATATTTCAAGCAAGCGAAAAGTATTATACGGGGACTAGGCCATTGCTTCCACAAAATCAGAAGTCCCGGAATAATACCCCAGATATCACTGAGCATAAAGACCTAATATCTCAGAAAGAGGGACCTTTCAAACAAGATTCCGGGGGTTACCCATATATCCGAGAGATGTTCCCCACGATATAAGTAAGTTTGAAATTTAGGTTTATATCTCGATACAATCTACTAAATGTGCAAAAACCTACTGGCACATCATCAGTGAGACCGTTTATCACATTTGACTTTCCAATTTTTTAGCATGCTGTGATAGTCCACTGATGTACTATCATTTCCTCTTTTTACAACAAAACTCATTTTGAATTTTATCATGTTTTTGACTTTTTCAAATTTTCAAATGTTTTTGGGATTTTCTGAAAATTCTTACTCCCCCTAAAATTCAAAAACATTAAACTGAAATTTGAAAACAAACTGTACAAATAAAGTACTGTTGTGAATTGCTTCAAATCGCTATCCACTTGGCATAAACAATCAGAACTCCCCCTTACAACAAACTATTTTCCCATTATGATTTCAAAACACTTAAGTTTGTTTTAATCAAAATGGTTTTTCCAGAAAATAAGTTTTGTTGATTTCATAAACCACTTGTAAGTTAGGGGTTCAATTCATCACATTGTTCTTTCATCTTCAACTTTTTGTAAAAATATAACATTTTTAAAAACAATCAACAAACACCACTTGTAGAAAATTAAGTATAACTTAATATCCTTGATTTACCACTTGTAAGTTTTCTCAAATATACAAAATTATCAAGAATGATGCCGATACCTGCTCCACACTTACCAACCTGGAAGCTCCGGCAAGTCAGGGTTTTCAGTTAAAGAAGTTCTCCCAAGCCTGATAGACCTTGGAAGATTCCGAGTTATCAACACTCGGTTTTTTACCTTTCATCTTCTTGTCATAAAATTCCTTCACCCCTTTGACCTTCCTGTCAACCATTTTACCAAAAATATGTTTCACCTTGGGATTAAATGCTTTTTCAACATCAAAATCTTTCTTTGCAGAGAAAAATTGATTTGAAATCTCAACTTTACCAACTTTTTGTTTAAAATTTTCAGCCCTCAATGGTGGAAAATTTGCATCATCCATTGGCGGTACTGATTTTTCAACTTTTGATTCAATTTGTGGCTCTTCTGACTTTGTGGAATCGGATTCATCGCCAGAAAACAGCTCCTCTGATTTTGACGAATCAGAATCATTGCTAGAACTATCACCTGATTTCTTAACAACCCACTTTTGGTTGTCAAGATTTGCTTTTCTTTTGTAAAATCCTTTTGAACATTCACCAATCTCAAATTTCAAGTTTTTGAAAACTATAAAAGGTTTGGTTAGTGGTTCATTTTCAACCATCTTTTCTTTCATTTTTTTAGAGACTCCCTGTTTTGTTTGGATTGCCTTTGGACAATTCCTAGCAATATGACCAATTGTTTTGCATTGAAAACAGGTTCTCGTTTCCTTCCTTTGATCAGCTTCATTCTTCATTCCCTCTTGCTTCTTAGCAAGGAATTCTTTGTTTGTTTGCTTTCTGAACAATTTTTCTTTTTCTTCTTCAGATGATGTTCTTGAAACAAATACAGTTTTTGATTTATAAGTTTTTTCATTTTTATGATTTTTCGGTGGAATAAATCCAAGACCCTTCCTTTTGAAATTACCGTTATGGTTTGGTTTCTTTCGATAACCCGAACCATAACTGTAACCCTTTTTCTTGTTTTCTCTTTGTTGAACTCTTGAGGTGTATTTTTTAGGTTTTTCAGAAAAATTCACATCATTTATTTCAGAAATATTAATTTCTGTTAATTTGAAAACCTTTTTTATAATTTCTGGTTTATCACCTTTTATTGGAAATTTTTCATCAGAATATAATTTGTCAAAATCATTCAAAGTATATACTACTGTGACATCTGTGCCTCCACGGCCATCGAACAAATACCAAATCAATGAAATATTTTGTTTCATACTTGGGATTTGTATAAATACGTGTATCATTTTCACATATCAACTCTTGTTCGATTTCGGGCTCTAAGTCGCTTTCTGGAAGGTTATTCGCGCACTGATGCGTAAATATAACAAGTTTAATGCAACAAACACTCCGGAATAGTGAAATAGGATTAACATACCTTCAATAACCTTTACATAACTTAGAAATAAGTTTTGGAAGGTTCGGTGTGCCGAAATCAAGTTTATTCGCTTACAGGGACTAAATTCGACAAACTGCGAAAGTATGTCGATTCGTACTGTAACGGACATTCCGGAACTTGATCATAAGTTAAACACACCCTAAATATCCTTTACATAGCTTAGAAATAGGCTTTGAGGGGTTCGGTGTGCTAAAATAAACTTTATGTTCATTCAGGGACTAAAAGCGTCAAAAAGTGCATAAGTTTGCATTTTCGCGCATAACTTACGTTCTGAATATATCCGGACATCCAAAAATTTATGTAAGCATTAAAATATTTTATTTTAGTGTTTGGCATAATAAAATTCCATTCGTCGCTTAATTTGGATCGTTTTTGCGTTCGTTACGACTTCCGTCGTAATTAACCGAACAACGCAACCGTACGGCCAAACGAACCGACATCCGAGATATTTTTGAGCACATTTAAAGTTACCTATACTTTAACTTCATTTTAGAGCTTTGAATTGGGGTTAACGGGGCTTAAACGTGTCAAAAATGTATCGAAAACCAAGTTTGGGGCTTCAGGGGCCTGTTCTGCCAAAATGCAATTCTTGCTGGCCTGCACAAGGCTTACGGACCGTAAGCCTGAGAACCTTACGGTCCGTAAGGCATCCCTAGATCAGCAGAATGTTGATTCCAGCTTGATCCAGCTGCTTCACACTTCTGCACATGGTTTTGAGCATTTCTATGGGCTCCCCTGGTTTTCTAAAACAGTGGACTCGATGTGTACGGCCAGGATTGAATCACGGTTTTCAAGAAACGATCCTAACGGTTCTATGAAAACTATAAATACCCCCCCCATAGTTCACTTGCAACTCACTTGAATTCTGAGATTTTCTCTAAGTTGATGTGTGAAAACACTTCATACCTGAGAAATACTTGGAAATTCAATCTTGCGGGGACCCTTTGTAAGTGTTCCTTCGTTCTTTTCATTCATTTTAGCGTTAAAGTCAAACTACGTTTGACTTTCTGCATTGACTAGTTTATGGTCAATGCGAAGTTCGTTTGAACTTCCTAACATGAGCGTAATCACGATGGTTATAGTCCCTAGCGACTATACCTACTGATTACCACGTTATCTAGGCTCAGTGACGAGTCATAGTTTCGGCCAAAATGCGTATTCTTGCGTATTTTGTAACCAAACTACTCTAGGGTATCAAAACCGTTTGTTTTGATACCAAACCTGTTTTCTAACTTAACTAAACATGTTCTAGCATGTTTAGCTCGTCACTTTTAGATTTATGCTTGTGTAGAGTCGTAAGTCAAGCGGACTAAACACCCGCTTAGACTTTCGAACTTGACCCGTTTGGTTGATCATTAGGATCCGACCAAACATGGTTAGTGACCATAGTTGCATAGGGAATAACCTTCCGAGGTTATAACTTATGGTCACCTAGTTTAATGTAGTTGTATGATAAGTAGTTTATATGCGTTAGGTAAATTACCAAAATACCCTTTTCATTCATAATTGGTAATTAAGCATATGTAACCTAAACTTTTGTCACATAACTGATTATATAACATATTTAAACATGTTTTGGCATATAATACTTGTCATAGGACTAGTTAGACGTCTCGAACACGCAATTGCGCGCGCGATGCGTTAAAGTGGCATAAGCTACCTTAATGGGTCACGATGGGCCGAAAGCACTTAGGATAGGTTTCAATTTAGGATGTAGGCTTTGATAAACCATATCACATGAGTTCCAACACTCATTTGGTTTACAAGACCTCATTCTATCCGATCTTCCGATTTAGGTGTCTATTGTTTGACTAGTGATTCGATTACTAGGTGCTGTTTGATTTCTCTGGTTTGCTCGAGTTGTTGAAGTTCTATTGATTGAGGATACTTTGCACTCCACGTGAGTACATAGTTCCCCTATTTTACTATTTTCAATTGTTTTGGGGTGATTCATATGTGATAAATGTTTTCAAGGTTTTAACGATGGTTTTCAAAATGATTTTCGATATTATAACATTGGTTTCAAAAACGATTAAAATGGTTTATATTAAATTAATAACGATTTCGATATAGTAAACAAACTTGTTGGTTGTATTTACATAACGAATAATATCCATTAGTTTTGGCCGAATCGACCAGCATTAGGTTATGGTACCATAGGATCTGACAAATCCCGTTATCAGACTGCACCCATGGTTATGTGTGGGTTAAGTGGGTAACGACTGAATCTGTGATTGTTAATTTACCCTTTGGTGGTTTATTAATGCGAGAAGCGATAGGCGAGATAGGCGAGTCACGAAGGTTTGGATGTTATTAGCGAGACAATCAAAAGTAGTTTCACGATTTAAATCGAGAATGGTTTAAACGACTAAGGCGATTTTTAACGAATTGAACGATTTGGGTAAACGATTGGTTTTAAGGCGATTTTTAACGAAATTAACGATTTGGGTAAACGATTGGTTTTCGGTTAGTGTTTAGATAACGGGACGGGTGTAATGTGATGAAAGCATGGTGGATACGCCGCTGGTACTTCCTATATATAAGTGTTTTCATCGTATTACATACCGTGGCGTTATTTAGTTCACTTGGGTAAACGATTTTGAAACAATGTCACACAAACGAGGTTTTCGAAATTATATAAACCATACGAGTTTTATTAATGAGATTTATATACGAGCTTTATTAACGAGATTTATATACGAGTTTTATTAACAAGATTTATTAACGAGATTTATTAACGAGATGTTTTATAAATTGATTTTCTAAAACAAAATGTTTTCGAGTTAAGAATCATGGGTACGAGATTTTACAAATTATAACCAACTTGATTTGAGTTGATTAATTATGTCGCAATACTACACTTTTCAAAACAAGGTTTTTAATTAAGTATTGCAACATGTAAACTAGCCATGAATCCGACACTCTCAAAAACCTATGTACTCGCCAGCATTTCTTTGCTGACTTTGTTTTCACATATGTTTCAGGTGTTGTTGAATGATGTTGATTGCTAGGATGCATGCTCACATAGGATTGGACGAGGCCTTAGTGACTTAATAACAATGATAGACTATGTTTAAATTGTTTATTTGGATTTCCAGACGATGTAAATATTCAATGTATAAACAAAACGAAACTTCAAATTTCTGTGTGTTTTGAAACAATGATTCTGTTACAACACTCCCCAACGATTCCGCCGTGATTTGTTGTTTTACGCGGTCGGGGTGTGACAACTACTTTGAACATTTCATCATTCAAATTAGTTTTTGATAGAAAAAATTCTTTATTGTAAACCCGTTTCTCCTTTTTTACTGTTGGACTAGACGTTTCAGACTTTGACTCCGAATTTGACTCCGACTTTGACTCCTCGGTTTCATCTTTATCCAACACCTGATCGACCACTTTCTTTATTAACTCTGACTCATGATCAGTATCAGATGATGTAAAAGTAACATCAATATTGTCTGGCAAATTATCTGAAGACTCAGACTCCCACTGTAAGTTGGTTGCCTTTTTGACTCTTTCTGAATTTGAATTTCTAGGAGAATATCCATTTTCAAGCGGAGGCGGACACTTTGTATAACTGGCACTATGTTTCTTACCAGAATTGTTCACTTCAGTATCCTTCTTCTTTTCAGAAATCTTTTCTTCAGATGCTTCCTCATCTTCAAATGCCTTCATGCCTTCCACTGTTGGATAAATCCTGTCAATAACATAAGAAGTACATGAGTAACTTTTTAACAACCTGTTTACCCTTTCTGTTTCAATCCTCTGTGTTTCCAGTTTTTGTTCCAGAACAACACACTTTTTTATGTAATTGTTGACAACTTTCTGCTTTGTCATGAAAGCCCCTTGAAGTGTTTTCATGGCTGTTGCTTGTTCACTACTTGACTGATTGTATTGATTCATTGCTTTGTTGAGAACATCATAAGATTCTTTTAATATGTTCATGTTGTGAATCAATATACTGTTTTGCTTCTTCACTGCTTCACAGTTTTCACATCTCACAGGAATCTTTTGTGCATCAGTTTCTGCTTCGATTTTGAAAGCTGGAACTTCTTTTATCTTTTTCTTTATCACAGGAACTTCTTCATCATCACTGCTAACATGTTTCTTAACTTTCTTCTTTTTCTTTCGAATTTTTTCATCATCACTATCACTCTCCTCCATCAATCTTAAATGCTCTTCCATTCTTTTTGCATAATAATCATCATCATTATCACTGTCTTCAGCAACTCGAGCAACAAAAGCTTTGGCTTTTAAAATCTCTTTATCCGGACAGTAATTATCCCAGCTAAAATTTTCCCAGCTAAAACCTTCTGGTAATTTCTCATCATCTTGATCTATTATACCATAAAGAGCTCTCTTTGATGACTCTTCGATAGCCTTTTTAGCATGCGCAGTTTGTGGTTCTTGTTGATGCGACTGTTGAGCAACTTGATGATAAATTGCTTTCCGATAGTAATCATTGTTGTTGAACGGATTTTGAGTTCCACTTGCTTCGCGGTTTGTGCACTCTCTCTTGAAATGCCCTTTTTCCCTACAACGAAAACAAGTAACTTTAGATTTATCAAATCCTAAAGTAGAAACATTTGCATCACGGAAATTATCTCTTCCCGTAATTTGTTTAAACTTTTCAGCTCTTCTCAAAGCACTCGCAAGACACCACTTTATATCCATCAACTCCATTTCTTCAGCATCAATCTAATCGTAATCCTCTTTTGTCAACATTGGATTCCTGATCCTTCCTGCTACTAAACTACCATACGATTCTAACACAGTCACCAACAAAGACATGTGACTTTTTGCAATTTCTTCTGAGTAATCTTGATCATTTTCAAGGTTTAATTCAATGTTGCATTGAATAACTTTGCCATTCTTTGTTGTTGAGAAATTTGGATCAAATGATGAATATGAAGAAAATCCAGTTTTGCTGTTTGATCCTTTAGATGATCCTCCAGACGAACTCTTAGCATTGAATGCAGTCTCAACCTTTGGTGACATGTTGGTCTTATCACTGATACCTCCTTTGTAATAAAGATTGATATCTTGTTCACCATCAAAATCTTTCATTCTTGAGATTTTCCTTTGTTCCATCTCTTGAGCTTTAAGTTTTTCAATGAACTTACTTAGTGTTAAGTTTCCAAAATCCTTTTTATTCCTCAACATCATAAGATACGTGCCCCAAGTTTCATGTGGCAACGCATCAGCCAATTTTTCAATCAACTCTTCATTATCCTTTGTGATGCTCACTCTCTTCATGTTGACTAACAAATTGCAGTATTTGTCAATGATCTGCTTGGTGCTTTCAGTTCTCAAACCACGAAATAGATCAAATTCTTTTTTCAAAAGTGACTTTTTGTTCTTAATCATTTCTTTACTTCCAACAAACTTTGATTTTAATGCTTTCCAGATAGAGTATGTAGTTCCATTGTGTTGCAATAAAACCAAGATATCTTCTTTAACAGCTTGATGCAATAAACTAGTCATCATCTTTTCATCTTTGTATTTCTTTTCTCTTCTGCACTAAGATCTTTAATTGCAATAATCTCCTCATCATCATTCATCGGTCTAACATATTTCGTTTCAACACATTCCCAAGCATCCAAGTAATTTGCTTGAACCCAATTTTCAAATCGTTCCTCCCATCCTTCATACTCCTCGATATTCATGAGCTTTGGCGGTTTTTGCATGGTGCCCCTTTCATTTTCTAACATTGTGTTTTGTGCAATGCTAATCGGAGTAGCAAAGGCGTTGTAAAATTCTTCTTCCATGATTTGGTATCACAATTTCACAAACTTTGTCTTTCAAACGAAATACACACTTCAAGCGAAATGAACTTTGGTGCGAAATACACTTCTCAAACGAAATCAACTTTCACACGAAATGACCCTGTTCAAACGAAATACCCAATTCTGATGCGAAATAACTGTTTTCGTGCGAAATAACACACTTTCAAACGAAATAGGTGATTTCGTGCGAAAAGGTCAAACGAAATACCAACTTGGTGCGAAAAGACCCTAAAAAGCTATTGCGTGCGAAATGAAACTCCTATTTCATACGAAATACTGCTGATGTCATCATCTCGAACTGTTTTTGTCAAAAATTGATTAGATTTTAGTCCGATTTTAGGTCCAATTCTTTCAAGGCTTTGTTAAAACACAGTTTCGCATATAATATGAGAAAATCAAGCCATTTTATCCGTAAAAACTTGTTAATTTTGAAAAAGAAGGTGTAGAAATCAGAATTTGCAGCTGAAACGGTAAGAACTCTTCCTCCTGAGCTCTGATACCACTTGTAGGATCGTTTTCACGACCAAACGAGTCATTTAGAAGAGTTTTTTTTCTCAATACGAGAGGCGGAAACAAACGTATCGAGTTGATTCAGCTTGTAATTCACTTTAAACTGTGTTTTGATTGATATAACAACGTTTTACAGCGAGTAGACACTTCGGCAGCACTTCGGCTCTGAAACCGGAAAGTTACAAATGATAAGGCACCTCAAGTATTTATAGGCTATGGTATTTCGCACGGAATAGTTCATGCGAAAACAAGTTCACACGAAATAGTCATTTCGTGCGAAATCACCATTTGATTTCGTGCGAAATAGCTGTTGCCTATTTCGTGCGAAATCAACCTTTAAACATGTTTGAAAATTTTCTCGTACTACGTGCCCTGATCTATCTATTCTAATACAAGACTCAATACAAGACGAAGTCGACAGACGTATGCACCAACAGTTTAAGTGTCAAAATTTAGGTTACATATGCTTAAAATGAATTTATGCGCAAAAGGGCATTTTGGTCATTTTCGTAAGGCATATAAACTACCTGTCATACAACTAATTAAACAAAGTGACCATAAGGTATAACCTCGGAAGGTTATTCCCTATACAACTATGGTCACACAATATGTTTGGTCGGATCGTAATGATCGACCAAACGGGTCAGGTTCAAAAGTATAAGCGGTTGTCGAGTCCGCTTGACTTACGACCCTAAATAAGCACTAAACTAAAAGTGACGAGTTAAACATGTTAAAACATGTTTAACTAAGTTAGAAAACTGATTTGATAACAAAACAAAGTGTTTTGATACCTGAAAATAGTTTCGTCGCAAAATGCACATAATCGTACATTTTGACCGAAACTTTGACTCGTCACTTCGACTAGTCAACGTGGTAATCAGTAGGTATAGTCGCAAGGGACTATAACCATCATGATTACGATCATGTTGCAAAGTTCAAACGAACTTGACTTGACCAAATCATGGTCAAAGCTGAAAGTCAAACACTGTTTGACTTTTAGCTTGAAATAAATAAATAAGTCAAGGAAGAACACTTACAAATACTTAAGGATGGAAAACATGACTAGAAAAACTCAGGCAAGAGGCCTCCAACAATGTGGTAGCCTCTACTTAGAGTTTGTAGAGAAGAGAAATGGAAATGAGCAAAGATGGAGCAAAGTGAAGTGCTATTTATAGTGTTTCATGGAATTGTAGGATGATTACATGTGTAAATGTATTGCCCAAGGAATAATCTACACCACACAAGTGTTAGAGACAGATTAGGGACTTGTAGGACACTTAACTTGGTCTCCAAACATGAAAACAACTAGCCAAAACCATCAAATCACCAGTTTTAACCAGAAAAATGGTTCTGCCAGCTCCAGGTCTCATGGCCCGTGACATAGTAAGGCCTCAGGAGTCGCGGCCCGCCAGAGAATGCAGACCAGAAGTTTCAAAACTTGGCAGAACAGGTCCCTGCAGCTCCGAAACATGTTGTTCGACGCGTTTAACCCCGTTAACCCATTTTCAAGGCTTTATAAGCATGTTAAAGCATAGGGGACTTGAAATATGCTTGGAAATATCATGGATATCGGTTCGTTTGGTCGTACGATCGCGTTTTTCAGTTAATTACAACGAAACTCGAACGGACGCGAAAACGATCCAAATTACTCGAAGAATGGTATTTTTGCATTCCTATCACTATGATACAATATTTTAGTGATTACAAAAATTTTTGGATGTCCGGCTATGGTCAGAACGTAAGATATGCACACATTTGCATACTTTTGTAGTTTTGACGGTTTTAGCCCCTGTGATCAAATAAGCGTATTTTCACATACCGAACCACTCAAAACTTATTTCTAAGCTATGTAAATGGTATTTAGCGTATGTTTAGCTTAATATCTTGTTCCGGAGTGTACATTGCTATACAAATTGGTAGACTTTTGCAGTTTGTCGCAAATAGTCCCTGTGATCGAATAAACTTCTTTTTGTCATAACAAACCCTTCAAAACTTGTTTCTAAGTTATGTAAAGGATATTTAGGGTATGTTAAGCTTATGTCACTGTTCTGGAGTGTATGTCGCGTTAAACTGATTATGTTTACGTAACAGTTTGCGTAAAACTTCAAGGAAAACTTCTCGAGAGTTTGAAATCATACGAGACTTGATATGTGTAATTGTCACATGTCGTTATACAAATCCCGGGAATGAAACAAAAGATTTCATTGGATTCGTATTTGTATGATGATCGTAATGGCACAAATGTCACAGTCTCGCCTACTTTAGGAAATTTCTTTCCGAAATTTAATTTAGAGGAAACTTGTAGGAACATATGTGGATGATTCGCTTTCAAATAAATCCTCAGTTCCCTAAGTAAAACTCTGGGCCACGTCTGGATTTCTAGCAAACTTGGTTATTCATACTCGTTTGTTGTTTATAGGGAAGTGTTCAGATCCGAAGATTTAAACTCCCTTCCAATAGGTTTGTGTATGATTGTACCGAACCTCAAGAGTGCCATGTAAATGTCCAAATGATGTCCTTGTTGTAGTAAAATATGGAGAGCGTGTGATTTGGACAAGGAGTTGGAGTTTCGAACAACGGATAGAAAGTATGTTTCCTATGAAGACTATAATAGGAAACTTGTGTGTGCTCAAAATTGGAGCCGGGGAGATAAAAAAACATTGGTCAAGGTCCTGAACTTCTAGTAACTTAAATATCGTTACGCTTGCAATGTAATAAGGAACACTTATATATAGGAATTACCATCGGTGTATTCACCATGCCCTTATTACATTGTTCATGTTTCGTTATTCTTATCACTATAGGTTCTTACACATGAGAAAACTTGTTGTGGTTTCTACGTAATTCCTTGCATAGTCCGCACAGTTCATTTTATAATGTGTAGGGGAAGAAAATCAAACGAATAATCCTGTGATGACTTTGACTAGACCACCATAGGGTCTCTTTAACTAGATCAACGAATGATCTCTTTAAATAGACCACCAAAGAGTCTCTTCAACTAGATCACCAAAGGATCTCTTTAACTAGATTGACGAACAATCTCGTTAACTAGACCACCAAAGGGTCTCTTTAACTAGACCAACACATGATCTGTTTAACTAGATTGACGAATCAATCTCTTTAACTAGACCACCAAAGGGTCTCTTTAACTATATCAACACATGATATCTTTAACTAGATCAACACATGATCTCTTTAACTAGATTGACGAATCAATCTCTTTAACTAGACCACCAAAGGGTCTCTTTAACTAGATCAACACATGATCTCTTTAACTAGATTGACGAATCAATCTCTTTAACTAGACCACCAAAGGGTCTATTTAACTATATCAACACATGATATCTTTAACTCGATCAACACATGATCTCTTTAACTTTGGAATAGTACTTTAGAATCCAAGGGTCTTAACTATTGCATAGAAGCCCATTAAGGATTTAAGATAGTACTTTTGGATATCCTTCTAAGAATCCATCTTATGAAGATATTGAAGATTCTACAAGGATTTGGACAGTGAGCAATTGGATCACACATAAACACATAATCACATAATTGTCAACTTGGTCATCAACTTGTCGTCGATTTGTACACATGCATTTAAAGTACACCATGAATCCAATCAACGGACTTCAATTAGTACTTTAAACATCCTCAAGAATCTAACTATGAAGATATGAAGATCTTATAAGGATTTGGTTTTATCCTTATTGAATCGTAACATACGTATTAAAGCACACAAAGAATCCAATTAAAGACTTTGATTTTGCGTTTGCGTTTTAAACATCCACAAGGATCTAACTATGAAGATAGGAAGATCCTATAAGGATTCGGTTTTGTCCTTATTGAATCGTAACATACGTATTAAAGCACACAAAGAATCCAATTAAGGACTTTGATTTTGCGTTTTAAACATGCACAAGGATCTAACTATGAAGATACGAAGATCCTATAAGGATTTTGGAATTCGTGTAGCGAGAAATGTTTCAAAACTTTGTACTAGGTATGCTAAGTCAACATACGAAGTAAAGTGTTTATGAAATCAAGGTGTTAGATATGCTAATTCAAAATACGAAGCAGAATGTCCTTGAAAATCATATACTACGTATGCTAAGTCAACATACAAGTAGAATGTCCGTGAAAACTATGAATGGGATCTTTGAAAATATGTTTTTTTTAAACCTTATGTAAATGTTTTTGAAATCATGTACTGGGTATATTAGGTAAATATGTTTATAAAATGTTTTAAAACCATGTGAAATGCCTTTGGAATCATGTATGAGGTTTTTGAAAAACATGGATAATGTTTTTGAAATTATGCACTTGGTATATTATGTAAATATACTATGTTAAAATGTTTTTAAACCATATGAAATGTCTTTGAAATCATGTAAGTTGTCTTTGAAATCATAAGCTATATATAATGTCATGAAACCAGGAAGAAATGATATGTACATAGACATATTGCGTAAGACCAATTAAGGACTTACGGAAGTACCCTTAGGTATCTAATCAAGGATTTAAAGTGGTACTCTGAGTATTCGTCCAGAGTTGTAACTTGTAACTTGTAACTTGTACCTTGTACTTTGTTTCTTAGAAGAAATGAGTATTTAGGATTTTCTTGGAGATCGCGAGCGATCACAAAAATGGAAGAACTACGAGAGTAGTTTGTCTTGCAAGGAACATGGTTCCTTGGTGTCAATATTGTAGGGGTATGTCATACATACATGTAACCACATTTGTTTTCGTACATCGAAATACGAATAAAGATTTATTTATAAACCAAAGTAATTGTTTCAAAGTTTTTGGATAACAAATGAAACAAAACATAAAGTTTAGTCGTTTCAAAGCAGCATCGTCTTCCAGTTATCCAAATGCTCATCCACGGGCTGGATTTGCATTAACAAGCTCTGGGCAATTGTTTCTGAAATGGCCCATCTCGCCACAGTTGTAGCAAGAACCAGGTGGAAAACGAGCTTGAGCAGGGTTGGCTTGAGGTGGGTTTGGACCACCTTGTTCGGGGTAGTTCGACAAGCATTTGCCAAATGGCCAAGTCGCCCACATGATGTGCACTAACGACACTATAGGTGAGCTTTGTGGTGTGCATTACACCTGTTGCATAGCGGTGCAGTACCAGCATAGGTTTTCCTAGCACAGGGTTGTGCTGGTTGGTTAGGGATAGCTTGATTATTTTGAGCAACTACAACAAAGTTCTGTGAAACCTTACGCTTCTTTGACTTCTTGGAGGATTCAGTCTTGTCATCCTTTGATTTAGTCTTTTCCGATGGTTTCTTATCGCCTTTTCAGAAAAGTTTACTGTTCCTGACTTGAGATTCAGTCAGGGTGGCGGATAGCTCAATGGCCTGTCTATATGTGGTAGGGTTGCTACCAGTAACAATGTCCTGAACTGGGTCAGGGAGACCATCAATGTACTTTTCAATCGCCTTATCCAAAGGCGTAACCATGGTAGGACACAACAGACTTAATTCCTCATAACGATCAGTGTAGGCTCGACGCTCACTACTATCTTGTTTAAGATCGTCGAATTCCCTTTCCAGTGCCCTGAGTTCATGGCGAGGACAGAATTCCTTCATCATTAGAGCTCGAAGCTCTTCCCAGGTTTGAGCCATTGCCACATTGGCACCCCCGTCTCTCATCACACCATTCCACCATGTTAGTGTCCTTTTCTCAAAGACACTAGATGCAAACTCAACTTTTTGCTCGTTTGGGCATTGAACATGTCGGAATGTGCTTTCTAAACTCTCGAACCATTGGAGGAGCCCAGTAGCTCCTTCAGACCCAGAAAATTTAAGCGGTTTAGCCGAATTAAATGTCTTATAGTTGCACTGAGCATTGGTATTGTTATTGTTATTGTTGTTGTTCGCTTGATTTATTTGAGTAATAAGGTTCGGGAGCACAGCAGCGATTTGCTGAGCGACTAAGGCTGCTATTGCAGCATCTTGAGTTTGATCGCGTCTAGGAGGTATTCTAAAAGAATAAGGAAACATGGGAAGATATGCTTTAGCCTATAGGTGGACACTTACCCCAAGAGTTCCCAGGTAAGAGTGACTGGTCCGATGATGTGGATTTGTACGAACACTCTAGCCTTATACAGAAAACTCAGAGTACAGGCACCTACCCTTCCGGATTGCTCATGTTCACATTATTAAAGCCCAACTTTGACAAGATTTTAAAAACACCAAAGGCTCAAAAAGCCTAAAACAAATCATCTACGGATAGATGATTTCTTGTGAAGTTTTGGAAAAATTTTAACTCGAGAGAATGAATTGTGTTTTGTTTTTGTTAATCACCTAAGGATAGGTGATTGGTATTGTATTAAGAATCTAAACGCAAGTGAACTCGCGTTAGGGTCCTAGAAAGGTTATAGACTAGGTCAAGAGCATTACTAATAACCTATTTCCCTATAACCATGAGCTCTGATACCAACTTTTCTGTAACACCCCGACTGCGTAATACAACAAACTGCGGCGGAAACGTCGGGGAGTCATGTCACAGAATCATTGTTTCACAACACATAGTATTTGAAGTTTTATTTTATTTCATTAATCGACTTGTTGTTTTGATACGAACGAATTAAATACAAACAATTGTCTTTCAAGTTTTAAAGTCACTAAGGCCCGCGTCTATCCTATGTGAAGCAAGCAATCAACAATCGTCACGTAATAGACTGTCACACCCCGATATTTCCACGTATTACCGGTGGGCCCGGTGGGGAGTATCGTGACGTAGTTGATATCATCATAGTCAAACAACACAATTTTAAATGCACAGCGGAAGCAAAAGATAGATTTATTTCAACTGAATAAAATTGTAATATTAAGTATCACAACGTAGTTGAAACGGATCCACAGGCGGATCAAATAAAAACAGAAAAAAACATAGTTCATCAGACTTAATGCATCCAAGCTTGCGGGACTCTTAATGATGCTAAGGAGAGTCTAGCCTATTACGCTTAGTACCTGCACTTAACCTTTTTGGGAAAATACGTCAGTTTACACTGGTAAATACAATTAACTGACTCATTTTGAAAATGTTAAGAAAATTGATTTGAATGCACGTGGCACAAAACTTTTTATAACTTGGGATAATTATTTATATATAAACTTGTAAAAGAATTACATGTTCGGTATTCGTTCAGTAGCCCGGATTGACACCGGGTTAAAGATTAATAGACACACCACATGATATAGTCCCGCGGCGAGTTATTCCCGAAACCGGCGGTTATACCTTATTATTTATATATGCACTGTCTGGTGTACGCCTACACCCCGTGCTTAGGTCGTGGCCATTTCGTAAAATGATGCCAAGGATATTTGGGACATGGTCATTAACCCCCCAAAGGCTTTAAGCAAACAAAACAATTTAAACGGGACATTTCAATAATTTAACCTTCATATAATTAAAAATTCAATGCCCGACCAAGCGGTATTTTATATACCGTACCCCAAGCCCGTATAGGGAAAATAAGTTAAAAGTATTTACCTTTGCAAGTATTATTCACAAACAGCAAGTGCGGGTAGCTTTTACCGGGTCTCCTATTCTGGAACAAAGGTTTATAATAACCTATTAGATTCCTAACGGGTCTTTTATTAAGCCTAGACTTAGACCGGTTAGTTTTAAAGGAAGATATGGTTCAAACGCACGATTAAGCGAAGACCGGGATAGAATGTGATTTAGACCCGACAAGTTTGAAGACTTGTATAATATGGGTAAACTAAACACATTCTGGATTTTGAGACAAAAATGATAAGGTTTGACCCGTTTCGGTCAATTTATGCAAACTAGTTACATAAACCGAACCGAACGCGCAAGATGTGTAACGGGTAACCATATGAATCATATGCAGGTTTCCTAAGTTAATATGCCTTAAATATGTTGTGACATCAGTAAGATATCTTCTATTATGCCCGAAATGGATTTAAACTCAAACTATCCCCCGTAGGGGCATTTTGGTCATTTATGTCACACCCCCAAAATCCACCATGCGGGGTATCACCGCTTGGAGGCGTGACGTGACCAGGATCGAGCCACCAATCATACTGAACAACGTACTTAAGTAGATAAAGACAACCACAATACGATTGGTGACCAAAAGCTAGTTAACCAAGTTTTTAATTTAGACAGCGGAAGCATAACGTAAAGTTCAAAACATAAGTTCGCAGTTCATAAGTTTAAAGTCCAACACATAGGTTTAATAAGTTCATAATGTTTTAAACATTAGACACTGGACATAGCTGTCCGCACACCACAACGACTCCTTCCTCGTGCAAGCTCCAAATGATTAACGACCTGTAAGGCATGTAACAACGAGTCAACAACAAAGTTGAGTGAATTCACAGTTGGTTGTTTACTTATAGCATTCGTTTCGTAAATCATCTGTTCGTTTTGAAAACCATGTATCGTATAAGTTTGCATCGCGGTCTTTCTGACATGTTTGCGAAGATTAGTGGGGGTTTCCCATGTATTACTAGACCACGCGTATCGACTGCTACGAAAATATAAGAGGTGCCCTAAGTCAATGTCTATCAGCATTGACCCTTTGCCCATAGTCCATTAGTACACGCCCGTCCGACTGGCACGGTGTGAGTTTTGTTAAACCTAATAGCGCTATTAACTAATGACCCGCTCGCCATAGGCCTCGGCGATTAAGTCGATAAATGAGGGACTTAAAGTGATAGAGTTGATGGTCTTATGATCGTGTACGTAGGTTTTACGTACGTGCCCTTCAATCCGAGGACAGTAGTAAGTATGAATGTACGTAGGTTTTACGTACGTGCCCTTCAATCCGAGGACAGTAAAAGTAGTTTAATAGTAATGATAGTACAAGTAGTTATTTACTCCCATTCCCAACCCCTGGGAATCCCATGCCTTAGAAAGAGTGTGAACTCACCTTGGTTGCTCGGTTTGACTCTCAAATATAGCTAATAGTCGAGGTCGGTCAATCACGTCCTAGTATGATTACCACTTAGTTTATTAGTGATTTCAAATAGGCCACAAAGTTCCTACACGTATCTATCACATAACATGCATCACTTTAACGGTTCATGCCCATATAACCTTCCCATCTATTCCCCACTCATAGACAAACATACAACATTGCACATAACACTTTTATTGACATGTAACATGTTCTATCATTCTCGGATAACCTACTCGACATTTAGACACGCAAATCACTCCTTATGTCGTTTCAGCTTTATTAATCCAAAACTGGACTGTTTTCGAGCATTTTAATAAAATAGTTAACCTTTTCCAAAAATTCTCAAATTTTTACAGAAGGTCATATATAACCCACGATTTGTTGTGTAAAAATTTCGGATATCAGTTCATTACCAATTTTGTATAAAAATTCTTTTACTCGACTGCAATCAGATTTGATACTTTCTGATTGCAGTTTTACTGAAAAATTCACTAAAAATCAATCGTAAATCGGATCGTCGAAATTCCAGTTGGAGGGTCACAAAAACAACCGTGACTATCTACGGTAAAAATTCCATGAGCTGACTCTTCTCAGGTTTTATGTTTGGACTCTGATTACAACACACTTTTTCAGCAGAAATATTTCAGCTTTGAGCTGCTGTCTAAAATAATACTTTAAAAATAGTAAACGACCTCGGAAAATTGCGATTCCAGTTCCATTTGTTCAGATATTCAAAATTACACAATTTAGACTCCAGAACTTAAATTTTTAGATTAAAGGTGAACCCGTTACAGCCTGTTGAAGCAGGCTGGAAATTTCAATCAGCAAGCTGTTTATATGTAGAAGTGACAAAAAACGCATAAACAAAGACTCTAACCATGGTGTATCGAAGGATAATTGTTCAAACATCATGCATGCATTTACCAAACCCAAACTAACCAGA
Organism: Helianthus tuberosus; assembly: GCA_030545235.1. Taxonomy (NCBI): domain Eukaryota; kingdom Viridiplantae; phylum Streptophyta; class Magnoliopsida; order Asterales; family Asteraceae; genus Helianthus; species Helianthus tuberosus. The sequence continues at coordinate 8,044,964 of JARYGA010059771.1, read as the reverse complement.
TTTCATCTTCAAACAAACTTTTTATGTAGGGTTTTTATGCAGAATTTTATGTTCATATAATTAGTGTTTTAACTTTTGTGTGTGTCATAAACATTCAACAAATCGTAACAAGAATCAAGGTGGAACAAGAGTATGAAGGGACTTACTACTAGCACAAGGCTAGGGTAGTAATCTTAGGATGAGATGATGGTGAAAAGTTGGTGACAAAGCTTGAATCAAACTTCCTTGAAAGCCCTTCAATCTTACACTTCTATGGATGAGCTTCAACCTTTGAATGAGAGCTTTTAGTGGAAGAAATGGAGATGGTGAAGAATGATGGTGGTGATTTCGGTTATGAGAGAGGGGGGGGGGGTATGTGAGCCGAAATATAGAGAGAGAAGATAGGGGATTGAGTGCAAGCTTTGAAGTAATGATGATCATCATCTTGGAAATGCACCCTTCTAATCCTAGGGTAATCATACCCAACTTTTGGCCAATAGAAACAAGATCCACTTTACACAAAATCTAAACAAAATATCTTTAATAATTTGGGCAGATTTTCGGTTGGGGGGGGGGGTAAAGTGTAAATTTTTGTTAATTAATAGGTATTAAGTTAGAAGGTTAAGGGTATTTACAAGTATAGTGGGTGTATGTCATGTTTACATGGTGCATGAGGATTTTTGTGACCATAAATAATTAAGAAAGATAAAATAATATTTCTGAAAATATTTTAGTGTCCCGGAAAATGTCTGGTTGTTCGGTTACGTATCGTTCCGTTAAAGCGTTTAATTTCACCGTATAGCGTCTTATACATATATTTTTGTAACGAAATTTATTCTAAACACACAGGAAAATATACCGGACTATTTAGTAACTTTTCTGTATACTACTAGTATGCTAACACGCACATGTAAGTATAACACAGTAATCAGAGAGCAGTTAAATGATTCAGCACAGTCATCAAGTACTTTTATTATCATTAATAAACTGTCTGGTTACATGCAAATTTGAGGGTTGTCACATTCTCCCCCTGTTAAGAGAATTTCGTCCCGAAATTTAGTGCGTAGTTACTGAGGAAGCTAGTTAAGTTGCGGTGTTTACTCGTTTTCCTGGGGTGTCACATCATCCCCCCGTTGATTTGGAAATTTCGTCCCGAAATTCTGTAGTAGCTTCAGCCTCAGTAGTGGTTGCACTGTTTCCGAACAACTGGGGATATCTGAGTTTCATTTGGTCTTCTCGTTCCCAGGTACACTCTGGGCCACGACGAGCATTCCAACGAACTCGGACCAGAGGTATCCTGGTATGCTTGAGGATCTTAACATCTCGATCCGTAATCTCTACAGGTTCCTCGACGAATCGCAGCTGGTCGTCGATAGTGAGTTCCTTCAGAGGAACTATGTGGGTCTCATCTGACAGACACTTCTTCAGATTCGACACATGGAAAACATTGTGAACTCCGCTGAGTTCTTTAGGTAGATTCAACCTGTAGGCGACTTTGCCAATTTTCTCAATGACTTCGAAGGGTCCGACATAACGCGGATTGAGTTTGCCTCGTTTGCTAAAGCGGACTACACCTTTCCAAGGTGAGACTTTGAGTAGCACTCGATCCCCAACCTGGAGCTCGAGTGGTTTTCTTCCCTTATCAACATAACTTTTCTGACGGTCACGAGCTGCCGCCATTCGCTGTCGTATCTGAGCAATTTTCTCGGTGGTGTCTACCACATGTTCTGGGCCAGTGATTTGGCTGTCACCAACTTCTGCCCAACAGAGAGGTGATCGGCATTTGCGTCCGTATAATGCCTCAAACGGAGCGGCTTGGATGCTGGTGTGGTAGCTGTTGTTGTACGAAAACTCCACCAGCGGGAGGTGCCTTTCCCAGCCATTACCAAAATCGATTACACATGCCCTAAGCATGTCTTCAAGGGTTTGGATGGTGCGTTCAGATTGCCCATCCGTCTGTGGGTGATAAGCAGTGCTCATATCTAAACGTGAGCCAAAGGACTTGTGCATTGCTTGCCACAGTTCAGAAGTAAAACGTGCGTCACGATCAGATATAACAGAGGTTGGCACCCCGTGCCTTGATACCACTTCCTTTAGGTAAATGTCTGCAAGACTAGAAAACTTATACGTTTCTTTGATAGCCAGAAAATGTGCAGACTTGGTCAGTCGATCTACGATCACCCAAATGGTATCGTTTCCGCGTTGAGATCTGGGCAGGCCGGTCACGAAATCCATGGAAATTTTCTCCCATTTCCATTTCGGGATCTCCGGTTGTTGAAGTAGGCCTGATGGTTTCTGATATTCAGACTTGACTCTCGCACAAGTCGAGCACTTGCTGACGTAGGTTGCTATGTGGGCTTTCATACCAGGCCACCAGTATGTGGTCTTTAAGTCGTGGTACATCTTATCCGAACCAGGATGTACTGAATAACGAGACTTATGTGCTTCATCCATCACAAGCTCGCGTAGGTTTCCATACAGTGGGACCCAGATGCGCCCTGTTACATAGTAAGCGCCGTCTTCCTTTTGTTCTAGCCGCTGCCTCGATCCTCGTAGGGACTCAGCCCTGATGTTCTCTGCTTTCAATGCTTCAACCTGAGCATCACGAATCTGAGCGGGAAGGTTAGATTGGATGGTAAGCTGTAGAGCACGTACACGCCTAGGTATGGTATCCTTTAGACTTAGGGCGTCGGCCACAACATTGGCTTTGCCCGGATGATACTTGATTGCGCATTCATAATCGTTCAAGAGCTCAACCCATCGGCGTTGACGCATGTTTAACTCCTTTTGTTTGAAGATATGCTCGAGACTCCTGTGATCGGTGTAAATGGTGCACTTGGTACCGTACAGGTAATGTCTCCATATCTTAAGAGCGAAAACAACTGCTCCCAGCTCCAGATCGTGAGTAGTGTAGTTTCTTTCGTGAACTTTAAGTTGGCGCGATGCGTAGGCAATGACCTTGTCACGTTGCATCAATATGCAACCAAGTCCTTGGATGAAAGCGTGGCAATAAACCACGAAATCATCGGTGCCTTCGGGTAATGAGAGGATAGGCGCGCTACAAAGTCTATCCTTTAGATGTTGAAATGCGGACTCTTGTGCATCACCCCAACGATAGATGACGCCCTTCTGAGTCAGTGAGGTGAGAGGTTGCGCAATCTTGGAGAAATCTTTGATAAACCTTCTGTAATATCCTGCCAAACCCAAGAATTGGCGGATTTCTTTTGGTGTGTGGGGTGCAGGCCAGTTCTTGATTGAGTCAACCTTCGATGGATCAACATGAATCCCATCCTTGTTTACCACATGGCCTAGAAAGTGGACTTTGCGAAGCCAGAAGTCACATTTTGAAAACTTGGCATACAATTGCTCTTTTCGAAGAAGTTCCAACATAAGTCGTAGATGCTGCTCGTGTTCCTCCTGACTCTTAGAATAGATCAGGATATCGTCGATGAACACAATAACGAACTTATCCAGGTAAGGCTTGCACACTCGGTTCATGAGATCCATGAAGACCGCTGGTGCATTCGTCAGCCCGAATGGCATAACCAGAAACTCGTAATGGCCGTAACGAGTTCTGAATGCTGTTTTGGAGACGTCCTCATCTCGGACCCTCAGCTGATGGTATCCCGATCTCAAGTCAATCTTGGAGTAATAGCTCGACCCTTGCAACTGGTCGAACAAGTCGTCAATACGTGGAAGAGGATAACGATTCTTCACAGTCACCTTGTTGAGTTCGCGGTAGTCAATACACATCCTGAAGGTACCATCTTTCTTCTTTACGAACAAGACTGGAGCTCCCAGGGCGAAGAGCTAGGACGAATAAAACCTTTTTCCAAGAGTTCTTGTAGTTGTGTGGACAGTTCTTCGAGTTCTGATGGAGCTAGACGATATGGTGCTCGAGCTACTGGTGCTGCTCCAGGAGCTAGCTTGATTTGAAATTCAACTTGGCGGTGAGGCGGAAGACCAGGCAATTCCTCAGGAAATACCTCAGGAAAATCGCGCACAATAGGAATGTCTTCAATTCTCTTCTCTTCCGTGGATGTGTCAGTGACGTGCGCTAGAATGGCAGTGTGGCCCTTTCGTAGACATTTCTGGGCCTTAAGGAAAGAGATGATGCCTTCGACAGCACCACTCTTGTCGCCACGAATCACAAGAGGGTCTTCACCAGATCGAGGAATGCGGATGATTTTCTCCTTGCAAACAATCTCCGCTTGATAACGAGATAGCCAATCCATTCCAATAACGACGTCGAAACTTCCCAGTGTGATAGGAACAAGATCGATAGGGATAGTCTGACCAGCTAAGACGAGGTTACAACCTTTAACTACGTGTGTGGCTTCAAGACTTTTACCATTTGCTAGCTCTACCGCGTGTTTGGTGTCCAAAAGTGTTGGAGTGCGCTTAAGCATTTGGCTAACTTTTAAGGACACATAACTAGTATCGGCACCCGAATCGAATAAAACAGTAACAAAGAAGTCATCCAGAAGAAACTTACCCATCACAACGTTGGGATTGTTCCTTGCATCACCCTGACCAATCACGAAAGCACGACCTCTTGCTCCATTACCATTGTTGTTACCCCCGTTGTTACCTCCATTGTTGTTCCTGTTTCCCTGGTTGTTGTTGTTGTTGTTCTGATTATGGTTAAGCTGGGGACAGTTCTTCTTAAAGTAGCCTTCAGCGCCACACTGAAAGCATCCCCTGTTGCCCTGTTGCTGTTGCTGATGGTTCTGTGGGGCTTGTTGTTGTTGGCGATTCTGATTCGCAGGACGCGGGCTCCTGCAATCCCTAGCTTCATGACCCAACTTGTGACATCTCTGACAACGACCCTTGTTGCACTGACCACTATGGTGTCTGTTACATTTGTTGCACTTTGGGTGGTTTCCTCGATACCCACCCTGTCCTTGATTACCGGAGGATTGCTGACCCGGACTCTAGTAGTCGTCAGTCCTTCGCTGCTGAGACTGACCCGAAGCAGAACCCTTACTGGAGTTTCCATCCCATTTTCGCTTGTTGTTGGTAAGTACATCAGAAGTAGTTGTAGCACTGATACGTTTGGGTAGCCTGTTTTGCTCCACCGCCTGGTCGGTGAGACGATGAGCCAACTTGATAATTTGCTGAATGGTACCCAGGTTGGTTGAAGTTACGTGACTTTGAATTGCTGGTGCAAGGCCCTTGAGGTATAACTCAATTCGTTTGATGGGAGGGTCCACCATAGTTGGACACAGGATGGCCAGCTCGTTTGACCTCTTAGTATACGCCTCAATCTCAGACCCCGTCATCTTCAGATTGTAAAATTCCACTTCTAGCTTGTGGATGTCATCCCGACTACAGTACTCCTCCTTGATCAGTTCTTTAAAACCATTCCAGGGTGTGGCATTAGCAACTGCCAGTCCTAGTAGTTGAACCTGCGCCTTCCACCAGGTTAACGCAGCTCCTTCAAGTGTTCCGGTAGCATATTTCACCCTACGGTCTTCGGGGCATTCGCACATCTCGAAAACTGACTCAAGCTTTTCAAACCAGTGAAGAAGGCCTACTGCTCCTTCGGTGCCACTAAAAGTGGTAGGTCGGCAGTCCATGAACGTCTTGAATGTGCACACAGGAGTTTGAGCATGTTGACCTCCTGCAGGGACAGCTGCGAGTGCCTCAGCAACTCGTTCGTTGATCAAAGCCGTCAGCTGGGCTTGGGTTAGGTTCAAACGTCCACTCATGATCTTCACAACGAAATAACGTAGGTGAGAAAAAGTGTCGCGAAGGTGCGTAAGTGTGGGACGATAGTAGAGAGTAAGCACGCAAGGTTCAAATAACAATTACCACATTAACTAATGCACAGTGAGAACTATCTAACCGACAATATAACATAAATCATACCACTTATGGTGTCGAGTCTTGCACGTGGAGCGAAGCGTCGTTGTGGATCGTTGAGCACTGTACAGGTTATAGTCTGGTTTTTATCAAAAAGCTTTTCCCCTTTTTTTTAAAAAAACCAAGTTCACTATAACCAATGGCTCTGATACCAATCTGTCACACCCCCAAAATCCACCATGCGGGGTATCACCGCTTGGAGGCGTGACGTGACCAGGATCGAGCCACCAATCATACTGAACAACGTACTTAAGTAGATAAAGACAACCACAATACGATTGGTGACCAAAAGCTAGTTAACCAAGTTTTTAATTTAGACAGCGGAAGCATAACGTAAAGTTCAAAACATAAGTTCGCAGTTCATAAGTTTAAAGTCCAACACATAGGTTTAATAAGTTCATAATGTTTTAAACATTAGACACTGGACATAGCTGTCCGCACACCACAACGACTCCTTCCTCGTGCAAGCTCCAAATGATTAGCGACATGTAAGGCATGTAACAACGAGTCAACAACAAAGTTGAGTGAATTCACAGTTGGTTGTTTACTTATAGCATTCGTTTCGTAAATCATCTGTTCGTTTTGAAAACCATGTATCGTATAAGTTTGCATCGCGGTCTTTCTGACATGTTTGCGAAGATTAGTGGGGGTTTCCCATGTATTACTAGACCACGCGTATCGACTGCTACGAAAATATAAGAGGTGCCCTAAGTCAATGTCTATCAGCATTGACCCTTTGCCCATAGTCCATTAGTACACGCCCGTCCGACTGGCACGGTGTGAGGTTTGTTAAACCTAATAGCGCTATTAACTAAGGACCCGCTCGCCATAGGCCTCGGCGATTAAGTCGATAAATGAGGGACTTAAAGTGATAGAGTTGATGGTCTTATGATCGTGTACGTAGGTTTTACGTACGTGCCCTTCAATCCGAGGACAGTAGTAAGTATGAGTGTACGTAGGTTTTACGTACGTGCCCTTCAATCCGAGGACAGTAAAAGTAGTTTAATAGTAATGATAGTACAAGTAGTTATTTACTCCCATTCCCAACCCCTGGGAATCCCATGCCTTAGAAAGAGTGTGAACTCACCTTGGTTGCTCGGTTTGACTCTCAAATATAGCTAATAGTCGAGGTCGGTCAATCACGTCCTAGTATGATTACCACTTAGTTTATTAGTGATTTCAAATAGGCCACAAAGTTCCTACACGTATCTATCACATAACATGCATCACTTTAACGGTTCATGCCCATATAACCTTCCCATCTATTCCCCACTCATAGACAAACATACAACATTGCACATAACACTTTTATTGACATGTAACATGTTCTATCATTCTCGGATAACCTACTCGACATTTAGACACGCAAATCACTCCTTATGTCGTTTCAGCTTTATTAATCCAAAACTGGACTGTTTTCGAGCATTTTAATAAAATAGTTAACCTTTTCCAAAAATTCTCAAATTTTTACAGAAGGTCATATATAACCCACGATTTGTTTTGTAAAAATTTCGGATATCAGTTCATTACCAATTTTGTATAAAAATTCTTTTACTCGACTCCAATCAGATTTGATACTTTCTGATTGCAGTTTTACGGAAAAATTCACTAAAAATCAATCGTAAGTCGGATCGTCGAAATTCCAGTTGGAGGGTCACAAAAACAACCGTGACTATCTACGGTAAAAATTCCATGAGCTGACTCTTCTCAGGTTTTATGTTTGGACTCTGATTACAACACACTTTTTCAGCAGAAATATTTCAGCTTTGAGCTGCTGTCTAAAATAATACTTTAAAAATAGTAAACGACCTCGGAAAATTGCGATTCCAGTTCCATTTGTTCAGATATTCAAAATTACACAATTTAGACTCTAGAACTTAAATTTTTAGATTAAAGGTGAACCCGTTACAGCCTGTTGAAGCAGGCTGGAAATTTCAATCAGCAAGCTGTTTATATGTAGAAGTGACAAAAAACGCATAAACAAAGACTCTAACCATGGTGTATCGAAGGATAATTGTTCAAACATCATGCATGCATTTACCAAACCCAAACTAACCAGATTTCATCTTCAAACAAACTTTTTATGTAGGGTTTTTATGCAGAATTTTATGTTCATATAATTAGTGTTTTAACTTTTGTGTGTGTCATAAACATTCAACAAATCATAACAAGAATCAAGGTGGAACAAGAGTATGAAGGGACTTACTACTAGCACAAGGCTAGGGTAGTAATCTTAGGATGAGATGATGGTGAAAAGTTGGTGACAAAGCTTGAATCAAACTTCTTTGAAAGCCCTTCAATCTTACACTTCTATGGATGAGCTTCAACCTTTGAATGAGAGCTTTTAGTGGAAGAAATGGAGATGGTGAAGAATGATGGTGGTGATTTCGGTTATGAGAGAGGGGGGGGGGGTATGTGAGCCGAAATATAGAGAGAGAAGATAGGGGATTGAGTGCAAGCTTTGAAGTAATGATGATCATCATCTTGGAAATGCACCCTTCTAATCCTAGGGTAATCATACCCAACTTTTGGCCAATAGAAACAAGATCCACTTTACACAAAATCTAAACAAAATATCTTTAATAATTTGGGCAGATTTTCGGTTGGGGGGGGGGGGTAAAGTGTAAATTTTTGTTAATTAATAGGTATTAAGTTAGAAGGTTAAGGGTATTTACAAGTATAGTGGGTGTATGTCATGTTTACATGGTGCATGGGGATTTTTGTGACCATAAATAATTAAGAAAGATAAAATAATATTTCTGAAAATATTTTAGTGTCCCGGAAAATGTCTGGTTGTTCGGTTACGTATCGTTCCGTTAAAGCGTTTAATTTCACCGTATAGCGTCTTATACATATATTTTTGTAACGAAATTTATTCCTAACACACAGGAAAATATACCGGACTATTTAGTAACTTTTCTGTATACTACTAGTATGCTAACACGCACATATAAGTATAACACAGTAACCAGAGAGCAGTTAAATGATTCAGCACAGTCATCAAGTACTTTTATTATCATTAATAAACTGTATGGTTACATGCAAATTTGAGGGTTGTCACAATTTAAAAGGTTATAAAAGAGATTTAATATAAATCTGAGTTACAGGTCTGATATAATCAGTAAAAATACTTATTTTAATAAGTTATAACAGTAGGGTATTATATATATGTGAAATTTATCATATCTAACCAAACTATGCACCTTAGGGGCATTTTGGTAATTTCACATAGGCTTAAAAGGTCAATTCTGGAAATCTGAGTTTAAAACTTTTACTTACTGTTAATATATAAATATTTACTGAAAATATCAGTAGGCATCAAACCTTATATGTTTAAAATAGTTTTAATACATACTATGCGTTAAAAACGCTTAAAAAGACGATTTTGAGCTATTTCTGGGTTTTTAAAGCAAAGCTGATATTTTTATTATTTCAGAAGGCTCAAGATATTTTATTTATCATATTAGATTAGTAGAAAAAGGTTTGGTATCAAAATAATTTATAAAACTCATTTTATAGCCCAAAAGGGCAAAACCGGCAATTACCGAATCAAGCTTAGAACTATATGTTATGCTCAGCCTAAAATTAAATAAAAATCTTCAAAAATCCCAAAATATTATTTTATATCAGTAGGTAAAAATTTTGGTATTAAAAATTGGGTTTAGATAGGCTATATGCTAATTACGCCTTTTATTTAGTAAAAAGCTTTCTAAATACGCTAATGAGCATAACTCCTAATCTAGACCTCAAACTGATGTCAAATTTTAGGGACAAGTCTAATAATCAGTAACTAAGGTTTCTATTCTTTTACATTTTCAAAAATCACATTTTAAGGTCATATGGGCATAATAGTCAACATTTAAGCATTTAACGGAAACATGCATATGAATCGGATAACTAATGAAGCAAGTTGTATAATCACAGAGGGTTATACTAACATATAACCTGGTCCAAATAAGGCTCTAAGGAATTTCTAAAACATGCTACATTGGGTCAGAACTGAAAGTCAAAGTAAAAGTCAAATTATGCGACTTTCGGTTCCGAACCAAGCCTAGACTGAAAATTGTCGGATTGAACATGTTTAGACATGTTCTTACATTAATTACCAAGTTATATTAATGATAAAATAGGTTGCATGGCTCCTACGTTGCTAATTATGCATTAATTTGAAAATAAGCTTTCTGTTGACTTTTTAAGATTAACTTTGACCCGACAATTGACCTAGTTAGAGTGGGAATTAGAGGGTGCCCTTTTAAGGGTTTATTACCCACATAATTACCAACTCATAGGTACTTTCAATTTGAAATTTGACTGGACAATTATTGATTAATTACGAAGTCAAACTCTAATTACGACGGTTTGACTTTAGGCTAATTAACTACGCAAAACTGAATTAAAAAGGGTTAAGGATACTTACAAGGGTCCTAAGCACGACTAGGAAGCTTAAGAAACTTTGGTTGCTGACCAGAGAGCTCCAGAAATAACCTTGTGAAAGTTTACAAATGAATGGCACAAGAGTTGCAACATTGAAGCTCCTTATATATGCATTTTGATCACTTAGGATCATGCCAAGGAAGTCTATGCATGGTTCCAGATCAAGACAAGTGCCCCCTATGCATGTAAATCCGTTTGTGCAGCCCATGGTAACAATTTATAGGTCCTAAAGGCGGTTACACAGCTGAAACTGGCAGCTGCCAAAGAATTCTGTCGCTGGCATGCGGAGGCGGCCCGCGTAAGGGTCCTGCCTGACCTTACGCGGCCCGTATGGCCTTCCAGAACCAGCCAAACAAGTTTTGTTAATTGCACTTTAGGTCCTTGGTCCTTCCAAACGTGGTTTCACATTTATTTCTTGCACTTTTGGCCCTCTAACTTATCTTTTAAGGACCTTAAGACTTATACAAACTTTGTTAAGTCCTTGGTTAACTTTGTGATCACCCGAAAGGCCCTAGATTTCAACGTTGACGCTTTTAACCCCTCGTACACGAATACTATCATAACTTTCTCATACTTTATCGAAACCTTGTGAAATTTTTACCACATATTCTAGTGAGTATAATTTATCGTTACAAAGCTTTGGGTTTGCTAAAAGGTCACTCAGAGGTATACTTTAAACATGTTGACACATTTAACCCCTGTAGTTTGTAATCTCTCACTTTCTTCCACAATTAGCTTCGTATGATCCATGATTCATTCGTTTAAGGGTATAATCATTGTGTAGGGTTATTGTAAAGCATATTTATCCATTGTTGACACTTTGAACCCTTTTATCCACATACTTTCTTTGTTTGTCAACTTTAGTCCTTCATAGGTGATCTTTTACACATTTAGAGCTCATGACACGTGTCGATACATTATTGGACATAAATTTTCGAGGTGTTACATAGACCCTGAAACATATGTGAAAAATAGTCAGCATAAAAATGTTTGCGAGTACATAGGTTTTGCATGTCAAATTCATGGCTTTGAATTCATATTGCAATACCTCGTCCAACCTCGAGAGTCGACGAATGTAATCCTTGAAATCAAAAAGTGTTTGATATTGCAATATGTTTTATCAATTTTACAAGTTGATATATGTAAAAGCAAAACCATTGTAGCCATGAATCTTGACTGAAAACATTTGTCTTTGTAAAACCAAGTAGTAAATCGTCTTTGAAAGTAAACATTGTATGATTTATATCTTTAAGTAAACATCGTTGTGTGATATCGTTTGAAAACATTCGTCCATGTGATCTAGATAACGCTACAACATGTAATGTGATAAAAACACTTATATATAGGAAGTACCAGCGGCGTATCCACCATGCTTTTATCACATTACACATGCCTCGTTACCTAATCACTTACCATAAACCAATCATCCAAATCATCCTTGTTACAAATCATTTGTGTTATAAAAACCAATCATCCAAATCATTCAAATCGTCCATGTTATAAACCATCATTCAATTGTCCGTGTTTTAATTGTGAAATACAACTTTAGGTCGTTCTACAATAAATACATTCAAACCTATCTGACTGAACTATACCACCCATGGGGTATCTTTAATAGGCCCTGAAAGACGTCTTTAACATCAACTAATAAATCACCAAATGGCTTGTTAAAATAACAGATTATGTCGTTACTCACATTACCCACCAAAGGGATAGTCCGATAACAGGATTTATCAGATCCTATGGTACCATAACATACTACTGGTCGGCTTGATCAAAGCTAATGAATGTCATTTGTCTTTCGACTAACGCCCCAACAGGTACGTTCACATTATTGAAATCGTTGTGTTTATATAAACCATAGTCTTTGTTTTGAAAATTTGAAAAGCATTTAGCACATATGAGTCACCCCAAAGCAATTAAAAGCATAAAAGAGAGGAGCTATGTACTCACTGGGGATTACTAAGTACCCTTGAATCAAGTTAACTAACAAAGCTCGGGAAGTCAAGGAATCAAGTGGCACCTAGTATCGGATCACTATGTTAATAAATCGAGACCTAAATCGGGAGATCGGGTAGAATGAGGTCTTGGAAACCAAATGAGTGTTGGAACTCATATGATATAGTTTAACAAAGCCTACATTCTAATTTGAAATCAATCCTAAGTGCTTTTGTCCCGTTAAGGTAGTATACGCTACTTTAATGCGTCATTTGCGCAAATACGAGTTCAGATGGTCTAACTAGTCCTATGATAAGTATTATATGCCTAAACATGTTTAATAATGTTTCATAATTAGTTTAAGTGTCAAAATTTAGGTTACATATGCTTAAAATGAATTTATGCACAAAAGGGCATTTTGGTCATTTTCCTAAGGCATATAAACTACATGTCATACAACTAATTAAACAAAGTGACCATAAGGTATAACCTCGGAAGGTTATTCCCTATACAACTATGGTCAGAAAATATGTTTGGTCGGATCCTAATGATCGACCAAACGGGTCGGGTTCGAAAGTCTAAGCGGTTGTCGAGACCGCTTGACTTACGACCCTAAATAAGCACTAAACTAAAAGTGACGAGTTAAACATGTTTAACCAAGTTAGAAAACTGATTTGATATCAAAACAAAGTGTTTTGATACCTGAAATAGTTTCGTCGCAAAATGCACATAATCGTACATTTTGATCGAAACTTTGACTCGTCACTTCGACTAGTCAACGTGGTAATCAGTAGGTATAGTCGCAAGGGACTATAACCATCGTGATTACGATCACGTTGCAAAGTTCAAACGAACTTTGACTTGACCAAATCATGGTCAAAGCTGAAAGTCAAACACTATTTGACTTTTAGCTTGAAATAAATAAACAAGCCAAGGAAGAACACTTACAAGTGCTCTAGGATGGAAAATATGACTAGAAACACTCAGGTAAGAGGCCTCCAACAATGTGGTAGCCTCTACTTAGAGTTTGTAGAGAAGAGAAATGGAAATGAGCAAAGAATGGAGCAAAGTGAAGTGCTATTTATAGTGTTTCATGGAATTGTAGGATGATTACATGTGTAAATGTGTTGCCCAAGGAATAATCTACACTACACAAGTGTTAGAGACTGATTAGGCCCCTAAACATGAAAACAACTAGCCAAAACCATCAAATCAGCATTTTTAACAAGAAACCTGGTTCTAGCAGCTCCAGGTCTCTTGGATCGCAACCCAGTAAGGCCTCAGGAGTCACGGCCCGCCAGAGAATGCAGACCAGAAGTTTCCAAACTTGGCAGAACAGGTCCCTGCAACTCCGAAACATGTTTTTCGACGCGTTTAACCCCCGTTAGCCCATTTTCAAGGCTTTATAAGGATGTTAAAGGATAGGGGACTTGAAATATGCTTGGAAATATCATGGATGTCGGTTCGTTTGGTCATACGATCGCGTTTTTCGGTTAATTACGACGAAACTCGAACGGACGCGAAAACGATCCAAATTACGTGACGAATGGTTTTTCTGCATTCCTATCACTAAAATACAATATTTTAGTGATTACAAAATTTTGGATGTCCAGGTATGGTCAGAACGTAAGATATGCACGCATTTGCATACTTTCGCAGTTTTGACGCTCTAAGCCCCTGTGATCAAATAAGCGTATTTTCACATACCGAATCACTCAAAACTTATTTGTAAGCTATGTAAAGGGTATTTAGGGTATGTTTAGCTTATGATCTTCTTCCGGAGTGTACGTTGCTATACGAATTGGCAGACTTTTGCAGTTTGTCGCAAATAGTCCCTGTAATCGAATAAACTTGTTTTTGTCATACCAAACCCTTCAAAACTTATTTCTAAGTTATGTAAAGGATATTTAGGGTATGTTAAGCTTATGTCACTGTTCCAGAGTGTATGTCGTGTTAAACTGATTACGTTTACGTAACAGTTTGCGTAAAACTTCCAGAAAAACTTCTTGAGAGTTTGAAATCATACGAGACTTGATATGTGTAATTGTCACATGTCGTTATACAAATCCCGGGAATGAAACACAAGATTTCATTGGATTCGTATTTGTATGATGATCGTAATGGCACAAATGTCACAATCTGAAGTCGGAACCACCCGAATCCTGTTTCACATCATGAATTTCAAAAATGCCAGAATTTCAATATATTCTAATGAAATTTTTATTCCCCCTCATTTTTGCAAATTCTGACTTCTCTAAACCTTATCACTGTATTTCCCCTCAGACTTGGCAAATTCAATCCTCTCTTTTAAAAGAAAAACTCAACTATGTGAAAAATATGTCATTTTGGTCCACAAAAGTCAGTTTTTCAACAATATGGATTTTTCTTTAAGGCCCATTAATAGTCTGTTGGGATTGAACCCTATCAAAGGAACAAATAATTAAAGCCAAAACTGGATCAGAGCAGTGGATCCAGAATAAGCAGATGTTATGTATACAAGTCTCTCCCCTTGAAAGTGGCTTCAACATCTGCTGACCTCCTATCTACTGATCGTACAAATTGCTGACCTATAAACCGCTGATCAAGTAAAAGACTGATGAAAGATTAAAGCTCTGCTGTTCAATCTACTGCCTTGAGTCAAGCTCTGCTGATCATGACAAGTACTGCTGGGTTCACATCAGTGGAAGGATGCAACAGTTGTTTAGATATCTTTATGTAATGAAATGTAATAATAGTAGTTAGTATAGCAGAGGTTGTGTAGATCAGAGGTTAGAGTTTGTTAAGAGGTTAGATGTCACTTTCATGGTGACGTCAGCTTAGATGCTTCAGTGGTTTGCTCGTGCCTATAAATAGAACAGTACCATGCACTGTTCTATTTAGCTCTTTCACTATCTTCTTCCTGCACGAACAAATACTGTGAGCTCAGGCTGAGGGGGAGTTTGTTGCATACTTGCAAAATTGTAATCGTTGTTGAAATTAAATTCAATCATTCGGTTGAATGTTAAACATGTATGTTAAAAACAATTCTCCTGTTTGATTGTGAAAAGTTTGCTTCCATCTTAATTCCGCTGCACAACTCATTCATCTTCATCTTAAATCAAACGTAAAACACAATCAATACCAAACTCAGATCCAAACAATTGGTATCAGAGCTTGGACAGTCAAATTTGATTTAACAATCATTTTGACATAAATAGTTCAGCTGTAACACCCCAACCCAGAAGGGCTGACGTGTCACAATAACAGTGGTATCATAAACAAAAGTCATAATTCCATTTATTTATTTGATAAGGATACAACCACACGACAACTAAATTTAAGGTTAATATACAAACGGATACATTTGACTTGATTAACTAACATCTTCAGATTTATTCCTAGGCTTTATTCTTCTCTCTTTACCCCGCCCGAAGTAACCTGTGAACCTGTATATACAAAAAGTTTACGGAATGAGCCAAATGCTCAGTACGGAATAATAGGCTCAAATAACAAATAATGCTTTATATGAAATGTTATTCGGATGAAACTTTATGTTAAAATGATATGATGCAAGTAACGTAATTTCATAATCATATCATTCGGATGTACCCATGAGCCAAACTTAAAACGTGACAATACACAGGTAGCTACTCCTACATAATTATCACACGAGATGGCGAGTTGGCATACCCGTTATCCACCTCCTTAACTTAAATCCTAGGATCGATCCATACGCCTCCTAGTAGCTTTGTACCTTACTTGTACCTAGGGACGCCGTGAACTGATCTCTCCATCACGGATGGAGCACATGATGTCGATGCCGCAACAACATGCTCGTGGGACACTCCACGAGAAGCGATACTCAGGGTATCAGAGTACAAATGGTCTTATTCATATAACTTATCAAAATATTTTTCATAACAAAAGGTAACTTATATTGGAACATGCGATAATGAGTACAACTAACATAATACTATCGCATGACATGAAAGCTAAATCCAAAGTTATGATTAGAATAGGAATCCAACGAATTGTCAAATGAATCGATAATCAAAGACGTGAGGAGTTTTAAAAGATATATGAATTTAATGGGTTTATAACAATTTGAATATGAAGCAATAAGGAGTGAGGGTAAGGATCCGTACCTTAATAATTCCAAAGTGATGCTACCTTGTGAAAATATTTCAGATTTATATGGGCAGAGTTTAGACTACTGATTAATCTTTTAACCTAATTTAAATAACATGCACACAAACTAGGTTAGTAACTTAATACAACATTACGATAACTCACGAGATTAAAATCCTCACAAAGAATGACAAAGTGCGATACTTAAAATCCATCGGATTCACAATTAATGACAAAGTGAAATCACTTAAACATCCATCGGATTCACAACGAATGACAAAGTGCAAACACTTAAACATCCATCGGAATCACAATTAATGACAAAGTGAAATTACTTAAACATCCATCGGAATCACGATTAATGACAAAGCATAACCCAAATGTGAGCATCACTTAAACATCCATTGGATATATTGATCGATCGGACAATGAATCGTAATAGCGATCGAGTTAATACCCTGATTGCGGCGTCGATTAGTGATCTGTGTGTGTTGATTGTGGTAAACAGAGCATAACTCGGTGTATTTTGTGAATTTTTACGTCGAACTTAAGCCAGGATTCAAGTCCCAGGCCCCTGTATTTATACCCAAATTTGGCATCTCCCGCGTGTCGCGACAGAATACATGGTCCCTGTCGCGACTCGCATGTGGTGTCAACGTAGAGTTGGGTAGGCTTGTCACTAGTATAGGCCTGCTGAGTCGACGTTTCGTGAATTCTCAATTTAGACAATGCATTTTAGAGATAATCATTAGTTAGGGTTTACCCCCCTTAAGTTTTAGGGGCCCTGATTCAAATTTCAAATGTTCTGAAAATTTTAGGGATTGTACAGAATTACTTGGGTGTCTTAATTAGGGTTTCCTATTGGATAATTTATAAATAATAATAATAGTTTTGGTTGATATACAGAAGGATGGATTATAAGATAAATGTTTAGTTTATTATAAATTATTATTATTCTTTTATTTCTAGAATAATGATTTTAAATATATGGTCATTACAACTATTACCCCCTTAAAAGAAATTTCGTCCTCGAAAATTTTCAAATAAGAATATAACATATCGCATAAGTAACGGAAACGGAACTTTCATAGCAGAGTTACTAACTTATATAACAAGAATCTCCTAAACACACATGTGTATCTGAAATTCATAATTAAGTTCATGACCATAATTGTCAATTACCTTACTACCATATCCTAATGGTTCTTCCACTACGTATCTTAATAACATATTTAATCATGCAGAAAATCAACATAGACTTATAGATAACAAAAGTGACTATTGGTACTGATATCTCCTACATAAACATGCTTAATCATAACTAAGGTATATTCACATAAGATAAACAGAAACAAATGAACATATATCAAAGAGCAAGATTTACCGTTGCCTCGACTAAAATTCTATTACTAGAATAGATTAGGGTATAGAGAGTGAATTGATTCTTCAGATTCCCATGTTGCTTCGCGTTCAGAGTGATTTTTCCAGAGGACTTTAACAAACGGAATTACTTTCCTACGCATAACCCTTTCTTGTCGATCTAAGATGGCTTCTGGTTCCTCTTCGTAGGACAAATCTTCGTGAATTGTGAGTAACGGATAACTAATGACATGGAGTGGATGATAATTATATCCTCTTAACGAGGAGACATGAAAAACGTTATGAACGTGAGAGAGCTGAGGCGGTAAAGCCAGTCGATATGACACTTCTCCAATTCTTTCAAGGATTTCAAACGGACCGATGAAACGGGGACTAAGCTTCCCTTTAATTCCAAATCTACGATCGCCACGCCAAGGTGATACCTTTAAGAATACGTGGTCACCAATTTTAAATTCGAGTGGTCGTCTACCTTGATCTGCATAGCTCTTTTATCTGCTCTGAGCTTCTTTCAGTTTTTTCTCGTGCCATAGTGACTTTTTCATTTGTAATCTGAACTAGTTCTGGCCCTTCAATAATCTTTTCTCCAACTTCATCCCAGCATATCGGTGCTCGACATTTCCGACCGTACAAAAGCTCAAAAGGTGCCATGCCAATACTTGCTTGCCAACTATTGTTGTAAGCGAACTCAACAAGACATAGATATTCATCCCAGTTTCCAGACCATTCAAGTGCACATGCTCGGAGCATGTCTTCCAAGGTCTGAATCATGCGTTCCGACTGCCCATCTGTTTGTGGATGGAAAGCCGTACTAAACTTCAGTCGTGTACCCCAAGCTGCCTGAAAACCTTTCCAAAATCGTGAGGTGAAACGTGGGTCTCTATCGAAAACAATGGAAGATGGTGTGCCATGGAGTCGAATAATTTCTTGAAGAAATATTTCGGATAACTTATTAACCGAAAATCCTTGCTGAATCGGTAGAAAATGTGCTGACTTCGACAATCTATCGACAACAACCCATACAACATCATTCTTCTTGAAAGTCTTAGGCAAACCGGTAACAAAATCCATTGTGATCTCATCCCACTTCCATATGGGAATATCCAATGGCTGCAACAGACCGCTTGCTCGTTTGTGTTCAATTTTTACTTGTTGGCAAGTGAGGCGTTTACTTATGTATCGAGCAACGTCTTCCTTCATGCCATTCCACCAGAAGTTTTGTCTTAAGTCTCGATACATCTTGGTAGATCCTGGGTGAATTGAAAATGGTGAGCTGTGAGCTTCGGCTAACAATGACTCACGAAGGGTGGATTCATCGGGTACACAAAGTCTTTTACCGCACCAAATCACCCCATGATGGTCTATACGAAATTCAGATTGCTTACCCACCTCAAGATTTTGCACAATTGCCCAAAGTTCTCCATCTTGCTTCTGTGCATCTTTGATCCGTGATATGAGGTCGGGTTCAATCTGCATTCTAGCTAGATATCCATCAGATTTACTAACCTGAAGCCAAATGTTCATTCTTTCGAGATCCCTCCTAATTCGAGGCTGAATTTGTAAGCAAGATATAGTCCCAGAATTCTTTCGGCTCAACGCGTCAGCTACAACATTGGCTTTGCCTGGATGGTATTGAATATTTGCGTCGTAATCTTTTAAAAGTTCTAACCACCTTCTTTGCCTCATATTTAGCTCTTTCTGGGTGAATATGTACTTGAGGCTCTTATGGTCGGTAAAAATGTCACAACTTTCACCATACAGATAGTGTCGCCAAATCTTAAGTGCAAAGATGACTGCGGCTAGTTCTAAATCATGTGTAGGGTAGTTAACTTCATAAGGCTTTAACTGATGGGAGGCATAAGCGATAACCTTCCCATGTTGCATTAGCACACAACCTAATCCTTTCTTTGAGGCATCACTATAGACTTGGTAACCTCCTGATCCAGAAGGGAGAGCGAGTATCGGGGAGGATACGAGTCGTTTCTTCAATTCTTCAAAGCTTTTCTCTTGTTCCTCATTCCATGAGTACTTCACCCCTTTCCTTAGGAGTTTTGTGAGTGGTAAAGCAATTGCCGAGAATCTTTCAACAAATCTTCGGTAATAGCCAGCAAGACCCAAGAAACTTCGTATTTCGGTAACAGAAGTGGGTCTTGGCCATTTTGTAATAGCTTCAACCTTTGTTGGGTCTACCATAATTCCCTCTGCTGATATGACATGACCTAGAAATGCCACTTGGCTAAGCCAAAAGTCACATTTGGAAACCTTAGCGTACAACTTCTCATGCCGCAAGGTTCCAAGTACTGCATGTAGATGTGCTTCATGTTCTTCACGACTCTTGGAATATACCAGAATGTCATCGCTAAAAACAATAACGAATTTATCTAGGAATTTGTGAAATACGCGATTCATCAAATCCATGAAGACTGCGGGTGCGTTAGTTAGCCCAAAGGGCATAACCAAGAATTCGTAATGACCATAACGAGTACGAAAGGCGGTCTTGGGAACATCATCATTTTTGATCTTTAGCTGATGGTATCCGGACTTCAGGTCGATTTTTGAAAAGAACTGAGCCCCCTGGAGTTGATCAAAGAGATCATCAATGCGAGGCAGAGGATACTGATTATGAATAGTAATCTTGTTCAGCTCTCGGTAGTCAATACATAAACGCATACTACCGTCTTTCTTTTTCACAAATAAGACCGGAGCACCCCAAGGTGAAACACTGGGTCTTATGAATCCCAGATCTAACAATTCTTGCAATTGTTCCTTCAACTCCTTCAGTTCCATTGGAGCCATACGGTATGGAGCTTTAGAAATAGGTTCGGCACCAGGGATCAAGTCGATGGTGAATTCTACCTGACGGTCGGGTGGTAATCCCGGAAGTTCATCCGGAAATACATCAGGATATTCACGAACAACGGAGTGGTTATCGATACTCTTAACAATAGCAGAAGTATCCTTAATCGATGCTAGGAATCCAGCACAGCCGTTTGATGTGAATTTTCGAGCTTTGAGCGCAGAGATAATTTTAAGAGATTTATGAGCTTGAGTTCCCTGATATATAATATCAGGATGATGAAGATCACCGAAAATAACACGGCGGAAATGACAGTCTATAGTTACGCGATGTCGAGATAACCAATCTATCCCTAGAATAACATCAAAGTCACACATATGTATTGGAAATAGGTCTGCCTTACACACAATAGATTCAATACGGATCGGACAATCTTTATATACGTAAGTGATTACGGATGAATTTTCCATGGGAGTGGAAATGGTTAAAGTATGATTTAAGAGAGTTGGTCTTATCGGAAGGTACTTAGTAAACGAGTGGGACACTAAAGAATGGGTCGCTCCTGTATCGAATAACACATAGATACTATGTTTACCAAGCTGAAGGGTTCCCGACACAGTACCTGGGGCATTAGCAGCATCAGTAGCAGAAAGTGCGAAAACTCTTCCTCCAACATTGGGTGGTGCAACGTTTGGTCGGTTATTCTTCTTAGTGTCTTTCTTTGTACACTCCTTGATCATGTGTCCAGTTTGGCCACATCTAAAGCATGCTCCTGTACCTCGGTGACATACGCCCTGATGTCGCTTACCACAAGTATTACATAGAGGATATGTAATTTGATTCGGGTTTACATGTTGATTCAGTGGTTGAGCTCTAATAGGTTCTGCATACAACTGAATCTGGTTTTGAGCAGGCCTCGGGTTTTGCAGTCTAGGTTGCCATAGACGTGCCTGATTTCCAGAGTTTTGATTTCCTTGCACTTTGCGGTCTTGATGCTGTGGCGTAGTGGATGATTGGCCGATTTCCTGCTTAAATTGTCCTTCCCTGTTTCTCTTCTTATTATCCCCAGTTTGAGATAAAAATTCTTTCCTCTCGAACTCAAAAGTTTTGATTGCATCAGCAACTTCGGTGATATCCTTAAATTTCATGTACATGATCGACTTCCGAATTCGATCATTGACTGCCCACTTGCATTTTTCTGCCTGGGCTTCTGCTGATCCTGCAACGTCTCCTACAATATTAGCTAATCTTGAAAATCTAGTAATGAACTCAGAGGCTGGTTCATCACTCCCCTGTCGAATCACTGCATACTCCCTGATATAAGCTTCTTTATCAGCGGTAGAAAAATACTTGTCGTAAAAGATGGTACGAAAGTCGACCCATGAAATATTAGCGTCAAAATCATCCCCTCCTTTGACTT
Organism: Helianthus tuberosus; assembly: GCA_030545235.1. Classification (NCBI taxonomy): domain Eukaryota; kingdom Viridiplantae; phylum Streptophyta; class Magnoliopsida; order Asterales; family Asteraceae; genus Helianthus; species Helianthus tuberosus. The sequence goes on along the minus strand of JARYGA010059771.1, from coordinate 8,023,047 downwards.
GCTTATATCCTTCCCACCAAGTTTGTGCGTCATCTTCAAATTGGTAGGTAGCCAATCTAACTTTGTATTGCTCCGGAACTCCAAGAACTCCGAAGATCTTTTAAACATGAGCTATCCAGTTTCTTTCTTCGACTGGATTAGTAGCGTGACTAAAGGATTTCGGCTTTTGTTTTTGGAATTTAGCGATCCATATGTCTATACTATAGGTAGTATGGTTCGTGGTATTCTCACGAATTTCTTCACCAGAGATTGGATTCGTGTTATTACGTTCTAGATGACGAGTTTGTTGAATAACGGCCTCAGCTGTTTGAGCAACAAGGTTTGGAAGCAACCCGGCAACAGCCTGGTTGATAGCATTAATTACGTTTGGATCAACTGGAGTCTCATTCGAAGAAGTGTTCTTACGCACATGGTTAGTACGAGTACTCCTACGTGGCGGACAACGAGGAGGCATCTATAAGAATAGAGATAGGAGTTAAACAAAATAAGAGACCAAGTTGAATCCTATCATAGATATCTACCCATTCCTCACAGGTTTTAATTACTATCTTCAAGTTTTCTACAGGAAAGAGCCTTTGCTCTGATACCATAGCTGTAACACCCCAACCCAGAAGGGCTGACGTGTCACAATAACAGTGGTATCATAAACAAAAGTCATAATTCCATTTATTTATTTGATAAGGATACAACCACACGACAACTAAATTTAAGGTTAATATACAAACGGATACATTTGACTTGATTAACTAACATCTTCAGATTTATTCCTAGGCTTTATTCTTCTCTCTTTACCCCGCCCGAAGTAACCTGTGAACCTGTATATACAAAAAGTTTACGGAATGAGCCAAATGCTCAGTACGGAATAATAGGCTCAAATAACAAATAATGCTTTATATGAAATGTTATTCGGATGAAACTTTATGTTAAAATGATATGATGCAAGTAACGTAATTTCATAATCATATCATTCGGATGTACCCATGAGCCAAACTTAAAACGTGACAATACACAGGTAGCTACTCCTGCATAATTATCACACGAGATGGCGAGTTGGCATACCCGCTATCCACCTCCTTAACTTAAATCCTAGGATCGATCCATACGCCTCCTAGTAGCTTTGTACCTTACTTGTACCTAGGGACGCCGTGAACTGATCTCTCCGTCACGGATGGAGCACATGATGTCGATGCCGCAACAACATGCTCGTGGGACACTCCACGAGAAGCGATACTCAGGGTATCAGAGTACAAATGGTTTTATTCATATAACTTATCAAAATATTTTTCATAACAAAAGGTAACATATATTGGAACATGCGATAATGAGTACAACTAACATAATACTATCGCATGACATGAAAGCTAAATCCAAAGTTATGATTAGAATAGGAATCCAACGAATTGTCAAATGAATCGATAATCAAAGACGTGAGGAGTTTTAAAAGATATATGAATTTAATGGGTTTATAACAATTTGAATATGAAGCAATAAGGAGTGAGGGTAAGGATCCGTACCTTAATAATTCCAAAGTGATGCTACCTTGTGATAATATTTCAGATTTATACGGGCAGGGTTTAGACTACTGATTAATCTTTTAACCTAATTTAAATAACATGCACACAAACTAGGTTAGTAACTTAATACAGCATTACGATAACTCACGAGATTAAAATCCTCACAACGAATGACAAAGTGCGATACTTAAAATCCATCGGATTCACAATTAATGACAAAGTGAAATCACTTAAACATCCATCGGATTCACAACGAATGACAAAGTGCAAACACTTAAACATCCCTCAGAATCACAACTAATGACAAAGTGAAATTACTTAAACATCCATCGGAATCACGATTAATGACAAAGCATAACCCAAATGTGAACAGCACTTAAACATCCATTGGATATATTGATCGATCGGACAATGAATCGTAATAGCGATCGAGTTAATACCCTGATTGCGGCGTCGATTAGTGATCCGTGTGTGTTGATTGTGGTAAACAGAGCATAACTCGGTGTATTTTGTGAATTTTTACGTCGAACTGAAGCCAGGAATCAAGTCCCAGGCCCCTGTATTTATACCCAAATTTGGCATCTCCCGCGTGTCGCGACAGAATACATGGTCCCTGTCGCGACTCGCCTGTGGTGTCAACGTAGAGTAGGGTAGGCTTGTCACTAGTATAGGCCTGCTGAGTCGACGTTTCGTGAATTCTCAATTTAGACAATGCATTTTAGAGATAATCATTAGTTAGGGTTTACCCCCCTTAAGTTTTAGGGGCCTTGATTCAAATTTCAAATGTTCTGAAAATTTTAGGGATTGTACAGAATTACTTGGGTGTCTTAATTAGGGTTTCCTATTGGATAATTTATAAATAATAATAATAGTTTTGGTTGATATACAGAAGGATGGATTATAAGATAAATGTTTAGTTTATTATAAATTATTATTATTCTTTTATTTCTAGAATAATGATTTTAAATATATGGTCATTACATCAGCTCATAATCGTTGATACTGATAGTTTGTTCGTTTTGTTGAAAAACATAGTAACGTTTAATCACCATCAAAGTTGATTAATCAGTTCCTGTAAAACAACCAGGATGACGTCATAATCACAAGATGATAAGAATACCATTGGCTCTCTTTTCAAACCACCCATGCTTAAACGTAATGAATACAACATCTGGGAGAGAAGGATGGGTCACATCCTTGCTCAACAGAACACTGGATGTTGGAGGTCTGTTGTTTTTGGTCCCCATGTTCCTATGGTGCCAAGTGCTGAGGATGCAAAGAAGTTCATTCCTAAACCAACTGAAAACTATACTGAAACTGATTTTCAAAAGTTCGAACTCGATGCCAAAGCATTTAGCATCATAGCATCTGCATTACCCAATGAGATCTATGCTGGACTGTTACATTGTAACAGTGCCAAAGAGCTATGGGATGCACTGAAGGAACAGTTTGGGGGAACAGAAGAAGTCATTGAAAACAATAGGGAAATTCTGAATCAGCAGTATTAAACATTTTGTCACATCAAGGGTGAATCATTGACTCAGCAGTTTGAATGATTCAGTTATCTCATTAGTGAACTAAGGCTTGTTAAAGTAACATTTCCAAATTCAACTCAAAATAGCAGGTTCCTTAGATCACTACCAGAAAAATGGGACACCATTGCATTTGTTACTAGAAACTCTGCTGAGTTCAAAGATCTGACCCTGACCCAACTTCATGGTAGAATCCTAACCTATGAAAGGGAGCTAAACCAGAAAAGGAAGTTGCAAGAGTCTGGCAAAGTTGCTGATGATTATTCATTCGGTAACACGGCTCTTTTTGGTCAGGAAGAATCTGGTAGTAGTGGTAAGGATCAGAGTTATGATCACTTTATTGATATAACTGCTGGTGGAAATTTTAACAACCCTGATCCTCACTCTGCAAATTATGCTTTTACTGCAAATTGTGAAAACCAGATGTCAGATAACTTGTGCTTTAAACTCAATGATTTACAACACTTTGATCCCACTGACTTAGAAGAGATGGACATTTTGCATCAATTGGCTTTGCTTAGTGTAAGAACAAGCAAATTCTACAAAAGAACAGGGTGAAAATTCCCAGGGTTACATGGGAATTTAAGAGTGGGGCTGGATAAATAAAAAATTAAGTGCTACAAGTGCAATAGGCTAGGTCATTTTGCTAGGGAATGCAAGAGTTAAACCACTGGTCCTATAATTACTCATCCCAGCTCAAACCCTAGACCACAAAATCAAAGCACTGTTCACTATACCCAATATACCAATGCAACCCATGTTAACACTGCTCACTATGCTGCAACCCCTGTGCCTGTGCATTATGTTCAAACCACTGTTCTACAAATTCAGTATGTTCAAACCCCTGTCCCTCAGGCACAAGTGCAACCTGTTGCACCTCAACAAGCTGCTCCAACAGTGGTACAACCAGATCAACAAAGCTTTTTCACCCAAGGTTTTGTTGACTGGAGCAGCATGCCTGATGAGCTTGGTGATGAAAATTTTGCACTCTATGCTTTTAATGAACCTTCTAATGATGAATTTTGTTTGATGGCATTAGAGTCAATACCAGAGGGAGTAGAAACTGAAGGTGAACAGCTAAGTGCTGAAACAGTGGATGAGGTGACTGAAGCAGTGGTTACTGCAGTTGCTGGTGAACTACTGCTGGGAGAAAATTCAGAAACCCTGATTGAACCACTGTCTGACCCCTGGTCCAAAGAAGACAAAGAAGACAAGGAAGAGAAGAAAGCATGTGAGAAAGAAGTAAGAGCTGATGATGAAGAGGATCATCAATGTGATTGTGCCATGATGGCTGCTGCCAAGGTATCACCTCAAGTTCTTGAAAAATTGTGTTCAGACCAATGCATTATTGCATTTGCTAACATCAAAGAGGTAAATGAAAACCTTAGGGATAAAGTCTTATCTGATGAAGTCAAATTGAAAAGTAATTAAAAGAACTTAGAAACAAATTGTCTGAAAAAGATAAAGAGATCAGCAGTCTCAAAGAAGAGCAAAGCATAACCAAAACACAACTCCAAACTATGGTAGAAAAATACCAAGTTTGCAAAAAGGAGTTGGAGTCCACCCAGATCACCTGTGAAAGATGGGTGGAATCTTGTAAAGGGTATGAGGTTATGCATGAGAAACAGCTTGAAAGCAATGTCAAGTTTGGTGTAGGATATAGAAAATATGATGATCTTGTAAACAATGCTGGAAAACAAGCTGGTTCATCTGAAATTAAACCAACAAACAAGAATGGCCAAGAAGTGAAAATCACTGATAAACTTGGTAACAAAATCACACTTGAGAGACCAGTGGGATCCTCTACTTTTGAGGAAATTGAGAAATACCAATTTAAACCCACATGGTCTGATGAGTGTGACATTCTTGAAAATTTAAAACCCATGGATTTCACAACCACTGATGGTGTTAAAGCTCCAAAGGCAAAAGTCATTCCTCTCAAAGACATCCCAGCAGAGGTTAAAAACTCTGTTGCAAAGGAGTCTGAAAAGAGAAAGAAGAGAGAAAAAATCAAAAACCTGTTTTGTGAATTTTGTGAAAAAAAGAATCATCTAACAAAAGATTGTTTCCATTTAAAAGCATATGACTTAAACAAAACAAGTGTCATTGTACCTGCTGAAAGCTGCATCATCTGTGGTAAACCAAACCACAAAACTCAAGAATGTGTGTATCTGAAAAACTTTGATGTAAAAAAGAATGAGTACACTGCTAAAACATCCTTGAGTCCATCAACATCATCTGTCAAATTCACCAAAAATCAACCACTGTTTGTGCCAGTCCAAACAGCTGTTACAAAATAGCTGAATCAAACATCTGTTCAAAGAGATGTTCAAGTGACTGATGCACCCCCTGCCAACCAATTCAGAAAAGGCAAGGGACAATCATCTTACCAAAGGATTCCACACGTTTATGAGACCTACAAAAGGCCCTCTAAACCTAGAGTGAACAAGCATCCTTTTGGGTATCAACAGGTGATTGGTCAAAACCCACAACAGTGGTTAGAAAGAAACAATCCTAAAACTGTCCAAACCCCTGACCTAACCACTGTCCATCAATCTGCATCCATCCCAGACACTGTTGAGACCCCATCCAAAGCCTTATTGGCTTTGGAAACCCGGAAACCCTAATGAACTAATCCTTTTACTTCATGTGCAGGGAGCTTCTGCATGCTTAGATAGCCTTTGGTATGTAGATAGTGGAGGCTCCAGGCACATGACAGGATGTAAAGCCCTCCTCAAAGATTTAAAAATCCATGGAGGGGGTGATATATCCTTTGGGAATAATAGTAAAGGGAAAGTTCTGGGGTCTGGTACAGTACAGTCTGGAAATGTGAAATTTGAAAATGTCAATCTGATAGACAATCTGAAATTCAACCTCCTGAGTGTTTCACAAATGAGTGATAAGGGGTATGGGTCAATCTTCACAAAGGAGAGTTGTAGGATTATTGGACCAGAAATGGTTGAAAAGATTGAAGCAATAATAAAAACTGGAAAAACAAAACTTGTTGCTCAAAGAAGTGGCAATGTTTATGTTGTTGATATGTCAAAAGAGTGTCCCAGAACTGATGCCTGTCTGTTCTCAGCTGCCTCTAACAAAGAGATAGAACTTTGGCACAGAAGATTGGGGCATACAAATCTCAAGACAATCACTGAAATTTCAAAAAATGGCTTGGTAAGAGGCTTACCACAAAAATTGTTTTCATGTCCTGAGCATTGTGTTTCTTGTTTAAAAGGAAAATAGCATAAAAGCTCCTTTAAGTCCATTGAAGAGTCCAAAACAACCCAGTGTTTGCAAATGCTGCACATGGATTTGTTTGGCCCAGTTCAAGTCATGAGTCTCAAGAAGAAGAGATATTGTTTGGTTATTATTGATGACTTCTCTAGGTTTACATGGACTTTCTTTTTACACTCAAAAAATGAGACTGCAGGCATTTTGCAAGACTTTGTGACACAGGTTGAAAAGCAATTTGATCTTCCAGTAAAAGTCTTCAGGAGTGACAATGGCACAGAATTAAAAAATAAGGAGTTGGATGCCTTCTTTGTGAAGAAAGGGATTGTAAGGCAATACAACATCCCTAGAACACCAGAGCAAAATGGGGTAGTTGAAAGAAAGAACAGAACTTTGATTGAGGTTGCCAGAACTATGCTTGCTGACTCAGGTTTGCCATTAACTTTTTGGGCAGAGGCAGTAAACACTGCTTGCTATCTCCAAAACAGAGTTTTAATAAACCCCAAGCACAAAAAGACTGCTTATGAAATTCTGTAAAAAATCAAACCACTGATCTCATAGTTTAAAGTATTTGGCTGTCCATGCTTTATTTTGAATTTGAAAGATTCTATCTCAAAATTTGCAGCTAAAGTAGATTGTAGTTATCATCTGGGGTACTCAACCACTGCCAAGGCCTACAAAGTGTTTAATACACGGACCAAAGCAGTGGAGGATACCTTGAATGTAAAGTTCAATGAACTTTCATCAATGAAAATCCCAGCAAATCCTGCTGATTTGTTTGATCTTGATAAATTCACTTTTGCAAATACTGCTGTCAAGACTAACAGTGCAGGTTCATCAGAGGATTCATCACCAGACTATGAGTATGAGATCATCATTCCTCAACAAAAGTCTGCCACAATGGGAAAAGCATCAGTTGTACAAAACAGCTGTCAAAGCTCAACCACTGCTACCTCAACAGTTGTTGACCAAAGTAGTCCATCAACCACTGCTTCCACATTATCAAACACTGCTGACAAAAGTCCCCAAACAGTGGATAAAAGTCAGCATGTGTCCACACCACTACCTCCAATTCCACCACCTTTTGAAGCCACTGCTGGATCATCAAAGTCACCAGCAGTGGTTAGCTCAGATAATACACATATGCAGCCTTCACCAACAAATGCCATCATACCATACCAAGGAGATTTAATCTTCTTGAGATCTCATCCACCTGACCAAATCATTGGCAACATCAATGAAGGGGTGCTCACAAGAAGCCAAACCCTAAACATTTGTCTTTTTGCTGGTTTTCTATCACTCCATCAGCAAGTCAAGTACCAAGAGGCACTGAAAGAAAACAACTGGGTAGAAGCCATGCAAGAAGAGCTCCAACAGTTTAAAAGACAACAAGTATGGGAGCTTATACCACTGCCAAAAGATGTAAGTCCCATCGGCACAAAGTGGGTCTTCAAAAACAAAACTGATGAAAGGGGCATTGTTGTCAAGAATAAAGCCAGGCTTGTGGTTCAAGGTTACAGACAGGAAGAGGGGATAGACTATGATGAAACTTTTGCCCTTGTAGCAAGATTGGAAGCTATAAGACTGTTCCTGGCCTTTGCTGTCAACCACAACATGAAGGTGTTCCAAATGGATATCAAAAGTGCTTTCCTCTATGGTACAATTCAAGAAGAGGTGTATGTTTGTCAACCTCCAGGTTTTGAGGATCCATTTTATCCAGATCATGTCTACAGGCTAAACAAAGCCTTGTATGGCCTGAAACAAGCACCTAGAGCCTGGTATGAAACTCTTTCCACCTTTCTACTCTCAAATGGTTTCAAAAGAGGTACCATTGATAAAACACTGTTTCTAAAATGGAGAGGAAAGGATTTAATGATTGTCCAAATTTATGTAGATGACATTATTTTTGGAAGCACATGTAATAAAATGTGTGAAGAGTTCAGGGAACTCATGACAGCTGAGTTTGAAATGAGTGCAATGGGTGAGCTGCAATGCTTTCTTGGTCTCCAAGTTCAGCAAATGAAAAATGGAACTTTCATTCATCAAAGCAAATATGCTAAAGAACTTTTAAATAAATTTGATATGAATGATTGTAAACCATGCAGCACACCCATGGCAACCAATAAGCTAGTCATGTCTGATGAAAAGGATGAGTTGATTGACCAAACACTTTATAGAAGCATGATTGGGTCTTTATTGTACCTAACTGCATCTAGGCCAGACATCATGTTTGCAACATGTGTTTGTGCAAGAAGTCAGTCAGCCCCTAGGAAATCCAACCTTATTGCTGTAAAAAGGATATTCAGATACATAAAAAGTGCTCCCACACTTGGTATATGGTATCCAGCTAATGGGAATATCAAGCTTTCAGGATTTTCAGACAGTGACTTTGCTGGATGTAACACCACAAGGAAGTCCACATCAGGAGGGTGCCAGTTTCTAGGTGATTGCTTAGTTTCATGGCAAAGCAAAAAGCAAGCAGTTGTTTCAACATCCACTGCTAAAGCTGAATACATTGCTGCTGCAAGCTATACAGCCCAACTCATGTGGCTTCAAAATCAGTTGCTGGATTTTGGTATCACTGCCTTAAAGACACCACTCATGTTGGATAGCCAGGCAGTAGAAAATATCATCAAAAATCCAGTTTCCCATTCAACCACCAAGCTCATCGACATCAGACATCACTTTGTGAGGGATTGCTATGAAAAAGGTTTGATTTCTCTGCATCATGTTCCAACTAAAGACCAGTTGGCAGATGTGCTCACAAAAGCATTAGATACATCCACCTTTGAAAGCTTGGTCTCTAGGATTGGCATGCTAAACATGGAATAACAAGCAACATCTTGTTTTTCTTTGAATAAAAGCATTAAAATGTTTTCAGAAAATAAAAAATCCATCCTTAAAAAATAGCTAAAAATGAAGTTTTCATTAAAATCCTTAAGAGTCTGCCATAACCACTGCTTGTTCAAAAGTCTGCTCTACTTCAAAGTCTGTCCATTGCTGAAAGTCATCCCCTGTTCTCTCATTTCCTTGGTAAACACTGTTGTTCAAAATCAGTGTTCTATCCACTGATATGCTATCCACTGATAGTGAAAATCATCCACTGCTTTCATTTGTTACCGTTGTAACCACTACCTTTCATCAGTAATTTTCATAAAAGTACTGTCCTTCATTTCATCAGGGGTTGGCATGTGGGTCGTACATAGTGGACAGTCCTTTTGTAACCGCTGCCACGTCAGCATTCACTTTTTCCCTATAAAACCCCCATTCAAAACCCAAAACAGGGTTTTACTGTCGAATTAAATTCTTAAAAATTCTCTTCTCAAAACAGTTTTTCATCTCATTTCCTCAAATTTCTTCACAACCTTCTTTGATCATCATCTCCAAAATGACAAAATCAAAGTCATCTGCAAAACCCACTTCCAAATCATCCTCAAAAGGCCAAACCCACTGAAATTCCGCACAAACCGTCTCATAATCTTTTGGGTCTTCTCACAAAACCCAGCACCACTAATATTTTCGACTCCATCATTGATATCATGTCTGCATCAAAGTATAAAACTTTGTTAACAGCAGATGCACCAATTTACTTGGCGACCCAAAGAGAGTTCTGGAAAAATGTAACCCTTGACACACAAGATGAGACTGTCATAGCCATTAACTCTTCTCTAAAGGGTAAAGCAGTCAAAATTACACCACAATCCATCTCGGAGGTCTTTCAACTCGATGATCAGAAAGGTATAACTTATTTTCCTAAAAACGAGTTAAAAATTGACTTCATTGAAAGAGGGTATGCAGATACAATAATGAAGAAGGATACCTTACAAAAAGGTTTCTTTCCTTCTGCAACAAGATTTTTATTCCATACCCTCCTAATGTGAAATACCATTAAAGATTCAAAACTTGGGGTATGCTATCCTTCAAAAAGAAAATTTTAATTATTCTCAGGTAATCTTTAATTATCTGGTTAAAAATGTTGAAACATAGGCATTCTTACTGTTTCCAAGATTTCTAAGTTATTATTTTGAAAAGAAACTTGGTAAGACTGATGCTTCTGCAATAAAACAAGGTGAATCTCTTCAAATGCACAGCTTAACTGCTGAAACTTTTACAAGAATGTCAACACCTTGCAAAACACAAGCAGAGGTGCCTGAGCAGAATTTAGCAGCTACCACTGCTCCTAAGGTATCTGCTGCTGAGCCCACTGCTCAAGGTGATCAAAGTAGCAAAACAACTGCTTTGAAACCCACACCTATAATCACCAAAAATCCAAACAAAAAGAAAACTCAACCCCCCCCCCCCAAACCTATCAAAAAGGCAACTCTGGAGGATGAGATACCAGAGCAACTGCCAGTGACAACACAAAAGTCACAAGAAACCACTGCTGCTACTTCCTCACAGCAGTTGGTACAAATATCTCAACCCATAACCGAAACTCCTCCTGTTTCTTCTAAAAAAGAACAGGTTGTACATATAGGGACACCACAATATGATGCTCTGGACTCACTTGCTTCCATTATCCACAGCCCAATGCCTGGGGCAAATTCTCTTTCTACACCTAACCTCACATCCACAATTCCCCCACCAACTAAACTTTTGTTGGATGCTATTGATTTGAACCAGGCACAAACCAGTCTTTCTCAATCACCTGTCAATGAGAATATACTTCAACCAATGACTGGGTCTGATGTATCAATCATAGTTAACCCACCAACAATGCCTGAGGAGGCTACACCCCTTGAGTTACAAGTAACTCTTGGTGGTAATCCAAGTGAAGCAGCCACTACAAGTGCTGAACCCACTGGTTTGCATTTGGACAGTGGTTACATCAATAAGACTTCCTTGGAGGCAATTCCTTCCATAGCACCTCTGACATCCACCCGTGGATTTGTTTTGACCAATGGCAACATCAAAAGGTTGTCAAGTGTTGAAGGAAGAAGACCCCAGTACCAAGAAAAAGGGGCATCAGTGGTTAATGTTTGGAGTACACTCCCTACCTCAACCACTGATAAAACCACTGCCAGTGGGAAATCAGATGATCCCATTAAATTGGGTGATGGTTTAAAGTATCTTGAATTGACGGAACGTGTTGAAAAGCTGGATACTTCGGTTACAGAAATCAAAGAAATGCTGCAACAGTTGTTGAAAGTACAAAAGGTGCAATCCACTGTTGTTCCACCTCAAGCACCTGCTCCACCACAAGCACCTGCTGCAAATGAGCTCTGGAATCTATTTCAACCTTTTCTCCAACAACAAAAACAAATGGCTGATCAGCAACATGTAATACATGCACAAGAGCTGAGAAACACAATGGAGTCTAGGTTCAAGAACACATAAGCAGACATCAAGGCTCTCAAGGCCCAAATATTGAAAACCACTGGCACTGCTCCTCCAACTGTTCTCTTTATTGATCAATTACCCCCAGATAATGCTAAAAAGGGGGAGAAAATTCAGGAGTGGAAGAAGAAGGGAATAGATGATGGTCTTTACATTGAACCTGAAAAGGATGCCATGACTAGAAAGATTCCCTTGCCAGATGGTAGCAAAAAGGTTGATGTTACCCAAAGTGCACTTGATGAAGCTATAGCAAGTGTAAAAAGGGACAGAGAGGCAAAGGATATGTCAAGGTGGAATGAGGAGAAAAGAGCTTACATGGAGCTGAATGCGCAGGGTTGTTCTGGGCTAAAGGATGTTCAAAATCCTGTGCTAAAAAGAAATCCCACTAGAAAAGTGAGGGAACCCAAGTCCACACCATCCAGACTCACAAAGCATACTCCAAAACCACCATCCAAAAGCCCCCAACATCAAACCTCCACCCAAACAGTTGTTGTAACTCCTGCTGTATCAACATCTGCTGGTACTCCAGTTGTTTCAACATCTGCTATTACTTCAACACACACCACTTCAACACACACCACAACCACTACCTTACCGCCACCACCATCACCACAAAAAACAACATCACCACCATCGCCTCCTGCCAAAAAGCAGAAGACAGCAGATGTTACAACATCTGTTGTAATGACAATAGTGGTTGAAACACCAGTTGTTTCAACAGCTGTTAGTCAATCACAAATCACTGCCACTCAAACCACCACCACTGATCCACCCAAAACATCATCTGCCTCTCCTACAATAAAAAGGAGAAGGATTTTCATACCAGATGATGATTCTCCATAACCACCACCAACATCTTCAAAATCTCTATCACTTGTTACAATACCCAAACCTGTTCCTCTCTCATCAGCTCAAATTCAAAAGCCCTTACCTCCTGCAGGTGTTCAATTCCCTCTTGAACTTATAGCAGTCAGAGAAGAAATCAAATCTTTCTACTATGAGGATGACCCTGCTAAAAGAAAGTTGCCATTTGTTGAAGGATATCCCAGGCCTAACAATATTGAAGAATATTTCCAAATCAAGGCTCAGCAAGCAGAGGATATCTCAAAAAGAAATACACATGGGAAATCTGATAGAGAAATTCAGCAGAACTATCAATATTTGCTCACACAAGTCAGATCTTTAGAGCAGTTTGCAAAAAATGTTTGTCAGCAAATCTCAGAGAGAGCAGATGAAACTCTGAGAAAAGACTACATTGAAAGCATCATGGCAACTAAGAAGTACAAAGGAGAAAAACACATGTACAAAGAGTGGACCATACCTGAGCTTGAAAGTGAAGCAGCCAGGATTCAAGATATGATCAAGAATAAGGTCAAGCATACTCCTCCAGATTGGGCAAAATTAAAAAAAAATGTACCTGATAAAAAGGTAGAGCTGAGGAGAATGAAAGAGGAATTAGCTGCTGCGGATTATGGGTCTTTGAATCAAGTGTTGAGGTGGAAAGAAGATAGAGTCAGGGCTACCTACAAGAGTTTGGAGAAATTAAGAAAGACAGATCCTACTGCTCCACAAAAGCCTGACTATCCTGTAGCAGAGGTTTCAAAAAGACCATCAAAGCTGCAAATCAGGAGATCCACTGCTTCAGCTGGTGCAGTCATCTTTAAAAGAAGGCAACAAAAATAGTTGGGTGCTGAAACCATTCAAGAGCTAATTGAAGGAGATGACCTTGTAAAAGAAGGCATCAAGAAAATGATTGTAGAAACTCTTGGATTGGATCAAACTGCAAGTACTGCTCAGACAGTCATCAATAGGCCAGCATCTCCAAACACCTCATCTAATAAAAATCTCCCAAGAAACCCACCAGGCTCAAAAGTACTAAAGTGGAAAACTGATAAACAGACCCATGTACTGACAGTGTTCAAGTCTAGTGGAGAAGTGAAGAAACTAACAAGGGAACAAGCACTTGGCCTAAGTCTTGAAGATTTGCAGGATCTCCTTGATCTTCCACTTAGCAGGGATGATGATGACACAGATGCCTTAGCCTTTGAGTTACAACTCAAAGGGCAAATAAGGGGACTGCTGATGAGGCAATAAAGATCTACAAATAATGAAGAGTTTTGGCATTATCTGTTCCAGGGGGAGATTGTTGGGATTGAACCCTATCAAAGGAATAGATAATTAAAGCCAAAACTGGATCAGAGCAGTGGATCCAGAATAAGCAGATGTTATGTATACAAGTCTCTCCCCTTGAAAGTGGTTTCAACATTTGCTGACCTCCTATCTACTGATCGTACAAACTGCTGACCTACAAACTGTTGACCTACAAACTGCTAATCAAGTAAAAGACTGATGAAAGATTAAAGCTCTGCTGTTCAATCTACTGCCTTGAATCAAGCTCTGCTGATCATGACAAGTACTGCTGGGTTCACATCAGTGGAAGGATGCAGCAGTAGTTTAGATATCTTTATGTAATGAAATGTAATAACAGTAGTTAGTATAGCAGAGGTTGTGTAGATCAGAGGTTAGAGTTTGTTAGGAGGTTAGATGTCACTTTCATGGTGACGTCAGCTTAGATGCTTCAGTGGTTTGCTCGTGCCTATAAATAGAACAGTACCATGCATTGTTCTATTTAGCTCTTTCACTATCTTCTTCCTGCACGAACAAATACTGTGAGCTTAGACTAAGGGGGAGTTTGTTGCATACTTGCAAAATTGTAATTGTTGTTGAAATTAAATTCAATCATTCGGTTCAATGTTAAACATGTATGTTAAAAACAATTCTCCTGTTTGATTGTGAAAAGTTTGCTTCCATCTTAATTCCGCTGCACAACTCATTCATCTTCATCTTAAATCAAACGTAAAACACAATCAATACCAAACTCAGATCCTAACATAGTCACTATACCAAATGATAATCATTCTACACAGGTATCCGTGACTACCCCATTATCTTCACTACTCTGTGATCGTATCATCAAATCTATTCTCTGAACCTCCCGACGGTGTCCTCGAACAGCCCGTATTTGTCACAACGATAAAAAATGCCTTCGTACGAGGGGAACTACCATCGTGTGAATGTAACTACCTTCGTGCGGAGGTAATTTTCTCCATTCGAACAAATCTAATTCCATTTTTCGATCCAAAATCTTTATTTTTTTGAATTTGATGAAGATTCTTTCACAGACATGGTCAAAATTCAATTCTAAACAATCCTAAGGTTTTAATTTTAGTTTTTGTCCATGGATTGTCTGTTTATTTGATCATTAAGAAACTGAACCTCGGGTAAGTGTTCGTATGGGTTAGAGGAGGGAAAACACGCGAAACGAGTTATGACAAAGAAGAACATCAAAGATAACCATGATAAAGAGAAGGTTGTACGAGATACGAAGTATCCTCTAACGGAAAGAAAAAGGTGTTGGGGTTTCGCATCAGGTTTAAAAATGCATTCTCAAAACAGAAAGAAACCCAATTAAAACCATGGGGTATTTAGAATACATTATAATGATTTTTTTTTATAAAAAGATGTACACAATGATAACACGATTTGGACATAATCCAAATCCTTGCAAATCACCAACACGATATCAATCATGTTTCTTAATCGCACCACATGAAATGAACACAAACCAAGATATGGTTTTGACTTGCAGCGGCTAAGGTAGCAAAATCCAGCATCTGGTTTTAATGCGGTGGTGGTGACAGTAATGTTGTTAGTTGTTAGTGGTAGTGGATCGGGATGAAAGGGAGGTTTGCAACGAATTTAGTTTTGAATGATGCAAGTTTTTTTTACGGTAGACGTAAATTTTGGAAGAAGATAAATATTTTTTTTCGCCTCATGTAAATGAAAAGTGGGTATGAGACGTTTTTTTTCAATTTTTCTTTTGCTGAAACAAGTGATTGTTTTTACGACTTTTGAGAATTTTTTTTTCCGAAAAAACCTTTTGGATGGCCTAGTTCTCGCAACTCGTGGTGGTTCTCATTTGATCCGAATCTATATATCTATATATATATATATATATATATATATATATATATTACTTGAATGGGACTTAAATGCTTACTTTTAATCTACTTTAGTTAAACTAATTGTTTTATTAGTCATACGTTAATGTTAATATGAAAAGTAACAAATTGGAAAAAATATATATTTTCATTTTTATACAAAAATGATATTTATCAATTCTAATTCAGAATTTTGCAATGTTGTAGGAATTCGTGATGTTTAAGTGGAACCCATTATGTTCATAGGTGTGCTAGCTATTAAGGTACATGTATCTGATTCCTCTACTTCAGTTATGCAAATGTCTTAATTTTTCTGGTACGAAACATTTGTCCTCCAGGCAATTTCTAAAACCTTATCACTTAACATTTTAGATTACTTAATGTTATGTGTCGTGATTACAATGATTGTACGCTAGTGCACTCAAAGCATGCAATAAGTTTCCCAGATATGTACTCATTAATATGTTTTGTGGGTTAGGTATACACTATGCTATATATGTGACTAGCCTTTATGATTTACTGTATTGTTGATAATGTATATATGTACACAAGTTTTCTTTAGTTTAGTGTTGATAGTGGTTTCTATTTGTTTGAGTTTAAATCTCGGTTAGTTGTTGAACTACGTGATACATTTATGCGTCAAACTTCAAATATGGGTTGGTCATTAGACTTCTTGATAGAACCATATGTAATTAGACTTTAGACATTATTAGCCCATTGCATTGCATAATATTTGTACTAAACCTTACTGTTATATTTATACTTTATTACGTAAGCATACCCTTCCTCTAAGAAAGACCATATAACCATCATTCTAGAAACAATGGTGGTGCAGCAACCGTGACAGTAAGTTGAGATCATAACCTCTCTATTAAGTATTATGACTTATGAGAGAACATTAGTGATATTATTGCTATGTGTATTTACTAGGAGAGGTGTACATATCAATCCTAAAATAAAGCTAGAGTAATTCACATAGATGGTTTGGTATATGTCAACACATACCTCAGGGTGGAAGGGGCACCTTCCGTGACCCAGGTTTACAGCACGGGAAGGTGTCCCCGGCCTTCAATCGGTGAGCGGGGATGGGTTGTTGCGATGAGTATTCACCGAACGTGGGAAGAGAAGACAAAGAGGAAAGAGAGGGGGTTAATGGTGGGCCCCAACCCCTTTCAGCTAATCACATATTTTTTTTATTTTTTAAATTGTTTACCACTTTCCATATGTTTGCGCACTCCTAGTGATTGATACAAAATGGGGAGTGAAAAAGGCAATTGACATGACATGATATTATTGGTTAGGGAAAAAAAATTACTGACTCCCCATTTGAGGAACACTCCTTCCACCCCACTCATGTGACTAATCTACAGCTTGGAAACCCCCTCTTAATATACAAATCTTTGTTGGTGTAGTCGTGTGAATCAGTATAATTTTAGAATTAAGACTTTAGATTTCGCCAATGATCTCTAGATCAAGTGGTGGAGGACTTGTATTTCTCTTGAGAGATGCATGTTCGACTCCCACTAGGTGCAGAGTGAGGCACTGGTGTGCAATGATAGGAGACCCAGGGAAACCTGGGTTGGATCCTTGAGCCAAACGGGTTTTACCGGTAATTTCACCGTCGTGCCTACGGGCGGGTGGGTTACCGGGTTTTCCCCGGAATTGGTGGTGGACTCGGGTTACTCTCGGAGTACTCCGTTTGTCCAGTGAGTTCCCCGAGAGTGCTCAGGATTGAGTTTGTTGGCCGTTAAAAAAAAAAGACTTTAGATTTCCAAAGCAGTTTAATTATTAATAAAATTTATTAGGTTGTAGCATTAATTAGTCTTTGTTATGCTTCTTTTTGGTTCAACATTTACTTTACTTTTTGATACTCCATTTTTTAATTTTGGCTAATAAAGTTCGAATTATGTTGTTTTTATTGAAAGGCCATATTATAATTCAAGCTAGCAAAAAAAAACGAAAAAAAAAAAAAACAAATGTAACATAAAACTTATTAGGTTTTGATCCATTGTGTCCAGTTGACACGAATCTTATGATTTATATCTATAATCCAAGGATAAGCCTAATTAAGTAACAAATAGTTTCGGGCATCTGCATAACACCGTGTCATTTCTGAACTACCATAATAACCATCACACCGCCATCTCCATGAATTTGCTTCCATATTTTATTGGTATTAAGAAGACTCTCTTTCCATAACGAATTATTTATATTAGGCCACCCATTATACCCATCCTGGTTGTATGCCAGGATCCTCATCGCGTCAAACATTAAAGCCTTTTTAGTTCCCCCTTTGTATGTTTGTTTATTGAATAATCTTATATATTATCGAAACTAATATGTATTATTGTTACACTTTAGGAACTCAAGGGAGTGACGAACCAATGTTAGAGGCAAGCTTTTGGACTTGGCCTTTGAAGATCAAGTTATCGAAGTGAGCAATGCCAATACATCTCATAAAGGATTTTTGGTTTTCTGTGTTAATTTTACTTGGTAAACTAATGTCATTACTCAATACTGGTTTTAAATGCTTAAGTCAGTAAACTTGATATGAAAATAATAAAAATAAAATTCGAAAATGGGTAAGAGTCATACCGAAGATACCATGGATCGAGGATCCTTGACATAACTGATCAGGATCCTGACCTCTAGCTCACATGAAATAAGCCTTCAAATGAATTGCATTCCAGGATCTTGGAAGAACTTCTCATTCCATCGTAGCCAGCAAATAGGCACCCTTTTCCAGCTTCAGAATCTATCTATGAGGTTGGTGCTTCGCATTTTGGAGCTAACTTTCCATCACTGGGATTGGTGGTATTCTTGAACACCTTCCTAAACACCATGTCACCCACCTAGAACCTTCGAATTTAAATATTCTTGTTGTAGGATCTTGCTATCTTCTATTGATATGCAGCGATCCTTACTTTAGCAAGATCCCGGAGCTCATCTGTTGTATCAAGATCTTCAACTAAGGCTTGATCATTGGTCTCTTTGCTCTGAAGGTTGGATCTAACAGTAAGGATCACCAACTCCTGTTGGAATCACAACTTCTATTCCAAAAACTAATGAGAATGGGGCCTGGCTATAACATTCTTTGTTGTTGTTAAATCTGCCTAGAGGAGAACTAGTAGTTCTTCTGCCCATTGCCCCTTCTTAGCTCCCAATCTCTTTTCAAGATTGTTTATAATAAAGAAAAAACAATACGATAAAAAATTCTACATCATCTTCCAACTCAGATTCCACATCAACAAAAAACTAACGTCGTTGACTTTTTTAACGTGGTCAAATGAGAAAGGATGGTGTTAAAAGCTAACGTCACTATAGATGTTGCTACTGATTTTGTTACGTAAACTATTAAGTATTTTTTTTAGATTTTGCTACGAATATTGCTACTTGTTTTAATCTAGTTATATTTGATATATATTTATTTCTCAACTTAGCTACCGATTTTGTTAGCTACGGATTTTATTTACCTTTTTAAGTTAATTTAGAAAAATTTATCCACATGATTTAGCTATGGAATTTTCTACAAATTATAATTTTTTTTTACTTATATTCATTCCCGCTATCTTGTGTTATTATTTTTTTTGGACCGGACATCCGTAGCTAAATTATAGAAAAATGTGTCCGTAGCAATATTTGCGACATGTTTTTTTTTTCACAGCAAATGCCTGTTTTTTTATAGTAGAATGGCTCGGTGGGTAGCGATTGTGAGGTCCGAGGTTGAAGTTTGAGAGATGTAAGGTTTCAAAACTTCTTTTTAATGACAACATTACAAAAATGTAACTATTAAGAAACACAACCCCCCTAGCTCTTTTTTTTTTTTTTTTTTTGAAAATTAACTTCATTAAAACAACCTCCGACCCAAACGGGCAAAAGGCCAAACACAGCAACGCCCACGACCCAAACGGGCAAAGGGCAGAAAAATTATAACATATACAATGGGTATTTACACCACTCCGCCCAATTGATATAATTACATTGAAATCTATTTTTAACCCAAGCAAAACCTCTCGACTTTATCTCTCCTATGATATCATACGGGCTACACTTTTTCTGATTGAAAATCACTTTGTTCGTTCCTTTCCATATGCACCAACATGAAATAATAGACAGACCGTAAATAATCTTTCCCGCCTTCTTACCTTTCATGGTTACCTTGTGAATGTCCATAATGTCTTTGAACTCAAAAAAGAATAACGACGGAATGTTACACCAAACACTGAAAGCCGACCACACCTAAATAGCCATCGAGCATGCAGTGAATAAATGGTCCACAGTTTCCTCGTATTCGCCACAAAAAGGACACATGACCGAATTAATATTCACATTCCTTCTTCTTAAATTAGATATCGAGGGGAGCCTATCCATGTTGCCTCTCCAGGCCATAATATTACACTTGATTGGAATCCATTTACACCACACAAAACTAGGAGGATGACCTGTACCTCTATTCATAATCAAAGCCCTTTTAACCGATTTAACCGAAAAACCATTCTGACTGTCTACCCTCCAATTCCACGCATCCTTATCGTTGGAGAGACTCACAAGGCTGAGAACCTCAATACATCCTAGCTTTTCACACTAAAAGAAAAGAAACGGAAGAAAGACGTATCATTTTATGTTTTGAAGAGAGGGGTGCAATGAAAGGGTAGCAATTAGCCAATTACATTCGGCAATATCACGTGAAAAGGTCACCCAAGGTTGCAATAATGATAAATGTATTTCAGGAAATGATTTTGTTATAAAGCATTAAGAATAAAAATTCCTTCTCACTTAACTAGCATATAGCTAGAGAATATCATAAATATATATGGACCATGTAAACATATGAAAGTTGCATGTTTAATACATGTTTTCTACTTTCTAAATAACTAATTTTTTGATCCCCAATTTATGCTCACTCGATTTTCAATGTTTAGTTGACAATCAAAACCCATAAAAAATTCTTATAATCATTCCTTCGCCTTCAAGGGCTCTCTCAGTCCATAGGTTTCATTTTTCGCATCCGGGTCTAAAAAGGTTTAATCATTATCATTTACTTCACTAGGTTAACTTCATCAATTTTTTCTATTAACGAAAAGCCCTTCTAGTTAACAGAATTACATATAAAATGACCGAATTGCTCTTCTCGTTAACAGAAAAAATTAATGAAGTTTTAACCCAGTGAACTAAATTGGCAACGGTGAAACCTTTTTGGACCCACAAGCGAAAAATGAAACCTTTGGATTAAACTGACAAAATTGCCCAAACCACAACAACTAAAATGACATTTAAGTCTTTATAAAAAGACAACCAATCCACCAATGTCACTACGGCTGCCTCAACTGAGGTCATGAGCAACATCACTGTTGCCACCATGCACCACTGCTTCTTCCCGCCATGGGCACTGTCAGAAAGAAGAAAAAGATAGTATAGGGGCTAGAGTGTAATATGGTGTTCTATATATACACGATCTCTATGTAATCCTTTTTTTGTACAACACAATTGATCAATACAATTCAAACCCCAAATCAGTTCATTCTCTATACCAAACAACATGGTATCAGAGCAGTGTTTCTGATTCTTGAACACTTTGCTCATCATCTACAACTTTTTCACCCAACCTCATATCAAAAAACCTGACAATCAAAAAAACAAAACCCTGAAATCGCCGCCGCATCGGAACAAAATCAAGAAGTACATCAACCGACAAACCAGTAAGTAAATCAAAGAAGTTCAGCCGGGATCTTCAGCCGCACACCAGGTTTAACAAAACCATAAATTTCCAAGTTTTTTCTGCCGCACACCGCCGTCAAACAGATCCGGTTCCAATCTCCGTCGCATCTTGTCCTTCGACGCCGGTTGCTTGCGTGACTGGTTTCTGACGGTTGGCAGCAGCAAGGGCGGCGCTCGCTGTTTGAAGCTGGGAGTGTGGGTAGAAGTAGAAGTAGAAGGAGATTGGGATCTCATTTTGCTAGAGAAAAAGAGGATTTGATGATTTGTTGTTTGATCGTAGAGAGAGATACCGATAAAAACAGTGGCTGTTTGTTTTTTGAGATTAGGGTTTGTGCTCAAATAAATCCGCTGCACACACTACCCTATTCCGCTACACAAACCCTTCAGCAAGCTACGGGCGGATTTGTTGAGATCGGGGCGATATTAAATCTTGAACGCGAGTTCAAGTCACCGGTGAATTTCGATAAATTCGCCGGCTGAGATAGCTTCGCCTCTTAGCGGAGTTATTCCGAACCTAAATATTGAACGCGAGTTCAAGTCGCCGGTGAATTGTGATAAATTCTCTGCGTGAGATAGCTTCGCCATTTAGCGGAGTTATTCCGAACTTAATCTTTTGAACTCGAGTTCGGCGTATTTGGTTGCCTATTAAACACGCTCGGTTTGGTTGTCGTAAAAAAAATGGAAATCAATCATAGTAGGAACAGTGCTTGGATTTTCGATTCTGGTGCCACTAACACCATGACGTTTGAACCATCCGACATACGATCAATGTCCAACCCTCAAAAAACTCAAATCCACACTGCAAACTATGGAATGATGAAAGTGAAAGGAGGAGGAACAATTGAAATTTCACCAACTATGAAATTATCAAATTGTCTTTATGTTCCATCATTATCGCACAAACTGCTCTCAATTAGCCATATTACCAAAGAGCTAAATTACACAGTACTAATGCATCCTACTTTCTGCCTTCTACAGGATATCAGTACGGGTGTGACTATTGGACGTGGTACTGAGCGCCAAGGATTGTACTATGTGGATGAAGTGGCTCAACAGGGTACTGTGATGTTGGCTCATGGAACTGATAACCGGGAAGCCTGGCTATGGCATAGACGTTTGGGCCATCCATCCCATGGTTATTCGCACCTTTTGTTTCCAAAACTCTTCCCTTCAAATGGGAAAATAGATTGTGAAACCCGTCTTCACGCTAAAATCCATCGACAATCGTTCAAACCTAGCAATACGAAAGTGGCCTCACCTTTCTCACTTATCCATTCCGATGTGTGGGGTCCTGCTCCTGTGATGGGGGGCAGGGTCTTCGGTACTTTATACTATTCGTGGATGATTGCACTCGCATGACATGGGTATATTTAAAAAAAAAATAAAGCCGAAGTGTACGAAAAAATTGTCATGTTTTATGCTATGATTCAAACTCAATTTCAAACTCAAATTCAAATCCTTCGATCCGACAATTGGGGGGGGGGGGGGGAATTTGTCAATATATCTATGAAACAATTCTTTAAAACCAAAGGATTAATTCATCAAAGTTCTTGTGCTCATACCCCCGAACAAAACGTGTTTCCGAACGGAAAAACCGTATTATTCTTGAAAATGACTCGAGCCCTTTTGATCGAATCTCAGGTCCTTAAATCTTTCTGGCCGGAGGCAGTTGCAACATCCGTGTATCTGCTGAATCGGCTTCCCACAAAAGCTCTTAAATTTAAGACTCCCTTAGATTGTCTGTCTAAGTCTGCCAGTATTCCTCATCCTCTTACACTTGAACCTCGAATCTTCGGGTGTACCGCATTTGTTCATATACCCAAAACCAATCGAAACAAGCTTGGCCCATGTGCTGAAAAATGTGTATTTGTCGGCTATGGGATCGATCAAATAGGTTACCGATGTTATAATCCAACAACTCGTCAAATGTTCACCACAATGAATGTTGACTTTCTTGAAACAAAATACTTTTATAACACCCAACTCAGTGGTCAGGGGGAGAATGACAGTATAGACACTCTGAGCTGGTTAACCCAAATTCCCTCATCTGAAGAAGTCACAACAGAAAACTATCACAGTACTGCGAGTCCTTCAAACACAGACACACAATCCGCGGAGCACAGTACCACTGAAGAAAGTCTATCCAACGTGATGCCTGAGGTAAGAAATACTGAGAACCCTGAATGTTCTACGTCTTATAACTATGAGACAACAGGGGAACACATAGAACCGACAACTACAGAACATGTTGATCCAGTTGTTGAACAGGTTGAACCAGTTGTTGAACAGGTTGAACCAGTTGCAACAGAGACTACCAGAAGATACTCTCTTCCACCTAGAGCCAATAGAGAGGTTCCTCCAAAACGGTACTCCCCAGAGAAGGAGACCAGAAATTCAAGATATCCTGTAGCTAATATGGTCAACGGGAACTTATCTAACAGTGCGAAAGCATTTGTTACCTCTCTATACACTGAACAAATACCTAATTCCGTAAAGGAAGCTCAAGGTAAGAAGAACTGGGAAGAAGCAATGGAAGTGGAGATGCGTGCTCTTATGAAAAACAATACATGGGAGAAGTGCATTCTTCCTAAAGGAAAGAAAACAGTTGGATGCCGGTGGGTGTATTCGATTAAATATAAGCCAGATGGCTCTATTGGAAGATACAAAGCCCGGCTTGTAGCCAAAGGGTACACTCAGACGTATGGGATCGATTACTCTGAGACATTTTCTCCGATTGCAAAAATGGATACCATAAGAGTTCTCTTTTCCATGGCAGCTAATAAGGATTGGCCCCTTCATCAATTTGATGTTACAAATGCATTTCTTCATGGAGACCTAACTGAAGAAGTTTACATGGAAGCACCTCCAGGTTTTTCAGGGGGTTTTAAAGATGGGGAAGTTTGTAGGTTGAAGAAATCTCTATACGGGCTAAAACAGTCTCCTCGGGCATGGTTTGGAAAGTTCACCTTGGCCATGAAAGAATACGGGTATCACCAAAGTAACGCTGATCATACCTTGTTCCTTAAAAGGAGGAACGACCTCGTAACTTGCTTGATCATATATGTGGATGACATGATTATCACTGGAGATGATGTAGAAGAAATAGCACAGCTGAAGAGAAATTTGTTTTCAAAGTTTGAAATGAAAGACCTTGGGAATCTCAAGTATTTCCTTGGAATAGAAGTTCTCAGGTCTAAACGGGGGATTTTCATCTGCCAAAAGAAGTATGTTCTTGATCTCTTGGCAGAAACTGGGTTGATTGATTGTAAACCAACAGATACGCCAATGGTGCTGAACCACAATCTTCACATGGAACTCGATGGAAAGCTCGCAGACAAAGAAAGATATCAACGGCTCGTGGGCAAGTTAATTTATCTCTCCCATACTCGTCCTGATATAGCTTATGCTGTTGGAGTGGTAAGTCAGTTTATGCACCAACCGCAAGTTGCCCACATGGAAGCTGCTCAGAGAATTCTAAGGTATCTAAAGGGTACCGCAGGCCATGGAGTGTTGTTCAAAGCAAGTGGGCATTTAAATGTGGAGCTCTACACGGACGCCGACTGGGCAGGAGATAAGGGAAACCAAAGGTCAACGTCAGGGTACTTCTCCTTGGTTGGTGGAAACCTTGTCACCTGGAGAGGTAAGAAACATAAGGTGGTCGCTCTGTCGAGTGCAGAAGCTGAGTTCAGAGGCATAGCTCGAGGGCTAAGTGAAGTTCTTTGGATCAGGAAGCTCCTAGAAGACATTGGTTTCTCCCAAAGGGCGATACCCAGTAAAATTATGTGCGACAATACAGCTGCAATACAAATCTCAGAAAACCCAGTTCAGCATGATCGAACCAAACATGTGGAGGTGGATCGACATTTCATCAAGGAAAAACTGGAGGAAAGAATCATAGAGCTCCCATATATATCAACAAAAGAACAACTCACAGATATTCTCACAAAAGCAGTCAACGGAAACGCTTTTAGTAGCTGTTTGAGCAAGTTAAGTATTGGTGACCCCACTACTCAACTTGAGGGGGCCGGGAGTGTCGGAAAGAAGAAAAAGATAGTATAGGGGCTAGAGTGTAATATGGTGTTCTATATATACACCATCTCTATGTAATCCTTTTTTTGTACAACACAATTGATCAATACAATTCAAACCCCAAATCAGTTCATTCTCTATACCAAACAACAGGCACCACCCACTATTAAACAAATAGCGTGTCGAACCCATTTTGATATCTTTTTTCCGTAACAAGTTTCAACCCGATCCCGTTTTGGACCTGAATCCAATTAATATTTTCTATAATGATTCATTTTGACCCGACTCGTCCGTTTTGCCAGGCTTAACTAAAACACTATATCAGAGATCATACCATGTCAAAGTTGTATCTTTGGGTCAAATTAATGATTGGCTCCAGAAACACATCAGCCTGCATGAGGTTAGAAACATTACTCCGGTCAGTAGATTTGGATTCACAAATTATATATGGTGGCGAAAGTTAGTTTTAGTGGATATAAACTTAATTAGTTATTTTTTTCAATGTTCGTTGGTCACATGCTCTACACGTGACTCCTTTTAAGTGTATGCACAAAAGAAAGAATCGGTACCAGATAAATTTCATCCCCAGTTGCATACTTTCCAGCATGATCTTTCAGTAATATCAATCTCCAACACGTTAATTTTGAAACAGTAATTCATTATATTAGTCTTTGCATTAATTAAGGTCATGCATTTAAAAAAATGAAACTCATCACATCAGAACTTCCGATAGTCAGATGTGGCATATATTCACTAATATTTCTTCAATATAAACATATTTATTATTCTTAAATTACACCATGTGAATCATGCTATAAGCCTTAGAATAGTCAAACTGTTGTGAGACAAGAGATAATATATATGTTTTCATTTTAAAACATATCCCAGTTATATATACAGTACGTATTCATGTTTGCATAGATTCATAACCAGGGGCGGATCTATATGGTAGTTAGGGGTTGCCAGGGATACCCCTCAACTTTGTTGGCGAAGTGTAAATTTTTTCTCTTTCTTTTTCCGATTTATGTATGGGATACCCCAAGCAAATATTAGGATACCCCTAGGTGTCACTAAACTTAAAAGAAGAAAGAAAATTAGAAAGATTTTAAATATTTCCGGCATACTGTGCCAACTATTTTTTAAGAAGACGATGTATTTGGTTGTGCAGACAAAACCTAATTTATTGCTGTGAAAAGGTTACTATGGGCCTTCAACTACTCCAGCCCAACTATAAAGTTTAAAAGTAAAAACCTAATGTGTATCCTGTTTTGTTTCCCAGTTTCTAGCTGCCTCTTTATATATATATATAAAGTGATTTGCCGTTCAAAAAAAAAACCTAATGTGTAATTGTTGTGTTTTTTTTCAAGAAAAGTTTTCTATGAATGATTATTATTGCATGGGAGCCACTAGGGGTGCAAACGAGCCGAGCGACTCGCGAGCTACTCGAGATCGGCTCGAGAAAAAGCTCGAAACGAGCCGAACCTTATCGAGCCCGAGCCGAGCTTGAGCCTAAAATAAAGCTCGTTTGTTTATCGAGCCCGAGCTCGAGCCTCGCATGTGAAGCTCGTTAGGCTCGTCGAGCCTTATCGAGCCTTAGTGTAAACGAGCCGAGTCGAGCCGAGCTTATTCAAACTTGTTTACAATCCGACCTTAAACCTAAAAATAAGCTTATTTAGTAAACGAGCCCGAGCCCGAGCTTCACTTGTCGAGCTTGTAAGATTAAATATATTATGTTTTAATATTTAATCTAGTAGCCATTATAATCATTTACATAATATAGATCAAAATATATAATAACCTATTAATTAATTAGTTGGTAATTGTTGATGGACCATATTACCCTTATTAACTAATTAGGTTTCCTCCTGGGTGCTTATATAAGGAGAATTATGTAGAGGTCGTAAGGTTACACACTTAATCAGATAACCTAATCATAACATCATCATCATCATCGACCTCCTCTCCCATTACCGATTCCCTTGTCGGTTTTCTTAGTCACCATTATCAGTCAGCACCCTAAGGAGGAACCAGAGCATACTGACACATATGTCGAACACGATGGGATCATCTCTGACTGGATTCTCCACTGCACTGTCTGCTGTAACAGGTATGTTTTAATGTTTTCCCTCATGTGGTATCAGAGCATATGTTGATTAGTCAGTTCTGTTTTGTATCCGTAAATCTGGATTAAATCTGGAAAACAGACTTGAAAACCATAACCGAATCCGTTTTCTGTCATCCGAAATATCATTCCGGGTGCATCACGGATGAGGTTTTTCATATTACTGCATCCGAGATGCCATTCCGGATGAAATAGATGTCATTCTGGATCATCTCGGATCCATTACGGATCAGACATTCATCCATTATAACTGTTCCGAAATCAAAAGTTCTGATTTCGGATGAATGTTTGAATTTTCTGATTTAGGGTTCATCATGAGTTCTTGATTAAGTTCGAAAAATTCCTTTAGTTTTGTAATGAATTCAGATTATTGGGTGTTTTTTGTTCCTATTTGATCCATTTTATCTACTTAAATTTTCGAAAATATGTTTTTCTATTAATGGATATAATTTTCGAAATAAACAGATAAATATAATTAATATTTAAACAGGAAACTTAATCCCATAATCCCTAAGATTTCGGATTTAAATCTTATCATTATTAACTGCCTAAATTAAGGATGTAACAGCTTGCAGAACACATTTCGGATGGTCATTACGGATGATCATTCCGGATGAACATTGTTCGCCCATTAGGGATCAGCAACTGTCTGATCATTCCGGATGAACATTGTTCGCCCATTACGGATCAACAAATGACCATTTCGGACTAAGCATTACCATCCGAAATCATCCGAAATGCATCACGGATCATCAAGAACTGACCATTTTGGATGAATCTCGGACTAAGTATCATCATCCGAAATCATCCGAAATCATCTGAAATGACTTGACTTACGCGTCTTGGACACATCCGAAATCATTCGAAATCATCCATTTCGGATAATCCGAAATGATTAGAAATAATTCATTTCGGATGAATCCAAGACATGATTCATCCGAAATCATGAGTGTTCATAAAATTTGGCAGTTAATGTGAACTAAAATAATTGGTTTTTGTAATTACTTAATTAGTTAATCAGAATCAGATAATGTTTTACAAAACCAAAATGGCTTAACTTGAATGAGTTTTGATGTATCATTTCTGGCCAAAGCTGATTTGATACATCTACTTATCATTCAAGTATTACGAAAGCTATGTTAAGTGTGCATCATAAACATGAATGTCTTAATATCTGGCCAAAGCTGATTTAATTCCTTCATAGATGGCATACATAACAAGTGCATAACCAAAGTGATTGTCTCAATTTCTGGCCAAAGCTGATTTGTTACAATCATTTTGCACACATGCTTAAATGATTACACTTCTGGCCAAAGCTGATTTGTCTTCGTTTAAGTAGAATTTTAACTAAGTCTATTATTTTGATGTTAGTAATACACAATATCACAGCTTCATAATGTAAAATGGTCATTATTTATGCCTGCCTTAGTATTACGTGCCCTTAGATCACATTAGAACTTCTTCCCAAGTATCATAACTTGCTCATCTTATTTCCACTATCAGCACCAAATCAGGGGATTCCACCTTTGACTGGTGATAACTTTGCTGCATGGAAGGATGCCCTCATGCTTACACTTGGATTGCTGGACTTTGATTATGCTCTAAGAGAGAATAAGCCAGCGGACCTTACCACTCAAAGTACTGCTGCTGAGCAGATAGTTCATGAAAAATGGACTAGGTGTAACCGCATGTCTCTCATGTTCATGAAGCAGTCCATCAGTAATTGTTGGTGCATACATCTGTCGACGTCGTCTTAAATCAAGTCTGGGTTACGTTGCGGTTATGAAAAGAATGATGTCATCATATACAAAGATGACATCACAAAGATGACATCATAATATGTCATCATAAATTGCAACATGAGACAAAACAGTACACGACAAGAAGCATTTGGATTTGAAATTGAATTTGAGTTGACCGTTTGAAGCATTACCGTTTGAAGCTTGATAGTTTGAAGCTGACAGTTTGAGAGTGGGTGACCGTTTGTAGATGTTACCGTTTGAAAGTGGTGACCGTTTGAAGCATGGTATGCCATCTTCAAACGGTCAGGTCCTTCTCCTATAAATACCCTTCTAACTTTCATCATTTGTAACGATTCAAGATTTGATACCGAGGTGCTGCCGGTTTATCCTCTGTTTGTAAACATTGTTAATTGAATATACAAGAGGTTTAAAGTGTATTTCAAGCTGTTTTCAAGTCCGTTTCTTAGTTTCCGCCTCTGAAACGTACGGGAGCTCTTCCGAACGACTCATTGTCTGTTGGTGCATACATCTGTCGACGTCGTCTTATATCGAGTCTCGGGTTCGTTGCGGTTCGGAACAAGAATTATGTCATCATTATTGATGATGACATCACATACATGACATCATCAATGTGCAACATCACAAAAGACAAAGCTAAACAAAATCAGAATGTGTTTTAGTTTGAGTTGGTCGTTTGAAAAGGCATGACCGTTTGAACTTGTCATGTCCGTTTGAACTTGTCATGACCGTTTGAAGGTGACCGTTTGAAGATGTCATGTTAGTTTCAAACGGTCAGGTCCTTCTCTATAAATAGGCTTCAAACGTTCATCATTTGTAACGATTCCAGATTTGATACCGAGGTGTTTTTACAAGAGGTGTTTTCCCGAAGTATATCAAATTTTCGAAGACATGGATGAGGAATTCTACAACGCGTTTGCTACACCTGTTGCTCCCGTTACTGTTGCTGAAACGTTGTACGGTGAGAATGAGACGGGTACACATCAGAAACCGCCAAAGCTCATGTACATTGAAGATTTTCAGGGATGGAAAAATCGATTTGAGAATTGGGTGCAAGCTTACAAGTTTGATGCTTGGTGTTCGTTGGAGAAAGACTATGAGAAACCGAAAAACGAACGTGGACTTGAAAAGGGTTTTAGTGACTTTACGGAAGTTGACAAATTGAAGTATACTAGTGAGAAAATGATGATTAGTATTCTTCAACAGGCAATTACAGAAGATATATTTGTTTTGCTTCAACATGGTAATACAGCTAAGTCAATTTGGGAAGCATTGATTCAGAAATTCAAAGGAAGCGCAGATATGATTAAAAACAAAAAGGCGTTATTGTAGAAGTCGTTTGATATGTTTTCAGCTTTCAACCATGAAACTACAAAGCATACCATTGCTAGATATTGTCATCTAGTCTTGGAAATGAAAAGATTTAACATTGAGAAAGATGATGATGAGTGGGTCGATAAACTAGCTGAAGCACTACCACAACAAAAGTGGGGAACTTATTTGATGATTTTAAAACACACAAGAAAGTCTGAGAATATGAATCTGGCACAATTCATTCAAAAGATTGAAGAGCAGGAACTGGATATTCAGAAAACTGCTATAATGACGAATCCAAATGCCAAACAAGACGTCAGTTTGTATTATCGAGGAAACAAGTTTGAGGCTACTCCCAGTCCTAGCCCGAAGATTCAAACTGGTTTTAGTGCTGAAAGTTCGTCTGGAACAAAGAGTAGTAATGTGACTCAAAGTGGTGGTTATTCTTCATCATTCTCAAGTTTTGATCCAAACAACACAACATCAAGTTCTCAACGACAAAACTCAACAAACCTTCAGTGCAATGTTACTTTAAACATTCAAAATGGTCAGAATCTGTCTCCGGAAGTTGCCAAGCAACACATGGCATCACTGGTTGCTATGTTAGAATCTTACGAAAGTTTGATCGGTGGGAAGATTGGTAATCCGATGCTTACCAAAGAGGATTACGACCAAATTGATGCTGAGGAACTTGAGCTGATGGATATAAAATGGTGTTTAGCGAGTGCTTGGAGGAGAGCTGAAAAATTTCAAGAAATTACTGGTAGAGATGAATTTCGAGGAATGGCTACTTCTCAGTTGGGTTTTGATAAATCGAAAGTTACTTGTTTCCGTTGCAAAGGAAAAGGACACTTTAAAAGAGAGTGCAAAAGCAAAGAAGCAACCGGGAATCAAGAAAAGAACAACTATTATCAGAAATCAGTTTTTCATCAGATTGCTCAACAACCACAAACTGCACATGCTCATGCTATTGAAGATGGAAAGAAGAAAGCTTTACTTATCCATCAAGATGATGAATTTGTTGCTGAAGGATTTAGTTGGGACAAATACATACCTGGTTCAGCTTGTGTTGCAAGAATTCAGGGTGAAAATGAGACTAATCAGAAAAGAATCCCAATTTTTCCAGATCTTGGAAGCGATGTGGATACCGATGATGAGGAAGAACATCTCAACAGAGCTAGAAAAGGCATTGATCCTACTAGTTTTAATTTGTTTTTTGCAGATAAAATGGAGATGGTGAATCAAAAGAAGATTGCAAGATTGAAGAAAGAGCTGGAAGCAGCAAAAATGCAAGCTGATGAAAAGACAAAGACAGAAGCTGGAGAAGCAAATGTTGATCAAGTGATTGAGAAAGTTGTGGAGAAAATTGTTGAAGTAGAGAAAGTTGTTGACAAGATTGTCGAGATCGAAAAGATTGTTGAAATTGAGAAATTTGTTGAAGTTGAAAAGACTGTCGAGGTTGAAAAGATAGTTGAAAAATTGGTTGAAGTTGAAAAACCGTGTTCAAAATGTTCAGAATCTTGTAAAGTTTGTGTGGAGAAAGATAAGAAGATTGCTGATTTAGAGACGTTAAAAGAAGATATACTGTGTGATGTGAAGTATGTCAAGGAGTCTTATGATGTGCTGAACAATACAGTTGATCGTCTGAAAAGGACGAATACAGAGATTGAAAAAGCAATGGAAAAGATGAGCGCAACATTAATGACAAAGCAGAGCGTCATCAATGAGTACATCGAAGATTGTGCGAAGCTAAAACAGGAAGTGGAACTTGAAAAGATTGAAAGTGAAAGGATTAAACGCTTACTGTTGAGTTATACTACTTGTGATTATTTGATTGATCGTGTTTATCCTACTGTTGCAGGTCTGGAAGCGTTCATGGATAAAAAGACTGAAGATACTGATACTGGTAAGAAACCAAGTGTCAAGTATAACAGATGTCCGCCCCCGATCCATGAAACTTATTCTCCAAGGAATCCTAACGAGGAGCGTCTAAAAAAGGCAGTCAACATCAAGTTAAAGTCTGAAATCATTGATGAATTACCAGACAATATTGATGTTACATTCACAGAGTCTGACACTGATCATGAGTATGAGTTAATAAAGAAAGTTGTCGATCAGGTGTTGGATACGGATGAAGAGTTAAAGTCGGAGTCTAAATATGAGAGTTCGAGTTCGTCAGAAAAGAGTCCGAGTTCGTCAGAAAAGAGTCCGAGTTCACCGATTAACAGGGTTTACAATAGAGAATTCCTGTTATCAAAATCTAATTTGAATGACGGGTCAATCAAAGTGGCTTATACTTTGTATGATTCAGACAAATTATATTCTGATGAGGAATTTCCAATAAGAAGTGTCAAAACTGAAATGATCAAACAAGTTTTCAAATTAACGGAAATTAATATTTTTGAAATAAAAGATTTAAATCTTGCTGAAAAACCTAAAAAGTACACTTCAAGAGTTCAACAGAGATTGAACAAGAAAAAGGGTTACGGTTATGGTTCAGGTTATCGAAAGTAATCAAACCATAATGGTAATCTTAAAAAGAAAGGTCTTGGTTTCAATTCTTCAGAAAATTATAAAAATCAGAAAACTTATAAACCAAAAACAAAATTTGTTTCAGGAGGAAGTTCAGAGGATGAACAGAAGAAACCGTTCTGGAAGCAGTCGAATCAAGAGTTTCTTGCTGAAGTGAAGAAGAATGTGAGAAAGTTTGCTCAAAGAGTTGACAGAAGAACCTGTTTCAAATGCCAAGAAGTTGGACACATAGCTTGGAATTGCCCCAAGACCAACTACCAAAAACAGGAAGTTTCTTCTAACTCTGTTTTGAGAAAGACTTGTGTTGATAAGAAATAACAACCCGTAAAAAATGTTAAAAAGTTTGAAAATTCTACTTCTGAGGAAGGAGAAAGTTCAAAATGGTTTTACAAAAGAAGAGGTGATTTGAGTAAACAAAAATGGGTGGTTAAATCTGAGGGTAATTCTGACAATGAATCTGATTCCATAAAATCAGAGGAGTCTTTGATTGATAAAAAGGTTGTGAATTTCGTTCCAGATGTGAACGATGAAGATTTTCCTCCATTGTCAAAGGAAAATTTGATGAAGAAAGTGGGAAAGGTAGAGATCTCAAATCAATTCTTCGCTGATAAGGGAGAATTTGATGTTGAGAAGACTTTCAATGGAAAAGTCAAACATATTTTCGGGAAGATGGTTGATGGGAAGGTTAAAACTGCAAAAGATTTATATAAATCAAAATGTTGGTGGGATAGATGCGTCCCAGAATCTCCCAATGCTGGTCAGGCTTGGGGGAAAGTTTTTCCAAACTAAAAATCCTGACTTGCCGGAGCTCCCAGGTTGGTAAGAGTGGAGCAGGTATTGGCATCCTTCTTAGCAAATTATCCTACAAGTGGTACAGTTGGTAAAGTACAGGTGGTATATTTTAATTGTTAGATTTTGATTTACAAGTGATTATGGTTGGTGAGTGAACCTGTAAGTGATTGAATGAGGTTTTCATTGACAAGTGGTTAATCAAGGTCATTAAGTTGAACTTGACTGGACCATACTTATAAGTGATATTTTGGAGAACAATGTGATGAACCCCTAACCTACAAATGGTTTGAAAATCAACAAAACTAATTTTCCGGAAAAACCATTTGATTAAAACAAACTTAAGTGTTTTGAAATCACAATGGGAAAATAGTTTGTTGTGAGGGGGAGTTCTGATTGTTTATGCCAAGAGGATGGCGAATTGAAGCGATTTGATATCGGTTGTCACTTTATTGTACAGTTTATTTTCAAATTTCCTAAAATGTGTTTGCATTTTAGGGGGAGTAAAAATTTTCAGAAAATCCAAAAACATTTGAAAATTTGAAAAAGTAAAAAACATGATAAAATCAAAAATGAATTTTGTTGTACAAAAGAGGAAATGATAGTACATCAGTGGACTATCACAACATGCTAAAGAATTGGAAAGTCAAATGTGATAAACGATCTCACTGTGGATGTGTGAGTAGATTTTTGCACATTTAGTAGATTGTGACGAGATATAAACCTAAAATTCAAACTTGCTTATATCGTGGGTAACATCTCTCGGATATATGGGTAACCCCCGAAATCTCGTTTGAAAGATTCCTTTTTCTGATATACTAGGTCTTTATACTCAGTGATATCTGGGGTATTATTCCTGGACTTCTGCTGAATGGAAGTTCTGACCTAGTCCTCGAATAATACTTTCCGCAATGCTTGAAACATAGCATCACCCTCAGCATATATGATAAGACAATAAAATTGCTTAGCAATGCTGTTGTAAAAAAGATCCTCTAAAGGGGACACACCCGAAAGTCGATTTGTGATCTCTCTGCTGAACGGTAGTTCTGACCTGAGCTCTCACGATTTCGATCATAATTTATTCCCCTACAGATATCATTTGTGTCATACTTACCTGTAAGACTGAATATTGGGATCTGGATACGGGAGTATATTCTGAGGTGGGACACGCGAATAAGTTTAAGTGCTTAAGACATTAATCTCATATCTCGAAACAGTTAAACTTTGTGTGAAAATTTAAGTGGATCAGTATACTGACAATCTAAGTGAATCGTTTAGAACTTAAAATGTATAAAGCTTAACGGTGTTGGTGATTTGTCTCAAAAACTGATATGATCCTCTTACACAAACTCACAAAAATATTGTATGTAAATATTTCTTTACTGCATTTAATTTCTGTTATGTAAAAATCCAAAAAGATTTTCGGTGTGTTTTAGCCTAAAATATTGAAAAACTCAAAAAGATTTTAGACAACTGATGTTGAAAAGCTGATTTTCAAAATTCCGAGTGCTGAACATGACGAACAGGTTTGGGAAAGTGTGTTTGAAGATGTGTGAAATGAAAATGATATATATTCAAGTGGTTCATCAGAAATTGACATGATAAATCGTTTTGTTTGATACTTAAAAATGATGTATTCAGGGTTGTGTCTTCAAGTGATTAGCAAAGTTTCTAAATTTGTTATATCTTATCTTTTATGAAACTTATGTTTTGGGTAGAAAATATGCAGGTAAGTCAGGTTACGATACCTGAACCTGTGAAAGCTAGTCTACGATCCCATCACATCTTGAGGGGGGAGTCTGTTAGAGAAAGAGAGTCTGAAGATGCAATAGCTACGAGTTTGATCCTAAAAGATTAGATGAAGAAAGTTAGAGTGAAGAAGCCTAAAGACTGATAAAGACTGAAGATTGAGAAGACTCGACATTTAAGACTCGTCAACATCTGAGGGGGAGTCTGTTGGTGCATACATCTGTCGACGTCGTCTTAAATCGAGTCTGGGTTACGTTGCGGTTATGAAAAGAATGGTGTCATCATATACAAAGATGACATCACAAAGATGACAGCATAATATGTCATCATAAATTGCAACATGAGACAAAACAGTACATGACAAGAAGCATTTGGATTTGAAATTGAATTTGAGTTGACCGTTTGAAGCATTACCGTTTGAAGCATGATAGTTTGAAGCTGACAGTTTGAGAGTGGGTGACCGTTTGTAGATGTTACCGTTTGAAAGTGGTGACCGTTTGAAGCATGGTATGCCATCTTCAAACGGTCAGGTCCTTCTCCTATAAGCACCCTTCAAACTTTCATCATTTGTAACGATTCAAGATTTGATACCGAGGTGCTGCCGGTTTATTCTCTGATTGTAAACATTGTTAATTGAATATACAAGAGATTTAAAGTGTATTTCAAGCTGTTTTCAAGTTCGTTTCTTAGTTTCCGCCTCTAAAACGTACGAGAGCTCTTTTGAACGACTCATTCGGGTCGAAACACGATCCTACAGTAATGCAATCAGAGGAGCCATTCCTGAATCTGAAGATGCTAAAACCTACTTGGAACATGTGGAGGCGCAGTTCAAAGGGACGTCTAAAGCACACGCTAGTACCCTTATCCTCAAGCTGGTGACAACTAAGTATTATGGGAGGAGCGGCATTCGCGAGCACAACATGATGATGAATGACATGGCCAATAAGCTGAAGGGGCTGGAAATGGAGATCAGTGATGGTTTCCTTGTTCATTTTATCATCACTTCGCTTCCTTCATCCTTTGAAGCATTCAAGATCAATTACAACACTCAGAAGGACAAATGGACGATGAGTGAGCTGGTCGCTATGTGCGTACAGGAGGAAGAGCGTATGAGGATGGATCGCCCTATTGATGTTGCAAACTTCACCACCTCCAACTCTAAGAAAAGGAAGAACAATCATCAGAGGAAGGATGCTTCAAAAGTCCAAAGGCCTAATCCTAATACAAGTGCATCCTCCAGCTCTAAGAACTCCTTAGGCA
The DNA here is from genome assembly GCA_030545235.1 of Helianthus tuberosus. Classification (NCBI taxonomy): domain Eukaryota; kingdom Viridiplantae; phylum Streptophyta; class Magnoliopsida; order Asterales; family Asteraceae; genus Helianthus; species Helianthus tuberosus. The sequence continues at coordinate 7,986,162 of JARYGA010059771.1, read as the reverse complement.
GAATCCGCTGCAAGTTCTGTAAAAAGGCAGGACATATGCAGAAGGAATGCCCTGACTTTAAGGAGTGGCTGGCTAAGAAAGGTAACGATTATTTTATGATACTTGAGTCCTATAATTTAAGTGTTCCTGCTAATTCTTGGTGGTTTGATTCTGGTTCTATGGTTCATGTTACCAATTCAACTCAGGGATTCCTTTCAATCCGGAAGCTGGAAAGAAACCAAAGAACGCTTAAGGTTGGGGATGATCGAGAATTAGAAGTGAAGGCCATTGGAACATTACAATTAGTTATGAAAACTGGTTTATGTATTAAACTTTATGATACCTTATATGTTCCTGAGGTAACTCGAAACCTTGTATCAGGACCAAAGTTAGACATGGACAGTTTTATTGTTTCCCATGGTCATCGCAAACTCTCTATCCTCTATGATTCTGTTCTTTATGGTACTGGTATTCTGGATGGTGGTCTCTATAGATTAGAACTAGATGATGGCTTTTCCAAATCTTTGTTGTCATATAACATTAATGAATCACTCACAAAGATGAAAGAGAAACGAGACTTAGAGACTTCATCCATGTTGTGGCATCAGCGTTTAGGCCACATTTCAAAAGAACGATTAAATCGTCTCGTAAAGGATGAAGTCTTACCTCCTCTCGATTTCTCTGATTTTGGAACATGTGTCAAATGTCTTAAAGGTAAAATGACATTAGCGAATAAGAAAGGTGACACTAGGAGTTCTAATTTATTAGAACTCATTCACACTGACATTAGTGGTCCCTACCAAATCGCTGGCATAACCGGACATACTTCATTTATCACTTTCATTGATGATTATTCTCGTTACATGTACTTGTATCTAATTAAGGAGAAATCTGAATCTCTTACAACTTTTAAAGATTATAAGGCTGAAGTTGAAAAGCAATTGGATCATCAGATTAAAGTTGTGAGATCATATAGAGGCGGTGAATATTATGGAAGACATACTGATGTGGGACAAGCTCCTGGTCCATTTTATGAGTTTTGTAAGGACCAGGGGATTGTGAACCAATACACCATGCCTGGTACACCTCAGCAGAATGGTGTCGCTGAAAGAAGAAACCGTACATGAACATGGTGCGCAGTATGTTAGCCAACACTAATTTACCATTATTTCTCTGGGTTGAATCATTAAAAGCAGCTATTCATATACTCAATAGAGTTCCTTCTAAGTCTGTCCCTAAAACTCCTTATGAACTTTGGACAGGAAGGAAACCGAGTCTTAAATATATGAAAGTATGGGGCTGTATTGCTGAAGCAAAACTTTATAATCCTTTCCTAAGGAAACTTGACCCTAAAACAGTTACCTGTTTCTTTATCGGGTATCCTGATAATTCAAAGGGTTATCGTTTCTATTGTCCTTCCCATGTCACCCGTATTGTTGAAACCAAGCGTGCTGCGTTCTTGGAGGATTTCAAGGTCAGTGGGAGCAGTACCAACCCTTACGAAGAATTGCAAGAAGTACAAGACGCGGGGGGGGGGGGGGGGGGGAGACTCGTCGCTTACCATTACTCCGATTACTCCTCTTGTACCCAATGCAACTACTGTACCTGAAGCTACTGCACCAACTGCAAATTCACCTCTACAATCAGAACCCATTATACCTCATGACGAAGGCACATCAAACGCTCAAAACCAAGACAACGCTGAACCCGATAATCCACTCAGGAGGTCATCTAGGCAAAGAAGGCCTACTAATTGGGATGATTATGTTACCCACCTGACTTAAATGGATTCCGGAAAGCTCAATGATCCTATCTCTTATAATGAAGCCATTAGCAGTGATCAGTCTTCTGAATGGAACAAAGCGATGATTGATGAGCTTGAATCCATGAAGAAAAATGACGTTTGGGATTTGGTAGAATTACCCAACGGTGTCAAATCCATAGGATGTAAATGGGTGTTCAAAACTGGATCCGAATGGAACGTTGAACGCTACAAAGCGAGATTGGTTGCAAAGGGCTACACTCAGAAAGAGGGAATTGATTATCAAGAGACGTTTTCACCTGTCTCTCGTAAAGATTCATTAAGGATTGTCATGGCCCTAGTAGCTCATTTTGATTTAGAGTTACATCAGATGGACGTTAAAACCGCTTTCCTTAACGGAGATTTGGACGAAGATGTTTACATGAAACAACCTGAAGGTCAGGAGCATCTAGTCTGTAAGTTGAAGAAATCCATTTACGGGTTAAAACAAGCATCACGTCAATGGTACCTCAAGTTTGATGAAGTCATGAAGAAACAAGGTTTTATGAAGAATCAAGTGGATCAATGCACCTACCTCAAGATGAGTGGGAGCAACTTTACTATACCTGTCCTTTACGTAGATGATATTCTATTGGCAAGTAATAGTTTAGACATGTTGCATGAGTTAAAGCGGTTACTCTCGCATAACTTCGACATGAAGGATCTCGGAGATGCTTCTTACGTCATTGGCATCGAAATTCACCGAGATAGACACAAAGGGATCTTAGGATTGTCCCAGAAGGCTTACATAGATCGTGTCCTTACACGTTACAACATGCAACAGTGCAAACCCTCCGTCGCTCCAGTAGTTAAGGGAGATGTTTTCGGTTCATTCCAGTGTCCGACAACAGAGGTCGAGAAGGAGCAAATGAGCCAGATACCTTACGCGTCAGTAGTCGGGAGCCTGATGTATGCTCAAGTCTGTACTCGCCCAGATATCGCTTATATTGCTGGAATGCTAGGCCGTTATCAGACTAATCCTGGCCTAGATCACTGGAAAGCAGCTAAGAAGGTACTTCGATATTTGCAAGGGACGAAAGACTATAAACTGACTTATAGAAGAAGTGATCATTTAGAAGTGGTGGGCTATTCTGATTCTGACTTTGCCAAGTGCAAAGATGACAAGAAATCCACTTCGGGCTATATCTTTATGTTAGCAGGCGACCCTATCTCATGGAAGAGTCATAAACAACAGTTGACCACAACTTCCACAATGATGGCAGAGTACATTGCTGTTTATAACGCAACCTGTCATGGAATGTTGCTTAGAAATCTGATCACTGGACTCAAAATAGTTAATTCCATTTCTAGACCATTGAAGCTTTATTGTGATAATTCAGTTGCCGTTAGTTTCTCGAACAGTAACAGTTCGACTGGAGCTGGTTTATATCTCAATACAAAATATATGTTCGTACGAGAACGAGTTGAGGAAAATAATATTTGTATCGAGTATATTATTACTAAAGATATGCTTGCAGATCCGATGACTAACAGTGTTTTCCTGAGTTTCATTTAACGATAGAAGAGAAAGGAAGGGGAATTATAAGGGAATGGAAAGGAAAAGATGTGATTATATTCGTGTTCCCGAGTTTAATGAAAAGAAAAGGAAATGAAAGGAAATTAAACATTTTATGTGTTCCCGAGTTGGGAGGAAAAGAAAAGAAAGTTACAATTTTACTATTATACCCCTTTAACATAAAACATCTATGTAAACACACAATGAATTAGAGGGTAATTTAGGAAATTTAAAAAAGTCTGAGATTCATAATAATCTTTTCTCACCAAATCTCTCCAAATTGGGAGGATGATTATTTGCGTCAATCATCCCCTTGTTTCCTTTCTTTTCTCACCACTTCCCTTCCTAAAAAAAACTCTCGAACACATTTTTTACTCGCTTCCTTTTAATTCCTTTCTCTTCCCTTGTTAAATGAAACTCGGGAACATAGCGTAAAGGTCTCCCTCCTAATGTTTACGAAGAACATGTTCGGAATATGGGATTTAGTAAAGACCTTATTTAAGCATACTTTACTAGCTTATGTTTTATGATTAATGAAATTTCCTCAGTTTGATTTTGTATGTCTCTTAGAATATGTTCAACCGGTATAATGGCATATAGACAAATGAAGTTACAAATCAAACAACGGGCTTATGCGTATTTTGATCATAACGATTAGGTTTTAAATTAAGGCTATAGTATGACTAATGGGGGTCCTGAGTCGCATAATGATTCAACGGCTGTATTTCTCTGCTATAATACTTGTTTAAGGCTAAAATGAGTGTTAACTCCTGATCAGACTTATCTAATACTCATAGTAAATGATTACTCGGCTAAGTGGGAGAATGTAAGATTAAATATATTATGTTTTAATATTTAATCTAGTAGCCATTATAATCATTTACATAATATAGATCAAAATATATAATAACCTATTAATTAATTAGTTGGTAATTGTTGATGGACCATATTACCCTTATTAACTAATTAGGTTTCCTCCTGGGTGCTTATATAAGGAGAATTATGTAGAGGTCATAAGGTTACACACTTAATCAGATAACCTAATCATAACATCATCATCATCATCGACCTCTTCTCCCATTACCGATTCCCTTGTCGGTTTTCTTAGTCACCATTATCAGTCAGCACCCTAAGGAGGAACCAGAGCATACTGACACATATGTCGAACACGATGGGATCATCTCTGACTGGATTCTCCACTACACTGTCTGCTGTAACAGGTATGTTTTAATGTTTTCCCTCATGTGTAAACAGAACTGAACCAACAGAGCTCGCGAGCCTAAGAAGTCTATTATTTATATTATTTTTATTTAATATATTAATTAATAGATAATAAACGAGCCGAGCCCGAGCCGAGCTCGAGCTTGAAAAAATACAAACGAGCCGAGCTCGAGCCTTGAAAACAAAGCTCGAATCGAGCCGAGCTCGAGCCTGAGCTCACATAAGTTAATCGAGCTCGAGCTCGAGCCTGGTCAAGCTCGGGCTCGGCTCGTTTGCACCCCTAGGAGCCACACATCATCCGCTATCTTTTACCATGTAATTTTTTTATCATGAGGTAAGTATATAACTTTTTTTTCTTTTTGTAATTTTTAATTGTTACTTTCATAAACAATTATACATGTTATTTGAAAGTAGCCATGACAATGGTTTAATTTTTTTATTACGAATTAATTAGATGTGGATAAGAATGTTTAGTTATTTGAATTTATATTATAAACTAGATTATAACCCCGTGTATTACACGGGTTGAATAAATGAATTTTATATATCAAATAATAAAATATTATCTTTTTAAAAGCCTCCTTTATTGCACGGGTTGAAGAAATGTAATTTTATATATTAAATAATAAAATAAGTTATATCTATAAGAACCATATGTATTGTACGGGTTGAATAAATGTAATATTATATACCAAATAATGAAAAAAATTATATCTTTAAAACCATTGTATTACACGGGTTGAATAAATGTAATATTGTTTACCAAATAATAAAAAAGTTATATTTTAAAAAACCCCCGTGTATTACATGGGTTGAATGAATATGATTTTATATACCAAATAATAAAAAAAATATTTAAAAACTAACGGATTTTTTTATATTTAAAGTAGGATAAGATTGAATATTAATCTGAACTAACGAATTTTTTTTTTATTTAAAGTAGGATAAGATTGAATATTAATCTTTATTTATTTAGTTAATATAAGATTGAAAAATCATATGATTGAATAGGTGGGAGGTTGTATGATGATAAGTCGGTTAACCGTACTGAATGATAAAGATAATAGTGATTGTTGAACAAATTAATTAATCGAATTTAACAGAAACATTTGTGATGTTAGGTGGATTTTTTTTTTAATTATTTGAAAGTTAATATCAACTTTGGAATTCGTATGAATTCTTATTAGATTTGATTAAATATTATTGATAATAAAAAATTGTATTAGATTAGATTTTAGATTTGATTAAATATTATTAATCATAAAAATTTCATTTGCTATGTAAAATTAGATTTATTCAACACGTGTAATACACGGGGTTTTTTAAGGATATAATTTTTTTTATTATTTGGTAGATTTTTCAACCCGACTATACACGGGTTTTTAAAGATATGACGTTTTTAGTATTTAATATATAAATTACATTTATTTAATATGTGTAATACACATGGTTTTTAAAGATATAACTATTTTCAAGATCTAATCAACACGTGTAATATACGGGGTTTTAAGGATGTAATTTTTTATTATTTGGTAGATTTATTCAACCCGACTATACAGGGGTTTTTTAAAGATACGACGTTTTTAGTATTTAGTATACAAAATTACATTTATTTAATTTGTGTAATACACATGGTTTTTAAAGGCTTAAGACCATCACACATCTCACTACCAGGATCCAGATAATAAAAATATGGAACAGCCTCACATCGTGAAAACCCTAACATCCTCATAACTTCGTTGAGATCATGGATACAAAACCAATCCGTATCTGATAATAAATAATAATTATAATAATAATAAATAATAATAATAATAATAATAATAATAATAATAATGTTAGGATCGGAGGTTCTTGTAATTGTATTTGTTTGCTTGATTTAAACATTAAGTGCAGCGGAAATGAACAACAGACTTTGTAAACACAATCAAAGAAGAAATAGTTTTGATAAACACATGATTTGCATTAGTTGAAAGATTACAAAGTCAATCAAACGATAACAAAGCATGCTTACAAACTAAACTCCCCCTCAGCCGAATACTCCAAGGTTGGATTGCACAAGATGAAAGCATTGAATTGAGGAGAAGAACTCACTCAAGACGATCAAATGTAACAGTACAGGGTACTGTTCCATTTATAGACAAACCAAATCACTGAGGCATCTCAGCTGACGTCACCATGAAAGCGACGTCTAACAGCCTAACAACCTGTATCTACTGTTCTTATACAAACACTGCTAATCTTAACAACTGACTACACATAAAGCAGATGACATACTAAACTACTGCTCTCTCTTTACATCAGTGCTTTTCTCAAGGTTGATCAGTCCTTGATTGGGCAGTGCTTTGTCATCAGTAGATTGTACCAGCAGTGCTTAGTTCTCAGCAGTCTTCTAGGCTTCATCAGTAGTTAGGCAGAACAGCAGCAGTTGTATCCGGGCAGTGGATATAAGATCATCAGCTGTTATAATCACTGTCAAGGGAGAAGACTTAGTGTAAACAACTGCTTATTAGGAATCCACTGTTGTGAACCAGTTTTGGCTTTCATTATCTGTTCCTCTGGTAGGGTTCAATCCCAACAATCTCCCCCTGGAACAGATAATGCCAAAACACTTCATTATTCTGGATTTTTATTTCTCATCAGAAGTTCCCTTGCTTGTCTTTTAAATTCTTCTTCAAATTCTTTGGAACTTAGGTCATCCTCATCCCTGCACAATGAAAGTTCAAGGAGATCCTGTAAATCTTCAACACTAAGGCCTAGTGATTCTTTCCTTGATATGTACTTCACTTCGCCATTGGATCTGACTAGAGTCAATACGTGGGTCTTTTGATCAGACATCCACTTTAGTACTTTTGAACCCAATGGGTTTCTTGGGAGAGATTTATTTTCTGATGAGGTTTGAGATATTGGCCTAGAGAAAAATTTTACAGCAGTATCCTAAACTTCAGACATTCTTTTGAAAGCTTCTTCTATGACTTCATTTGCTGCAGCTATATCTTCTGCAACTTCTTTGTCAACTTGCTCTTGTGTCTTTTGTTGATCAAGCTCACTGTCTGAGATATCTGCTGAAATGTTTGTTGATGCAGGTTTGGTTAGTACCTTTTTGAAAAGGTTTTGAAGGCTCACTGAACTATCTTCTTTTAGACCCATTTTCTTGATGGCTTCTGTGAAGTACTCAGCTTCCTTTTTCTTTTTCTTCTTCACTGGTCAGCAGTTTTCCTTTCTCTTGGTTTATCACAAGACTCGGGTCAACTGTTGATGTGATCAGTGTTTTAAGAGCATCCAGCTGTTGTTCTATCTTGTTGTAGTCTGGCCTTTTAGAAGTGCCTGAGACTGTTATCTTTCTTTTCTTCAACCGTTCATAAGCCTCATCGGTATACTGCTTTGTCCATTTTGCTATGGCTTTAGCAGTATCCACCTTAGCATCTATCAGTTCCTGCTTTTTCTTTTTGTATTCAGAAGTAAGATCAGCAATTAGCTTTTTGTACTTATTCCAATTTGTAGCTGTCTTCTTCTTACTTGGATCATTTTTAACCCTTTCAATCCTGTTTGCTTCATGCTTCAAGGCAACCAGTGGCCACTCTTCAAATTGGTTTTCTTCAGCTTGATAGAATTTTTCTTTCATTATATATGCAAGATATTCTTTTCTCATTGCTTTCCGTTGATCTGTCTTTTCTTTGATCAGATCTTGTGCATAGTCTTCCATCAGCTTGACTTTTGTGAGCAAGAGTACCATTCTTTCTGCAATGGCTTCATCACCTTCATCTTTGCATTCAAGCTTAGCTCTAATCCTTGCTTGCCTTGCTTTTATTTCGAGATATTCATCCATGTTTTCTCGGACTATGAAACCAATGAGAGAAGGAAATCTTCTTTTTGAAGGATCTTCTTTGGTATAAAATTGTCTCATCTCATTTTTCACAGCATCTAGTTCCAGTGGATATTTTGCGGCAACATGATCATATTTTCATCAGTGGCTTGAGTTGTTTCTCTTTTTCTTCTGTGAAGCTTTATGGATGAAGAGGGTTTTGGTTGTGATGTAGGAATGATGAGAGCAGTGGTGGATGGTTGACTAACTGCTGTTGAGACAACTGGTGTCTCAACCTTTGTTGTCATTACAACTACTGATATGTCAGTAGATGTCTTCTGCTTTTGAGCAGGGATTGAAGATGGTGAGGTAGTTTTTGATGGTGGTGATGGTGGTGGTGAATCATAAGGTATGAAAATCCTTCTCCTTTTTATTGTAGGAGAGGCTGATGATGTCTTGGGTGGATCAGTGGTTTGAGAGTGAGTGGCAGTGGTTTGTGATTGACTAACAGCTGTTGAAACAACTGGTGCTTCAACCACTGTTGTCATTACAGCAGATGTTGTAACATCTGCTGTCTTCTGCTTTATGGCAGGAGGTAATGATGATGATGTGAGGGCAGTGGTTTTGGTGGTGTGTGATGGTGAGATGACAACTGTTTGGCTAGCAGTAGTTTTTGTAACTACTGTTGTATCAACTGTTTGGATGACAGTTTGAGGTTTAGATGTCTGTTTTTTTTATCTGGTTTAATGTACAGACCATCTTCTATTCCCTTCTTCTTCAACTTGATTTTCTCCCCCTTTTTGGCATTATCTGGAAGGGGGTTATCCATGAAGAGGATAGTGGAAGGAACTTTTTCACCATGGGCAGTCCTTTGTATGCTGGCCTTTATAGCCTTGATGTCTGCTTGAGTATCTTTAAATCTTGACTCCACCATGTTTGTCAGCATTTTTACATGCATTTCATGCTGCTGATCAGCCGTTTGTTTTTTGTTTTTCTAGCAAGGGTTGAAAAAGATTCCAAAGCTCATTTGCAGCAAGTGCTTGTGGCGGAGCAGGTGCTTGAGGTGGGACAGCAGTGGATTGTGCTTTTTGAGCTTTTAATAGCTGTTGCACCATATCCTTTATTTCAGCAACTGATGTTTCAAGTTTTTCAACTCTGCCCGCCAATTCCTGATATTTTGAATCATCACCCAAATTAATATGATCACCTGAATCCCCACCAGCAGTGGTTGTATCAATGTGTGACTTAGGAACTGAGTCCCAAAAATCACCCATTGAAGCCCCTTGTTCTCGGTACTGGGGACTTCTTTCTTCAGCACTTAATACACCTTTGATGGTACCAGTGGATAGAACCAACTCACTGGTGGTTACCGATGGTGCTATAGAAGAAATTGCCTTCAAGGGAGTCTTGTTAATGAAACAACTGTCCAACTGAAGATCTGTTGATCCATCAATTGTAGTTGCTGCTCCACTTGAACTACCACCGAGAGTTACTTGTAACTCAGGGGGTGTAACCTCCTCAATTGTTGCTGGGATAGCAGAAGTAGTAACATCAGACCCAGTCACTTGTGGGAGTATACTCTCAGTGACAGGTGATAGAGAGGAACTGGTTTGTGTCTGAGCTATAGCAACTGCATGCAACAAGGGCAATATTGATTGTGGTAATGTAATTGGTGAGGGTATGGGTGTTGAAAGAGACATGTCCTTGGGATCAGGACTGAGGAAGATGGATCCGATTGGGTCCAGAGCTTCATATTGTGGGGTCCCTGTGCTTACAACATGATCCTTTTGTGAGGATGCAGGAGGAGTTAGAGGCAATGGTGGAGATCTTTCTACCAACTGCTGTGAGGAAGTAGCAACAGTGGTTTGTGGTGACATTTGTTTCGTCACTGGCAATTGCTCTGGGATCTCATCTTCCAGAGTTGCCTTTGTTTTGGGTTTGGTGGGTTTTCTGGATGTTTTCTTTTTGGTCTTTTTGGTAGTGGCAGGTGTGGGTTTCAAAGTAGTGGTAGTGCTGCTATGATCACCTGGAGCAGTGGGCTCAGCAGCAGATGTCTGAGGAGCAGTGGTAACTGCTAAATTCTGCTCAGACACCTCTGCTTTTGTTTTTATTGGTGCCATCATTCTAGAAAATGTTTCAGTTGTTAACCCTTTTATTTGAAAATAGACACCCTGTTTGAGCAAATTTTCATTTTCCTTTTCAAATTTTTGTTTAAAATAGTAGCTTAAAAATCTTGGAAAAAGTAAAAATGATTTGCTATCAACATTTTTTACCAAATCATTAAAGATCTCCTGGGAATAGTTGTAATTTTCATTATTTAAGATAGCATAGCCCAGACATTGAATCTTCAATGGTATTTCATTAAACGCTGTTGTTTTATTTGAAACATACATCAAAAGTGTGTGAAATAAAAACCTAGGTGCAGACGGGAAGTAACCTTTTTGTAAGGTATCTACCTTTGATTGTTCTGCATACCCTCTTTTCAGAAAATCGGTTTTCAACTCGGTTTTATCAAAAGAAGTTTTACCTTTCTGATCATCGAGTTTAAAGACTTCTGAGATTGATTGTGAAGTGATTTGAATCAATTTACCCTGTATCGAGGAGTTAATGGCTATGACTTTATCGTCTTGTTTTTCAAGTGTCGCCTTTTTCCAAAACTCTCTCTGGGTCTGCAGGTAAATGGGAGTATCTGCTATCAACAAAGTTTTGTACTTTGATTCAGATAATATGTCGATGATGGAATCAAAGGTGTGGTTGTTTGTGGGTTTTGTGAGTAGACCCAAATAGTTGTGAGGAGATTTGTATGGAATTTCAGTAGGTTCAGCGGCCATTTGTGTGGCTTCTTTGGGCGATGAAGATGAGGATGATTTTGATTTTGATTTTGACTTTGATTTCGTCATTTTGATGAAGAAGGATCGAAGAGTGATTTGAGAATAAGGTTGGAAACTGTTTTGAGAAGAGAATTTTGGAATTCAATTCGACAGTGTAAAAACCCTGTTTGGGGGTTTTGATCAGGGTTTTATTAAGAGAGAAAAATGATTGCTGATGTGGCAGCGGTTATTAAGATCTGATGGCTAAAAACTGACCACGTGCCAACCTCTGATAATATGGATGAAGAATGGAGGACAGTTGTTTTGAAAGCCACTGATGAAACAAGCATCGGTGGTTACGACGGTAATAATGTGATAACAGTGGATGATTTTTAGTATCAGTGGATAGCATATCAGTGGATAAGACACTGATTTTGAGCATCAGCGCTTGCCAAGCAAAATGAAGGATCAGTGGCTGACTTTCAGCAGTGGACAGTATTTAGAAAACAGATGTTTTAGCAAAACAGTGGTTAAAGTAATGGCAATGGTTTGAAGGCTCCATATGTCAGCAACTTTTAAAGGAAATTTCATTCAAGGTTTTGCCACATGTCAATTACACATTTTGGAGCTTTTACGACTTCCTGACAGTGGTTTAGTACCCCAGATAATGTAAACTTTTTACTAAGGCAACTCATTCTTGCTATAATATTTAAGTTAAAAACAAGAGTACCCCAGTATTTTAAGGTCTTTTGGCAATCAATCTTTGATAAGTTTTAAGACAAACTTGAGTTAGATATGACCTTGATACATGAACCGTTTCCTTTTGAACCATTTTGAGGATAATATTACCAGCAAAAATAAAGGTAATATATCCTAAAAGGAGATTGAAACTTTACTATAAAAAACCAGTAAAGGTTCAAAATATATTATTAAAAAAAAATAAAGAATAATATATCCTGCTTTATTTGAGAAAACCCTTTTTCTGGAAAAAAAAATTAAAGGATTTTCTGAAAACAGCAACAAAAGGATCTGGTATAATTTTTCACTAAACCAACAGATCATATCCAGCTCAAGTTTTTGAAAATGGTCAGAGGTTTGTCAACAGTGGTATGAAATTTTGAATACATTTTAACCACTGTTTGACATCATTCTCTCGTTGATTGATTCACAACAAAATTGAGGACATATGTTCATATGAGTTTTTGAAAATCCTGGTTTAGATTTTGTTACCATGTGATAATTCTGACAATTTGTCTAGTCTGTTTGAAAGTTTATTCTTCTGCGAATACTATTGTTTCTTGAACCTTTCCCTGAACCAATGGTTGCACATAGTTGCCTAATGACCATTATTACCCCAAACTTTGACTCTTAAGTGTTTTATGTTTATACTCTTTTCTTCTGACTTCAAAAGTTTTGAGATAAACACACTTCTGAGTTTTTGTGAATTTTCTTCTTCCCTTTTTACCCTTCCCATTCATAAGTAATGAACTACTTACTGGGATGTCTTTATTGAAGGAATACTCAATCCATAATCATTTTGCAGTAATGCTTTAAGAGGATTGACCATATTTGTACAAATTTTTGACCAATCTCACATTACATACGATATGGACCATCTTGTTTTCTTAATGTATTTTAACAGAGTCGATTTGTTCCTTTTGAGAATCTCAACCTGTTTTCAACACATAAGTTCTTATGACTAAAGTTTTAATTTCCCTCTTTTTATGATAACAAAAACACTAATGTTTTTATGAACATAGGCTTTTGTTAATCTAAGGTTCATACTTTAGCATCTAATATAGTGACATCACAAATTTCATAACAACAGTTGAAATTAATTTTGAAAATAAGAAATAATCCCATAGTTTAACAGATATGTTTTTAGATCTAAAAACCATGAGTGTCTTGTGCATGATAACACTTGTTGTGTGAGATTTGTGTGTCATATGACATCTTGGTTGATTTACAGAGTTTTTGAATAACCACTTTGAGCATGGTTTACTCGTTACTCTGTTTTTCAACTAAATACACCCAACCTTAGTATCAATGAATTTTGAGCTGAACTGTTATGTCAAATTGATTGTTAGATCGAATTTTACTGTCCAAGCTCTGATACCAATTGTTAGGATCGAAGGTTCTCGTAATTGTATTTGTTTGCTTGATTTAAACATTAAGTGCATCGGAAATGAACAACAGACTTTGTAAACACAATCAAAGAAGAAATAGTTTTGATAAACACATGATTTGCATTAGTTGAAAGATTACAAAGTCAATCAAAAGATTACAAAGCATGCTTACAAACTAAACTCCCCCTCAGCCTGATACTCCAAGGTTGGATTGCACAAGATGAAAGGATTGAATTGAGGAGAAAAACTCACTCAAGACGATCAAATGTAACAGTACAGGGTACTGTTCCATTTATAGACAAACCAAAGCACTGAGGCATCTCAGCTGACGGCACCATGAAAGTGACGTCTAACAGCCTAACAACCTGTATCTACTGTTCTTATACAAACACTGCTAATCTTAACCACTGACTACACATAAAGCAGATGACATACTAAACTACTGCTCTCTCTTTACATCAGTGCTTTTCTCAAGGTTGATCAGTCCTTGATTGGGCAGTGCTTTGTCATCAGTAGATTATACCAGCAGTGCTTAGTTCTCAGCAGTCTTCTAGGCTTCATCAGTAGTTAGGCAGAACAGCAGCAGTTGTATCCGGGCAGTGGATATAAGATCATCAGCTGTTATAATCACTGTCAAGGGAGAAGACTTAGTGTAAACAGCTGCTTATTAGGAATCCACTGTTGTGAACCAGTTTTGGCTTTCATTATCTGTTCCTCTGGTAGGGTTCAATCCCAACAAATAATAATAATAATAATAATAATAATAATAATAATAATAATAATAATAATAAAACATTTCTTTAGTTAATATCATGGATAAATTTGGAAGGGAAAAGAATTGATAATATAAAAGTCCAAATTTCTTATTCATTTGTCAAGTAAAGATATGATATGATATTGTATGGTTCAAAAGTTTTGTCCCCAATTTTAGTGATTTTACTTGTGACTTGCTAGTGGTACGAATAAAAGTCAGAGTCGGATCGATTTGTTAAGAAATAAATTGAGCTTCAGAAAGTGGACAACTAAATTTTATTGTGAAGTCGATTGGGTTTTTGAGTGTAATCGAAACTATTATTTATATAATTAGGTAACTAATGCTATTATATTTAAAATTTTGATAAAATAAATTAATATTAAAAATTTGTAATAATTTAGATTAAATATTATTATTATTATTAGTATTATTAATAATTTTAATCAATTAAATGAGAGAATGACAAGTGTCCCAAAACAGGTTTCTTTTATTATATAGTATAGATAATTACATATTATAGATATAAGATATCTGATTATGTATTTAGATAATTTTACAAAAAAGTTTTGTCAAGTTTTGTGTTGTATTTGTAGGAAGTTTTTTAGAAAAGTATTTTGAAAAATGCAAACGAAGTGTAGAGATTTTATCAAATACGTTAAAGTCCAATGAAAATAACAATAATAACTTGATAGGAAATTGAATTATCTAAAGATGAAATTGTCGATGACCCGACACTGTGTAAACCAATCAATGATTTTACGAGTAACATATGAGAGGAGGTAAACTAGTTCTATTTATGGCCCCCACTTTAAAAGCTCTTGTTCCATCACCGGAGAAGATAGCAGATTTGCAAAATAGAATGGAATATGTGACATTACTCGTCTAATGGTGGAAACCAGAAAACAACATTCTTTTCTTTTGGTTTATCGGATATTAAAGCGAATGTTGGTTTATAATCGTGTTTTTTTTATTTGCATTTTATGAATTTGAAACATCTACAAACAGTGACTCCATTCAAATAAAATCCTCTATCCGTCACTGAGTGTACGTTAATTTTTTTACGTCTTATGAATATACGGTAAAAAAATAGGATACTCCTGAATTTTTTTCTAGTTCCGCCACTGTTCATAACCATTATTCAAAATAAATTCACTGGTTATTGTGGGAAAGTAAAAGTTCACCTGCAAAGCCTTTTCCAACATGCTTATAAACCCATGAAATTTTTTGGTCTTGGCCAATAGGTCGGCCGATGTAACCCTACGAGTTGAGAAAATAACAAGAATGTGATGCAATCAATTTTTCTAATCCGTTTTGTTAAGGGAAAATTTTATTGATTGTAATAAATATTACAATATTACAAGAATAAATAGAGATCTCCGTAACAACCTAGGAGATAATTTCGGTAATTACAATCAATACACATTGACTACATTTAATACAAAAATTATTCTAGAAGTATTTCCTAATACCCCCTTCAATCGGATAGGTGGAGGTCCGATACGTAGCATGTGACGGAAGCGTTCAAACAATGGTCGGGACAGACTTTTTGTAAAAATGTCGGCTACCTGAAGATTGGTAGGAATAAACTTAGTATGTAGCCGTCCTGATGACACAAGCTCCTGAACGAAATATCAATATGTTTTGCACGCTTGTGAGAAACAGGAGGCACTCTTGTTATCACACAAGAGAGTTGGTCGACCAGCTGGTAGTGCATGAAGCTCCCGAAGCAGATGCGTTACCCAGATTATTTATGCCGCTGTATTGGCCATAGCACGATATTCAGACTCACAGCTGGAGCGGGAAACTGTAGGTTGCTTTTTAGCACTCCAAGAGACCAGATTGCCACCAAGATAGATGGAGTAACCATACGTAGACCTGCGGGTTTCAATACATCGAGCCTAGTCGGCATCAGAATAACAAACAAGAGTAGTTGATATCGGTTTGTCAAATGTAAGCCAGAACGATAGCGTGCCTTTGACATAACGAAGAATACGTTTGACAAGCTGATAGTGAGCAGTAGTAGGAGAATGAAGAAACTGACTAGCTTGATTCACAGCATAGGCAAGGTCTGGCCGAGTTATTGTCAAGTATTGTAAAGCACCAACCAAAGAACGATAAAGAGTTGGGTCATGGAACGAAGTTCCTTGGCTGAGAAATACATCAGTTGCAACAAGCGGGGTGGCTACTGGTTTAGAGTCACGAAGGCCTGCCCGAGCCAATATGTCATAAGCATATTTGGACTGACAAAGAAAGAGACCAGTTGAAGTATAAGCAACTTCCAAGCCAAGAAAATAGTTTAAACGACCCAAATCTTTGGTAGCAAATTCTTTATGGAGGCTAGAGATGAATTTCTGCATGATGTGCTCATTGTTTCCTGTAAGAATAATGTCATCCACATAGACCAGCAAGTAAAGAATGCAAGAATCTTGTTTGAAAATGAATAGAGAAGTGTCAGCTTGACTACAAGTAAGATCCTAAGCAAGTAGGAAGGCACTCAAGCGGTGAAACCAAGCACGAGGTGCTTGCTTGAGTCCATAGAGAGCTTTAGTTAAACAACAAACATGAGCAGGATGAGCTTGATCAACATACCCTGGTGGTTATTCCATATAAACAACTTCTTCAAGATTTCCGTTTAAGAATGCATTATTTATGTCTAGTTGATGTAGTGGCCAATTATTTATTGTTGCCAAAGCAAGCACAATGCGGACAATTGAAGCTTTTACAACAGGACTAAAGGTGTGAAAATAGTCCTGACCGGGAACTTGTGTAAAACCTTGAGCAACTAAACGAGCTTTAAACCGATCAACTGAGCCATCCGATTTATATTTGGTACGATACACTGATTTGGACCAAACAATATTCGAGTCGGTGGGTCGTGGGACAAGAGTCCAAGTGTTATTTTTGTGCAAAGCATCCATTTCGTCATTCAAGGCAGCCACCCATTTTGAGTGTTTAGAAGCCGACTTGTATCCTTTGGGATCTTTTGCTGAAAAAAGAGCCATGTGTAGAGGGCTGTGTTTGACGATGGCAATGTTGGCATATGTTTTAGGTTTAAAAATTCCCGATTTTGAGCGAGTTTGCATCGAATGGGAAGAACGTGGTAGTGAATGGTGGGTTTGCGGAGATGGTTCGGATGGTGGTGGGGGTTGCGGATTTTGAGATGTGGGCTGCGGAGTGGGAATGGGCTGTGGGTTGGATGAGGGCTGTGATGGAAGAGGGGATTGGCCCGTGGGAGTTGAGCCGAATGAGGAGTTTTGGGTTCGGGTAGGTTAACTGATATTAGATGGTGAATGAGGGGATTCATTTTGATGTAGTATGGGATATAAAAAACAAGGCATAGGGTGGTTAGATGGTAGGGGTGTAGGCAGGAGGTTTGAAGCTGGTGGGACAGAAGCCTTTGCCATAGGAATATTTTCATCAAAAATGGCAAATAATAAAGATAATTCATCAACTTCTGGAATATTACCTTTGAAAGGGAGCACAACCTCATCAAATTTAGCATGTCTAGTAACATAGACACGAGATGTAGAAGGATTTAGGCAGCGATACCCTTTGTGTTGTGGACTATACCCAATAAAAATACAAAAATCACTATGAGGAGAAAGCTTATTAGTGGAATAATCTCGTAAATAAGGGTATACACAACAACCAAAGGTTTTAAAAATAGCATATGAAGGGACCTGCTTAAAAAGAGTTTCAAAAGGAGACTTGTTGTCAAGCAACGGTGTCGGTACGCGATTGATTATATAAGTAGCCGACAAAAAAGCATCCATCCAAAATTTTGCAGGAGCATGAGCATTGAAAAGCATAGCAAGACCAGTTTCAGTAATATGGCGATGTTTTCTTTCTGCACGGCCATTTTGTTAAGGCGTGTATGGGCATGAGATGCGATGGAAAATACATTTTTCAAGAAACAAATCACGAACACGATGATTTGTAAACTCAGTGCCGCCATCACTTTGGAAAGTTTTAACCATACCTGAAAACTGAGTTTGAACAAATGCCAAAAAAAAATTAAGCACATTATAAAAATCGGATTTTGCCTTTAGTGGGTAAAACCAGGTGAAGCGTGAAAAATCATCCACAAATATAACATAATAAAGAAAACCATCAGTGGAAGCAATAGGCGCCGGTCCCCATAAATCACAATGTATAATATCCAAAACATGAGATGCACGCTTATTATTCTGAACAAAAGGCAAATGTTGAGCCTTGGACAATTGACAAGAGGAACAAACACCTGGTTTGGGCAATAAAGATGTAACAGAAAAATGTCCCAATTTATTTAACAAAGAAATAACATCTTGCAAAACATGCCCTAAATGGGTATGCCATTGTTCATAAGAAGCACGTAAATGAGTAAAATTAACTGCTTCCATAAACGCCTCGTGACCATGATCAAGAGTATAGAGGCCATTTGTGCATCGTCCCTTCGCAAGGACTGCTTTCGTTTTCCTGTCCTGAATATGAAAATAAGTATTAGAAAATAACACATCAACAGGACTATCATTTGTGAGTTTGCTAATGGACAAGAGGTTCTTGGTAAGATGAGGCACCACAAGAACATCTAGCAAGGGTAACTCAGGCGTAATAGAAGAAGTACCAATTCGAGAAATAGGAAGGGTTTTACCATTACCAAAAATAACTCGTTCATTACCAGAGTAAGGAGATGAACTGTTCAATGAAGCATCCGGAGGAACCATATGAGCAGTGGCTCCAGTGTCGGCTTTCCAATCAAGTTGATCGGTAGTAACATGGCACTGTGTACGAAAGGCCTGGGCAAGATTGGCATCAAGAGGAGGACCATTGTTGGCATAGCTTGCTAGATTTGGACAGGAGGATGCATAGTGACCTTGTTTTCGGCACAACTGACAATGAGGAGGCCGTTTGACACGGTCTTTACCATTTGAACCTCCACGATATGAACCACGACAGCCACGAGAAGAGGAGTTTTGTCTGGGTCCGTGACCTTTCTGAGAAACAAAAGTAGCCTGAGTTGGTTGAGAAGCATTGAGTGAGGCTAAGAACAACTCTTGATTTTGTGCCTGATCAAGAAGATCACGAAACAATGCTAGTGAAGTAATACCACGACGGGAAGTTAAAAAACTTTCATACGAAGGGTCGAGACCACACAAGAACCAGTGACTTTTATCATGCTCGTCAACAGAATGTCCAATAGCTGCAAGATCATTAAGCAACGACTTGAATTTTTTACCATATTCGGCTACTGAGGAATTACCTTTTTAGAGATGCCTAAGAGAGTCCTTGAGAGTGTGTACACGTTCAATAGAGTTTGTCCGATATGCACGAGCCAGAGCCATCCAGATCTGTGCAGCAGTAGTGAGCCCTAATATCTCTGTCATAAACTCTTCAGTGAGAGAAGCCTGAAGAATCAGGCGAACCTTCTTGTCAGCTGAAACCCAGGAGGGCAGAGCCGGGTTAGGGCTGGTTTTACCATCGGTTGTGACGGTCTTCAGGGGTTGTGGAGTAGAACCATCCACATGACCAAGAAGGTCTTTATAGCCCAGAATAGTAGTCATCTGACTTTCCCATTGCAGAAAATTAGAAGATGATAACTTGATAGAAATCATGTGAAAGGAGGTTTGAAGGGATATAGAGGTGTGGTCAGAGGAAGAATCATCTGCCATAGGTAAAAGAAAAAAAGAAAGTAGAAGTGAAGATGAAAGAGATAGGACAGAAAAGGAGAGAGGCCCAGAAATATTAGGCTGATACCATGTTAAGGGAAAATTTTATTGATTGTAATAAAAATTACAATATTACAAGAATAAATAGAGATCTCCGTAACAACCTAGGAGATAATTTCGGTAATTACAATCAATACACATTGACTACATTTAATACAAAAATTATTCTAGAAGTATTTCTCAATACGTTTATTAAATACATTTAGTAAATCTAACTCACAAAAACTGGTAACCTTGTATGCTTGAAGTAACAATACTTGCAGCCTACATATTTGAAAGTAGAGGAATACTTATAAGGTCATCTGGTATACTCTAACACCGATAGGTGTTAATCCTAGTTGGCATCCTTTAACACATGTTAAACCGCTCCTAAAGGGTGTTAAGAGGCATTAAAAGTTTCACATGTTAAGAAGTTAACTAGGAGAGAGAGTGAGGGAATCAAGCATTGCAAAATTTACACACACACACACAACAACATGCTATTTGATCATTGTGTTTGTGATCATTGTGAACAGTTCAATTATCAATAAAACAATGTTATTTGATCCCAATGTTTGTTTGGTTATGTTTTACATTTTTCATGTTTTGACTTTTGTTCAATTTCAAACTCTATATCGCTTTCTAGAGAGTTATACGTAAACTGGTGCGTAAACGTAATCAGTTTAACGCGACAAATACTCCGGAACATCAACTATACTTAACATACCTTAAATAACCTTTACATAACTTAGAAATAAGTTTTGAAGGCTTTGGTATGGCAAAAACAAGTTAATTCGCCTACAGGGACTAAATTCGACAAACTGCGAAAGTATGATGATTCGCACTAGAACAGACATTCCGAAACATGACCATAAGTTAAACATACCATAAATATCCTTTACATAGCTTAGAAATTGGCTTTGAGGGGTTCGGTGTGCTAAAATAAACTTTTGGGCCATTCAGGGACTGAAAGCGTCAAAAAGTGCATAAGTTTGCACTTTCGCGCATAACTTACGTTCTGAATACATCCGGACATCCAAAAATTTATGTAAGCACTAAAATATTTTATTTTAGTGTTTGGCATAAGAAAAATCCATTCGTCGCGCAATTTGGATCGTTTTTCGCGCTTATGCGCATTCCGTCGTAATTAAGCGAACATCGCGATCGTACGACCAAACGAACCAACATCCGACATATTTTTGAGCATGTTTCATGTCCACAATGTTTAGGCATCATTTTAGGGCCTTAACGTTGGCTTAACGGGCCTTAAACATGTCGGAAATGGCCTTAAACATCAACAGGGACCAAAACAGTCATTTTTGCAAACTTGTGTCTGATCAGTGCAGCCCAGGCGGGCCGCGTAAGTTTCTTCAACATGTTACGCGGGTCGCGAGGCCCTCCCAGATCAGATTAATCAGTTTTAACAGCTGTTAACCACTCATCTCCTCACCCACACTCGTCCTTTCCTGATCATGAGGGGCCAATTTTGGTACCATAGTGTTGCAACAAGTGTAGGGACAAGATCAAAGCACGTTATTCAAGAAACGATCCTAACGGTGGTCCAAATCCTATAAATACCCCTTTGATTCACTTGCAAAACCCACTTGAATTCTGAGTTTTTCTCTAAGTGGTTGTGCTTATACACTTCCTACCTGAGATTACTTGGAAGATCAAACTTGCGGGGAAGTGTTCTTTCGTTCTTTTCATTCGTTTTAGCGTTAAAGTAAAACTTTGTTTGACTTTCTGCATTGACCAGTTTATGGTCAATGCGAAGTTCGTTTGAACTTCATAACGTGAGCGTGATCACGATGGTTATAGTCCCTAGTGACTATACCTACTGATTACCACGTTATCTAGGCTCAGTGACGAGTCGTAGTTTCGGCCAAAATGCGCATTCTTGCGTATTTTGTAACCAAACTACTTTTAGGTATCAAAACCGGTTGTTTTGATACTAAACCTGTTTTCTAAACTTAGTTAAGCATGTTTTAACATGTTTAGCTCGTCACTTTTAGTTTTGTGCTTGTCTAGGGTCGTAAGGGAAAGCGATCTAAACAATCGCTTATACCTTCGAACCCGACCCGTTTGGTCGATCATTAGGATCCGACCAAACACATTAGATGACCATAGATGTATAGGGAATAACCTTCCGAGGTTATACCTTATGGTCACGATGTTTAGTTAAGTTGTATGATAGGTAGTATATATGCCTTAGGTAAATTACCAAAATACCCTTTTTACGCCAAAATTCATTTTAAGCATATGTAACATAACTTTTAGTATCTAAACTGATTTGGCAACAATATTAGACATGTTAAGGCATATAATACTTGTCATAGGACTAGTTAAGCGGTCCGAATGCGTTTCACGCGAACGACGCGTTAAAGTAGCATAAGCTACCTAAACGGGTCGTAATGGGTCGTAAGCACTTAGGTTAGGTTTCATTTTTGTATGTAGGCTTTGTTAAACCATATTACACGAGTCTCCATACTTGTTTGGTTTACGAACCCTCATTCTATCCAATCCTCCGATTTAGGTCCGGTATATTAACATAGTTACCTATATTAGGTGCCGTTTGGTATCCGTGATCTCTAGCATTGTTTGGTTGTTACTCAAGGACTACTAAGAAATCTCAAGTGAGTACATAGACCCCTCTTTTACTTTTTTCCAAACTGTTTTGGGGTGAAACACATGTGCCTACTTGTTACTTTCATGCTTCCCTGTTTTCACATCATATACTTGCTATGTTCATTAGTACATTTATAGTACATCGTTTTATATTACATTTCATGCTATGTATGTCCATTGTGTGCATACTTAGTACATTGTTTTACATTACATTTCACGTTATGTATGTTCATTTGATTACATACTTAGTGCATTTTTTTCACATGCTTACATTTTGGTATGACATTTGGTTTGTTTAAATGGGAAAAAAATACATTCATTAACATTAGCTACGCCATTCGTTAGTAGGTAGTGGTACCATAGGAATTGACAACTCCCGTTCCTAACATCCTAGGTATGTTTGGATGGAAGGAATGACCGAATTCGATAAACATAACACAGATAAACCTTTAATTTGTTTAAAGGTCTATCACCACAGTCACAAGGCTTGAATGTATGCATTATAACAATACCGCATAGATGTTTGTATCAGTATAGCATGCATTTGTTGCACAAAACATAACTTTGATTTAAACTATGTTTAATTCGATACCCTGTTTTTGTGCATTTTACCTATGGTTTAGTTGATGTATTTCACTTGCCATACATGATATTTATGGATACACAAATTCATGATTTACATTAAACATAAACATTTTGACATTGATATACACATTTAGTGATTTACATTAGACATAGACATTTTGATATGGTTTACACAATAACACTTGACAATTGATTTATACATGAACAATTTACAATGGTGGTTGGTTTGGGTAAGTGATTTGAGTAACGAGGCGTGTGTAATATGATACAATCATGGTGGATACGCCATTGGTACTTCCTATATATAAGTGCTTGTATGATATTACATGTCGTAGCGTTACTTAAATCATTTCAATATTTGACATATTACATTTTACATGAACAACATATTTTTCACAAGACATTGTCTTACAAAACAGTTTATTTTATCCAACTCATTTTACTCGGTTATTTTATTAACCATACACCATTCTTTTATATAGTCTGATTTCTTATCGAGTTTTCATACGATTTATAAAAGAAAACACTTAACAAGATTCATGACTACTTTTTATTAAACAGTTTCTTTAAAACCCAAGTCATGAATCCTATTTTCACTAAACCTATGTATCTCACAGGCATTTTTATGCTGACGTACCTATTTTCACATGTGTTTTTAGGAGCTGTTGCTTAGGATGATGATCGAGACATTAGGGCGGACCTGTTGCTTAGGACTTAGTTTAATTATGTTATGTACTCTTGGTTTCATGTTTAAAGACAATGTAACTCTCTTGTTGATAAATAAAACGTAACTTTGTATGCCATGGTTGTGAAACAATAATTCTGTTACAACACTCCCCGACGTTTCCGCCACGTGTTTCTCGTTTTACGTGGTCGGGGTGTGACACTATATATATGTATTTCAATTAATTTTAAGGGGCGTTAATGAGGTTAAACCATTTCCTTGGTGTGTGGTGAAGTGAAAAAGAGTCAAGTAGGTGATGTGGTGCCTACGTGTAGTTAAAGGGCGTGAAAGTATACCCCATAGCCTAACAGGATGAATTGAGGAACCACCAAATTGTTTTCAATGCATAATGAATGCACTTAAATTACAGTGTGTAATCTATTGTCCATCAATGAAGATCTTATGGTTAAATTTTTAATTACATATATGTAAATGTACTAAGGTGATGAAGTGTTGATCCGACAAACTCTTAGATTATAGGGTCTTTAATGCAACTTTTGTAGTTAATATTTGTAGATAACTAAGTGTCTAAGATGTCTGAAGTACATGGATTATCTCGAAAGTATGTAGTTCCGTAGTATGGTCTGTAGTATTGTTTTGTTCAGAGGTATGTTCCTCTGAACATGATGGTTGTCCGTATCATAGGTTTAGAAGTTCGGAATGGCTGTGTTATGTAATTTAGGAAGTTCTTTGGTCATTTGTAATCCAACAAACTCTGTGTTTGTTAAATACAAGTGATATTTTGGTGATTTCTTTGTTTCTACTCTTTCTATTAGTGTGTCTATAGTTCGTACACGATTCATGGATTCCACACTGATTGTTCGTATAGTTGATTTGATCTGTAGAGTTTGGAGCTAGGTGACCTTACAAGTGGTATCAGAGCAATCTCTGTATAGAGAGTGCTCGTACTTCTGTAGGCCTTCATTTTGAGGATTAGACTCGAGAGAATTTTGTGTTCGGGAAGGTATTTCTATGTTTTCGGCGTTTTTTCAGCGAGTTTTCTGTGTTTTTCATTTGTTAAGCAGATTGGAGATGGATTTTGTTTTGGTTTGAGTTCTATTTATGTTTAGATCTTAGTTCTGCAGAAAATTTCAGTGAATTTGGATTAGATCTGTGTAAATGGACTGATTTTGCTAGTTTTTTTGTGTGATCCGAAGAACACATCATATGTTCAGTAGAATTGAAGCTTTTAACCGTTTGTTCTGAGTTTTTCAGAAGTCTGTTATTGTTTCGTAGTCTCTTAAAATCTTAGTGTCAAGTTACGCTTTGATTGATACTTCCAAAAGGGTTTTAATTTGGAAAGATTATTCAGAAGTTATATATTCCGAGTTTGTCTATATTCAGAACTATCAGTTGAGTTTAGAAGTTTGATTGTTCCATATTACTATCGGTTCCGAAATTTCATCAGAAGTATTAGTTCGGAAGGTGTTAGTTTTTCTCATAAAGGTCTAGGGTATTAACTCTGATAATATTCCGAAGTAAATGTTCCGGGTTTTTAGAAAGTTGGATTCAGTAGTACTTACTGCTAGATTCTGAAGTTAAAGTTCTGAAGTATTAAGTTCTGAATTTTAGAAACAGTTCAGTAGTTTGTAATCTGTTCGGAGTTTATGAAATCTGAAAAATTTTCTAAGTGTTGGACAAGCAAACCTACTGATCAAATCTGGTGATTTTATTTCCAAAATTCTAAGATGGCTAATAGTATTGCTACCGTCGTTCAAAACATCAAGCATAATAATGAAGTGGGAAGTAGTGATAAACCACCCGTTTTACAAGATGAGAGATTATCTGGAATGGAAAGATAGGTTTGAACTTTGAACGTTATATCAAGTTCAAAGATATTAAAATGTGGATTTGCACAACATAAGGAATTGGAGATATATACCTAGAAATGGTATGAATATTATGGCATACTTAGCATTGATAAATGGTTAACGAAAATTTTGTGAAGCTGGGGAACATGCAATATCAATCATAATGGCGGTTCTTCCACACTCGATTCAACATACTTTCTTGGCTAAGGACACTTCTATAAAAATTATGGGATTGCATGATTGAGATATTTGAGTGAAATGATATGTTCAAGAAAAGAAGACTTGATCGGTTGAAAATGCAATTTGTGGTGTTTATCATCAAATAAATAAGTTTTGTCACAAATTCCTATCAATATCATGCTTCTAATTAAAACCCTAATCTTTAAATCATAAGAAACATCAAAATTGATCAAGAAAACTTGTAAGCGTTAAAGGGTATTAAAATTGATCAAGAAAGCCACCGATTGCAAGATCCATGTAAAAAATCAAAGTGGAATGGTGTTTTGAAGGTACAAAGTCGAAATTATGGTGGGGGTGGGGCTGCCATACGTAATGGGGAGTTTAGGGTTGGGTTATGTTTTTTTAACTAATTAAAACCCATGGTGGGCTTTTGTAACTTTTGGTGGCCTTTTCTAGTTAACACAAGCCCACCAAACCATTTTTTTACTATTATTTACTAGCCCAAGTCTATAAAAATAAAACCCACTAGTTTGTTTTTAAAAATTATTCTTATAACGCTAAATCACACAAAAACGTGCATTGTTCGCAATTACAAGAAACAACTAACAACTAGTCCATGTAATCAAATAACATATATTTCCACTCAATTATATAATTAATTATATGTTTGTAATACTATATCCATGTTTCACCAACGTTCGGAGTCAGACTTGTGTGCAGTTTGGTAATTCGGTTAATTAGTCAAATTATTGTTATGTGAGTGTTCGTGTACTAACCGACAAACTTAACAAATCAATATGAAGTGAAATGCTATAATGAATGTTTTAAATCATGTTAAATATAACAGAGTTGTGTTAACGGAGTTAACCTGAAAAAGTCTCAGTTGTCACATGAAGTCTGATGATTTATTGATAGAAAAATAAAGTGGCAGCTCATGGCATGCCTTCTAAGGCTATGGTGTATACTTTCACGCCCCTTACCTACACGTAGGCACCACATCACCTACTTGACCCTCTTTCACTTCACCGCACACTAAGGAAATGGTTTAACCTCATTAACGCCCCTTAAAATTAATTAAATCAATCTCTTATACTAAAGCAAAATATCTTTGACCATTTGACCATGATGTGGCATATCTCTTTAGCCAGAGAATTGTTATTTGAGCGCCAATTGTATTTCCTTCTTCCTACCTACGCTCTTCTTCAATTTTGGAAACCTAATCAATTCTCTCAATCAGTTGAAATCATTCTCCAGGAAAATTGATTTCAATTTTACATCACACATTCAATTTTACAAACCCTAAATCTCATCTACGGCTTCGTCTGTAGTGATTGTACCTTCATACCCACTTCAGAAATCCCTAAATCTCAAGCATTCGAACTCTCATCTAGGTATGTTTTCTTTGATTTTTATGATGTAATCCGATTAGAGCATTGGCCATGGCATCTTATCCAGTGGTGAATTTCACTTCTTTATGTTTTTCCTTCATAAACCTTTTGCATCTTATCCCAATTTTTTATCTGAGTTTTTAAGGGTTGTCTTCAAGAATTGTTAATTCTACGTACGGTTCTTCTTTATGTGTCGATTTCACAATTGGTAACACAGGCATGTTTTCTCTTTTTTGATGTTGTCTGTATTTGGTAATCTAGATGCGAAACCCTAATTGTTATCCTAATTGTAAGTGCTCTAATTGCACCTTTTCTTATTCAAATAGTGATTGTGAATTTGGTTACAGAAGTTCATTTCATTGTTAAATATATTAATATTAATGTTAATTTTGATTTTGTGTGTCAGGGTATCGAATACAGAGAGTGTGATGCGGTGTGAACGTGGATGCTCTTTTGAGGTACACCATTGTTTTATACGTCAATGAGATGCTATTTTTTTTTTCCTTTGGCATTCAATGTTACCTAATGTCCATGAAATTTTGTAAAATTGATAGGTGTTAGTAGAAGGAGTGATTTTATTTAGTAGAAGAGGTTATGGATGAACAGAGTTAAGGAATTAGGGTTTTGGTGGTCATTTTTGTATTATGAGAAATTAACAAGCAATTTAAAGATTAAGTTACATATTCATTGGATGTTCATTCTTTAAATCACAGGTCTCTTAACCGATGGTTTGGTTTGAGCACGTCGCCCCGTCTCATAATCTAAGGTTTGAAGTTTGAACCAATTCTAATATCGGTCAAATACCAAAATCACACGTTTGATGAATCCTTTAAGTAGTAGGTTGATCGAGTTTCTTGAAATCGTAGGTGTCATAATTTAGGGTTTGAGTCAATTCCAAAGTCGCATGTCTAATTGAAACGATTCTTGAAATAGCAGGACTCAAAATTACAGGTTTGTTCGACTTTCTAAATTAGCACATGATAGCCTTCTAGCATTCTTTACCATCCTTTTCTTTTCTAGGTTTACTTTGGTCAAGATAATTACAAACTACGTCAACAATGATGAACTCTTTTAAAAGAAAATAAGTAAATTGCTGAGTTTTACAAACATAAACTTTTGACAAGTCATATCATAATTAGTTATTCCATAAACTTTTGACAAACCATAACATGTCAAAGTTGATATTTAAATCTTCTTCATCTGATGTGCTTAGACCCATTAAATTCTAATTTTTCAAATTTATCCCCGTATTTTCATTCTTTTGCTTAAAAGAAAAAAAAGGATACTTTTTTGTTTGTTTAATTTAATTTATTTAGGAGAAAGAAGATGGTTCCAGGAGGATTGATGAAGGCTGTGATAAGACCAGGAGGTGGTGATGCTATGCCTTTTGATGTTGATCAGGTTTCAAATTGATTTCTATTTGTGCATCTGTATTCATGATCTGTGTTTTTTGTATTATTTTTTTATTTGGATTTAGTGCATAGATAATTTTAACTGTTAGGTTTTCTCTTGGTCGGATTTACTTAGTATGATGATGATGATATAATTTTAACTGTTAGTTGATAGGTTTAAATGACAATTCTAGCAATTTTTCGATGCACATCTGTAGTTTTGGGATGAATAACCAGTTAAATCCATGTATGCAATAAGATCGATATGGAAGTTATTGTAACATTTCTTTAAAAGTGCGAAAGCTGTCAAATTCGTCTCATAAGGCAAATGGTATTTTAAATGGTTGGAGAAATTAGACCCCTTTTTGCTAGTACTTGAGTAATATGTGGCAGTAATTGAACTAATTTGTTACTACATTACCTTTGTTATGAACCTAACTACCTAAGTAAGTAAGGTGCCATAGAGAGAGCATAACTGCATTATGTTATTAATGTTTTGTTTTGTGCGGTTCACATATCATTGCACCGTTCGTATGCTAGATGGGGTGGTTGTCCAGTCTACTCGCCCAGAATTTGGCGGTGCGCTTGACTTTACATTTCAGTTTTTCATAATTTTTGTGGATTTTTATCCATTGACCCTGTTAATCAGTTAAAAAAGATTAAAAGAACGTAGTGCACTTTAAATCCATTTTAATCATAAATAGCAATTCTACTTAGAGAAAGACACACACACAGCCAGAAAGCCAGTTATGTAAGAATAAATAAATAATATATTTATCTATATATGGCCATTAAATCATTTATATAATAATAGATCAAAATATATAACAACCTATTAAATAATTAGTTGGTAATTGTTGATCGGCCTTATTACCAATATTAACTAATTAGGGTTTCCTCTTGGGTGCACATATAAGAAGATAATTAGAGGGTTAAAGGGTTAGACTCTAATCACAATAACATCATCATGAAATCGCCCCTCTCTCCTAGGCGATTCCCCTTTATCGGTTTTCATCATCACCATCATTAGATTGCATCCTAAGGAGGAACCAGACCAAGCTGACAATCATGTCAAACACTATTGCTGCATCTCCATCTGGATTCTCTGCTGGCCTGTGCTGATGCAATCATGTATGTAATTCATGTTTTCCATTATGCCTAAAACAGAACTGATCAACATGTGGTATCAGAGCATATATTGATTAATCAGTTCTGTTTTCGTATCAATTATTCTGGGATTGAAATCTGGAAAACAGAGTTTTAGCAACTTAATAAAATTCAAAGCCTGATTTCGAGTCCTTTTTCCCGAAATCTCGAAACCAGAATGGATGAATGAATTCAATATTATATATTCCCTTCATCTAATAAATTTATTAATCCAATAAAGTTATCTACGTTACTTTATTGAATATTATGTATCCATAATCATAAACCTACCAATCAGGTCATCTACGTTAGACTTTATTGAACACTAGTGCTAATACCCGTGAATTTCGCGGTGTTGAGAAATGATATGTTATTTATTTTTTGAAAAAAAAATTACATTTAAGCTGATCAACCCAAGACTTCGCTTTAGTTTCATCCCCTAGACTACACACCAAATGGTCGGACAGTGACAGGTGCAACTTCTTGAAGTCTTCGTTACTCGAACTTCACTTTAAATGGTCGGGCACACCAAATCAATCTAGAATAAACCTCAAAACCGCTTTTGATTAATAAACATTAGTTCACAAATTCAATAACATTTGCATTCTTGATGCACGTAGTCAATCATATTTTAAAGATATTATGTTCAAATTTGAATGGCTAATTAAAACTAACAGATCAATTATCATATATTAATAACAAAAACCCTCATAAAAATGCATCAAATTTAATAACATAACCATCAACAATGCAACAGAATAATAAAATGATTACTTACAGATTTGCAAAACCAAAAAAGCAAAAGTGTAGCAGTACATTTTTTGTTAGATGTTCAATACACTTGGCCAAATATGCGGGTCGGGTCAGGTGGCATGCAGAGTCAAATCGGGTGTGTCAAAACGTGTTAGGGTCAACACGGGACATTTAAAAAGGGAGTTTTGGTTCAGGTCAGAACAGGTTTGGATGGGGTTGGGTTTGGGTCAGTACGGGTTCAGGTCGGAACGGGTTTGCGGTGGGTCTGTTTGTTTTAAAAATGGTTCCGTTTTTTCTTGAAAAAGAAGAAAGATTGTAACAGCATTAGATCCATCTTCACTTCTTCATTCAATAACATAATCCATCCTGGTTCCTCTTCAATTGTCTTTTATTTATGTTCTTTCAAATCTGATGTTCCTTGTATATAGTTCTTATCTAAAATTTGAACAAAGAAAGGCCTAACACCCTGTCAAATGCAAAATAGTTATGTGAAATCAAGTATGTATCATTAATAGAGTTTAATTCACTTTCATCCACGAAATCAACAAATCAAACTAATATGATTATATTAGATTTGAAACGCATACCAATTTTCAAAATCCAAATAAAATATAGTTGTGAGCAGTATTCCTATTGAACATGCGGTGAGGACAAATCAGATCTGATAGTACTTGATTCAAAATTTTGGAGATTCACTATTTGCTCTTACACATTCTGTATTGGTCGAGTCATTCAGTTCTTCCTTCCTGCACCATATCAAAATCAAGATATAAGCGTAGGAAAAACGTTGTCAACTGTATTTTGATTCTTAGTTTGGTGACAAAAACGGTCTGTTTTGCATGACAGTTGAAAATTATAAGATCATATTGCAAGGCTAGTTAAATAAAAGGCATTATAAACTTTACGGTAGAAACAGACCTCTACATCTATTTTAGTAAAGTTGACATCTAGATGATTGATGCAAGACCCGTTCTGAATTAACAATTTTGACCAGACCCGTTCTGAACTAACATTCATAATTGTTAGATCTAACCTGGTATTCATCAATGTCGACCACCGGAAGACTGAACCCTGTTACTATTGTTATATTCTTGAACGTGAACCTGCATCATGAAAGCTAAAAAGTGCATCAGAAATTCAAGCTATCAGTTACCCTTCTGACGATGACGACCAACAACAGATCTAACAAAAAAACCAAATTCAAAACATCAAGAAACTGATCCAAAACACAAATCGAAGACAAAAATGATTGTATGGCAAAAAATATAGAATTAGAGAATATGAAGAGGTTAAGAGGATTCGTAACAAAAAAAATCCTAAAGAAGGCTGAATCGAAATACATAACATTAGTAACCCTAAAAAACCTTTTGAGTGAAGAATACCGAATCGAATCAATAAGGCAGATGGATTGGACGAAAGAACGAAAATTATCAAACAAACCCTGAGCGTATGATTACCATCTTAGTCGATTAAAATCGAAAACCAAGATTCAAAATTATTATGTTTAATCGAAACTGATGATCAACCTTGATTTGAAGCGTGGAGATGAAGATCCATTGAGATGCGAGAGAGAGGAATCAGAAACCCTAGATGCAAGATGAAAAAGTGATGTATATGTCAGGTCATAAGGTATTTAATAAAGTCGACCCGAATGCATGTAATGGATCCCGCGTATGCATTTACCACAGGGAAATCAAGGGATGCTAGTTTTGGCGGGAAAATGAGGAATAGAGCCTCTAGATGGTGGACACGTGTCCCCTATAGATGATATGGCATAGTTTAAACATAATTTCTTCAAAGAAATTAATAAAATATGTAAATTTAGAATTTAAATGTTTTAATATGTATAGATTACCGGTTAAACAGGCGGCATACGTGTCAACCCATGAATACACCTGTCCTATTCGGGTTCACGCGTATGGCATGATTCTCCAGTTCATGTTGTTTTTTGGATCACGCAAACGTGGCCCATTTAGAATCTGAATTGCATGCTCCCAAGCACAATAAAGTATGTAGTATAAAAATTAACTCACAGCTTGAGCGCCTTGCTAACTTGTTTTATGAAGACCAAAGACCCATTTTCTCCAATGGCTTTAGTATTCATATGTCCTCCTAAAATTCGGCAAGATAAACTATATTGAACAAAAGATTAACACATGTAAGAAAGCTTTTCAGACCAGTAAAATTCGATTCATAAATAAATAATCACTATAGATATTTCAAGTAAAAGGCACTTACAATCATAGCTTTATTTGGTTAAATATATTACATCATAATATCAGTTTACAATCCAATATAATTAGAACGAACATCTTTTCCACTACGAATTCATGAACTGATGTTACATCATAATATCACTAAAGTTATTTCAAGTAGAAGGTATTTACAAACATCCCTTTTCACTTTTAAAAACAATCCATTTTGACCCGTTACCTGTTATGACCCATTACCCCGACTGTTCCAGTACTTATTTATAAACAGCTTGAAACACAAAGAGGCTTCCAATAAGCTATCCTATATGGGTTAAAATAGTGCCATCCCCTTAATTAGAAATGAGCCAACTCTTGTGCTATTTACCGAAGAAGCATAAATGAAAAATCATCTCAATTATAGTCAATAGAGCATTATGAAAATTTAACCATAACTGTTTTGAATGAAAAAAAATGTTGGTGCTATTGTTGTGCATCAGCATGCCTTCAAATATTTGTGAAGTAGATGACCCTCTACAAACACCAAGCATCAAAATCATGGACAAAAGCCCAATCGGAACCATAAGTATCGTCATTATTCATAATTGATTGAAAAACAAAGCGCAATCTTCAACAAAATCATATATTTTAGGGGTTCAAACAAAATTAACGATTTGTGGAAGAGATAAGAGGTATAATAAACATATGAATCTGAAAGATAAACAAACCTTAAATCATAGAAATGATCAATCACATCAACTTTATTAGAAACTGGATCGCAGTTAAGCCTACATTCCCAATCATAACCATATTAAGAAAAATATTTGAAATACGGAGATCCGAAAAGCTTTATAACATCTGAAATAAAGTATCCCCATCAAAACAATTAAATTAATTGCAAATATAGCTTATCCAAAGCTCTTAGCTTATTAATCTGTTAACAAACCTAAGTCTACATCAAAGATCAAACTCAAGGTATCACATGATATTTATCAAATTAACTCATCAAACTACCACCAAAGATTAAAATCAAAATGAGTGAAAATTAGAATCATAATTAGCGAAAAAAGAAGAATGCTCGGTGTCCACCACATTAATAGAATTTGCTTGAAAATTGATTAAATTTAAAGAATAAAATTTGATGTCTTCAAGAATTCAACTTTTGAGCACTAAACATTAACTAAAACTAAATATAAACCATAACATAATCATTGTATATACTTGTTGAATTAAAGTCTATTAATTAATTATGAATGTTTCAAACATTTAGGGATGACAATTCTTCGAGATTAGAGATTAGATATTATCTGAAAAATAGCAACACACGTGAAAGTAAAATCAGAAATCTAAGAAAGTCAACGACTTGTATCAATACTATATGACCCATAAAACATTTCGCGTATTAACATTTCAACATACGACCAAATGTGAAATATACGGATCATATTGATGTCTTCAAGAATTCAACTTTTGAAGAAACTTAGTTTACCACATGAATGACGACACGAAAGTCAATACCTCATCTAAAATTGGATTAATAAGTTACTTATATCAGTTATCTTTTAAGGCGCCATGTTACCTTTACCTTGAATAATGTGCGACCAGATGCTAAATGCAAAACCTCAATCCCTTCTTTTACACGAGCCACAACATTAGGTACACACCAGGGATATGCGGCTATGCGTAATATGTAATTGTGGGAACATAAGGGGATGCCTGCAAAACAATTATATACTTCCATAAGCAACATGCAAAAATAACCAAACGTTTGCGAACAGAATATCTAACAGATTTGCCCTTTTGTAGGTACCAACATATATTTTCCAAAGTTTACTATTCTTGATAGGATTTAACTGAGGTGGCACTACTTATAGCATGATCTGAATAAAGTCAATTAGATAACTGAGGTGGCACTGCTTGTAGCCTTGCTGGGAATTTTTGTCACACCCCCAAAATCCACTCGCGGAGTATCACCGTTTGGAGGCGTGACATGACCAGGATCAAGCCACCAATCATATTGAACATTATAAACAGTAATTAAAGTTTAACCACACAATATGAAAGGTGTTCAAAACAAACTCATTGTAAGCGTTCAACGGAAGCATAACGTAAAAACCCAAACATAAGTAATAAGTTTATAAAGTGTAACTGTTTAACATGGAACTCAAAAGTCCATGTCCCCACAACGACTCCTCCATCGCATGCAAGCTCCAAGCTAATCTCTACGACCTGCAAGGCATGTAACAACGAGTCAACAACAAAGTTGAGCGAGTTCATAGTTGGTTGATTAGGTTTTGATTTCGTTTCAATAATCGTAAGTTCGTTTTGTACACCACGTTTTAATCAGTAACCCTGTTTCCCAAACCTTCTCAATGATTATTGGGGGCTTCCCATGTGAATTACCAGACCGTAGCATATCGACTACCAACGAAAGTAAGTTGTGCCCTAAGTTAATGTCTATCATCATTGACCCTTTGCCTTAGTCCATTAGTACACGCCCGTCCTACCGGCACGGTGTGAGGTTTGTTAAACCTAATAGCGCTATTAACTAATGACCCGCTCGCCATCTGCCTCGGCGATTAAGTCGATATAAAATGAGGGACTTATGATAGAGTTTTGGTCCAGTATGTTTAATCTTGTTGTCCTACCCAAGGAGGACGAACGTACGTATCCTACCCAAGGAGAATACGCGAGGTTTAATCTTGGCATCCTACCCATGGAGGATGGCTGTACATATCCTACCCAAGGAGAATATGTAGTTTCCGTTTTAGTTCTTTAACCCATTCCCAACCCTTGGGAATCCCATGCCTTGTAGAAAGTGTGAACTCACCTCGGTTTGCTCGGTATGAATAACTACTTGATTCCAATTAATCAGTCAAAGCCTATGGCATGCACGTATTCACAATCAGTTTATATTCACATAGTTCACTTATAAATCATGATCATAAAGTATAGCTCAAGTAGCAAACGCCTCATAGCATTTAGCAGTTAATCGCATATTCACATGAGTTACATTTAACGACACATAACTAACTCAGTTAACTCCTAACAGAATTAAACTTAGTTACTGTGCAGTTTTCTAATGTCGACGAAACCCCCTAGTTTCTTCATGATCACCCTTCGACGTAACACCTGGTTTTGTCGTGCATCCTTTCGGTGAAACCCACCCGTTTCGTCGTGATTACCCTCGGCGAAACCCCCTAGTTTCGTCGACATCGGCGTTTCGTCCATTAGGTCAGTTACATCGTATAGCTGATGATTACCCAGAAACCCTAACCGCCGATCGTCATCATACGAAAATCATACAATAATCATTCAATCACAACCGAACCATGCATTAATCTTAAACGATCTATCGCATACAATGGCCATTACATGAACACAATTTCATAGATTCAACAATATCAATCAACTTATCCCATCGTTCAACATCCCATTCAACCCAATAACACCAAGAAACCCTAATCGTTAACAGATTCAACATTTTGCCATCACATAATTCGAATAGTGTTTACAAGTATCATTCTCATTCATACAAATCATAATAATCATCATCAACAATCAAAGAGGATCCAAACATAAGATCAAGCGTTACATAACATCGATGAATCATGTTTTCAATTAACAGTAGCAATGATAACAATCAATTAATCATGCAAGGGTTAAACACTAACCGTGATAAACAGAAATACTAACTTGATCGGCCTAAAGGGGCTTCGAGAACACAAGATCGCCGTCAGTAGGGAGAGAGATCTCTAGGGTTTCTAATTTGCTAACAGTGTCAGAAAATGAAATCGTTTCGCTTAGTTATATCCAAAACAGTGTACTTGGCCCTTAGTGGGCTTCAACGCAAAACTGGGCCGGCGAAACCCTGAGTTTCATCGAGATGAAGATGACAAAACTCCCTGTTTCGTCGAAATGGTTTTATGGCGAAACCCTGGTTTCGTCGAGCCTATACAAGGTGAATTAGTTTAAGGTTTTAACTTATTCATATATGTTACATATCATATCACCAAACATATCGACACAAAAGTCACATAACGTCTCCACATATATTCAACATGTACGGTTACAAGGCAAACAAGTCATATAAGCAAACAACTAAACAATTAACGTACAATTAGTGTGAAAATGGAATCTTGGAAACTCGAATTGTCACAATTTCTTCAATTCCCCTCTTGCTACTTAATTTGCATTATTGACTGTAAGGTAAGAAGTAACACATGTTTCCATTTCCTTGTACCTAAAATATATGTCACATAATTAACGATTTTCGGGAACCTGATACTCATAATCATTTGCCTATTCAATTGTAATATGAAAAAATCGTTTGCCCTAGTCTCAGATGGAAAATCATCGATGGATAAAGTTTATGGATAAAGATTTGGTATTTTTTTCATATTACAATTGAATACTCAAAATGAAATCTTTAAGCACTCAAGAATACAATCAGCAAAAAAAATACCAAATCTTTATCCATAAACTTCTATAAAACGAATTAACTTTACTCCAGAAACCAAGATTTCCTGTAATTTAAAACACAAAAAAGACACACAGGTTTTGACCTAATTTGACGTTTATAATTCTCATATTACTTGACGTTTATAATTCACATATTACGAAAGTTGATGAAGATTTGGAAGAAAATAGAAGCACATAATAGAAGATAACTAACCTCATAATTGAACAAAATTAAATCTAGGTGAACCTTTTTACCGACGTCTTTTCAGGGCATCGCGTTTTTTTATCTGAATCATTTATACTTCAAAAATCCAAATGAAGCCTTTTGCCATCATCTTCTAAGGCCATCCCATTTTTTAGATCTGAACTGTTATGGGAAATTTTCTGCTCATATATCCTGGCTAATATACTGACTATGTTTCTTTTGTTTGTGACCAGGATACCAGATCAGGATATTGGTAACATCCTGATGTGATATCCTGGTAGTAACCAATTAACCCACGTGCAGATTGTTGTAACCAGTCTCTAACGGTCAGGTGGACTTCTTGTCACACCCCGATTTCCACGTGTCACCGGTGGGCCCGGTGGGGAGTATTGTGACGTCATGGTTGGCAACATAATAGTCAAACAACACAATATTAATATGCACAGCAGAAGCAATTGAAAATATAATACAACCGAATTTATTATTGTAATATTTAATGCCACAATATTCGGAAGTTTATCCACAGAAGGATCGAACATAAAAGTGGAAACAATTTTTCAACAGACTTCGGCATCCTAAGCTTGCGAGACTTTTAATGATGCTAAGGAGAAATCCCAGCCAATTACGCTTAGTACCTGCATTTAATCTTTTTGGGAAAATACGTCAGTTTACACTGGTAAATACAATCAACTGACTCATTTTGAAAAATGATTGAAAATTGGTTTGGATGCACATGGCATAAACATTTTATTTTAACTTGGGAGAATCATATAATATTATAATCTTGTGAACGAATTACATGTTACTTGTGCGTTCAGTCGCCCGGATCTTTTCCAGGTTAAAGATCAATAGACACACCACAATTATAGAGTTATACACTGACAGGTGTACAGACACCACGTGCTCAAGTCGTGGCCAATCTCGTAAGATGATGCCAAGGATATCCGGGACATGGTCATTAACCCCCCAAAGGCATTAAGTAAACAAGGCTGTTTAAACGAGCCGATCAAATTAGTCAACTACCCACTCATGATGGAGATTTGATGCTCGATCAAGCGGTATGCTATATACCGTAACCCAAGCCCGTATAGGGAAAATAAGTTAAAAGTATTTACCTGAGCAATGTATAAATCACAATAAGCAAACGCAAGTAGCTTTTACTGGTTCTCCTAATCTGGAACGATGGTTTATAATAACCTATTAGAATCCTAACGGGTCCTTTATTAAGCTTAAGCTTAGACCGGCTAGTTTCAAGGATACGGTTCGTACGCACGAT
Organism: Helianthus tuberosus; assembly: GCA_030545235.1. Lineage (NCBI taxonomy): Eukaryota > Viridiplantae > Streptophyta > Magnoliopsida > Asterales > Asteraceae > Helianthus > Helianthus tuberosus. The sequence goes on along the minus strand of JARYGA010059771.1, from coordinate 7,947,732 downwards.
TAAGCGAAGACCGGATAGAATGTGATTTAGACCCGAAAATTTCAGAGACTTGTTTAATATGGGTCCTTCATGCACATTCTGGATTTTGAGATTAAACCGATAAGGTTTGACCCGTTTCGGCTAATTTATGTAAACTTGTTACATTAACCGAACCGAACGCGAAATAAGCGTAACGGGTATCCGTAAGAGCCATATACAGGTTTCCTAAGTTAATATGCTTCAAATATGTTGTGACATCAGTAAGATGTCTTTCATTATGCCCGGAACGAATTTAAACACAAACTATGCCCCGTAGGGGTAGTTTGGTCATTTTAAAGGTTGTAAAAGAGTTTAGATGTTTAACTGAGTTACAGGTCTGATGTAAACAGCAAACATACTCAATTTGATAAGTTGTATCAGTAGGGTAAAGTATATGTGTGAAATATATCATTTATAACCAAACTATGCACCGAAGGGGCATTTTGGTAATTTCACATAAGCCGAAAAGCTCAAAACTGAAGTCTGAGTTTATCAACCTTTGCTTACTGTTAAAATATCATATTTTGCCTCATATATCAGTAGGTATCAACCCGGGTATGTCTAATAAAATTTTAATACATACTATGCGTTAAAAACGCTAAATAAGGCGATTAAAGGCCATTTCCGGGTTCGATACTTAAATCTGATATTTTTATATTTCCAGAAGGCTTAAAATAATTTATTTATCATATGTGATCAGTAGCAAAAGGTTTGGAGTCGTTTAGATAGGTAAAACTCATTTTATGGCCCGTAAGGGCAAAACCGACAATTACCGGATTAGGCCTACGACTATGAGTTATGCTCAGCCTAAAATTAATTAAAAATCTTTAAAATTCCCAAAATAATATATTACATCAGTGGGTATTAAGTTTGATACCAAAAAGTAGGCTTAACTAAGCTATACGCTAGTTACGCCGTTTTATTAACATAAAGCATTAATTTTTGCGATAATGAGCATAACTCTTAATCTACAAGTCAAACTGATGTCAAACTTTGCATACAAGTTTATATATCAGTATTTAAGGTTTCTACACTTTTACATTTTCATAAATCACGTTTTAAGGTAATAAGGGCATAACGGTCAACATATGAGCAATTAACGGAAACATGCATATTAATTGGATAACTAATGAACCAAGGTGTATAATCACAGAGGGTTGTTCTAACATGTAACCTAATCCAATTAAAGCTCTGAGGAATTTCTAAAACATGCCTAAACGGGTCAGAACTGAAAGTCAAAGTGAAAGTCAAACTATGTGACTTTCGGTTCCGAACCGGGTCTAAACATGAAATAGTCGGGTTGAACATGTTTGGACATGTTCTTACACTAATTACTAAGTTATAACAATGATCAAACAGTTTATATATGTTCTAGATACCTAATTATGCATAAATGACGTTTTAAGAATCCTGTTGACTTTTTAAGTACATGTTTGACCCGACATTTGAACTAGTTAGAGTGGTGATCAGGGGAAACCCTTTTGGGGTTTTATTACCCACATAAATACCAACTTATAACTACTTTTAATTCGAGATATGACTGAGCCATTATTGACTAATCTCGAAGTCAAACCGTAATTACGACGGTTTGACTTTTAGCCTAAATACTAAGCTAAACTCAATTAGAAAAGGATTAGAACACTTACTGAAGTCCTAAGCTTGATTAGGAAGGACTTGGGTCTTCTTTGAAGCTCCAGGAGGCTCCTCAATTGCAGAATGAAGGTGTGATCATAATGGTGGCACATGAAGGCCTTTTATAGTGTTCAAGACACCACAAATTATTGGCAACCAAGTCTACTACTGACCACAAGTTGTTTACAAGTGTCCCTAGTGTTCTAGAGGTTGTTTAGGGGCCTCTTGGAAGGGTTTAGGTGCATTACAAGTCGTTTAGAAGGCTGAACAGCCAAAGATCACGTTTTTCTGCATCTGGGCACCTGAGGCGGCCCGCCTCAGTTTCTGTTATATGCCACGCGGGCCGCGTGGCCCTTCTGATCGTCCAAAAACGTTTTCGAGCTTCCACAACTTGTCTCTTGGCTCTTCGGAAGGTCAACTAGCATTATTTCTTGCAATTTGACCCCCTTATCTTTACCCACAAGGGCTTTAGGACTTATACCCACTTTGCCAAGTCCCTGAACACTTCCGGTTAACCCAAAAAGTCTTAACTTTCAATGTTTGCACTTTAACCCCTCGCATACGAATTTGGTCATAACTTTCTCATACGATAACGATACTTAATGAAATTTTAATCGTGCATCCAAGTGAGTATAATTAACATTTACAAAGCTTCGGGTTTGTCAAAAAGTCACTCAGAGGTATATCTTTATACATGTTGACACATTTAACCCCTGTAGTTTGTAATCTCTCACTTTTAGCTTCGTATGATCCATGATTTATTCGTTTGATGTTATAAACATCATGTAGGGTTATTATGAAGTATATTTATTCACAGTTGACACTTAGAATACGTACAATCACGTACTTTCCATGTTTGTCAACTTTAGTCCTTTTATAACATTCTTTCACACGTTCAAACTTTATGACACGTGTCAACCCATTATAGGACGTGAATTTTCGAGGTGTTGCATCCTCACCCCCTTAAAATAAATCTCGACCCGAGATTTACTGAAATAAGTAGGGGTACTTTTCTTTCCTCGTGGCTTCAACCTCCCACGTGAATTCGGGACCTCTACGGGCATCCCATTTGACCTTTACAAAAGGTATATGCTTCCTTCGAAGCTTCCTTACCTGTCGATCTTCAATCGACAAAGGTTTTTCCACAAATTTTAAGCTCTCATCCATATGCACATCTGTATGGGTATAACCAGTGATTCCTCAGCGAAGCACTTCTTCAGGTTTCAGATGTGGAACACATGGTGAATTCCACTGAGCTCTACCGGTAAGTTTAACTTATAGGCAACTGACCCGACACATTTGATAACCTCGAAAGGTCCTATGTATCTCGGGCTTAGCTTGCCTTTCTTACCAAACCGCATCACTCCCTTCCAGGGTGACACTTTAAGTAGGACTTTGTCACCTACTTCGAAGTGAAAATCCTTACGCTTAGGATCAGCGTAACTCTCCTGCCTATCCCGGGCAGCTTTGAGACGGTCACGAATCTGGACAATCCTGTCCGTTGTTTCGAACACTACCTCTGGTCCTGATAACTGGACATCTCCAATTTCCGCCCAACAATATAGGCGATCTACACTTGCTACCGTATAATGCCTCAAAAGGCGCAACCTTAATGCTGGTATGGTAGCTATTGTTGTAGGAGAATTCGATTAATGGTAGGTTCTTATCCCAACTACCACTCAAATCGATCGCACATGCACGTAGCATGTCTTCCAATGTTTGAATAGTATGCTCACTCTGACCATCAGTCTGAGGATGGTAAGTCGTACTAAATTCAAACGTGTGCCCAAAGATTGTTGGAAATTCTTCCAAAAATGCGACGTGTACCTAGTATCTCTATCAGAGACAATAGCCACAGGTATGCCATGTAGGCTACAATCTTATCAATGTATAACTGGGCTAACATATCGGAGCTATAAGTCTCCTTGATGGGTAGGAAACGTGCGGACTTAGTCAGTCTGTCAACTATAACTCATATCGTATCATTTCCTTTCCTTGTCTTGGGTAACTTGGTAATAAAATCCATAGTTACCATTTCCCACTTCCACGTAGGAAGTTCAGGCTGTTGTAGCAAGCCTGACGGCTTTGATGCCCGGCTTTGACTTGCGCACATGTCAAGCATTTAGCTACATGGGTGGCTACGGACTTTTTCAAGCCTATCCACCAATAATTTGCCCTTAGATCCTGGGTAGCAGATGGAAATTCTTAATCGTTGCCTAATTAGGGTTGCAGCATGTATGCATAAGCAATATGAACCGTCTTTCTTATTTAATAACATAAAACCCTCAGAATATTGAGTCAGGCTATATGAGCCTATGTCTTAAAACCTACTTAATCAAGGTTTCGTTTATTCCATAATCAATATGGAGTTTTCACAATACTCCAGCCCACGGCGGGATACAAATCTTAATTCTACCTGCCTTCCCGGAGGTAAGCAGGGACAACTTTTGAGAAGATAATTAAGATACAAGGAGGCTACAAAGATTTTCCATATCTCAAGCTCCAGTTCATCCATCATTGTTCATGTCAAATGAGTGACACCTTTATGTTATAAGTCCACGAACTCCGTAATCGGGAACATTTACTTGGAAAAAAAAATTTCCATTTTTGGATATCTTCTTTGAATACTACTAGTCGACTTTAGTACAATATGATCATTGGGATATCTTAGGGGTTCCATGTATTAAACCTCCATGCTGATCAGACATGGAAATAATCTATGGGACACACTAAGATACGCCAATACTCATATGACACTTTTATCAAACATAGTTTGGCATTCGCAGGCGATAGAAAAACAATGAGAAAATAATTAAAATAGCATATGTTGTCGTACTCTATGCAAAGAAAGAGTACTCTGATTTTCGGAAGGATTCCTTGCCGATCTAGAAGAATCGGTTAATATGGTTTCCTTGGTAGTTATACCTTGTGGATAATAATAAAGGTTTGCTAAGCTTAAGATCTTATGAGAAGCTTATTAGCATCCGAACCCAAAAGTATCTCTTAGCAGTCAAACCACTAATAATTAGTGTTTTAAGCTTAGATTTTTGGGTATACTGAATAGGGTACTATCTCAGCCAATGAATTCAAAATTTGCGACATACTGTCGACTGTCTAGAACTTTTATGGCGAGAGTCGGAAAATTCTTATTCCCTCTTTTCCCCTATTTGCGAAACGGATACTTGGTTTTTCTAATAAGTTCCTTTCTAGTGTTTGGTCAACATAAGCAAGCCAAGAGTAACCAAACATAGAGGTAAAAATCTTGGATTTTAATACTTAGTCAAAAGAATGAGTATAAGTAGGTGACTTATAGAAGGAATAAGGAAGTTATTGTACAAGTGCTTATATTTAATCAATAATAGAAGTTTCACAAACTAGGCACCTAGCTCAGTTGGCTAGGCGCGCGAAAGGGTGCGGCCTAGACCCAGGTTCGATTCCGGGGACGGCCAATTCCACCATTTTTTTTGTTTCTTTTTATTAATTAATCGTACAGATACTTGTAATTATGAGGGTTGTCTCATAATGAGTCTTGATAATTAATTGCTTCTTATCACTCATAATATGGGCTTGATTTTTAAGGCAACCATCGATTTTTTTTATCACTATATTGAGTCCTTATATTTCAACGGAACTAGGACATCGGAATAAATTCCTAATGGATATAAAACATCCATTTAATATTTCTGAAGCCGTCTCTGAGGTACTATCGGTAAATTTTACTTTACATTTAACACTTAGAGTTTTAGCAGGCAGATTTAATGATTTACAAAATCTATTGTCTACAGAAGACTTATCTGAACCTGAATCAACTAATACTCTAGCATGAGCGTCATTAATAACAATTACCTGTTATGACATTGTCATCCTGAATAGCCTCCTGAGCGCCCATTCGAGAGCTTCCAGCTTCGGTCTTCTTAGCTTCCTTAAGCTTTTTAGCGTATTCAGGGCAGTTGGTCTTAATGTGCCCCTTTTTATTGCAACCATAGCAGGTTGCTTCTCCCAATCTCTTGCAATCCATGGTCTTATGCCCCTTGGACTTGCAGATTCCACAGGGTAGAGACTGAGATTCATATCTGCACTTCCCGAGGTGGTATTTCCTACAGGTTTTGCATCTAGTCTTCTCACCGGTCTGCTGATTATCATTCAAATCCTTCCCAGACTTAGTTGCTCCTTCCTTGGCAGCCTTAGGGCATTTAGTACCGATGTGGCCCTTTTCGCCGCAGCCGTAACAGCTTGCATTCTTTATGTCCCTACATTCGTGGGACTGGTGGCCATCTCTTTTACAGATGCCACATCGCTTTATCTTTGGGTTTGATCGACACTGCCCCCAGTGTCTTCTTTTGCAGGTTTTACATTTGGGTTTTGCCTTCCTTGGTTTGGACTGGTTATAGCTCGAACCGGTCTTACCCTTCTTGTAACCTTTATTTGGGGTATTATCGCACTTTCGCTTAAGATCCTTCAACACACGGTCCACAGCGTTGCTTACGGCTCTTTTGATCATAGCCTCTAATCCGGTGCTTATTAATTTCAGTCTTGCATCATCCTCCTGATTAACTGGATGATTGTGAGCTTCAGAGGAGTCAGCCATGATGAAGCTTTGAAGGCTACAAATCAAGTAGTAATAATTGGTTTAAGTATATGGTGAATTGTCAAATTTGATGATTATTTAGCCATGGTACAAATGAACCATATAGGCGAATAGATAGTATTAACTTCATTTGGTTATGTTTTGCCTAAGTTTTTAAATAAACTATCTTTGGCGTTTAAACGGAATATAATCCTTCATATCTATTAGGCAGGGGACATAAGTCACGACTGCCAATGTCATACTGACATCTTTTATATATAGCACAAGGGCTTGTTCCGAAGGACTTTTGATGGCTCATAGGCCTTGTCACTAGGGAAAATTTTTAAATCAAAATCAATGATTCCTTTGGATCGGAAATTTCATATGTCATTGCCTTGACAAGAAGTTCTGAAATAAAACTATCTTTTCATGTATACATCCTTGCCCGTAGGTATACATCCTAATGGATGTTTTGATGTGTTCATCATGTTCGACGTTTATAGCCATGATTCCTTTTGATCATTTAGGCTAAACAAGGGGTTTGGACAATTCCTAATAAAAAGACGACAAGTGTGATTTTATCGTCTCACTGTTGCCAGGAGTGATAACATATTTACAATGTTATAAGGATTTGAATCCTTTGGATATGTTCTACCATCTTGGCCTCGTCTGGAATGACATATAGGCTAGGTCGTACCTTTAAGATTCTTTTTAATATGTATACTGGCAAGGAAGGAAGGATATTTATCTTATTCGAGATTTTTATCATAAATCCTAATTTATAAGTTAATAATAGCACAATTGGCCCAGTCGCGTAGACAAGTTTAATTTATAAGTTATGGTTTCAGAGAATCGCGGCATTAAGGTTTGAATCAAAGTTCATTACCTTTTCCTGACAGGGAGCTGTAGGCTGCCACTGTCTTTTGTCTCAGAGGACATTAACTATAGCCCGTAGGCATTTCCCTTATAAGGGATGTTTATTACGGAATTGCCCCTTAGGGAAATTCATTAACCATGGTAAACAGAGACCATAATTGGTTAATTTATTAATCATATATTTATTTAGGATTTCTATTATAATTTATCCTAATTATAAAACATCAACAGTTTTATTAGTGACACCCAATGGCCTGGTCATATGGACATTTATAAATTATAAGCTTATGATTTCAGAGAATCAAAGCAACAATAACAATTTTATTTAATAGCACCAAAGGCCTAGTCACAAGGACAAATTTTTTTTTTAAATTATAAGCCATGATTTCAGAGAATCAAGGCCTTTAAATTATATTAGCACAACAGGCTTAGTCACAAAGACATATATAAATTATATGCTTATGATTTCAGAGAATCAAAGCATTTGAGGTTTGAACCTAGTTCATTACCTTTTTCTGACAGGGAGTCATAGCTACCACTGTATTCTGGCTCATGTGGAAATGAGCAAGGCCCGTAGGCACTATATTACCACGTATGGTTAAAATATGATCATCTTAATTGATGATGTAAACCCAGGATTCAGGGATCATTATACTGGGTTAGGAGTCCTTTGAAGAATCCTTAATAATGTGTGTGATTTCCATCGAATCACATCTGATGGGAGTGTTAACATGTTTTCAGATGTTAACTGGAATACGAATCTTTTAAACAGGTCTTACCATCTTGGCCAGGTCTTTATAATGACACTCAGGCTAGGTTTTACTCTTAAGATTCTTTTAATATTTATCGCAGAACAATTTCTAAATTGAAATGTTAATAAGGATCTGAATCTAAATTGAGGAACTGCCATCTTGGCCGGTCTTTTAATATGACCCGAAGCTAGGTCTTGTCCTTTTAGATTTTGTCATTTTATAATAATGGTAGATCTTGCAAAAAGGAGATGTTATTTTCTATTTATTTAATATTTCTTGTTTAGAATGAAAGTTTAAACTTAATCATTCCATAAAAATAAAAGTATAAAGTTGCCCTAAGCGGGACTTGAAAGGAATAGTGTTGTCCTCGAAGGGACTAAAAAGATAAATATGTCCTTATAAGGACTATTGAGGAAACGATCTTCTGCAAAGGAGTTTCTTCTTCATTCAATTCCTGAATGCTTTCTCCTTGGTTGCACGTCTCATCTTGGTCGCTGTACGAAGCTCAGCATTTCAAGGCTCCGGGTGTGGAGAATCCCTAGTTCAGCTTCCTCGCTTGGCGACGTATCCAATATTAATAATAAAAAATTGGAAGCAAAAATTTCCATATTAGGATTAAGATTATTCCTATGTTAAGTCTAGACTCAGAAGTTTAGATTGTGCAATTGTGTAACTGAGATTAAACACAAAGGCTAGTGTTTAATTCACTCAGTGTTGGCTCTGATACCAACCTGTCACACCCCGATTTCCACGTGTCACCGGTGGGCCCAGTGGGGAGTATCGTGACGTCATGGTTGGCAACATAATAGTTAAACAACACAATATTAATATGCACAGCGGAAGCAATTGAAAATATAATACAACCGAATTTATTATTGTAATATTTAATGCCACAATATTCGGAAGTTTATCCACAGAAGGATCGAACATAAAAGTGGAAACAATTGTTCAACAGACTTCGGCATCCTAAGCTTGCGAGACTTTTAATGATGCTAAGGAGAAATCCCAGCCAATTACGCTTAGTACCTGCATTTAATCTTTTTGGGAAAATACGTCAGTTTACACTGGTAAATACAATCAACTGACTCATTTTGAAAAATGATTGAAAATTGGTTTGGATGCACATGGCATAAACATCTTATTTTAACTTGGAAGAATCATATAATATTATAATCTTGTGAACGAATTACATGTTACTTGTGCGTTCAGTCGCCCGGATCTTGTCCAGGTTAAAGATCAATAGACACACCACAATTATAGAGTTATACACTGACAGGTGTACGCCTACACCTCGTGCTCAAGTCGTGGCCAATCTCGTAAGATGATGCCAAGGATATCCGGGACATGGTCATTAACCCCCCAAAGGCATTAAGTAAACAAGACTGTTTAAACGAGTCGATCAAATTAGTCAACTACCCACTCATGATGGAGATTTGATGCTCGATCAAGCGGTATGCTATATACCGTAACCCAAGCCCGTATAGGGAAAATAAGTTAAAAGTATTTACCTGAGCAATGTATAAATCACAATAAGCAAACGCAAGTAGCTTTTACTGGTTCTCCTAATCTGGAACGAAGGTTTACAATAACCTATTAGAATCCTAACGGGTCCTTTATTAAGCTTAAGCTTAGACCGGCTAGTTTCAAGGATACGGTTCGTACGCACGATTAAGCGAAGACCGGATAGAATGTGATTTAGACCCGACAAGTTCAGAGACTTGTTTAATATGGGTCCTTCATGCACATTCTAGATTTTGAGATTAAACCGATAAGGTTTGACCCGTTTCGGCTAATTTATGTAAATTTGTTACATAAACCGAACGCGAAATAAGCGTAACGGGTATCTGTAAGAGCCATATACAGGTTTCCAAAGTTAATATGCTTCAAATATGTTGTGACATCAGTAAGATGTCTTTCATTATGCCCGGAACGAATTTAAACACAAATTATGCCCCGTAGGGGTAGTTTGGTCATTTTAAAGGTTGTAAAAGAGTTTAGATGTTTAACTGAGTTACAGGTCTGATGTAAACAGCAAACATACTCAATTTGATAAGTTGTATCAGTAGGGTAAAGTATATGTGTGAAATATATCATTTATAACCAAACTATGCACCGAAGGGGCATTTTGGTAATTTCACATAAGCCGAAAAGCTCAAAACTGAAGTCTGAGTTTATCAACCTTTGCTTACTGTTAAAATATCATAATTTGCCTCATATATCAGTAGGTATCAACCCGGGTATGTCTAATAAAATTTTAATACATACTATGCGTTAAAAACGCTAAATAAGGCGATTAAAGGCCATTTCCGGGTTTGATACTTAAATCTGATATTTTTATATTTCCAAAAGGCTTAAAATAATTTATTTATCATATGTGATCAGTAGCAAAAGGTTTGGAGTCGTTTAGATAGGTAAAACTCATTTTATGGCCCGTAAGGGCAAAACCGACAATTACCGGATTAAGCCTACGACTATGAGTTATGCTCAGCCTAAAATTAATTAAAAATCTTTAAAATTCCCAAAATAATATATTACATCAGTGGGTATTAAGTTTGATACCAAAAAGTAGGCTTAACTAAGCTATACGCTAGTTACGTCGTTTTATTAACATAAAGCATTAATTTTTGCGATAATGAGCATAACTCTTAATCTACAAGTCAAACTGATGTCAAACTTTGCATACAAGTTTATATATCAGTATTTAAGGTTTCTACACTTTTACATTTTCATAAATCACGTTTTAAGGTAATAAGGGCATAACGGTCAACATATGAGCAATTAACGGAAACATGCATATTAATTGGATAACTAATGAACCAAGGTGTATAATCGCAGAGGGTTGTTCTAACATGTAACCTAATCCAATTAAAGCTCTGAGGCATTTCTAAAACATGCCTAAACGGGTCAGAACTGAAAGTCAAAGTGAAAGTCAAACTATGTGACTTTCGGTTCCGAACCGGGTCAAAACATGAAATAGTCGGGTTGAACATGTTTGGACATGTTCTTACACTAATTACTAAGTTATAACAATGATCAAACAGGTTATATATGTTCTAGATACCTAATTATGCATAAATGACGTTTTAAGAATCCTGTTGACTTTTTAAGTACATGTTTGACCCGACATTTGAACTAGTTAGAGTGGTGATCAGGGGAAACCCTTTTGGGGTTTTATTACCCACATAAATACCAACTTATAACTACTTTTAATTCGAGATATGACTGAGCCATTATTGACTAATCTCGAAGTCAAACCGTAATTACGACGGTTTGACTTTTAGCCTAAATACTAAGCTAAACTCAATTAGAAAAGGATTAGAACACTTACTGAAGTCCTAAGCTTGATTAGGAAGGACTTGGGTCTGCTTTGAAGCTCCAGGAGGCTCCTCAATTGCAGAATGAAGGTGTGATCATAATGGTGGCACATGAAGGCCTTTTATAGTGTTCAAGACACCACAAATTATTGACAACCAAGTCTACTACTGACCACAAGTTGTTTACAAGTGTCCCTAGTGTTCTAGAGGTTGTTTAGGGGCCTCTTGGAAGGGTTTAGGTGCATTACAAGTCGTTTAGAAGGCTGAACAGCCAAAGATCACGTTTTTCTGCATCTGGGCACCTGAGGCGGCCCGCCTCAGTTTCTGTTATATGCCACGCGGGCCGCGTGGCCCTTCTGATCGTCCAAAAACGTTTTCGAGCTTCCACAACTTGTCTCTTGGCTCTTCGGAAGGTCAACTAGCATTATTTCTTGCAATTTGACCCCCTTATCTTTACCCACAAGGGCTTTAGGACTTATACCCACTTTGCCAAGTCCCTGAACACTTCCGGTTAACCCGAAAAGTCTTAACTTTCAATGTTTGCACTTTAACCCCTCGCATACGAATTTGGTCATAACTTTCTCATACGATAACGATACTTAATGAAATTTTAATCGTGCATCCAAGTGAGTATAATTAACATTTACAAAGCTTCGGGTTTGTCAAAAAGTCACTCAGAGGTATATCTTTATACATGTTGACACATTTAACCCTTGTAGTTTGTAATCTCTCACTTTTAGCTTCGTATGATCCATGATTTATTCGTTTGATGTTATAAACATCATGTAGGGTTATTATGAAGTATATTTATTCACAGTTGACACTTAGAATACGTACAATCACGTACTTTCCATGTTTGTCAACTTTAGTCCTTTTATAACATTCTTTCACACATTCAAACTTTATGACACGTGTCAACCCATTATAGGACGTGAATTTTCGAGGTGTTACACTTCTTCTCCTCAAGACTCGGGCAAATTAGTTATATTATAGACGTTGAACCCGAAAGACGTGGACTGCAACGTTCACCTGAGGAATATTCGTTGAATCCCGGAAAGATAGGCTAGTTAGTTAGTTTATTTTACTATAAATAGATTGATCGGATCAAGATAGAAACACGCACAATCTCTCGCACTCTCTTTCTCTCTACTTGCAAACACCTACAACGCACTGACACTTGTATTCAAACTACATTGTAACACTTAGTTGATCCGCATCATATCCTGCACTGTATCCTGATATTTGAAGCAATAAGAAGAACAAGGCAGTTGCGATTGTCAGCTCCTGAGGTTTTATGCCGGCGATCTAGATTGATCAAGGGCTTTCCTCGTATATCTCGTGTCACCCTTTACATTTTTGCTCACTGTTTGATCATAGATATAGCTCAATATCCTGAGCTATATCCTGGAACTGTTTTTTTAAACAACTTAACTAGCATATTTTCAACACACGTTTTTAGCACACTACCTCACTTAACTGATTTGATCACTTAATTGCTTCGGTAATCTTTATCCAAAACATGAACCATTTATGCTTCGAGTAAATTCCGATTCAGACGTTTAGAAGTGTCACACCCCGACCACGTAAATCATCAAATCGTGGCGGAAACGTCAGGGAGTGTTGTAACAGAATTATTGTTCCACAACCATGGTAATTAAAATTTCATTTTATTCAACAACCAAAGGTGGAATACATTGTTTCAAAACAAGAACCAAAGAGTACACAACATAATTAAACTAAGTCTATCTTTATTTTAAGTCTCTAAGGCACAGGTCCGCCCTAGTGTCACGATCATCATCCTAAGCAACAGCTCCTGAAACACATGTGAAAATAGGTACGTCAGCATAAAAATGCCTGTGAGATACATAGGTTTTGTGAAAATAGGATTCATGACTTAAGTTTAAGAAAAAGTTGTTTAACAAAAGTCAGTCATGAACCTTGTTAGTTGTTTTGTTTTATAAATCTTTTGAAAAGCGATGATAAAGTGGATGATATGTAAAAGAGTAATGTGAGGTTAAATGAATAACCAAGTAAAATGAGTTTTGATTAAAATAAGTTGTTTGTAGAACAATGTCTTGAAAATATGTTATTTGTATAAAATGTTATATGTCTATATTGAAATGATTCAAATAACGCTACGATATGTAATACCATACAAGCACTTATATATAGGAAGTACCAGCGGCGTATCCACCATGCTTGTATCATATTACACACGCCTCGTTACTCAAATCATTTTTACCCAAACAAACCACCAATGTAAATTGCCCATGTCTAAACCATTTGTCAAATGTCTTTGTGTAAATCATGTCAAAATGTTTATGTCAAAATGTAGTCCATGAAATATGTATATCAATATCAAAATGTCTATGTCAAATCTCAAATACGTAATGTGTAAACAAAATGTCATGTATGGCAAGTGAAATATATATATATATATATATATATATATATATATAGGGAGAAGATCATGCGAGAACCACCTCTTATTGCGAGAACCGCGAGAACCAATGTGAACACAACAAAAAATGCCTAAAAATAGCTAAAAATCACACACATTTTTTTTAATATTTTTTATATAAAACTCGTTACTTTTCGAAGCAAAAAAAAAATTAAATATTTTTTTTCAAATTTTTTTGCCACTAAAAGTAGCGATTTGAGCATAAAAAATATTAAAAAGAAAATTTTTTAGATTTTTTTAGATTTTTTTTAGATTTTTTTAGGTTTTTTGGGGGTCTAGTTTTTAGCATTTTAGCTTGGGGGGGGGGGGGGGGGGTTTAGGTTTTTGGGGGGTGGGGGAGGGGGGTTTAGGTTTTGGGGGGGGGGGGGGTTAGGTGGTTTATTTTAGGTTTTTTGGGGGTTTTAGTTTTTAGCATTTAGCTTGGGGGGGGTTAGGTTTTTTTTTTTGGGGGGGGGGGGGTGGGGGTTAGGTTTTTTTAGGTTCTTTTAGCTATTTTAGGTTGTGTTCACATTTGTTCTCGCGGTTCTCGCAATAAATGGAGTTCTCGCATGAGCCCCTCCCTATATATATATATATATATATATATATATATATATATATATATATATATATATATATATATCTACTGAGCCACAGATAAAAATGCACAAAACAATCTATTGAAGTAAAACGGGGTTTAAATCAACGTTATGTCTTGTGGAAATGCATGCTATACTGAATACAAACATTTATGCGGTATTGTAAAAATGCATACATCCAAACCTTGTGACTGTGGTGAAAAGCCCTTAAACAAATTAAAGGTCTATCTGTGTTATGTTTTATCGGATTCGGTCATTCCTTTCATCAAAACATACCTAGGATGTCAGGAACGAGAGTTGTCAATTCCTATGGTACCATTACCTACTAACGAGCGGCGTGATCAAAGTTAATGAATGTATATGGTCCCACTTAACAAACCAAATGTCATATCAAAATGTAAGCATGTGATGAAAATGTACTAAGTATCCGGCAAAACTGACGTACATAGCATGTGATGAAAAAAAACAAATGCACTAAGTATGGTGAACATACATAGCATGAAAAGGTAATTTAAAACAATGTACTAAGTATGTGCTAACTGAACATACATAGCATAAAATGTCATGTAAAACGATGTACTAAGTATGCTACAAAGGACATACATAGCAAAAACACAATGAAATTATGTACTATAAGTGTACTAATGAACATAGCAAGTATATGATATGAAAGCATGGAAAGCATGAAAATAAGAAGTAGGCACATGTGTTTCACCCCAAAATGTTTGAAAATACAGTAAAAGAGGGGTCTATGTACTCACTTGAGATTGCTTAATAGACTTTAGATATCCACCAAGCAAAGCTAGAAGGTTACGGAATCAAACGACACCTAATATAGGTAACTACATTAATAAACGGACCTAATTGGAGGATCGTGTAGAATGAGGGTTCGTAAACCAAATGAGTGTAGGAACTCATGTAATATGGTTTAACAAAGCCTACATACTAAAACGAAACTTATCCTAAGTGCTTTTGACCCGTTACGATCCGTTTAGGTAGCTTATGCTACTTTAACGCGTCGTTCGCGTAGAACGCGTTCGGAACGCCTAACTAGTTCTATGACAAGTAATATATGCCTTAACATGTCTAATATTGTTGCTAAATCAGTTTAGATGTCAAAATTTGGGTTACATAGGCTTAATATGAATTTTAACGTAAAAAGGGCATTTTGGTAATTTACCTAAGGCATATATACTACCTATCATACAACTACTTAAACGACGTGACCATAAGGTATAACCTCGGAAGGTTATTCCCTATACTACTATGGTTCGAAAGCATAAGCGATTGATTAGATCGCTTACCCTTACGACCCTAAACAAGCACAAATCTAAAAGTGACGAGCTAAACATGCTAGAACATGTTTAGTCAAGTTAGAAAACAGGTTTTGATATCAAAACAAACGGTTTTGATACCCTAGAGTAGTTTGGTTACAAAATACGCAAGAATACGCATTTTGGCCGAAACTACGACTTGTCACTGAGCCTAGATAACGTGGTAATCAGTAGGTATAGTCACTAGGGACTATGACCATCGTGATTACGCTCACGTTATGAAGTTCAAACGAACTTCGCATTGACCATAAACTGGTCAATGCAGAAAGTCAAACGCAGTTTGACTTTCAAGCTAAAAACGCATAAAAAGAATGAAGGAACACTTACAAAGGGTCCCCGCAAGATTAATTATCCAAGTATTTCTCAGGTATGAAGTGTTGCACACTTCAACTTAGAGAAAATCTCAGATATCAAGTGGGTTGCAAGTGAAATGGTGGGGGGGGGGGTTATTTATAGGAAAGCTAGAACCGTTAGGATCGTTTATCGGGAAACGAGCTTCGATCTAGGCCGTCCAAGTGTGCCCCTTGTTTTCTAATACCATTAGAGCCCATATAAATGGCCCATGGTGTCGCAAAAACCGTTTGCAAGTGGAATACATGGCTGGAACAGCTGGAAGTAGGCTGTAAAACACTTTCTGCACATCTGGGAGGGCCTAGCGGCCCGCGTATGAGACAACAGAAGCTTACGCGGCCCGCCTGGGCAGCACAGATCAGCAACAAGTTTGAAAAATGACAGTTTCAGTCCCTGTTGGTGTTTAAAGCCATTTCCGACATGTTTAAGGCCCGTTAAGCCAAATTTAAGGCCCTAAAATGATGCTTAAACATTGCGGACATGAAACATGCTCAAAAATATGCCGGATGTCGGTTCGTTTGGTCGTACGATCGCGATGTTTGCTTAATTACGACGGAATGCGCATAAGCGCGAAAAACGATCCAAATTGCGCGAAAATGCAAACTTATGCACTTTTTGACGCTTTTAGTCCCTGAATGAGCATAAAGTTTATTTTAACACACCGAACCTCTCAAAGCCCATTTCTAAGCTATGAGAAGGATATTTAAGGTGTGTTTAACTTATGGCCATCTTCCAGAACGTCCGTTACAGTTCAAATTGACATACTTTCGCAGTTTGTCAATTTTAGTCCCTGTAAGCGAATTAACTTGATTTTGCCATACCAAAGCCTTCAAAACTTATTTCTAAGTTATGTAAAGGTTATTTAAGGTATGTTAAGCATATGTTGATGTTCCGGAGTGTTTGTCGCATATGTTGATACTTCGCCTTCATTTGATCTTCACGTTCCCAAGTAAACTCAGGTCCACGCTTAGATTCCCAGTGAACTTTAACCCAAGGAATGCGCTTGCGTTTAAGCCATTTGACTATTCGGTCCATGATTTCCACAGGTTTCTCAACAAAATGTAGTGTTTTATCAACACGAATTTCGTCAAGTGGTATGTGGAGGTTCTCATCAGCTAAACACTTCTTGAGATTGGACACGTGGAAGGTTGGATGAACATTTCCAAGTTCAGGAGGTAACTCAAGTCTGTAGGCTACCTTACCGATTATTTCAACGATCTTGAATGGTCCAACATATCTAGGTGCAAGTTTTCCTTTCTTTCCAAATCTGATCACACCTTTCCAAGGTGAGACCTTAAGTAATACACGATCACCGATTTGAATTCTAAGGGCTTGCGTCGTTGGTCGGCGTAACTCTTTTGACGGCTTCGAGCTGCCTGTAGGTTATCACGAACTTTCTTAACCTTATCAGTTGTCTCTAGAACGAGGTCAGGTCCAGTGAGTTGAGCCTCACCGATCTCATTCCAGCAGACTGGTGAACGACATTTTCGACCATAGAGAGCCTCGAAAGGAGCCATGTTGATGCTGGAGTGATAACTGTTGTTGTAGGAGAATTCAATCAATGGAAGATGTGAATCCCAACTACCACCAAAATCGATCACACAAGCTCTAAGCATATCCTCCAAAGTCTGGATTTTTCTTT
Source organism: Helianthus tuberosus (assembly GCA_030545235.1). NCBI lineage: Eukaryota > Viridiplantae > Streptophyta > Magnoliopsida > Asterales > Asteraceae > Helianthus > Helianthus tuberosus. Next base: position 7,930,207 of record JARYGA010059771.1, on the reverse strand, counting down.
CAGATTGACCATCAGATTGCGGATGATAAGCAGTGCTCAGATTAAGCTGGGTCCCCCTAACAGCTTGCATGGTTCTCCAAAAACGAGAAGAGAAGCGAGAACCTCTGTCAGAAATAATGTTCAAAGGAACACCATGTCGAGATACGATTTCTTCCACATAGATTTTAGCCAGTTTGTCAGCAGATAGATCCTCACGGATCGGCAAGAAATGCGCTGACTTAGTAAGACGATCAACAACTACCCAAATGGCATCATGACCTTTCTTAGTGCACGGAAGTTTAGTAATGAGATCCATAGCGATGTTTTCCCATTTCCAAACTGGGATCTCTGGTTGCTCCAAAAGACCATAAGGATGTTGGTGTTCAGCCTTAACCTTAAGACAAGTAAGGCATTTTGAAACGTACAAGGCAATATCCTTCTTCATACCAGGCCACCAATACTGAGTACGAAGATCCTTATACATTTTTTCTGAGCCAGGATGGACAGAATAACGAGACTTATGAGCTTCATCTATAAGCAAGGTGCGAAGACCATCTTGGCTTGTGACCCACAAACGGTCCATGAAGTAGTATGATCCATCGTCCTTCAGTTCAAGATCAGGCTTTATATGATAGGGTAATTCCTTACCCATCAAGTCTTGTGAAACACAAGCATGTTGAGCCTGAGAGATGCAGGCTTGAATATCAGATCGAGCTTAGATATCAGATTGAACACGAACACAATGAAGCTTAGTACGTTCCTTACGACTCAATGCGTCAGCCACGACATTCGCCTTACCAGGATGGTAGCGAATTTCGCAGTCTTAGTCGTTTAGAAGCTCAACCCAACGTCTTTGCCTCATGTTGAGTTCTTTCTGATTGAAGATATGTTGAAGACTTTTGTGGTCAGTGAAAACCACACATTTTGTGCCATACAAATAGTGTCTCCAGATCTTAAGAGCGAACACAACTGCACCCAACTCAAGATCATGAGTGGTGTAGTTTTTCTCATGCACCTTCAATTGCCTCGATGAATATGCTATGACTTTGTTCCTTTGCATCAGAACACAGCCAAGTCCCAAATTGGATGCATCGCAGTACACGACAAAATCATCATTGCCTTCGGGAAAAGATAGGATAGGTGCATCACAAAGCTTCTGTTTCAAGGTCTGAAATGCTGCTTCTTGTTTAGAACCCCATTCAAAGGGTTTATCCTTTTGAGTTAGAGCAGTTAAGGGAACTGCAATCTTCGAGAAATTTTCGATGAAGCGGCGGTAATAACCCGCGAGACCAAGAAATGAACGAATTTCAGTAGGAGTAGTAGGCATGTCCCAATCCTTAATCGCACTGATCTTGGAGGGATCTACATGAATACCTTGTTCGTTGACGATATGTCCCAAAAATTGAATTTCTTTAAGCCAAAATTCACACTTGGAGAATTTGGCGAATAGTTGCTCTTTCTTTAGGAGTTCCAGAGTAAGACGAAGATGTTGCTCATGATCAGCTTGCGTCTTAGAGTATATCAAAATGTCATCAATAAAGGCGATGATGAACTTATCCAAATAAGGCTTGCAAACCCTATTCATCAAGTCCATGAAAACAGCAGGAGCATTAGTCAAACCGAATGGCATAACTGTGAACTCATAATGCCCATAACGAGTGCGGAACGCTGTCTTGGGAATATCTTCTTCATGCACGCGAAATTGATGATACCCAGAACAAAGATCAATCTTCGAAAAATAAGAAGCACCCTGTAACTGATCGAAGAGATCATCGATGCGAGGTAGGGGATATCTATTCTTGATGGTGAGCTTGTTAAGCTCACGGTAATCGATGCACATTCTGAAGGATCCATCCTTCTTCTTGACAAAAAGAACGGGAGCACCCCAAGGTGAAAAGCTAGGACGGATAAATCCTTTGTCAGAAAGCTCCTGAAGTTGCTTAGACAACTCTTGCATCTCAGACGGTGCAAGACGATATGGAGATCTGGCAATGGGATTTGCACCAGGTACGAGATCAATACGGAACTCGACTTGGCATGTTGGGGGTAATCCAGGTAACTCCTCAGGAAATAGCTCCGGATAATCCCGAACAACCGGGATATCTTGAATAGATTTACCTTTGCCCTTATCTGCTGTAACATGTGATAACCGGTAATTTACGCCCTTAATTACGTGATTAACATGCGATTAACGCGATAATAAATAGTGCTTACGACGCTAATTAACTTAAACAGGCCCTTGGAGTGCCCAGAAACGTTTGTTCAGCTATACAGTGCGCGTGTGGTGATTTATGGGAAATCTACTAAATATGGCGCGACAACGGACTGATACCGTACGAAATACTGACGACACCGACAAATATGGATGTTACACGAATATTATATGCTCATGAAGCTTGGGTCGCGATATCGGGTCTCGTAGGAATTACGGGCCACTTACTCAGGAGGTGGACTTGTGGGCCCCGGACCCAAGCCCAAAACCCACAAGCCTAAACCTACACCTAATATATTAGATCTTATAAGATCTGTACAGAATATTGCCAAATCCTACCAAAATCTTTCCAAAGTCTCATCAAATCTCTAAAAATGGATAAACAGAATCTATAAAAAGATTTGTCTCTAAAGTTTAGAGCATATGGACTAATGGTTAATAAATCATTACATGATCCACCAAACAATAACCATTAAACATATTATTTATATGGGGCCTTATGGGTTCCTTTATTCTCATTCCACAAACTAAACAAGCACAGACTCTTAAGTCTGTCTCCCCTCTCACTCCAATCCTACTACAAACTTCATATTCACAAACCAAATCAAACACATATGAGCCCCCATCTTCTTCTCGATTCCTCTGTAAAGACACATGAAAACATAAAACATTAAAGCCCTTGTCTTCTCCCCTCACCCACTGTTACAAGCAGCCGATACCCCCCTCATTCACTCATCATCCTCGTCATCTCCTCCGGCGGCGGAGCCGGAGGTGCCGGCCTGTTAACCGGCGCTGATGCTGGTGGTCCTCTTCGATGAACAAGACCCCACCCCTCCTTCCGATCGACAAGCAGACGACCACCACCACCGTCCGGTGGTGGTGCAACGGCGAAGAATGGCGGACGAGAGAGACAGAAGGAGAGGGAGACGCAAAGAGAGAGAGAGATCGGAGCCACGGACCGGCGGTCGAAGCCACGGACCGGCGGTCGAAGCCTCGGACCAGCGGTCTTCGTCTTTATCCGACGAGTTATTCCGGTAATCCCCTCCTACTTCTCTTTTTTTTCCGAAACATGAAGATGATGAAGATATTCTCTGTTGACATTGATGTTGAAGACGGCTCAGGTATTTGGTTCAGCCCGGGTCGCGTACTGTTCAGATGCGGGTCAGTTTCACGTCAGGTTCATATTGGTTCAAGATTCGGATTCGGTTGAAGATGCTTTAGAACGGTTCGTGGTTCGGTTCGGTCAAGTCGGTTGAAACGAGTTAACTCGGTTGAACCGAGTTAACTCGGCTCGGGTTCTCGGTACAAGACAGTCAACGGGTTTGGTTCAACTCAGTTTGACTCAGTCAAGCTGAGTCAACTCAGTCAACGGCTCGGTTTGGGTTCGGGTCAAACAGTCACGGCTGGTCAACAGGTCCGGGTTAAGCAGTCAACAGAATGGTTCGAGTTCGCGACTCGGTCAAACCGAGTCAACTCGGTCAAAGCGGCTCGATATTTCGACGCGAAGACTTGGTAAAATTAACGGCACATTTATTTTGTTATTTTGTTAACCTTACGTGAAACGAGCTCTCGAAACCGACTGATTATAAATTACATTCGTCATATATTTGACAAAGTTTGCATATAGTTGAATCTTGATTAAATTGTGTTGAATTTTTGAAAATAAAACGACAACTTGTGTTGTCGGGGGCGTCCAAAAACAGAGGAAACTCTGCCCGTTTTTCGAGAAAAACCCTTAAACACGACACGTATTATATTTCAAAAACGACGCTTAATGGAATTCGAGTTTATAAAACTTCAAACTTTGATAATTCCAAACGCTTTTACAAATAAATATAATGTTATATTTATTTCGAACGTCGTTAATTCGTATAACTTCTACAAAATAAATATAGCTTATATATTTATTTCAAGTATCAAACAACACGATCTTGTTTTATAAAATAAATATAGATGTATATTTATTTCAAACACACGAATTCTTTTACAAAATAGATACAGTCTATCTATTCAACAACTCGATGAAGTTCTTATAGAATAAATATAATATTTTATATTTATTACGAACGCCGAAACGGCATATACATATATTTTGGCAAAAATATACAAGACGCAATATATATATAATACAAGCTTATTATATAATACTTTCATACGAATATTCCTACATACTCAAACGACTTCTCGCGGCAGTTTAACTTAGTCATTTTCATTAAGTTAACTATTTACCGTCAAATCGTTCGATCAACGATTCGGTAGAGCTCGGTAACACGTAGATTAGTTACCACATTATTCGAAACTTATTAGATATTCCGTGTTAGGAATACTGTAGAATGCACGCTAGCAAGTCGAGCCTTGGAAACGACATCACGAAGTCGTAAATTAGCTAGCTTTGCACAGGAATATTCAGGTGAGTTCATAACCCCAACCTTTTTACGGTTTTACATTTTTCTAAATGTTTTCGGGGTGGAAAGACATGCACTTTTTGCAAAGCATACAAGAATTACATATTTCTAAACCACTTTACAAGCAAGTTTTAACTGACCCAAATGGTTTACGAAAAGCTTATGTTTTATACCGGTTTTTCAAACAAGCGTTTACACACGAAATCTAGTTTTCTAAACTACGAGAAAATACAAATACAAGAGTATACAAACACATGAGAATTGATACTTGACATAAAGAATACAAGAACTGAAAAATTGATACTTGATATGATGAATACATAAACAAGAAGCACTCTTGGTGATAACTAGTACCAAGTATGATGCGTTTGAGGAATGATACGAGAAATAGTGTCACGAATAGGGTACCATAAGCACCATTAATCGTGTACATACTTAGACCGCAGAACAAAAGGTTAGATCTAACGGGTGTCAGGGCAGCCCCACTCTTGGTGACAACTAGAACCAAGTAGTGTTTTTGTGTCTCAGTCGTGAATCGACTATAGAAAAATGCCTATGGTTTGGTGACTTCCTATGTCGTGTCACATGTTAATGGCCTTGCAACCCATTAACAACAAGATACATACAGAATACTTGATTTATACAAGAAAACATGATACATACAAGAATACGTGATTTATACAAGAATACATGATACATACAGAAATACTCGAATTATATAAGATACATACCATGTTTTCATACAAAGTTTCTGTATAACTTGACAAGAAAATGATTTTAAATTCGTTTTCTCAACAATACTTCAAAAACCGGTTATTCAAAAAGATTTATTTCAAATCTTTTACAAACAAACTATGAACTCGCTCAACTTTATGTTGATTTTTCGCATGTTTCTTTCTCAGGTTGCTTTTCAAAGTTATGGCACGGTTGGAATAGGGGAACCATCTGGAGTCGAGTACTTAGTGGCGTTCATTTTCTAAAAGACTTAGCTTATTTGCTTCCGCTGTGCAATGAAGATACCAGTCCAGTCACGCCAATGCTCTGATATTTCGGGGTGTGACAGATTGGTATCAGAGCTATAGGTTACAGCGAATAGGGTTTTCTGAAGAAATACCTAGGCTCTAACCTCGCTTTCCCATGGGAACGTAGATTATTAAAAACCTCGAATACATACAGAACGCATAGTACTCGAATATGGTCTCCAACCGTGGCCGAAAAACAAAAAGTCAAGATTTTGTTTTCGAACATACGCTAAAGTGGTGTTTTACACACGGTACACAAAACAGCCGCATACAGTACATAAAACCCTGAGAGTTTAGGAAACATGCATCTAAGACCTTCGGAAGCTCATGTAGGAGTTCATTAAAGGTCATCACGTAGGTACCACGTTTATTAACTCGGACAAACGCCATTTTTATGTCATCTATGCTATTTAGCCGAGTAGGTAACCTACGCAAAACGAAGCACGAGCGTGCAAAAGTACACGAGAACTCGATCAACGGAGGTTGAGGTGTGTCACATACGACTATCAAAGCGATGCTTTAGAAAAGACACGATGGCGCAATTCAGCGACGACGCTAGATCCTGTCAGCATGAAAACTATCAATCAGGAAGCGGCGGTTTGGCACGCGATCCTGCAACGACACGAATCACGCCAGGGAGAAGACGTATGTCTCCACAGTCCCCATAACTCGTTAATGACGAATACGATATGTTTGACATTCTATGGTAATGTCACCTAACAACTGGTCGTCACATGCAACCCCAGGTAAAGTCCTTAAATTTCTTTTATTGAAATTTCGACTTTCACATTTACTGAGTAGATTTTCGTATCTCTACTCCTCTTAATGGTCATTGTGTCACGAACATTTCTTTCAGTATAGCGAATATTCATTTGCTTCATTTCTTGAAAATTCATATGTTACGCATGCATCGTTTGTTACGCATGAGGTTTCGTTTCGAATAAAGCGTTTCATTAAAGTTCAAATATTGTTTCGCTAAATCTAAGTATTGATTCGTGATTCGATTGACCCGCGTTATTGAAATTGTTGGCTTCTTTGTTATCAAGTCAACACCTTTTCTTGAAAATTCCTTTCTTTTTTCAAGTTGCATACATGGTATTTCGTTGTGACCATGCCGAAAGTTTTCTTGTCAATACATGTATTTATTGTCGGCTTGCGCCGAAATCAAACTCAATTGTTTGAACTTGTTCATTACACATATTCAATTCAAGACATCATATGATGCATTGGAAACATCATATTTGAATTCGTTTTAACAAGCGTTTCATTGTTCTGAGTCGTAGTAGATTTGTTTGGTCTACGACTCCATTAAGTCGTTTGTTGATTTCGACACCTTGTGGTGTCAGTACAGACTGGCAGCTTGGGCTAATCATGATTGAGCGTTTTATGAAAAACACAGGTGATACTTGTTCGATCACCGCTATGTTTGAATTGTTTCATTCACTACGACACCTTGTGGCGTCGGTAGAACTTGCAGCTTGGGCTGATCATGATCGAGCGTTTCATGCAAACTAGTACATTTGAGCTTGTTGAAATCTGAATTCATTTATTTGATGCAATCATTTTTAGAATTCATTTGCATATTGTGATATGTCCTTGAATTCACATCATTCGAATAAGTCTTGATTCGACTTCATGATCGTTCACTTTGGTACTATTCGTATTTTTACACATAACGTAACTCTAAGGAGTTAACGTAGTCTAAATTTCGAGGACGAAATTTTATTAACAGGGGGAGAATGTGACAACAGGTAATTTACGCCCTTAATTACGTTATTAACAGGCGATTAACGCGATAATAAATAGTGCTTACGACGCTAATTAACTTAAACAGGCCCTTGGAGTGCCCAGAAACGTTTGTTCAGCTATACAGTGCGCGTGTGGTGATTTATGGGAAATCTACTAAATATGGCGCGATAACGGACTGATACCGTACGAAATACTGACGACACCGACAAATATGGATGTTACACGAATATTATATGCTCATGAAGCTTGGGTCGCGATATCGGGTCTCGTAGGAATTAAGGGCCACTTACTCAGGAGGTGGACTTGTGGGCCCCGGACCCAAGCCCAAAACCCACAAGCCTAAACCTACACCTAATATATTAGATCTTATAAGATCTGTACAGAATATTGCCAAATCCTAACAAAATCTTGCCAAAGTCTCATCAAATTTCTAAAAATGGATAAACAGAATCTATAAAAAGATTTGTCTCTAAAGTTTAGAGCATATGGACTAATGGTTAATAAATCATTACATGATCCACCAAACAATAACCATTAAACATATTATTTATATGGGGCCTTATGGGTTCCTTTATTCTCATTCCACAAACAAAACAAGCACAGACTCTTAAGTCTGTCTCCCCTCTCACTCCAATCCTACTACAAACTTCATATTCACAAACCAAATCAAACACATATGAGCCCCCATCTTCTTCTCGATTCCTCTGTAAAGACACATGAAAACATAAAACATTAAAGCCCTTGTCTTCTCCCCTCACCCACTGTTACAAGCAGCCGATACCCCCCTCATTCACTCATCATCCTCGTCATCTCCTACGGCGGCGGAGCCGAAGGTGCCGGCCGGTTAACCGGCGCTGATGCCGGTGGTCCTCTTCGATGAGCAAGACCCCACCCCCTTCCTATCGACAAGCAGACGACCACCACCACCGTCCGGTGGTGGTGCAACGGCGAAGAATGGCGGACGAGAGAGACAGAAGGAGAGGGAGACGCAAAGAGAGAGAGAGATCAGAGCCACGGACCGGCGGTCGAAGCCACGGACCGGCGGTCGAAGCCACGGACCGGCGGTCGAAGCCTCGGACCAGCGGTCTTCTTCTTTATTCGACGAGTTATTCCGGTAATCCCCTCCTACTTCTCTTTTTTTTCCGAAACATGAAGATGATGAAGATATTCTCTGTTGACATTGATGTTGAAGACGGCTCAGGTATTTGGTTCAGCCCGGGTCGCGTACAGTTCAGATGCGGGTCAGTTTCACGTCAGGTTCATATTGGTTCAAGATTCGGGTTCGGTTGAAGATGCTTTAGAACGGTTCGTGGTTCGGTTCGGTCAACTCGGTTGAACCGAGTTAACTCGGCTCGGGTTCTCGGTACAAGACAGTCAACGGGTTTGGTTCAACTCGGTTTGACTCAGTCAAACCGAGTCAACTCAGTTAACGGCTCGGTTCGGGTTCGGGTCAAACAGTCACGGCTGGTCAACAGGTCCGGGTTAAGCAGTCAACAGAATGGTTCGAGTTCGCGACTCGGTCAAACTGAGTCAACTCGGTCAAAGCGGCTCGATATTTCGACGCGAAGACTTGGTAAAATTAACGGCACATTTATTTTGTTATTTTGTTAACCTTACATGAAACGAGCTCTCGAAACCGACTGAGTATAAATTACATTCGTCATATATTTGACAAAGTTTGCATATAGTTGAATCTTGATTAAATTGTGTTGAATTTTTGAAAATAAAACGACAACTTGTGTTGTCGGGGGCGTCCAAAAACAGAGGAAACTCTGCCCATTTTTCGAGAAAAACCCTTAAACACGACACGTATTATATTTCAAAAACGACACTTAATGGAATTCGAGTTTATAAAACTTCTAACTTTGATAATTCCAAACGCTTTTACTAATAAATATAATGTTATATTTATTTCGAACGTCGTTAATTCGTATAACTTCTACAAAATAAATATAGCTTATATATTTATTTCAAGTATCAAACAACACGATCTTGTTTTATAAAATAAATATAGATGTATATTTATTTCAAACACAAGAATTCTTTTACAAAATAGATACAGTCTATCTATTCAACAACTCGATGAAGTTCTTATAGAATAAATATAATATTTTATATTTATTACGAACGCCGAAACGGCATATACATATATTTTGGCAAAAATATACAAGACGCAATATATATATAATACAAGCTTATTATATAATACTTTCATACGAATATTCCTACATACTCAAACAACTTCTCGCGGCAGTTTAACTTAGTCATTTTCATTAAGTTAACTATTTACCGTCAAATCGTTCGATCAACAATTCGGTAGAGCTCGGTAACACGTAGATTAGTTACCACATTATTCGAAACTTATTAGATATTCCGTGTTAGGAATACTGTAGAATGCACGCTAGCAAGTCGAGCCTTGGAAACGACATCACTAAGTCGTAAATTAGCTAGCTTTGCGCAGGAATATTCAGGTGAGTTCATAACCCCAACCTTTTTACGGTTTTACATTTTTCTAAATGTTTTCGGGGTGGAAAGACATGCACTTTTTGCAAAGCATACAAGAATTACATATTTCTAAACCACTTTACAAGCAAGTTTTAACTGACCCAAATGTTTTACGAAAAGCTTATGTTTTATACCGGTTTTTCAAACAAGCGTTTACACACGAAATCTAGTTTTCTAAACTACGAGAAAATACAAATACAAGAGTATACAAACACATGAGAATTGATACTTGACATAAAGAATACAAGAACTGAAAAATTGATACTTGATATGATGAATACATAAACAAGAAGCACTCTTGGTGATAACTAGTACCAAGTATGATGCGTTTGAGGAATGATACGAGAAATAGTGTCACGAATAGGGTACCATAAGCACCATTAATCGTGTACATACTTAGACCGCAGAACAAAAGGTTAGATCTAACGGGTGACAGGGCAGCCCCACTCTTGGTGACAACTAGAACCAAGTAGTGTTTTTGTGTCTCAGTCGTGAATCGACTATAGAAAAATGCCTATGGTTTGGTGACTTCCTATGTCGTGTCACATGTTAATGGCCTTGCAACCCATTAACAACAAGATACATACAGAATACTTGATTTATACAAGAAAACATGATACATACAAGAATACGTGATTTATACAAGAATACATGATACATAAAGAAATACTCGAATTATATAAGATACATACCATGTTTTCATACAAAGTTTCTGTATAACTTGACAAGAAAATGATTTTAAATTCGTTTTCTCAACAATACTTCAAAAACCGGTTATTCAAAAAGATTTATTTCAAATCTTTTACAAACAAACTATGAACTCGCTCAACTTTATGTTGATTTTTCGCATGTTTCTTTCTCAGGTTGCTTTTCAAAGTTATGGCACGGTTGGAATAGGGGAACCATCTGGAGTCGAGTACTTAGTGGCGTTCATTTTCTAAAAGACTTAGCTTATTTGCTTCCGCTGTGCAATGAAGATACCAGTCCAGTCACGCCAATGCTCTGATATTTCGGGGTGTGACATAACATGTGCCAAGAAGGCCACATAGTTCTTTCGCAGATACTTCCGAGCTTGAAAACAAAACATAAGCTTGAGGCTACTAGCAGGTCTCTCACCACGAACCTGTAGGATCTCACCTGATGAAAGCGGCACACAAACGATCTTCTCAAAACAAACTACCTCTGCGCGATGCTTGGCTAACCAATCCATACCCACTATAATGTCGAAGCTTCCCAGTTGCATTGGCGTGAGGTCGATGGGGAAAAGATGGTCGTTAAGGTTCAACTGGCTGTTGCGAAGGACAGAATTAAGAACAATGGGTTCACCACTGGCAACTTCTACTGTCAAAGGCTTACCTAGTTTCGTTCTAGACACGCGAAGCAATGGCTCAAAAGATAATGAAACAAAACTCTTATCGGCACCAGAATCAAAAAGAACAGATGCGGGTTGATTATTAACAAAGAACGTACCATTAACCACTTCATTGTCTGCTTGCGCTTCTTGTGCATTAATGTTAAAAACTCGACCTCGAGCTGGAGCCTGATTCGGATTCGCATTAACCAGCCTTGGACACTGGTTTCGATAATGGGTCAGGTCTCCACAATTATAGCACGAGCCAGGAGGATAGTGAGGTCGTGCAGCTTGCTGTTGAACAGGTTGTTGAGCTACCTGTTGAACTGGATTTCGAGCGACCTGAGCAGAACGACAAACTTCTGCAAGGTGTCAAGACTTCCCATAGTTGGTACAGAAACGACACGGAAGTTGCTGTTGATGGTGACTATTGCACCTATTGCACAAAGGTGCATTCCCTTCATACCGCTTCTTTGCAGGAGGCTGTGCTGGCTGATTTGGTGCAGCTTGTGCAGTAACGGCGAAATTTTGGGAAACCTTACGCTTCCTAGAACCCTTCGAGGAATCTGGTTCCTTACCTTTCTTGTTTTTACCTTTCTTGCTCTCACTCTGATCAGACGCCTGCTTCTTACCCTTGTCACCCTTTCTATGCAGCTTACCCCTTTGAATCTGTGACTCGGTCAATGTCGCAGATAGCTCGATTGCCTGACGGACTGTGGTAGGGTTACTACCAGTAACGGTGTCTTGTATGGAGTCAGGTAGGCCATCGATATACCTCTCGATAGCCTTCTCGAGTGGGGTAGCCATTGTTGGGCATAACAAACTCAGCTCCTCATACCTATCAGTATATGCCCGGTGCTCGCCACTATCCTGTTTCAGATCGTCAAACTCCCTTTCCAAAGCTCGCAGTTCATGACGAGGACAAAACTCCCTCATCATAAGAGTCCTCAGTTCAGCCCATGTTTGTGCTAAAGCAACCTCAGCACCACGGTCTCTCATAACCCTGTTCCACCATGTAAGCGCCCTCTTCTGAAACACACTGGAAGCAAACTCGACTTTGCGATTATCATGACACTGAACGTGACGGAAAGTATTCTCAATGCTCTCGAACCATTGAAGAAGCCCAGTTGCTCCCTCAGAACCACTAAACTTGAGTGGTTTAGCCGAGTTAAAACTCTTGAAATTGCATGGAGCATTATTGTTGTTGTTGGCTTGGTTCCATTGAGCAATAAGATTTGGGAACGCAGCAGCCATTTGCTGCGCGATGATTTCTACCAGTTCAGCATTTGGTAGTGGATTTTCGCGTCGAGGAGGCATTCTAAAAGAGGAAACATGAAAGGAACGAGTGAGACGATTAGGTGAAAAGAATGAGATGAAACAAAATCGACGAATGCAAAGATGGTGGTCATTTGTTCATATCACAAAGCAAACAAACGGCACACAGTGACTAATCAAAGTAAATGGGTCAAAAATAATGCTTCGCGAAGACATGCTCGCCTATAAGTGAACACTCACCCCAAGAGTTCCCAGGTAAGAATGACTGGTCTGATTATGTGGATTTGTATGAACACTCTAGCCTTAGACAGAAAACCCAAGGTACAGGCATTCACTCTTCCAGTTTGCACGTGTTCACATTATTTAGAACCCAAAACTTTGAAGAGATTTTGAAAACTTGGAAGGCACAAGGCCAAAAATCAAACTGGAAGGGTTCAAAACCTTACAACAAATCATTTAAAAACAAATGATAAATTTTCAAAATCATTTTAAAAATTAAAGAGTTCAAAAACCATATAATAAATCATTTAAAAACAGATGTTTGATTTTCAAAAATCGTTTCGGAAAATTGGGTTCTTGTTTTCGTGATCACCTAAGGATAGGTGAAGTGCATGCTTTAAAATCTAAACACAGGCAACTTGTGTTGGGGGTCCTAGAAAGGTTACAGTCTAGGTCAAAGCATTACTAATAACCTAATTCCCTATAACCGTTGGCTCTGATACTAACTCTTCTGTCACACCCCGACCACGTAAATCATCAAATCGTGGCGGAAACGTCGGGGAGTGTTGTAACAGAATTATTGTTCCACAACCATGGTAATTAAAATTTCATTTTATTCAACAACCAAAGGTGGAATACATTGTTTCAAAACAAGAACCAAAGAGTACACAACATAATTAAACTAAGTCTATCTTTATTTTAAGTCTCTAAGGCACAGGTCCGCCCTAGTGTCACGATCATCATCCTAAGCAACACCTCCTGAAACACATGTGAAAATAGGTACGCCAGCATAAAAATGCCTGTGAGATACATAGGTTTTGTGAAAATAGGATTCATGACTTAAGTTTAAGAAAAAGTTGTTTAACAAAAGTCAGTCATGAACCTTGTTAGTTGTTTTGTTTTATAAATCTTTTGAAAAGCAATGATAAAGTAGATGATATGTAAAAGAGTAATGTGAGGTTAAATGAATAACCAAGTAAAATGAGTTTTGATTAAAATAAGTTGTTTGTAGAACAATGTCTTGAAAATATGTTATTTGTATAAAATGTTATATGTCTATATTGAAATGATTCAAATAACGCTACGATATGTAATACCATACAAGCACTTATTTATAGGAAGTACCAGCGGCGTATCCACCATGCTTGTATCATATTACACACGCCTCGTTAATCAAATCATTTTTACCCAAATAAACCACCAATGTAAATTGCCCATGTCTAAACCATTTGTCAAATGTCTTTGTGTAAATCATGTCAAAATGTTTATGTCAAAATGTAGTCCATGAAATATGTATATCAATATCAAAATGTCTATGTCAAATGTCAAATATGTAATGTGTAAAAAAAATGTCATGTATGGAAAGTGATATATATATATATATATATATATATATATCTACTGAGCCACAGATAAAAATGCACAAAACAATGTATTGAAGTAAAACGGGGTTTAAATCAACGTTATGTCTTGTGGAAATGCATGCTATACTGAATACAAACATTTATGCGGTATTGTAAAAATGCATACATCCAAGCCTTGTGACTGTGGTGATAAGCCCTTAAACAAGTTAAAGGTCTATCTGTGTTATGTTTTATCGGATTCGGTCATTCCTTTCATCCAAACATGCCTAGGATGTCAGGAACGTGAGTTGTCAATTCCTATGGTACCATTACCTACTAACGAGCGGCGTGATCAAAGTTAATGAATGTATATGGTCCCACTTAACAAACCAAATGTCATATCAAAATGTAAGCATGTGATGAAAATGTACTAAGTATGCGGCAAAACGGACATACATAGCATGTGATGAAAAAAAAAAACAAATGCACTAAGTATGGTAAACATACATAGCATGAAAAGGTAATGTAAAACAATGTACTAAGTATGTGCTAACTGAACATACATAGCATAAAATGTCAGGTAAAACGATGTACTAAGTATGCTACAAAGGACATACATAGCAAAAACACAATGAAATTATGTACTATAAGTGTACTAATGAACATAGCAAGTATATGATATGAAAGCATGGAAAGCATGAAAATAACAAGTAGGCACATGTGTTTCACCCCAAAATGTTTGAAAATACAGTAAAAGAGGGGTCTATGTACTCACTTGAGATTGCTTAATAGACTTTAGATATCCACCAAGCAAAGCTAGAAGGTTACGGAATCAAACGGCACCTAATATAGGTAACTACATTAATAAACGGACCTAATTGGAGGATCGTGTAGAATGAGGGTTCGTAAACCAAATGAGTGTAGGAACTCATGTAATATGGTTTAACAAAGCCTACATACTAAAACGAAACTTATCCTAAGTGCTTTTGACCCGTTACGATCCGTTTAGGTAGCTTATGCTACTTTAACGCGTCGTTCGCGTAGAACGCGTTCGGAACGCCTAACTAGTCCTATGACAAGTAATATATGCCTTAACATGTCTAATATTGTTGCTAAATCAGTTTGGATGTCAAAATTTGGGTTACATAGGCTTAAAATGAATTTTAACGTAAAAAGGGCATTTTGGTAATTTACCTAAGGCATATATACTACCTATCATACAACTACTTAAACGACGTGACCATAAGGTATAACCTCGGAAGGTTATTCCCTATACTATTATGGTCACCTAAAGTGTTTGGTCGGATCCTAATGATCGACCAAATGGGTCGGGTTCGAAAGCATAAGCGATTGATTAGATCGCTTACCCTTACGACCCTAAACAAGCACAAATCTAAAAGTGATGAGCTAAACATGCTAGAACATGTTTAGTCAAGTTAGAAAACAGGTTTTGATATCAAAACAAACATTTTTGATACCCTAGAGTAGTTTGGTTACAAAATACGCAAGAATACGCATTTTGGCCGAAACTACGACTCGTCACTGAGCCTAGATAACGTGGTAATCAGTAGGTATAGTCACTAGGGACTATGACTATCGTGATTACGCTCACGTTATGAAGTTCAAACGAACTTCGCATTGACCATAAACTGGTCAATGCAGAAAGCCAAATGCAGTTTGACTTTCAAGCTAAAAATGCATAAAAAGAACTAAGGAACACTTACAAAGGGTCCCCGCAAGATTGATTATCCAAGTATTTCTCAGGTATGAAGTATTGCACACTTCAACTTAGAGAAAATCTCAGATATCAAGTGGGTTGCAAGTGAAATGGTGGGGGGGGGGGGGTATTTATAGGAAAGCTAGAACCATTAGGATCCTTTATCGGGAAACGAGCTTCGATCTAGGCCGTCCAAGTGTGCCCCTTGTTTTCTAATACCATTAGAGCCCATAGAAATGGCCCATGGTGTTGCAAAAACCGTTTGCAAGTAGAATACATGGCTGGAACAGCTGGAAGCAGGCTGTTAAACACTTTTTGCACATATGGGAGGGCCTAGCGGCCCGCGAAAGAGACAACAGAAGCTTACGCGGCCCGCCTGGGCAGCACAGATCAACAACAAGTTTGAAAAATGACAATTTCAGTCCCTGTTGGTGTTTAAAGCCATTTCCGACATGTTTAAGGCCCGTTAGGCCAACTTTAAGGCCCTAAAATGATGCTTAAACATTGTGGACATGAAAAATGCTCAAAAATATGCCGGATGTCGGTTCGTTTGGTCGTACGATCGCGATGTTTGCTTAATTACGACGGAATGCGCATAAGCGCGAAAAACGATCAAAATTGCGCGACGAATGGATTTTTCTTATGCCAAACACTAAAATAAAATTTTTTAATGCTTACATAAATTTTTGGATGTCCGGATGTATTCAGAACGTAAGTTATGCGCGAAAATGCAAACTTATGCACTTTTTGACGCTTTTAGTCCCTGAATGAGCATAAAGTTTATTTTAACACACCGAACCTCTCAAAGCCCATTTCTAAGTTATGAAAAGGATATTTAAGGTGTGTTTAACTTATGGCCATGTTCTGGAATGTCCGTTACAGTTCAAATTGGCATACTTTCGCAGTTTGTCAATTTTAGTCCCTGTAAGCGAATTAACTTGATTTTGCCATACCAAAGCCTTCAAAACTTATTTCTAAGTTATGTAAAGGTTATTTAAGGTATGTTAAGCATATGTTGATGTTACAGAGTGTTTTTCGCGTTAAACTGATTATGTTTACGCACCAGTTTGCGTATAACTCTCTAGAAAGCGATATAGAGTTTGAAATTGAATAAAAGTCAAAACATGAAAAATGTAAAACATAAACAAACAAACATTGGGATCAAATAACTTTATTTCATTGATAACTGAATTGTCTGCAATGATTACAAGCACAGATGTCACAAGAAGATCTAATCACTATGGGTTATTGTAAATCAAATATACATAATGATTGAACAATGGTTAGAGATGGAATCATACCACAACAAAAGATAATGAGAAATCAACAAAATCATACCACAACAAAAGATGATGAGAAATCAACAAATACCCTAGTATCAGATAAACATTGAAGACATACGTTTACACTAAATAAAATGAAAGATTTGAAAATGCATCTTAGTTAATAGTCGGAATTTTACCTCTGGGAAGAAGAAAGCAGAGTGAAACAATCAGATACGGTTAAGGAGACGAAGAGGAATCGGAGATACAATTCAATATGTGTAGAAAAAACTGGTATGAAAATATTAATAATCATTCTTAGTTAACAAATTTCTAATTTGTATAGAGATTTAGAAATGGAATATACCTGGCATGGCTCGGTAGAGAAGCTTTGGATGGTGTCGTAAATAGAGATGATGATACATTAGGTTTTGAGGATCTAAGAAGAGAAAAAGAAGAAAACAGGTTAATAATGGATTATGGGTTGGGTAAAGGGCCACGCGTTTTAACAAACCCACCCATTATGCCACCACTATAATGACGATTAATCCATGAAACATGTCAATGGCCTAGCTTTTAATTGCATCAAGTTTACAAATATACACTTGTTTTGAGCAAGAAAGTAATGCAGCAAATGACCTTTTATGGTTCTGAGAACGATACACATTTTGTTCATTGTCTTCATTATGAGACATAAATGTCCCTATAGACACTGTTCAATTTAAAAAGGTAAGAAAGTTAAGTTATAATAAGAATTCAAGAATGATTGTGGCAGTAGTTCATCACCTATCAATTTTTTATGTCTTGCATCTACATATCAGAATGTAGAGCTTGGATTGGAATGAAAAAAGAATGTAAAATCTACATGTTTAATAGAATATCAATGTTTGAAATAACTAATGTAATATGTGAAGTACCAAATATATATGAAATCCCAAGTGATAATCACTTAAAGAGCCATTGCGTGCTAACCTCTTAGCCATGTTTGTGTGAGATGATGAATCACGCTCGGAAAACTTTAAAATAAAAGCAATCCTCGATTGATAGCTATCAATAGTACTGTAAATTTGTACATGGCCATAATAATAACAATAACAATAACAATAACAATAACAATAACAATAACTAATGGTGACGTAAGCAGATAAAAATATAACTCATACTCACATATGAAAAACTCACCATATTGGTCGCAAATATATCCATACATCCAAATCAGTGGTTGAGTGACGTAAGCAGATAAAAATATAACTCATACTCACATATGAAAAACTCACCATATTGGTCGCAAATATATCCGTACATCCATATCAGTGGTTGAGTGGTTTGGATCAGAGACCTGCATTGTTCGTGCATCCTGTTACTGTGCAAATTCGGATCAAATATACTAAGACAAAAGGCTTGAAGCCAACATAAACAACATAAATTTGAGTGTTGAATCTCATTTAAACTTTCAGAACTGATTTCATTCAAACTAAATAACAAAATAATAACATTAAACATCTTTATACAACAATTGATTAAGGCATAATAATAGATAAAATATGAAAACAATAATTTTTTTTTAAATAGTAGCAAAAAACTAATCTGGAAAAAAATCTATACACAATATAATCTAAAACGACATTTTTTTTAACACAATAATACCTATTAATCTAAAACACAATGATACCTATTAATCTAAAAACACAATATCATCACTTCTAATAATACTTATTAATCACCCAAAAATATCCCCAACATGGGCATTTTTTGAACAAACAACAACAACAAACACTAGCTTTTCAAACCCGCATAATATAAATAATAAAGCACCAATTTCTTTAATAACGATATATATAACGAACAAATATGTTCAATTGTATGGAATTAATAATAAATGTAAACGAATTTACAGTAAAATAAGATAACGAACACAAATCTCGAAAACCCTAGATTAATAAAGGGTAATAGAATCAAATCAAACAAACTAATAACACAAAATACACATTAATACCACCATTGAACACCAGAAGAGCGGCAACGACGGTTGTGAATCACCAGCAATGGGAACAAACAGCCACAACATCAATCAGAGCGGAACTTGTTGGAGAATGATTAGGGTTTAATTAGAAAGTTTGTAAGAAAATAAGAAGAAATATAATCAAGAATCAAGAATTGACTAATAGAAAAGGGAATCGTACCTTTGGAATCACCGATGTAGAATACACCAAAGATTTAGAGATTTAAGGTTCTTGATTAGAAGAAGCTTCAATCAAAGAAAGGTTTAGAGCATTAAAGATTCAGAAAAAAAACTTACATGTTGCTTACAATCGCAATTGGGGATGAAGATACATAGGGTTGCTTCACAGGGAGGCGACTAGGGTTTCTTCATGGAGGCAGAATGTGAATGAGGGAGGTGGAAGCGTGGTGAAGAAGCTGAAACCCTAGTGCGATATGAGAATTGAAGTGTTTATATGGGTTATAACAATATATAGCCATGCGTGATTATGGCCCATATTACAAAACGGGTCCGTATGACCCATGCACCATAGGGAAAACAAAGGGATGCAAGTTTTGGCGGGAAAATGAGGTTTAGAGGCCCTAGGAGGAGGACATGTGTCCCCTAGTTATGGCTTTTATTAGGTTGTATAGATTACATGTTCCTTTCAAAATTTTGATTTTATTATAATTAGGGTTCTTCATGTTCTTAGTGAAATTCGAATAATTTCCCTTATTTTGGAATGAAATTTAGATTATTGGGTGTTTTCCTAGTTTTGATCTAAATTTTATTTCCTAAAATTTCAAAATCTATTATAAAAAATTAAATGGATATTATTTTGAAATATTTTGATAAATTTAGATTAGCATTAAAATAGGAAACTAAATCCCATAATCCCTAAAAATTCGAATTTCAAACTTATCACAACTAACAGCTTTTAATCAGTAGATTTCGAGTTTTAGAGGATAAGTTTCGAAATTAGGTGGTTTCGACTAAGGTTTCGACTCGAAATCATAAGGGTTTCAGTCTTCATGACTCGAGACGACAAGATCTCGACTCAAGATCATAAGGTCCATGACTCGAGACCAAGATTTCGACTCGAGATCATAAGGTCCATGACTCGAGACCAAGATTTCAACTCGAGATCATAAGGTTGTGACTCAAGACCATAAGGATACAACTTGAGACTAAGGTTGCGACTCGAGACCTCATAACTTACTCGAGATCTCATAACTAAGTCGAGACCTCAGTCGAGATCTCACTCGAAACCTAAGACTAACTCAAAATCTCAACCTCATTACTTTATTAAGCTGTTTAATGTGAACTAAATAATTGGTTTTTGTAAATACTTAGTTAATTAGTCAGAATCAGATAATGTTTTTCAAAACCAAAATGGCTTAACTTGAATGAGCTTCTGATGTATCATTTCTGGCCAAAGCTGATTTAATACATCTATTTATCGTTCAAGTATTACAAAAGCTATGTTGATTGTGCATTACAAACGTGAATGTCTTAATATATGGCCAAACCTGATTTAATTGGTTCATGTATAGCATTCTTAACAAGTGCATAACTAAAGTGATTGTCTCATTTCTGACCAAAGCTGATTTGTCACGATTACTTTGCACACATGCTTAAATGATTACACTTCTGGCCAAAGCTGATTTGTCTTCGTTTAAGTAGAATTTTAACTAAGTCTATTATTTTGATGTTAGTAATAGACATATCACAACCTCTTCACATAATGATCCTCATATTAATGACCCTTCACTAATCTTATGATTATTTCGTCTGCCTTATTTTTAAGTACCCAAAAGTTTACTCACTATAATTTTCTTCTATATATATCTCATCCACTCTAATTCTTAAACCTAAAATGTTTTGCTTTATTTAAAGTTTCTATAAGAATTAGCTCTTAAATTAAATCTTTGATTATCTCTTAAGACATGATAATCTTACTGCTTTCTTCTGATAAAGATACTATAGAAGAAAAATTAGAGCATGATGAATAGGATAAATCGAACATCATGTCTCTTATGATATCAAGAACTCTCTAACATAATTGCTATCACTAAAGTTATTCCAGATTAAGTCTTTCCTAAGACTAATCTATTATTGTGGAATAATCACAAGAACTCCTAAGATGCAAGCCTTCATTTAGTTCTAAACTATAAAGTTAAGTGGTTTATGTGAATACATTATAATGTACAATACCATGACCCATAAAGTTAAGGGCTTACACATGGAAATAAGTATAATTTTTCAGTACATTACATACTAAGATTTTCATTTGTACAATTTTGATGCCTTATAAATCAACTATAACACTCAAAAGTACCAAAGGAAAATGAGTGTGTTGATAAGCAACATATGTACATAGAAATAACTGTTTGAAACTGGAAAATAAGATGTTATTCACCTTACAACCACGAATACCCTAAAAGAGGATTGTTCTAAGGTCCATAGTCAAAATATAAGTACAAAATCTCAACTCTAAGGTTCTTCAAGGGAAAATCTCACTGCATAATTATGCCATTAGACTAGGCATAAGCAACGAGACTATCCATTATTCAGAAGAACAGTTGGATAAGTTAATTAGGTGGTCACTTACTAATGATATCTAAGTATGCTAATTTTAATATTCCTATTAACACATGATTAGTTGACTCTAGTTCTAAATGTTTCCTTACCAAAAGTCAACAAATAACTAACATGAGAGTTATTGACAAAAACTAAATGTTAAAGCTATAAGAACCATAATAAGTAGTCTTCTAACAACGTTTTTCGATACCTTATATATATTCTGAAGATTAGTCAGAATATAGTATCATAATTAAGCAATGTTATGAAGGTTTTGAGGTTTGCATGGTCAACATAAAGTCACACTTACCTTAAACTCTTATCTTATTTGTTCTAAATATCTGGATTGAAACATTACTAAGATAAAACTAGATGATACCTTACACTTTCACAGCTTTTTGTCATCATGTAAATGAGAATTTGACAAAAGGAAAATGAGACTTATAAATTTCATCCATTATAACCGAAAATTCATGAGAAATCATGACATGGTTAATGAGGATGATTTTCTTTCATCTAATCTCATTCTAAGTGATTTTAAATCATGACGTTAAAGCCCTAAAATATTAAGGAATAAGTATGGGTCCATCATAAGTCGTTCATTGACATTCGTGGAACTTATTCCGAATGGAATATTCAAACATAATTCATTTATCATTTAAAAGACTATCAACTTGTATCTAAATTTTGTCGCATATGGCCCACAGTCTTAGAAGAAATCTATTCATATATATAATAAGATTTCTATTAGATATGTCCCTGAGTTTTCTTATGACAACTGCACATTAAGGGAATCAAATAAAGTCTAACATATATATGATAGGTTCCCACGTCACGTACCTCATTGAAACTTCTCTTGTAGCATTTTGAGATATCACAGATCACTGGGAGCATTAAGTGTCTTAAGAATAATTTGCAATAGTTGCAAGAGGTGGGGAGTGAAAACTTCATATTACCACCTCTTGTACAAGGCACTGCATCATCTTGACACTATTCTATCATAACTTATCTCTTTAAAATCTAATGCTACTCTTAAAAAAAGTTTCATTGTTGCTTAATTGTGGGCACACTTAGATTTCTCACCTAAACTAACATAATCCTCAACAAGAAAAACTGCAAAGACTGACGTCATTAATTTATTTTCCTCTATTAGATTTTTTTGGTCGTTAAATATTGACCCTAAGCATGCTGAGTTCCTAAAGTTTTCTAAGGTCAGTGGGAGCAGTCAAAGTCCTTATCATGACTTGCAAGGGATACAAGAGGCGGGGGGAAGAGTGTCATTAAATTTCACTCCAAATTTAACTCTGATTACACCTCTTGTACACCATACTGCATCAACTCTTACAAACTTAGAATCCTTAAAATGATAGAAACCTAACCAAGAGCTAATCCATAAAACTGAAACTTCTAATGAACCAAATAATCAACTCAGGGGGTCATCTAGGTTTAAAAACCTACTAACTTTGATGATTATATAACCTCCCTAACTTAAGTTGAAATGGATTTTGGAAAAGTTTAATGATCCTATCTCTTCAAATTAAGCCATTAGTGTCAATCAATCTTCTGAATGGAATAAAACTATTTTCTAGTAAAACTGATTTTATGTGTTCGTATAATGTTTTGGATTTGATTGAATTACCTAAGAGTGTTCATAACTAAACCAAATCCTGATATAAGTGTTAAGACACGAAGAAGCATGATTGATTGTCAAAGGGTATACTCAGGAAGAGATAAATCATCAAAGATTTCTTTGAGGATCATCAGTGTTCTAGTAGCTTATAACAATTTAAAGCTACATTAGATGAACATTAAAACAATTTTCCCTAACAATTGGCTGACATATTTACATGTTCATAAAACAACCTGAAAGTTCCAAACTGAAGGTTAAAGAACACTTTATTTGTAAACCAATAAAATCTATGTATGGGTTAATGCAAACATCATAATGTGCAACAACCAAGTGGATTAATGTACCTACCTCAAAATGAGTGGGAGCAACTAAAATAAACTTGTCTATATGGATGATATTCTTTTGACAAGTATATGTTACATAAGTCAAAGCATTGTTAACAAAAACTATGATATAATAGATCTCAGAGATATCTCTTATGTAATAGATATCATAACATACAGAGATAGACCCAATGGAACATTAGTTTCGTTCCATAAGTTTAACCTTAAATGGGTCCTTACGCATGTAACAAACAATACTGCTCTCCTTTAGAGGATAATAGGATAAATGAGATTATTTCCTTGCGCTTCATTAATTAGAAGCCTTATGTAAGTTCAAGTCTATACTCGTTTAGATATTACTCACATTGCAACACACTAGATATGTCTAGATTAACGTGAATCATTTAATAGAGTATTATAATATCTTTAAAAGAAACGAGAGGCTATGATTTGAAGAAGAAGTGAGAACTCAAACCGGTTTATTACTTTAACTTTGTAATGTTCAAAGATGACAAAATGTTATTTCGGGTATATCTTTATGTCAGCAGACAAAACCTATCTCATGGAGGAGTCATAATGGATTGATATCAACAACCTTAGTTATAACGACATAATATAGTCACTAAATGTTGTTGGAAATTTATCAGTGGACTCATAAGTTTATTAACTCCATATAATTAATGTTTTGAAGACTTAGTGTGATAAGGTCAGCTACCGTGACTCCTTGAACAGTAACAATTCAAGAGGTGCTGCATTAAATTTCGATACGCAATTAATTATTCGTTTATGAACGAATTGAGGAAACTAAGTTTTGTATCGAATACATTCATGATATGCTTAAGGATCCTATAACTAAAGGGCTATTACCCATAAGTCTTATTAAGAGAGCTCATAGACGGGTATTAATTGATGGCCGTGCGCAACCGCATATCGTACTATGAATGACTAAGTATTAGTTAATTTTCCTCATCAGTTTGATTTTGTATGTCTCTAAGAATATGTCAAGCCGACATAATTATAACGTCTGTGTCCCTAGACCTTTACCTATTGACACTTTTAGCCCCAATACTATGTGATATTTGCTACTTTTAATACTTGGTGAATCTTATGCTATATACTAGATTCTTGTGATGTCTAAATCTAGATTCTTGATACTTAATACTATGAGACTTGACACTTAAAACTAGATACTTGATACTTGGAAGACTAGACTCTTGACTCTTGATACTTTGGTGCTTGACTCTTGAGGCTCGTGAAACTTGAGACTTGGTTGAACGAGGGACTGGAGTCTTGTCACTGGCGGAAAATATGGAACATAAAATCTTTGGTGTTTATGCTATAACCTAGTTATACTATTACCCAATAATACACCACGCTTAATCTAACGCGTAAAACGAATCAAAGACGGTTAAACGGAAAAGATGGGATTGACCGAGTGGCAATCCGATCGGATGGCCATCCGATCGGATCACCATCCGATCAAATGACCAACCGATCAGATGGCCACTCGATCGAGCTGCCATCCGATCCGAGTGCACCACCTTAACTCTCCTCCTACGCTATAAATAGGCCTGTCACATCACCATTCTCACTAAGGTGACAGCCTCACTCGACCAGACGCACGCACTCCCCTTTTCTCCCATTTCTCGGTGATTTCGGTACGTTTTACACTAGATTCTTGTACATCTTTGATCACTACACTATTCTCTACATGATTCTCCTTTGAAATCTCCCTTTTCACCATGAAAACGCTAAGATTTAAGCTCTTGAGGGTGACGTTATCATGGTGGTTATGCAAACTGTTGAGTGATGTCATTCTGTTCAAGATCTAGCTCAGATCTAAGGGATTTCATGTGCTTTTACACTAAATCCTTACTAAATCTATACTTTTCAACTAAAACCAATGTTTGTCTTCATATTTTCTTAAGACTTTTACCAAAAACGGTGAGATCTGGATTGAAACGGACTATAGACTTAAGGAATAGTCTGGAGTTGGTTTGGAGAAGGATTGTTGCCGGAAAAGATGACCTCTGACATGAACACCGTCACGAACGGGTGACTGAACGGACTGAGGTGATTCCTACCCGATCAGATCGTCTATACACTGATGGGTTTACCGTTGTCTCAATGCGTACCCTGTCGTCATTGCTTAAAACTGAAACTTAGAAACTTTACAACTTTAGGAACGGGACAAAAACAACCCGATCGAGTGGCAATCCGATCGGATAGTCATCCGATCGAACCGCCATCCGGTCAAGTGAAGCTTAACTCTTAACCCTAACACTTGGACGCTTGAATATCTTGATCGTCGAATGGCAATCTGATCGGATAGCCATCCGACCGAACTGCCATCTGATCAAGTGTCATTGTCTTGTAACCTTAAACATTTTTGGAACTTTGAATCTTTGATCGTCGAATGGCAATCCGATCGGATAGCCATCCGATCGAACTGCCATCCGATCAAGGTGACAATGTGCTTTGGAACCTTTCAACACTTAGAATCTTTGAGACTTTGAATATTTGAAAACTAAGAACTTTGGATCGAATGGAAATCCGATTGGATAGCCATCCGATGGAATAGCCATCTGTCCCCTCCCCACACAATAGACATCCCAAGCGGATGGCAATCTGATCGGATAGCCATCCGATCGAACAGCCATCCGATCAAGATGACTGATCCGACACTTCGTTTAAATCTTGTTGCTTTGTCCGACACTTATCCGTTGTAATCTAATCAGGCTAATCCTAAAGAGCTCCCTTTGATCCAACAACAGTAAATCTGTTAAGCAATCACTGTGAGTATACTCGATCCCTTTTTGTTTTAAACTTTGGGATGTAACATGTATTCTATTAAACTACAATACTTGAGACTTTTGCAAACTAAACTCTATCCTATGTATGTGAAACTTGTGATTCTTGTATTCTATTTGTGCTATGTGGACGTTTAATCCAGGGTGTGTAGTTCCGCCTTAACAATAGTAGCGCTATAGGAGATGCACCTCCCCATTATTCTCGAGGGTATTGTTAGGAGGATTCTAGTTTCCTTGAGACTTGGGAAATCAACAAAGCATCGGGATACTTGGGCTATCACTTGTTGGACTATGAACACTAGCATGGCTGAAACTATTTTATCATTTACATGATGGATATGAGTTGTTTTAAACTACTATGCTATTACTCAAACTTGTATACTAGCCGGTACATTTTGTACTGACTATATTTTAATACATGTTCCAGGCTGATAGGATGCTGAATCATGGGAATCAAGCTAGGGCTGATGCTTAGAAACCCACTTAGTTTAAATCTAGACTTTGAACAATGATTAATGGTTGTATTTTGAATCTTTTGCCAGTGATGTTGTTTTAGACAAACTCATGCATGAAACTTATTTAATCTTTACTAAAATTACTAGTGTTATGGAAATCTCGTGAACAATCTGAACGCTTAGTGCTCGTACCCCGATGTTTCCGCCATCAGTTGGGGTATGACAGATTGTTATCAGAACCATAACTATAGGGAATTAGGATAAGTAGGAATACTTGCCCTAGTCTATAGTTCTAGGAATCTTGACTCTTATTTCCTGTTTAAGACTTATGCATTCTACCATACATGCTTCCTAGCAGCACATCTTCCTGTTAAACTTACATGCCTTTCCTAAGGCCGATACAATATACACTTGATGCTCTGGAAACGCTGTTAATTAGTAGTTGAGTTTTGCACGAGATTTTCCCTCAAGTCAGGAGTGACATCCGAACCTTGATAGGAAACCTCCATTGTATTCTAGTAGGTCTTGTCTGCGGATAAGCACCAACTCTGTTAGGGTGCGCTGTTGTCAAGTTATAAGTGAAACTCATATCTTGATAACTAGTCCCACTCTTTGATATTTTATGTCTCGCCAAAGTCACGAAACTTCCATTCAATTAGGAACGTGAAATGACCAAAAGGACGAATATCGTAGGCCTAACATCGGTGACATATTTGTCTAAATAAGTCAAGACACGCTACCTCAATTCGAAAGGGGTTTGAATCACTTTGGTTAGTCACCGTTCCTCTACCCGGAACAACCCCATGCTTTTATGAGCCTATCTTTTATGCTCCCTCGGATATTATGTGTGGTTTTAAACTTGATTCTTCGTTTATTTTGATTCTTTGTTTATTTTGAGACTTTTTACACAAGTCGCACGTATGTCCGCAATCTAAAACACTAACTCTAATCTCAGAATCAAACTAAATTTATGAAGCTTTATTCTATACTGATAATCTATGTGGGAATCTTGATCAACTATGTGAAACTATTTGATGAATCTATGTGCTATTGTGGTTGTGAAACACTAAACAGAACATGGCATAGAAATACGAGACAAAAGTGACGTGTCTGAAACATGGTGGATACGTAGCTGGTACTTCCTATATATAAGTGTTTCAGGCATGTTACCAACTTTCGTACCAAGTGCCATGCGAAACTTAGTGTTTTGCAGACCGGTGATAAGGTTGCTGAATTCTAAAACTATGGGAAACTACTTGTGTAGTCTAAGTGCAATCTAAGTGTGATCTATGTGCAATCTAGGTGTACTTAGCATAATCTACATGTAATCTAAGTATGAGTTGTTTGAGAAACCAAATACGAAACATAGCCTAGCACCGAAGACGAGGCAGACGTGACATGTCTGAAACATGGTGGATACGCTGCTGGTACTTCCTATATATAAGTGTTTCTAGCATGTTACCAAACCTTCGTTCCATGCGCTAAGTGAAGTTTGTAGTTTTGTAGGCTCGGGTTGAAGTTGTGAAATCTATTTGGGTTAATCTATGTTGATGAATCTATTTGGTCAATCTATGTGAAGAGCTTGTGGTGAATTCTAATGCTATGGTTAACAAAGCATGACACCGATGACGAAACGGGCGTGGCATGATTGAAGCATGGTGGATACGCCTCTGGTACTTCCTATATATAAGTGCTTCCGTCATGTTACCGAACTTTCGTAGCACGTGCCATGCGGGGTTTCGTTGTTTGTGGATTGTTAACACTAATTCATGTGAAACTATTTAAAGTCTATGGAAATCTATTGAATCTATGGAAATCTATTTGAAGTCTATGGAAATCTATTGAATCTATGGAAATCTATTTGAAGTCTATGGAAATCTATTGAATCTATGGAAATCTATTGAAGTCTATGGGAATCTATTGAATCTATTGAAATCTATGTGAAACTATGATAATGATGATGAGTGTGTTTTGCGACACGTAACATGACACCAAGTACGAGGCAGGAGCAATTGTGCCCGAAGAGTGGTGGATACGCCCCTGGTACTTCCTATATATAAGCGTTTCTGACATGTTGCCAAACTCCGTACAGCATGCCATGTGAAGGTCGTGGATTCTGCGGTGTTGAGTCTATTGAAGTCTATGTGAAACTTGAGTCTTTAATCTACGTGAATCTTGTTGAATCTTGACCCTTAATCTATTGTGTGTGAACCTATACTATGAAACTCTAGACTTATATGATCCTTATGTTGGATCTTTAGGATGTCTTCTCGTAAGCTATCCGACACTCTCAAGAGGTCTAGGGAAAAGTCTCAGAAAAAGATGATGTCCTTCATGGCTGACCAGATTGCTCGAGTCGTGCCAAAGATCGTCTCTGAGATCCAAGGATCAAACATGCCTCCATCCTCTGTAGACTCGAAGGCCGAGAAGCTAAAGCCTACTAAGTTCAACTACAAACATTTCGTCTCTTGCAACCCTAAGCCTTTCACGGGCAATGATGGGGTAACCACTATGCTCGAGTGGTTTGATAGCATTGAGCTTACTTTTATCAACAGCGAGTGCCCAGATCATCTAAAGACTAGGAGTGCCACTGGAATGTTTCAAGGTAAAGCGTTGGAATGGTGGTCAAAAAAGAGAAGCATCCGTTCGAATGAAGAGGCCTATGCTCTTCCATGGGCCGAGGTGCGTGAACTAATGATGCTTGAGTTATGCCCTCCCCATGAACAATTGAAGCTTGAAGAAGAGTTCTGGCATTTGAAGCAGATTGGTGATGATAATCTGGCTTATACTACTCGATTCAAGAAGCTCAGCTTGATCGTTCCTCACTTGGTTTCTACCCCTAAGCGCATGATAACCAAGTACATCAATGGTTTACCTCCTGCTATGCGTGATTCTATTGAAGCAGCTCCACTCAAAACTATTGAGGAAGTCTACCGTCTTGCAGCCAGTCTCAACAACAACCGCATTTGTGATAAGCAATTTACTAACTCTGCTCCCTCCAAGTCTGCACATCAAGTTACCCAGCAGCCAAGTGGCAGCAAGAACAAGAGGCGAAAGTCTCAGGGTTCAGGATGCAATGCTATTGTTCCTACTGCAAACCCTGCTGCTAAACCTGCTCCTGCTGCTGCTGCTCTAATCACTACTGCTCCTAAAGTCAAGAAGCAGTACTCTGGGTCTTACCCCAAGTGTGCGACTTGCAATTTTCATCACCCTACTACCTCAGCATGTCATTTGTGTACCAACTGCAATTGCTATGGTCACACGACCCCTTACTGTCGCCAAGCTAATCCTGCTCAATCGGCTCAGCAAGCCCCAGCACAGGCAGCCCTACCCACTCTTCCAGCTCCTCAGCAGAATCCTAGGCCAGTCAACGCTGTTCGTGCATGCTACAAGTGTGTAGATACTACTCATCTTCGTAACCAGTGTCCTCAGCTGAACCAGGACCAGCAGCCAGCCGCTCGTGGACAAGCATTCAACCTTAATGCTAATCAGGCTCGTAATGACAATGACGTCGGTAATGGTACGTTTCTCGTGAATAACCTTTACGCTTCGATTCTATTTGATACTGGTGCCAACCGAAGCTTTGTGTCCGTTGAATTTGAATCTTTGTTAGATTGTGCATGCTCTATGTTACCTAAGTCGTTCTCGGTGGAAGTTGCCGATGGGAAGTCTTTTCTAGTTGATTCTATTCTTTGTCGTTGTTCCTTGACTCTTAACGACCACGTGTTTGCTATTGATCTAATACCCATGCAATTGGGTAGTTTTGATGTCATAATCGGTATGGATTAGTTGCGTAAGAACCATGCCGAGATTGCCTGTGACGAGAAGTTTGTTCATCTACCTCTGCCGTTAGGTGATATTTTGCATGTTTATGGAGACCGACCTTCGAAAGGACTAAGGCTGATGTCATGCACTCAAGCAAACAGATGCTTACGTAAACAAAACTTTGCCTTCTTGGCCCATGTGGTGGAACAAAAGGGCAAGGGGAAGAACATAAGCGACGTTCCAGTAGTATGTGATTTCCCCGATGTCTCTCCTGAAGATCTTCCTGGTCTTCCTCCTCCTAGATTTGTTGATTTTCGTATTGACCTCGTACCTGGTGCGACTCCTGTCGCCAAGGCTCCCTATCGTCTTACACCTTCCGAGATGCAAGAATTATCCAGCCAACTGCAAGAACTGCTTGACAATGGCTTCATTCGCCCGAGTACCTCTCCGTGGGGTGCTCCTGTGCTATTCGTCAAGAAGAAGGATGGTTTGTCCTGTATGTTTATCGACTACCGTGACCTTATTAAGCTTACCATTAAGAATCGTTATCCTTTTCCCCGTATCGATGACTTATTTGACCAACTACAAGTCGCGTCCTGTTTCTCGAAGATTGACCTTCGATCTGGTTATCATCAGCTTCGAGTTCTCGAAGATGATGTACCCAAAACCGCATTCCGTACTCGTTATGGATACTACGAGTTCGTGGTCATGCCTTTTGGATTGACCAACGCACCCGCTGTGTTCATGGATCTCATGAATCGTGTTTGTAAACCCTATTTGGATCGTTTTGTGATAGTCTTTATCGATGATATCCTCATTTATTCTAAAACTAGAGCTGATCATGCTCGTCATTTACGCTTGATGCTTGAACTCTTACGTGGTGAACGTTTGTATGCTAAATTTTCTAAGTGTGAGTTTTGGATTAATGAAGTGCAATTTCTTGGTCACGTCGTTCGTAAGCAAGGTATTCATGTAGACCCGTCTAAAATCGAAGCTGTGAAGAATTGGAGTACGCCTAAATCAGCATCCGAGATTCGTTCCTTTCTAGGATTGGCGGGTTATTACCGCCGATTCATCTCGGACTTCTCTAAGATCGTGGTTCCCCTTACTATGTTGACTCAGAAAGAGAGACCTTTTGCTTGGGGTCCCGAGCAAGAGGAATCTTTTCAAACTCTTAAAACTCTTTTGTGTAATGCTCCTGTTTTAACTCTCCCTGATGGGAATGATGATTTCGTGGTATATTGTGATGCTTCGAACCGTGGTTTGGGCTGTGTGCTCATGGAGCGGGACAAGGTTATTGCTTATGCCTCTCGTCAACTCAAACTACATGAGAAAAACTATACTAATCACGATCTAGAGCTTGGTGCAGTTGTGTTTGCATTAAAGATATGGCGACACTACCTATATGGTACTAAGTGTGTGGTTTTCACTGACCATAGGAGCCTTCAACACATCTTTGACCAAAAAGAACTGAACATGCGACAGAGACATTGGGTGGAATTGCTCAACGACTACGACTGCGAAATTCGCTATCATCCTGGTAAGGCGAATGTAGTGGCCGATGCTCTTAGTCGTAAAACTCATGTGAATGCTATTCGTATCTCTAGTGATCTTCATGCGTGTATTCGTAACACTCAGTATTCGTCAGCAAATTAAGGAAGTATAGAAGTGGAAATCCAAGGCGCTAAGATTGAACAGCTTGAAACTAAACCTAATAGACTCCAATACTACCTCAATCGTATCTGGGTGCCGGATCGCGATAATCTCTGTGAGCTCATTATGTATGAGGCTCACAAATCCCATTACTCTATTCATCCAGGAGCCGATAAGATGTACCATGACTTACGTATGACTTATTGGTGGCCTGGTATGAAGAAGGCCATTGCTATATATGTTTCGAAATGCCTTACTTGCACGAAGGTAAAGGTTGATCATCAGCGTCCTTCTGGACTCTTAGAGCAACCCGAAATCCCTGTTTGGAAATGGGATAGCATTGACCAAGCTACCTCGAACACCTTCTGGTCACGATAGTATCTGGGTGATCATTGATTGTTTGACCAAATCCGCCCACTTTCTTCCTATTCGTAAGGATTATAAAGTGGAGAAACTTGCTCGAATCTATACTGATGATATCATATGCCGTCATGGCATACCTCTTGACATAATCTTGGACCGTGATGGTTGTTTTACTTCACGTCTTTGGTAAACCTTTCAATCCGCTTTGGGTTCTCATTTGAATCTTAGCACGGCTTTTCATCCTCAAACTGATGGACAGACCGAGCGTACTATTCAAACCCTAGAGGATATGCTCCATTCTTGTGTCATCGACTTTGGTGGTAACTAGGATGTACATTTACCATTGATTGAGTTCTCGTACAACAACAGCTATCATTCCAGTATTCAGATGGCTCCTTTCGAAGCTTTGTATGGCCGCAAGTGCCGATCTCCTCTCAGCTGGCATGAGGTTGATGACAAGCAGTTTACAGGCCCTAAAATCATTCAAGAGACAGCGGATAAGATTCTTCAAATCCATGATAACTTAATTAAGGCTTGGAGCAGACCAAAGAGCTATGCTGATAATAGGCGTAAACCTCTGGAATTTGATGTTGGTGACCGAGTCCTTCTCAAAGTATCTCCCTGGAAGGGAGTAGTTCGTTTTGGTAAAAAGGGAAAGCTCGCTCCTCGCTATGTGGGTCCTTTCAAGATACTCGAAAGGATTGTCAAGGTGGCGTACAGACTCTACCTGCCACAAGAACTAAACAACGTGCATCCAGTGTTCCAAGTATCTACTCTACGTAAATGTCTAGCCGACGAGGAACTGCATGTTCCCCTTGAAGACTTGCAAAGTGTCAAGCGACTGAGGCGCAGCAAAATTCCCATAGTCAAGGTTTGGTGGGAAGGAAAGCGTGGCGCCGAATTCACTTGGGAACTTAAAAGTGATATGAAGGCCAAGTATCCGCATCTATTCGAGCAGTCTTCTTCCTAGATTTCGGGGATGAAATCTCCTAAAGGAGGGGAGGCTGTAACGTCTGCATCCCTAGACCTTTACCTATTGACACTTTTAGCCCCTAGACTATGTGATATTTGCTACTTTTAATACTTGGTGAATCTTATGCTATATACTAGATTCTTGTGATGTCTAAATCTAGATTCTTGATACTTAATACTATGAGTCTTGACACTTAAAACTAGATACTTGATGATTAATTCTTGGCAGTTGATACTTGATACTTGGAAGACTAGACTATTGACTCTTGATACTTTGGTGCTTGACTCTTGAGGCTCGTGAAACTTGAGACTTGGTTGAACGAGGGACTGGAGTCTTATCACTGGCGGAAACTATGGAACTTAAAATCTTTGGTGTTTATGCTATAATCTAGTTATACTATTACCCAATAATACACCACGCTTAATCTAACTTGCAAAACGAATCAAAGACGGTTAAACGGAAAAGATGGGATTGACCGAGTGGCAATCTGATCGGATGGCCATCCGATCGGATCACCATCTGATCGAATAACCAACCGATCGGATGGCCACTCGATCGAACTGCCATCTGATTCGAGTGCACTGCATTAACTCTCCTCCTACGCTATAAATAGGCCTGCCACATCACCATTCTCACTGATGTGACAGCCTCACTCGACCAGACGCACGCACTCCCCTTTTCTCCCTTTTCTCGGCGATTTCGGAACATTTTACACTAGATTCTTGTACATCTATGATCACAACACTATTTTCTACATGATTCTCCTTTGAAATCTCACTTTTCACCATGCAAACTCTAAGATTTAAGCTCTTGAGGGTGACGTCATGTCACACCCCCAAATTCCAGCAGCGGAGTACCACCGCAGGAGGCATGACATGACAAGGATCAAGCCACCAATCATATTGAACAATGTAATTAAAGTAAATATAAAAGCAACCATAATATAATTGGTGTCCAAAACAATTTAACCAAGTTCAAGTTATCAGCGGAAGCATAAAGTGTAAAACCAAAACATAAGTTTTAAAGTTCAAATGTTTAACATGGGACTCAACAGTCCATGCCCCACAACGACTCTTCCCCATGCAAGCTCCAGCTAAGTACCTAATGACCTGCAAAGCATGTAGTAATGAGTCAACAACAAAGTTGAGCGAGTTCACAGTTGGGTGTTACTTTAAGTTGTTCCAAAAACCATAGTTCCTCATTAACTGGCTCACTTACCGTGGGGGCTACCCCATGTTTGAAAACGCAAGTTGGTTAATCCCATTTACTCTGGCTATCCAGCCGTGGGGGCTACCCCATGTTTATACTACTAGACTCGTTACCATATCGACAACTGACTGGAGTCATGTTTATGTGCCCTGCGTCAATGTCTATCATCATTGACGTGCCCAGATCCATTAGTCCACTCCCATCCTCTGCGGCACGGTGTGAGGCTTGTCAAACCTAATAGCGCTATTTAACTAATGACCCGCTCGCCATTGGCCCAGCGATTAAGTCGATATAAAAATGAGGGACTTCATGATAGAGTTTCGTCTAGTAAGCTTAAGACTGTCCCAAGAGGACGATAAATTTATATTCCTTAACCCATACTGTCCTACCCAAGAAGAACGAGGAATCCATATTCCTTAACCCATTCCCAACCCACAGGGAATTACCATGCTTTGTAGAAAATGTGAACTCACCTTCGGTTAGCTCGACAGATACACAGAAAGGTCAATCGAGCTGCTAGTGGTCAACCACGTCCTAACATGGTTACCATACAAGTCAGGTCTAGGTTCAAGTAGTGCACAAAGGTTTACACATAAACTAACAGGTTACGAACACGTAATGATCATGCCAAACACGTAAGATCACCATTCAACTCATTAACAGACAAGTACACAACATATCCAAACTTGTGCGACTCAAATGATTGGGCTCACACAAGTTTAATGGCCCAACAGCCTTGTGCGATTCACTAATTGAAGCCCAAGACTTGTGCGACTGAGTTGGGCCGTATGGCCCAAAATCATAACAGAGTTCAACAGATGTGTGTGGCCCAAGACTTGTGCGATCGACACTACCTTGTGCGATTCACATGTCTTGTGCAGTCATGCAGTTCTAGGTTGTACATTGTGCTTTAACGGTTGTGTCCATCTTATGCGACCGGGGCTTGTGCGATCATATAAGATCTTGTGTGACCTGATCTTGTGCGACCGATAGACTTGTTTGATTTATTATGTGATTTTCCTAAAATCATGCAATCCATTCTAACAGTTTCCTAATTCTCATCCATTCAATCAAATCATCACTAACAGTTTCTATCTCTACTTTAATCGATCAAATCATGGTTTTTATCACATAATTCATATGAACTCTAATCATATTCAAAACATAAGCAACAACTTATACATTAAACTATCAGATCATTGGATTCAAATCATCATACAACACCTCATACTCGATCATGCATTTAATCCAAACACACATACATACAGCCGATTGCATTGCATCCATTCGGTTCTTAGATCAATAACATGCAACCCGATTCATATAAACATCATCACATAAACCCTAATTCCAAATCAACACCAGTTTCACAATCATCATATAGGTTCGGTTCGATCATTTAAAGGCATCAACCAAATACATATATCACTTGTTCAAACATTACCACAAAATCAAGAATCATTCATCATTCATACAAACAACTCTAGCTATCACATCAAATCATGGAATCATAATATCATCTAACAAAACAATAATCGTGAAACACTAACCGGTTAGAAGATAGGATGAGGGGTCGATCCGAATCAAGAATGCTTCGAGAGTAGGGGATGTGATGCCGTCGGCTTCGAGAGAGAGGGAGGAGAGAACTAGGGTTTGGTGTGTATTGGTTTGCAAGTAATGAGGAGTATACCCCCTCCTCATGAGGTTAAGCGCAACAATTGGAATGGGCAGAACCCATTACGGGCTGCCCTTGTGGTTCGAGTGCAAAGAGTGTGGCCCAAAAGGGCTTGTGCAATCGGGTTGAGGTTGTGCGGTTGGGTTCGTGTTGTGCAATCACATTACATATACGTACATTACACAATCCACATAAAATATAAAACATACATTCCATTAAAATCACATAGTCACATAATCACATAACGTCCACACTGGTTACATCAAAGTATAAAGAAAATTTCTGAAATACGAGTTGTCACATCATCCCCAAGTTGAAAGAAATTTCCTCCCGAAATTTAGCACGTAGCTACTGAGGAAGCTAGTTAGGTTGCGTGGTTTCCTGGTTTTTCCTGGGGTGTCACATCCTTCCCCCGTTGGTTTGGAATTTCGTCCCGAAATTCCGCAGTAGCTTCAGCCTCATTAGTAGTTTCACTTTTCTCAAACAACTAGGGATAATTGTGTTTCATTTGGTCTTCTCATTCCCAGGTGAACTCTGGACCATGATAGGAGTTCCAACGAACTCAAACAATGGGTATCCTGGTACGTTTGAGAACCTTAACGTCTCGGTCAGTAATCCCTACTGGTTCCTCGACGAATCGCAGCTGATCGTCGATGGTGAGTTCCTTGAGAGGAACTATGAGGGTCTCATCTGACAGACACTTCTTCAGATTTGACACATGGAATACATTATGAAATCCGCTGAGTTCTTCAGGTTGATTTAATCTATAGGCCACCTTGCCAATTCTCTCAGTGATTTCGAAAGGTCCAACATAATGTGACACCTGTGTCACTTCAACCATCGAACAAATACCAAACCAATGAAATATTGTATTTCATACTTGGGATTTGTATAAATATGTGTTTCATTTGCACATATCAACTCTTGTTCGATTTCAAACTCTATATCGCTTTCTAGAGAGTTATACGCAAACTGGTGCGTAAACGTAATCAGTTTAACGTGAAAAATACTCCGGAACATCAACATATTCTTAACATACCTTAAATAACCTTTACATAACTTATAAATATGTTTTGAAGGCTTTGGTATGGCAAAATCGAGTCTATTCGCTTACAGGGACTAAATTCGACAAACTGTGAAAGTATGCCGATTTGAACTGTAACGGACATTCTGGAACTTGGCCATAAGTTGAACACACCCTAAATATCATTTACATAGCTTAG
Source organism: Helianthus tuberosus (assembly GCA_030545235.1). NCBI lineage: Eukaryota > Viridiplantae > Streptophyta > Magnoliopsida > Asterales > Asteraceae > Helianthus > Helianthus tuberosus. Next base: position 7,892,528 of record JARYGA010059771.1, on the reverse strand, counting down.
AGATAGGCTTTGAGGGGTTCGGTGTGCTAAAATAAACTTTATGATCAATAGGGACTAAAGCGTCAAAAAGTGCATAAGTTTGCATTTTCGCGCATATCTTACGTTCTGAATATATCCGGACATCCAAAAATTTATGTAATCATTAAAATATTTTATTTTAGTGATTGGTTTGATAAAATTCCATTCGTCGCGTAATTTGGATCGTTTTTGCTTTCGTTACGACTTCCGTCGTAATTAACCGAACAACGTAACCGTACGACCAAACGAGCTGACATCCGAGATGTTTTTGAGCATGTTTTGAGTTCCCTATACTTTAACTTAATTTTAGAGCCTTGAAATGAGGTTAACGGGGTTCAAACGCATCGAAAAAGGCCTTAAACACGTGCAGGGACCAAAACTGTCATTTTGGAAAATTTGTTGAATCTGGCACATGCTAGCGCCACGCGAGCACCAATGCCTATCCCCGTGGCGCTACACGAGTGAATGATCTGGGCAGAAACTCCATTTTTGCAACACAAGGTCCATTTTCAGCATTTCTCTTGAAGTTTAGGGGCTATTTTGTAACATTTTCAAAACCGTTTGCTGGTTTTGGGGCACCCCTAGTATCCCAAAACCATGGGCCACATGTGTACGGTCCATATCAAAGCACGTTTTATGATGAACGATCTTAACGGTTCTTGATTCTCTATAAATAACAACACCCACTTCATTTCATCCTCACTCAAAATTTGATCTAAGATGCTCTAAGTTGAAGCCTTTGCTTCATACCTGAGCAACTTGGGTCAAGATTTTGCTTGCGGGGACCTTCTGTAAGTATTCTTTCATTCTTTTCATTCATTTTAGCTTAAAAGTCAAATTGCGTTTGACTTTCTGCATTGACCAGTTTATAATCAATGCGAAGTTCATTTGAACTTCATAACGTGAGCGTAATCATGATGGTTATAGTCCCTAGGGACTATACCTACAGATTACCACGTTATATAGGCTCAGTGATGAGTCGTAGTTTCGGCCAAAATACGCGTTCTTGCGTATTTTGTAACCAAACTACTTTTGGGTACCAAGACCCTTTGTCTTGATATCAAACCTGTTTTCAAACCTCGTTAAACATGTTTTAACATGTTTAACTCATCACTTTAGATTTAGTGCTTATGTAGGGTCGTAAGGTAAGCGGTCTAAACAACCGCTTATACTTTCGAACCCAACCCGTTTGGTCGATCATTAGGATCCGACCAAACACTTTAGGTGACCATAGTTGTATAGGGAATAACCTTCCGAGGTTATACCTTATGGTCACTACGTTTAGCTAGTTGTATGATAGGTGGTTTATATGCCTTAGGAAAATTACCAAAATACCCTTTTTACGCATAAATTCATTTTAAGCATATGTGACCTAAATTTTGACATCTAAAGTAATTAGGTAACTATATTAGACATGTTAAGGCATATTCTACTTGTCATAGGACTAGTTAAGTGGCCCGAACGCGTTTTACGCGAACGACGCGTTAAAGTAGCATAAGCTACCTAAACGGGTCGTAAGCACTTAGTTTAGGTTTCATTGTAGTATGTAGGCTTTGTTAAACAATATCATATGAGTTCCAATACTCATTTGGGTTACGAAACCTCATACTATCCAATCTCCCGATTTAGGTCCGGTTATTTATGTAGTTAGTTATCCATATAGGGTGTCGTTTGATTCCGTGATCCCTCTAGCTTTGCTTGGTTGTTTTTCAAGACTTCTAAGCACCCTCAAGTGAGTACATAGTCCCCTCTTTTACTGTTTTCAACTGTTTTGGGGTGAAACACATGTGCCTACTTGTTATTTTCATGCTTTCCATGTTTTCATATCATATACTTGCTATGTTCATTAGTACACTATTAGTACATGATTTCATTATGTTTTGCTATGTATGTTTACTTAACATGCTAGCACATTGTTTTACATTACATTTCTTTTGCTATGTATGTTTACTTAACATGCTAGCACATTGTTTTACATGACTTTTTTTCTGATTTGTATGTTAACTTAGCATACTTAGTACATTGTTTTACATTGCATCTCTGTTGCATATGTTCTCGTAATATATGGACACATTGTTTTATATCTCTACCTTGTATGTTCACTTAGCATACTAGGTACATTATTTTCATAAAACATGCTTACAGTTGGTATGACATTTGGTTTGTTTAACGGGTCTTTATTACATTCATTAACACCGATCATGCCGCTCGGTAGTAGGTAGTGGTACCATAGGACTTGACAAATACCGTTCCTAAAATCCTAGGTTTGTTTGGATGGATGGAATAACCGAATCCGAAAACATTTCTTTTGATAATCTTTACTTAGGGTTATCCGTCTATCTCAAGGCTTGAATGTAGGCGTTTAATATTACCGCATAAATGGTTGTATCAGTAAAGCATGCATTATCTTACAAAACATAACTTTTGATTATATTTTATCAAATGCATTGTTTTGTACATTACTTTCTTATAGGGTTGAATAAATGCTTTTAATCAATAAATGCTCTTATTCACTCTACATAACATTTGTTTACACATTACATGATTTACATTTGATGGTTTTTACATAAACATATGACATTTGACTATACATAAACACTTTTACATTGATGGTTTGTTTGGTAAGTGATTTAAATAACGAGGCGTGTGTAATAAGATAAAAGCATGGTGGATACGCCGCTGGTACTTCCTATATATAAGTGCTTTTATAGTATTACATATCGTAGCATTACTTAAACCATTTCAATATTTGACATATTACATTTTACAAAAATGACATATTTTCACTAAACAATTGTTTTACAAAACAACTTATTTTATACAAACTCATTTTTACTTGGTTATTCATTTAACCTTACATTACTCTTTTAAATATCATCTACTTTATCATCGCTTTTCAAATGATTTATAAAACAAAACATTTTACAAGGATCATGACTGACTTTTGTTAAACAACCTTTTTCTAAACTTATAAGTCACGAATCCTATTTTCGCAAAACCTATGTATCTCACAGGCATTTTTATGCTGACGTACCTATTTTCACATGTGTTTCAGGATATGATGCAAAGGATTTATCAAGATACACTTAGGCGGACTTGGGCCTTAGCGACAATAAAAGATGCAAGACTAGTTAAAACAAAATTTCAATTGTCCATGTGTTATGAAACAATGATTCTGTTACAACACTCCCCGACGATTCCGCCACGTTTTGTTGTTTTACGTGGTCAGGGTGTGACAGAAAAGTTGGTATCAGAGCTCATGGTTATAGGGAATTAGGTTATTAGTAATGCTTTGACCTAGTCTATAACCTTCCTAGGACCCTAACTCGAGTTTACTTGCGTTTAGTTATAAAACAATATCATCACCTATCCTTAGGCGACAACCACAACAAGAACACAAACTTCAAAACCGCTTTAAAAAGCAATCATCTGTTCTAGGATGATTAATTACTAGGTTTTGAACCCTCTAACTTTTCAAATCTCATCCATGTTTGGGTCTTTGATGTGAACACGTGCAAACTGGAAGGGTGAATGCCTGTACTTTGAGTTTTCTGTCTAAGGCTAGAGTGTTCGTACAAATCCGCAGTATCGAACCAATCACTCTTACCTGGGAACTCTTGGGGTGAGTGTTTGTCACACCCCCAAATTCCACACGCGGAGTATCACCGCTTGGAGGCGTGACTGACCAGGATCAAGCCACCAATCATATTGAACAAGCATGTAAGTAAACATAATTCAACAAACCAATATGAAAAGTGTTCAAAAACCAAAGCATAGTTAAGTGTTTAGCGGAAGCATAATTTGTAAAACCCATAGCAAGTATTAAATATGAAATAAAGTAATGTCTAAAGCATGGCACAAATCGCCATGTCCCACAACGACCGTTCCTCCCTGTGCAAGCTCCATGGGTACCTAATGACCTGCAAGGCATGTAGCAACGAATCAACAACAAAGTTGAGCGAGTTCACAGTTGGTTGTTGGTTTTAGTTGTTCCAAAAATAGTTCCTTTAACTGGCATCCCTGCCGTGGGGGTTACCCCATATTTGAAAATGTAAATTGTTTAACCCATTAATTCTGGCAATCCAGCCGTGGGGGCTACCCCATGATAGTTATCTGGCATTTCGGCCGTGGGGGCTACCCCATGTATTACAAGACCACGCGTATCGACTGCTACAAAAATGTAAGAGGTGCCCTAAGTCAATGTCTATTAGCATTGACCCTTTGCCCATAGTCCATTAGTACACGCCCGTCTGACTGGCACGGTGTGAGGTTTGTTAAACCTAATAGCGCTATTAACTAATGACCCGCTCACCCTAGGCCTCGGCGATTAAGTCGATAATTGAGGGACTTCCTTTGATAGAGGTGATGGTCTTAAGATCGTGTACGTAGGATTTACGTACGTGCCCTTCAACCCGAGGACAGTAGTAAGTATAACTGTACGTAGGTTTTACGTACGTGCCCTTCAACCGAGGACAGTAATAATTTGTTTAATAGTAATAGTTGAACGAGTAGTTATTCAAACCCATTCCCAACCCCTGGGAATCCCATGCCTTGGCTAGTGTGAACTCACCTTGGTTTGCTCGGCAGATTACACAGAAAGGTCAAGTCTAGCAGCTAGTGGTCAACCACGTCCTAACATGGTTATCATACAAGTCAGGTTTTGGTTTCACGGAGTGCATATAAGTATCACGTAAGATAGCATGTAAGAACACACACGGATCATGGCAACACATATTATTACGTTCAACATATTCAAGATTGGGCTCGCACAAGTCTAACAACTTGTGCGATTCACCCGTTGAAGACCAACAGTACCCGGCCCAATAATCAGAAAGCCCAAATACGTCTACATGCATATACTTCACGGCCCAACATAGAAGCAAATAATCCATCTTGTGCGATCCATGCATCTTGTGCGATCAGTCTTGTTTCCCAGCCCAACACATATAAACATACGGCCCAAATAACAAATAAACAAACAATCTTGTGCGACTCAAAGGTCCTTGTGCGACTGGGACCTCTTGTGCGAATGGACCTCTTGTGCGACCAAGAGATCTTGTGCGAATGGTTTAAAATATCCGGATACTATGACATTCAGTTACAATCATTCATTGGTTTCCAAAATTCACAATTTATTAATAAATGTTAACAACTTCCATATCAAACAAAAATCAATCAAATCATTATTTTTAACAATTGTTTCACATAAACCCTATCATCATAATTATGAACAACAACCTATCAACTCATAAACATGGATCTCGATTCACTAACATATTACATAGCAACACACAGGATCATCCATTCGTCACGCCATTTGGATCATTTTTCGCGCTTATGCACATTCCGTCGTAATTAACCGAACAACGTAACCGTGCGGCTAAACGAACCAACACCCGAGATATTTCTGAACACATTTTAAGTTCCCTATACTTTAACTTCATTTTAGAGCTTTGAAATAGGGTTAACGGGGCTTAAACGTGTCAAAAAACGCATCGAAAACCAAGTTTTGAGGTTGCAGGGACTGAAACTGTAAATCTGCCAAACTAGGTCCGTAAGTAGGGGCCAGATGCAGCAAAACATTTTTTTACAGCTGTTAACAGACCTTAACACTCTCCAAAGGCCAAGTGCCAAGTGTCAAGTGTCAAACTCTTATGGTGGATGGCAAATGAGTTACCACAACTTTCCAACAAGTATACGGCTTAGATCGTGCCCCCTTTTCCAAGAAATGATCCTAACGGTGAACCAAAAACTATAAATACCCACCTCCACCCTTCACTTTTCCTCACAAGAATCTGATCTTATGTGCTCTAAGTTGAAACCTTTGTTTCATACCTGAGCTATTTTGATCTAGATTAGCATTCGGGGACCCTTCGTAAGTGTTCCTTCGTTCTTTTATTGCTTTTCGAGTCCGAAAGTCAAACTTTGTTTGACTTTCTGCGTTGACCAGTGGTGAATACGAAGTTCGTTTGAACTTCGCAACGTGATTGTAATCACGATGGTTATAGTCCCTTGTGACTATGCCTAATGATTACCACGTTGTCTAGGGTCGTAAGGGTAAGCGATCTAATAAATCGCTTATACCTTCGAACCCGACCCATTTGTTCGATCATTAGGATCTGACCAAACACATTAGGTGACCATAGTATATAGGGAATAACCCTCCGAGGTTATACCTTATGGTCGCTTCGTTTAAGTAGTTGTATGATAGGTAGTTTATATGCCTTAGGTAAATTACCAAAATACCCCTTTGATGCCAAAATTCGTTTTAAACATATGTAACATAACTTTTGACATCTAAACTGATTTGACAACCATATTAGACATGTTAAGGCATATTTTACTTGTCATAGGACTAGTTAGGCGTTCCGAACGCGTTTTACGCGAACGACGCGTTAAAGTAGCATAAGCTACCTAAACGGGTCGTAATGGGTCACAAACACTTAGGTTAAGTTTCGTTTTAGTATGTGGGCTTTGTTAAACCATATCACACGAGTCTCCATACTCGTTTGGTTTACGAACCCTCATTCTATCCGATCCTCCGATATTAGGTCCGGTTTATTAACATAGTTACCTATATTAGGTGCCGTTTGATTCCGTGATCTCTAGCATTGCTTGGTGGTTATCTTAGGACTTCTGAGCAATCTCAAGTGAGTACATAGACCCCTCTTTTACTATTTTCCAAAATGTTTTGGGGTGAAACACATGTGCCTACTTGTTACTTTCGTGCTTTCCTGCTTTCACATCGTATACTTGCTATGTTCATTAGTACATTTATAGTACATGATTTCATTATGTTCATACTATGTATGCCCATTGTGTGCATACTTAGTACATTGTTTTACATTACATTTCATGCTATGTATGTCCATCGTGTGCGTACTTAGTACATTTTTTTACATTACATTTCATGCTATGTATGTCCATTGTGTGCATACTTATTACATTGTTTTACATTATATTTCATGCTATGTATGCCCATTGTGTGCGTACTTAGTACAGTTGTTTTCATCACATGCTTAGATTTTGTTATGACATTTGGGTTGTTTACAATGGAACAATACATCCATTAACATTAGCTACGCCGTTCGTTAGTAGGTAGTGGTACCATAGAAATTGACAACTCCCGTTCCTGAAATCCTGGGTTTGTTTGGATTGGAAGGAATGACCGAATTCGATATACATAACTTATATAAACCTTTAATTTGTTTAAGGGTTTATCGCCACAGTCTCAAGGCTTGGATGTATGCATTTTCACAATACCGCATAGATGTTTGTATCAGTAAAGCATGCATTTGTTCCACAAAACATAACCTTGATTTAAACCATGTTTTAATTCAATACCTTGTTTTTGTGCATTTTACATATGGTTTAGTTGATATATTTCACTTACCATACATGACATTTTTGGGATACACATTATATGATTTACATCAAACATAAACATGTTGACATTGATTACAAATTTGGGGATTTACATTAGACATGGACATATTGATATGGTTTACACAATAACACTTGACAATTGATTTGTACATGAACAAGTTACATTGGTGGTTGTTTGGGTAAGTGATTTGAGTAACGATGCGTGTGTAATATGATACAAACATGGTGGATACGCCGCTGGTACTTCCTATATATAAGTGTTTGTATAATATTACATAACGTAACGTTATTTAAATCATTTCAATATTTGACATATTACATTATACATAAACAACTTATTTTCACAAGACATTGATTTACAAAACAACTTATCTTATACAAATTCATTTTTACTTGGTTATTCATTTAACCTTACATTATTCTCTTATTTATACATATCATTGTTTTTTTAATGATTTACAAAACAAAACAACTTACAAGGTTCATGACTGACTGTTATTAAACAATTTTTCCTAAACTTATAAGTCATGAATCCTATTTTCACAAAACCTATGTATCTCACAGGCATTTTTATGCTGACGTACCTATTTTCACATGTGTTTTCAGGAGCTTTTTCGTAGGATGATGATCGTGACACTAGGGCGGACCTGTGCCTTAGAGACATAAAAAGAAGATAGACTTAGTTTAATTATGTTCTGAACTCTTTATTTCCTGTTTAAGACAATGTAACTCTTATGTTTATAAATAAAATACAACTTTGAATGCCATGGTTATGAAACAATTAATTCTGTTACAACACTCCCCGACGTTTTCCGCCACGTTTTGTATGTTATACGTGGTCGGGGTGTGACAGAAGAGTTGGTATCAGAGCCAATGGTTATAGGGAATTAGGTTATTAGTAATGCTTTGACCTAGACTATAACCTTTCTAGGACCCTAACACAAGTTATCTTGTGTTTAGATCTTAAAACATGCACATCACCTATCCTTAGGTGATTATCAAAACAAAAACCAAATTTTCCAAAATGATTTTTGAAAAACAATCATCTGTTTTTGGATGATTTATTACAAGGTTTTGAATCCTCTTTTGTAAGGTTTTGAACCCTTCCAGTTTGACTAAATTTTTGGGCCTTGTGCCTTCTTATTTTCAAAATCTCGTCAACGTTTTGGGTTTTAAATAATGTGAACACGTGCAAACTGGAAGAGTGAATGCCTGTATTCTGGGTTTTCTGTCTAGGCAAGCACTTCGTATATATCTCATCAGACGCGAGACCAGTTGTGCTTACCTGGGAATTCTTGGGATGAGTGTTCACTTATAGGCGAGCATGTCTTCGCAATACATTATTTTTGATCCATTTACTTTGATTAGTCACTGTGTGTCATTTGTTTGCTTGGTAATGCGGACGAATGACCACCATCTTTGCTTTTGTTGATTTTGTTTCATCTCATTCTCTTCATCCAATCATCTCACTCGTTCTCTTTCATGTTTTCCTCTTTTAGAATGCCTCCTCGACGCGAAAACCAGATAGCGACTGCCGAACTGGCAGAAATCATTGCGCAGCAGATGGCTGCTCAATTCCCAAATCTCTTTGCTCAATGGCACCAAGCCAACAACAATAACAATGCTCCATGCAAATACAAGGATTTTAACTCGGCTAAACCACTCAAGTTTAGTGGTTCTGAAGGAGCGACTGGGCTTCTTCAATGGTTTGAGAGCATTGAGAATACTTTTCGCCACGTGCAGTGTCCTGACAATCGCAAGGTCGAGTTTTCTTCGAGTGTGTTTCAGAAGAGGGCTCTTATATGGTGGAATGGGGTAATGAGAGACCGTGGTGCAGAGGTTGCTCTAGCACAAACTTGGGCTGAACTTAGGGCTCTTATGATGAGGGAGTTCTGTCCTCGTCATGAACAGCGAGCGTTGGAGAAGGAGTTTGATGATTTGAAGCAAGATAGTGTTGAGCACAGGGCGTATACTAATAGGTTTGAAGAGTTGAGTCTGCTTTGCCCAACAATGGTTACCCCACTCGACAAGGCTATCGAAAGATACATCGACGGCCTACCTGACTCAGTACAAGACATCATTACTGGTAGTAACCCTACCACACTCCGTCAGGCGATCGAGTTATCAGCAACATTGACTGAGTCGCAGATTCGGAAGAATAAGTTACACAGGAAGGGTGACAAGGGCAAGAAACAGTCGTCTGACAAGGAAGATAGCAAGAAAGGTCAAAACAAGAATGGAAAGGATTCTGGTTCATCGAAAAGGGCAAGGAAGCGTAAGGCTTCCCAAAACGATGATGTTACTGCCCAAGCCAACCAGGCAGCTCCCAACCAACCCGCACAGCCTCCAGCGAAGAAGCCCTATTCAGGGAATGCACCTTTGTGCAATAGATGCAACAGTCACCATCAGCCGCAACATCAGTGTCGTTTCTGTACTAACTGTGGGAAGTCAGGTCATCTTGCCGATGTTTGTCGGTTTGCTCAGAATCGCGCAGTTCAGAACCCGGCTCAACAAGTTGCTCAGCATCCTGCTCCGCAACAGGGTCAAGCTGCACGACCACCCTACCCACCAGGTGCTTGTTATAACTGTGGGGATCTGACCCATTACAGAAATCGGTGCACAAGGCTGGCTAACCAGAATCAGAATCCAAACCAGAATCAGGCTCAGGCTCGAGGGTGAGTCTTCAACATGAATGCCCAAGAGGTGCAGGCGGACGATAATGTGGTGAACGGTACGTTCTTTATTAATAATCAGCCTGCATCTGTTCTTTTTTATTCGGGTGCCGACAAGAGTTTTGTGTCATTGTCTTTTGAGCCAATGCTTCGCGTGTCTAGAACGAAACTAGGAAAACCCTTGACAGTAGAAGTTGCTAGTGGTGAACCCATTGTTCTTGATTCTGTTCTACGCAACTGCCAGTTAAACCTTAACGACCATCTTTTTCCTATTGACCTCACGCCAATGCATCTTGGAAGCTTCGATGTTATAGTGGGTATGGATTGGTTATCTAAGCATCGCGCAGAGATAGTTTGTTCTGAGAAGATTGTTCGTGAGCCGCTTTCGACAGGCGAGATCCTACAGGTTCAAGGTGAGAAAATGTCTGGTGGTCTCAAGCTCATGTCTTGCTTTAAAGCTCGGAAATATCTGCGGAAGAACTATGTGGCTTTCTTAGCACATGTTACAGCAGATAAAAGCAAGGGTAAGTCTATTTCAGATATTCCTGTCGTTCGGGATTATTCTGAAGTATTCCCTGAAGAGTTACCTGGTCTACCTCCAGCACGCCAAGTCGAGTTCCGCATTGATCTCGTACCTGGTGCAAATCCCATTGCCAGAGCTCCATATCGTCTTGCACCATCTGAGATGCAAGAGTTGTCTAAGCAGCTTCAGGAGCACTCTGACAAAGGTTTTATACGTCCTAGCTTTTCACCTTGGGGTGCTCCTGTTCTTTTTGTCAAGAAGAAGGATGGATCTTTTAGGATGTGTATCGATTATCGTGAGCTTAACAAGCTTACCATAAAGAATCGATATCCCCTACCGCGCATAGACGACCTCTTTGATCAGCTGCAGGGCGCTTCTTATTTTTCAAAGATTGATCTGCGTTCCGGGTATCATCAACTTCGTGTGCATGAAGAAGATATTCCCAAGACAGCGTTCCGCACTCGGTATGGGCATTATGAGTTCACAGTCCTGCCATTTGGTTTGACTAATGCTCCTGCTGTTTTCATGGACTTAATGAATAGGGTCTGCAAACCTTATTTGGATCAGTTCGTCATTGTTTTTATTGACGACATCTTGATTTATTCTAAGACGCGAGCTGATCATGAACAACATCTTTGTCTTACTCTGGAACTCCTAAAGAAAGAGCAACTTTTCGCCAAATTCTCCAAGTGCGAATTCTGGCTTAAAGAAGTTCAATTTTTGGGGCATATTGTCAACGAACGAGGTATCCATGTAGATCCCTCCAAGATCAGTGCGATTAAGGATTGGGATACGCATACTACTCCCACTGAGGTTCGTTCTTTTCTTGGTCTAGCGGGTTATTACCGCCGCTTCATTGAGAACTTCTCAAAGATTGCAGTTCCTCTAACTGCTCTAACTCAGAAGAACAAACCCTTTGATTGGGGATTCAAGCAAGAGGAAGCTTTTCAACACTTGAAGCAGAAACTTTGTGACGCGCCTGTTCTAACTTTGCCTGAGGGCAATGATGATTTCGTCGTTTATTGCGATGCATCTAAATTGGGTCTTGGTTGTGTCCTGATGCAAAGGAACAAAGTCATAGCATACGCATCGAGGCAGTTGAAGATACATGAGAAGAACTACACCACTCATGATCTTGAGTTGGGTGAAGTTGTTTTCACTCTAAAGATCTGGAGACACTATTTGTACTGAACAAAATGTGTGGTTTTCACGGACCATAAAAGTCTTCAGCATATCTTCAACCAAAAAGAACTCAACATGAGGCAACGACGTTGGGTCGAGCTTTTAAACGACTATGACTGCGAAATTCGCTACCATCCTGGTAAGGCGAATGCCGTAGCCGATGCATTGAGTCGTAAGGAACGTACTAAGCTTCATTGTGTTCGTGTCAAATCTGTTATTCAAGCTCGATCCGATATTCAGGCACGCATTTCTCAGGCTCAACAATCTTGTGTTTCACAAGGTTTGATGAATAAGGAATTTCCCTATCACATAAAACCTGCTCTTGAACTGAAGGACAATGGATCATATTACTTCATGGACCGTTTGTGGGTCCCAAGCCAGGATGATCTTCGTACCTTGCTTATGGATGAAGCCCATAAGTCTCGTTATTCTATTCATCCGGGCTCAGATAAGATGTATAAGGATCTTCGTATTCACTATTGGTGGCCTGGTATGAAGAAAGACATTGCCTTATACGTATCAAAACGCCTTACTTGTCTTAAGGTTAAGGCTGAACATCAACGTCCTTCTGGTTTATTGGTGCAACCAGAGATCCCAGTTTGGAAATGGGAAAACATTACTATGGATCTTGTTACCAAACTTCCACGCACAAAAAAAGATCATTGTAACATCCGTGCTTGTAATCATTGTGAACAGTATCAATAAAACAATGTTATTTGATCCCAATGTTTGTTTGTTTGTGTTTTACATTTTTCATGTTTTGACTTTTATGTAATTTCAAACTCTACATCGCTTTCTGGAGAGTCATACGCAAACTGATGTGTAAACATAATCAGTTTAATGCGAGAAATACTCCGGAACATCAACATATACTTAACATACCTTAAATAACCTTTATATAACTTAGAAATAAGTTTTTGAAGGCTTTGGTATGTCAAAAACAAAGTTAATTCGCTTACAGGGACTAAACTTGACAAACTACGAAAGTATGCCAATTTGAACTGTAACGAACATTCCGAAGCATGACCATAAGTTAAACACACCTTAAATATCCTTTACATAGCTTAGAAATAGGCTTTAAGGGGTTCGGTGCGCTAAAATAAACTTTTGGGTCATTTAGGGACTAAAAGTGTCAAAAAGTGCACAAGTTTGCATTTTCGCGCATAACTCACGTTCTGAATACATCCGGACATCCAAAAATTTATTTAAACACTATAATATTTTATTTTAGTGTTTGGCATGAGAAAAATCCGTTCGTTGCGTCATTTGGATCATTTTTCGCGCTTGTGCGCATTCCGTTGTAATTAAGCGAACATCGCGTTCGTACGACCAAACGAACTGACATTAGACATATTTTTGAACATGTTTCATGTCCACAATGTTTAGGCATCATTTTAGGGCCTTAAAGTTGGCTTTACGGGCCTTAGAAGTGTCGGAAAAGGCCTTAAACACGTGCAGGGGCTGAAACTGTCATTTTTGAAAGTAATATGCTGATCAGAAGGGCCAAGCGGCCCGCATTAGCTTTGTCTGATCCTGAAGCGGGCCGCCTCAGCCTCCCAGATCAGATCAGAACAAACAGTCAGCATTTCCAGCTGTTTTAACCACAACCACAACTTCTAACTTAACCTTTCAGCTGATTTAGGACCATTTTTAGGTACCACAACATTTGGACAAATGTACGCACAAGATTAAGGCACGATATTCGACAAACGATCTTAACGGTTCTCCGAATACTATAAATACCCAACCCATTCCATAGCCAAAACCACTAGAATCTGATTAAAAAGACTCTAAGTTGAAACCATTGTTTCATACCTGAGTTATTTTGATCACGATTAGCATTCGGGGACCCTTCGTAAGTCTTCCTTCGTGCTTTTATTGCTTTTCGAGTCCGAAAGTCAAACTTTGTTTGACTTTCTGCATTGACCAGTTTATGGTCGATGCGAAGTTCGTTTGAACTTCATAACGTGAGCGTGATCACGATGGTTATAGTCCCTAGTGACTATACCTACTGATTACCACGTTATCTAGGCTCAGTGACGAGCCGTAGTTTCGGTCAGAATACGTATTCTTGCGTATTTTGTAACCAAACTACTTATGGGTATCAAAACCGTTTGTTTTGATACCAAACCTGTTTTCTAAACTTAGTTAAGCATGTTTTAACATGCTTAGCTCGTCACTTTTAGTTTAGTGCTTATATAGGGTCGTAAGGTAAGCGATCTAAACAATCGCTTATACTTTCGAACCCGACCCGTTTGGTCGATCATTAGGATCCGACCAAGCACTTTAGGTGACCATAGTATATAGGGAATAACCTTACGAGGTTATACCTTATGGTCGCTTCGTTTAAGTAGTTGTATGATAGGTAGTTTATATGCCTTAGGTAAATTACTAAAATACCCCTTTGATGCCAAAATTCGTTTTAACCATATGTAACATAACTTTTGACATCTAAACTGATTTGACAACCATATTAGACATGTTAAGGCATATTTTACTTATCATAGGACTAGTTAGGCGGTCCGAACGCGTTTTACGCAAACGACGCGTTAAAGTAGCATAAGCTACCTAAACGGGTCGTAATGGGTCACAAGCACTTAGGTTAGGTTTCATTTAGTATGTAGGCTTTGTTAAACCATACTACATGAGTTCCCATACTCATTTGGGTTACGAGCCCTCATTCTATCTGATCTTCCGATTTAGGTCCGGTTTATTAATGTAGTTACCTATATTAGGTGCCGTTTGATATTCCGTGATCTCTAGCATTGCTTGGTGGTTATCTTAGGACTTCTGAGCAATCTCAAGTGAGTACATAGACCCCTCTTTTACTGTTTTCCAAACTGTTTTGGGGTGAAACACATGTGCCTACTTGTTACTTTCGTGCTTTCCTGTTTTCACATCATATACCTGCTATGTTTGTTAGTACATTATAGTACATGATTTCATTACATTTCATGCTATGTATGTCCATTGTGTGCATACTTAGTACATTGTTTTACATTACATTTCTGCTATGTATGTTAACTGATAGCATGCTAGCACATTGATTTACATGACTTTTCTGCTTTGTATGTTAACTTAGCATACTTAGTACATTGTTTTCATATAACATGTTCACTTTTGCTATGACATTTGGTTTGCACAAACGAGACTATTATACATTCATTAACATTAGCTACGCCGCTCGGTAGTAAGTACTGGTACCATAGGACTTGACAAATCCCATACCTGACATCCCGAGTTTGTTTGGATGTAAGGAATGACTGAATCCGAAAACATTTCTTTTGATAACCTTAACTGAAAGGGTTATCCGACTGTCTCAAGGCTTGAATGTATGCGTTAACTTACCACATAAATGTTTGTATCAATGTAACATGCATTACTCTACAAAACATAACTTTTGCTATATTCAAATTTCTTTGTTTTGTACATTTCTACATTTGGACTATTTGACAATACTTTACTTACAAGACATAACTTTTGTTACACATTACTTGACTACTTTTGGACTTTTAAACATTTGACATGGTTTATACAAGGACTTTTGACAATTGGTTTAAATAGAGACATTATACATTGTTGGTTGGTTAAGTGACTTAAGTAACGAAATGTGAGTAATATGATACAAGCATGGTGGATACGCCGCTGGTACTTCCTATATATAAGTGTTTGCATTATATTACATATCATAGCGTTATTTAAATCATTCATTTTGGACTTATACATTTTACACAAGTAACATGTTTTCACAAGACTTTGTTTTACAATACGGTTTATTTTGTACAACTCATTTTACATGGTTATTCATTTAACCATACATTATTCTTTTACTTATACATATCATCTGAACTTATTGTTTTTCAAGCGATTTACAAAACAAATCAAATTACAAGGTTCATGACTAAACATTTTCTTAAACTTAATTCATGAATCTTATTTTCACAAACCTATGTATCTCACAGGCATTTTTATGCTGACGTACCTATTTTCACATGTGTTTTCAGGAGCTTTTCCGTAGGATGACGATCAGGACACTAGGGCGGACCTGTGCCTTAGAGATTTAAAACGAAAATAGACTATGTTTAATTATGCTATAAACTCTTTATTTCCTGTATTGACAATGTAACACGCTTGCTGATAAATAAAATACAACTTTGAATGCCATGGTTATGAAACAATTAATTCTGTTACAACACTCCCCGACGTTTTCCGCCACGTTTTGTATGTTATACGTGGTCGGCGTGTGACAGAAGAGTTGGTATCAGAGCCAATGGTTATAGGGAATTAGGTTATTAGTAATGCTTTGACCTAGACTATAACCTTTCTAGGACCTTAACACAAGTTGTCTTGTGTTTAGATCTTAAAACATGCACATCACCTATCCTTAGGTGATTATCAAAACAAGAACCAATTTTTTCCGAAACGATTTTTGAAAAACAATCATCTACTTTTGAATAATTTATTACAAGGTTTTGAACCCTCTGTTATATGGTTTTGAACCCTTCCAGTTTGACTAAATTTTTGGCCTTGTGCCTTAAAATTTTCAAAATCTCGTCAAAGTTTTGGGTTCTAAATAGTGTGAACACGTGCAAACTGGAAGAGTGAATGCCTGTATTCTGGGTTTTCTGTCTAGGCAAGCACTTCGTATACATCTCATCAGACGCGAGACCAGTTGTGCTTACCTGGGAATTCTTGGGATGAGTGTTCACTTATAGGCGAGCATGTCTTCGCAATACATTATTTTTGATCCATTTACTTTGATTAGTCACTGTGTGTCGTTTGTTTACTTTGTGATACGGACGAATGACCACCATCTTTGCTTTGGTTGATTTTGTTTCATCTCATTCTTTTCATCAAATCATCTCACTCGTTTCCTTTCATGTTTCCTCTTTTAGAATGCCTCCTCGACGCGACAATCTGATTGCGACTGCCGAACTGGCAGAAATTATTGCGGAGCAGATGGCTGCTCAATTTCCAAATCTCTTTGCTCAATGGCACCAAGCCAACAACAACAACAATGCTCCATGCAAATACAAGGATTTTAACTCGGCTAAACCACTCAAGTTTAGTGGTTCTGAGGGAGCGACTGGGCTTCTTCAATGGTTTGAGAGCATTGAGAATACTTTCCGCCACGTTCAGTATCCGGATAATCGCAAGGTCGAGTTTTCTTCGAGCGTGTTTCAGAAGAGGGCTCTCACATGGTGGAATGGGGTTATGAGAGATCGGGGTGCAGAAGTTGCTCTAGCGCAAACTTGGGCTGAACTTAGGGCCCTTATGATGAGGGAATTCTGTCCTCGTCACGAACAGCGAGCGTTGGAGAAAGAGTTTGAGGACTTGAAACAAGACAGTGGCGAGCACAGGGCTTATACTGATAGGTTTGAAGAGTTGAGTCTGCTCTGCCCAACTATGGTTACCCCACTCGACAAGGCTATCGAAAGATACATCGACGGCCTACCTGACTCGGTACAAGACATCATTACTGGTAGCAACCCTACCACACTCCGTCAGGCGATCGAGTTATCAGCGACATTGACTGAGTCGCATATTCGAAAGGGAAAGCTGCACAAAAAGGGTGACAAGGGTAAGAAGCAGGTGTCTGATAAGGAAGATAGCAAGAAAGGTCAAAACAAGAAGGGAAAGAATTCTGGAGGGTCTAGGAAACGGAAGGCTTCCCAAAACTATGTTGTTACTGCATAGGCTCAAGCTGCACCAAATCAGCCTGCGCAACCACTAGCCAAGAAGCCTTATCTTGGCAATGCACCTTTGTGCAACAGGTGTAACGGCCATCATCAACCACACCTCCAGTGTCGTCAGTGCACCAACTGCGGAAGGCCTGGTCATCTTGCTGCCACCTGCCGCATTCCTGTTAACCAGAACCAGGCAGTTCAGAACCCGGCTCAACAGGTTGCTCAGCCTCTTGCTCTGCAACAAGGTCAAGCTGCACGACCTCATTATCCTCCTGGTTCATGCTACAATTGTGGGGATCTGACCCACTACAGGAACCGGTGCCCAAGACTAGCCAACCAGAATCAGAATGTGAACCCGAATCAGGCTCAGGCTCGAGGACGAGCTTTTAACTTGAATGCCCAAGAGGCACAGGCGGATAATAATGTGGTGAACGGTACGTTCTTTATTAATAATCAGCCTGCATCTGTTCTTTTTTATTCGGGTGCCGACAAGAGTTTTGTGTCATTGTCTTTTGAGCCTATGCTTCGCGTGTCTAGAACAAAACTAGGTAAACCTTTGACAGTAGAAGTTGCTAGTGGTGAACCCATTGTTCTTGATTCTGTTCTTCACAACTGCCAGTTGAATCTTAACGATCATCTTTTTCCAATCGACCTCACGCCTATGCAACTTGGAAGCTTCGACGTCATAGTGGGTATGGATTGGTTATCTAAGCATCGCGCAGAGATAGTTTGTTCTGAGAAGATTGTTCGTGTGCCGCTTTCGACAGGCGAGATCCTACAGGTTCAAGGTGAGAAACCTGCCGGTGGTCTCAAACTCATGTCTTGTTTTAAAGCTCGGAAGTATCTGCGGAAGAACTATGTGGCTTTCTTAGCACATGTTACAGCAGATAAAGGCAAGGGTAAGTCTATTTAAGATATTCCTGTCGTTCGGGATTATTCTGAAGTTTTCCCTGAAGAGTTACCTGGTCTACCTCCAGCACGCTAAGTCGAGTTCCGTATTGATCTCGTACCTGGTACAAATCCCATTGCCAGAGCTCCATATCGTCTTGCACCATCTGAGATGCAAGAGTTGTCTAAGCAGCTTCAGGAGCTCTCTGACAAAGGTTTTATCCGTCCTAGCTTTTCATCCTGGGGTGCTCCCGTTCTTTTTGTCAAGAAGAAGGATGGATCTTTTAGGATGTGTATCGATTATCGTGAGCTTAACAAGCTTACCATCAAGAATCGATATCCCCTACCTCGCATTGATGACCTCTTTGATCAGTTACAGGGCGCTTCTTATTTTTCAAAGATTGATCTACATTCCGGATATCATCAACTTCGGGTGCATGAAGAAGATATTCCCAAGACAGCGTTCCGTACTCGTTATGGGCATTATGAATTCACAGTCATGCCATTCGGTTTGACTAATGCTCCTGCTGTTTTCATGGACTTAATGAATAGGGTCTGCAAACCTTATTTGGATCAGTTCGTCATTGTTTTTATTGACGACATCTTGATTTACTCTAAGACGCGAGCTGATCACGAGCAACATCTTCGTCTTACTCTGGAACTCCTAAAGAAAGAGCAACTTTTCGCCAAATTCTCCAAGTGTGAATTCTGGCTTAAAGAAGTTCAATTCATAGGACATATTATCAACAAACAAGGTATTCATGTAGATCCCTCCAAGATCAGTGCGATTAAGGATTGGGATACGCCTACTACTCCCACTGAGGTTCGTTCTTTTCTTTGTTTAGCGGGTTATTACCGCCGCTTCATTGAGAACTTCTCAAAGATTGCAGTTCCTCTAACTGCTCTAACTCAGAAGAACAAGCCCTTTGACTTGGGATTCAAACAAGAGGAAGCTTTTCAACACTTGAAGCAGAAGCTTTGCGACGCGCCTGTTCTGACTTTGCCTGAGGGCAATGATGATTTCGTTGTTTACTGTGATGCATCTAAATTGGGTCTTGGCTGTGTTCTGATGCAAAGGAACAAAGTCATAACATATGCATCGAGGCAGTTGAAGATACATGAGAAGAACTACACCACTCATAATCTTGAGTTGGGTGCAGTTGTTTTCGCTCTAAAGATCTGGAGACATTATTTGTATGGTACAAAATGTGTGGTTTTCACGGACCACAAAAGTCTTCAGCATATCTTCAACCAGAAGGAACTCAACATGAGGCAACGGCGTTGGGTCGAGCTTTTAAACGACTATGACTGCAAAATTCGCTACCATCCTGGTAAGGCGAATGTCGTAGCCGATGCATTGAGTCATAAGGAACGAACTAAGCTTCATTGTGTTCATGTTCAATCTGTTATTCAAGCTTGATCTGATATCCAAGCACGCATTTCTCAGGCTCAACAATCTTGTGTTGCACAAGGTTTGATGGATAAGGAATTTCCCTATCACATAACACCTGCTCTGGAACTGAAGGACAATGGATCGTATTACTTCATGGACCGTTTGTGGGTCCCAAGCCTAGATAACCTTCGCACCTAACTTATGGATGAAGCCCATAAGTCTCGCTATTCTGTTCATCCGGGCTCAGATAAGATGTATAAGGATCTTCGTATTCATTATTGGTGGCCTGGTATGAAGAAAGACATTGCCTTATACGTATCAAAATGCCTTACTTGTCTTAAGGTTAAGGCTGAACATCAGCGTCCTTCTGGTTTATTGGAGCAACCAGAGATCCCAGTTTGGAAATGGGAAAACATTACTATGGATCTTGTTACTAAACTTCCGCGCACAAAGAAAGGTCATGATGCCATCTGGGTAGTTGTTGATCGTCTTACGAAGTCAGCGCATTTCTTGCCAATCCGTGAGGATTTTCCTGCTGACAGACTTGCTCAAATCTATGTTGATGAAATTGTGGCTCGACATGGTGTTCCTTTGAACATCATTTCTGACAGAGATGCTCGTTTCACTTCTCATTTTTGGAGAACCATGCAATCTTCTATGGGGACCCAACTTAATCTGAGCACAGCTTATCATCCGCAAACGGATGGTCAATCTGAGAGAACAATCCAGACTCTGGAGGATATGCTTAGAGCTTGTGTGATCGATTTTGGTGGTAGTTGGGATTCACATCTTAAGTTGATTGAATTATCCTACAACAACAGTTATCACACCAGCATCAAAATGGCTCCTTTCGAGGCTCTCTATGGTCGAAAATGTCGTTCACCAGTCTGCTGGAATGAGATCGGCGAGGCTCAACTTACTGGGCCTGCCCTCATTTTAGAGACTACTGACAAGATCAAGAAAGTTCGTGATAACCTTCAGACAGCTAGAAGCCATCAGAAGAGTTACGCGGACCCAAAACGCAAGGCCTTGGAATTTCAAGTCGGTGATTGAGTATTACTGAAGGTCTCACCTTGGAAAGGTGTGATCAGATTTGGAAAGAAAGGAAAACTTGCACCTAGATACGTTGGACCATTCAAGATCGTCGAAAGAATCGGTAAGGTAGCCTATAGACTTGAGTTACCTCCTGAACTTGGAAATGTTCATCCAACTTTTCACGTGTCCAATCTCAAGAGGTGTTTGCTGATGAGAACCTTCACATACCGCTTGACGAAATTCGTGTTGGCAAAACACTGAAATTTGTTGAGAAACCTGTGGAAATCATGGAACGTGAAGTCAAGTGGCTCAAACGCAAGCGCATTCCTTTGGTCAAAGTTCGCTGGGAAGCTAAACGTGGACCCGAGTTTACTTGGGAACGCGAAGATCAAATGAAGGCAAAATATCCGCATCTTTTCCCACGAGTTTCCTCTAAATAAATTTCGGGACGAAATTTCCACAAGTAGGGGAGACTGTAACATCCGTGCTTGTAATCATTGTGAATAGTATCAATAAAACAATGTTATTTGATCCCAATGTTTGTTTGTTTGTGTTTTACATTTTTCATGTTTTGACTTTTATGTAATTTCAAACTCTACATCGCTTTCTGGAGAGTCATACGCAAACTGATGTGTAAACATAATCAGTTTAATGCGAGAAATACTCCAGAACATCAACATATACTTAACATACCTTAAATAACCTTTACATAACTTAGAAATAAGTTTTTGAAGGCTTTGGTATGGCAAAAACAAAGTTAATTCGCTTACAGGGACTAAACTTGACAAACTACGAAAGTATGCCAATTTGAACTGTAACGAACATTACGGAGCATGACCATAAGTTAAAAACACCTTAAATATCCTTTACATAGCTTAGAAATAGGCTTTAAGGGGTTCGGTGTGCTAAAATAAACTTTTGGGTCATTCAGGGACTAAAAGTGTCAAAAAGTGCACAAGTTTGCATTTTCGCGCATAACTCACGTTCTGAATACATCCGGACATCCAAAAATTTATGTAAACACTATAATATTTTATTTTAGTGTTTGGCATGAGAAAAATCCGTTCGTTGCGTCATTTGGATCATTTTTCGCGCTTGTGCGCATTCCGTCGTAATTAAGCGAACATTGCGTTCGTACGACCAAACGAACTGACATCAGACATATTTTTGAACATGTTTCATGTCCACAATGTTTAGGCATCATTTTAGGGCCTTAAAGTTGGCTTTACGGGCCTTAGAAGTGTCGGAAAAGGCCTTAAACACGTGCAGGGGCTGAAACTGTCATTTTTGAAAGTAATATGCTGATCAGAAGGGCCAAGCGGCCCGCATTAGCTTTGTCTGATCCTGAAGCGGGCCGCCTCAGCCTCCCAGATCAGATCAGAACAAACAGTCAGCATTTCCAGCTGTTTTAACCACAACCACAACTTCTAACTTAACCTTTCAGCTGATTTAGGACCATTTTTAGGTACCACAACATTTGGACAAATGTACGCACAAGATTAAGGCACGATATTCGACAAACGATCTTAACGGTTCTCCGAATACTATAAATACCCAACCCATTCCATAGCCAAAACCACTAGAATCTGATTAAAAAGACTCTAAGTTGAAACCATTGTTTCATACCTGAGTTATTTTGATCACGATTAGCATTCGGGGACCCTTCGTAAGTCTTCCTTCGTGCTTTTATTGCTTTTCGAGTCCGAAAGTCAAACTTTGTTTGACTTTCTGCATTGACCAGTTTATGGTCGATGCGAAGTTCGTTTGAACTTCATAACGTGAGCGTGATCACGATGGTTATAGTCCCTAGTGACTATACCTACTGATTACCACGTTATCTAGGCTCAGTGACGAGCCGTAGTTTCGGTCAGAATACGTATTCTTGCGTATTTTGTAACCAAACTACTTATGGGTATCAAAACCGTTTGTTTTGATACCAAACCTGTTTTCTAAACTTAGTTAAGCATGTTTTAACATGCTTAGCTCGTCACTTTTAGTTTAGTGCTTATATAGGGTCGTAAGGTAAGCGATCTAAACAATCGCTTATACTTTCGAACCCGACCCGTTTGGTCGATCATTAGGATCCGACCAAGCACTTTAGGTGACCATAGTATATAGGGAATAACCTTACGAGGTTATACCTTATGGTCGCTTCGTTTAAGTAGTTGTATGATAGGTAGTTTATATGCCTTAGGTAAATTACTAAAATACCCCTTTGATGCCAAAATTCGTTTTAACCATATGTAACATAACTTTTGACATCTAAACTGATTTGACAACCATATTAGACATGTTAAGGCATATTTTACTTATCATAGGACTAGTTAGGCGGTCCGAACGCGTTTTACGCAAACGACGCGTTAAAGTAGCATAAGCTACCTAAACGGGTCGTAATGGGTCACAAGCACTTAGGTTAGGTTTCATTTAGTATGTAGGCTTTGTTAAACCATACTACATGAGTTCCCATACTCATTTGGGTTACGAGCCCTCATTCTATCTGATCTTCCGATTTAGGTCCGGTTTATTAATGTAGTTACCTATATTAGGTGTCGTTTGATATTCCGTGATCTCTAGCATTGCTTGGTGGTTATCTTAGGACTTCTGAGCAATCTCAAGTGAGTACATAGACCCCTCTTTTACTGTTTTCCAAACTGTTTTGGGGTGAAACACATGTGCCTACTTGTTACTTTCGTGCTTTCCTATTTTCACATCATATACCTGCTATGTTTGTTAGTACATTATAGTACATGATTTCATTACATTTCATGCTATGTATGTCCATTGTGTGCATACTTAGTACATTGTTTTACATTACATTTCTGCTATGTATGTTAACTGATAGCATGCTAGCACATTGATTTACATGACTTTTCTGCTTTGTATGTTAACTTAGCATACTTAGTACATTGTTTTCATATAACATGTTCACTTTTGCTATGACATTTGGTTTGCACAAACGAGACTATTATACGTTCATTAACATTAGCTACGCCGCTCGGTAGTAAGTACTGGTACCATAGGACTTGACAAATCCCATTCCTGACATCCCGGGTTTGTTTGGATGTAAGGAATGACTGAATCCGAAAACATTTCTTTTGATAACCTTAACTGAAAGG
This sequence comes from Helianthus tuberosus, assembly GCA_030545235.1. NCBI lineage: Eukaryota > Viridiplantae > Streptophyta > Magnoliopsida > Asterales > Asteraceae > Helianthus > Helianthus tuberosus. The sequence continues at coordinate 7,868,628 of JARYGA010059771.1, read as the reverse complement.
GTTATCCGACTGTCTCAAGGCTTGAATGTATGCGTTAACTTACCACATAAATGTTTGTATCAATGTAACATGCATTACTCTACAAAACATAACTTTTGCTATATTCAAATTTCTTTGTTTTGTACATTTCTACATTTGGACTATTTGACAATACTTTACTTACAAGACATAACTTTTGTTACACATTACTTGACTACTTTTGGACTTTTAAACATTTGACATGGTTTATACAAGGACTTTTGACAATTGGTTTAAACAGAGACATTATACATTGTTGGTTGGTTAAGTTACTTAAGTAACGAAATGTGAGTAATATGATACAAGCATGGTGGATACGCCGCTGGTACTTCCTATATATAAGTGTTTGCATTATATTACATATCATAGCGTTATTTAAATCATTCATTTTGGACTTATACATTTTACACAAGTAACATGTTTTCACAAGACTTTGTTTTACGATACGGTTTATTTTATACAACTCATTTTACATGGTTATTCATTTAACCATACATTATTCTTTTACTTATACATATCATCTGAACTTATTGTTTTTCAAGCGATTTACAAAACAAATCAAATTACAAGGTTCATGACTAAACATTTTCTTAAACTTAATTCATGAATCTTATTTTCACAAACCTATGTATCTCACAGGCATTTTTATGCTGACGTACCTATTTTCACATGTGTTTTCAGGAGCTTTTCCGTAGGATGACGATCAGGACACTAGGGCGGACCTATGCCTTAGAGATTTAAAACGAAAATAGACTATGTTTAATTATGCTATAAACTCTTTATTTCCTGTATTGACAATGTAACACGCTTGCTGATAAATAAAATACAACTTTGAATGCCATGGTTATGAAACAATTAATTCTGTTACAACACTCCCCGACGTTTTCCGCCACGTTTTGTATGTTATACGTGGTCGGGGTGTGACAGTCATGATGCCATCTGGGTAGTCGTTGGTCGTCTTACTAAGTCAGCACATTTCTTGCCAATCCGTGAGGACTTTCCTGCTGACAGACTTGCAAAAATCTATGTGGATGAAATTGTAGCTCGACATGGTGTTCCTTTGAACATCATTTCTGACAGAGATGCTCGTTTCACTTCTCATTTTTGGAGAACCATGCAATCTGCTATGGGGACCCAACTTAATCTGAGCACAGCTTATCATCCGCAAACGGATGGTCAATCTGAAAGAACAATCCAGACTCTGGAGGATATGCTTAGAGCTTGTGTGATCGACTTTGGTGGTAGTTGGGATTCACACCTTCCGTTAATTGAATTCTCCTACAACAACAGTTATCACACCAGCATCAAAATGGCTCCTTTCGAGGCTCTCTATGGTCGAAAATGTCGTTCACCAGTCTGCTGGAATGAGATCGGCGAGGCTCAACTTACTGGACCTGCCCTCATTTTAGAGACAACTGACAAGATTAAGAAAGTACGTGATAACCTTCAGACAGCTAGAAGCCGTCAAAAGAGTTACGCGGACCCAAAATGCAAGCCCTTGGAATTTCAAGTCGGTGATCGAGTATTACTTAAGGAAAACTTGCACCTAGATACGTTGGACCATTCAAGATCGTAGAAAGAATCGGAAAGGTAGCCTACAGACTTGAGTTACCTCTGGAACTTGGAAATGTTCATCCAACTTTTCACGTGTCCAATCTTAAGAGGTGTTAAGCTGATGAGAACCTCCACATACCACTTGACGAAATTCGTGTTGGTAAAACACTGAAATTTGTTGAGAAACCTGTGGAAATCATGGAACGGAAGTCAAGTGGCTTAAACGCAAACGCATTTCTTTGGTCAAAGTTTGCTGGGAAGCTAAACGTGGACCCGAGTTTACTTGGGAATGCGAAGATCAAATGAAGACGAAATATCCGCATCTTTTCCCACGAGTTTCCTCTAAATAAATTTCGGGACGAAATTTCCACAAGTAGGGGAGACTGTAACATCTGTGCTTGTAATCATTATGAACAGTACCATTATCAATAAAACAATGTCATTTGATCCCAATGTTTGTTTGGTTATGTTTTACATTTTTCATGTTTTGACTTTTATTCAATTTCAAACTCTATATCACTTTCTAGAGAGTTATACGCAAACTGGTGCGTAAACGTAGCCAGTTTAATGCGAAAAATACTCCGGAACATCAACATATACTTAACATACCTTAAATAACCATTACATAACTTAGAAATAAGTTTTGAAGGCTTTGGTATGGCAAAAACAAGTTAATTCGCTTACAGGGACTAAACTTGACAAACTGCGAAAGTATGCCAATTTGAACTGTAACGAACATTCCGGAACATGACCATAAGTTAAACATACCATAAATATCCTTTACATAGCTTAGAAATAGTCTTTGAGGGGTTCGGTATGCTAAAATAAACTTTTGGGGTCATTCAGGGACTAAAAGCGTCAAAAAAGTGCACAAGTTTGCATTTTCGCGCATAACTTACGTTCTGAATACATCCGGACATCCAAAAATTTTTTTAAGCACTTAAATATTTTATTTTAGTGTTTAGCATAAGAAAAATCCATTCGTCACGCCATTTGGATCATTTTTCGCGCTTATGCGCATTCCGTCGTAATTAACCGAACAACGTAACCGTGCGGCTAAACGAACCGACACCCGAGATATTTTTGAACACATTTTAAGTTCCCTATACTTTAACTTCATTTTAGAGCTTTGAAATGGGGTTAACGGGGCTTAAACGTGTCAAAAAACGCATCGAAAACCAAGTTTTGAGGTTGCAGGGACTGAAACTGTAAATCTGCCAAACTAGGTCCGTAAGTAGGGGCCAGATGCAGCAAAACATTTTTTCACAGCTGTTAACAGCTCTTAACACTCTCCAAAGGCCAAGTGCCAAGTGTCAAACTCTTATGGTGGATGGCAAATGAGTTACCACAACTTTCCAACAAGTGTATGGCTTAGATCGTGCCCCCTTTTCCAAGAAATGATCCTAACGGTGAACCAAAAACTATAAATACCCACCTCCACCCTTCACTTTTCCTCACAAGAATATGATCTTATGTGCTCTAAGTTGAAACCTTTGTTTCATACCTGAGCTATTTTGATCTAGATTAGCATTCGGGGACCCTTCGTAAGTGTTCCTTCGTTCGTTTATTGCTTTTCGAGTCTGAAAGTCAAACTTTGTTTGACTTTCTGCGTTGACCAGTTTATGGTCAATGCGAAGTTCGTTTGAACTTCGCAACGTGATTGTAATCACGATGGTTATAGTCCCTTGTGACTATGCCTAATGATTACCACGTTGTCTAGGGTCGTAAGGGTAAGCGATCTAATAAATCGCTTATACCTTCGAACCCGACCCATTTGGTCGATCATTAGGATCCGACCAAACACATTAGGTGACCATAGTATATAGGGAATAACCCTCCGAGGTTATACCTTATGGTCGCTTCGTTTAAGTAGTTGTATGATAGGTAGTTTATATGCCTTAGGTAAATTACCAAAATACCCCTTTGATGCCAAAATTCGTTTTAAACATATGTAACATAACTTTTGACATCTAAACTGATTTGACAACCATATTAGACATGTTAAGGCATATTTTACTTGTCATAGGACTAGTTAGGCGTTCCGAACGCGTTTTACGCGAACGACGCGTTAAAGTAGCATATGCTACCTAAACGGGTCGTAATGGGTCACAAACACTTAGGTTAAGTTTCGTTTTAGTATGTGGGCTTTGTTAAACCATATCACACGAGTCTCTATACTCGTTTGGTTTACGAACCCTCATTCTATCCGATCCTCCGATATTAGGTCCGGTTTATTAACATAGTTACCTATATTAGGTGTCGTTTGATTCCGTGATCTCTAGCATTGCTTGGTGGTTATCTTAGGACTTCTGAGCAATCTCAAGTGAGTACATAGACCCCTCTTTTACTGTTTTCCAAACTATTTTGGGGTGAAACACATGTGCCTACTTGTTACTTTCGTGCTTTCCTGCTTTCACATCGTATACTTGCTATGTTCATTAGTACATTTATAGTACATGATTTCATTATGTTCATACTATGTATGCCCATTGTGTGCGTACTTAGTACATTGTTTTACATTACATTTCATGCTATGTATGTCCATCGTGTGCGTACTTAGTACATTGTTTTACATTACATTTCATGCTATGTATGTCCATTGTGTGCATACTTAGTACATTGTTTTACATTATATTTCATGCTATGTATGCCCATTGTGTGCGTACTTAGTACAGTTGTTTTCATCACATGCTTACATTTTGTTATGACAGTTGGGTTGTTTACAATGGAACAATACATTCATTAACATTAGCTACGCCGTTCGTTAGTAGGTAGTGGTACCATAGGAATTGACAACTCCCGTTCCTGAAATCCTGGGTTTGTTTGGATTGGAAGGAATGACCGAATTCGATATACATAACTTAGATAAACCTTTAATTTGTTTAAGGGTTTATCGCCACAGTCTCAAGGCTTGGATGTATGCATTTTCACAATACCGCATAGATGTTTGTATCAGTAAAGCATGCATTTGTTCCACAAAACATAACCTTGATTTAAACCATGTTTTAATTCAATACCTTGTTTTTGTGCATTTTACATATGGTTTAGTTGATATATTTCACTTACCATACATGACATTTTTGGGATACACATTATATGATTTACATCAAACATAAACATGTTGACATTGATTCCAAATTTGGGGATTTACATTAGACATGGACATATTGATATGGTTTACACAATAACACTTGACAATTGATTTGTACATGAACAAGTTACATTGGTGGTTGTTTGTGTAAGTGATTTGAGTAACGATGCGTGTGTAATATGATACAAACATGGTGGATACGCCGCTGGTACTTCCTATATATAAGTGTTTGTATAATATTACATAACGTAACGTTATTTAAATCATTTCAATATTTGACATATTACATTATACATAAACAACTTATTTTCACAAGACATTGATTTACAAAACAACCTATCTTATACAAATTCATTTTTACTTGGTTATTCATTTAACCTTACATTATTCTCTTATTTATACATATCATTGTTTTTTTAATGATTTACAAAACAAAACAACTTACAAGGTTCATGACTGACTGTTATTAAACAATTTTTCCTAAACTGATAAGTCATGAATCCTATTTTCACAAAACCTATGTATCTCACAGGCATTTTTATGCTGACGTACCTATTTTCACATGTGTTTTCAGGAGCTTTTCCGTAGGATGATGAACGTGACACTAGGGCGGACCTGTGCCTTAGAGACATAAAAAGAAGATAGACTTAGTTTAATTATGTTTTGAACTCTTTATTTCCTGTTTAAGACAATGTAACTCTTATGTTTATAAATAAAATACAACTTTGAATGCCATGGTTATGAAACAATTAATTCTGTTACAACACTCCCCGACGTTTTCCGCCATGTTTTGTATATTATACGTGGTCGGGGTGTGACACATACATTCACATAACACATAATCATAACATTCAATTAAAAACCAATTTCATATAATCACCAACGTTACATTAGAGTACAAAGATAGGTTCAGAAATACGAGTTGTCACAGTGTTCACTTATAGGCGAGCATGTCTTCAGTGATACATTAATATGACCCGTTTACTTTGATTAGTAACCGTCTCATTTGTTTGCCTTAGGAAACAAAAAAATGATCGTATTTTTTATGCGTTGCCATTCTGTTTTGATTATCCGATAACCTTTCACTGGTTTCTTCTTATGTCTTTCGTTTTCTTCTAGAATGTCTCTTCCTCTCAGCAACGGTCAAATGTCCGAGCAAACAGCCAAATTTGCCCAGCAAATAGGCGAAGTGATTCTGAAGTCTGTGGATTTAGGCATTGCCATGTCTCGTCTCAACAACGAAGCCACTCAAGAGTCACCGAAGGAAGTAGAAGTCAAGCCTGCACCAAAATCAAGGAAGCGTAAGGCTTCAAGCAAACCCACAGCACTTGCACCAAATCAAGCGGGACCTAGCCAAGTGGCGATGCCACCAGCTAGGAAGCCGTACTTAGGAACTGCCCCATGGTGTAAACGATGCAACCTTCATCATTCAAACCTCATACCATGCTTCAAATGTACCTACTGTGGACGGTGGGGACATTTGATTAACATATGCCGCTTTGCTATCCAAAACAAAGTTGCTATAAGCCTTGCTGCTGCTCAATCTCCGGCCAGGAAACCTTATGCCGGTACTGCACTGATGTGCAACAAGTGTAATGTACCTCACCAATATTACCTGCAGTGTCATCTGTGTGCTTCATGTGGATGACTCGGTCACCTGGAAAATGCTTGTCTTTTCAACCCAATCCAAGGTGGTCCAAACCAACCCCAAGTCAACCCTGCTCAAGCTCGTTTACCGTCTGGTACTTGGTACAACTACGGTGAGACGAGCTATTTCAGGAACAAGTAATCAAAGATTGTCAACGCAAATCCAACTCCTGGATGAGCATTTGGCTGATTAGAAGAAGCTGTTGCTTTAAATAATTTGTATCTGTTGCTTTTGTTTCTTTTGTTGAACTCGGAAACAATGTGATCAGTTTATGAATAAATTGTTGTTCACAATTCTGATGTACAAGTGTAGTTACATATGTTTATGGCAATTCCCTATGATACCTACATCAAAGAACTATGTTCTTTAAAAGTTACTCTTGTGATTCTCCCTTTCAAGTGATCGCTCATGATTTCCTCGAAAAATTTTAAGTCCTCGTTTCACTCTAAGAAACGAAGTACATGAAATTAAGTCACATTATGAGTAATCGTGCTTTTTGCACATCTGTGCCTTTGAATCCTTGGTTAGATAACTAAGGGTATTTTCAAATCTCATACCCACTACGTTCTGATTTTTCAACATGCATAACATAAGTTTTCAAAACAACCTCCATGATTTCAAAAACATTGTCTATGTTTTCAAAAACAACCTCCATGATTTCAAAAACATTTTCTATGTTTTCAAAAACAACCTCCATGATTTCAAAAAAACATTGTCTATGTTTTCAAAAACAACCTTCATGGTTTCAAAATGTTATTAATACAGTATAATTACTTATATCAAGTGCATGATTTCAAAAGCATCATTCATGTTTTCAAAAAAAAAACCTTATACATAATTTCAAAATTCATCTCGCATGATTTTAAAACATTTTTATAAATATACCTACCTAATACACCTACTTTATGATTTCAAAAGTATTTTACATAAGGTTTCAAAAACATTGAACACATTTTTTTAAGAACCCCATGCATAGTTTTCAAAAATATTCTCCTCATACATTGACTTAATCTTCAAATTCCGCTCCATATGTCGCCTTGACATATCCAGCATCTCGACTTCATAAGCATTTTTACTTCATGTTTTGACTTAAGCACATCCAGTGCAAGGTTTCAAAACATCTTCAACTTCTAAAATCCATATGGGATCTTTTTATCTTCACATTAGACCCTTGTGGATGATTATCATTCAAATCAGAGTCCTTAATTGGATTCCTTGTGTACTTTAATTCGAACATTTCTGTTCCTTTTAATCGAAATCGAATTTTCTTTTTAAAAATCTTTCCATCTTTATAGTTAGATTCTTGGAAATATTTAAAGCACCAATCAAAATCCACTGATTGGATACCTGGTGTGCTTTGAATACATGTGCACAGTTAGCAGAACAAATTAACAAAATGATAACAAATCTAAAACCAAGTTAAACAATTATGTGATTATGTGTTTATGCATTTTGTGTTTTCTTTTATGCATTTTTGTGTTTTTGTATACTCTGGATATTCGTTATCCAAATCCTCGTAGAATCTTTCATATCTTCATATGAGGGATTCGTAGAAGGGTATTCAAAAAGGTACTACCTTAAATCCTTATTGGGCTTCTACATGATAGTTAAGACCTTTGAATTATATAGTGCCACTCCATGATTCATAAGAGACCTTTTAGTGGTCTAGTAAAAAAGATTGATTCAGAATCTGGTTAAAAATGACATGTGGTGATGTAGCTAAACAGACTCCTTGGTAGTCTATTTAAATCATTTATTGATTTAATTAAAAGGACCCTATGGTGGTCTAGTCACAATCATCACAAGTTCGTTCATTATTTTCTTCCCCTATACATTATAAAATACACTATGTGGACTATGCAAGGAATTACGTAATTATGGATGCATACATAATTATAAAAATTCAGTGCACGGAAAGCACAGTAAGATTTTTCATGTGTAAGAACCTATAGTGGCAAAAACAACGAAATGTAAACAATGTAATGGAGGTACGGTGGACGCACCAATAACGCTTTATATATTTGTATATAAGTGTCCCTCTCACATTGCAAGCATGATGTTATTTAAAGTTACTAGAAGTTCAAGACTCTAACCAGTATTGTTGAATCTTTTCAACTTCATGTTTCAAACTCTCACAAGTTTCCTCTAAAATAAATTTGGGGACGAAATTTCCTGAAGTATGGGAGACTGTGACACCTGTGTCACTTCAACCATCGAACAAATACCAAACCAATGAAATATTGTATTTCATCCTTGGGATTTGTATAAATATGTGTATCATTTGCACATATCAACTCTTGTTCGATTTCAAACTCTATATCGCTTTCTAGAGAGTTATACGCAAACTGGTGCATAAACGTAATCAGTTTAATGTGAAAAATACTCCAGAACATCAACATATTCTTAACATACCTTAAATAAACTTTACATAGCTTATAAATATGTTTTGAAGGCTTTGGTATGGCAAAATCGAGTCTATTCGCTTACAGGGACTAAATTCGACAAACTGCGAAAGTATGCCGATTTGAACTGTAACAGACATTCCGGAACTTGGCCATAAGTTAAACACACCCTAAATATCCTTTACATAGCTTAGAAATAGGCTTTGAGGGGTTCGGTGTGCTAAAATAAACTTTATGATCAATAGGGACTAAAAGCGTCAAAAAGTGCATAAGTTTGCATTTTCGCGCATATCTTACTTTCTGAATATATCCGGACATCCAAAAATTTATGTAATCATTAAAATATTTTATTTTAGTGATTGGCTTGATAAAATTCCATTCGTCGAGTAATTTGGATCGTTTTTGCGTTCGTTACGACTTCCGTCGTAATTAACCGAACAACGCAACCGTACGACCAAACGAGCTGACATCCGAGATTTTTTTTAGCATGTTTTGAGTTCCCTATACTTTAACTTAATTTTAGAGCCTTGAAATGAGGTTAACGGGGTTCAAACGCATCGAAAAAGGCCTTAAACACGTGCAGGGACCAAAACTGTCATTTTTTAAAATTTGTTGTATCTGGCACATGCTAGCGCCGCGCGAGCACCAATGCCTATCCCCGTGGCACTACGCGAGTGAGTGATCTGGGCAGAAACTCCATTTTTGCAACACACGGTCCATTTTCAGCACTTCTCTTGAAGTTTAGGGGCTATTTTGGAACATTTTCTAAACCGTTTGCTGGTTTTGGGGCACCACTAGTATCCCAAAACCATGGGCCACATGTGTACGGTCCAGATCAAAGCATGTTTTACGATGAACAATCTTAACGGTTCTTGATTCTCTATAAACAGCAACACCCACTTCATTTCATCCTCACTCAAAATTTGATCTAAGATGCTCTAAGTTGAAGCCTTTGCTTCATACCTGAGCTACTTGGGTCAAGATTTTGCTTGCGGGGACCTTCTGTAAGTATTCTTTCGTTCTTTTCATTCGTTTTAGCTTAAAAGTCAAACTGCGTTTGACTTTCTGCATTAACCAATTTATGATCAATGCGAAGTTCATTTGAACTTCATAACGTGAGCGTAATCACGATGGTTATAGTCCCTAGTGACTATACCTACTGATTACCACGTTATCTAGGCTCAGTGACAAGTCGTAGTTTCGGCCAAAATACGCGTTCTTGCGTATTTTGTAACCAAACTACTTTTGGGTATCAAGACCCTTTGTCTTGATATCGAACCTGTTTTCAAACCTCGTTAAACATGTTTTAACATGTTTAACTCGTCACTTTAGGTTTAGTGCTTATGTAGTGTCGTAAGGTAAGCGGTCTAAACAACCGCTTATACTTTCGAACCCGACCCGTTTGGTCGATCATTAGGATTCGACCAAACACTTTAGGTGACCATAGTTGTATAGGGAATAACCTTCCGAGGTTATACATTATGGTCACTACGTTTAGTTAGTTGTATGATAGGTGGTTTATATGCCTTAGGAAAATTACCAAAATACCCTTTTTACGCATAAATTCATTTTAAGCATATGTGACCTAAATTTTGACATCTAAACTAATTAGGTAACTATATTAGACATGTTAAGGCATATTCTACTTGTCATAGGACTAGTTAAGCGGTCCGAACGTGTTTTACGTGAACGACGCGTTAAAGTAGCATAAGCTACCTAAACGGGTCGTAATGGGTCGTAAGCACTTAGTTTAGGTTTCATTTTAGTATGTAGGCTTTGTTAAACAATAACATATGAGTTCCAATACTCATTTGGGTTACGAAACCTCATACTATCCAATCTCCCGATTTAGGTCCGGTTATTTATGTAGTTATCTATATAGGGTGCCGTTTGATTCCGTGATCCCTCTAGCTTTGCTTGGTTGTTGTTCAAGACTTCTAAGCACCCTCAAGTGAGTACATAGTCCCCTCTTTTACTGTTTTCAACTGTTTTGGTGTGAAACACATGTGCCTACTTGTTATTTTCATGCTTTCCATGTTTTCATATCATATACTTGCTATGTTCATTAGTACACTATTAGTACATGATTTCATTATGTTTTGCTATGTATGTTTACTTAACATGCTAGCACATTGTTTTACATTACATTTCTTTTGCTATGTATGTTTACTTAACATGCTAGCACATTGTTTTACATGACTTTTTTTCTGCTTTGTATGTTAACTTAGCATACTTAGTACATTGTTTTACATTGCATCTCTGTTGCATATGTTCTCGTAACATATGGACACGTTGTTTTATATCTCTACCTTGTATGTTCACTTAGCATACTAGGTACATTATTTTCATAAAAGATGCTTACAGTTGGTATGACATTTGGTTTGTTTAACAAGTCTTTATTACATTCATTAACACCGATCATGCCGCTCGGTAGTAGGTAGTGGTACCATAGGACTTGACAAATCCCGTTCCTAAAATCCTAGGTTTGTTTGGATGGATGGAATGACTGAATCCGAAAACATTTCTTTTGCTAATCTTTACTTAGGGTTATCCGTCTATCTCAAGGCTTGAGTGTAGGCGTTTAATATTACCGCATAAATGGTTGTATCAGTAAAGCATGCATTATCTTACAAAACATAACTTTTGATTATATTTTATCAAATGCATTGTTTTGTACATTACTTTCTTATAGGGTTGAATAAATGCTTTTAATCAATAAATGTTTTTATTCACTCTACATAACATTTGTTTACGCATTACATGATTTACATTTGATGGTTTTTACATAAACATATGACATTTGACTATACATAAACACTTTTACATTGATGGTTTGTTTGGTAAGTGATTTAAATAACGAGGCGTGTGTAATAAGATAAAAGCATGGTGGATACGCCGCTGGTACTTCCTATATATAAGTGCTTTTATAGTATTACATATCGTAGCGTTACTTAAACCATTTCAATATTTGACATATTACATTTTAAAAAAATGACATATTTTCACTAAACAATTGTTTTACAAAACAACTTATTTTATACAAACTCATTTTTACTTGGTTATTCATTTAACCTTACATTACTCTTTTAAATATCATCTACTTTATCATCGCTTTTCAAATGATTTATAAAACAAAACATTTTACAAGGATCATGACAGACTTTTGTTAAACAACCTTTTTCTAAACTTATAAGTCATGAATCCTATTTTCGCAAAACCTATGTATCTCACAGACATTTTTATGCTGACGTACCTATTTTCACATGTGTTTCAGGATATGATGCATAGGATTTATCAAGATACACTTAGGCAGACTTGGGCCTTAGCGACAATAAAAGATGCAAGACTAGTTAATTATGTTATACTTCTTTGTTTGTTAAGACATTGTAACTCTTTTAATCAATAAAACAAAATTTCAATTGTCCATGTGTTATGAAACAATGATTCTGTTACAACACTCCCCGACGATTCCGCCACGTTTTGTTGTTTTACGTGGTCGGGGTGTGACACATAACGTGGATTTAGCTTGCCTCGTTTACCAAAACGAACCACACCTTTCCAAGGTGAGACTTTGAGTAGCACTCGATCCCCAACCTGGAACTCGAGTGGTTTCCTGCGCTTATCAGCGTAGCTTTTCTGACGGTCACGGGCTGCCGCCATTCGTTGTCGTATTTGGGAAATCTTTTCTGTCGTGTTGACGACGAGTTCCAGGCCAGTGATTTGGCTGTCACCAACTTCTGCCCAACATAAAGGTGATCGGCATTTTTGTCTATACAATGCCTCGAATGGAGCGGCCTGGATGCTGGTGTGGTAATTGTTGTTATATGAAAATTCTACCAATGGTAGGTGTCTTTCCCAGCCATTACCAAAGTCGATTACCCATGCTCGAAGCATGTCTTCCATAGTTTGAATGGTGTGTTCAGACTGCCCAACCGTCTGTGGATGATACGCCGTGCTCATATCTAGACATGAGCCAAAGGATTTATGCATTGCTTACCACAAATCAGAGGTAAAACATGAGTCACGATCCGAAATGATGGAAGTTGGCACCCCGTGCCTCGAAACTACTTCCTTCAGGTAGATGTCTGCCAGAGTGGAGAACTTATCCGTTTCCTTGATAGCCAGGAAGTGTGCAGACTTGGTTAATCAATCTACTATCACCCAAATGGTATCGTTTCCTCGTTGAGATCTAGGTAAACCAGTAACAAAGTCCATGGAAATTTGCTCTCATTTCCATGTCGGGATCTCTGGTTGCTGAAGTAGGCCTAATGGTTTCTGGTATTCAACCTTGACCCTAGCACAGGTCAAACATTTACTAACATAGGTCTCTATGTTAGCTTTGATGTGGGACCACCAGTACGAAGTCTTGAGATCATGGTACATCTTATCTGAACCAGGATGCACTAAGTAACGAGACTTGTGAGCTTCATCCATCACAAGCTCACGCAGATTACCATAGAATGGGACCCAGATACGCCCCGCCAAGTAGTAAGCACTGTCTTCCCTTAGTTCTAATCATTTCTTCGATCATCGCAGGGACTCAGCCCTGATGTTCTCTTCTTTCAATGCTTCAACTTGAGCATCACGAATTTGGGCAGGAAGACTAGAGTGAATGGTGAGCTGTAACGCACGTACACGCTTAGGTTTGGTTTCCTTTCGACTGAGGGTGTCAGCCACAAGATTGGCTTTGCTTGGATGGTATCTGATTGCGCATTCGTAGTCGTTAAGAAGTTCGACCCATCGACGCTGCCGCATGTTCAACTCCTTCTGATCGAAGATATGCTGGAGACTCTTGTGATCGGTGTAAATGGTGCACTTGGTACCGTACAAGTAATGTCTCCATATCTTAAGAGCAAACACCACTGCTCCCAACTCCAAGTCATGAGTAGTGTAGTTCTTTTCGTGAACCTTAAGTTGGCGTGATGCGTAAGCAATGACTTTCTCATGTTGCATCAACACACAACCAAGTCCCTGGATTGACGCGTCACAATAAACCACGAAATCTTCTATGCCCTTAGGCAACGAGAGAATAGGTGCGCTACAAAGCTTCAACTTCAGCTGCTGAAATGCGGATTCCTGAGCATCACCCCAACGGTAGGTGATACCCTTCTGAGTAAGAACAGTGAGAGGCTGCGCAATCTTGGAGAAGTCCTTGATGAACCTTCTGTAGTAACCCGCCAAACCCAAGAATTGACGGATTTTAGTTGGTGTACAGGGTGCAGGCCAATTTCTGATCGAGTCAACCTTGGATGGATCAACGTGAATCCCATCCTTATTAATCACGTGGCATAGAAAATGGACTTCACGAAGCCAGAAGTCACATTTTGAGAACTTAGCATAAATCTGTTCTGTCCAAAGAAGTTCCAAAATGAGTCGTAGATGATGCTCGTGTTCCTCCTGATTCTTCGAATAGATCAGGATGTCGTCGATAAGCACAATAACGAACTTATCCAAGTAGGGTTTGCACACTCGGTTCATAAGGTCCATGAAGACCGCAGGTGCATTCGTCAGCCCAAAAGGCATAACCAGAAACTCGTAGTAGCCGTAACGAGTCCTGAACGCTGTTTTGGAGATGTCCTCGTCTCGGAATCTCAGCTGATGATAGCCCGATCTCAGATCAATCTTTGAGTAGAAGCTCAACCCTAGCAGCTGGTCGAATAAGTCATCAATACGAGGAAGAGGATAACGATTCTTCACGGTCACCTTGTTGAGTTCATGATAGTCTATACACATTCGAAAGGTATCGTCTTTCTTCTTCACAAACAAGACTGGAGCTCCCCAGGGCGAAGAGCTAGGACGAATGAAACCCTTGTCCAAGAGCTCTTGTAGTTGCGTAGATAGTTCTTTTAGTTCTGATGGGGCAAAGAGATAAGGTGCACGAGCTATAGGCGTTGCTCCAGGAGCTAGCTCGATTTGAAACTCGACCTGACGATGAGGCGGAAGACCAGGTAATTCCTCAGGGAATACCTCAGGAAAGTAGCACACGATTGGAATATCTTCTATCTTCTTTTCCTTCATTGAGGTGTCAGTAACAAGAGCTAGAATAGCAGTGTGGCCCTTTCGCAAACACTTCTGGGCCTTAAGGAAAGAGATGATACTCACAACAGCTCCACTCTTGTCGCCACGAATAACAAGAGGTTCTTCACCAGAACGAGGAATGCAGACGATTTTCTCCTTGCAAAGAATCTCTGCTCGATGTTGGGATAACCAATCCATCCCAATGACAACGTCGAAGCTACCAAGAACGATGGGGATGAGGTCGATAGAGAAAGTCTGACCAGCACGAACAAGATTACAACCCTTAACTATATGTGTGGCTTCAAGACTTTACCGTTCGCTAGTTCTACAACATGATTAGTGTTTAAGGGAATTGGGGCACGCTTAAGCATCTGACTAACTTTTAAGGATACATAACTAGTATTAGCATCCGAATCGAATAAAACAGAAACAAAGAAGTCACGCAGTAGGAACTTACCCGTCAGGACGTTGGGATCGTTCCTTGCGTCACCCTGACCAATCATGAAAGCACGTCCCCTGGCACCATTGCCAGCATTGTTACCCCCAGTTGTTACCATTCTCGTGGTTGTTGTCGTTGTTCTGATTCTGGTTCAGCTGGGGGTAGTCTCTTTTGAAGTGGCCCTCAGCACCACACTGAAAACACCGTTTGTTGTTGCCTTGGTGTTGCTGATGCTGCTAACGTTGATTCTGTGGAGCTTGTTGCTGACGATTCTGATTCGCGGGACGCAAACTCCTGCAATCCTTTGCTGCGTGGCCTGGCTTGTTGCACCGATGACAGTTTCTCCTGGTACATGGCCCGCTATGGTGCAAGTTGCAACGGTTGCACTTGGGCTGATTTCCCTTGTACCCTCCTTGTTGACCAGGGCTCTTGTAGTCGTCAGTCCTTCTCTGCTGAGACTGAGACTTAGACTTTGACTGAACAGAAGCTGAGCCCTTGTTTGAATTTCCATCCCACTTGCACTTGTTGTCGCTTGGAGCATCAGGTGTAGTGGTAGCACTAATACGCTTTGGCAGCCTGTTCTACTCAACTGCCTGATCAGTGAGACGGTTGGATAATCGAATGACCTGCTGAATCATGAGAAGGTTAGCCGAAGTCACCATGCTCTGAATCTCTGGAAATAAGCCCTTGATATAAAGATCGATACGTTTAAAGGGAGGGTCCACCATAGTAGGATACAAAGCAGCTAGTTCGTTAGACCTCTTAGTATACGCCTCAATCTCAGAACCCGTCATCTTCAAATTATAGAACTCCACTTCTAAATTGTGAATGTCATCACGATGACAATACTCTTCCTTGATCAAATCTTTGAAGTCATTCCATGGGGTGGCATTAGCAGCTGCCAACCCTAGCATTTGAACCTGAGCGTTCCACCATGTGAGCGCAACACCTTCAATAGTTCCCGTAGCAAACTTCACCCTACTAGCAATAGGGCATTCACACATTTCGAAGACAGAATCGAGCTTCTCGAACCAATGGAGGAGACCTACAGCTCCTTCTGTACCACTGAAGGTACTAGGTCGACAGTCCATAAAGGTCTTGAACGTACACACGGGAGGCTGAGCATGCTGACCTCCCGCTGGAGCTGCTGCGAGTGCCTCAGCAACTCGTTCGTTGATTAGAGCCATCAGCTGGGCTTGAGTCAAGTTCAGACGTCCACTCATGATCTTCACATCAAAGGAAACATAAGTAAGAAAGGTGTCGTGAAAGTGCGCAAGCATGGGATGACAGAAGAGAGCAAACAAGCAAGGTTTCAAGCAGCAATTGTTACACTAACTAAGCATACCATGATCAAATGCACTACTTTAACTAACAGGCAGGCAATACAAAATAAACTATATCACCTATAGTGTTGAGTCTTGCATGAGGAGCGAAGTGTCGTTGTGGATCGTTGAGCACTATACAGGTTATAGTCTGGTTTTGTCAAAGAGCTTTTCCCTTTTTAAAACCAAGTTCACTATAACCAATGGCTCTGATACCAATCTGTCACACCCCCAAATTCCACCAGCGGAGTATCACCGCAGGAGGTGTGACATGACCAGGATCAAGCCACCAATCATATTGAACAATGTAATTAAAGTAAATATAAAAACAACCATAATATAATTGGTGTCCAAAACAATTTAACCAAGTTCAAGTTATCAGCGGAAGCATAAAGTGTAAAACCAAAACATAAGTTTTAAACTTCAAATGTTTAACATGGGACTCAACAGTCCATGCCCCACAACGACTCTTCCCCATGCAAGCTCCAGCTAACTACCTATTGACCTGCAAAGCATGTAGTAACGAGTCAACAACAAAGTTGAGCGAGTTCACAGTTGGGTGTTCACTTTAAGTTGTTCCAAAAACCATAGTTCCTCATTAACTGGCTCATTTTCCGTGGGGGCTACCCCATGTTTGAAAACGCAAGTTGGTTAATCCCATTTACTCTGGCTATCCAGCCGTGGGGGCTACCCCATGTTTATACTACTAGACTTGTTACCATATCGACAACTGACTGGAGTCATGTTTATGTGCCCTGCGTCAATGTCTATCATCATTGATGTGCCCAGATCCATTAGTCCACTCCCGTCCTCTGCGGCATGGTGTGAGGCTTGTCAAACCTAATAGCGCTATTTAACTAATGACCCGCTCGCATTGGCCCAGCGATTGAGTCGATATAAAAATGAGGGACTTCATGATAGGGTTTCGTCTAGTAAGCTAAGACTATCCCAAGAGAACGAGGAATTTATATTCCTTAACCCATACTGTCCTACCCAAGAAGGATGAGGAATCCATATTCCTTAACCCATTCCCAACCCACCGGGAATTACCATTCTTTGTAGAAAATGTGAACTCACCTTCGGTTAGCTCGGCAGATACATAGAAAGGTCAATCGAGCTGCTAGTGGTCAACCACGTCCTAACATGGTTACCATACAAGTCAGGTCTAGGTTCAAGTAGTGCACATAGGTTTACACAAAAACTAACAGGTTACGAACACGTAATAATCATGGCAAACACGTAAGATCACATTAAACGCGTTAACAGAAAAATACACAACATATCCAAACTTGTGTGACTTAAATGATTGGGCTCGCACAAGTTTAATGGCCCAATAGCCTTGTGCGATTCACTAATTGAAGCCCAACAATATTTGGCCCAACCAGTTGTGTGTCCAGCACTATCTTATGCGACTCACAACGGGTTGTGCGACTGAAACAACCCGGCCTAATAACATAAGCAACCTAACATGTACACGGCCCAAACAAATAAATAGAAATCAACTTGTGCGGTCCATTTAGTCTTGTGCGACCAAGGTTAACTTGTACGATTACAAGTATCTTGTGCGACTGAGTTGGGCCGTATGGCCCAAAATCATAACAAAGTTCAACAGATATGTGTGGCCCAAGACTTGTGCGATCGACACTACCTTGTGCGATTCACATGTCTTGTGCGATCATGCAGTTCTAGGTTGTACACTGTGCTTTAACGGTTGTGTCCATCTTATGCGACCGGGGCTTGTGCGATCAGATCAGATCTTGTGCGATCTGATCTTGTGCGACCGACAGACTTGTTCGATTTGTTATGCGATTTTCCTAAAATCATGCAATCCATTCTAACAGTTTCCTAATTCTCATCCATTCCATCAAATCATCACTAACAGTTTCTATCTCTACTTTAATCGATCAAATCATGGTTCTTATCACATAATTCATATGAACTCTAATCATATTCAAAACATAAGCAACAACTTATACATTAAACTATCAGATCATTGGATTCAAATCATCATACAACACCTCATACTCGATCATGCATTTAATCTGAACACACATACATACAGCCGATTACATTGCATTCATTCGGTTCTTAGATCAGTAACATGCAACCCGATTCATATAAACATCATCACATTAAACCTAATTCCAAATCAACACCAGTTTCATAATCATCATGTAGATTCGGTTCGATCATTTAAAGGCATCAACCAAATATATATATCACTTGTTCATACATTACCACAACATCAAGAATCATTCATCATTCATACAAACAACCCTAGCTATCACATCAAATCATGGAATCATAATATCATCTAACAAAACAATAATTGTGAAACAATAACCGGTTAGAAGATAGGATGAGGGGTCGATCTGAATCAAGAATGCTTCGAGAGAAGGGGATGTGATGCCGTCGGCTTCGAGAGAGAGGGAGGAGAGAACTAGGGTTTGGTGTGTATTGTTTTGCAAGTAATGAGGAGTATACCCCCTCCTCATGAGGTTATGCACAACAATTGGAATGGTCCGAACCCATTACGAGCTGCCCTTGTGGTTCGAGTGCAAAGAGTGTGGCCCAAAAGGGCTTGTGCAATCGGGTTGAAGTTTTGCGGTTGGGTTCGTGTTGTGCAATCACATTACATATACGTACATTACACAATCCACAATAAAGATAAAACATACATTCCATTAAAATCACATAGTCACATAATCACATAACGTCCACACTGGTTACAACAAAGTATAAAGAAAAGTTCTGAAATACGAGTTGTCACACGTCATCATGGTGGTTGTGCAAACTGTTAAGTGATGTCATTCTGTTCAAGATCTAGCTCAGATCTAAGGGATTTCATGTGCTTTTACACTAAATCCTTACTAAATCTATACTTTTCAACTAAAACCTATGTTTGTCTTCATCTTTTCTTAATACTTTTACCAAAAAGGGTGAGATCTGGATTGAAACGGACTGTAGAATTAAGGAATAGTCTGGAGTTGGTTTGGAGAAGGATTGTTGCCGGAAAAGATGACCGGAGTATGAATTCTGACATGAACACCGTCACGAACAGGTGACTGAACGGACTGAGGTGATTCCCACCCGATCAAATCATCTGTACACTGATGGGTTTACCGTTGTCTCAATGCGTACCCTGTCGTCATTGCTTAAAACTGAAACTTAGAAACTTTACAAGTTTAGGAACGGGACAAAGACAACCCGATTGAGTGGCAATCCGATCGGATAGTCATCCGATTGAACCACCATCCGGTCAAGTGAAGCTTGCCTCTTAACCCTAACACTTGGACGCTTAAATATCTTGATCGTCGAATGGCAATATGATCGGATAGCCATCCGATCGAACTGCCATCTGATCAGGTGTTATTGTCTTGTAACCTTAAAAATTTTTGGAACTTTGAATCTTTGATCGTCGAATGGCAATCCGATCAGATAGACATCTGATCGAACTACCATCCGATCAAGGTGACAATGTGCTTTGGAACCTTTCAACACTTAGAATCTTTGAGACTTTGAATCTTTGAAAACTAAGAACTTTGGATCGAATGGCAATCCGATCGTATAGCCATCCGTCCCCTCCCCACACAATAGACATCCCAATCGGATGGCAATCCGAACAGATAGCCATCTGATCGAACAACCATCTGATCAAGATGACTGATCCGACACTTGGTTTAAATCTCGTTGCTTTGTCCGACGCTTATCCGTTGTAATCTAATCTGGCTAATCCTAAAGAGCTCCCTTTGATCCAATAACAGTAAATCTGTTAAGCAATCACTGTGAGTATACTCGATCCATTTTTGTTTTAAACTTTGGGATGTAACCTGTATTTTATTAAACTAAAATACTTGAGACTTTTGCAAACTAAACTCTATCCTGTGTATGTGAAACTTCTGATTCTTGTATTCTATTTGTGCTATGTGGACGTTTAATCCAGGGTGTGTATTTCCGCCTTAACAATAGTAGCGCTATAGGAGATGCACCTCCCCATTATTCTCAGGGGTATTGTTAGGAGGAATTTTAGTTTTCCTTGAGACTTGGGAAATCAACAAAGCATCGGGATACTTGGGCTATCACTTGTTGGACTGCGAACACTAGCATGGCTGAAACTATTTTATCATTTACACGATGGATATGAGTTGTTTTAAACTACTATGCTATTACTCAAACTTGTATACTAGCCGGTACATTTTGTACTGACTATATTTTAATACATGTTGCAGGCTGATAGGATGCTGAATCATGGGAATCAAGCTAGGGCTGATGCTTAGAAACCCACTTATTTTAAATCTAGACTTTGAATAATGATTAATGGTTGTATTTTGAATCTTTTGTTAGTGATGCTGTTTTAGACTAACTCATGCATGAAACTTATTTAATCTTTACTGAAATTACTAGTGTTATGGAAATCTCATGAACAATCTGAACGCTTAGTGCTCGCACCCCGATATTTCCGCCATCGGTTGGGGTGTGACAATAATGGCATATAGATAAATAAAGTTACAAATCAAACAAAGGGCTTATGCGTATTTTTATCATAACGATTAGGTTTTAAATTAAGGCTATAGTATGACTAATGGGGGTCCTGAGTCGCATAATGATTCAACGGCTGTATTTCTCTGCTATAGTTCTTGTTTAAGGCTAAAATGAGTGTTAACTCCTGATCAGGCTTATCTAATGCTCATAATAAATGATTACTCGGCCAAGTGGGCGAATATAAGAATAAATAAATAATATATTTATTTATATATGGCCATTATAATCATTTATATAATAATAGATCAAAATATATAACAACCTATTAAATAATTAGTTGGTAATTGTTGATGGGCCTTATTACCATTACTAACTAATTAGGGTTTCCTCTTGGGTGCACATATAAGGAGATAATTAGAGGGTTAAAGGGTTAGACTCTAATCACAAAAACATCATCATGAAATCGCCCCTCTCTCCTAGCCGATTCCCCTTTATCGGTTTTCATCATCACCATCATTAGATTGCACCCTAAGGAGGAATCAGACCAAGCTGACAATCATGTCAAACACTATTGCTGCGTCTCCATCTGGATTCTCTGCTGGCCTGTGCTGATGCAATCAGGTATGTTATTCATGTTTTCCATTATGCCTAAAACAGAACTGATCAAGAAGTTAAAAATCCACAAAAAAAATCAAATGGCTTTCTGGCCGTGTGTGTGTGTGTCTTTCTGTAAGTAGAATTGCTATTTATGATGAAAATGAATTTAAAGTGCACTATGTTCTTTTAATCTTTTTTTTTTTGTGTATAAGGAGGATATGGATGTACTGTAGGGATGAGCTCGGTACCATTCGGTACCGAAATAACCGGTACCGAAAATTCCCAAAAGTGGGTACCGGTACCGAATATACCCGGTTCGGTACGGTACTGGTATTTGAGGGTAAAAACTGGTACCGAACCAGTACCGAAAATGCTAAAAGTTGGTACCGAATCGGTACAGAAAAAGTGCCCGGTTCGGTAAATTCGGTACCGGGAACGATTTGCTCATCCCTAATGTACTGGTGAATGTTAAAATTCTTTTTTTGCTGCAAAAGTATTATCTGATGTAAAATTATTAGCTTCATAGGTAGCAGGTGATGTTCAATATTACAATTAATAGTCTTTATGTAATTTGGATGCAACAAGTTTAAGGTCTGGGTTGAGCAAGTATAAGCTCATTATATATCTTTTGTCATCTTAGAAGTCTTCGCTCATTGAACAAGTAAGATATTTGTGATACAAACTATCATCAAGGTAAGTTTTGTTTTTCCCCGAAAAGTTTTTGAACACAAAAGCACATAGGTATTTAGGTTTTCTAGCCATTGTAGTGTTAGAATTAGTGATCAACAGCCTTTTTTCTGAATAAAAAAGACCAATAACATGATCTTTTTGTTTTTTTAATGTAGTTGATAGTCAAATATACTTGCAAAAGGAACTATGGCTTTTACTCAGGATTTTAATACGATTCTTTAAATACAATTTAGCTTTTAGCAACTAAACTTATATATCAAAATGAGTGTGTCACTGAATAAGTTATGTAACTGGTTAAAATAAGTATTTCAATGATTCGACATATAACATTGCGACTTCACCCTAGATGATATTTGTTCGCATTGCTAATATGTTATTTTCTCTTTCTCTATTTCTTTTGTTTGTTTTATTTCAACTTAGATTGGGTGGGTTAGGGGAAACTGGGTATTTTGATATGAATAGATAACTTTATCCAGCATAGGGCATAAAGATCAACTTGAACTATTGATAAAGATTTGAATTTTTGTATATGCCAGGGTTTAGTGAGAGAGCCGTGAGTGAGGATGATGTTGTTGTTTGTTTAAAATGATGAAAGTGGTGTGGGGAAAAATTGATCGACATCTTCAGTTAGTAGTTTGATTACTCAAATAGTAAGGTGGGGAATGGGCTTACTGATGTAAGGAGAAGTAAGAATATAGTTTGGTTTTGTAGAAGGTTAGCAAAATCTGATGATTAAATCTTAGTTACGGATCCAATCTAAAGATCATAAATTTGTGAGAGGTAATCCTATACGTTTGATTAGCCAAGTTCCTAATGTAATACGTATTTAGATTTATGTTTCATTTATTCATAGACTTATGATTTATATAATTTATATTGTTCAACCAGTGTATATATTACAACATAAACACATGTGAAAGAATAAAGGTGTCTACAAAGTTAATTATAGGTCGTATGTGAGTTTACAATCAAGTCACATAATTGTATTATTATAATGATTTTAAAGTTTGAATTTTGAATTGGGTGTCCATATTATATGGTGTTAATGGGTCTATACATGTACCTTTTCAGGCTGGGTTTAAAAGGGTCAAGCCCTCGGGCACTTTGGCCAGGTTAAATTAACTTGGGTTTTTTTTTAATCTTTTAGGTTTACAAGTTATTGATATATACATATTGGATGATGATTATTCCTATATGATTGACGACGAGCTTTGAAGATTATTTGTTGTCTATGAAAGTGTTCAACAATGCCAGTTTGATGAATTTCTTGCATTGACCAAATTTCAATATGAGTTATAACAACTTGGCAATGGCTTATTGAAGGTAACATGTTGCTAAATTACACCTAATGAATGATTTATAGGTTGATGGTATGATTGAATGATTTTTAGGCTGATAGTGGGAAGCTAGCAGAGTTAGATGGGTTCACTTACTCATGGAGCTAAGGAAGTCAGTGCAGATTGCTTGGGTCAGGTTTCTAATGTGTATTGGGTTGTCCCATATATGTGTTTCTTGCCTATTGTTTCAGGACTCTGCTGGTTAAATACACCTGCACACATCGTCAGCAACGGTTAGTTTCTAATACTTATGAATACGTTGATTTGGTCTATGCATTAACTTTAATGGGTCATATTTTCTTAGTACAAGGTCTTTTTGTCGCAACCTGACTTTTGCGGAAGCGTGATTATGGAGTGACTTTCTTACTATCATTGCATTCAATCATAACAACAACTATATGATAAAAACCATAGGTGGTCATTCATTAAATTAAGTTAAAAACATCACAACAACATTGTTTGAAACATGGACTTCAAATTTAAGTTTTACAAACCATACGAATTGTTTAGAGTTCCCTAAGGACTCATCAAAAGACTTTCAATAAAATCAGGCTTTGGTAGATGTGTCTCGTCCAGGAATAAGACACACTAACCAAACCCTAAGACAACGGATGACATCCTTTATTCTTAACGCAGCTTGAAACATCCAACGCCCGCCAGATCCACCATTAATTCCCTGAAATACATGTATTTTAAAAACATCAACAAAAGTTGAGCGAGTTCATGTGTTTGTTTGTGTGTATGAATAAACCTTTGATATCATTGTATGTATGTATGTATGTTTTGTAAATCCCGGTATGAAAGCAAAACAAGGAAACAGATCGATTAATGGTTAGCAAGGCCATTAACATGCGTGCAATGGCGTAGGAAGGCTCAAACCTAGCACATTTTGTACCGGGCCTCCAGCTGTAAGACATAGTCACCACATGGGCCAAACCCCGGTCCACATGGGTGTGGGCTCGCTACACCCAAATAGATCTATCACTCATGCCCCTCGGTCCTAACACGAGGATTAATGGTCTTAGGAGTGCGCCTACCCATTCACATGATCTACTGTACTTTCCAAAGCTAACCATACCAATTGTAATTGTTTGTAATCATTTTGTAACATGTACTTCACCCCCGAAGTTATAAAAAGAAAAGGGAGACATGAACTCACAGTCTTGGGTCATCAACCAACGTAACTCAAGCTCCTTCGGTAAACACGACTACCTACAACGTACTAATGTCTATTAGACGAACGGGTCGTGCCTTGATTTAGTATTTGTTACTGTCTTTGAGTTACGTTCTTTGTATCTTCGATATTATTCCAAGTCATATAATTATTTGTTAAAATAATTAATATTTTAACTTAAATTATATTTATTAAACTTTGCAATAATTATTAAAATAATATATTTTAACTTAATACTTCCCAAGTATTTATACTTGTATATCCTTCCCAAGGATGGGTGTATTTGTATTCGTATTCTTATACTTGTATATTTTTGCTATGTATTAGGGTCGTATTCCGGTGTGTATTTATACGTATGAGTATATGTATTTTTATTGTATTAAGTATTCGTATACTTAATTTTGTATTAATCTTTCTAGAATATTATCCTTAATAAAAGTCCATCAATATATATTTCCAAAATATATATTGTAATGAATATTATTTAGAAAAATTATTTATAATTTTTCTTTTAACAAAAATATTTGTATTTTCTCATAAGTCTCAAAAAAATAATATATTTTCATGCCCAACATTGAATATATATATATATATATATATATATATATATATATATATATATACTCATTTTTCTCCAAAAATGATATACTTCATATTTACTTGAGAAAATATATCCTTCACCTCAAAAATCTTGTATTCCGTGCCTGTGTAAGAAAATATATATTTATTAAAAATAATATATTTTCTAAAAATCTCAAGAAATATATATTCATACATGCCAAAAATAATATATTTTTCCCTTGTCAAAATATGATATATTCTTGTAGTAATTGTTAAAATCATATTTTCATTTCCTTGGTGTCCAAAATATTATTTACCAAAATATACTTTGTGAATAAATTTCTGTAATATTTTGTAAGTCTTAATCCATAGTTCGGTTTTCACCAATATTTTGTGTACCACTTGTATATTTATTCCTTAGAATTTTGGTAATATTTTGGATTGTAATCCTTGGTATTTTGATTTGTTATATTATTTTATGTCCTAAAATAATATAACTAATACACAAAATATACAATTAAGCACACACATGGTGTCTTCTAAATATATATTTCCTAAATAAATATTTAGTCACTTTTATTTATAAAAACCAACCTCCAATATTTATATTTTTGTAACCAAAATTCATGGCAAAGTTTTTGTAACAATTTATGGTTTGAAAGACACTAGTAAATACTTGTTTAGAAATATTTTTCAAAGTGTTTAAATTTTTAGAAAATTTTGCCATAGTTTCCCCAAAAAATGAAGGTTTCCATACTTTCAAGCATATCATTTTCTTTTGTAAAAATCATCATAATCAATCCACAATCTACAATAAACAACCTTTGCTTACCAATTTTGCCACAATCATGCATAATCTACTACTTCATGAACTTGAAGCTTCACAAAAATTTGTAGTAACTTACTAGTGTTATTAGTAAGCCTTGTTATCCTTTAAAGTGTGATTAGTTCTTTAAAAACTTCATTTTTAAAGAATATGGTTGTTTACAACTTGTGATCATCATTTCTAAAAATGTTTCTTTATGAAATCTTCTTGTTACACAAGTGTTTCTACACTTGTTTAACCACTAAAAATAAGATTTGTTTATGTAAGAACCAAAATTAAATGAAACTCATATTTTTAACTTGATTTCTTTGAAAACTCATCCATAAATCTTTAGATCTATATGACTAACAACTTACTTTGATCATTATTTTTCAAGAAAACATCATAGTCTTTCAAGTTCATGATCTTTGTGTGGATGATCTATCATCCTTCAACATTTCTACTTTCTCATCTTGCTAGATTATGTTTTGAATCATGATCTAGCAAAATCATATGATGATCTACATCATATATATGAACAAACAACAATCATCAAGCAAATCAACACATAAACAACTTAGTTTCTTCATTAATCATGCTTATGTTCAAGATTACTTCTTATGTATCATAGTGTTCTTCAAGATTATGAGTATGATTCTTCTTTTAACCACTTAAAAATAGAAGTAAAGTAGCAAGATCAAGACTCTTACCACTAGCACAAGGCTAGGGATGATCAAGAGAAGTTATGAGATGGATAAAAGCAAATGAGAGAGGTCTTTGATCTTCCGAAAGCTCCTAGCTTCTTTGTATGATCTCTAACACCTTTGTATATATGTAGAATGTATGAAGAAGATTGAATGATAGTGGGTGTGTGTGGGGTGATGTTCGGCCGAGAGCTCCTAGGAAGGAAGGAGGATATGTGTGTTTTTCTAGTGTGTGTAAGAATGAGCTTAAGTCTTACATGCTTACTTATAATCCATGTTCAAAGTTTATCTCTTGTGTAACATGTTAGGAAAGTATATACATCTCCATTTTAATATTGAAAAAAATCTTGAGGTATGGGGCAAGCATGGGCCGATTACTAGGTGGGGAGGGGGGGTATGTAGAGTAGGTTTAATCATATAGTTAGTTTAGGGTAAAAATTCAAGTATGTAGTTAGCTACTTAGTTACTTGATATTTTACAGGGTGTTATGATGTTCGGGGACCATAACTAGCTTGGTAATGTTAAAACAGTGCTTCTAGTGTAAATTTGATGTTTCGGGTAGTGTCCGGTTGTTCGGTTGGTTACTAGTTCGTTAAAGTTCTAAACCTTACAGTTTAGTGTGCTTTATGTACCCTTTTGTGACTCTTTTGATCCCCGACACTTAGGAAAGCATTCAGGACCATTTAACCATGTTTCTACATAAAATTAGATTGTTAAAATGCTGATTTATGTTGAATTTTGCTGAATTCAGCATTCTATGTGAGTCTTAGGCACTTTCCGGCTCTTAAACGATCACTTAGAAACGCAGTTTTGTGATCCTCACTTTCCTACATGCTATACTAGTGTAGTATTTAGTTTCTGGCTCATTCTGTGTCTCAATGCACTGTTTTTCTATGTGCTGAGTTCTATCAGCATTTTCCTGATTTATCAGATAACTGTGCTAGCTGCGTCTAGTGCATCATTTGAGTCAATAAGCAATCATGAAATAATGATATGACATCAAGAAATATGTGATGCACATGTATGTATATGGCAGCAATTAGAAAGTAGTTAATTGCAAATTCAGCACAGTAATTAAGGGCTAATCATGGTTAATTAATTGTACGGATACCTGAATTTTTTACAGTTGTCACATTCTCCCCCTGTTAAGAAAATTTCGTCCCGAAATTTTAAGCTTTACTACTAGCTGCAGGGGTGTTAGGGAATAAATGCAGTTATTTAGCTTTCATACGGTCCTCACGCTCCCAAGTAAACTCTGGGTCGTGACGCGTGTTCCATCTAACCTTGACAAGCTTAACACTACTCCTCCGAGTCTTGTTAACTTTCCATTCAGTAACCTCAACAGGTTCTTCAGTAAAGTAGAGTGTGTCATCAATGTGAACTTCATTGTCAGGCATGATCACTGTTTCTTGAGTTGGACTCTTCTTCAGATTAGATACATGGAATGTATCATGAACACCATTAAGTTCTACTGGTAGTTTCAACTTGTAAGCCACATGGCCAATCCTTTCTAGGATTTTAAATGGTCCGATAAATCACGGGTTTAACTTTCCACGCTTCCCAAAGCGTGCCACACCTTTCCAAGGTGAGACTTTTAACAAAACCATATCTCCCACTTCGAACTACAAAGGTTTCCTTCTTTGGCCTGCATAGCTCTTTTGTCGATCACGAGCCGCCTTAATGCGCTCTCGGATCTGCATGATCTAATCTGTTGTTTCTTGGACCAATTCGGGACCAACCAGTTACCTATCACCTGTGTCTGCCTAGCATAGCGGTGATCGACACTTTCGTCCATAGAGAGCTTCGAACGGTGCAGCTTGAATGCTCGTATGGTAGCTGTTGTTATAGGAAAACTCTACCAAAGGCAGGTGAGTGTCACAACTGCCAACAAGTCCATTACACAAGCTCGTAACATATCTTCAAGCGTTTAAATCGTTCTCTCACCTTGGCTGTCCGTCTGTGGATGAAATGCGGTGCTCAAATTCAGCTGTGAACCAAACGCTTCTTGGAAGGATTTCCAAATCCTTGACACAAATCTCCCATATTTATCAGATATAATTGAGATACGCACACCATGACGTGCAACTATCTCCCTTAGGTACAGCTCAGCTAGCTTACCAATGTTATCCTTTTCCCTGATTGGCATAAAGTGCGCAGATTTTGTCAGACGGTCAACGATTACCCAAATCGTATCATGACCTCTGGGTGTCTTTGGCAACTTTGTTATAAAATCCATCGAGATCTATTCCCATTTCCACATGGGTATCTCAGGTTACTGCAGAAGACCTGAAGGCTTCTGATACTCGGCCTTCACCTTGTCACAAGTTAAACATTTTCCAACATAAGTTGCAACATCACCTTTCAGTCTCGGCCACCAGTAGATATCCTTCAAATCTTGGTACATCTTACCTGATCCTGGGTGGATCGAGTACCTTGATTTATGAGCTTCATCAAAGATCACATCTCTAAGACCTACAAAGAGGGGAACCCAAATTCATCCCATGAAACACAGGTTCCTTCCTCATTGGGTATCAACTGGTTCTCCATCCCACGGAGATATTCATCCTTCAAGTTTTCTTTCTTGAGAGCTTCTCTTTGTGCAGCACGAATACGGAATGAGAGGTTTGTTTGGATGATCATCTCCAAAGCCCTAACCCTTATGGGCTTAATCCTCTCTTTTCGACTCAAGGCGTCTGCCACCACATTCGCCTTTCCTGGGTGATATTTGATTTCTCAATCATAATCATGTAATAACTCAACCCATCGTCGCTGTCTCATATTAAGCTCTTTCTGATCGAATATGTGCTGAAGGCTCTTGTGATCGGTAAAGATCGTGCATCGGGTACCATACAAATAATGTCGCCAGATTTTCAAAGCAAACACCATTGTGCCTAACTCCAAGTCATGCGTGGTGTAATTCTTCTCATGAACCTTCAACTGGCGCGAAGCATAAGCGATGACCTTCTGTCGCTGCATTAGCACACAGCCCAAACCCTGAAGCGAGGCGTCATAGTATACCACGAAGTCGTCGGTGCCTTCGGGTAGGGATATAATAGGTACATCGCAAAGCTTGTTCTTGAGCAACTGAAAAGCTTATTCTTGTTTACCTCCCCATTCATACTTCTTATCCTTTTGAGTAAGGAAGGTCAGCGGTTGAGCGATTTTTTAAAAATCCTCAATGAATCGGCGATAATACCCAGCCAAACCTAAAAACTAACGGATCTCGGTTGGCGTCTTTGGAGTTTTCCAATTCTTAATCGCCTCGATCTTGGTGGGATCCACATGGATTCCATCTTTATTCACTACATGACCAAGGAATTGTACCTCACGCAACCAGAACTCGCACTTCGAGAACTTAGCATACAGTTTCTCCTTCTTGAGCAGCTCTAAAATGACTCTAAGGTATTGCTCGTGCTGTTCCTTCATCCTTGAATAGATCAAAATATCATCGATAAATATAATCACGAATTTATCGAGATATAGCTTGCAAACTCGGTTCATCAGATCCATAAATACTGCCGGCGCGTTTGTCAAACCAAACGACATTACTAGAAACTCGTAATGTCCATAACGGGTTCTAAAGGTTGTCTTTGGAATACTCTCCTCTTGTATCCTCAGCTGGTGATAACCTGATCGAAGATCGATCTTGGAGTAGTAACTTGAACCTTGAAGTTGACCGAAGAGGTCATCAATTCTCGGCAAAGGATACCGATTCTTGATGGTCAACTTGTTTAGTTCTCGGTAGTCAATGCACATGCGGAAACTACCGTTCTTCTTCTTGACAAACAGAACTGGAGCTCCCCAAGGCGAGAAGCTTGGTCTAATAAATCCCTTGTCCAAAAGCTCTTGAAGTTGCGTCGACAATTCTTGCATTTTTTATGGCGCAAGTCGATAAGATGCCTTAGCTACAGGTGCGGCGCCTGGAACTAAATCAATGTGGAATTCGACTTGTTGCTGGGGCGGTAATCCTGGCAAGTCTTCGGGGAAGACTTCAGGATATTCCCTTACCACCGGGATATTTTCCAGCTTCGGCTCTTCGGCTTCCTTGTCAACATTAAAAAGGCAACACATCCTTTCTGTAAAAACTTTCGGGCCTTCAAACAACTGATAATCCTTAGAGGAGTATCGCGTTTCTCTCCATGAACTACGATCATCTCTCCATTCACCAGTGGAATGCGGATAACCTTCTCATGGCATACGATTTCAGCTCAGTTGCTTGACAACCAAACCAATCCATTCCAACTACCACGTCAAAGCTACCCAACTTGACTGGCAGAAGATCAAGCGTAAACTCATGCTCTTCGAGCTCTATTACACAACCTCTAATCACTTCGTTTGCCTCTACTAGCTTTCCATTAGCTAGTTCTATGGAGTACGAAATTTCTAACTTACTGGCAACTAACCCAAGTATATCCTTAAATTCTTGGGATACGAAGCTATAGTCGGCACCAGTATCAAATAGTACAGATGCAAAGTGTTGGTTGATAGGGAACTTACCCGTGACTACATTCGGATCCTGGCGAGCTTCCCTAGCTCCAATGTTGAAAACTCTTCCTTGGGCTTGATTGTTCTTTGGGCAATCTCGCTTGAAATGCCCGACATCTCCGCAACTAAAGCATCCTTGCTTGTTTCCAGTACCACCATGGTTGTTGTTTTGGTTGCGGTTTCCATTAGCAACTTGGTTTCCAGAACCACCACGATTACCATTTCCTCCTTGATTTCCACCTTGGTTTCTGTTGCCATAACCATTGCCACCACGGTTTCCAACTTTTGAATCTCAGCTCTCGAGCAGTACTTCTTGCGCATCAGTTCTTTCATCTCATCCCAGGTCATACCATATGTTGCTTCCTCTCCTAGGGTCTGAACCTAAAGGTTCCACCAGGATAGAGCTCCGTCTAGGAATAGTTCAGAAATGTAAGTGACTTGGTGCTCTGGCGCACACTTTCTCATTCGCAGCACAGAATCTGTTTTCTCAGCTCATCTAACGAAAGCTACAGCACCTCCAGTGCCGTCAAAATTCAGAGGCTTGCAGTCAAGAAACTGCTTGTAAGTACAGCCTGTACAAGCAACATCATTCACAGAAGCATTAGCAAACGCACATGGAATGTCCAAACATATCGTAATGTATCTTAAGTGACTTAAACATTACCGTGTGGTGGGTTATTTCCTGAGGTACCTCCGCTGTGTTCAGAGCGTAAGGCCTCATGTTGTGCGATTGCTTGTGAAATCTGTTCATGCGGTTCTGCCTCTGTTGTGGGCAATTGATTGTTCCTTCGAGGAGGCATCTTCTATAAAGAAGATTGTATAGGTCAGGTCTTAAAGTAGATTTAAGCACATAAGCATCTATTATACGAATAAGACCTAGGAATGTAAATACGTAGGTATGTAAGTAATTATCATAGCAGCAATCATATATCATCACAATCATTTACAACCATGTAAATTAACAATGTATTTAATGAGAACATTACGATTGAGCTTTCCATTAACCATCGACCACAAATACAGTTATATGTTTTACATAAATATTGTATTAAAAGGAACACAGGGTCACACTACCCTTGTCCAAAATGTCTATCAATCTACCATATGTTATACAATCAAAAAGTAGTCTCCAAAAAGGCTTCACTAGCTCAGCTCAATAGCAGTGCTCTCATCAAAAGCAAGCTACCTACATAAAACCAAAAACCGGCTATGCTGATGGTGGTGGAGGAGGAGGTGGAGGAACAAAAAGCAAGTGGCGCATATGTGCTAGCTCCTCCTCAATATCATAAACATGACGCAACAGATAACTGATCTGCTGCTCAACAGTGAGGAATCGAGTGCCAAACTCAGGAAATGGGGTAAGCGGTGCACGAGGATGCGAAAATGGGGATGAACGAGGAGCAAATGTAGGCTGACACGGACATGGCAAAGGTCGCGGTGTCATCTCAAGCTCTAAAATCCTGCGACTCATGATCTCATACTGGAGCTGCAATGATAGAAGTAACTCATCCGGTGTATAACTAGTAAAATGTGAGGGATGGTAGGGATCAAAAATCGGCATGGTGTACGGTGGGAACCATCTAAGTGGCTCGTCTAGTGGTGAAGAAGTAAAATGAGCAGAAGGTGCAGACTGAGGTATGTGAGGAAAAGCTGCTGATACATGTGGGTCATGGCTAGGCTGCTGGCTAGAAGTGCCTTCCCCTGGATGGGGTGAGGGTATATCCTGCAAGAAAACAATAGGCAGGTCGACACGGTGCACATCCGAATCAACTGGGTGAAAAGGAGCAACATCAACAGGTGCAGGTGCAAATGGGGGAGTGACTGGCTCAATAACAGGAGGGTCAGCGGGTGCAGGAACGGGATCTGGTATGAGAGGTGCAATGTTAGGTATGCCAAATGGTGCAGGATCATGATCAGGCAAAGGCTCAGGTGCAGGTATCGGCTCCGGATCAGCGGGTGCATTAACAGGCTGATCAACAGGAATAAAGTCAAGCTCAAGTCCAGGCTCAATGTCATGTGGAGGAATCGGTGCAGCTGACATGGCCGTATTGTCATCAGTATCAGTGGCATAGCGTTGCGAACCAACTACCTGTAAGGCGGAAGAAGTCACGGACGTAAAAGAATCTGGAATAAAGTGTAAGCTAGAATCAGAAGAAATCTCGATAACAGGGATCTCAAGAAGTGGGGCAGCAATGTCATCTTCCGCTATCTCTCCATCACCCTAGGCCTAATTAGGGGGACCATCAACAAACATGTCGAAATCATCGTCAGAAAGGTCATCAAAGGGCCAATCCTTATGAGGAATGACCATGAGAGGAACGGGAGCAAGGATCGGTGCCACGACATACTCACCATTGAGGTGACCGATGATAAGACGATCGTTCACAAGAATGGGAATAACAAACGGATCCTCGTCCGGGATACCACCAGCAATCGGTAAATCATATCCGAAATCGGGCAGCGCAAAGGGCTGAAAGTCGTCGTCATCGTCGGACATCATCTCTGGGTCACTCTCGGTATCGGATGTGAAGATCTCTGGCTCAGGGACAATCTCATCATCTAAGACTACAGCCATGGGGTCATCGGTATCGGACAATCCACTCTCTGATGATGACATAGTGTCTGTAACAAAGCCATCACAACATATGCACATATCTCAACTACTAATCATTAAACATGCAATCAATGACAATGCAAACATGTAATCACGTATCCTTCCTAGTCTCCCAGACTAAACCACTCAGTCTCCCAGACTGTACCACCTAGTCTCTCAAACTAAACCACTCAGTCTCCCAGACTGAACTACCTAGTCTCTCAGACTAAACCACCCAGTCTCCCAGACTAGACCTCCCAGTCTCTCAGACTAAACCATAAACATAAACCTTGAAATGTGTTTCGTGTCTTTTTGTTTGTAAAAATGTTTGTTTTCCTGGATTTGGGTGTTTCGTGTATGAAATGAAAACATGTTGTGAAAAGATTTTTGTGAGAGCCCTAATGATTATAGTCTAGACTCGCGAAGGAATCCTAGTTCGCTACAATCGAAGCTCTGATACCAAGCTGTCACACCCTGACTTTTGCGGAAGCGTGATTATGGTGTGACTTTCTTACTATCATTGCATTCAATCATAACAACAACTATATGATAAAAACCATAGCTGGTCATTCATTAAATTAAGTTAAAAACATCACAACAACATTGTTTGAAACATGGACTTCAAATTTAAGTTTTACAAACCATACGAATTGTTTAGAGTTCCCTAAGGACTCATCAAAAGACTTTCAATAAAATCAGGCTTTGGTAGATGTGTCTCGTCCAGGAATAAGACACACTAATCAAACCCTAAGACAACAGATGACATCCTTTATTCTTAATGCAGCTTGAAACATCCAACGCCCGCCAGATCCACTATTAATTCCCTGAAATACATGTATTTTGAAAACATCAACAAAAGTTGAGCGAGTTCATGTGTTTGTTGAGCGAGTTC
The DNA here is from genome assembly GCA_030545235.1 of Helianthus tuberosus. NCBI lineage: Eukaryota > Viridiplantae > Streptophyta > Magnoliopsida > Asterales > Asteraceae > Helianthus > Helianthus tuberosus. The sequence goes on along the minus strand of JARYGA010059771.1, from coordinate 7,833,816 downwards.
ATGTGTACGAATAAACCTTTGATATCATTGTATGTATGTATGTATGTTTTGTAAATCCCGGTTTGAAAGCAAAACAAGGAAACAGATCGATTAATGGTTTGCAAGGCGATTAACATGCTTGCAATGGCGTAGGAAGGCTCAAACCTAGCAGATTTTGTATCGGGCCTCTGGCTGTAAGACATAGTCACCTCCTGGGCCAAACCCCGGTCCACATGGGTTTGGGCTCGCTACACCCAAATAGATCTATCACTCATGCCCCTCGGTCCTACCACGAGGATTAATGGTCTTAAGAGTGCGCCTACCCATTCACATGATCTACTGTACTTTCAAAAGCTAACCATACCAATTGTAATTATTTGTAATCATTTTGTAACATGTACTTCACCCCCGAAGTTATAAAACAAAATAGTTTAAAGAAAAGGGGGACATGAACTCACAGTCTTGCGTCTTCAACCAACGTAACTCAAGCTCCTTCTGTAAACACGACTACCTAAAACGTACTAATGTCTATTAGACGAACAAGCCGTGCCTTGATTTAGTATTTGTTAGTGTCTTTGAGTTACGTTCTTTATATCTTCGATATTATTCCAAGTCATATAATTATTTGTTAAAATAATTATTAAAACAGTTATATTTTAACTTAATACTTCCCAAGTATTTATACTTGTATATCCTTCCCAAGGATGGGTGTATTTGTATTCGTATTCTTATACTTGTATATTTTTGCTATGTATTAGGGTCGTATTCCGGTGTGTATTTATACGTATGAGTATATGTATTTTTATTGTATTAAGTATTCTTATACTTAATTTCGTATTAATCTTTCCGGAATATTATCCTTAACAAAAGTCCATCAATATATATTTAAAAAATATATATTGTAATGAATATTATTTAGAAAAATTATTTATAATTTTTCTTTTGGCAAAAATATTTGTAATTTCTCATAAGTCTCAAAATAATAATAAATTTTCATGCCCAACTTTGAATATATATATATATATACACTCATTTTTCTCCAAAAATGATATACTTCATATTTACTTGAGAAAATATATCCTTCACCTCAAAAATCTTGTATTTCGTGCTTGTGTAAGAAAATATATATTTCTTAAAAATAACATATTTTCTAAAAATCTCAAGAAATACATATTCATACATGCCAAAAATAATATATTTTTCCGTTGTCAAAATATGATATATTCTTGTAGTAATTGTAAAAATCATATTTTCATTTCCTTGGTGTCCAAAATATTATTTACCAAAATATACTTTGTGAATAAATTTTCGGAATATTTCGTAAGTCTTAATCCATAGTTCGGTTTTCACCAATATTTTGTGTACCACTTGTATATTTATTCCTTGGAATTTTGGTAATATTTTGGATTGTAATCCCTGGTATTTTGATGTGTTATATTATTTCATGTCCTAAAATAATCTAACTAAATTTTTAGAAAATTTTGCCATAGTTTCCCCTAAAAATGGAGGTTTCTATGCTTTCAAGCATATCATTTTCTTTTTTAAAAATCATCACAATCAATCCACAATCAACAGTAAACAACCTTTGCTTACCAATTTTGCCAAAATCATGCATAATCTACTACTTCATGAACTTGAAGTTTCACAAAAACTTGTAGTAACTTACTAGTGTTATTAGTAAGCCTTGTTATCCTTTAAAGTGTGATTAGTTCTTTAAAAACTTCATTTTTAAAGAAAATGGTTGTTTACAACTTGTGATCATCATTTCTAAAAATGTTTCTTTATGAAATCTTCTTGTTACACAAGTGTTTCTACACTTGTTTAACCACTAAAAATAAGATTTGTTTATGTAAGAACCAAGATTAAATGAAACTCATATTTTTAACTTGATTTCTTTGAAAACTCATCCATAAATCTTTAGATCTATATGACTAACAACTTACTTTGATCATTATTTTTCAAGAAAACATCATAGTCTTTCAAGTTCATGATCTTTGTGTGGATGATCTATCATCCTTCAACATTTCTACTTTCTCATCTTGCAAGATTATGTTTTTAATCATGATCTAGCAAGATCATATGATGATCTACATCATATACATGAACAAACAACAATCATCAAGCAAATCAACACATAAACAACTTAGTTTCTTCATTAATCATGCTTATGTTCAAGATTACTTCTTATGTATCTTAGTGTTCTTCCAGATTATGAGTATGATTCTTCTTTTAACCACTTAAAATAGAAGTAAACTAGCAAGATCAAGACTCTTACCACTAGCACAAGGCTAGGGATGATCAAGAGAAGTTATGAGATGGATAAAAGCAAATGAGAGAGGTCTTTGATCTTCCGAAAGCTCCTAGCTTCTTTGTATGATCTCTAACACCTTTGTACATATGTAGAATGTATGAAGAAGATTGAATGATGGTGGATGTGTGTGGGGTGATGTTCGACCGAGAGCTCCAAGGAAGGAAGGAGGATATATGTGTTTTTCTAGTGTGTGTAAGAATGAGCTTAAGTCTTTCATGCTTACATATAATCCATGTTCATAGTTTATCTCTTGTGTAGCATGTTAGGAAAGTATATAAATATACATTTTAATATTGAAATAAAATCTTGAGGTATGGGGCAAGCATGGGCCGATTACTAGGTGGGGGGGGGGGTATGTAGAGTAGGTTTAATCATATAGTTAGTTTAGGGTAAAAATTCAAGTATGTAGTTAGCTACTTAGTTACTTGGTATTTTACAGGCTGTTATGATGTTCGGGGACCTTAACTAGCTTGGTAATGTTAAAACAGTGCTTCTAGTGTAAATTTGATGTTTCGGGTAGTGTCCGGTTGTTCGGTTGGTTACTGGTTCGTTAAAGTGCTAAACCTTGCAGTTTAGTGTGCTTTATGTACCCTTTTGTGACACTTTTGATCCCCGACACTTAGGAAAGCATTCAGGACCATTTAATCATGTTTTTGCATAAGATTAGATTGTTAAAATGCTGATTTATGCTGAATTTAGCTGAATTTAGCACTCTATGTGAGTCTTAGGCACTTTCCGGCTCTTAAACTATCACTTAGAAAGGCAGTTTTGTGATCCTCACTTTCCTACACACTATACTAGTGTAGTATTTAGTTTCTAGCTCATTCTGTGTCTCAATGCACTGTTTGTCTATGTGCTGAGTTCTGTCAACATTTTCCTGATTTATCAGATAACTGTGCTAACTGCGTCTAGTGCATCATTTGAGTGAATAAGCTATCATGCAATAATGATATGACATCAAGCAATATGTGATGCACATGTATGTATATGGCAGCAATCAGAAAGTAGTTAATTGCAAATTCAGCACAGTAATTAAGGGCAAATCATGGTTAATTAATTGTACGGATACCTGAATTTTTACAGTTGTCACATTCTCCCCCTGTTAAGAAAATTTCATCCCAAAATTTTATGCTTTACTACTAGCTGCAGGGGTGTTAGGGAATAAATGCGGATATTTAGCTTTCATACGGTCCTCACGCTCCCAAGTAAACTCTGGGTCGTGGCGCGCATTCCATCTAACCTTGACAAGCTTAACACTACTCCTCTGAGTCTTGTTAACTTTCCAGTTAGTAACCTCAACAGGTTCTTCGGTAAAGTGGAGTGTGTCCTCAATGTGAACTTCATCGGCAGGTATGATCATTGTTTCTTGAGTTAGACTCTTCTTCAGATTAGATACATGGAATGTATCATGAACACCATTAAGTTCTGCTGGTAGTTCCAACTTGTAAGCCACAGGGCCAATCCTTTCCAGGATTTTGAATTGTCCGATAAATCGCGGGTTTAACTTTCCACGCTTCCCAAAGCGTCCCACACCTTTCCAAGGTGATACTTTTAACAAAACCATATCTCCCACTTCGAACTCCAAAGGTTTCCTTCTTGGGTCCGCATAGCTCTTTTGTCGATCACGAGCCGCCTTAATGCACTCTCAAATCTGCAAGATCTTATCTGTCGTTTCTTGGACCAATTCGGGACTAACCAGTTGCCTATCACCTGCGTCTGCCCAGCATAGTGTTGATCGACACTTTCCTCCATAGAGAGCTTCGAACGGTGCAGCTTGAATGCTCGTATGGTAGCTGTTGTTATAGGAAAACTCTACCAAAGGCAGGTGAGTGTCCCAACTGCCACCCAAGTCTATTACACAAGCTCGTAACATATCGTCAAGAGTTTAAATCGTTCTCTCACATTGGCCGTCCGTTTGTGGATGAAATGCGGTGCTCAAATTCAGCTGTGAACCAAATGCTTCTTGGAAGGATTGCCAAATCCTTGACACAAATCTACCATCTCTATCAGATATAATTGAGATAGGCACTCCATGACGTGCAACTATCTCCCTTAGGTACAGCTCAGCTAGCTTACCTGTGTAATCCTTTTCCCTGATTGGCAGAAAGTGCGCAGATTATGTCAGACGGTCTACGATTACCCAAATCGTATCATAACCTCTGGGTGTCTTTGGAAACTTTGTTATAAAATCCATCAAGATCTGTTCCCATTTCCACATGGGTATCTCAGGTTGCTGCAGAAGACCTGGAGGCTTCTGATACTCGGCCTTCACCTTGGCGCAAGTTAAACATTTTCCAACATAAGTTGCAACATCACCTTTCAGTCTCGGCCACCAGTAGAAATCCTTCAAATCTTGGTACATCTTATCCGATCCTGGGTGGATCGAGTACCTTGATTTATGTACAAAGAGGGGAACCAAAATTCGTCCCATGAAACACAAGGTTCCTTCCTCATTGGGTACCAACTGGTTCTCCATCCCACGGAGATATTCATCCTTTAAGTTTTCTTCCTTGAGAGCTTCTCTTTGTGCAGCACGAATACGCAATGAGAGGTTTGTTTGGATGATCATCTCCAAAGCCCTAACCCTTATGGGCTTAATCCTCTCTTTTCGACTCAAGGCGTCTGCCACCACATTCGCCTTTCCTGGGTGATATTTGATTTCGCAATCATAATCATTTAATAACTCAACCCATCGTCGCTGTCTCATATTAAGTTCTTTCTGATCGAATATGTGCTGAAGGCTCTTGTGATCGATAAAGATCGTGCATCGGGTACCATACAAATAATGTCGCCAAATTTTCAAAGCAAACACCACTGCGCCTAACTCCAAGTCATGCATGGTGTAGTTCTTCTCATGAACCTTCAACTGGTGCGAAGCATAAGCGATAACCTTCTGTCACTGCATTAGCACACAACCCAATCCCTGAAGCGAGGCGTCACAGTATACCACGAAGTCGTCGGTGCCTTCAGATAGGGATAGAATAGGTACATCGCAAAGCTTGTTCTTGAGCAACTGAAAAGCTTCTTCTTGTTTATCTCCCCATTCATACTTCTTATCCTTTTGAGTAAGGGAGGTCAGCGGTTGAGCGATTATTTAAAAACCCTCAATGAATCGGCGATAATACCCTGCCAAACCTAAAAACTAACGGATCTCGGTTAGCGTCTTTGGAGTTTCCCAATTCTTAATCACCTCGATCTTGGTGGGATCCACATGGATTCCATCTATATTCACTACATGACCAAGGAATTGTACCTCACGCAGCCAGAACTCGCACTTCGAGAACTTAGCATACAGTTTCTCCTTCTTGAGCAGCTCTAAAATGACTCTAAGGTATTGCTCGTCCTCTTCCTTCGTCCTTGAATAGATCAAAATATCATCGATAAATACAATCTCGAATTTATCGAGATATGGCTTGCAAACTCGGTTCATTAGATCCATAAATACTGCCGGCGCGTTTGTCAAACCAAATGACATTACTAGAAACTCGTAATGTCCATAACGGGTTCTAAAGGTAGTCTACGGAATACTCTCCTCTTGTATCCTCAGCTGGTGATAACCTAATCGAAGATCGATCTTGGAGTAGTAACTTGAACCTTGAAGTTGACCGAAGAGGTCATCAATTCTCGGCAAAGGATACCGATTCTTGATGGTCAACTTGTTTAGTTCTCCGTAGTCAATGCACATGCGGAAACTACCGTCCTTCTTCCTGACAAACAGAACTGGAGCTCCCCAAGGCGAGAAGCTTGGTCTAATGAATTCCTTGTCCAAAAGCTCTTGAAGTTGCATCGACAATTCTTGCATTTCTGATGGCGCAAGTCGATAAGGTGCCTTAGCTACAGGCGCGCCGCCTGGAACTAAATCAATGTGGAATTCGACTTATTGCTGGGGCGGTAATCCTGGCAAGTCTTCGGGGAAGACTTCAGGATATTCCCTTACCACCAGGATATTTTCTAGCTTCGGCTCTTTGGCTTCCTTATCAACAATGTGAGCCAAAAAGGCAACACATCCTTTCTGTAAAAACTTTTGGGCCTTCAAACAACGGATAATCCTTAGAGGAGTATCGTGTTTCTCTCCATGCACTACGATCGTCTCTCCATTCACCAGTGGAATGCGGATAGCCTTCTCATGGCATACGATTTCAGCTCGGTTGCTTGACAACCAATCCATTCCAACTACCACGTCAAAGCTTCCCAACTCGACTGGCAGAAGATCAAGCGTAAACTCATACTCTCCGAGCTATATTACACAGCCTCTAATCACTTTGTTTGCCTCTACTAGCTTTCCATTACCTAGTTCTATCGAGTACGGAATTTCTAACTTACTGGTAACTAACCCAAGTATATCCTTAAATTCTAGGGATACGAAGCTATAGTCGGCACCAGTATCAAATAGTACAGATGCAAAGTGTTGGTTGATAGGGAACGTACCCGTGACTACATTCGGATCCTGGCGAGCTTCTCTAGCTCCAATGTTGAAAACTCTTCCTTGGGCTTGATTGTTCTTTGGGCAATCTCGCTTGAAATGCCCGACATATCCGCAACTAAAGCATCCTTGCTTGTTTCCAGTACCACCCTGGTTGTTGTTTTGGTTATGGTTTCCATTAGCAACTTGGTTTCCAGAACCACCACGATTACCATTTCCTCCTTGATTTCCACCTTGGTTTCTGTTGGCATAATCGTTGCCACCATGGTTTCCAACTTTTGAATCTCAGCTCTCGAGCAGTACTTCTTGTGACACCTGGGTCACTGCGACATAATTATGAAATTTAGTCACACTCATCACAGGATTGTTCATTTGGTTTTACCCTACACATTATAAAATAGAATGTGTGAACTGTGCAAGGAATTGTCTAATTATGGACGCGTACATAATTATGAAATTTAGTGCACAGAAACCCAGTAAGATTTATTATGTGTAAGAACCGATAGCGACAACAATAACAAAATGAGAACGATGTAATGGAGGTACGGTGGACGCACCAATGGCGCTTCATATACTTGTATATAAGTGTCCCTCTTACATTGCAAGCATAATGTTATTAAGGTTACTAGAAGTTCAGAACCCTAACCAATGTTGTTCGATCTTTTCAACTTCATGTTTTCAAGCTCTCACAAGTTTCCTCTGATTAAATTTCAGGACGAAATTTCCTAAAGTAGGGGAGACTGTGACACCTGAGTCACTGCGACCATCAAACAAATACCAAACCAATGAAATATTGTATTTCATACTTGAGATTTGTATAAATATGTGTATCATTTGCACATATCAATTTTTGTTCAATTCCAAACTCTAAATCGCTTTCTTGAAGGTTATACGCGCACCGATGCGTAAATATAACCAGTTTAATGCAACAAACACTCTGGAATAGTGACATAAGCATAACATACCTTAAATAACCTTTACATAACTTAGAAATAAGTTTTGGAAGGTTTGGTATGCCGAAATCAAGTTAAATCGCTTACAGGGACTAAAGTTGACAAACTGCGAAAGTATGCCAATTTGAACTGTAACAGACATTCCGGAACATGAACATAAGTTAAACATACCATAAAAATCCTTTACATAGCTTAGAAATGGGCTTTGAGAGGTTCGGTGTGCTAAAATAAACTTTGGAACATTCAGGGACTAAAAGCGTCAAAAAGTGCACAAGTTTGCACTTTCGCGCATAACTTACGTTCTGAATACATCCGGACATCCAAAAATTTATGTAATCACTAAAATATTTTATTTTAGTGTTTGGCATGAGAAAAATCCATTCGTCGCGCAATTTGGATCGTTTTTCGCACATATGCGCATTCTGTCGTAATTAAGCGAACATCTCGATCGTACGACCAAACGAACCGACATCCGGGATATTTTTGAGCATGTTTCATGTCCATAATGTTTAGGCATCATTTTAGGGTTTTAAAAATGGCTTAACGAGCCTTAAACGCGTCGGAAATGGCCTTAAAACACAATAGGGACTAAAACTGCCAATCTGCCAAACTTGTATGCTTGCGCACCGCAAGACTCACCCTTACGGTGCGCAAGAGGTCTGCAGAACATCAAAATGTTCCAAACAGGCTGTTAATAGCTGTTTACCACTCCTAATCCCTTGCACATGGTATTTCTCAATACTAGGGGCTCACATGGTATTGTAAAACCACTATCTTGAGGTGTATGGCCAAGATCAAAGCACGGTTTCCAAGAAACGATCCTAACGGTTCGAGAAACACTATAAATACCCAACCCCCCTTCCATTCAAAACCCACCAAATCTGATCTAAATGCTCTAAGTTGAGGCCTATGCTTCATACCTGAGCTATTCGATCACGATTTGCTTGCGGGGACCCTTTGTAAGTGTTCCTTCGTTCTTTTATTGCTTTTCGAGTCCGAAAGTCAAACTATGTTTGACTTTCGGCATTGACCAGTCAATGGTCAACGCAAAGTTCGTTTGAACTTCATAACGTGATCGTAATCACGATGGTTATAGTCCCTAGTGGCTATACCTACTGATTACCACGTTATCTAGACTCAGTGACGAGTCGTAGTTTGGGTCAAAATACGCCTTTACGCATATTTTGTAACCAAACTACTCTAGGATATCAAAACTGTTTTTTTTATATCAAAACCTATTTTCTAAACATGTTCTAGCATGTTTAGCTCGTCGCTTTTTAGTTTAGTGCTTATATTGGGTCGTAAGGTAAGCGATCTAAACAATCGCTTATACTTTCGAACCCGACCCATTTGGTCGATAATTAGGATCCGACCAAATACATTAGGTGACCATTGTATATAGGGAATAACCTTCCGAGGTTATACCTTATGGTCGCTTCGTTAAGTAGTTGTATGATAGGTAGTTTATATGCCTTAGGTAAATTACCAAAATACCCTTTTCATGTGTAATTGGTAATTAAACATATGTAACCTAAACTTTCGTCACTTAACTGATTAAGTAACATAATTAAACATTTTAGGCATATAATACTTGTCATAGGACTAGTTAGGCGAACGCGTTTTACGCGAACGACGCGTTAAAGTAGCATAAGCTACCTAAACAGGTCGTAATGGGTCGTAAGCACTTAGGTTAGGTTTCATTTAGTATGTAGGCTTTGTTAAACCATATTACACGAGTCTCTATACTCGTTTGGTTTACGAACGCTCATTCTATCCGATCCTCCGATCTAGGTCCGGTTTATTAACATAGTTACCTATATTAGGTGCCGTTTGATATCCGTGATCTCTAGCATTGTTTGGTTGTTACTCAAGGACTACTAAGCAATCTCAAGTGAGTACATAGACCCCTCTTTTACTATTTTCCAAACATTTTGGGGTGGAACACATGTGCCTACTTGTTAATTTCATGCTTTCCTGTTTTCACACCATATACTTGCTATGTTCATTAGTACATTTATAGTACATGATTTCATTGTGTTTATGCTATGTATGCCCATTGTGTGCGTACTTAGTACATTACTTTACATTACATTTTATGCTATGTATGCCCATTGTGTGCGTACATAGTACATTATTTTACATTACATTTTATGCTATGTATGCCCATTGTGTGCGTACTTAGTACATTATTTTACATTACATTCTATGCTATGTATGCCCATTGTGTGCGTACTTAGTACATTATTTTACATTACATTCTATGCTATGTATGCCCATTGTGTGCGTACTTAGTACATTATTTTACATTACAATCTATGCTATGTATGCCCATTGTTGGCATACTTAGTACATTATTCTATTCATCACATGCTTACATTTTGGTATGACATTTGGTTTGTTTAAATGAGACAATGTACATTCATTAACACCGATCATGCCGCTCGGTAGTAGGTAGTGGTACCATAGGACTTGACAAATCCCATTCCTGTAATCTCGGGTTTGTTTGGATGGAAGGAATGACCGAATCCGAATACATTATTTTGATAACCTTTACTAAAAGGGTTATCCGACTGTCGCAAGGCTTGGATGTATGAATTTTCACAATACCGCATAGATGTCTGTATCAGTATAGCATGCATTTCCACAAAACATAACTTTGATTTAAACCAAGTTTTACTTCAATACTTTGTTTTGTGCGTTTCACCTATGGTTTAGTTGATGCATTTCACTAGCCATACATATCATTTTGGTTGCACATTACATGATTTACATTTGACGCATAAACATTTTGACATTTGATTATACATAAACATTTTACTTTGGTGGTTTAGTTTGAGTAAGTGATTTAAGTAACGAGGCTGGTACTTCCTATATATAAGTGTTTGTATGTTATTACATATCGTAGCGTTATTTGAATCATTTCAATTTGAGACATATAACATTTTATACAAATAACATACTTTTCACAAGACATTGTTTTACAAACAACTTATCTTATACAAACTCATTTTACTTGGTTATTCATTTAACCATACATTATTCTCTTATTTATACATATCATCTGAACTTATTGTTTTTCAAACGATTTACAAAATAAATCAATTGACAAGGTTCATGAATGACTTTTGCTAAACAACTCTTTTCTAAACTTACAAGTCATGAATCCTATTTTCACAAAACCTATGTATCTCACAGGCATTTTTATGCTGACGTACCTATTTTCACATGTGTTTCAGGATATGATGCATAGGATTTATCAAGATACACTTAGGCGGACTTGGGCCTTAGTGACAATAAAAGATGCAAGACTAGTTATTTATGTTATGTTTCTTTGATTGTCAAGACATTGTAACTCTTTTAATCAATAAAACAATATTTCAATTTTCATGTGTTATGAAACAATGATTCTGTTACAACACTCCCCGACGTTTCCGCCACGTTTTGTTGTTCTACGTGGTCGGGGTGTGACAGAAAAGTTGGTATCAGAGCTCATGGTTATAGGGAATTAGGTTATTAGTAATACTTTGACCTAGTCTATAACCTTCCTAGGACCCTAACGCGAGTTTACTTGCGTTTAGTCATAAAACAATACTGTCACCTATCCTTAGGCGACAACCACAACAAGAACACAAATTTCAAAACCACTTTGAAAACTAATCATCTGTTCTAGGATGATTGATTACTAGGTTTTGAACCCTCAGTTATAAGGTTTTGAACCCTCGGTTACAAGGTTTTGAACCCTCAGTTATAAGGTTTTGAACCCTCATTTATAAGGTTTTGAACCCTCTGTTACAAGGTTTTGAACCCTCAGTTATAAGGTTTTGAACCCTCAGTTATAAGGTTTTGAACCCTCTGTTACAAGGTTTTGAACCCTCAGTTATAAGGTTTTGAACCCTCAGTTATAAGGTTTTGAACCCCTTTGAATTTTCAAAATCTCGTCAAAGTTTGGGTCGTATAATGTGAACACGTGCAAACTGGAAGAGTGAATGTCTGTACCCTGAGTTTTCTGTCGAAGGCTAGAGTGTTCGTACAAATCCGCAGTATCGGACCAGTCACTCTTACCTGGGAACTCTTGGGGTGAGTGTTCACTTATAGGCGAGCATGTCTTCAGTGATATATTAATATGATCCGTTTACTTTGATTTGTCACCGTCTCATTTGTTTACCTTAAGTAACAAACAAGTGATCGCAATTTTCATGAGTTACCATTCTGTTTTGATTATCCAATAACCTTTCACTTGTTTCTTCCTATTTCTTTCATTTCCTTCTAGAATGTCTCTTCCTCTCAGTAACGGTCAAATGTACGAGCAAACAGCCAAATTTTCCCAGCGAATAAGCGAAGTAGTCCTGAAGACTGTTGAATTAGCTACTGCCATGTATCGTCTCCAGGATGAAGCCACTGAAGAGTCACCAAGACAGGCAGGACCTAGTCAGGTGACAGCACCACCAGCCAAGAAACCAATCGAGGAATCAAAGACCATGGATGAACGATCCCCTAAGAAGTCAAAGAAGCGAAAGGCTTCCCAGAACTTCTCCGTGGTCGCTCACAATGGTCAAGCCGTCCCCAACCAACCAGCTCAACCCCCTGCTAGGAAGCCATACAATGGAACTGCACCCTTGTGCAACCAATGTAACCTTCATCATCATGCTAGTGTGAGGTGCCGCAAATGCCAGATTTGTGGACTTATAGGTCATACAGCAAGGGTTTGCCCAACTGCAGCTGTACCAAATCAAGCTGGCGACAATCCTGCTCAAGCTCGTCTCTCACGAGGGTCTTGCTACAACTGTGGCGAGATGGGCCATTTCCTAAGGGATTGCCCAAAGCTTGCTAATGCAAATCCAACCCACGGATGAGCAGTTGACTGACTAGAAGATGTTGCTGTCTTATGCTTTTGTTTCTTCTATTTCTTGTAATGTGAAACAATCTGTTTTGTTTATAAATAAATTGTTGTTCACAATTCTGGTATACGAGTGTAGTTACATGTGTGTATGACTTTTCCTATGATACCTACATCAAGGAACTATATTCCGTACAAACTACACTTGCAAATTTTCCCATTCTTACGTTTGCTCATGATTCCCTTGGAAAAAAAATTCTAAGTACTCGTTTCACTCTAAGAAACAAAGTACATAAAATAAAGTGAAATTATGAGTAATCGTGCTTTTTGCACATCTATGCCATTAAATCCTTGGTTAGATAACTAAGGATATTTTCAATCTCATACCCATTATGTTCCGACTTTTTTTCAACATGCATAACATAAGTTTTCCAAAACAACCTCCATGATTTCAAAAACATCGTCTACGTTTCAAAAATAACCTTCATGACTTCAAAATGTTATTAATACAGTATATATCAAATGCATGACTTCAAAAGCATCATTCATGTTTTCAAAAACCTTATATATAATTTCAAAATTTATCTCGCATGATTTTAAAACATTTTTGTAAATATATCTACCTAATACACCTACTTCATGATTTCAAAAGTATTATATATAAGGTTTCAAAAACGTTAAACACATTTTTCTTAAAAGAACCCCATGCATAGTTTTCAAAAATATTTTCCTCATACATTGACTTAACCTTCAAATTCTGCTTCATATGTCGCCTTGACATATCTAGCATCTCAACTTCATAAGCATTTTTACTTCATGTTTTGACTTAAGCATATCCAGTGTAAGGTTTCAAACATCTTCAACTTCTAAAAATCCACATGGGATCTTTTTATCTTCACATTTAGATCCTTGTGGATGATTATCATTCAAATCAGAATCCTTAATTGGATTCCTTTTGTACCTAAATTCGAACATTTCGGTTCCTTATAATCGAAATCGAATTTTTCTTTTAAAAATCTTTCTATCTTTATAGTTAGATTCTTGATAATGTTTAAAGTACCAAATGAAATCCAAGGAATGGATTCCTAGTGTGCTTTAAATACATGTGCTCTGTTAGCAGAACAAACTTCTAGTTAAACAATTTTATGGTTATGTGACTATGTGTTTATTCATCTTATGTTTTCTTTTATGCATTTTGTGTTTTTATACTCTGGATATTCGTTATCCAAATCCTCGCAGGATCTTTCATATCTCCATATGAGGGATTCGTAGCAGGATAGTCAAAAGGTACTACCTTAAATCCTTAATGGGCTTCTATGTAATAGTTAAGACCCTTGGATTATATAGTACCACTCCATGATTCATAAGAGATCCTTTTAGTGGTCTAGTCAAAAAGATTGATTCACAATTGGGTTAAAGAACGACATCTAGTGATGTAGCTGAACAGACTCCTTGATAGTCTATTTAGATCATTTATTGATTTAATTAAAAGGACTCTATGGCGGTCTAGTCACACTCATCACAGGATTGTTCATTTGGTTTTACCCTACACATTATAAAATAGACTGTGTGAACTGTGCAAGGAATTGTCTAATTATGGACGCGTACATAATTATGAAATTTAGTGCACAGAAACCTAGTAAGATTTATTATGTGTAAGAACCGATAGCGACAACAATAACAAAATGAGAACGATGTAATGGAGGTACGGTGGACGCACCAATGGCACTTCATATACTTGTATATAAGTGTCCCTCTTACATTGCAAGCATAATGTTATTAAGGTTACTAGAAGTTCAGAACCCTAACCAATGTTGTTCGATCTTTTCAACTTCATGTTTTCAAGCTCTCACAAGTTTCCTCTGATTAAATTTCGGGACGAAATTTCCTAAAGTAGGGGAGACTGTGACACCTGGGTCACTGCGACCATCAAACAAATACCAAACCAATGAAATATTGTATTTCATACTTGGGATTTGTATAAATATGTGTATCATTTGCACATATCAATTTTTGTTCAATTCCAAACTCTAAATCGCTTTCTTGAAGGTTATACGCGCACCGATGCGTAAATATAACCAGTTTAATGCAACAAACACTCTGGAATAGTGACATAAGCTTAACATACCTTAAATAACCTTTACATAACTTAGAAATAAGTTTTGGAAGGTTTGGTATGCCGAAATCAAGTTAAATCGCTTACAGGGACTAAAGTTGACAAACTGCGAAAGTATGCCAATTTGAACTGTAACAGACATTCCGAAACATGACCATAAGTTAAACATACCATAAATATCCTTTACATATCTTAGAAATAGGCTTTGAGAGGTTCGGTGTGCTAAAATAAACTTTGGAACATTCAGGGACTAAAAGCGTCAAAAAGTGCACAAGTTTGCACTTTCGCGCATAACTTACGTTCTGAATACATCCGGACATCCAAAAATTTATGTAAGCACTAAAATATTTTATTTTAGTGTTTGGCATGAGAAAAATCCATTCGTCGCGCAATTTGGATCGTTTTTCGCACTTATGCGCATTCTGTCGTAATTAAGCGAA
Source organism: Helianthus tuberosus (assembly GCA_030545235.1). Classification (NCBI taxonomy): domain Eukaryota; kingdom Viridiplantae; phylum Streptophyta; class Magnoliopsida; order Asterales; family Asteraceae; genus Helianthus; species Helianthus tuberosus. Next base: position 7,818,757 of record JARYGA010059771.1, on the reverse strand, counting down.
CATCGCGATCGTACGACCAAACGAACCGACATCCGGGATATTTTTGAGCATGTTTCATGTCCACAATGTTTAGGCATCATTTTAGGGCCTTAAAAATGGCTTAACGAGTCTTAAACGCGTCGGAAATGGCCTTAAAACACAACAGGGACTAAAACTGCCAATCTGCCAAACTTGTATGCTTGCGCACCGCAAGACTCACCCTTACGGTGGGCAAGAGGTCTGCAGAACATCAAAATGTTCCAAACAGGCTGTTAACAGCTGTTTACCACTCCTAATCCCTTGCACATGGTATTTCTCAATACTAGGGGCTCACATGGTATTGTAAAACCACTATCTTGAGGTGTATGGCCAAGATCAAAGCACGGTTTCCAAGAAACAATCCTAACGGTTCGAGAAACACTATAAATACCCAACCCTCCTTCCATTCAAAACCTACCAAATCTGATCTAAATGCCCTAAGTTAAGGCCTATGCTTCATACCTGAGCTATTCGATCACGATTTGCTTGCGGGGACCCTTTGTAAGTGTTCCTTCGTTCTTTTATTGCTTTTCGAGTCCGAAAGTCAAACTATGTTTGACTTTCGGCGTTGACCAGTCGATGGTCAACGTGAAGTTCGTTTGAACTACATAACGTGATCGTAATCACGATGGTTATAGTCCCTAGTGGCTATACCTACTGATTACCACGTTATCTAGACTCAGTGACGAGTCGTAGTTTGGGTCAAAATACGCCTTTACGCATATTTTGTAACCAAACTACTCTAGGATATCAAAGCAGTTTGTTTTGATATCAAAACCATTTGTTTTGATATCAAAACCTATTTTCTAAACATGTTCTAGCATGTTTAGCTCGTCGCTTTTTAGTTTAGTGCTTGTATAGGGTCGTAAGGTAAGCGATCTAAACAATCGCTTATACTTTCGAACCCGTCCCATTTGGTCGATCATTAGGATCCGACCAAATACATTCGGTGACCATTGTATATAGGGAATAACCTTCCGAGGTTATACCTTATGGTCGCTTCGTTAAGTAATTGTATGATAGGTAGTTTATATGCCTTAGGTAAATTACCAAAATACCCTTTTCATGTGTAATTGATAATTAAACATATGTAACCTAAACTTTCGTCACTTAACTGATTATGTAACATAATTAAACATTTTAGGCATATAATACTTGTCATAGGACTAGTTAGGCGAACGCGTTTTACGCGAACGACGCGTTAAAGTAGCATAAGCTACCTAAACGGGTCATAATGGGTCGTAAGCACTTAGGTTAGGTTTCATTTAGTATGTAGGCTTTGTTAAACCATATTACACGAGTGTCTATACTCGTTTGGTTTACGAACCCTCATTCTATCCGATCCTCCGATCTAGGTCCGGTTTATTAACATAGTTACCTATATTAGGTGCCGTTTGATAACCGCGATCTCTAGCATTGTTTGGTTGTTACTCAAGGACTACTAAGCAATCTCAAGTGAGTACATAGACCCCTCTTTTACTATTTTCCAAACATTTTGGGGTGGAACACATGTGCCTACTTGTTACTTTCATGCTTTCCTGTTTTCACACCATATACTTGCTATGTTCATTAGTACATTTATAGTACATGATTTCATTGTGTTTATGCTATGTATGCCCATTGTGTGCGTACTTAGTACATTACTTTACATTACATTTTATGCTATGTATGCCCATTGTGTGCGTACTTAGTACATTACTTTATATTACATTTTATACTATGTATGCCCATTGTGTGCGTACTTAGTACATTATTTTACATTACATTCTATGCTATGTATGCCCATTGTGTGCGTACTTAGTACATTATTTTACATTACATTCTATGCTATGTATGCCCATTGTGTGCGTACTTAGTACATTATTTTACATTACAATCTATGGTATGTATGCCCATTGTGTGCATACTTAGTACATTATTCTATTCATCACATGCTTACATTTTGGTATGACATTTGGTTTGTTTAAATGAGACAATGTACATTCATTAACACCGATCATGCCGCTCGGTAGTAGGTAGTATTACCATAGGACTTGACAAATCCCATTCCTGTAATCTCGGGTTTGTTTGGATGGAAGGAATGACCGAATCCGAATACATTTTTTTAATAACCTTTACTAAAAGGGTTATCCAACTGTCCCAAGGCTTGGATGTATGAATTTTCACAATACCGCATAGATGTGTGTATCAGTATAGGATGCATTTCCACAAAACATAACTTTGATTTAAACCAAGTTTTACTTCAATACTTTGTTTTGTGCGTTTCACCTATGGTTTAGTTGATGCATTTCACTAGCCATACATATCATTTTGGTTGCACATTACATGATTTACATTTGACACATAAACATTTTGACATTTGATTATACATAAACATTTTACTTTGGTGGTTTGGTTTGAGTAAGTGATTTAAGTAACGAGGCGTGTGTAATATGATATAAGCATGGTGGATACGTCGCTGGTACTTCCTATATATAAGTGTTTGTATGGTATTACATATCGTAGCGTTATTTGAATCATTTCAATTTGAGACATATAACATTTTATACAAATAACATACTTTTCACAAGACATTGTTTTACAAACAACTTATCTTATACAAACTCATTTTACTTGGTTATTCATTTAACCATACATTATTCTCTTATTTATACATATCATCTGAACTTATTGTTTTTCAAACGATTTACAAAACAAATCAATTTACAAGGTTCATGACTGACTTTTGCTAAACAACTCTTTTCTAAACTTACAAGTCATGAATCCTATTTTCACAAAACCTATGTATCTCACAGGCATTTTTATGCTGACATACCTATTTTCACATGTGTTTCAGGATGTGATGCATATGATTTATCAAGATACACTTAGGCGGACTTGGGCCTTAGTGACAATAAAAGATGCAAGACTAGTTATTTATGTTATGTTTCTTTGATTGTCAAGACATTGTAACTCTTTTAATCAATAAAACAATATTTCAATTTCCATGTGTTATGAAACAATGATTCTGTTACAACACTCCCCGACGTTTCCGCCACGTTTTGTTGTTCTACGTGGTCGGGGTGTGCCACTTCTTGCGCATCAGTTCTTTCATCTCATCCCAGGACCTACCATATGCTGCTTCCTCTCCTAGGGTCTGAACCTGATGGTTCCACCAGGATAGAGCTCCGTCTAGGAATAGTCCAGAAATGTAAGTGACCTGGTGCTCTGGCGTACATTTGCTCATTCACATCACAGAATTTGTTTTCTCAGCCCATCTAATGAAAGCTACCGCACCTCCAGTGCCATCAAAATTTAGAGGCTTGTAGTCAAGGAACTGCTTGTAAGTACAGCCTGTACAAACAACATCATTCACGGAAGCATTAGCAAACGCACATGGAATGTCCAAACGTATCGTAATGTGTCTTAAGTGACTTAAACATTACCGTGATATTGGTTATTTCCTGAGGTACCTCCGCTGTGTTTAGAGCGTAAGGCCTCATGTTGTGCGATTGCTTGTGAAATCCGTCCATGCAGTTCTGCCTCTGTTGTGGGCAATTGATTATTCCTTCGAGGAGGCATCTTCTATAAAGAAGATTGTATATGTCAGGTCTTAATGTAGATTTAAGCACATAAGCATCTATTATACGAATAAGACCTAGGAGTGTATATACGTAGGTATGTAAGTAATTATCATAGCAGCAATCATATATCATCACAATCATTTACAACCATGTAAATTAACAATGTATTTAATGAGAACATTACGATTGAGCTTTCCATTAATCATCGACCACAAATACAGTTATATGTTTTACATAAATATTGTATCAAAAGGAACACAGGGTCACACTACCCTTGTCCAAAATGTCTATCAATCTACCATAAGTCATACAATCAAAAAGTAGTCTCCAAAAAGGCTTCACTAGCTCAGCTCAATAGTGGTGCTCTCATCAAAAGCAAGCTACCTACATAAAACCAAAAACCGGCTATGCTGATGGTGGTGGAGGAGGTAGAGGAACAAAAAGCTAGCTGCGCATATGCGCTAGCTCCTCCTTAATATCATAAACATGACGTAACAGATAACTGATCTGCTGCTCAACAGTGAGGAATTGAGCGCCAAACTCAGGAAATGGGGTAAGCGGTGCAGGAGGATGCGAAAATGGGGATGGTGGTGAACGAGGAGCAAATGCAGGCTAACACAGACATGGCAAAGGTCGTGATGTCATCTCAAGCTCTAAAATCCTGCGACTCATGATCTCATGCTGGAGCTGCAATGATAGAAGTAACTCATCCCGTGTATAACCAGTAAAATGTGAGGGATGGTAGGGATCAGAAATCGGCATGGTGTACGGTGGGAACCATCTAAGTGGCTCGTCTAGTGGTGAAGAAGTAAAATGAGCAGAAGGTGCAGACTGAGGTATGTGAGGGAAAGGTGCTGATACATGTGGGTCATGGCTAGGCTGCTGGCTAGAAGTGCCTTCCCCTGGACGGGGTGAGGGTATATCCTACAAGAAAACAATAGGCAGGTCGACACGGTGCACATCTGACTCAACTGGGTGAAAAGGAGCAACATCAACAGGTGCAGGTGCAAATGGGGGAGTGACTGGATCAATAATAGGAGGGTCAGCGGGTGCAGGAACTGGATCTGGTATGAGAGGTGCAATGTCAGGTATGCCAAATGGTACAGGATCATTATCAGGCAAAGGCTCAGGTGCAGGTATCGGCTCAAGATCAGCGGGTGCATCAACAGGGTGATCAACATGAATAAAGTCAAGCTCAAGTCCAGTCTCAATGTCATGTGGAGGAATCGGTGCAGCTGACATGGCCGTATTGTCATCAGTATCAGTGGCATAACGTCGCAAACCAACTGCATGTAAGGCAGAAGAAGTCACAGGCGTAAAAGAATCTGGAGCAGAGTGTAAGCTAGAAACAGAACAAATCTCGATAACAGGGATCTCAAGAAGTGGGGCAGCAATGTCATCTTCCGCTATCTCTCCATCACCCTGGGCCTCATCAGGGGGACCATCAACAAACAGGTCGAAATCATCATCAGAAAGGTCATCAAAGGGCCAATCCTCAGGAGGAATGACCATGAGAGGAACGGGAGCGAGGATCGGTGCCACGACATGCTCACCATTGGGGTGACCGATGATAAGATGATTGTGCACAGGAATGGGATTAACAAACGGATCCTCGTCCAGGATACCATCAGCAATCGGTAAATCATCTCTGAAATCAGGCAGCACAAAGGGCTGAAAGTCGTCGTCATAGTCGGACATCATCTCTGGGTCACTCTCGGTATCAGATGTGAAGATCTCTGGCTCAGGGACAATCTCATCATCTGAGACTATAGCCATGGGGTTATCAGACAATCTCTGGCTCAGGGGTCATCATCTCCGGCTCATGGACAATCTCATCTCTGACTCAGGGACAATCTCATCATCTGAGACTACAGTCTGGGAGACTGAACTACCTAGTCTCTCAGACTAAACCACCCAGTCTCCCAGACTAGACCTCCTAGTCTCTCAGACTGTACCACCCAGTCTCTCAGACTGAACCACCTAGTCTCTCAGACTGAAGCATAAACATAAACCTTGAAATGTGTTTCGTGTCTTTTTGTTTGTAAAAATGTTTGTTTTCCTGGTTCTGGGCGTTTCGTGTATGCAATGAAAACATGTTGTGAAAACATTTTCGTGAGAGCCCTAATGATTGTAGTCTAGACTCGAGAAGGAATCCTAGTTCGCTACAATCGAAGCTCTGATACCAAGCTGTCACACCCTGACTTTTGCGGAAGCGTGATTATGGTGCGACTTTCTTACTATCATTGCATCAATCATAACAACAACTATATGATAAAAACCATAGCTGGTCATTCATTAAATTAAGTTAAAAACATCACAACAACATTGTTTGAAACATGGACTTCAAATTTAAGTTTTACAAACCATACGAATTGTTTAGAGTTCCCTAAGGACTCATCAAAAGACATTCAATAAAATCAGGCTTTGGTAGATGTGTCTCGTCCAGGAATAAGAAACACTAATCAAACCCTAATACAACGGATGACATCCTTTATTCTTAACGCAGCTTGAAACATCCAACGCCCGCCAGATCCACTATTAATTCCCTGAAATACATGTATTTTGAAAACATCAACAAAAGTTGAGCGAGTTCATGTGTTTGTTTATGTGTATGAATAAACCTTTGATATCATTGTATGTATGTATGTATGTATGTATGTATGTATGTATGTATGTATGTATGTATGTATGTATGTATGTATGTATGTATGTATGTATGTATGTATGTATGTATGTATGTATGTATGTATGTATGTATGTATGTTTTGTAAATCCCGGTATGAAAGCAAAACAAGGAAACAGATCGATTAATGGTTTACAAGGCGATTAATATGCGTGCAACGGCGTAGGAAGGCTCAAACCTAGCAGATTTTGTACCAGGCATCCGGCTGTAAGACATAGTCACCTCATGGGCCAAACCCCGGTCCACATGGGTTTGGGCTCGCTACACCCAAATAGATCTATCACTCATGCCCCTCGGTCCTAACACGAGGGTTAATGGTCTTAGGAGTACGCCTACCCATTCACATGATCTACTGTATTTTCCAAAGCTAACCATACCAATTGTAATTGTTTGTAATCATTTTGTAACATGTACTTCACCCCCGAAGTTATAAAACAAAACAGTTTCAAGAAAAGAGGGACATGAACTCACAGTCTTACGTCTTCAACCAACATAACTCAAGCTCCTTCGGTCAACACGACTACCTACAACGTACTAATGTCTATTAGACAAACAGGCCGTGCCTTGATTTAGTATTTGTTAGTGTCTTTAAGTTACGTTCTTTGTATCTTCGATATTATTCCAAGTCATATAATTATTTGTTAAAATAATTAATATTTTAGCTTAAATTATATTTATTTAACTTTGGAATAATTATTAAAATAATATATTTTAACATAATACTTCCCAAGTATTTATACTTGTATATCCTTTCCAAGGGTGAGTGTATTTGTATTCGTATTCTTATACTTATATATGTTTGCTATGTATTAGGGCCGTATTCCGGTGTGTATTTATACGTATGAGTATATGTATTTTTATTGTATTAAGTATTCTCATACTTAATTTCGTATTAATCTTTCCGGAATATTATCCTTAATAAAAGTCCATCAATATATATTTCCAAAATATATATTGTAATGAATATTATTTAGAAAAATTATTTATAATATATTTTCATGCCCAACTTTGAATATATATATATATATATATATATATATATATACACACTCATTTTTCTCCAAAAATGATATACTTCATGTTTACTTGAGAAAATATATCATTCACCTCAAAAATGTTGTATTTCGTGCTTGTGTAAGAAAATATGTATTTCTTAAAAATAATATATTTTCTAAAAATCTCAAGAAATATATATTCATACATGCCAAAAATAATATATTTTTCACTTGTCAAAATATGATATATTCTTGTAGTAATTGTAAAAATCATATTTTTATTTCCTTGGTGTCCAAAATATACTTTGTGAATAAATTTTTGGAATATTTTGTAAGTCTTAATCCATAGTTCGGTTTTCACAAATATTTTGTGTACCACTTGTATATATTTTTTCCTTGGAATTTTGGTAATATTTTGGATTGTAATCCTTGGTATTTTGATGTGTTATATTATTTCATGTCCTAAAATAATATAACTAATACACAAAATATACGATTAATCACATACATGGTGTCTTCTAAATATATATTTCCTAAATACATATTTAGTCACTTTTATTTATAAAAACCAACCTCCAATATTTATATTTTTGTAACCAAAAATTATGGAAAAGTTTTTGTAACAATTTATGGTTTGAAATACACTTGTAAATACTTGTTTAGAAATATTTTTCTAAGTGTTTAAATTTTTATAAAATTTTGCCATAGTTTCCCCTAAAAATGGAGGTTTCCATGCTTTCAAGCATATCATTTTCTTTTGTAAAAATCATCACAATCAATCCACAATCAACAATAAACAACCTTTGCTTACCAATTTTGCCAAAATCATGCATAATCTACTATTTCATGAACTTTAAGTTTCATAAAAACTTGTAGTAACTTACTAGTGTTATTAGTAAGCCTTGTTATCCTTTAAAGTGTGATTAGTTCTTTAAAAAAACTTCATTTTTAAAGAATATGGCTTTTTACAACTTGTGATCATCATTCCTAAAAATGTTTTTGTATGAAATTTTCTTGTTACACAAGTGTTTCTACACTTGCTTAACCACTAAAAATAAGATTTGTTTATGTAAGAACCAAGATTAAATGAAACTCATATTTTTAACTTGATTTCTTTGAAAACTCATCCATAAATCTTTAGATCTATATGACTAACAACTTACTTTAATCATTATTTTTCAAGAAAACATCATAGTCTTTCAAGTTCATGATCTTTGTGTGGATGATCTATCATCCTTCAACATTTCTACTTTCGCATCTTGCTAGATTATGTTTTTAATCATGATCTAGCAAGATCATATGATGATCTACATCATATACATGAACAAACAACAATCATCAAGCAAATCAACACATAAACAACTTAGTTTCTTCATTAATCATGCTTATGTTCAAGATTACTTCTTATGTATCTTAGTGTTCTTCAAGATTATGAGTATGATTCTTCTTTTAACCACTTAAAATAGAAGTAAACTAGCAAGATCAAGACTCTTACCACTAGCACAAGGCTAGGGATGATCAAGAGAAGTTATGAGATGGATAAAAGCAAATGAGAGAGGTCTTTGATCTTCCGAAAGCTCCTAGCTTCTTTGTATGATCTCTAACACCTTTGTATATATGTAGAATGTATGAAGAAGATTGAATAATGGTGGATGTGTGTGGGGTGATGTTCGGCCGAGAGCTCCAAGGAAGGAAGGAGGATATGTGTGTTTTTCTAGTGTGTGTAAGAATGAGCTTAAGTCTTACATGCTTACATATCCATTTTAATACTAAAATAAAATCTTGAGGTATGGGGCAAGCAAGGGCCGATTACTAGGTGGGGGGGGGGGTATGTAGAGTAGATTTAATCATATAGTTAGTTTAGGGTAAAAATTCAAGTATGTAGTTAGCTACTTAGTTACTTGATATTTTATAGGGTGTTATGATGTTCGGGGACCATAAATAGCTTGGTAATGTTAAAACAGTGCTTCTAGTGTAAGTTTGATGTTTCGGGTAGTGTCCGGTTGTTCGGTTGGTTACTGGTTCGTTAAAGTGCTAAACCTTGAATTTTAGTGTGCTTTATGTACCCTTTTGTGACACTTTTGATCCCCGATACTTAGGAAAGCATCCAGGACCATTTAACCATGTTTCTGCATAAAATTAGATTGTTAAAATGCTGATTTATGCTGAATTTTGCTGAATTCAGCACTCTATGTGAGTCTTAGGCACTTTCCGGCTCTTAAACTATCACTTAGAAAGGCAGTTTTGTGATCCTCACTTTCCTACACACTATACTAGTGTAGTATTTAGTTTTTGACTCATTCTGTGTCTCAATGCACTGTCTGTCTATGTGCTGAGTTCTGTCTGCATTTTCCTGATTTATCAGATAACTGTGCTAACTGCGTCTAGTGCATCATTTGAGTCAATATGCTATCATGCAATAATGATATGACATCAAGCAATATGTGATGCACATGTATGTATATGGCAGCAATCAGAAAGTAGTTAATTGCAAATTCAGCACAGTAATTAAGGGCTAATCATGGTTAATTAATTGTACGGATACCTGAATTTTTGACAGTTGTCACACTTTAAATTACTGTAGCCATTTATGTGATGTTTTTTCATATATTATTATAGGTTGATGGTATGATTAAATTTAAAGAAATAATGTTATTTACTCTGTTTAGTTTATATACTTTTTGTAACAATTTATTCACATTATGTTCTTATTCATGATTCGTATCAATAAATTTCACTTTTTATTGCCTTTTTAGCTTTGTTTCTGTTCTATTCGATCCGAACATTATGACAGAAAAAAAAAGAATCATATTCTCATGTCTTCTTTTTTTATTCAAATTTTTTTCATGTTAGTTTCTAATTATTTAACGAGTTTATAAATCTTGACTTCAATCATTCATCCAAATTCTATATAATTAACTGCAACAACACCAAGTAAGCTTTGTATAATACGATACTATGGTTCTCATGAGTTAAACTTACCTAAATTGATTGTGCTATTCTTTTTTTTTTTTTTGTATTATTTTAAAGATAAGGCTCAATATACAAAATCCAATGTGAGTGCTCTAACTTGATGTGTACAGATTGCATGTCAACTTAATTGTTAAATTGAGTCGGTGTATAAGTATATTAAATCAAGAATATCAAATTAGATCTAAGACTGAATGGGTCAAATGGAATGGGAATGAAAAGAAAGCGGTAGACTGAGACTTATAATGAGATTATTTGATGTTTTGAATGGATAATATCACATGAAAAAGAAAATAAATAGTAATTTGCATTTGAATGTGTCGATTTCTTTAGCTGTATAATCATTGTCTCTGTTTTAGAAAAAAATCCAATCAGCCCTATTGTTCGGTGTGAATAATGTTTTTACTAATTAATTTTCAAGTAACTGATGCATAGATTAGCAAAGAGGCATTGGCGGATAATTCATTAACAAAGGATGGTGGGCATGTGCCCACTGGACAACCCATAAGTTTAGTGGTTGTGGCCCAAGTGCCCAACCTTTATTGAATTGTGCCAAATTAATTCCCCCAGTCTCTGCTCATTCGCTCTTCCCCCTTTGTATTAGTGAGCATCACAACTCAGGAGCCAGTCAAGGCATACCAATCATTTTGTTCTGAACAGTGGCTAAGGATAGTGGTCGTTACTACATACGGGGAATTGGGTAAAGCTGGTGTTATTTGTAATCAATTGCTATTTTGATCCAGTTTGAGTTAAATGGAGATTGTATATGAAATTGGTTAGATTAATGTTCAAAAAAGTCATGTTAGATAAGGCTGCTCAACAGGGGTAAAGGAGGATTAAGAATAGAGTTTGCAACGAGGTCCAGAGAACACAAACAGGTAATTAACTCTCCATTTCTAAGTAAGGTGGTATTTTGATGTCAACTTTTATAATCCTTCATTCTTAATGGGTGTATGTTTAGGCATGGCAAGATAAAACGGAATCTTTAGCAGTGAGTTAGAAGAAGAGAATGTGGTGTTGTTGCAAGTAAAGGACACTTTTGTAAGCCCAACTTTTGCGTAGTCTGTTTCAATATATATATATATATATATATGGTAGGGTTCCAGCGTGAACCTAATCCCATGCGTGAACTGCGTGAACTAATCTGGACCATTGATTTCCCTTTTAGTTGTTAAGGGCATGATTGTAATTATATAAAAATTAGATTTAAATCATTATTTTAATAATTGAATTAAGTTACATCTTTCCTATTTTAAATTCATTATCCACATTATCTTTTATTTCATTTTTATTTTTTAGATTTCACCACCAGAATTCGGATTATGATTTTTAAGATTCACGTAACCTTCATATTTCAACGGTATACACATGTGTACTTGGATATGAATTGAACAATACACATGTGTACTCAGCATGGTACATATGTGTAATTAGCTACATAATACATACATATAAACAAACAAAACCTGTAAAACTATTTTATATTAAGCAAATAACAAGTTACATAATGTTTGCCAAACAAAAAAAAAACATACAATTACAAGTTCTAGATTCGTGAAAACAATAAACGCAACATAATCGGAAAAATAAAAAAGACATAGTCTTTTACAACTATTCGCCACGTTGTATGCTGAATCATCCTTATCGACCAAGCAAACAAACATACGTGAATCATCCTTATCGACCTCATACGTGAATCATCCTTATCCACCTTCCATCTCCACTTTTCTCGATTACGACATCTCCTATAATAACACAAAAAACTCAGCAATTAGTACTTTGCATAATTCACAAGTGTACATCAACTACTTTACATATTCAATACACAAAAAAATATGAGATATCACAAAAACATACGCTATACACATGTGTACATCGCATTAAAATCAGAGCAAAAATCAGAATACACATGTGTACAGGGCCTTAAAAACATAGCAAAATCAGAATACCCATGTGTACAGCGCCTTGAAAACAAGCAAAATCAGAATACACATATGTACAGCGCCTTAAAACCAGAGCAAAATCAGAATACACATGTGTACAGCGCCTTAAAAACAGAGCAAAATCAGAGCCTAATAGTCTGGTTGATAGATTTTTCTCATTTTCCGCTTGTAATCATGTTGTATAAACAACATTATTGTCAAATTTTACTCAACAAATATATGAGCAAACCTAAGACTAACAGTTTGTTACAAAATAGATATACTTTAATTAGCAAACATACTCTAACAATTTTACATTTAGGCTCATGACTACAAGAAAAGCAAGACCACTCATACATTAACCAAGAATTGCAAACAGTTAATCAACCCCTATATTTGTTATTAGCCCAGACATATGTATATTAGACATGAAGCAAAAGAGAACACTGTATACATCAAGTTAACCTAAAAAAAGGGAAAATCACGATCGAATTCAACTAAGTACCCCTGAACAGGGTAAATTGACTAAATAAGATCTGTAGTTGCATCTTATTTTCTAACCCTAACATGTAAAAGATACCTAACTTTCTTTGTGACATTTTGTCAAACACCTGGTGGGTGTTATTCGTTCTACCAAATGACACAAAACACAGTGTTTGAACGACAAGATCAAAGAAAAGGGGACGGTTTCCGGTGCTGTGAGATGCAGCACCAATTGGAGAACAAACTTAATATTACGCATCGAATCAAAGGGAATACTCACAGATCCAAAGTTAACGAACATAAACAAATTGATGAAAAGCGAAGTAGGAACTGAAAATCAAAGACATATCTCATATGATACAACACCTGCCACTGTTGTTCTCGTCACCGGCGCCGCCATCTCGGGCCGGTGCTATGTGTCGTCGGTAGCCGCCGGACACTACTATTGTTCCGATGTGAGCCCACCGCCGTCATCTCTTCTCCTCCACTTTCTTTCTCTGACCGATATCTGATTGTCGGACCGGATTTATGCAGATCGCTGATTGTCGGCGGACCGGATGTTCTCCTCTGCTTGTCGGCGATTTTCATCTTGATTTGTGAGAGAGAAAGATATGTGTGGGATTTGAAACCTAAAATGTGGATATAAACGTGATTTATGCAATCAAATTAATATGGAAATTACACAAATACCCTTGTTCTGTTAATTAATTAGTAACAAATAACCAAATAATTACCATCATGCCATTAACTTAAAATCTCAAGATCAAAAAAATCAATGGCCAAGATCAGTTCACGCTGGAGAAATTGTTCACGTTTGAACCTAATCCTATATATATATATATATATATATAAAGGGCCAACAAGAGATTGGAAACAACAACCAAAACGAAACAAAAACAAAACAGCTTATAAAAGGTCTAAAGTAGCAAACACTTTCCACTTATCCCATCCAGGCTTCTTGAGCTGAGATCTGTTGCATAGCCAAGAAAACGCATCCTCCTTAATCTAATCAACGGTCTTACTAACGTGAATGAAAATCCCGTTAAAGACCTTTTCATTTCGAGCGCTCCACAATCTCCAAACAGTTGCGATGGCCACCATATATACGATCCTTCTCCACCTCTTATCACCCGGTTGCTGAATGAGGTAGCCGATAATATCCTCCAGCTTACTCAAATTAATGAACCGGATCCGTAACCAAGCGAAGATGTTCCACCACACTCATTTAGCCCAAAGACTTCCGACGAATAAATGATCCATATCCTCATCCGCCAACCCGCACCGAGGGCATAAACTATCGCCGATATTGATACCCCTCCGAATCAGCTCCGATTTACAGGCAATGTGGCCCAACAAGGCCCTCCAAAGCAAGTAATTAGCTTTGGGGTGGCCAAAGGATTCCACCGAAAAGCACTGTTACCCGGGACATTCTCAGCCGCAACCATATCGATTTCGAGACGGACGTTTTTAACCGAATAAGACCCATCAGGGTCACCCTCCCATTGCCACTTATTTCCATCTAGAACCAGCTTATCTTTGATGATTATGCCGATTTTATTTAGAGCCGATTCAACCGAACTGACATCCTTCCACACCCCAGTGATAGACTTTTTTAGCGGGATAAACTGAGCCGAGGAAGAGAGATTATTACCTCCATGGACAGCCGAGACCACCTTTGCCCAAAGATGATTTGGATATTCTTTGATCCGCCACCACCATTTAGAAAGCATATATATTTTTAGTGGAAATTTTTATTTTATTTTATTTTATTTTATAGCTTAAAAAAATAAACGTATCACAACCCTAAATTAGGTATAAAAAGGAAACTTTTGTTATATAAAACTTAAAGGCTACTACACCAAATCTTCCTGGTCGGATCACCTTCACTAAATCAGAAATTAATCAAAGTTAAATCCTGCCTTTTTTTAACCGCAACTGTTTTATTATAATCATAAAATAGAAAAAAGAGACCCGCAGGAAGCTCGAAGTCTCAAACAAAAAAGAAACATTACATAATTATGTTGCGAACATTAAAATCTCTTCATCTCTCCCAATCAAGACTTACAAACGGTGATCTATTTTAAAATAATTATGTCATGAACGTTAAAATCTCTCCATCTCTCCCAATCAAGACTTACAAACGGTGATCTATTTTTAATCCACCGGAACCATTCCTCTTTAATCATAACCACCATAACGTCCACCCGACTTTGTTTCCATTCGAAAATCTGCTCATTTCTTGATTTTCATACAAGCCACATCGTCACGAAAGTAATAATATAAATAACCATTTTTTTCCATTTAGTTCACCCTTTCAAGTTGTAAAACCATTCAAACATCTCTACTAGTGAGTCAAAGTTCATCCTAGCAGGAATCTTAGTCCAAGCTCAAATACTCCATTAAATAGCAGATGATGTAATGCAAGAAAGCATCAAATGGCCAACTGTCTCGATACCATATCCACACACACAAAATTTATTTCTTCCAAAAATATTCCTCTCCATTCCAACTTCGTTTTAACCGCTATACCTCCATTTAAAAGCCTCCACAAAAAAAATACCTTCTTTGGTGCCCAAGCCAACTACTCGAACCGACCCACGTCCACCTTCTCCCCTATTCTTTTCACCACACCCTCTCTAAACGAAGCAATCGAAAACTTTTCCTCACTCTCGTTTTCACCGAGGACAATTTCTAGTCCCTACACTCCAGCCTTGACGATGTCATTTCGTGCCAACACAATGTCCTTCCAAGTATCCGAAACTCCCTTCTTTAACGGAGTCTCGCCCTCATTCGAACCATTCCCATGTATAGCTTTAATCACATTAGCCCAAAGATGCGAATGTTGATGTTTCAATCGCGAACGTCATTTCATAAGAAGAGCCCAATTAAGGCTTCTAGTGTCACCCAACCCAGCCCACCCAAATGTTCGGTGCCACAATTTTATCCCATCCCATCCCACCTTATCTTATTATGCGACTCTGTCTTCTCCCAAACAAAGTCCTTCTAAATCCCATCCAAATCTTGATAAATATTCTTTGGAGTTTTTAACAAAGATAAATAATAAAACAACTTTTAAAACAACAAAAGTATGGCATGGGGGAAGGTCCAAGATCCACTCCGCCATATAGCTTCTTAATCGGAATCTACACACAAAGAATGTGACAACATGTACTCTCGACCCTAACTGTCGGGAGAAGGGTACTTTTTGTGACATTTGTGCTCTTGTAAACATTGTACGATTTAGAACAACGTCAATATCAAAAAAACATTGTGTTTTGATCCCAAGATTTTTTATTTATGTTTGGCAATTGTACATTTTAATTCTTGTATAATTTTGAACCCTCCAAAGCTTATCTGCAAAGTTATACGCAAACTGTTATGTAAACGTAATCAGTTAACGTGACAAACACTCCGGAACAGTGACATAAACTAAACATACCCTAAATATCCTTTACATAGCTAAGAAATAAGTTCTAAAGGATTCGGTATTGCAAAAACAAGTTTATTCAATCACAGGGACTATTTGCGACAAACTGCGAAAGTCCGCCCATTTCTCGTAGCGATGTACACTCCAGAACAGTGACATAAGCTAAACATACCCTAAATACCCTTTATATAACTTAGAAATAAGTTTTGAGGGGTTCGGTATGCGAAAATATGCTTATTTGATCACAGGGACTAAAAGCGTCAAAACTGCGAAAGTATGCAATTTCGCACATATTCTGCATTCAGACCATATACGCACATCCAAAAATTTTTGTAATCATTAAAATATTATATTTTAATGATGGGAATGCAAAAATGTCCTTCGTTGCGTAATTTGGATCGTTTTCGCGTCCGTTCGAACGTTCGTCATAATTAACCGAAAACTGCGACCGTACGACCGAACGAACCGACATCCACAATATTTCCAAGCATATTTCAAGTCCCCTATGATTTAACATCCTTATAAAGCCTTAAAATTGGGTTAACGGGGGTTAAACGCGTCGAAAACAAGTTTTAGGGGCTGCAGGGACCATTTCTGCCAAAATTTGAAACTTCTGATTTGAGATGGCTGGCGGGGTGGGGCGTGACCCACTGGGTCTTCTGGGTCGCGGGGTGCAAGAGATTTCAGAGTCAGAATGTTAAAAATCACATGCAACCTTGGTTTTCAATCCTTGTTTATTCAAACTTGTGGGTAATTTGTGTGATGAACAAGCATGGAATCTAATCTTTGACACTTGTAATGATCTTGTTCTTTCTTGGGAAATACACAAAACACATTGCATGATCTTATGGAGTCAAGCAATCTATATATAGCATGCTTCACTTCCTCAATTCCTTGCTCATTTCCATCTTTCTTCTCTCTAAGCTCTAAATGGAGTTGCTACCTTATTAGGAGGCCTCCCATCTGAGTTTTCTTAGTCATCTTTTCATCCTAGAACACAAGTGAGTGTTCTAACTAGTCTTGTTTATTTATTTTTAGCTATTTCAAGCTAAAAGTCAAACAGTGTTTGACTTTCGGCTTTGACCATGAATTGGTCAAGACAAAGTTCAACTGAACTTTGCAACGTGATCGTAATCACGATGGTTATAATCCCTTGCGATTATACCTACTGATTACCACGTTGACTAGTCGAAGTGATGAGCCAAAGTTTTGGTCAAAATGCACGATAATGTGCATTTCATGACGGAACTATTTTTGGGTATCAAAACAAAAGTGTTTTGATACCAAATCAATTCTCCAACTAAGTTAAACATGTTTTTACATGTTTAACTCGTCACTTCTAGTTTAGTGCTTATTTAGGGTCGTAAGTGTAACACCTCGTAAAATCGTGTCCAATGATGTGTTGACACGTGTACTAAACCCTAATGAAGTTAAATGTTGACTATGAGGGACTAATTTTGCCAAAATTAAAAACTATGAATGTGGAGGGACTAAAAGTGTCAACATGCTTAAACTAAGCCTCTGAATGACCATACACGGTATTCTTATTCTCTTATTAAGCCACTCGTTGGATAAACGAAACCGTTTATAATAAAATCCTAAGTTTGTGTAATGAGGGTTAAAAGTGTCAACATGTTAATTCTTACCTCTGAGTGACCTTTTGTCACACCCCGACCACGTAAAACAACAAATCGTGGCGGAAACATCGGGGAGTGTTGTAACAGAATTATTGTTTCACAACCATGGATACAAAAAGAGTTTCGTTTTATTTATTCATTAAGTAATTTACATTGTTTTAACACGAAACAAACAAGTTACATATCGACTATCATTGTTATTACGTCACTAAGGCCTTGTCCAGATCCTATGTGACTCATGCATCCTAGTAATCAACATCATGCAACATCACCTGAAACATATGTAAAAACAAAGTCAGCAAAGAAATGCTGGTGAGCACATAGGTTTTATAGGAGTGCCAGATTCATGACTAGTTTACATGTTGCAATACCTTATTAAAAACCTTGTTTTGAAAAGTACATAGTATTGCAACATAATTTAACCAACTCAAATCAAGTGGGTTATTATTTATAAAACCTCGTAGCCATGATTCTTAACCCAAAAACATTTGTTTTAGTAAACTAAATTGTAAAACATCTCGTATTAACTCGTTAATAAAACTCGTATGGTTTATATCCTTTCGAAAACATCGTTATGTGACATCGTTTCAAAATCGTTTACCCAAGTGAACTAAATAACGCCACGGTATGTAATATGCTGAAAACACTTATATATAAGAAGTACCAGCGGCGTATCTACCATGTTTTCACCATATTACACCCGTCCCGTTATCTAAACACTTAACCAAAAAACCAATCGTTTATCCATCTCGTTTAATCTTGTTCAAATCGTTTCCAAATCGTTAACTCGTTTAAATCATTTAAATCATCCTCGTTTTAATTGTGAAAACTATTTATGGTCGTCTCGCTAATAACATTCAAACCTTCGTGACTCGACTATTTCGCTTCTCGCATTAACAAACCACCAAAGGGTAAGTTAACAATCAGATTCAGTCATTACCCACCTAACCCACACATAACCATGGGTGTAGTACGATAACGGGATTTGTCAGATCCTGTGGTACCATAACCTAATACTGGTCGGCTTGATCAATGCTAATGAATGTAATTCGTTATGTAACTACAACCAACAAGCTCGTTCACATTATCGAAATCGTTATTAGTTTAGTATAAACCATCTTAATCGTTTTTGAAATCATCGTTATAATATCGAAAATCGTTTTGATACATATGAATCACCCCAAAACAATTGAAAACAGTAAAATAGGGGAACTATGTACTCACATGAAGTGCAAAGTATCCTCAATCAATAGAACTTCAACAAACTCAAGTAAACCAGAGAAATCAAGCAGCACCTAGTAATCGAATCACTAGTCAAACAATCGACACCTAAATCGGAAGATCGGACAGAATGAGGTCTTGTAAACCAAATGAGTGTTGGAACTCATGTGATATGGTTTAACAAAGCCTACATCCTAAATCGGAACCTACCTAAGTGCTTTCGACCCATTGCGACCCATTAAGGTAGCTTACGCCACTTTAACGCGTCGTTCGCGCAAAGCGCGTTCGAGACGTCTAACTAATCCTATGACAAGTATTATATGCCTAAACATGTTGCATAATCAATTAAGTGACAAAAGTTTATGTTACATATGCTTAATTATCAATTATGCATGAAAAAGGGCATTTTGGTCATTTACCTAAGGCATATAAATTACCTATCATACAACTAATTAAACCTAAGTGACCATAAGGTATAACCTCGGAAGGTTATTCCCTATGCAACTATGGTCACTAAACATGTTTGGTCGGATCCCAATGATTGACCAAACGGGTCGAGTTCGAAAGTCTAAGCGGGTGTTTAGTCCGCTTGACTTACGACTCTACACAAGCACTAAACTAAAAGTGACGAGCTAAACATGCTAAAACATTTTTAGTTAAGTTAGAAAACAGGTTTTGATATCAAAACAAACGGTTTTGATACCCAAGAGTAGTTTGGTTACAAAATACGCATAAATACGCATTTTGGCCGAAACTACGACTTGTCACTACGCCTAGTCAACGTGGTAATCAATAGGTATAGTCACTAGGGACTATAACCATCGTGATTACGCTCACGTTGCGAAGTTCAAACGAACTTCGTATTGACCATAAACTGGTCAATGCAGAAAGTCAAACACAGTTTGACTTTCATGCTAAAAACGCATAAAAGAACGAAAGAGGACTTACGAAAGGTCCAAGAATGGAGCTTTGATTCCAAGTATTCTCAGGTATAAAGTGAAAATCACCTCAACTTAGAGAAATTTCAGAATCAAAGGTGTGAGTTTGAGAGTGAAGCGGGTGTTGCTATTTATAGAGAATCAAGAATCGTTATGATCGTTCCTCGATAAACGAGCATCAATCTAGACCGTACACATATGGCCCATGGTTTTGGGATACTAGGGGTGCCCCAAAACCAGCAAATGGTATTGAAAATGTTACAAAATAGCCCATAAACTTCAAGAGAAATGCTGAAAATGGACCTTCAAGTGCAAAAAATGGAGTTTCTGCCCAGATCAGCTGCTCGCGTCGCGCCACGGGATGGGCAGAAGGTGCTCACGCAGCGCCAACATGTGCCAGTTCCAGAAATGTTTCAAAAATGGCAGAATGGTCCCTGCAGCCCGTTTAAGCCATTTTCGATGCGTTTAAACCCCGTTAACCTTATTTCAAGGCTCTAAAATGAAGTTGAAGTATAGGGAACATGAAACATGCTCAAAAACATCTCGGATGTCAGTTCGTTTGATCGTACGGTTGCGTTATTCGGTTAATTACGACGAAAGGCGTAACGGACGCAAAACCGATCCAAATTACGCGACGAATGGAATTTTATCAAGCCAATCACTAAAATAAAATATTTTAATGATTACATAAATTTTTGGATGTCCGGATATATTCAGAACGTAAGATATGCGCGAAAATGCAAACTCTTGCACTTTTTGACGCTTTTAGTCCCTATTGATCAATAAAGTTTATTTTAACATACCGAACCCATCAAAGCCCATTTCTAAGCTATGTAAAGGTTATTTAGGGTATTTTTAACTTATGATCAAGTTCTGGAATGTTCATTACTATACAAATCGGTATAGTTTCACAGTTTGACACAAATAGTCCCTGCGATCGAACAAACTTGATTTCAACACACCAAACCATCCAAAACTTATTTCTAAGTTATGTGGAGGTTATTTAAGGTATGTTAAGCCTATGTTACTATTCCGGAGTGTTCGTTGCATTAAACTGACTGCGTTTACGCACCAGTTTGCGTATAACCTTCCAGAAAGCGATTTAAAGCTTGAAATCGGAATCGAATCAAATTGTAAAATCATCAAACACAATTACACACATAATAACACCAAAACACAATGTTTTATTGATAATCAACATTGTTTTACATTATACGACGATTACAGAACACAGTTGTCACACCTTTTAACAAACCCGGAGCGTCGTGATGTCCAATCATACTCTCGGGAATGCCTAATATTGGCCGTTTAGGAATTTGATACCGTTAAACGATAATACGCACAAGTTTGTGCGTTAAAAGGACCAAAAGTGTCAACGTGTAAAACTACACCTTTGAGAGACATTTTTAAACAAACCGTGAACTCCGTAATGCTTAGTCATACTCTCGGGTGTGCCCAAGATTGGCCATTAGAGGTTCTCATACATTAGATTAACAATACATGTGAATATGTAAAGTATGGTGCCAAAATGTCAAAAAATGAAAGTTTAATAACACTCAAAAGGTAACAGGGACCAAATATGACAACTGACAAACAAGAATGGTTGGGCCGGACAGAGTCGCGGGCCGCGACTGTGTGCCGCGATCGTGGGCCGGTTTTCCTTCCCGGGATGCCAGAAGCAGCCTAGTAACTATATATATATATATATATATATATATATATATATATATATATATATATATATATATATATATATATATATATACACATATAGGGTAAGGATATATATAGAAAACCACTTTTATTGAGAAAACCCGGGAAACTCAAAGCTCCCAACTTTTTTTTTTTTGAAAAAATTACCACGTAATATACATGTTTTTAAGAGTTTTGGGCAAAAAAAAATCGAAAAAGCGCCGAGTAGATATTAAAAAAAAAATAAACAAGTTTTGGTGTAACATATGTTCAGCGAATGTAACATATGTTACACCAAAACTTGTTTATTTATTTTTAAAATATCTACTCGGCGCTTTTTCGATTTTTTTTGCCCAAAACTCTTAAAAACATGTATATTACGTGTGGTAATTTTTTCAAAAAAAAAAGTCGGGAGCTTTGAGTTTCCCAGGTTTTCTCAATAAAAGTGGTTTTCTTTTTATCTTTAGCATATATATATATATATAGGAACATGATCAGGAGAGAACGCCTGAAAGTGTGAGAACGGTGAGAACGATTCTCAGCCACAAGATCTTAGTGGTTTGTGGTTGAGATTGATGCGGTGACATTTTTGTAAATAATAGGGGCCTTGGAACTACCAGGAGGGGTAAAATAGGAAGATCCAAACAAATGTACACATGCTAATCACATGCCATTTTCCCCCATCATATTTAAACGACAATAACAATTTATACCTGATTATTTTTCGAAAAAAATTACACCTTAAAAATCAGCGTTTTTTTATCTTTCCAACGAGTATACTATTGATATACTTTTCGAAAAAAAAATAACTGGGTTTTATGGAGTTTTTCTGAACTGGGTGTTTTATGGCGTTTTAGACTAGTTATTTTAATGGCGTTTTTTCTGAACTGAGTGTTTTATGGCGTTTTAAACTGAGTTTTTCATGGCGTTTTTTCTGAACTGAGTATTTTATGGCGTTTTAACTGGGTATTTTCATGGCGTTTTTCTGAATTTGGTGTTTTTATGGCGTTTTATTTGAACACCCAGTTCATGTGTGTGAGTTTTTTTTTTTGTCAATATTACCCCTTAGTGTAATTTAGCATCAATGCCACATGTCAACTCCAAAATCGTTCTCACCGTTCTCTATAAATCCAGACCCTATATATATATATATATATATATATAGGGAGAGGATCATGAGAAAACTAGATATAAATGAGAAAACCAAAAAAACTAACCAAAAAAACACTAAAAAGGAGGGGGGAGACTTTTAATGAAGCAGGGGGGACTTTTAATGAAGGAGGGGTAAAATTGAAAAAAAAAATATATAACTTTTCAAACATTTCCCATTTCACCATACGTTATCATTTTAAAACAAAAATGGCACAATAAGATCACAAATTTTTGTATCTTTCATTCAAGTATATTCGAGCATATTTTTATGACATAAAAAAAGATTTATGGTGTCGTCTTGTTTTCAATACTATTATTATAGTAGTGCACATGTGCAATATAACATGTACTACAATTGCATTACATGCTTAAAATTAGCTTTTTGAGTCTAGTTTAGCTTTTAGGGTTAGTTTTTTGGAGGTTTAGGATTAGGAATAGGTTTTTGGGTGTGGGGGGGGGGTTAGGTTTTTGGGGGGTGGGGGGGTTTAGGTTTTTGGGGGGGGGGGGTTTGGCTTTTGGTGGGAGGGTGAATTTAGGTTTTTTTTTTTTGGGGGGGGGGGGGGGGTGGGGGTGGGGGGTTTAGGTTTTTGGGGGGTGTCGGTGGGGGGTGGGTTAAGTGGTTTAAGCTTTATGTATTAGTGCACATGTGCAGTACAACCAAAATGTTTTTTTTTTGAAATTTTTTTTTCCATAAATAAAAAGTAGTGATTTTTCTAAAAAAAATTGTAAAAAAAAAAATTCTTGGTTTGTTTTTAGGTTTTTTTAGGCTTTTTTTTGTTAGTTTTTTGGTTTTCTCATTTAAACCAGTTTTCTTATGATCCATCCCCTATATATATATATATATAGGGTCTGGATTTAGAGAGAACGGTGAAAAGTGTGAGAACGGTGAGAACGCTTATGGATCGTCCGATCAAAACAATCCATGGACTAGATTGCGAGGTGGTGTTTTCGTAAATAACATCAATTTTATTATGTGGGACGCGCTTCATTAAGGGTAAGGGGGTCTTTTAACGCTCATATTCAAAACGCCATCAAATGATAAAACGCCATACAAAAAAATAAAACGCCATTAAAAACAAAACGCCAAAAATTAGTAATAAAACGCATTGAATATTACAGGAAGATGAAACAACACAATAACTGAATTTCAGTTATTAACATTTATTAGAAGAAATTCCCTCATAAATTACGCGCCAAAAACATCATTATATAAACAAAGGTAAAACATAGCTTCCATGATCACTTCAATCTGTCCATTTTCTGCAAAATACATCGTTAACCAAAAACGCCAACTTAACCAAAACGCCAAAAATGACAACAATCGTTTCGTGGAGATACACTCTGGGAATCAGGCGATACGTCCTCCATTTTGACAACAGAAGGAGGGTCTATGTTAAGACGGTCAGGGCGATTTTGAAGATGGAAGAAGAGATACAGAGGCGAATCTTATCCATTGGCATCGCTCTAGACAACGAATGCCATGAAACGCATATGCTTATGAAAGCATTAACCATCAAATTTGGACCAATCAAAGGAGATGTGAAGCCAGACCCTGTCATGACATCATGGCGTTTTGATGATGAAATAGACATGGTGACGGTTACATACGACAGCGGAGAGCATGAAGTCTACTTGCTAGAGAATATCATGACAAAGCAGCGACTGGGTTTCATGGAAGAATTGCATAACGCAATTTGTACCAACACAGAAATAGATTCAAAATTGGAGTTAATGCAAGACATGTTCAGGTGGAGGCTTCAGAATCTTCAGGAACAAGAAGCTGATGAAGGTGAATGTGATGACATGGATGAAGATCCAGATGAAGACTCCGAGGAGGAAGAAGATGACGCAAGTGATGGATACTATTCGGATGAAGTACCTTCTGACGAAGGATTTTAATTTTTTTCCTCTTTTTTTTTTCTTCTATGTAATCTTTTTTTTTTAAAGATAATTAAATGATATATTTATATCTTTATTAGCAAAACGCCAAAAAATACTAAAAATGGTTAATCCTAACAAAACGCCAAAAATAACAAAAAAATATTTTTCCTGCTTAATATTTTATTTACTCCGTTATTGTATTTTGTCATGTTGGTCTACATAACGCCATTTAAAAAACGCCAAAATTAGAAGATGAGACGTCTATAACCTATAAAACTGATAAAAGCTGATCAACACAGTAAATACAAAAACAGTAACTGAAAAAACAGTTACTTTATTACTATCATTTAATGACATGCCACCAAACAAGAATATCACACCAAAAAAATGATGCCACTAAGCAGCTTCTTCTGAAAAAGATGGGGTTTATGAAGGAAAGTTGGCATCAAGCTAAATTATTCAAAAAAGGTTCAAAACGCCAAAAACAAATTCAAGAAGGAAGAGGCTGATGACATTGAAGACTGGAAAGAAAAATTAGATTACCATTTTTTATTATTGTTGTTTTCATTTTATATTGTATTGATATTAAGTTATATGTTGTTTTGTTATCTAATTCTCTATAAATAAAATACATTATTATATAAAACGCTAAAAACTACAAACACCAAAACCCTAGTAGAATGAAAACTATGAGAACAGCTGCTGGTAAAGCACCTTGTAAAGGGTATTAAAACGCCAAAAAAATCACTAAACTCCAAAAGGAAAATTGGTCTTATTTTAATGTTATGCAAATATTAATGACTCGTAGTGAATTATTTGTCACACCCCAACCAATGGCGGAAACATCGGGGCATGGCACTGAGCGAAACAGATTGTCCAGAAGTTTCCATAACAACTATATTTACCAAATATTTAAAACAACACGTCCCATACCATGTCATAAATGATAATATGTCACACCCCCAAAATCCACAAGCGGAGTATTACCGCATGGAGGCGTGACTGACCAGGATCTAGTCACCAATCATATTGAACAATACAATTAAGTAAATAAAACCAAACCCAATATAATTGGTGTTCAAAAGAAACCAAACATGTTCAAGTAATCAGCGGAAGCATAGAAATGTTTAAATAACCAAAACATAGTTTAAAGTTCAAATGTTAAGCATGGAACGCAACACTCCATATCCCACAACGACCTCTCCTCCTCGTGCAAGCTCCATAAGTACCTAACGACCTGCAAGGCATGTAACAACGAGTCAACAACAAAGTTGAGCGAGTTCACAGTTGGTGTTCATTGATCAGTTGTTTCAAAAACCATGAGTTCATTTGTAAGCCATAAGTTAACCAGTTTCCCTGTTTCCCAAACATATCCATAACCAGTGGGGGCTTCCCCATGTGAACCACTAGACCTGTTACCATATCGACCACTGACTAAAGTAAGTTGGTGCCTTGACGTCAATGTCTATCATCATTGACTAGTGCCCCGATCCATTAGTTCACGCCCGTCCTCTGCGGCACGGTGTGAGGCTTGTCAAACCAAAATAGCGCTATCTAACTAATGACCCGCTCACCATTGGCCCGGCGATTAAGTCGATATAAAAGGAGGGACTTCATGATAGAGATTTTGGTCTAGAACCCGTGTTGTCACCCTTCAATAAAGAGGGTGTGTACGTAATCCCCAAACTAGGAGATTACGCAGGTTCCAATCAAATCCTTATCGCATCTTGTCACCCTTCAATAAAGAGGGTGTGTACGTGTTCTAGACCAGGAGATCACGCAGTTTCAGTTTAAATCCTTTACCCATTCCCAACCCTTGGGAATCCCATGCCATGTGGAAAGTGTGAACTCACCTCAGTTTGCTCGGTATGCTTAACTACCTGTGCACAAACAATTCAGTCAAAGCCTATAGTATGCACATATACACAATCAGTTTATGTTCGTAATGATTCACATGCAATCTAACATCACAAGGTGTATTTGGGCAATTATTATTAAGTAACACATAAACAGTTAATCAAACCATACGAGATTCAAAGTTTACATGTATGTTCCATAACCATGTCTATCAGTTAAGTGTACTGGGTGTAAGAACCAAATTATGTCATCCGCTTATATGCAAACATCGTTAACAGTGAATAACAAAATAAATTTCTAACATACACATAGTATACATGAACAAATTAACCTACTGTTCCCTATAGGCTTCACGACGAAAACTTGAGGTTTTCGTCGACACAGGATTACGACGAACATTGGATTTCGTCGACACAGGGTCACGACGAAAAAGGCCACGACGAACATTAGATTTCGTCGACCAGGATTTCGTCGACAGAGAGTTCGTCGGGTAAGGGTTTTCGGCGACACATGGTTTTCGTCGGGGTAAAGCATGATCATCATCAACAGTTACGTATTCCAGAAACCCTAATGATCATCTAACAGTTACGTTCGATTTCACCAATCAATCCAAAACAGATCCAACAAACAACTATAACATAAACCCTAGATTACAGGTTATTATCATGCACGTACCATACCACCGATTCATCGATATACAAAAGAAACTAATATTATATACCGTAAAACATCAAACGGGAAAAACTACTACGAGCGATGAATCATAAAGAATACAAATCTTGAGAGCCTTAATTTACACACCATCCATAACCGATAGAATCACGTAGATCTAGTTACTTAATCACAAAATCATCATCCAATCATATGATCATAAGCAATGTTGTAGAAGGCGCTAGGCGCTAGTCGGGCGGCGAGGTACAGCCTAGGGATTAATCGGGATTAACCGGGATTAATCAGGATTAATAGGAATGGGATTTTTATATGTATTTTTTCAAAATTATATATATATACCCAATAATATAAAAATAATACTTCAAAATTCACATAAATACTTCAAGTTTCAGATAGTATGGTTCGATTTTGACCGATTTTGACCAATTCTGACCGACTAGGACCGCCTAGGACCGATTTTGTCCGATTTTGTCCGACTAATGTAGTCCGATTAATCCGATTAATTGACCGACTAGGACCGACTAGGACCGCCTAGGACCGCCTACGACCGACTTTGACCGATTACCGATTAATTGACCGACTAGCTTATAATTAATCAGTTGGTGACCGCCTAGGCCGATTTCTGCAACAGTGATCATAAGCATTACACAATAACAGTTAACACATGATACCAACAAATAGTCAACAATTCTTTCAATTTAATAATCATCAATGGTTGATCACTAACCCAAACAGGAGGAGCAATGAATCGATCGATGTAAGAGGCTTCGAGTGTTCAAGGTTGCCGTCGCACAGGGGAGTGAAAGTGATAAGTCTCCTCCAAAATAAATGATTCACTACTCTTATTACCAACACAAAACATATATCAACATAAACAACTTATAATGCACGCCAATTATAAAAAAAACATTTTGCGAACGAGTAAAATGTCGAGTAATAACCTTGAAAGCTCGGGTTGTCACATTATCCCCAACTTGAAAGAAACTTCGTCCCAAAATTTAGCAGCACGTAGTCACTGAGGAAGCTAGTTAAGTTGCGTTATTTCCTGGTTTTCCTGGGGTGTCACGTCATCCCCCGTTGGTTTGGAATTTTGTCCCAAAATTCCGTAGTAGCTTCAGCCTCAGTAGTGGTTGTACTCTTCTCGAACAACTGGGGATACTTGTGTTTCATTCGGTATTCTCGTTCCCAGGTGAACTCTGGGCCACGACGGGAGTTCCAATGAACTCGAACAAGAGGTATTCTAGTGCGCTTGAGAACCTTAACATCTCGGTCTGTGATTTCTACTGGTTCCTCGATGAATCGCAACTGATCGTCGATTGTGAGCTCCTTCAAAGGAACTATGAGGGTCTCATCTGACAGACATTTCTTCAGATTTGACACGTGGAATAAGTTGTGAACTCCACTGAGCTCTTCAGGTAGATTTAATCTGTAAGCGACCTTGCCAATTCGTTCAGTGATTTCGAAAGGTCCAACATAACGTGAGTTTTGCTTGCCTCGTTTACCAAAATGAACCACACCCTTCCAGGGTGAGACTTAAGTAGAACCCGGTCCCCGACCTGGAATTCTAGAGGTTTCCTATGCTTATCAGTGTAACTTTTCTGACGGTCACGATCTGCCGCCATTTGTTGTCGTATCTGAGCAATCTTTTCTGTCGTGTCTACAACGAGTTATGGGCCAGTGATTTGGCTGTCGCCAACCTCTGCCCAACAAAGAGGTGATCGGCATTTACGTCCGTACAATGCCTCAAATGGAGCAGCCTGGATGCTGCTGTGGTAACTGTTGTTATACGAAAACTCCACCAAAGGGAGGTGTCTTTCCCAACCATTTCCAAAATCGATTACACATGCTCGAAGCATGTCTTCAAGGGTTTGGATGGTGCGCTCAGACTACCCATCCGTCTGTGGATGATAAGCGGTGCTCATGTCTAAACGTGAGCCAAAGGACTTGTGCATAGCTTGCCACAACTCAGAAGTAAAACGTGCATCACGATCGGAAATAATAGAGGTTGGCACCCCGTGCCTTGAAACCACTTCCTTTAAGTAAACGTTTGCTAAAGTAGAAAACTTATCTGTTTCTTTGATAGCCAAAAAGTGCGCAGACTTAGTCAATCGATCCACTATCGCCCAAATAGTATCGTTTCCTCGTTGTGATCTAGGTAGGCTAGTAACAAAATCCATGGAAATTTGCTCCCATTTCCATGTCGGTATCTCTGGTTGTTGAAGTAGACCGGATGGTTTCTGATATTCAATCTTGACTCTCGCACAAGTCAAACATTTGCTGACGTAAGTTGCTATGCTGGCTTTCATGCTAGGCCACCAGTATGTAGTCTTTAAGTCATGGTACATCTTATCCGAACCAGGATGTACTGAGTAACGGGACTTATGTGCTTCATCCATCACCAGTTCGTGTAAATTTCCATAAAGTGGAACCTAGATGCGCCCGTTTACATAGTAGGCGCCGTCTTACTTTTGTTCTAACCGTTTCCTCGATCCTCGTAGGGGCTCCGCCCTGATGTTCTTTGCTTTCAATGCTTCAACCTGAGCATCTCGTATCTGAGCGGGAAGACTAGATTGAATGGTAAGTTGTAACGCTCGCACGCGTTTACGTTTTGACTCCTTTCGGCTGAGGGCGTCAGCCACAACATTGGCCTTGCCCGGATGGTACTTGATCGCGCATTCGTAGTCATTAAAGAGTTCGACCCATCGACGCTGTCGCATGTTCAACTCCTTCTGTTCGAATATATGTTGGAGACTCCTGTGATCGGTGTAGATAGTGCACTTGGTACCGTACAGGTAATGTCTCCATATCTTAAGAGCAAAAACCACTGCTCCCAACTCCAAGTCGTGCGTAGTGTAGTTCCTTTCGTGAACTTAAAGTTGGCGTGATGCGTAAGTAATGACCTTGTCACGTTGCACCAGCACGCAACCAAGTCCTTGGATGGACGCGTCGCAATAAACCACAAAATCATCTGTGCCTTCAGGCAATGAGAGAATAGGTGCTCTACAAAGTCTATTCTTTAAGTGTTGAAACGCAGATTCCTGGGCATCACTCCAATGATAGGTGACACCCTTCTGAGTTAGTGAAGTGAGAGGTTGCGCAATCTTGGAGAAATCCTTGATAAACCTTCTGTAGTAGCCTGCCAAACCCAAGAATTGGTGGATTTCTGTTGGTGTACGGGGTGCAGGCCAGTTCTTGATCGAGTATATTTTGGATGGATCAACATGAATCCCATCCTTGTTTACCACATGACCTAGGAAGTGGACTTCATGAAGCCAAAAGTCACATTTCGAGAATTTGGCATACAACTGCTCTGTTCGAAGGAGTTCCAAAATAAGCCTCAGGTGTTTCTCGTGTTCCTCCTGACTCTTCGAATATATCAGGATGTCGTCGATGAATACAATGACAAACTTATCCAGGTAAGGCTTGCACACTCTGTTCATAAGATCCATGAAGACCGCAGGTGCGTTTGTCAATCCAAAAAGCATAACCAGAAACTTGTAATGCCCATAACGAGTCCTGAATGCTGTCTTAGTGATATCCTCGTCTCGGACTCTCAGTTGATGGTAGCCTGACCTCAGGTCAATCTTTGAGTAGAAACTCGACCCTTGCAACTGGTTGAATAAGTCATCAATGCGTGGAAAAGGATAGCAATTCTTCACGGTCACCTTGTTGAGTTCGCAGTAGTCAATACACATTCTGAAGGTACCGTCTTTATTCTTCACAAATAATACTGGAGCTCCCCAGGGCGAAGAGCTAGGACGTATAAAACCCTTGTCCAAGAGCTCTTGTAGTTGCGTAGATAGTTCTTCTAGTTCAGATGGAGCTAGACGATAAGGTGCTCAAGCTATTGGTGCTGCCCCTGGAGCTAGTTCGATCTAAAACTCAACTTGACGATGAGGCGGAAGTCCAGGTAACTCCTCAGGAAATACCTCAGGAAAGTCACGTACGATAGGAATGTCTTCTATTTTCTTTCCTTTCATTGAGGTGTCAGTAACGAGAGCTAGAATAGCAGTGTGGCCCTTTCGCAAACACATCTGGGCCTTAAGGAAAGAGATGATGCCCACTACTGCACCGCTCTTATCACCATGAATCACGAGAGGTTCTTCACCAGAACGAAGAATGCGGACGATCTTCTCCTTGCAAAGGATTTCTGCTCGATGTTGAGATAACCAATCCATCCCAATAACGATGTCGAAACTACCAAGAATGATAGGAATAAGATCGATAGAGAAAGCCTGACCAGCTAGGACGAGATTACAACCCTTAACTATGGGCGTGGCCTCGAGACTTTTACCGTTTGCTAGTTCTACCATGTGCTTGGTGTTCAAAAATGTTGGGGTGCGCTTAAGCATTTTACTAACTTTTAAAGATACGTAACTAGTATCGGCACCCGAATCAAATAAAACAATGACAAAGAAATCATCCAGTAGAAACTTACCCATCACAATGTTGGGATCGTTCCTTGCGTCGCCCTGACCGATCACGAACGCATGTCCCCTGGCACCATTGTTGTCATTGTTTCCCCCATTGTTTCCATTTCCCTGGTTGTTGTTGTTGTTATTCTGATTCAACTGGGGGCAGTCTCTTTTGAAGTGGCCTTCAGCACCACACTGAAAGCATCCTTTGTTGTTACCCCTCTGTTGTTGCTGCTGCTGCTGGTTCTGAGGAGTCTGCTGCAATTGCTGTCATCGCTGATTTGCAGGGTAGAGGCTCCTGCAATCCTTGGCCGCATGGCCAGGTTTGTTACACCTCTGACAAGTGCCCTTAGTACAAGGTCCGCTATGATGAAAACCACAACGATTGCATTTGGGGTGGTTCCCCTTGTACCCACTCTGCCCTTGACTACCAGAAGATTGTTGACCAGGGCTCTTGTAGTCATCAGTCTTTCACTGCTGAGACTGAGACTGAGCTGATGTTGAACCCTTGCTTGAGACTCCATCCCATTTGCGCTTGTTGTCGCTGGGGGCATCAGAAGTAGTAGTTGTAGTAGCACCAATACGCTTGGGCAGCTTGTTCTGCTCGACTGCCTGATCAGTGAGACGATGAGCCAAACGAATAACTTGCTGGATAGTGGCTAGGTTCGCTACAGTCACATGACACTGGATCTATGGCACTAAACCTTTGAGGTACAGCTCGATACGCATGATAGGAGGATCTACCATAGTAGGACACAGGATAGCCAGCTCATTTGATCTCTTTTTATATGCCTCTATTTCAGACCCTGTCATCTTTAAGTTGTAGAACTCCACTTCCAGTTTGTGGATATCATCACGATTACAGTATTCCTCTTTGATCAAATCCTTGAAGTCATTCCATGGGGTGGCATTAGCAGCCGCCAACCCCAGCATTTGAACCTGAGCGTTCCACCACGTGAGCGCTACACCCTTCAAGAGTACCAGTAGCAAATTTTACCCTATGAGCCTCAGGGCATTCACACATCGTGAAGACAGATTCGAGCTTCTCGAACCAGTGGAGGAGGCCTACAGCTCCTTCAATGCCGTTGAAAGTAGTAGGTCGGCAATCCATAAAAGTTTTGAAAGTACACGCAGGGGGCTGAGCATGTTGACCTGTCGTGTGAGTAAGAAGAGACAAAGTTAAACACAAGTGTTTGTTCACGAGAGTAGGATCTAGTGATCCTAGAGTAAGTTGCAATGGCAGGTTTATACCTCCTGCCCGAGCGGCTGCGAGTGCCTCAGCAACTCGTTCGTTAATGAGAGCCGTCAGCTGGGCTTGAGTCAAATTCAGACGTCCACTCATGATCTTCATATCAAAGGAAACATGGGTGAGAAAGGTCTCGCGAAAGTGCGATGACAGAAGAGAGTAAACACATATGGGTTTCTAACAATAGTTGCTACGTTAACCTAGCATACCATGAACAATGTACTATGTAACTAACAAGTAGGAAATATAAACATAAATCATATCACCTATAGTGTTGAGCCTTGCACGTGGAGCGAAGCGTCGTTGTGGATCGTTGAGCACTGTACAGGTTATAGTCTGGTTTTTGCCAAAAAGCTTTTCCCCTTTTTAAAACCAAGTTCACTATAACCAATGGCTCTGATACCAATCTGTCACACCCCCAAAATCCATAAGCGGAGTATTACCGCATGGAGGCCTGACTGACCAGGATCTAGCCACCAATCATATTGAACAATACAATTAAGTAAATAAAACCAAACCCAATATAATTGGTGTTCAAAAGAAACCAAACATGTTCAAGTAATCAGCGGAAGCATAGAAATGCTTAAATAACCAAAACATAGTTTAAAGTTCAAATGTTAAGCATGGAACGTAACACTCCATATCCCACAACGACCTCTCCTCCTCGTGCAAGCTCCATAAGTACCTAACGACCTACAAGGCATGTAACAACGAGTCAACAACAAAGTTGAGCGAGTTCACAGTTGGTGTTCATTGATCAGTTGTTTCAAAAACCATGAGTTCATTTGTAAGCCATAAGTTAACCAGTTTCCCTGTTTCCAAAACATATCCATAACTAGTGGGGGCTTCCCCATGTGAACCATAAGACCTGTTACCATATCTACCACTGACTAAAGTAAGTTGGTGCCTTGACGTCAATGTCTATCATCATTGACTAGTGCCCAGATCCATTAGTTCACGCCCGTCCTCTGCGGCACGGTGTGAGGCTTGTCAAACCTAAATAGCGCTATCTAACTAATGACCCGCTCGCCATTGGCCCGTCGATTAAGTCGATATAAAAGGAGGGACTTCATGATAGAGATTTTGGTCTAGTATCCGTGTTTTCACCCTTCAATAAAGAGGGTGTGTACGTAATCCCCAAACTAGGAGATTACGCAGGTTCTAATCAAATCCTTATCGCATGTTGTCACCCTTTAATAAAGAGGGTGTGTACGTGTTCCAGACCAGGAGATCACGCAGTTTCAGTTTAAATCCTTTACCCATTCCCAACCCTTGGGAATCCCATGCCTTGTGGAAAGTGTGAACTCACCTCAGTTTGCTCGGTATGCTTAACTACTTGTGCACAAACAATTCAGTCAAAGCCTATAGTATGCACATATACACAATCAGTTTATGTTCGTAATGATTCACATGCAATCTAACATCACAAGGTGTATTTGGGCAATTATTATTAAGTAACACATAAACAGTTAATCAACCCATACGAGATTCAAAGTTTACATGTATGTTCCATAACCATGTTTATCAGTTAAGTGTACTGGGTGTAAGAACCAAATTATGTCATCCGCTTATAAGCAAACATCGTTAACAGTGAATAACAAAATAAATTTCTAACATACACGTAGTATACATGAACCAATTAACCTACTGTTCCCTATAGGCTTCACGATGAAAACTTGAGGTTTTCGTCGACACAAGATTACGACGAACATTGGATTTCGTCGACACAGGGTCACGACGAAAAAGGCCACAACGAACATTAGATTTTGTAGACCAGGATTTCGTCGACAGAGAGTTCGTCGGGTAAGGTTTTTCGTTGGCACATGGTTTTCGTCGGGGTAAAGCATGATTATCATCAACAGTTACGTATTCCAGAAACCCTAATGATCATCTAACAGTTATGGTCGACTTCACCAATCAATCCAAAACAGATCCAACAAACAACTATAACATAAACCCTAGATTACAGGTTATTATCATGCACGTACCATACCACCGATTCATCGATATACAAAAGCAACTGATATCATATACTGTAAAACATCAAATGGGAAAAACAAATTAAAGCAGAACATCAGAAACCTTCAGGGTTACTACAACAATTAGAAATGCCTATATGGAAATGGGAACTTATAACAATGGATTTTGTTACTAAGTTACCGAAAACAAGAAAAGGTAATGATGCAATTTGGGTAATTGTGGATCGATTAACCAAATCAGCTCACTTTCTACCAATGAAAGAAACCTTTAATATGGAAAGGTTGGCAAAATTGTATGTAGATGAAGTCGTATCCTTACATGGAGTTCCACTCTCCATTGTTTCGGATAGAGATAGTCGTTTTACTTCTCATTTCTGGAAAAGCTTCCAGCAAGCTATGGGAACTCGACTCAATTTGAGTACTGCATATCATCCCCAAACAGACGGACAAAGTGAAAGGACGATCCAAACTCTAGAAGACATGCTCCAAGCATGTGTAATAGATTTTGGTGGAAATTGGGTTGATCATTTACCATTAATTGAATTCTCCTATAACAATAGCTATCATTCAAGTATTGAAACCACCCCATTTGAAGCACTGTACAGAAGAAAGTGCAGAACTCCAGTTTGTTGGGCAGAAATAGGAGAAAGTCAATTGTCAGGTCCTGAAATAGTGTAAGAGACGACTGATAAGATTACTCAAATCAAGGAAAGACTGAAGATGGCTCGTGATCGTCAGAAGAGTTATGCAGATAATCGGCTCAAGCCACTTGAATTCCAAGTGGGAGACAAAGTATTATTAAAAGTCTCTCCTTGGAAAGGAGTAGTTAGATTCGGAAAGAAAGGAAAGCTAAGTCCAAGGTATGTAGGACCATTTTCAGTGATCCAACGTATAGGACCAGTTGCTTATCGTTTACAACTACCAGAAGAATTAGCTGGAGTACATGATGTATTTCATGTATCCAATCTCAAGAGATGCTTATCAGATGAATCACTGGTAGTACCTCTTCGAGATATAGAGGTAAACGAAAAGCTGAAATTTATTGAGAAACCTCTTCAAATTAAGGATCGAAAGATCAGGTTTCTCAAACATAGACGACTAGTTTTAGTCAAAGTTAGATGGGATTCAAAGAGAGGAGCTGAATACACTTGGGAGCTGGAATCAGAAATGAAACGAAAGTATCCTCATTTATTCCAGTTAATCTCGAGGACGAGATTTTTTATTAAGGTGGGGAGAATGTAACAACTCTCATCAAAAGTTATATTTATTTAATTAAATTGTCCAATAGGAAACCCTAATTGAGAAACCCAAGTGATTTTGCATAATCCCTAAAATTTTCAGAATAGTTGGAATTAGAATCAGGGCCCCTAAAACTTAAGGGGGTAAACCCTAATTGACGATTATCTCTAAAATGCGTTGTCTAAATTGAAAATACACATAACGTCGAATCATCAGAGGTAGATAGGTGACGAAGCAACCCTAGGCTATGGGGGTGTGCCCCGCGACACGCGACAGGGGAAGGGGATCCCTTCGCGACACGCGGGGGGTGCAAATTTAAGGTATAAATACAGGGGCTTGGGACTTGATTCCTGGCTTCAGTTCGACGTTAAAATTCTTTACGTACACAAAGTTAGACACTGTTTACTACAAAAACACACACTGATCACGAAGTGCCGCCACAATTCAGGGTAATAACTCGATCGTTGCTACGATTCAATGTCCGATCGATTAAACTATCCAATGGATGTTTAAGTGCTGCCCACATTAGGGTTTATGCTTTGTCATTCGTCGTTAAATCGATGGATGTTTAAGTATCGCACTTTGTCATTCGTTGTGAAGGTTTTAATCTCGTGAGTTATCTTAAATGCTGTATTAAGTTACTAACCTAGTTTGTGTGCCTGATTATTTAAACTAGGTTATCAAGGCTAATCAGTAGGCTAAGCTCTGTTCAATATTAAATCTGCAATGTTAGTCATTCTCTTTTTATCAAATCTATTTACAAAAGCATGTTTTATTTCAAAGTTATAATTACGGGGATTATGTCTTTATAATCACCAAATTACAGCCGGTATGTGGGGTTTTGTATACATTACTTGATAATCGTCACCATTGGGGCAGCCAATGGGGGATATGACCACAGTCACAGATCCGGTCGAGTGACAAATACCGTGGGTAGTTGGTTTGATATCAGAAACATTGTAATCGCTCTTAATACTGTAAATTATAACAAATGAGTCGTTTTAAAAAGAATGATTCACTCAGTATTTCCCGCTGACAAAATCTTTTTCAAACATGTTTCAGGTGATCTGTTGTGATCCAGGAAAAGTACCGTGAAGCACTATCAGCTTAAGGAAGTGGCTCAGTATAAAATAAAGAAACATGTTTTGTAAAATAAAAGATTTATGTGTGAAATCTCAAGATTGTAAATTACCGGGTTTTATCCTGAATTGTGAAATAAAATAATCGGGAAATATTTCAGTTTTTAAAACGATCCTGAAGAAACTTCCGCTGTTAAATAAATACCACGGGATTTTCTGTCCCGCGGCTCTTGAAACGGATTAAACCGGGTCAGGGGCCGTGACAGAAAAAGGTGGTATCAGAGCCACTGATTTAAGCCTATTAAGTATTTAGAAATACTTAATTTTACTGATTGCCAATTAAGTGATTATGTGTTTTATTAACTGATTATTTGTTAGTTACAGTATGGGTAAACA
Source organism: Helianthus tuberosus (assembly GCA_030545235.1). Lineage (NCBI taxonomy): Eukaryota > Viridiplantae > Streptophyta > Magnoliopsida > Asterales > Asteraceae > Helianthus > Helianthus tuberosus. Next base: position 7,781,292 of record JARYGA010059771.1, on the reverse strand, counting down.
AAAGCTGTCAAACATCTATCTTAAACTAGATAGGTCATCCAACGAGAAGGGAAGTTCATCCCAACCCAAATCCTCAAATCACTCTGTAATTCCTGAAGAAGGATTATTTGTGAGAAAGGCACATTATGAGAAACCACTTTCTCCTAATAAAAGAAGTTTGATTATTAGGAAAAGTCAGGAGGAAATAAGGAAAAACTGAGAGAAGAAAGTTAAACAGGAAACCCAGGTATTAATCAGTAAAACACCCTGGGAGGACAAATTAGATGAGACATGGGCAGATCTTTATATGCTAGCCACAGTAGCAGAAAATGCAAATCTCTAAATACTCTAACTCAAGTTTTAGCACCTTTATTTATCTACAATCCAGAAACCTTATTCCGTAAATAAATAAGTTCACAGTAAATCGTAGTATATTTTACTTGTCAGTTGTTTTATGTATGGTATGCAATAATATTTAAGGGTTATCTATGAAATTTTGTTATTTTATTTTAACATTTGGTATATATTTTGCATATATGCTAAACAGCATGAATGAGATATCTGAAGCTTTAGAAAATCTTAACTTCTATCCCGTTAAGATAGAAGTTTCCAAGGAATTCACCGGTTACTTCGCTGATAAAGAAGAACCCATGGAATTTCAATCCAAACCACTGGCAAAACCTAAACCCAAGAAAAGAAGCAGATTTGTGGGCTGGAGGCGTGTACATAGGAAAAAGCCAGCAACAAGAAAGGTTACCAAAACTGAAGAACCAAAAGACAAAGGAAAAGGGGTAGAAATTGAGGAAAATGTTAATCAAGTAGAGATAGAAGCTGAGAAGAGTTTTAAGCAAACAGAAAGAGAAGTCGGAGAAAGTTCTAGACAGAAACAGAAAATGACTCCCTGGGAAGTTTTAGATCATAAACTAGTAATGAGTGACCTCATCGGACCTGCCGATGGAAACCTTGAACCAGCAAATCCAAACCTTATATTTACTGAAGAAGATCTTTTCAATTACCCACTAGAAGCTCCAATTCCAATCAATCTGGAACCTGCTATTCCAGATCCTATTGTCCAACCTCAACCACTACCAGTAGAATTAGATTAATGGTGGACAACTGATTGGCAATACCAAAATCTTTTAAACAACCCTGATACATTTTTCCCACAAGTTGACCCAGAACCTCCATTATAACCAACTATGAGCCCAGAGAATCTGACTGAACTTCGTCTCTGGGGCGAAGAGTTAATTAATGCAGGAAATAGGATTAGGGATGTGGGAGAAAGAGTTACTTGGAAGTACGACGAAAGGGAGCGTCGTTTTTAAGAAATTAGCTGACCAGATAATGGGAGTTTGCAGGAATATTTGTTTAATAAATAATCATAAAAACCAGTATGTGTAATAACTTAACAATAAAACGTTGTATGATAATCGTGTGTACGAGGCATAATATAATATATAGAAATGAAACTCGGGAAATCGATAATTTTTGGTTATACATGTTAATGTGATTATGTGCAAACTGTTTTATTATATTTGTATTTATACTAATTATTTATATAAAATTAATTATCAGATGACAAACATTGGTAACGAACCAGTAAATGAGGTTAATCAGTCTGAGCAACATCCAGGAGATCAATATATGACTAGGCAAGATATCGAAAATATTGTTGCTCAAGGAATAGCCAATGCTATTCCAGCAATCGTTGCCGCTGTAAAGAATCCAATCGAACCGCAACAAATCGTTCCTAGTAAACGTATTTCTGAAGATAACTTCAGTAATAGTGTAAACGGAGGCAATGATCATATTAATCATAATGAGGAACCACATCAAGCTCCATTTCCTAAGAAAATAAAAGTCGCAACGCCTGGTTGCACTTTCAAAGAATTCCTTGCTTGTTAACCCACTGAATTTGCAGGCAATGAAGGAGCAACTGCATCACTGCGTTGGTTAGAGAAAACCGAAGCAGTAATTGCAATAAGTAAATGTGCTAAAAATGATCAGGTCATGTACGCATCAAATCTTTTCAAGGAAGGAGCACTCGAATGGTGGAACACTGTGTTACAGTCAAAAGGAAGAATAATAGCTTATGCCATGAATTGGGAAGAATTTAAGGGTCTTGTAGAAAGAAAATTCTGTCCCGAGTATGAAAAGGAACAAATGACAAATAAGTTCCTAAATCATCGGATGATGGGTGTAGATTGTCACGGTTATACTTCTACATTCTTTGAATATGCTAGAGTGGTACCAACGCTGGCTTCGCCAGAACCGGTACTCATTTCTCGCTACATTTGGGGACTGATTAGTGAAATCCGCAATATCGTTAAAGCTGCGAGACCTCGCACTATTGACGATGCTGTGGAATTAGCTAACACCCTAACTGACGAACTGATACGTACACAAAATGAAAACAAGAAGAAAGAATTGGCTCAGAAAATTACCCAAGGATTTCGTTCGGGTAACAGTAGTAACTTCAAGAGAAGAGGAACTGGCCAATTCTTAACTCCGTGATTCTGCAGGAAATGCAAGAAGAAACATTATGGAAGATGCGATATAACCTGCAATTTTTGCAAAACTGTAGGACATCGTGAAGAAAACTGTAGAAAGAAAACAATAGTTTGCTATAACTGTGGAGAAAATGGACATTTTAAAACAGAATGTCCTAAATTGGGCAAATCAGCAGACAACAAAACCAAGGTGACCAACGGAACTATTAAGAAGAATGCCAGGGCATTTCAGCTGACCACTCAAGAAGCAGAACTCATCCCAGATGTGATAGCGGGTACGTTCTTAGTTCACAACGTATACGCAAAAGTATTATTTGACTCTGGTGCAAACCAAAGTTTTATAAATACTTCATTCTGTCAAGCTCTTAATTTACCTTTAACCAATATTAGGCAGATTTTTACAGTTGAAACGGCAGACGGAAATTCAGTTAAAATAGATAAAGTTTTGCAGGAAAGAAATATAGAACTTTTAGGACATAAATTCTCTGCAAACCTATTGCCAATGAATTTAGCTGAATTTGATGTTGTATTAGGAATGGATTGGTTAGTAACCAACCATGCTCAAATCTTTTATGATCAGAATTCCATAGAAATTCAATCACCCACCGGAGAAGTAATTAGGATTACAGGAGATAAACCACGTAAGCCCATGAAGTTCATATCAGTAATGAAAGTTGCTAATTATGAACGAAAACAAGGAATAGTATATATGATTTCGGTAATCATTAGTACTAAGGGTAAAGAACTTAAGGAAATTCCTGTAGTCTCAGAATATCCGGATATATTTCCAGAAGAGTTACCGGGATTACCCCCAGATAGGGAAGTAGAATTTAGGATTCATCTAATTTCAGGAACTACGCCGATAGCTAAGGCACCTTATCGGTTAGCACCCACAAAAATGTTAGAACTGAAAAAGCAATTAGATGAATTACTAAGTAAAGGATTCATACAACCTAGTTCATCTCCTAGGGGAGCACCAGTGCTATTTGTTAAGAAAAAGGATGGTTAAATGAGAATGTGTATCGATTATAGAGAATTAAATAAGATTACAATTAACAATCGATACCCATTACCTAGGATTGATGATCTGTTTGATCAACTTCAAGGAGCTAGATATTTTTCTAAGATAGACTTACGCTCCGTATATCATCAATTGAAGGTACAAGAAGAAGACATACATAAAACTGCTTTCAGAACTAGGTATGGTTATTACGAGTTTACGGTCATGCCCTTTGGGTTAACGAATGCACCTGCTGCATTCATGGACATGATGAATAGGATCTGTAAACCATATTTGGATAAATTTGTAATTGTTTTTATAGACGATATACTTATTTATTCCAAAAGTCAGATAGAGCATTGTGAACACCTTCATGCACTCTTAACTTTGTTAAGAAAAGAAAAGCTTTATGCCAAATTCTCGAAGTGTGAATTTTGGTTGCAAGAAGTGCAATTCCTAGGACACATGGTGAATCACAAAGGTATTCACGTAGATCCTGCTAAGATAGAGGCAATTACCAATTGGAAGGTTCCGCAAACCGCAATGGAAATTAGAAGTTTTATAGGTTTAGCTGGATATTATCGACGGTTTATTAAGGATTTTTCCAAGATAGCCGTACCATTAACTAAGCTAACCTGTAAAGCAGTTAAGTTTGAATGGGGACCAAAGCAAGAAGAAGCCTTTAGAATATTAAAGTAGAAATTAACAAATACACCAATCTTAGCCTTACCAGAAGGAACTGAAGATTTTGAGGTATATTGTGATGCTTCAAAACTGGGATATGGATGTGTGCTTATGCAACGCAAAAAGGTGATTGCATATGCTTCAAGGCAATTGAAAAAGCACGAAGAAAATTATACAACTCATGATTTAGAATTAGGAGCCGTAATTTTTGCCCTTAAGATTTGGAGACATTATCTGTATGGAAGTAAATTTACTGTTTATACAGATCATAAAAGTTTAAGATATATATTTGGGCAAAAAGAGTTAAACATGAGGCAAAGGAGATGGATGGAAATCCTAAGTGACTACGACTGTGATATTCAGTATCACGAAGGAAAGGAAAATGTAGTTGCAGATGCCTTAAGTCATAAGTATTATGAGAAACAACGACGGGTTCGTGCTCTCAGATTAAATCTACAAATAGATTTAATGGAACAATTGAAGAATGTTCAAGCTACAGCAATCAAGGATGATGCTGAAGGAATGAAAGGACGAATAAAGGAATTAGAACAAGGAGCAGATGGAATTTGGAGATTCCACAAAAGTAGAATTTGGGTACCTAAGCAAGGAGACTTAAGACCTAAGATTTTAGAAGAAGCCCATAAATCTAGGTATACTATGCACCCAGGAAACAATAAGATGTACCAAGATTTAAGAAAGAACTTCTGGTGGATAGGAATGAAAAAGGATATAGCGCGATATGTTTCTAAATGTCTCACTTGTTCACAAGTTAAAGCATAACATCAGAAACCTTCAGGGTTACTACAACAATTAGAAATGCCTATATGGAAATGGGAACTTATAACAATGGATTTTGTTACTAAGTTACCCAAAACAAGAAAAGGTAATGATGCGATTTGGGTAATTGTGGATCGATTAAACAAATCAGCTCACTTTCTACCAATGAAAGAAACCTATAATATGGAAAGGTTGGCAAAATTGTATGTAGATGAAGTCGTATCCTTACATGGAGTTCCACTCTCCATTGTTTCGGATAGAGATAGTCGTTTTACTTCTCATTTCTGGAAAAGCTTCCAGCAAGCTATGGGAACTCGACTAAATTTGAGTACTGCATATCATCCCCAAACAGACGGACAAAGTGAAAGGACGATCCAAACTCTAGAAGACATGCTCCGAGCATGTGTAATAGATGTTGGTGGAAATTGGGATGATCATTTACCATTAATAGAATTCTCCTATAACAATAGCTATCATTCAAGTATTGAAACCGCCCCATTTGAAGCACTGTACGGAAGAAAGTGCAGAACTCCAGTTTGTTGGGCAGAAATAGGAGAAAGTCAATTGTCAGGTCCTGAAATAGTGCAAGAGATGACTGATAAGATTACTCAAATCAAGGAAAGACTGAAGATGGCTCGTGATCGTCAGAAGAGTTATGCAGATAATCGGCTCAAGCCACTTGAATTCCAAGTGGGAGACAAAGTATTATTAAAAGTCTCTCCTTGGAAAGGAGTAGTTAGATTCGGAAAGAAAGGAAAGCTAAGTCCAAGGTATGTAGGACCATTTTCAGTGATCCAACGTATAGGACCAGTTGCTTATCGTTTACAACTACCAGAAGAATTTGCTGGAGTACATGATGTATTTCATGTATCCAATCTCAAGAAATGCTTATCGGATGAATCACTGGTAGTACCTCTTCGAGATATAGAGGTAAACGAAAAGCTGAAATTTATTGAGAAACCTCTTCAAATTGAGGATCGAAAGATCAAGTTTCTCAAACATAAACGACTAGTTTTAGTCAAAGTTAGATGGGATTCAAAGAGAGGAGCTGAATACACTTGGGAGCTGGAATCAGAAATGAAACGAAAGTATCCTCATTTATTCCAGTAAATCTCGAGGACGAGATTTTTTATTAAGGTGGGGAGAATGTAACAACTCTCATCAAAAGTTATATCTATTTAATTAAATTGTCCAATAGGAAACCCTAATTGAGAAACCTAAGTGATTTTGCATAATCCCTAAAATTTTCAGAATAGTTGGAATTAGAATCAGGGCCCCTAAAACTTAAGGGGGGTAAACCCTAATTGACGATTATCTCTAAAATGCGTTGTCTAAATTGAAAATACACATAACGTCGAATCATCAGAGCTAGATAGGTGACGAAGCAACCCTAGGCTAGGGGGGTGTGCCCCGTGACACACGACAGGGGAAGGGGATCCTTTCGCGACACGCGGGGGGTGCAAATTTAAGGTATAAATAAAGGGGCTTGGGACTTGATTCCTGGCTTCAGTTCGACGTTAAAACTCTTTACGTACACAAAGTTAGACACTGTTTACTACAAAAACACACACTGATCACGAAGTGCCGCCACAATTCAGGGTAATAACTAGATCGCTGCAATGATTCAATGTCCGATCGATTAAACTATCCAAGGGATGTTTAAGTGCTGCCCACATTAGGGTTTATGCTTTGTCATTCGTCGTTAAATCGATGGATGTTTAAGTATCACACTTTGTCATTCGTTGTGAAGGTTTTAATCTCGTGAGTTATCGTAAATGCTGTATTAAGTTACTAACCTAGTTTGTGTGCCTGATTATTTAAACTAGGTTATCAAGGCTAATCAGTAGGCTAAGCTCTGTTCAATATTAAATCTGCAATGTGAGTCATTCTCTTTTTATCAAATCTATTTACAAAAGCATGTTTTATTTCAAAGTTATAATTACGGGGATTAAGTCTTTGTAATCACCAAATTACAGCCGGTATGTGGGGTTTTGTATACATTACTTGATAATCGTCACCATTGGGGCAGCCAATGGGGGATATGACCATAGTCACAGATCCGGTCGAGTGACAAATACCGTGGGTAGTTGGTTTGATATCAGAAACATTGTAATCGCTCTTAATACTGTAAATTATAACAAATGAGTCGTTTTAAAAAGAATGATTCACTTAGTATTTCCCGCTGACAAAATCTTTTTCAAACATGTTTCAGGTGATCTGTTGTGATACAGGAAAAGTGCCGTGAAGCACTATCAGCTTAAGGAAGTGGCTCAGTATAAAATAAAGAAACATGTTTTGTAAAATAAAAGATTTCTGTGTGAAATCTCAAGATTGTAAATTACCGGGTTTTATCCCGAATTGTGAAATAAAATAATCGGGAAATATTTCAGTTTTTAAAACGATCCTGAAGAAACTTCCGCTGTTAAATAAATACCACGGGATTTTCTGTCCCGCGGCTCCTGAAACGGGTTAAACCGGGTAGGGGGCCGTGACAGTTGCTATGCTGGCTTTCATGCTAGGCCACCAGTATGTAGTCTTTAAGTCGTGGTACATCTTATCTGAACCAGGATGTACTGAGTAATGGGACTTATGTGCTTCATCCATCACTAGTTCGTGTAAATTTCCATAAAGTGGAACCCAGATGCGCCCGTTTACATAGTAGGCGTCGTCTTACTTTTGTTCTAACCGTTTCCTCGATCCTCATAGGGGCTCCGCCCTGATGTTCTATGCTTTCAATGCTTCAACCTGAGCATCTCGTATCTGAGCGGGAAGACTAGATTGAATGGTAAGTTGTAACGCTCGCACGCGCTTACGTTTTGACTCCTTTCGGTTGAGGGCGTCAGCCACAACATTGGCCTTGCCCGGATGGTACTTGATCGCGCATTCTTAGTTATTAAAGAGTTTGACCCATCGATGTTGTCGCATGTTCAACTCCTTCTGTTCGAATATATGATGGAGACTCCTGTGATCGGTGTAGATAGTGCACTTGGTACCGTACAAGTAATGTCTCCATATCTTAAGAGCAAAAACCACTGCTCCCAACTCTAAGTCATGCATAGTGTAGTTCCTTTCGTGAACTTTAAGTTGGCGTGATGCGTAAGCAATGACCTTGTCACGTTGCACCAGCACGCAACCAAGTCCTTGGATGGACGCGTCGCAATTAACCACAAATTCATTTGTGCCTTCAGGCATTGAGAGAATAGGTGCGCTACAAAGTCTATTCTTTAAGTGCTGAAACGCAGATTCCTGGGCATCACTCCAATGATAGGTGACACCCTTCTGAGTTAGTGAAGTGAGAGGTTGCGCAATCTTGGAGAAATCCTTGATAAAACTTCTGTAGTAGCCCGCCAAGCCCAAGAATTGGCGGATTTCTGTTGGTGTACGGGGTGCAGGCCAGTTCTTGATCGAGTCTATTTTGGATGGATCAACATGAATCCCATCCTTGTTTACCACGTGACATAGGAAGTGGACTTCGCGAAGCCAAAAGTCACATTTCGAGAATTTGGCATACAACTGCTATGTTCGAAGGAGTTCCAAAATAAGCCTCAGGTGTTGCTCGCGTTCCTCCTGACTCTTCGAATATATCAGGATGTCGTCGATGAATACAATGACAAACTTATCCAGGTAAGGCTTGCACACTCTGTTCATAAGATCCATGAAGACCGCATGTGCGTTTGTCAATCCAAAAGGCATAACCAGAAACTCCTAATGCCCATAACGAGTCCTGAATGCTGTCTTAGAGATATCCTCATCTCGGACTCTCAGTTGATGGTAGCCTGACCTCAGGTTAATCTTTGAGTAGAAACTCGACCCTTGCAACTGGTCGAATAAGTCATCAATGCGTGGAAGAGGATAGCGATTCTTCACGGTCACCTTGTTGAGTTCGCGGTAGTCAATATACATTCTGATGGTACCGTCTTATCACCATGAATCACGAGAGGTTCTTCACCAGAACGAGGAATGCGAACGAACTTCTCCTTGCAAAGGATCTCTGCTCGATGTTGAGATAACCAATCCATCCCAATAACGATGTCGAAACTACCAAGAACGATAGGAATAAGATCGATAGAGAAAGCCTGACCAGCTAGGACGAGATTACAACCCTTAACTATGTGCGTGGCCTTGAGACTTTTACCGTTTGCTAGTTCTACCATGTGCTTGGTGTTCAAAAGTGTTGGGGTGCGCTTAAGCATTTTACTAACTTTTAAAGATACGCAACTAGTATCGGCACCTGAATCAAATAAAACAGTAACAAAGAAATCATCCAGTAGAAACTTACCCATCACAATGTTGGGATCGTTCCTTGCATCGCCCTGACCGATCACGAACGCACGTCCCCTGGAACCATTGTTGTCATTGTTTCCCCCATTGTTTCTATTTCCCTGGTTGTTGTTGTTGTTATTCTGATTCAGCTGGGGGCAGTCTCTTTTGAAGTGGCCTTCAGCACCACACTGAAAGCATCCTTTGTTCTTACCCCTCTGTTGTTGCTGCTGGTTCTGAGGAGTCTGCTGCTATTGCTGTCGTCGCTGATTTGCAGGGTAGAGGCTCATGCAATCCTTGGCCGCATGGCCAGGTTTGTTACACCTCTGACAAGTGACCTTAGTACACGGTCCGCTATGATGAAAACCACAACGATTGCATTTGGGGTGGTTCCCCTTGTACCCACTCTGCCCTTGACTACCGGAAGATTGTTGACCAGGGCTCTTGTAGTCATCAGTCTTTTGCTGCTGAGACTGAGCTGATGTTGAACCCTTGCTTGAGACTCCATCCCATTTGCGCTTGTTGTCGCTGGGGGCATCAGAAGTAGTAGTTGTAGTAGCACCAATACGCTTGGGCAGCTTGTTCTGCTCGACTGCCTGATCAGTGAGATGATGAGCCAAACAAATAACTTGCTGGATAGTGGCTAGGTTCGCTGCAGTCACATGACTCTGGATCTCTGGCACTAAACCTTTGAGGTACAGCTCGATACGCTTGATAGGAGGATATACCATAGTAGGACACAGGATAGCCAGCTCATTTGATCTCTTCGTATATGCCTCTATTTCAGACCCTGTCATCTTTAAGTTGTAGAACTCCACTTCCAGTTTATGGATATCATCACGATTACAGTATTCCTCTTTGATCAAATCCTTGAAGTCATTCCATGGGGTGGCATTAGCAGCCGCCAACCCAAGCATTTGAACCTGAGCATTCCACCACGTGAGTGCTACACCTTCAAGAGTACCAGTAGCAAATTTTACCCTACGAGCCTCAGGGCATTCACACATCTCGAAGACAGATTCGAGCTTCTCGAACCAGTGGAGGAGGACTACAGCTCCTTCAGTGCCGTTGAAAGTAGTAGGTCGGCAATCCATAAAAGTTTTGAAAGTACACGCAGGGGGCTGAGTGTCACACCCCGAAATTATCAGAGCTGGCGTGACTGGACTGGTATCTTCATTGCACAGCGGAAGCAAATACAAGCTAAGCCTTCTAGAAATCGAACGCCCACTAAGTACTCGACTCCACATGGTCCTCCTATTCCAACCATGCCATAACTTTGAAAAGTAACCTGAGAAAGAAACATGCGAAAAAGTCAACATAAGGTTGAGCGAGTTCATAGTTTGAATGTAAAAGATTTGAAATAAATCTTTTGAATAACCGGTTTGTGAAATATATTATCACCCGACTATCCATCCCTAGTCATGAAAATCATTCACATTTCGATAATACGCATTTGTTTTGTAAAAACCGGTATATTTAGTGTAATCCATTCGTAAACCATTTGAATTCCTCAAAATCCATTAGTAATATGATTTAGAAATATGAGTTTTCGTTCGTTCAAAAGCTTTGTATGTTCTTGCAAAACGTGCTTTGTCTAAAAATATGCAGTCTTTGTTTATCGAGAACTTTGTATGTTTCTGAAAAACGTGCATGTCTTTCCACCCCGAAAACATCCATAAAAATGTAAAACCGTAAAAAGGTGGGGTTATGAACTCACCTGAATTGCCTTGTGCAAAGCTAGCAAATTACGACTTCGTGATGTCGTTTCCAAGATGTGACTCGCTAGCGTGCATTCTACAATATTCTTAACACGGAATATCTTATAAGTTTCTAAGTAAATGCAGTAACTAAACTACGTGTCATCGAGCTCTACCGAATCGTTAACCGAACGATTCAACGGTAAGTTGTTAACTTGAAAGAAACGAAGAAGTTATGTTTGTTAAGTTTCGTTTATTGTCGGTAATAGTTTACTAAGTCTTTGTAAAACACTTAGTTCTCGGTAGATTTAAAGTATATAAATATTTATATAAAAATATATAAATATATCAGTAGAATCTCATTAGTCGTCTTGAAAAGTCGTTGTGTATGTAATACACATTTATACGAAAATAACATGTAACAAACTCGTAAGCGATATATATGATATATAGTGTGCCGTTTAGGTGTTTGAAATAAATATAAAAGATATATTTATTTTTACCAAAGTATCATCGAGTTGTTTGTCTTTAAAAATAAATATATAATGATATTTATTTTTATAAATGAATACGAGTCGCTTAATGTAGACATAAAACTATGTTTATTTTTATAAAAGAATTCATTATTTCTGATACTTGAAATAAATATATAAACCAGATTTATTTTGTGAAACGAAGCCATTTTGTTTGGTATTCGAAATAAATATATAAATTATATTTATTTTTACAAAGGAATTGTCTAGGTTTCAGAATTTAGAATAAATATAATAAATATATTTATTTGTTGTGAATAGTTTCCGAATCGTTGTTTCCGAAAGTCATAAGGTGTTGTCGTTCGAAACAAATATAAACTATTTATTTTCACAAATAAAGAAGTCGGGTTATTTGATGTTAAAACAAATACATATATATTTTATTTGTTTTATAAGAAAAATTCGCATTGTTGTATATTCAAAATAATTATAGAATCTATATTTATTTTATAAAAATAATCCGTGTTATCGTAGTTTCTTGTACGCTATAAAGCATCGTTGAAAGTAAAATCACATTTGTGTACGTATTCATTTGACAGTTTCGTTTCATAATAAGACTCGTTTTATTTTATGGGTTTTCTCGAAAAACGGGCAGAGTTTCCTCTGTTTTTGGACGGGCCCGACAACACAAGTTGTCGTTATTTTAACAAATTTCAACCAAGATTCAATAGTCAATATAAATAATTTTGTTAAATATATCAAACGTAAAATATAATCAACCGGTTCGAGCTCGTTTTCACGTAATCAATTTTAAAATTATAAAACGACAAAATAATCGCGCCACTAAATCCTTTACCAAAATTTCGTGTCGAAAAGCTGAGTTGACTGAGCCAACCGGGTTGACCGAGTCGACTCGCTGAATGAGTTGACTGAACCGCCTGACCGAACCGAACTCGATCTCCTCACCCAAGTCTGACCTGAGTAGTACTTGAATCAAACATAAAACCGGCAAACCCGTTGCATAAAAGCAAAGACCGTTGGACCTTGACGCCAACCGTCGGACTGAGATGCCGACCCGTGACCAAAATCCAAACCCAGACTCAAATCTGAAAATAATCGAACCAAAATACCTCTCGAAGCTGAACCGCTGAACCACCTACCGTGAAACCTGTCGGACCACTCACTACCGTCGTCACCTCCGCCACCGCCGGTGAACTGACGCCGGAAAAACGGCACCGTCATCATCATCCTCTTCCGAAAATCTCTCTCTCGATCTCTGTTCCTCTACGCTTGAACGACCACCGGATAAATGGAGTGCCCGACAGTCCGAGTCTTTGACCGCCGGTTCTCCCTCTCTCTCTCTCTTTCCTTCTCTCAGTCTCTCTCTCTCTCTCTCTCCTGTTTTGTAACTGCCGCACCACCACCAGACTGTGGTGGTGGTGGTCGTTTCTGTTGTTCGAAAGAGGGGGCGGGGGTGTTGGAACCGCCGCCTGATTCCGGCGACCGGAATTGAGGGAGATGAGAGAGATCAAGTGTGTGTGATGAAACTGATCTTTGGTATGTGGGTTTGTGTGTGTATTTAATGTGCAGGCAAAGAGATAGAGGTTAGAGAGTTGAGAGGGAATTTAAGGATGTGTGTGTAAATAATGTTTGTGTATGAAAGAGTTTGGGTGAATACCCCTTTTATTTATAAAGTTATGGATGTTGAGATCTTGTGAAATCTTTAGAGATTTGTAAGGATTTTGAAAATATTTTGATGAGATTTAGTAGGATCTTGTAGGATTTAACAAATATTTTGACAAGATTTCTAATATATTATGTGCTTGTGGGTTTTGGGTTTTGGGCTTGGGCCAAGGGCCCACAAGCCCATCTCATGTGTAAGTGGCCCGGACACGATTTAAAACCGAAATCACCGTAGCCTAGTCAAATAGTATTTCAGAGGTAAAAACATGTAAAAATAATGTCGGTATCCGTCGTAGTCGCGTTCGCGCGTTGATAACGGTAATAATCGCGAAAAAGTACATCGTTGCCGTCTTTAATTCGTTTTTCGATCTGGTTTCGACTGTAGTTACTAAAATTTTATTACGGAGCTAAATATAGCGTAAAATGTAAGTTCTGAAGTTGACAGGCGTCTCCGTCGCTTCTGTTTTGTTGCCGATGCGTTTCCTGCTATCGTGTTTTTAGTTCACGTTGCATTTGTGTCGCTCGGAAGCCTAATGAATTCACAAATTTAATTTCATAGACATAAAGTATTCGTAGAAAATCCGTATTTGTCGGCGTTGTCAGTATTTCGTACCGTTTCGTTTCGTTGTCGTTTAATATTCCGCAATCTTTCCGCTGATCGTCATACGCACACTGTACTGTCGAATAAACGCTCCTGGGCTTTCCAAATGCCTAATTAAGTTAATTTGCGTCTCAAACACCATTCATTATCGCGTTAATCGCCTGTTAATCACGTAATTAAGGGTCGTAAATCACCGGTTGTCACATTCTCCCCCTGTTACAGAAATTTCGTCCTCAAAATTTAGACTATGTTATCTCCTCAGAATTGTGTTGTTTGTAGGTAAGTCCGAATAATAACAAAGTGAATGACCGCGTAATCGAAACAAGACTTATTCGAATCATGTGAATTTAATGACATTCCTCAACAATAAGAACCTAATGGTTTACAATAAATGTGTTTTAGCAAATCGATGTCAAAGGAAACAAGTCGTATAGATACAGTCACTAGTGTGACTAAGTCAATAGGGACCCAACAATGAACAAGAACTTCGACCAATCGAGTTCCATATGAACGTTTACAACATGTAAATGAGTTCTAGAAGCAATAACACCCACTGGATGAACTTAGAATCAACAATCTCAAATGTAATAGTTTGCATGGAACGCTCGATCGTGATCAGCGCAAGCTGCAAGTCATACCGACACCACACAGTGTCGCAATATAATGAAACAATACAATAATTGTGGTGATCAAACAAATTCACCGGGTTTGAAGTCAAGCGAAAGTATAGTGAAGCAAATTTGAAAATTTGATTCAAACGACGTCATAAGATTTTCAATTGAGGATGGAACATCAAAGAATTAATGTTTTCGATCGAAGATGAAGAAACAATAAATATCATAAAATATTCGACCGATGCTGAAAAAAACGTTAGTAGGTACACCGGAATATGCAATGAATTTTGTGTACCATCATCTTAATACACGATTGTGTTAAGACTGCTTTAATATGATAATTCAAAGCGGATTTAAAACAAATCAATAAATAAATATTTAAATCCGTGCATGAGATATGCAAACGAGTTTAGCGCAAGCTTCAAATAAGTGAAAATACCACCACAAGGTGTCGAAATCAACAAACAATTTAATGGAGTCGAATGCCAAACAAGTTTACCTCGACTCGGAACAAATGAAACACTTGTTAAAACGAATTTTGAATATGATGCTCCCAATACATCATATGATGCTCTGAAGTGAATATGTGTAACGGATAAGTTCAAACAATTGAACTTGGTTTTAGCGCAAGCCGACAATAAATATATATGTTTCAAAAAAAAAAAGAAATTTCGACATGGTTACGACAAAAACCATGTATGTAACAAGAAAAGAAATTTCAAGAAAATGTGTTGACTTGGTAACAAAGGAGCCAACAATTACAATAATGTAGGTCATTCGAATCACAAATCAGTAATTAGATTTAGCGAAATAATATTTGAACTTTGACGAAACGCTTATTCGAAACGAAACCACATGCGTAACAAATGACGCATGCGTAACATATGAATTTTCAAGAAATGAAGCAAATGAGTATTCGTTGTAATGAAAGAAGTTATTGTGATGCAATGACCATTAAGAGGAGTAGAGATGTGAAAATCTACTCAGTAAATGTGAAAGTCAAAATTTCAATAAAAGAAATTTGAGGACTTTACCTGGGGTTGCGTGTGATATCTGGTTGTTAAGTGACATTACCATGGAATGTCGAACATAGCGTATTCGTCGTTAATAAGATAGGGGAATACGAGGGCATGCGTCTTCTCCATAGCGTGACTCGTGTCGTTTGCAGGACCGCGTGCCAAACCGCCGCTTCCTGATCGATAGTTCTCGTGCTGACAGGATTAGCATCATCGCTGAGATGCTCCACAGTGTATTCTTGGTGGCTTCACCTTGTAAGTTGTATGTGACGTACTTCAACCTCCGTTGATGTATAGCTTAAGTTTCACGTATACTTGTGCACTAGCGTTTCGTTCAGCGTAGAATGTGATGTACCCCGACATCCGTTGACGTAAAATTTAAGTTCCATGTGCACTAGCGTTTCGTTATGCGTAGGCTGCCTGATCGGGAAGTTAAAATATCATAGACAATATGGATAATTGTGTGTGCCCGAGTGAATAATCGTGGTTCCTACGTGATGACCTTTAATGAACTTCAACATAAGTTTCCGAAGGTCTTAAATGCATGTTTCCTAAACTCTCAGAGTTTTGTGTGCGGTATGTAATTGTTTTATGCACCGCGTATGAAACACCACAATAGCGTATGTTTGAAAACAAAATTTTGACTGTTTGTTTTTCGGCAACGGTTGGAGACCATATTCGAGTACTAGGCGTTTTGTATGTATTCAGGTTTTAATATTCTAAGTTCCCAGAGGAAAGTGAGGTTAGAGCCTAGGTATCACAACAAAAACCTAATTCGCTGTAACATATAGCTCTGATACCAATCTGTCACACCCCAAAATTATCAGAGCTGGCGTGACTGGACTGGTATCTTCATTGCACAGCGGAAGCAAATACAAGCTAAGACTTCTAGAAATCGAACACCCACTAAGTACTCGACTCCACATGGTCCTCCTATTCCATCCGTGCCATAACTTTGAAAAGTAACCTAAGAAAGAAACATGCGAAAAAGTCAACATAAGGTTGAGCGAGTTCATAGTTTGATTGTAAAAGATTTGAAATAAATCTTTTGAATAACCGGTTTGTGAAATAATATTGAGAAAACGAATTTAGAAATCATTTTCTTGCCAAGTTATATGGAAACTTTGTGTTTGTAACGCATTATGTTCGTAAAACCATGTATTTGTAAACTCTTGTATTTGTAATGTTCGTATAACCGTCAATGCCCACCCTGACTTTGACTCCATGCCCGCATAATCATATGCTTTAAATTTATATGAAATATGGTATGTAATTTGTAAAAATCAGGTATTTCTGTAAGTATGTATGTCCCTGGTATATAGCAATAAGGAAAAAAGAGATCACCACTGGGTTGCAAAGCCAATGGTATGTGTGAAGTGATGCAGGAAGACTCAAACTTGTATGCGTATTTCGTACCGGTCCCTCTGGCGGAACGACATAATCACCACATGCAGCCAACTCGCAGGCCCATGGGTGGGGCTCGCAACACCCAATAGATCTATCACTCATGCCCCTCGGTCCTACGACGAGGATTAATGGCCTTAAGTATCCGCCTACCCACTCACATGATCTAAGTAGTATGCCCTCCTTAAGCTAACTATACCATGTATAAAATGTCTGTAATAATTGTAACATGTATTTTACCCCAGCCTCTAAGGCTGAACCTCCCCAGCCTCGAAGGCTGAACCTTCCTAGCCTCTAAGGCTCACTCCCCAGTCTCTATATATTATCACCCGACTATCCATCCCTAGTCATGAAAATCATTCACATTTCGATAATACGCATTTGTTTTGTAAAAACCGGTATATTTAGTGTAATCCATTCGTAAACCAGTTGAATTCCTCAAAATCTATTAGTAATATGATTTAGAAATATGAGTTTTCGTTCGTTCAAAAGCTTTGTATGTTCTTGCAAAACGTGCTTTGTCTAAAAATATGCAGTCTTTGTTTATCGAGAACTTTGTATGTTTCTGAAAAACGTGCATGTCTTTCCACCCCGAAAACATCCATAAAAATGTAAAACCGTAAAATGGTGGGGTTATGAACTCACCTGAATTGCCTTGTGCAAAGCTAGCTAATTAGGACTGCGTGATGTCATTTCCAAGATGTGACTCGCTAGCGTGCATTCTACAATATTCTTAACACGGAATATCTTATAAGTTTCTAAGTAAATGCAGTAACTAAACTACGTGTCATCGAGCTCTACCGAATCGTTAACCGAACGATTCAACGGTAAGTTGTTAACTTGAAAGAAACGAAGAAGTTATGTTTGTTAAGTTTCGTTTATTGTCGGTAATAGTTTACTAAGTCTTTGTAAAACACTTAGTTCTCGTGAGATTTAAAGTATATAAATATTTATATAAAAATATATAAATATATCGGTAGAATCTCATTAGTCGTCTTGAAAAGTCGTTGTGTATGTAATACACATTTATACGAAAATAACATGTAACAAACTCGTAAGCGATATATATGATATATAGTGTGCCGTTTAGGTGTTTGAAATAAAAATAAAAGATATATTTATTTTTACCAAAGTATCATCGAGTTGTTTGTGTTTAAAAATAAATATATAATGATATTTATTTTTATAAATGAATATGAGTCGCTTAATGTTTGAAGTAGACATAAAACTATGTTTATTTTTATAAAAGAATTCATTATTTCTGATACTTGAAATAAATATATAAACCATATTTATTTTGTGAAACGAAGCCATTTTGTTTGGTATTCGAAATAAATATATAAATTATATTTATTTTTACAAAGGAATTGTCGAGGTTTCAGAATTTAGAATAAATATAATAATTATATTTATTTGTTGTGAATAGTTTCCGAATCGTTGTTTTCGAAAGTCGTAAGGTGTTGTCGTTCGAAACAAATATAAACTATTTATTTTCACAAGGAAAAGAAGTCGGGTTATTTGATGTTAAAACAAATACATATATATTTTATTTGTTTTATAAGAATAATTCGCATTGTTGTATATTCGAAATAAATATAGAATCTATATTTATTTTATAAAAATAATCCGTGTTATCGTAGTTTCTTGTACGCTATAAAGTGTCGTTGAAAGTAAAATCACATTTGTGTACGTATTCATTTGACAGTTTCGTTTCATAATAAGACTCGTTTTATTTTACGGGTTTTCTCGAAAAACGGGCAGAGTTTCCGCTGTTTTTGGACGGCCCCGACAACACAAGTTGTCGTTATTTTAACAAATTTCAACCAAGATTCAATAGTCAATATAAATAATTTTGTTAAATATATCAAACGTAAAATATAATCAACCGGATCGAGCTCGTTTTCACGTAATCAATTTTAAAATTATAAAATGACAAAATAATCGCGCCACTAAATTCTTCACCAAAATTTCGTGTCGAAAAGCTGAGTTGACCGAGCCAACCGGGTTGACCGAGTCGACTTGCTGAATGAGTTGACTGAACCGCCTGACTGAACCGAACTCGATCTCCTCACCCAAGTCTGAGCTGAGTAGAACTTGAATCAAACATAAAACCGGCAAACTCGTTGTATAAAAGCAAAGACCGCCGGTCCTTGACGCCAACCGTCGGACCGAGACGCCGACCCGTGACCAAAATCCAAACCCATACTCAAATCTGAAAATAATCGAACCAAAATACCTCTCGAAGCTGAACCGCTGAACCACCTACCGTGAAACCTTTCGGACCACTCACCACCGTCGTCACCTCCGCCACCGCCGGCGAACTGACGCCGGAAAACGGCATCGTCATCATCATCCTCTTCCGACAATCTCTCTCTCGATCTCTGTTCCTCTACGCTTGAACGACCACTGGATAAATGGACCGACCGGCGGTCCGAGACTTTGACCGCCGGTTCTCCCTCTCTCTCTCTCTTTCCTTCTCTCAGTCTCTCTCTCTCTCTCTCTCTCCTGTTTTGTAACCGCCGCACCACCACCAGACTGTGGTGGTGGTGGTCGTTTCTGTTGTTCGAAAGAGGGGGGGTGGTGGAACCGCCGCCTGATTCCGGTGACCAGAATTGAGGGAGATTAGAGAGATCAAGTGTGTGTGATGAAACTGATCTTTGGTATGTGGGTTTGTGTGTGTATTTAATGTGCATGCAAAGAGATAGAGGTTAGAGAGTTGAGAGGGAATTTAAGGATGTGTGTGAGTAAATAATGTCTGTGTATGAAAGAGTTTGGGTGAATACACCTTTTATTTATAAAGTTATGGATGTTGAGATCTTGTGAAATCTTTATAGATTTGTAAGGATTTTGAAAATATTTTGATGAGATTTAGTAGGATCTTGTAGGATTTAATAAATATTTTGACAAGATTTCTAATATATTATGTGCTTGTGGGTTTTGGGCTTGGGCCAAGGGCCCACAAGCCCATCTCATGTGTAAGTGGCCCGGACACGTTTTAAAACCGAAATCACCGTAGCCTAGTAAAATAGTATTTCAGAGGTAAAAACGAGTAAAAATAATGTCGGTATCCGTCGTAGTCGCATTCGCGCGTTGATAACGGTAATAATCGTGAAAAAGTACATCGTTGCAGTCTTTAATTCGTTTTTCGATCTGGTTTCGACTGTAGTTACTAAAATTTTATTACGGAGCTAAATATAGCGTAAAATCTAAGTTCTGAAGGTGACAGGCGTCTCCGTCGCTTCTGTTTTGTTGCCGATGCGTTTCCTGCTATCGCGTTTTTAGTTCACGTTGCATTTGTGTCGCACGAAAGCCTAATGAATTCACAAATTTAATTTCATAGACATAAAGTATTCGTAGAAAATCCGTATTTGTTGGCGTTGTCAGTATTTGGTACGGTTTCATTTCGTTGTCATTTAATATACCGCAATCTTTCCGCTGATCGTCATACGCACACTGTACAGTCGAATAAACGTTCCTAGGCTTTCCAAAGGCGTAATTAAGTTAATTTGCATCTCAAACACCATTCATTATCGCGTTAATCGCCTGTTAATCACGTAATTAAGGGCCGTAAATCACCGGTTGTCACACTGAGCATGTTGACCTGTCGTGTGAGTAAGAAGAGACAAAGTTAAATACAAGTGTTTGTTCACGAGAGTAGGATCTAGAGATCCTAGAGTAAGTTGCAATGGCAGGTTTATACCTCCTGCCTGAGCGGCTGCGAGTGCCTCAGCAACTCTTTCGTTAATGAGAGCCGTCAGCTGGGCTTGAGTCAAATTCAGACGTCCACTCATGATCTTCATATCAAAGGAAACATGGGTGAGAAAGGTGTCGCGAAAGTGCGATGACAAAAGAGAGTAAACACACATGGGTTTCTAACAATAGTTGCTACGTTAACCAAGCATACCATAAACAATGTACTATGTAAATAACAAGTAGGAAATATAAACATAAATCATATCACCTATAGTGTTGAGCCTTGCACGTGGAGCGAAGCGTCGTTGTGGATCGTTGAGCATTGTATAGGTTATAGTCTGGTTTTTGCCAAAAAGCTTTTTCCCTTTTTAAAACCAAGTTCACTATAACCAATGGCTCTGATACCAATCTGTTACACCCCCAAAATCCATAAGCGGAGTATTACCGCATGGAGGCGTGACTGACCAGGATCTAGCCACCAATCATATTGAACAATAAATTAAGTAAATAAAACCAAACCCAATATAATTGGTGTTCAAAAGAAACCAAACATGTTCAAGTAATCAGCAGAAGCATAGAAATGTTTAAATAACCAAAACATAGTTTAAAGTTCAAATGTTAAGCATGGAACGCAACACTCCATATCCCACAACGACCTCTCCTCCTCGTGCAAGCTCCATAAGTACCTAACGACCTGCAAGGCAAGTAACAACGAGTCAACAACAAAGTTGAGCGAGTTCACAGTTGGTGTTCATTGATCAGTTGTTTCAAAAACCATGAGTTCATTTGTAAGCCATAAGTTAACCAGTTTACCTGTTTCCTAAACATATCCATAACCAGTGGGGGCTTCCCCATGTGAACCACTAGACCCGTTACCATATCGACCAATGACTAAAGTAAGTTGGTGCCTTGACGTCAATGTCTATCATCATTGACCAGTGCCCAGATCCATTAGTTCACGCCCGTCTTCTGCGGCACGGTGTGAGGCTTGTCAAACCTAAATAGCGCTATCTAACTAATGACCCGCTCACCATTGGCCCGGCGATTAAGTCGATATAAAAAGAGGGACTTCATGATAGAGATTTTGGTCTAGTATCCGTGTTGTCACCCTTCAATAAAGTGGGTGTGTACGTAATCCCCAAACTAGGAGATTACGCAGGTTCCAATCAAATCCTTATCGCATGTTGTCACCCTTCAATAAAGAGGGTGTGTACGTGCTCCAGACCAGGAGATCACACAGTTTCAGTTTAAATCCTTTACCCATTCCCAACCCTTGGGAATCCCATGCCTTGTGGAAAGTGTAAACTCACCTCGGTTTGCTCAGTATGCTTAACTACTTGTGCACAAACAATTCAGTCAAAGCCTATAGTATGCACGTATACACAATCAGTTTATGTTCGTAATGATTCACATGCAATCTAACATCACAAGGTGTGTTTGGGCAATTATTATCAAGTAACACATAAACAGTTAATCAACCCATACGAGATTCAAAGTTTACATGTATGTTCCATAACCATGTTTATCAGTTAAGTTTACTGGGTGTAAGAACCAAATTATGTCATCCGCTTATAAGCAAACATCGTTAATACTAAATAACAAAATAAATACACGTAGTATACATGAACAAATTAACCTACTATTCCCTATAGGCTTCACGACGAAAACTTGAGGTTTTCGTCAACACAGGATTACGACGAACATTGGATTTCGTCGACACAGGGTCACGACGAAAAAGGCCACAACGAACATTAGATTTCGTCGACCAGGATTTCGTCGACAGAGAGTTCGTCGGGTAAGGGTTTTCGTCGGTACATGGTTTTCGTCGGGGTAAAGCATGATCATCATCAACAGTTACGTATTCCAGAAACCCTAATGATCATCTAACAGTTACGGTCGACTTCACCAATCAATCCAAAACATATCCAACAAACAACTATAACATAAACCCTAGATTACAGGTTATTATCATGCACGTACCATACCACCGATTCATCGATATACAAAAGCAACTGATATCATATACCGTAAAACATCAAACGGGAAAAACAACTATGAGCGATGAATCATAAAGAATACAAATCATGAGAGCCTTAATTTACACACCATCCATAACCGATACAATCACGTAGATCTAGTTACTTAATCACAAAATCATCATCCAATCATATGATCATAAGCATTACACAATAACAGTTAACACATGATGCCAACAAATAGTCAACAATGATTTCAATCAAATAATCATGAATGGTTGATCACTAACCCAAACAGGAGGAGCAATGAATCGATCGATGTAAGAGGCTTCGAGTGTTCAAGGCTGCCATCGCACAGGGGAGTGAAAGTGATAAGTCTCCTCCAAAATAAATGATTCACTACTCTTATTACCAACACAAAACATATATCAACATAAACAACTTATAATGCACGCCAATTATAAAAAAAAAACACTTTGCGAACGAGTAAAATGTCGAGTAATAACCTTGAACACTCTGGTTGTCACATAATACAATCATTACAGAAAAGATCTAGTCAAATTGTTCTGTTCCGACAACTCAGATTTTTATTACAGACAATTGTTTATTGTTGACCTAGGTCTTCCCTAGCCTCGACTTCACAGCAAAGGAAGCAAATAAGCATCCTAAGCACCTGTCACATACGTTAAAGTAAAAGTCAATACACATAGTGTAAAGGTGAGCATACAAGTTTGATAATAGCATATAGAGTTCGAAAGCGTTACGCATGACCAGCACGTACACAGAGTGAAATGAGGCATGTTAGTTATCAACATGAACCTATCAATACCAATGACTGCGGGTTGACTGTCCAAGGAAGTTCACAATACATACTCACCACTGTGAGCCATGTAGGTAATTGTCCTTAACAACCCCCGAGTGAACGGGTGCTGAGTCCAAACTAATAGTACTATCATTGCTAAGGCAGGTAGACAGCATTCCATGTGTAAACATAACAAACAAGCATTCATTAAGTCACGTATACATGCGATAACGGTTAGCGTTTAAAGTATTGCGTAGTGTGTTCGATGTGATTTTGTATAAGTAACGTATGTAACACCCAAAAGTGCGTAAAGCAAAAAGGGATCGAGTATACTCACAGCGATTGATGGATTGAAGGGAGCGCTAGAGAGTAGGGTTAGCCTAAAAAGATTGATAGCATAACGATAAGCGACGCGTAAAAACGGAATAAGTGATAGTGGGGTCGATCAACAGTTCGATCGGATGGTAGTCCGATCGGACGGCCGGTCGTGCGAGTGACAGTCCGTTCGGACGGTTGTCCGGTCGGATGACCATTTGAGTGGATTGTTTCTTCCTTTGAGAAGGATGTGTTTGTGTATGATGGCTTGACTTTTGAAGTTTTCGTTGTAGTATTTTGAAAACATAGAATTATCTCTACCTTTCAGGTCGATTGATCGAACGACCGTTCGATCGGGCGACAATCCGATAGGTCGGGCACTTCAGCGAGAACAAGTTCACAGTAGGTTGTCACTCGATCGGACGGTTGTTCGATCGGGTGGCATCCTTTGTGCATTGAACATGTTGAAAATTGTTTAAGTGTGGAAGTTTAAATGTCTCATGATTCGAATGGCAATTCGATCGAATGGTAGTCCGATCGGACAACAATTCGCTCAACATTCAGACTTCAAATGTTGGCAGAAATGGTTAAGTGTGGGACCCAAGGTGCAAGTCGATCGGTTGACAACCCGTTCGGTCGACAGTCTGTTCGGACGGTGGTCCGTTCCGTCCTGGTCGTTCCGTTCGTCTTACACTTGGCTATTTTGATCGTTTGTCGTTTTATCGAGATGTGTGGATATCGTGCCAACCAACAGAACCCCATCCTAAGCTCTAGTGACCCGTTTGAACAGGAACCACCCAAGTCCGGTCAGTCCACCAGTTCAGGACGATTGTTCTTGGTTAACCCGAAATCGATAATCTCGTGGATAGAATACGGATCTTGAACCAACACAACAACAAGAATGAGTAGTAAGTCGACACAAGCTTCGATTCTATCGGTTTTGAATGCATTGAGTGTAAAAGAGTTGAAAGAAAGTTGGAGAACCATCTTTCAATCCTTTTCATTGAGAATATGTCGAGATCTATGAAAGATCTTTGTTTGTTTATGTGGAAATCGGTTAGATCCAAGTTATTCTTGGTGGATTGAGGCCAAAACATGAAGTTCTTCAAGAACACATGATGACGTCATCCTAGAATACCTTGAACCTTGATGATTTCATGGTTAAAAGTTAAGATTCAAAGGATAGAAAGGTGTAGGAGTGCGAGTAGATTAAGGAAGTACAAGATTTAGAACGAGATCTTACCGGAATCGTGAAAAATCAGAGAAAAAGCAAGGTTAGAGCACTGGTCGGACGTCAGTTGCCAAAAGTGGAAAATTTGATGGTGACAAGGGGTATTTATAGGGTTACCCAAAGTGGAAAGGGATGGAGAGGGGCTGGTCGATCGGTTAGGCAGTCCGATCGGACAGCTGGTCGATCGATCGACTGCTCGATCGATCGGCTGGTCGATCGACTGGTCGCCTGGTCGATCAGTCACCTTGTTTGAGTGTTCGGTGCGACAAGTTTTGCTGTTTCGATTGCGATTGCGAGCGTTTTGACGCGTTAGAGTTTCCTAGTCAAATTACTTTTAATCCCATCTACTATATCAACATACAAGCATCCTTATTTCGTATTCGTTTAGCATTTGCGATTCGATTGCGATTGAGTTTCGATTGCATTTCGATCGATTACCACATATAACATAAATAAGCATGCACAAGTAACACATAAGGCACACACAATCACGTATAACAATAACCAAAATGCGTAATTCGAGTTGCGAGTGCGATTGCGATTAAGCGATTAAACAAATGATAAGTAGCGATTACCATGCGATTATTAATAGATACTCCACATAATACAACTAAAGCGATAATAAAATAGGCTAATTACAAGTCAAAGAAGTCAAAACAGAAATTGAGCAAGGAGAGACAGATCGCAATTAGCAATCTTTTCTTCCTTTGACTTAAATCTTGACTTTGACTTTGATTTCCGAAACACGAGGTGTTACATTATTATACAAAATGCCACAAACGCCAAAAAATTAACCAGAAAATGATATAACGCCAAAAAATTATATATGTGACACAAAAACAATTAATTCAACGCCAAAAAGTTTAATAAATACAATTAACGCCAAAAAAACTTAGACGCCAGCAAATATTATACCGCGTTCTGAAAATAAAAGAAGAATGAAAAGACAAAAAAGCCCCACCGCCCTTCTCTAAGCGGCGGGACACGTGTCGGGCCAGGATGCGTTCTCACCGTTCTCACACTTTTGAGCATTTTCTCCAGAACCCGTTTCTATATATACATACATATATATATATATATATATATATATATATATATAGGGAGGGGCTCATGCGAGAACCACCCTTATTGTGAGAACCGCGAGAACCAATGTGAACACAACCTAAAATAGCTAAAAAAACCAAAAAAAACCTAACCCCCACCCCCCCCCCCCAAAAAAACCTAAACCCCCCCCCCCCCCAAGCTAAAAAAAACCTAAAAAAAC
Source organism: Helianthus tuberosus (assembly GCA_030545235.1). Classification (NCBI taxonomy): domain Eukaryota; kingdom Viridiplantae; phylum Streptophyta; class Magnoliopsida; order Asterales; family Asteraceae; genus Helianthus; species Helianthus tuberosus. The sequence goes on along the minus strand of JARYGA010059771.1, from coordinate 7,755,313 downwards.
CTAAAAAAAACCTAACCCCACCCCCCCCCCCCAAAAAAAAACCTAAACCCCCCTCCCCCACCCCCCCACCCCCTCAAGCTAAAATGCTAAAAACTAAACCCCCAAAAAACCTAAAAAAATCTAAAAAAAATCTAAAAAAATAAAAAAAAAATCCAAAATTTTTTTTTTGATTTTTTTAATATTTTTAGGTTAAAATCGCTACTTTTCGAAGCCAAAAAAGAAAAAATTTAAAAAAAAATTTTTTTTTTTTTGGTTCGAAAAGTAGCGATTTTAACCTAAAAAATATTAAAAAAATCAAAAAAAAAATTTTTTTATGATTTTTAGCTATTTTTAGGCATTTTTGGTGTGTTCACATTGGTTCTCGCGATTCTCACAATAAGAGGTGGTTCTCGCATGATCTTCTCCCTATATATATATATATATATATATATACTAGACGTATACCCGCGCGATGCGGCGACGGAGACGATTTAGAATAGGATACTCATTTACCGTTAGTTTATCAGCCGTCTCATGATATATTGTAGGGGTGATCACGGTTCGGTTTCAAATCGTAAAACCGCCAAAACGGTCTTCGGTTTGGTTTCGCGGTCACTTTCTTTCTTTAACTTTTGGCTTGTCGATTTCAAAATCTTCAAAACGTAGTGACTGGTTTGATTTTCGGTTTTATACCAAAACCGGCCATATAAAATCAGATCAGACCGTTAATCGGTTGAAAAGCATGTCGTTGCGAGCCTTTCGTATGTACCAAAAGGCTGTGTACACAACCCCAACACGGAAAATGAGTATGGCTTTAATCCCATCCAACCCCACCAACAGATCCACTACTTCATGTAAAGAGTTAATCGTAGCTGCTCCACCAAGACAACCTACCCCAGATCTCTTTAGCGAACCCACAATTGATGAAGACATGGTCTTTGAGGTTTGCTTCAGTTCTGCAAAGCAACATCTATCAAGACCAACGGTAACTCCCCTACTCAACAATTTAGAGCAAAAGAAAGATTAGATTAAAAACTTACAAATAACAAATCTGAAGTGAAAAGCTAAATGTGGCTAGACATGTACAAAAAAAAAAAAGCCGGTTTTAGGATCGAAACTGGAAAAGAAAAACTGAAACCAATTTTTTGAAAACCGGTTCGGGCTCAACCAGACCCGACGGTTATAGCGCGGTTCCTAAGCCTTATCCTAATGGTTCGGTTCCTAATTAAACAATGGCTCATTAAATTTTAAGGTATAAAAGAATGATTCATTAATTGCAAGTACTTGTTTATGATAATATTTATCTATTTATTTATTTATGATATTAAGATAATATATTCATATACTCATGCACCAAGTATCAGTAAAGCCATATAAAAAATAAATGAGAAAATAGCATTTAAAGATGGTCCAAAATCAATCTACAATCTAATTACAGCAGCATCAACTAACTGCGGAATCCCAGATTGCTTGAGAGTCCAATTACTAAAAAAAATTAACCTTAAATTTATTTGACCCTCAATCAACCAATTCACCATTTTCTTGATCTTGATTCTTGCCATTAGGGACATCTCTTATTCTCGAAGGCGGTGGCGCCTTCTTGCGGTCACGGTCATTGCTCGAAAGGCCAACTACAGATGTACGCAGCCGAAGCTGTGAGTTGTAACTGTCAGAAACGTATAAGCAGCCAGCTACAGATGTACGCAGCCGAAGTTGCTCGAAAAAGAGGACTTGGACTATGAACCGAAGCGGTAGTCTCTCGTTTTGGGCCGCATAGGTGCTGGCTTCTAGCGACAGTTTCTAGCAGTCCAAGAGCCTGACGATTAGTTCTCGGTCTAAATCAGTTAGTCATGGATGTGCCTGCAAAGCACAAAAGGAATGCATCATTTAGTTGTATATTTGTATAGAATAACTACATACGACGATGCTTATTGAGTAAAAAACAAAGTTTTGGTTGACTTTCGAGGTCAAACAAACTAAACTTCCACTATAAAAGTATGGAAATCTCTGTATCCTTTTGAGGAAAAGATGATAAATCTCTTTCATTTTAGCAAATACTATGTATACGAACATTTCAGTTTTATATTTTTAGTAAAAGCCACCTTTTACTTATCAATGCCGGGTTATATTCTATCTTCTAATGGTTCAAAAAGGTAACATAAAAAGTATTAACCGAAAAGTAAACACGTTAAAAGCTCAAACAAACCTCTGAAATTGCCACCTTGGTCAACTATCTTTATATTAGCCGCGGCTGCACTCATTTTCGTAGCGCGGACTTGCATTCAAGAACAAAAATTGAGTTTAAGAACAAGAATTGAATTCAAGAACAAAAATTGAATCTAAAAACGTCTTCTATGAATCTAAGAACAAAAAACTGAATCCATGTATAAAAAACTAAAGACATGTCACGACCATGCATGAACTTATCGAGTCATCAGTTGTACAGGCTGACCAACTTTTGTCTTGGTATCTCTCTCACACATCTAGTTAATGAACCTTCTTTCAGTTTAATCAACTTTTCCAATAGCCACATTCAATAAATGAAGCTTACTAAGTGAAGCATACCCCCTGCAGCCAATAAACCTCAATAGTGAAGAAACTGAAAAGGTTTCAGCAGTCCAACCCCAGAGCACAATCTTCTAAATTTCTTCGTCGATAACATTTGTATATTTTATGAATTGTAGTCGTAGCAACAATGAGTTCACTAACGGGTCGAATTTATGATCCAGCTTTTTAGAGTAAAGAAATTTATGAAATTTCAAACACTTGAATAAAGTATCAGCCATTTTTAAACCATTTGACGTGTTTCCTTTTCAGCTATTTTTATTTATTTAACCTATTTCATATAAATTAAACGTATTTCCAATGTTTGACCCATGTAATTAGCAGCATATTTAAACCATTGGGTGACAGCCCAGTGGCCACCGACACCCGCTTAAAACCGGAAAGAGGATCCTGTGAGGTCTCGGGTTCGATACATGTGTCGGACCCCTCCTTGATGGTTATGGGGATTTACTGCCAGGAAGCCTTGTCGGGTGGCGACCTGGGAGGGGAGAACCCCTCCGCGGTCAGGGGTACCGTGCAATTACCCTTTAATTAGCAGCATATTTCATAGAAATTGAGCGTATTGCCAATGTTTAGATAGACGGAACCACTTCATTAAATTTTGATTCAAGCTAGGAACTTTAGTAAAACGAAACTTGCAGCCTAAGAAATGCTTACAATACAGGCAGCTGCTGCTAATGAGAAGTATTTGGTTGTAAAACATTTAACATTGCTATTCACATTTTATTACCTTAACATAGGGTTTGCATGCCACAATTGTAGCCTCAATGTCACCAGTAAGCCAACCATTACATCGTTTGGTATATTCACCCTTACATACAAACATAAAAGAACAACATTATCGAACCATTCAGGGATTAAAAATAAATAAATAACAAAACAAAATACTCACTCTATACCTGCAACTCTGTAAGCGCTAATTTGGTTCTTGACCCTTAAAAAACCAAGGCTGGTCTCACTCTCTTCCCACCAGCACTAAGCATCTGCCCAGCAGCAAACATTAAAACCAAATTTTCTACACCAACAATTTACTACACAAACAACTTCAAAAAAATACATCAGCGGTTATTATAAAAGATTCCAGAACTCCTTAAGTGTTGTCGCCTTACCGGAACCCTATGTCTAGTTGAAATCTGAAAAGACACCAGTGTCAACAACAGACCAAACCTTGGTTTAATAAAGCGTGAGGCGCTCCGAAGCGTTTTGGTTCCAAAAGCTTTAAGCGAAGGACAATACTTCTAAAGCGCCAGTACCAACTTTTGACACACTCATGGAACTCCAGCCCATTGAACCATTATGCTCACAAGATCTAGTAGTATCAAGCGACGGGGATGAACCAAAAGTGGTTGCTATAGTATTTAAGCGTCACTCATCAATCTTGGACCGAGCCCCTGAGAAACCAAGATTGCGATTTAGCTATGTGAATAAATGAATATGGTACATAAAAAAAAGGAAAGCCTGTGCCATACAAAGTTTTGATACCAGGACACACCTGTCCAATGGTTGTACGTTATGATTTTAACCACCGGAATAAATTGCCGAAATATACAAACACAACGAAAGTAAATTCTAACCATTCTTGCCCAATAGCCCGGCAACCTTTGCATTATCCACACTTGTCATATCCTCTTTGTTTACACTTAAAGTATCTTGACCAACGGCAGCTTCTGGCATTGTATCTGTGATGGCATTTATTTAACATCGCGTGACAAAGAGTAAGAGAAAAGACACAAAAAACCGCACTTAATACCTGGACCACAACGTCCAGACTCATTGCCGGCAACTTGAATTTTTCCATATAACTCAACTAAACAAAACAGACCCATGATTTAGACCCAATAAAACAGAAAGTAAATGTGACTGAATGGTTGCTGCAAACCATCTGACTCGTTTGAACAGTTTGACCCATTCATCCGTATATGAAGCTCCCCTTCACTGCCAATTCCAGGTCAGCATCATCGAAGATTATGCAAGGCACGTTACCACCAAGTTCAAGAGATACCTACAAGTTCCTTTTTTCGGTAAAACTAATGATTGCAGCATAAAACATTAATTTTACTACAACTACCTTTTTAACAGTCTCTGGTGCAGCAGCCATCAGCTTCTTTCCAACACCAGTGGAACCAGTAAATGTTATCTTCCTGACCTAAATTTATTTTATAAAACCAACAACAGATATAAAATAATGAACACCTTGTGAGGTATCACGTATTACAATAAACTGTAACTAATGTAAACTATCTGATAAAAACAAACATGTGTGCTCTCTAGTAGAGAATCACCAATGCTAGGAGGATCTCTCATGACCACATTTAAGACACCCTTCAGAGGAAAAAAATGTAATTAGACACTATTTGATGAGTGATAAAAAAAAGTTGTGGTTGACGTGGGTTTAGTGGCGGAATTCCAGATTGAAGGGCCAGCTCAGCTGCTGCTAAGGTGGTCAATGGTGTGAGCTCAGAGAGCTTTATGACCACAGTACAGCCACAGGCAAGAGCAGGGCCAACCTTGGGAGCAATCATTGCGATGGGGAAATTCCATGGAGTTATTGCACCAACCACACCAACCGGCTGCAAGTTATTGGAATCATGAGGAGCTGATCCAAAAGCATTACGTAAAACAAATAATCACCTCTTTAAGAACAAGCTCACTGTCGAATTACTCTACAAGATATGAAATCCACAGTGGCTAGATCGAGATTTGGTGAAAAACTCTAAAAGGTAATAAATATAAACCAACATAATAGAAATAGATCAAGTATGAACGGACATGATCAATTAACAGCTAAGAGATTAATTTATCACTTTTTTTTTTTACCATCAACAATCAACAGAAGTGAAAGAATAGCCAGCAAAACAAATTAGGGGATAAAATTAGGGAAAAAACATCATACTTATGTTTTGAAATCAACTGCTTGGACAGAATCAAACAGAACATCCTAATAGCTTCGATTTGTTTATCGATTTTAAAAGCCAAGAACATCCTATAAGGCCAGTTATAAACATCAAAACCGGCTCTGGCTGGTTACCCTCCAACACCTTTTCTTACTATGAATCAAACCAAAACCCTTCAATCAAAAACATTTAAATTCAAAATTTAAAACATGGGTCGACACAAAAATCAACTAAGCAATCGATTAATTACTTTATACCAGCATCTTTGAACATTTATACATATTATAAAACAATCATGTCTTTGAACCAACATGTCTTTATCCCTTTTGCCTTTGATACTTTTGGCTCCCTAGCGCCAGAAGCCATCAACTTCTTGACGAGGGTTCAACGGGTTATCCACAGCAATTGTTCGACCCCAAGGGGGCAGGGGTTTGTGTTCGGGAGGTTGGGGTTTGCAATTCAGAAAGGGTTGGCGGCGCAGCTTGTTGCCCGTCTACCTTCTGTTTTGATGTAACTTGACAAGTTTTCTGGTTATATCAATCGTATGTTAATGGGTTTAATACTTTCAAAAAAAAAAAACAATCATTAATTTACCAAAAAAACAACAAAAGACAGTTCAAATCAGCTATCATATAGTGATTACCTCATCTCTACACAAGTTCCAGATCCACCTCCAACTTCATAAATCTGAAATCACCACAAATAAAAACTTAGCTATTTTGGTGTTCTTTATCTTATTAAAGAAAACTGATGTATATATAAAGAAAACTTAGCTATTTTGGTGTTCTTGATGACGAACACTGTCTTCCCCTTCAGATCGGAAGAAACCACAGTAGAGATGACCGGAAGAAACCTTCAGTTAGGGTTTCTTCAAATCAGTGTTCATCACTGTATGTTTTCAATTTCATTGATGTTTGCTCCAGATCTAGATCTGAGAGAAAGAGAGGAGAAAGTCTGATGAAGTTTGTGAGATGTGAGTTGTGAGAGAGGAGGAAATGGATTGGGCGATCCGTGTGAAGTGAATATCAACGGTCCAGATCGTGATCCGTGTGAAAAAGTGAAAAAAATGGACGGTTGATGATGATCCGGGTAAAGGGTAAATTGTTTGTGTTTTCTTGTGCCTTAAGACTTGTACATTGTGCATTGAGGGTGTTTTCAACACCTTGCTGAATTACCATTCTGTCCTTCATATATCCTTATTAAAGTAGTATAGATATGTATGTATATATAGAAACGGGTTCTGGAGAAAACGCTCAAAAGTGTGAGAACGGTGAGAACGCATCCTGGCCCGACACGTGTCCCGCCGCTTAGAGAAGGGTCGAGGGGCTTTTTTGTCCCTTCGTATTTCTTTTTTTTTAAACGCGTGTCACTTCATCTTTCCATTTTTTTAGCGTTTAATAAATACGCGACATTTTTATTGTTTTTAGATCAGGATCATAGTAAATATTTTGGCGTTTTAAGTATTGTTTTGGCGTTTTTATTGTTTTTTAGATCAGGATGCAAGCCTTTATTTTTTCTTGATTTTATTATATCAAGTGTTTTGCCATGTAGCATACAGGCCTATAATGTGACAAGCAATTATGGCGTTTTGAAAAGATAAATAAATTTCAATTTTCTATGTAGTGGCTTTTAATATAAATAAATGTTTGACAATAATGATACCGTCTCTTCATATTACTGTTTTAGCAATTACTGTTTCTTTCAATTTTCATCTGTCAATTAGTGTTGATTTTTTCAGTAATACTAAACCTGTCTAATATTCGGTCTCGATATATTTCAAAAAATGGGTTTGGTTAAAAAAAATGATAGTCCCGTAACGATCCGATTTCAGTTTCGGTTTCGGTTTGGTGAAAAATATGTGAGACGGGTGATTCGAGCCAAGAACAAACGAAAATGAACAAGAAAGATGGAAACTTTAAGGATTGGAACAAAGATATTTTGATTGATATTGATAAACAAACTACAAGATAATGATCCACCCCGGGTGAGCTCCCCCGAGGTGGTGGTCACAAATGCACACCCTCCAAGTGAGGTGTAGTAATCTATATATAGCCCAATGAGCCTTGTCCTCCAAGCAAGCCGCCTCTTTCTTGGAAAACCTACTAAACTCACTAAAACGCCCGACTAAAACAAATAAAAACATCATCCTATACAATACAATAAGCATGCTAAATAACGTCTCCGTAATTGATAACACCATTCTCCATTTTGTCCCAACAATATTCCTCCGAGAATGATGCTATCAATTCTTCAACTGATCTTCAAAAATAAATCTGACATCGTCTTCGAATCTTCACAAATCAGCCAAATATCTAAAATCTTTCATTATTGTTTTTCCCCCGCAAATGTAGACCCTCCTATATTTTGTCGATCAAAGCTCCTTATCTTACTTTTGAAGATACAATTCTAATAGGCATATGATAGGGTTCAAACTTCAATGATAAAAATTAAATAAACAGCTTCCTTGTGAGAATCTTCAATTCTGTCAGATTTCATTGAGCTCCTGATACACCGCTAAAGTCACCCAATACCATAAGAATAGATGGCCCAAAAATATATCATAAAGTCCCGGCCCAAGTCAATCAAATCTCAGCCCAAACACAACCAAGCCTAAAATCATAAAGCCAAGCAAATCCACGACCCACAACTATGCAAATGACTAAATTTCAGATCGGTGCACATTTAATAAAAAGATGTCTGCCTAAACAAGCCAAGTCCATATCGTTCAAGTCCATGGCAATTCATCTATGGAAAGTAATTTCCATAAAAGACAAACTATCCTCCACATTTCTTGGACCTTGAACAACTCGTGAGTGCATATCCATATGTGGCCCAAAAAGATACTAGCCAACATTTGTAATAAAATCTCATGCTTTTTTTTTGAGATAAAATCATGCATAAACTTGGAATCATGTACGTGAGCTAGAAATTTGGTGGGCCCACTATGCACTATAGGATCGTTTTACCGACCAAACGAGTTGATCAGAAGAGTTTTTGCTCGATACGAGAGGCGGAAACAAACGTATCAAGTTCAATTCAGCTAGATATACACTTTAAACTGTCTATTGATTGATTTGACAAAGAAATACAGCAAGTAAACACTTCGGCAACACTTCGGCTCTCAAATCGGAAAGTTATGTTCTCTACAAACGAAAACACAAGGCACATATTTATAGGCAGGCTAATTTCGCATGGACCATTCCAAACGAAATCACATTTCACACGAAATTATAATTCCGTGCGAAATTACCATCTAATTTCGTATGAAATAACATATGTGTTATTTCGTGCGAAATTACCTACAAAATACTTTTCTCGTTTTGCGTGCCCTGATCTATCTAAAATAATAAAAGACTCGATACAAGACGAAGTCGACAGACGTATGCACTAACAGACTCCCCCTCGGATGTTGACGAAGTCTTCGGTGTCGAATCTTCAATCTTCAGTCTCTATCAGTCTTCTCGAACTTTTCCGAAATATCTAACAATGTAAAGTATTCTCAATCTTCCTCTTCTCTTATTTTTCAGGATCTCGACCTAGCTATATCTTCTCTTGATCAAATCTTTTGAATCCTTAAGTTCATCAGCATCATCAGCTTGCATAAACATCAGGATCTGAACTTGGCTCAACAATCTTCTATCCCAAGATCTGTAGCTGGTTCTTACACACTACTGTTTCAGACTCCCCCTTAAATTGTGCTTGGGATCGCAGTATGTCTTCCACAGATTCAAGATTGTGACCTGGATCACATCCTGCTCAGGATCTAACCATGGCTAACCTGCACAGTCTCTACCTCACAATAAATTTCACAAATTTAAAATTTGACAAAATTATTCTCTGCTTACCACTTGTAGACACAAATACAACATCATTTGCAAAAATCGTACAAAATGATTTTACAATGTTAAACTCTGATGAACCACTTTGTAGAAATATCATATTTCTTTTCAAACAATTTTTCATCTCAAACAAACTCTCCCAACCCAGTTGTTATCATGTTTAGCACTTGGAATTTTGAAAATCAGCTCTTTAACATCAGTTGTCGAAAATCTTTTTGTATTTTCAAAATTTTATGCTAAAACACACTGAAAATCTTTTTGGATTTTTGACCTAATGAAATGCAATAAGAAATATTTACAGACAATATTTTTGTGAGTTTGTGTAAGAGGATCATATCAGTTTTTGAGACAAAACACTAACACCGTTAAGCTTTAAACATTTTAAGTTTTAAACGATTCACTTAGATTGTCAGTATACTGATCCACTTAAATTTTCACATAAATTTCAACTGTTTCGAGATACGAGATTAATGTTTTAGAGACTTAAACTTATACGCGTGTCCCACATCAGAATATACTCCTGTATCCAAATCCCAATATTCAGTCTTACAGGTGAGTATACCTAGATGATATTCGTAAAGGGTTAAATGCGAGGGCCATGAGAGCTCAGGCTATTGCTTCCGCAAAATCAGAGAGATGATGGCTTCGACTTTTGGTGTGTTCCCTTTAGAGAATCTTTTCTTCAACAGCACATGATTAGCATTTTGCAATGTTTCATCATTTTTTATGCTGAGGGTGATACTATATTTCAAGCATGCGAAAAGTATTATATGGGGACTAGGCCATTGCTTTTGCAAAATCAGAAGTCCCGGGATAATACCCTAGTATCACTGAGTATAAAGACCTAGTATCTCAGAAAGAGGGACCTTTCAAACAAGATTTCGGGGGTTACCCATATATCCGAGAGATGTTCCCCACGATATAAGTAAGTTTGAAATTTAGGTTTATATCTTGACACAATTTACTAAATGTGTAAAAACCTACTGGCATATCATCAGTGAGACCGTTTATCACATTTAACTTTCCAATTCTTTAGCATGCAGTGACCGTCTACTGATGTACTATCATTTCCTCTTTTTCACAACAAAACTCTTTTTCATTTTATCATGTTTTTGACTTTTTCAATTTTTCTAATGTTTTTGGATTTTCTAAAATTTCTTACTCCCCCAAAAATACAAAAGCATTTAAAGGAAATTTGAAAATAAACTGAACAAATAAAGTGACAACTATTGTGAATTGCTTCAAATCGCCATCCTCTTGGCATAAACAATCAGAACTCCCCCTGACAACAAACTATTTTCCCTATTGATTTCAAAACACTTAAGTTTGTTTTAATCAAATGGTTTTTCCGGAAAATAAGTTTTGTTGATTTCATAAAACCACTTGTAGGTTAGGGGATCAATTCATCACTTTGTTCTTTCTACCACTTGAAAAATTTAACAGTTTTAAGCTCAAACAACAAATATCACTTGTAGAAAATCAAGTACAACTTAATGTCCCTGATTTACCACTTGTAAGTCGAAATATCACAAATGTGACTTTCTTAAGAAAGATGCCGATTCATGCTCCACTCTTACCAACCTGGAAGCTCCGGCAAGTCCTGGTTTTCAATCATAATAGGTTCCATCCCAGTCACAAACCTGGGATGACCCATCTTTACCTGGTTTCTTTGTTTTCTTCTCATAAAATTCCTTTACCCCTTTGACCTTCGCATCAACCATTTTTCCAAAAATATTTTGAACTGTGGGATTAAAAGCTTTTTCAATATCAAATTCTTTCTTTTCAACAAAAAATTGATTTGAAATCTCAATTTTACCAACTTTTTGATTAAAATTTTCAGCCCTCAATGGTGGAAAATTTGCATCATCCATTGATGGTACTGATGTTTCCAAATTTAACTCAACATGTGGCTTCTCTGACTTTGTGGGATCAGATTCATCGCCTGAAAATAGCTCCTCTGATTTTGATGAATCAGAATCATTGCTAGACCTATCATCAGATTTCTTAACAACCCACTTGTGGTTGTCAAGATTTGCTTTTCTCTTGTAAAACATTTTTGAGCATTCACCAATCTCAAACTTCGCTAATTTTTGAAAACTTTGAATTGTTTAGTTGGTGGTTCATTCTCAACCATCTTTTCTTTCTGTTTAAGAAAAACTCCCTGTTTTGTTTGAATTGCCTTTGGACAATTCCTGGCAATATGACCCATTGTTTTGCATTGAAAACAGGTTCTTGTTTCCTTTTTCTGAACAACTTCCTTCTTCATTTCCTCTTGCTTCTTTGCAAGGAATTCTTTGTTTGTCTGCTTTCTGAACAATTTCTCCTTTTCTTCTTCAGATGATATTCCTGAAACAAACACAGTTTTTGTTTTATAAGTTTTCTCATTTTTATGATTTTTCGGTGGAATAAATCCTAATCCTTTCCTTTTGAAATTACCGTTATACTTTGGCTTCTTTTGAAAACCTGAACCAGAACTGTAACCCTTTTTCTTGTTTAACCTTTGTTGAAATCTTGAGGTGTAAGGTCTTGGTTTTTTAGAAAGATTTACATCTTTTATTTCAGAAATATTAATTTCTGTTAGTTTGAAAACCTTTTTTTATCATTTCTGGTTTAACGCCTCTTATTGGAAATTCTTCATCAGAATATAATTTGTCAGAATCATTCAAAGTATATGCCACTTTGATTGGTTCGTCATTCAAATTAGATTTTGAAAACAAAAATTCTTTATTGTAAACCCTTTTATCCTTTTTGACTGTTGGACTTGACGTGTCAAACTTTGACTCTGAATTTAACTCCAACTTTGACTCCTCGACCTCATCTTTATCCAACACCTGATCGACCACTTTCTTTATTAACTCAGACTCATGATCAGTGTCAGACGATGTGAAAGTGACATCGATGTTGTCTGGAAAATTTTCTGAAGACTCAGACTCCCACTGTAAATTGGTTGCCTTTTTTATTCTTTCTGAATTTGGATTTCATGGAGAATATCCATTTTCAAGCGGAGGTGGACACTTTGTATAACTGAAACCTTTTTTTCTTACCAGAATCATTCACTTCAGTATCCTTCTTCTTTTCTTCAGAAACTTCTTCATCAAATGCCTTCATTCCTTCCACTGTTGGATAAATCCTGTCAATGACATAAGAAGTACATGAGTAACTTTTTAACAATCTATTTACTCTTTCTGTTTCAATTCTTTGAGTTTCCAGTTTTTGTTCCAGAACAGCACACTTCTCAATGTAATTATTCACCACTCTCTGCTTTGTCATGAAAGCTCCTTGAAGTGTCTTCATTGCTGTTGCTTGCTCACTGCTTGACTGATTGTACTGATTCATTGCTTTGTTTAGAACATCATAAGATTCTTTCAATCTATTCATGTTATGAATCAATGTACTGTTTTGCTTCTTCACTGGTTCACAGTTTTCACATTTCACAGGAATCTTTTGAGCATTAACTTCCGCTTCAATTTTGAAAACTGGAACTTCTTTTATTTTTTTTCTTATCACAGGAACTTCTTCATCATCACTACTGACTTGTTTCTTAACTTTCTTCTTTTTCTTTTGAATTTTTTCATCATCACTATCACTCTCCTACATCAATCTTAAATGCTCTTCCATTCTCCTTGCATAATAATCATCATCATTATCACTGTCTTCGGCAACTCTAGCAACAAAAGCTTTGTGATTTGGAGTTTTGTTAGGATCATAGTCATCCCAACTGAAATTTTTCCAGCTAAACCCCTCTGGTAATTTTTCATCATCTTGATTTATCAAACATGCTTTACTATCAGCTGAAACATATTTGTCCCAACTGAATCCTTTTGTTGACTTTTTATCATCTTGATTCACCATACAAGCTCTCTTTGATGATTCTTCAATCTCCTTCCTGGCATGAGCAGTTTGTGGTTGTTGAGCAACTTGATGATAAATTGCTTTCCGATAGTAATCATTGTTGTTGAACGGATTTTGAGCTCCACTTGCTTCACGATTTGTGCACTCTCTCTTGAAGTGTCCTTTTTCCCTGCAACGAAAACAAGTAACTTTAGATATTTCAAAACCTAAAGTAGAAACATTTGCATCACGGAAATCATCTCTTCCCGTAATTTGTTTAAATTTTTCGGCTCTTCTTAATACACTTGCCAAACACCACTTTATATCCATCAATTACATCTCCTCGGCATCAATCTGATCGTAATCCTCTTTTGTCAACACTGGATTCCCGATCCTTCCTGCTACTAGACTTCCATATGATTCCAGCACAGTTCCCAACAAAGACATGTGACTTTTTGTAACCTCTTCCGAAAAATTTTGATCATTTTCAAGGTCTAACACAATGTTGCATTGAAGCATCTTGCCATTCTTGGTTGCAAAAATGTTTGGATCAAATGATGGATATGAAGAAAAACTTGTTTTGCTGTTTGATCCTTTAGATGACCCTCCAGGTGAACTTTTAGCATTTGAAGGCAGTTTCAACCTTTGGTGACATGTTGGTCTTATCATTGATACCTCCTTTGTATTAAAGATCGATATCTTGTTCTCCATCGAAATCTTTCATTCTTGAAATCTTTCTTTGTTCCATTTCCTGAGCTTCAAGTTTTTCAATGAACTTTCCTAGTGTCAAATTCCCAAAATCTTTCTTATTTCTCAACATTATAAGATATGTGCCCCAAGTTTCATGTGGCAATGCATCAACCAACTTTTCTATCAACTCTTCATTATCTTTTGTGATGCTCACTCTCTTCATTTGGACTAACAGATTGCAATATCTTTCGATGATCTGCTTGGTGCTCTCATTTCTCAAACCACGAAATAGATCGAATTCTTTCTTCAAAAGTGATTTTTTATTCTTAATCATCTCTTTACTACCGACAAACTTTGATTTTAACACTTTCCAGATTGAATATGCAGTTCCACTGTGTTGCAATAAAACCAAGATATCTTCTTTCACAGCTTGATGCAAAAGACTTGTCATCATTTTTTCATCTTTGTATTTCTTTTTATCTTCAGCACTAAGATCTTTAATTGAAATAATCTCCTCATCATCAGTCATTGGTCTAACATATTTCGTTTCAACACATTCCCAAGCATCCAAGTAATTTGCTTGTACCCAATTCTCAAATCGTTCTACCCATCCTTTATACTCCTCGATGTTCATGAGTTTTGGCGGTTTTTGCATGGTGCCTGTTTCATTTTCTAACATTGTGTGTTGTGCAATACTGATTGGAGTAGCAAAGGCGTTGTAAAATTCATCTTCCATGTTTCGGTTTTAAAATTCTCACAAATCAGACACTTTCAAACGAAATAACTCCTTCAAACGAAATATCCTTTGGTACGAAATTACCCTTGGTGCGAAATAACTGATTTCGTGTGAAACTTTCAAACGAAATTACAATCTGGTGCGAAATAAGAACCTTATTTCGTGCGAAATACTGCTGATGTCATCATCTCGAGCTGTTTTTGTCAAAATTGATTAGGTTTTTGTTTGATTTTAATTCTGAAACTTTCAAGGATTTGTTAAAACACTGTTGCGCGTATAATATGTAAATTCAAGACATTTTGACGGTGAAATCAAGTTTAATTTTGAAAAGAAGGTGTAGAAATCAGAATTTTCAGCTGAATTGGTATGAACTCTTCCTCCTGAGCTCTGATACCACTTGTAGGATCGTTTTACCGACCAAACGAGTCGATCAGAAGAGTTTTTGCTCGATACGAGAGGCGGAAACAAACGTATCAAGTTCAATTCAGCTAGATATACACTTTAAACTGTCTATTGATTGATTTGACAAAGAAATTCAGCAAGTAAACACTTCGGCAGCACTTCAGCTCTCAAACCGGAAAGTTATGTTCTCTACAAATGAAAACACAAGGCACATATTTATAGGCAGGCTAATTTCGCATGGACCATTCCAAACGAAATCACATTTCACACGAAATTATAATTCCGTGCAAAATTACTATCTAATTTCGTATGAAATAACATATGTGTTATTTCGTGCGAAATTACCTACAAACATACTTTTCTCGTTTTGCGTGCCCTGATCTATCTAAAATAATACAAGACTCGATACAAGACGAAGTCGACAGACGTATGCACTAACATGCACTATGAATGAGACCAGCCACCAATATGTATTTCATACTTTCCATGTGGGCCAGACAAAATAAATAATAACCCAATTTCCATGTGGCCAAATTTAGTTAAACCCATTCTATTTAAATTCCGTACCGGTTAATCATGTGGGTCCAAGAATGTCAAATCACCAGACAATAGTCACACCATCAATTCTGCAATCAACGGACCAGTTTCGTAAACACGGCCCAGAAAATCATGCTCAACAATCAAGGCCCGTGAAAATATTCAACCCTAGCCGCAACAGGTGTTTCCAGCCACCACATATCATCGGGAATTATAATCGGTCGACATCACCCTCATTCCATCGCCTACCCAAGCCACCGAAATATCCCCTGATCGGAAAACTAATATTCCGAAGTACTGGTCGCTAACTTTAAAATCAAACTCCAAACAACCATTTTAACATATATCAGCGCCGCCACCATTTTCGAATCCCTTGCAAACCCTAGCGACATAACAAATACGCAGCCGTCATCGTCAGCGACCATCATGCTCCGCCGCATTGACATCTCCATCCGTCATTCATCACCGGCCAACATTTCATAACAATCAGAGACCTGACCAGAAAACAAAGATAAAGGCAGAATCAGAATGTAACGACTTTCACCGGAACCATAGTGGTTCACCGCCGTTTGTTCACCTTCGAACCATCCTCTCCGTCATCTAATACTTCATGTCGCTGCCGTCAACCTAAATCCTAGACAGTACGACTGTCGTCAACATCTCCTCTAAAACCATAGTGTCGCTGTTTCCTCCTATCTACCGTTCACCTCCATCCTAAACTACCGGAAACCACCCGGACTGTAAACCGACTCCGTCATCATCAGCAGCATTTAACAATCTTTGATTTGCCATTGTTGTTAGAACCTGCAAACGTCACCACCATTTCTAAATACTCGTACTGGAATCACCATCTCAAACCGTCATCGAACACCCCTTCATCACCATCGTCACTAGACCTCCAACGTCCATATCCACCATTGAAGCATAAAATATCAAATAACTAGCCAACACCGCCCAAACTCCGTTTTCTATCTTTGTGCCACCTCCGAAAACACACACATACACACACACTGTGTGTACTTAAACAACCAACAAAGAACAAAATCTATGATGAATAAAGACACTAGATTAAGAAGAATCACTGCAGACCAAACTTGCTAGATCTGAAAATCATGAAACATAGTAATCTACACTAGATTTACGTCTCCGGCGGATTTCCGGTGAAGAACCGACCAAACTGAAACGAGCCACCAAGGCTCTGATACCAAATGATAGTCCCGTAACGATCCGATTTCAGTTTCGGTTTCGGTTTGGTGAAAAATATGTGAGACGGGTGATTCAAGCCAAGAACAAACGAAAATGAACAAGAAAGATGGAAACTTTAAGGATTGGAACAAAGATATTTTGATTGATAGTGATAAACAAACTACACGATAATGATCCACCCTGGGTGAGCTCCCTCGGGGTGGTGGCTCACAAATGCACACCCTCCAAGTGAGGTGTAGTAATCTATATATAGCCCCTTGAGCCTTGTCCTCCAAGAAAGCCGCCTCTTGCTTGGAAAACCTACTAAACTCACTAAAACGCCCGACTAAAACAAATAAAAACATCATCCTATACAATACAATAAGCATGCTAAATAACGTTTCCGTAATTGATAACATCATTCTCCATTTTGTCCCAACAGTTTTTTGGCGTTTTATGTAGCAACATCGTGCTTTGCTAGCATTCGTTCTCACAATTTTTCACACTATCAGGCGTTTTGGTGTTTGTAGTTTTTGGCGTTTTATACTCATTTTTTTTAAATTAGTAGAGAACTAGACAATAAACGACAGATAATTAGATAACAAACAATAGAAAATGAAATAAAAAAAATTAAAAATCATAATCTAATTTCTCATCCAAATCTTCACTGGCATTATCCTCTTCTACTTTAATTTTTTTGGCGTTTTGAACCTGTTTTTGAATACCTTATGTAGATCCTTATTTTCCTACATAACACCCGTCTTTAGAAGATGCTTATTTTTTGTGGCATCCTTTATGGTGGGTGGATATATATACTTGTTTGATGACATGTTGAAGACCAACGCCTGCTCTAATGTATTGATCCCTTCATGCCATCATTATATCCATCAAGAACAAAGTGACATGATGTCATATCAGTGTCATCAGTCACTTTTTCTTGAATATTTGTCCATCTCATTCAGCAAAATATTATAGAGATACCCAACTCAGAGAAGAATCCATTCAGTGAAACTTCATTTAGATCAATACTCAATATAGAAGAATCGAGGTTCTGCATCTGTGGCTTTCTTAACTATTTTTTTCTGGCGTTTTTAAAATGAATGGTTTCTGGGAAATATGGCGTTTGTTTTTGGTGTTGTGATCAGTTCATTGTGCAAAGACGTCTCTCTTATAGGATGTTTCTGGCGCGTAGTTTAGGCGGGATTTTGTTTTATAATAAATGATATTAATAAAGTGGCCGTCTTTTCAGTTACTCTGTATTTTTACTGTATTTTTGTTCAGCTTTTTATGAGTTTTTAGGGTCATAGACTTTCCATCTCCCAAGTTTGACATTTTTGAATGGCTTTAAGTAGTTTTTGGCTTTTTTTTCCATTTTAGCTTTTATTAATACTTCTGCAAACTACTTTCATTATAGTTTGGGAGTTTTTGGCGTTTTTACTGCATTATGGCATTTCACATGCATTATGAATGTTTGGCGTTTTATTAATATAATGTATTTTTTTATTCTAAGTTGAAAATATATAACAAACAACAGAAAAAGAAAATAAAAAAAATAAAAATAGAAACAATTCATCTTCCAAATCTTCACTGTCATCAGTCTCTTTCTTCTTTGAATCATGTTCGCTGGTGGTTTAGCTTAGCCATGCTTGTGTTTTTGTGGCCGTTTGGAAAGACAAAATGACATGAGTTTTTTGTTTGAATAAGTATCTTCAAATATTTCATCAGTGTCATTCGTCTTTTTATGCCATTATAATATTCATCAATAACAAAACACAAAAAACGACATAAGTCTGACACCAACATCTTTTTGTTTACGATTTGTCCATCTCATGCAACAAAATGTTATTTGAGTCACAGCACCTCAGAGAAGAATGCATTATCCGAAACTTTGGCGTAGAACAATATTTGAAAATACAAGAAACGATATTTGGCATTTTTAGCATTTTACTGAGGAAATAGTGTATCTGAAAGAACAGTCGATTTTTTGGAATCTTTTGATGTTTGAGTGTTTTGGCGTTTTCTAAGATGAATGGTATATAGTAGAAAATATGGCGTTTTTTGAGTAGTTGTGTTTGATGTTTTGGGGATTTTGGCGTTTGTAAGATGAATGGTATATAGTAGAAAATATGGCGTTTCAGGTTCTGGGGGGTGTGTTTTTATGTCTGGGATGTTTTTGTTTATATAGGGATGTGTTTTGGTCCATAATGGCGTTTTATTCATCAGTATGGCATTTTGGTATAGAAGTGTAAAGACCTTTTTACCCTTAATGAGGCACGTCCACGTAATAAAATTGATGTTATTTACGAAAACGCCACCGCGCCAATCTAGTCCATAGGTTGTTTTGATTGGACGATCCATAAGCGTTCTTACCGTTCTCACACTTTCTACCGTTTTCTCTAAATCCCGATCCTATATATATATATTATTCTTTTGCTTGAAGCCCAAACAACTCTAGATTATTCCAATCAATACCATGGACTTGTTAACGGATTTCAATAGCTGGTATAACACTTGTTATGATTCTAATGAGTCCCTAAAACACTTGGCATCATCCTATCAACTCTTAAATACTATAAATAGGTGGTGAGTTCATTCATTCAAACTCACACCTTCATGCATTCTTTCTATACTTCTCATATTGGGGGGGTCCTGAGCAATTGGGAACTTCCTTTGAGTTTTCTTCAGTCCCTAGGACCACTTGTAAGTGATCCTTTAGTGACTAGTTCGTTTATTTGGCTTTTAAAGCAGATAAGTCAAGTGTTTACGATAAACGCTTTGACTCTCAGTTAGACCATAAATGGTCAAGCCATTGTTCGCAACGAACATGGCTACGTGATCGTAATTAGGTAGGTGTTAATGCCTCAAAAGGGCACCTTCTAAGAATCATGTTTGCTTGGTCAATTGACGAGTCAACATATTAATGTTTTAAAAGTCAACGGGCCAGTTTTTGAATTAATTGCGATTTGAGTTTAAAGGTGTTCTAAAATATGTTTTATCACTTAAACAACTTAGTAATAATTATTAGAACATGTGTAAACATGTTCGGCTCGTAAATTCCAGTTTTAGAGTCGGTTCGCAACCGAAAGTCGTGAAGTTTGACTTCTGCGTTGACTTTCGATTATGAACCGAATTAGATTAGTTTTGTGACAAATCGTATTTTAGAACCTTTTCGTTGTACTTTGATGTAACCTGTATGAACGTTATATGATTAACTGATGTGTTTGTTTGCAATGGAACACTATGTTTTTACTATGTTATATGTTATGAAGTGTAATATGTATATGTATGTCTAGTCGCACAACATGAGTCCGATCGCACACGTCTATGGGCCGCACAACTTGTCCCTAGTCACACATACTCTCCTCGGCCCAATGTTACCTACCTTGTACTCGAGATCAAAGGGTAGCCTATGTAAGGGTCGGCCCACTCCTTTGTTGCGCATAACATTATGAGGAAAGGGGTATATTTCTCATAATTCACAAATACTCAACACACACAAAACCCTAGGCTCTCTCTCTTCGATTGGAAACCCGATGGCAGCCCCCACTCAAAGCCCTTCCCATCGATCTAACCAACTCATTCAATCATCACGGTTAGTGTCTCACTTTTATTTGTTTGATAGATGATGTTGTGGTTGCTATGATGGTATGTGATAGATAGGGTTGTTCATATGCATGATGATTGATCCTTGATGTTGTGATAAAGTATGAACACATGATTAAGTGATGTATATTTAGTTGGTGTTTCTAAATGATTGAACCGAACCCACATGAAG
Organism: Helianthus tuberosus; assembly: GCA_030545235.1. Taxonomy (NCBI): domain Eukaryota; kingdom Viridiplantae; phylum Streptophyta; class Magnoliopsida; order Asterales; family Asteraceae; genus Helianthus; species Helianthus tuberosus. The sequence continues at coordinate 7,734,880 of JARYGA010059771.1, read as the reverse complement.
ATCATGAGATTAGTGTTGGTCTAGAATTATGGTTTATGTGATGATGTTCATATGAACCGGTTTGATGATTTAAACGATGGTTGTGTAATGATCTCATAATAAGATTAGGGTTGCATGTTAGTGTTCAAAATCACTGATTTGATTATGAAATTGAATGTTATGATATGTTGTGATTATGATTAGTTGTAATTAGGGTTCATAAGAATTATTTGGATAATGCTTGATTTAATCGATTGACATAGAAGTTGGAAACTGTTAAATTGGTTTTTCAATCCTCTTTTTAGGCCGGACTATGAACCCCACCTTCGGTAGGAGATGAACCCCATCTCCGAGAGGAGATGAAAAAACAACTAGCAAGAGAGGGATGAATGGGAATAACGAAATTGATCGCATGATTTTAGGAATCATATAACTAATCACACAAGTCCCTTAATCGCACAAGATCAGATCATATACGATCTGATCGCACAAGATCTGATCGCACAAGTCAGTCGCACAAGCTAGGTACCACTGTTAAAGCACGTTGTATAACCTGTTTAAGCACAATCACACAACATGCTATGGATCGCACAAGACAGTGCTAATTGCACAACATATTGGGCCGCACAAATGCCCAAACTGTTGTTGTTTATTGGGCCGCGTGTTTCATTGGGCTGGGTAAATGTTGGATCGCACAAGTTTAAAAGGGCCACATGAATTGCATAAGGCAAGCCCAAATCGCACAAGGTGATGTTGGGCTGTGGTATGTGGGCCATCGCACAAGAATAGGATCGCACAAGATGGTTGGGCTCGCACAATCTCACCAGCCCAATCACTTGACTCGCACAATTTGGGCTTATGTGTATACTTGATTGATATTGTTAACATGTTTATATGTGTGTGCCATGATCGTTGTGTGTATGTAACTTGCTACATTATGTGTAAACATACGTGCATTACCTGAACCTAGACCTGACTTGTATGGTAACCATGTTAGGACGTGGTTGACCCCAAATAGCTCAAGTAACCTTTTGTTTATCTTGTGACAACCCGAACCTTCAAGGTCAGTTTCTCTTCATCACGTGATCCTGTTTCGTGTTAGTCCTCTTTCACATTCCTTACGTTGATAAAAATCAGTAAACACTTGTGACGAAAATTTAATTATTACATGTATAGTATGTTCGAGTAAATGTGTATGGGTGTGTGATTTGGGCCCGAACCTTGTGTGTGTGTGTATATGAGTGGGCCGCACTCCAAACCAATGAAGCCGCCCCTTGATCATTGGATTTGGCAGCCCATTTACTGCCCATTTACTTGGGCTTAAGCCCGTTACTTCGGCCTATTGAGTGAACCGCCTAACTTGAGTTATATAGGTATACGTAACATGTTGGCACAAGAACTCAAAACAAACTCTATCTACTTTCAAGGTTACGGACGGCAGCAGACTACCCCCCACCAATCGAATTAACCCTATATTCGTGAGGCATCATTGTATATTGTAGTTGATCGGTATGTGTGTTGTTACTTTACATATGTTATGTGGTGTTTAAATGTACTAGTGATTATATGTATTAGGAATAATTGCATCATGATAGTAATGATAAATCATAATCTTGAATATTACTGAACGATTGTGAATTATGATTCTGCATGTACACTAGATTGTGATAATAAGTATATGCTATATAATCATGTATCGGCTGTGATTACTATTATGTTACATGGAGGGATTGTTTGCATATGTATGATTATTAGGGTTAGTTGCGAAGGACTTGTACATATGGTGATTTTAATATTAAACACTATTAATAATTTTAATGCTTAGGTTATTATGTTATGGGTAATCATTGTTAGTCAGTGGCTAGGGTGGATGATATCGTTGATTTGGGTGCAACTGTATGATGAAGTGAACATGGATGATTATGCCAAAGGAAAATTGAAACATTAGTTTAGGTTTGTGTATTAAAATCGTGGGCCTGTTATTCACACATATGACTGGGCCGGAGGGAACATCAAGGGGTACAAATGGGCTGGGTATATTAGATGTAAAGATGGATTGGGCTAATTGATGTTTTAAACACCCGTTAGATTAGGTTGGGCCGCATGATGAACATTAGACATGCTCGGGACCATACTGCACGTTCGGGATGGGCCACTAATGTTGGGCTTCGCATTTTGGGTCTGGCACTCGGGGTTAGGCCATTGGGTCTAGTGAAGTGTCTGTTACAAATTGATTAAATGGCATGACTCGATAACTTGTATGATTTATTTCGGTGCTACTTGTGAAATGTGGTGTGTCAGACATATATGATTAATACAAGATTCCTAGGTGTTGCTTACTAAACTGCCATTGATTCCTATATGGATTCCCAAAATGCATGATGATATGTGTATGTTATTCGCATAATATGTGGTACAATTTACGTTATGTGATTGAGAAACTGACTGAATCTGGTAACCACAATAGGACTTGATTGACCAACTATTTAACGGACATTTAATCTAACCGAGCAAACCGAAGGTGAATTCATCTCTTGAGCATGTGTCTCGGTGGTTGGGACAGTCAGTGGGTATCCCGGGGAGGGATAAGTCGTTTGGGTAAAACTGGGATGTTGGATAATAATCTCACCATATCATTCTTAAGTCCCATCTTTTGTTACCGGGGAGGTAATGGGGTATTAGTTGGTAGCGCTACTTAGGTTTGGCACCCTCACCCCGTACCGGAGAGGACGGATGTGAACTAATGACCCAGTCATGCCCAGTGTTGTGATAGGAGCACTGGGGAACGGGCAAAACATACATCAGGAGCCGTCTTGTTCAGTATCGAGATATTATCAACATTACTTTCGGAATTAAATTCAATGGATTAACTAAACACTTGGTAACCAACGTTTTCGTAAAACTATGAACTCACCAGCGTTGTCTGATACACTTGTTGCATGCTCGCAGGTCGTTAGGTATCTTGGATTTGGAACTTGCTGTCTGAAGTAGCTGGAGTGGTCATGGGTCAACTGGAGGGATTCATGTGATTGTTTTCCTAATACTATGCATTGGTTTTGAAACTGTATAATTTTGGTTTACTATTTGCTTCCGCTGAACATGTTGGTTTTCTTTTAAACTTGTTGACGGTATTTTTCATTAATAATTGAGGATTTTATTTATAACTTGAATGGGTTCAATGTAATTGGTGGCTCGTTGTTGGTACGTCACACGCCTAACATGGACATTCCCTAGGTGGTATTTTGGGGGTGTGACAGTTTGGTATCAGAGCCACTGGTTATAGTGAACTTGGTTTTAAAACGTTTTCATAAAACCAGACTATAACCGAACAGATCCGAAATCGACCATGACACTCAGCTCCAGACTGCAAGGTTCGTTTCTCGTTTACTATTGCATAGCATATCTTGTGTTTGCTTATGAATAATATTACACGTGAATGCACACTTGGCACTACAGTATGAGTTTCTATGTTACCAACCCATGTTACGTGTTTTGAGAGTGTGACGCTTCTTGAACTTTCATGATCTATATTGTGATGTCATATGTCTTATTGCTCAAATTTGGGGAACCTTTTAACACGAATTGAGAGAAGCTGAGATAAACATGCAAATTGGATTATTATTATGGGTGCACACATAATAATAATGTGGGTTGAATGTGAGTCCCAGTGAAACTTGACAAGTGTAAAAGGGGTTCCGCTCTGTCAATTGGCGTTATGTTAGAACTCAGTAGTCTATGGGAGGTCATAGTAATGCTTGACTCCTACTTGAATACCACGTCCACCACCACGGCCACATTGCTATGACGCAGGCCGAATTAACCAACTTGATCAACACTCGTGTAGCTGAAGCCCTAGCGGCTTACCAGGCTAGTACGATATGTACCAATTACTTTCTATCCTTGTGTCGTATACTCGAATCTTACCTGTGCGTTGTACGTTCTTTCGTTTTAGGTCAACCTGCGAACCAAAACAATCCACCTGCTCCACCTGCTTGTACGTACAAGATGTTCATGGATTGTAAGCCACAGACCTTCAGTAGGACTGAAGGGGCTGTAGGACTCCTGCGATGGTTTGAGAAGGCAGAATCGGTATTTGCAATGTGTAACTGTCCTGCTGGGGACAGAGTGAAGTGTGCTACAGGAACACTCGAGGATGGTGCCCTGACATGGTGGAATGCCCAGGTTCAGATGTTGGGTATCGAAATGGCAAATGCCACCACTTGGGAAGACTTTAAGGAATTGATGAGGGAGGAGTATTGTCCTCGTGATGAGGTTCAAAAACTGTAGAACGAGTACTACAATCTGAAAATGGAGGGATCTGAGATTGAAGCATTCACTAGGAGGTCTAATGATTTAGCAACTTTGTGCCCTAACCTGTCTCGACCCCCACATCGGCGAATTGAGTTGTATCTCAAGGGCTTAGTACCAGCTGTTAAGGGGTACGTTACTGCTGCAAACCTAGACAATCTACCCCGTATCATCCGTTTGGCACATAAGATTACTGACTAAGAGGTCGAACGTGGCAACTTGCCGCCACGTGTTTCTTTTTTTTCTTACTGATATTATATCATAGATAAAGTGTTTTCACAGAATGTTTTACAATTTTGCCCTTTGTTCTTTTTTTTTTCTCATTTAATTTTTTTTCTTAAATGAACTTTCCCCTATATATGTATATATATATATACATATATATAAATATATATATATATATATTGCAATTATGTTGTAGGGGAAGGATCCACTAAAAAGTAGATTTTGCCTAAGTAGCCTAAGAAGGATTGTGATGATGACATGTGACACTCCTAATAAGTAGGAATGAAGGGCATTTTGGTCCTTATAAATAGGAGTGAAAATGACATGTGACACCCCTTTTGTTTTTAAAAAATATAAACAAAAAAAATATAGTACAAAAAAATCTAGCACAAAAAATCTAGCACAAAAAATATAGTACAAAAAAATATAACACAAAAAAATCTAGTACAAAGAAATATAGCACGAAAAAATTTAGCAAAAAATGTAGTACAAAAAAATCTAGCACAAAAAAATTGAGGAAAAAAAATTTAAGACAAAAAAATTCAGCACAAAAAATTTAGCACAAAAATTCAGCACAAAAAATGTTATATAACATAGAAATACAACACATTTAAGTGGGTTTTTTTAGTCTTCATATTTTATATAGCAATATGGTACTCAAATTAAAGATAAAAAGACGCTCGATTTTACGGTGAAATTTTTATGAAAAAATAATGTTGTATAAAAAAGTTATGAACGTTTAAAAAATGAGGGTGGAATATGCATGTGACTTGCATGTAGAGAGAGAAAGTCCATAAATAGGATTTTCCCAAGATACCCTTGCACTCCTCCTTTCTCCTACCCTTTCATCTTAACCATTGATTTGAAAAATGAATGGTTAAGATTACTTCTTAGGCTACTTAGGCAAAATCCACTTTTTAGTAGATCCTTCCCCTTATGTTGTATATTATTAATATATGGGTTATTTTTTTTGTAGGTGTGAAACATGTATTCTCGAAGATAGTACTTTAGGGTCGATAAGACCAGTTAAAGGGACTTTTGATGGATGTCAACCTGGCACACCAGGGGTCCATCAACGTTGCATATAATCACTAGAAGATGGTAACTTCTTTTAACTTGATCTTACATTTGTATATCCTTTAATAACGAACAAGGCAACCTTTTATTCTTTAAACCCGGAGATTCCCGCTCTCTTTAGTCATGATTTTTTAGCGGACACTTTGTACAATAAGGAGGCCTTGAGATGGGCAACCGCACCACCAACTGATTCTCCAGTTTAGGTTACACCAAAGTCGGCAGATGTTTGGATATTTGTTTAACGCTTGTAATGAAAATATTCAATCCAAGCTTGCCGATGTACTTCTCGTATCAAAAGTAAGCAAATCAAACACCACATCACCCTTGAACCTCTCACGTATATATCCTCTTTCAACAACGCAGTAACCGCAGTTTGTCAAATTTCATTCCTGTTAGTCAAGTTAATTAAACTTTATTATTATTATGTTTATGTATTAAATATGTTACATTCGTATGATGTATTATGTATGGGTCAAGTACTATGTGCGGATCAAGAACAATTAGCGGGTAATGTTTAAACTGTCATTTGACAGTTATTGCCGCCAAAAATAAACCGCCATAATCTAATGTATAAATATGATTTGTCCGGTAACCAATTCCGGTACCAAGACAGATTATTTCCACAAGTTTTCTGTCCATTCTCTTGTGTTCAATCGTTCTCACTTATCACATTCATATTCAAGTTCCCAAATCGATCATCATCATGAATTCTGATATGCAATATTCTTGTTTATCCGCTGCAAATTCGAATGAAGTCCAACAAAGTGGTATCAGAGCCACTTCAAGAATCCCTGCAGAAATCAGAATATCATCTACAACACTACCATGCCAACACTGTAATGACGAACAACATGATGGGGTGAAAAACAAACGAAGGGTGAAATTATGTTTCTATTGTCACCGGCCAGGGCATCAGATTTATTGCTGCAAATCAAAAGAAAACGACGAAGCAACACAATTAATTAATCAAGCGGTTAATGCCAGAATCCAAAAACAAGGGATGGATGCAGGAGATCGGGGTGAAATGATCGTTACTGGCACGGATGGTGGCCAGTGGAATGACATATGGTATGTCAGTTACTCGTTCTCTCATCATTACGCCGGTAATATTAATGTCTTTAAAAGGATTAAGCATTTAATTGGTGTTGATTCGAAAACCGGTGAAAATGATTTCTTGTTCATCTGGGGTATAGGAAATGTAGATGTTAAATCTAACAACGAAACTGTAAAGATACAAAGTGTTTTTTATACCCCCGAATTGAACAGAAATGTTCTAAGCATGAATCAACTAACGTTACAAGGTTTCACTGTCAAGAAAAGTGGTGATACTTGTAGAATATACCCGATGTTTTCTACACCCGTGTTAAACACCTTAAGTGATGTTTCTGGTTTGTCAAAAGAAGAAGAATTGGGGCTGAAAGAAAGACAGAAAGTCTTAAATCTGAACGATATGAACGAAAAATATAAACAAGACTACTTAAATTCATACTTCGAAACATTAAATCACTACTAGAAAACTACATTTTTTCCTACAAAAGTTTCCTACAAATTTCCCACAACTCAATTTTTTTTACAATTTTCCTACAATTTTTTGACAAAAAAGAAAAACAAAAAAAAAACCCAAAACTTTTCCACAAATTTCCTACAAAATTGCCACACAGTAAGCATTTGTAGCAATTTCGTCACAAAATTTATAACCTTTTCGACAAAATTCCGACAAAAATTATAAAATGTCATATTATTTGTAACTACAACAAAATAAATAATTTAAAAAATACAAAATATTAAATTTGTCAGAAATTTGTAGCAAATTGACACAAGTTGCTACATATTTCCTACAAAAAAAAATGTTATTTTATTTGTTATTTATCAATATTAAAAAAATAGATAATTTTAAAAAATAAAATGATAAGTCTGTCGGAAATTTGTAGCAACTTGACAGCAGTTGCTACAAATTTCCTACAAAAATGCTATTATTCAATAAATTAAGAAGAAAACAAAATTTAAAAACAAATATTAGATTTGTCAAAAAATTATAGCAAATTGACACTAGTTGCTACATATTTCCTACAAAAAAAAATTATGTTATTTGTTATATTTCAATTTAGAAAAATAGATAATTTAAAAAAATAAAATAATACATTTGTCGGTAATTTGTAGCAAATTGACAGCAGTTGCTACAAATTTCCTACAAAAAGGCTATTATTCAACAAATTAAGAAGAAAACATAATTTTTAAAAATAAAATATTAGATTTGTCGAAAATTTGTAGCAAATTGACACTAGTTGCTACATATTTCCTACAAAAAAAATTATGTTATTTGATATTTATCAATTTAGAAAAATAGATAATTTTAATAAATAAAATAATAAATTTGTCGGTAATTTGTAGCAATTTGACAGAAGTTGCTACACATTTCCTACAAAAAGGCTATTATTCAATAAATTAAGAAGAAAACATAATTTTAAAAAATAAAATATTAGATTTGTCGAAAATTTGTAGCAAATTGACACTAGTTGCTACGTATTTCCTACAAAAAAATTATGTTGTTTGTTATTTATCAATTTTAGAAAAATAGATAATTTTAAAAAATGAAATAATAAATTTGTCGGAAATTTGTATCAAATTGACAGCAGTTGCTACACATTTCCTACAAAAAGCCTATTATTCATCAAATTAAGAAGAAAACATAATTTTGAAATATACACTACTAGAAAATAAGCCTAATGCAACTTTTTAGATGCAACCTTTTCCGAATTAATTGCATTTGACTCTAATGCAACTTAATTGAACAGAAAGGCTGCCTTAGAAGATCTAATACAACCTTTTTTAAAAAAGGTTGCAAAATTATAAAGAAATTGCAACCTTTTTTTAAAGGTTGCAAAATTTTTAATAAAATTTTGTAACTTTTGTTAAAAATGTTGTATTATATAAATTCAAATGCAACTCTTATTCTAATTCTAAAAGGTTACATTTTTAAAAGTGAAATACAACAAACATTTTAAAAAGTTTTATTCAAATGTGCATGGTGTCGTGTAATAACATAATTACTTATTTGTCCACAAACTTTCACCACATAAAAGTTTTAGGTTTGAAAATTAAATAAAAACGACAAAGAAAATATAGGAAGCCTTGATATTTAGGTTGGAGGAGTTTAAGTGGAATAAAAAGAAGAAAAATTCAGTGGTTTGTGGGCTTGGGGTACATTCTACCCAACAAAAGAAATGGGAGGAGAATTTCTAAAATCTGTTTGGTTTTAAAAATTGTGGACACCCCTCACAAGTTAAAAGAAAGGAGAGGAGAATTTCTAAAATCTGTTTGGTTTTAAAAATTGTGGACAGCCCTCATAAGTTTTAACGAGATGCAACAGACATACTTGAACAGTTGAACGCCCAACTGAAACATTAAAATCCAGTTGGAAGCCTCATCTTGCCTATTAATTATCAAAGTCCAAATCTCATCTTGCTTGAAATCTGGTTGAAGTCTACTTCAACAACCAAAGTTGAATTTTGTATAGGCATTTTGAGGAGGGCTAGTTGGAATTCTCAAAAGGGCCTATTAAGGGTCTTTGATAAACTATGGTGGATATAAATTTTCTTGGTAAAATTAAGGGTGAACGGGGCACCATGCGGGGAGGCATGCGGTGACCCAAGTCCCCTAGCGGGAACACCGCCGCCATCAACGAGGGGAGTCACCTAATTGAAGGGAATCGGTGAGAGGTTACCGATTGAATATGGGTGAGAGATGGTGGGCCACCCTTTTTTCAACCAATCAAAACCTTTTTTTTTTTTTTTGAATAAAAAAACAAGGGGAGTTAAGAGGGGAGTGGCGCCATCAAATTGAGGGTGTGAGGGAGTTAAGAGGGGAGTTGACGTGACGCGTGCTGATTGGCCGTGAGTAAGAGAGGGAGTGCCCCGTTCACTTAGTGCAACCGCCCCTGTTTGGGACGGAATGAGATGGATGCATAGAGTTGGCGGCAACATGGGAGGGAATGTTAGAAAGATGCAGAATATTAAGTTTGTGGAGGGAAACTTGAAGAACTTTTGAGGGAAATCTATTAATTGATTTTCGATAGACATTAATCTATTAATTTATTTTCGACATTATAAAAATTGGGTCCTAATATTAACACATGGGAAAACTTATTTACACATGGTGTATACGGGCCGTATACTGTTATACGGCCCGTATAGAATAAAAACAACTTGACAAAGTCTGTGCCAGCAGACTTTGTCAGTTGTTTTTATTCTATACGGGCGTATAACAGTATACGGCCCGTATACACCATGTGTAAATAAGTTTGCTTGGTCGTATACAATGTATACGAACGTGTATACGGGCCGTATACTAATATACGGCCCGTATGGAACGAAATTTTGATTTTTCAAATATTTTAGAGTGGTGAGGTGCTCAAAACTTTCTAAAAGTAGAAATAAATAAAACATTAACAAGTAACAAAGATTGAAGAACAAGAAAACGTGTCATATGACTGTAATAAAACGGAAGCTATCAACGCGGGATTACGGGCATGGTGTTATTCTTTATTTAATATTTATAGAATAAAAGGAAGGGTGAGGCATTTGATGAGAGCTGTAAGGAGTCTGAATAAAACGGAAGCTATCAACGCGGGATTACGGACATGCGTTTAATTCCCAACATATTTGTTTCGTCACGTACATTTCGTAAGAAACTTTTCGTGCACTGAACCTTCACCTCCAATCATTTCCTGGTCAAATCACACACTATAAAAGTTTAAACTTATCGTGTGTTGTAGTTTGGAAAGATGGCCGAATAGAGATCTGAATAACAAACTGTGGAGAACTTGTTTGCGTTATCCACCAACAATCCGTTCATTATCTGTTGTTGTCTAAAACAATATCAATTAATGTTCAGTTGTGTATACAAATTCATCACCGGTTTCTACAGCACAAGCACATACACAGGGAGAATGTTCTCGAAATTGAAGGAAAAGAAAAAATGGTTGTTGATGTTTTTTCTCTATCAGGATTTTGTTGAGTCGTCGGGAAAACTTTTCCTCAGGGGAGGGTGAGTAGTATGAGTCTGAGTCCATTGTGGTTCGTGAATGTTGGAAGAACCCGACACATCTTCTGCTGCCTCTTCGGTTGGTAAAAGACATAGGATGGCTTTTAATACTGGCTCTTTGTCAGTTGTGGTTGATTTATAGGAGGAGGTTATGAAACGAATATATGTTTATGCGAACATCCTTATTTTGTCACGTACATGCGTTTAATTCCCAACATCCTTATTGTATCAGACTCTCTCCCCTCCTGATGCAATTTTCACAGTGGTACCAATGTCCTGCTACTACAATCCTTCCAACGATCCTTGTCTTGAAAGACAAGAATACAACGTTCATGTATCACAAGGAATGACCGATCTAAGGCAGAGAACCTGATTTAGATACACAAATTCATCACCGGTTTCTACAGCACAAGCACATACGCAATGAAGTATTAAAAGATGTTAGTTTCTTGACAGTATGGTTTCTCGACAAATGAAGTATTATCTGTCCTTGCTGCCTCTTCGGTTGATAAAAGACATAGGATGATTTCTCTATTACAACACTCTTCTGAAAGACAAGAATACAACGTTCATGTATCACAAGGAATGACCGAGTTTGGAAACCGAACGGAATCCACGAAGAAACTGTTGGAATTTGTGGATTTCGGTTGGTTCAGAAACTTAACAAGAGAAGCAACTAAAAAAAGGAAAGAAAGAATTTTTTTTTTACCATTTTTTACCATATGTATACGGGCCGTATACCGTTAGCGGACACCGGAAAGCTGTTTCCTATGTAAAATTCATCTCCGACTCTGAGCTTGCTTCTGCATCTATTGACAGCATGTTACGCTTGTGGGACGTTAAGGAAAATGTGCCTGTAAGAGTACCACTCTGGATTGATGTTTATTTTAATAGGAGCCTTATAATTTAGATATTGTTGAGCAGCGATGGATAATATTACAACATAGGTACATTCTCCCTGTTTTGCAGGTACGCACATTTAGAGGGCACACGAATGAGAAGAATTTTGTGGGTCTGAGTGTGAATAACGAATATATAGCCTGTGGGAGTGAGAGTAACGAAGTTTTTGTGTACCATTAGCATCCATCTCATGAAACATAGTCAGAACTTAACATAGCCTGTGGGGTATATTATTGCTTTGAATTTTTTTTTTTGGTAATGAAACTTAACGTATCTTATATTACCTTTCTAAACTTTAAAGGTAAGTTATTATTACTGATTATTTGGATTTATTTTGTTATGCAAATTGACTCATCACCTTTGTCATTGATTGGTTTCATTACTATATAGCTTATCATTTGATTTCATAACTTATTTTCATCTTTGCTGTAGGCTATTTTGGTTGGGGTATATGACTGACAAGTGGTGCTTAGCAAAGATGATCAAATATAAAAACCATATTAATGTGTGTGCAGGAACGTCGTTCACTAGCCAAGGATTCACGCATGTCTCACAAAAAATTGCATACAACCGGTCCAAAAAGTTTTGCTAGGATTTGTGAGATGGTAAATCGTGATTTCGAAGGGGCCGATGGAATCATTCAAAGCAAGTGTTGGAAGTTGAGAAAACCAACTGCTGGAAATGTGCAAAGAGATTAAAGAGGATCGTGAAAGAAAAAATGTCGAGCTCAAAGCTATGCAAGAAGATATTAACAACCGGCTAGAAGACTTGCAAGCTATGATGTGGAAGCTTATGAAACAACTACAGTTGGAGATCAAGATGAGTATAATGTTTTCATTACTCTTTATTATTGTAATTGACATATTGTGTGGACTATATTGTTAGTTGAGTTTTGACAAGTATATTAAAGTACACCATTTGACTATCAATGATATTTATGTATTTTTTTTTGGCATCATTGTGATTGAATGCATATAATCATCAGGAAATGAATTTATGTTACAAAGTTGCATTCAGGTGTAAAAAAGGTTGCATTTAAATTTTAAAAAGATAATAACGGTTGCATAAAGTCTAAAAAAGGTTGCACTATTGTAACAAAACTATAATAAAGGTTGCATATAAATATGGAAAACGTTGCATTTGAATGTAGAAAAGGTAGCGTTCTATATTAAAAAGCTACATTTCAAAGAAAAAAAAGTTGCATTAGAATGTAATAAGGTTGCATACAAAAAAGTTGCATTTGAATAGTAAATGCAACACTTTCAAAAAATGTTGCATTAGGTATTGAAAAAGTTGCATTAGGTCTAATGCAACTGCTTCTAATGCAACTCCCGATAAAAGGTTGCGTTAAGTCTAATGCAACATTTTCAAGGCCTAATGCAACATTTTATTGGGGTTGCATTAGCTTCATTTTCTTGTAGTGATAAAATGTTAAATTTGTCAGAAATTTGTAGCAAATTGACAAAAGTTGCTACAAATTTCCTACAAAACAGTTATTTATAGAAAAAAAAACATAGTTTGAAAATATAAAATGTTAAGTTTGTCGAAAATTTGTAGCAAATGAACATCAGTTGCTACAGATTTCCTACAAATAGGTTATTTTAATTTATCAATTTAGAAAAAAAAACATATAATTTTAAATTATAAAATGTCAAATTTGTCATAAATTTGTGGCAATTGACCCTTTACATATACGATTCTGTACTATACTATATCATACCTCATATCCATACTATACCATATATTATACGATACTATACTATGTTGTACCTTATACAATACCATACGATACAATCCTACACTGCACGACACGACACAACATAACACGACATTATACTATACGATAGAGTATAGTATACTATATTACATTGTGTGATACGATACGGTCCTATACTATACAACACTACACTACACTATACTATACTGTACAATGCTATCATATACTATACAATAGTACACTATAATATATTATACCATACATTATAAGATACTATACTATACTTTATTGTAAGATACGATATGATCCTATACTATGCTACAATATAATATATTGTACTATATTGTAATATACTATACTATACTATAATATACTATACTATATTGTACGATACGATACAACACGATCCTGTACTATTCAAAACTACACTATATTGTATAGTACTATAGTATACTATATGATACGATACGATACCGTGATGAACTACCGGTATTCACTTTTAATCTAAAAGGCATACAAATATATCATGATTTTAAATCGAGTGCAGGTCCTATAACGATTCCAAACGTTACCACCCCGAATCCCTTGCGTAACAAATCGAACCGATACGAACGATTTCTCGCCGCATAGCACGGGCAAACCATCTGATCGCGGTTTTGACACTTGGATGCTTGGTTGCGTTTTTCATGTTCATCTGTTAAAATCTATAACATTTCATCGAGCTCCTTAGATAACGACTTAGAGCGTTTAGCCAAGCCCTAAGCATATGCATCAAGTAGAAATGTTAAATTAGTCGTGGTTTTGAATTGGTGGGTAAATTTCCCCAAATATTGCATGAACCGAAAAACCATGTTACATACATGAACCCGAACACAATATGCTTATTCAAAGGTTGGCAATGATAGAGTATGTATAAACCAAAATATAAGTTGTTTTTCCCATATATAAGTACTTTAAATTTAAAAATATGCAACGATAAATATAAAAAAAGGTATAAGAATAATTACTTTAAACTTTAAAATGACCTTATGCTTGATTCTTTCTAATCATAACTAGTGGTTTTTCTCCGCGCTATGCGGCGAGAGCTTAGTTGGTATATATTCATGTCTTTCCTATACGAACACTCACTATAGCAGCTAAAAGAGAAAACTAAAAAGATAAAGTTGTGATATGCCCAAAAGGATGTCAACACGTGTATTATATCAATCGAAAACTATAAAAGAATGATACCGGTTCTGATACTACGATGTTCGGTTGAAATCGGCTTGATTCGTTACGTATCGATACTCGTATAATTTACGATTAAAAAAATATGTTTTTTTAATATTGTTATCGGACCTCGTATAGTTTACAGAAAGAATAAATTACTATTCGTTTTTAGTTTTGATTCGATTGGATACGATAGCAGTACAATATACATACATTGTCAATAAAAACTAAATTTAGAGAAAATCAAAATATATAGTATTAAATGTTTAGATTTACTATTCCAATTAATATATACAAAATATATAATGGATCCCACAACCTGTGGCCCACCCTTTCAAGCCCTAATTGAAAAAAAAAATTAAACATTCCCGCTTCTACCTTTTGGCTCGCTGTCTCCTTTTCCCGCTACTCATTCCAGCCCTAATCTTCCCACCAAAGAAATCGACCAGCCAATGAGTAGGCGACGACGAAGATAGAGGCCAGAAGCTGTGTTCCAGACGATGGTTTCGGGCGGCGCTTCAAACTGTGAAACCGGTAAGTTGACCTGATCCCAATCTCGTAAACCCTAGGGTCCCTAACTTTCATGGTAGTTTTGTAAAACCTAAATTTGAGTGAAATTGTGAAATTTATTTAGTGTTTTTTGCTACTGTAAGTGTTTTTTGTTACTATTAGTGTATAAATGTGAAATTTATTAGTGTTTTTGCTGAAGTATTGGATAAAAAATCGAATTCCGGCCATATTTTGACGAATTTCTGCACATTCCATTTCCGGCTAACTTCTGGTGGTGAAAGAAGTAGATTTATTCTGGTGGCTAAGTTCCGTGATGTTGCAGAGGAGTTGCTATTGCAGTTTTGTGAGGGAGACAGTGAGGAAGTTGATAGTGTTTTAAATAAAAAGGAAGACTGTTTAAATAGTTTTTACTCATTTTTTGTCTTGGTAAAGTTAGCTACTGTGAACGGTGACTAGTCACAAATTAGGACTAGATTGGCTGATTCGCAACAGTGATGGGTTGCAAGCAAAGTGCAGAGCTGAAGTTTGGCTATTTTTGTTTTATGGTTTTTAAATGAATTGTGTATAGTATTAAATGGGTTATTATGTCTATTCTTTTTTTCAGGCATACTAGAACTTTAAAACTGAAGGCATATAATATATATAGTTAGTTGGGGTGAGCAATAAACAGTTCCGACCCGCGAGAACCACAAAACCGACCCGTTAGAACCTTGTGTTAGAACCGTTTTAGCAAAATGGGTCGGTTCATGGTTCTTGTATTTCCAGAATATGCGATTCCGGGTCCAACCTGTCCAAAACCATTCTGAACCATGAGAACCGTTTCTAATGTATATGCTTAATTCACATCGACCTCATCCGATTCAAGAACCTATCATTCGATCATCATCTCCAAGCTAAACACAAGAACCTATCATCCCATTCAAATCACAAGAACCTATCATCTGAGTTATTCGTATTATGAGATTGTTTTGTTGTTGTATATGCTACATGAATGTTTCGGTTATCAAATGTGGATTTTTGGGTATAATATTTGATCATCGCCTCCAATCGATTTTTTTTGAATGTATGTATAAATTGATTTGGTTTATTTGTGATATTAATGATATATGTATGATGTGTGTATAATTATATATTTTTAAACTAGTGTGAGTGTCCCATTGAAACCGATAAGAGGGTACCAAAGATTACATGGATGCATCAGGATCATAGAAGTCAGTAATTAAATCAAGAGGTATAACAACGTTCATAATCTAAGTACAGTAATTAAATCTTTTTCTTTTCACTGGTTTAGGGGACGACTGAGGTTGTGTTTGCAAGACGGCAAGAAGCTCTAGCAGCTGTCAAGAGGTATAACAACGTTCATAATCTAAGTACAATAATTAAATCAGTTATCATTTTTTAAACATATATTTCAGGCAGAACGTGATGGATCCAGTGAGTACATGGATTACGAACTGTAAAGAAATGCTGACAGGATCATGATCAGGATATGAATTCTTGGTTTTATTCTATAATTATTCAGATGCCTGGACTTCACTTATATATACACACATACAAACAATATTCTTCCAAACATGCTGTTGGTGGACATAGAGAGCTACCAAGTTGATTAAAAAACAACACTGTTTCATGGGACATTTTGAGATAAAGCTTCTATTTTTTTTTGTATAATAATAGTTTTGTTATAAATTATTCATCTTGTTTGGACCGTTTACGTTGTAGATGCTTTAGCAAATAATATAGTGACACCTTAGAGGGAAACATAGTATAAATTTTGGCAAAAAAATGACCATGCTATTATTGGCAAGTTTTGCTAGATGTCGGTAATGGGTCAAAACGGGTCGGGCTGGATCGACCCACAAACATATTTTTTAGTTTCTTTTTTTGGGTTTTACAAATAATTACTGTTTTTAATATGATTAAGAAAACTATATTGTTACGGTGATAATATATTTCTCGAAATAAAAGTATTTACGGCATTTTGTTCATTTTGTATACATTTATGGTGACTTTCAACCCATTTGACCCGCTTGACCCATTTATGGTTTTGACCCATTTGACTGAACTTCATAATTTCAGATGTGGAAGTCCCAGTTGCTTGTGTCATATTGGTGCTCCTGTTTTGCCTCCAACATTACGGGGCCCACCGTGTAGGGTTCTTGTTTGCACCTATCGTGATCATGTGGCTTCTGTGCATCAACGCCATCGGAGTTCACAACATTTTTTACCGGAACCCACAAGCTTTTCAAGCGTCATCGCCTTATTACATGTACAAGTTTCTTAAGAAAACAAAAATAGGAGGATGGATGTCGTTGGGTTGGATCTTGCTGTGTATAACAGGTATAGATCGGCTATTCTCTTGGTAGATTGACTTTTAAAACGACTTTTGTTGACTTGGGTTCTTGACATTTTACTCAATTTGGTATTTCAAATGTGGTTCTTGATATAATGTTATCTGCAAATGGCTTTTACGTTTGTGGTTTACCTATCCTTGATTCTTGCTTACATGGACCAAGCCACTTATCTCTCAAAGCGTCACATTCTTGAAACCGACTACTGAATCGGTTTCTACGTATCCGTTCCCGGTGTGCATTTTTCATGTTTTTATTCTGAGTTTCATGTGAAGTTAAGCTAACTACGTGTCTGTTATTGAAAACAGAAAAGTTAAGATGGCCGGTTCTTGGAATCGCGCTACTTGTTGTGGTTGTCGGAAGCCAAGCTATTATCACTGGGACGTTTTCTATTATCAAACAGTGTTCGGCATTGGGTTGTTTCCCGAGGGTCAAAAAAATCCACACATTGCCTACTAATAAGCATAGTCAAATCTACATTGCCGAGATCAACTGGACTTTGATGCTTTTATGCTTAGCCGTCACAATCGGTTTTTGTGACACCAAACATATAAGAAGGGCGTAAAAGACAACTTTTCGACAAGCGGTGTGATTAGTGCTTGCTCAGATATCTACTTTAATTTCCATCCCGAGAGGAGACACTCATTTTTTGCAATATACAGGTTGGTTTCGTATACTAAAACTTGAAAGCAAATGGAAAAGGTTTAGATAGTGATATTTGACACTACAGAATCATTTAATTATTTTGTTTAGTTATTTAGTCCATTGATACAAAATTGGTTAAATATGTGTGTTATGGTTTATATATGAACCTGCTCAAATTAAAAAAAAAAAAAAAAAAAACGATGACTATCTTTGGCAAACTGGTCAAAGTTGCAAACCTGATGGTGCTTCCTAGCAAAATAAATACTGTTTTTTTTTTAATTGTGTGATGCCTCCTCCGTATACCTTAAAAATTTTTGTATATGTGCAGGACTTTTTTTAAAGATCTATTTGAAGAGCTGGGAAAATACGAAAAGGTTGAAAGCCTAAACATATATGGTAACTTGGCTAACCCGTTTAACCAGGATTTTTCACATATTTTATTAATTTTTTGGAAGCAATATATATGTTTAAACCATGCCATATTATTTCTGATAAAAACACATTTTTATATTTAGAACTTTGAAGATGTAATGTTTATTTTTAACGAACCAAATCACTGATCAGTTTCTATGCTTTTAGGAAGAAATGTGGTAGAGGAAGAAGCGAATTGAACTTAAAGAAACACGTAAAGGTTTTGTTTTGTTTTGTTTTGTTTTGTTTTCTCTATAAAGTTTCGGGCATGCTAATGTTTTTTATGGTTTAACGCACCGCAACGCGCGCGGGTTTCCACTAGTTTGAATAAAATTAAAAATAAGACTGTAAAAAATCAAAGTTGAGTAAGGGAATAGTTCCATATCCTTTGTGACAATATAACATATATATGAATTGTGGTGTCACTTTTACCGGTTGATAACTTTCACTTGATAAAATTATAGGTCGCGTACTCGCAACAACTTAAAGATTTATATGGGGACTTGGATTGCGGTGATTTAGCCTTGTGGAAAAGTTTGCATCCTAAGTGTAAGGGTCGCAAGATGTTCGGGATAGGATCTTCTGATCCTGATTTACTGGTGACCGGAAAAAAAATCATCTACAATTTGCAGTTTTAATGATGATGCCCGACACTCGCAAGAGGTATCATTATTTATTCTTTTTATTTAGATAGCATAAACATTTTTAAGATAGTCCCATTAGTGAAGATAATAGTTTAGGCTTTAAATGGGAAGAATGAGTTTGCTGATATGGGTTTCATATGGTGGTATTTAAGGTAGCTTGTTTGTGATTGATTGAGTACATTGCTGGTTGAATAGGTTTGTTATGGGCGGGTTTGGGTCACGGGTCAGAATGGGTTCAGCCGTGCGGGTCAAAATGGATCGGGTCAGAATAGGTTATTTTTAAACAGGGTTAATTTGATTCGGGTTAGAACGGGTTCACGTCAATTTTGATTTGGGTCAGAAGGGTTCATTTTCAAGGTTTATTTGGTTTGTGTCAGGAGTTTTTACAAAATAAGCACGAGTCGAGATGATTTTTACCACTCATGTATAAATATGTTTAATAAAAGTAAAATTGCAAGAAACATAAGGAATTGCGTACTTATAATACTTTTTAATAATTTATTACAATAATTAAGTACAAATAAAAAACAACATTTTAATATGATATTTCGTTTTTTAATATGTATGTGTGTTTGTATTTTGTTATAAGGGATTTTTACGTTATTAGTTAGATTTTTGTAGGGTTGTGTTGATCGACCTGTTCGGGTTGATATGTGATGATTACGGTTTTATAATTTTCAGCTTCAAAAAGTTCAGGCGGAACTAGAAAGAGAACATGAGGCCCGACAAAACATAAAAGCCCGTTTCGAACTATTTCAACAAGAGCGTGAAAAAGAGCGGGCCGACCAAGACGCATGGCGGAAAAATATGGAAGAAATGGTGAAAAACATTGGAAAGAAGTAAACAAAGCTCTCGTTTTGTTAAGTATTGGAATGTTGGATTAGTGAATCACAAAACTTGCTCTTAGTTAGGATTTTTTTTTGTGTTTTGAAATGTTTTGGAACTTTTGGAATGTTTTATAATCTTGCTTGTTGCAAATGTTTTATAATTTTGCTTGCTGCAATTTTTTTGGAATGTTTTATATTTTTCTTCATTTTTTATACAAAAAATGGTTTTTTAAAATTGAGATATTGTTATTTTGTCACAAATCTGTTGCAAAAAGTTGTAGGAATTTTGTCGCAAATCTTAATTTCTAAGTTGTAGGAAATTTGTAGCTAAATTAAAAAATATATTTTTATTTGTGGGAAATTTGTCGCAAACTGTTTTGATAACTTTGTAGAAAATTTGTTGGAAACCGTTAGTTTGGTAGATAATTCGTAGCAAATTGTTTAGAGAAAATTTATAAATTTGTAGGAAACTTGTGGGAAGTTTTATTTGTAGGAATTTTTGTCGTAAGAAAGTTTTATAATTTGTAGGAATTTTGTCGCAGAAAAATTTTATAATTTGTAGGAATTTTGTCGCAAGAAAGATTTATAATTTGTAGGAATTTTGTCGCAAGAACGTTTTATAATTTGTAGGAATTTTGTCGGGAAAGTAAAAAAATATGAATATTTTTTTAATAATGTTATTAATTTTAAAAATAAAATATCATAAAATAATATACAAAATAGGCAAAAGCGTGGAAGAATTGTCGGAATTTTGCAAGAAGAGCGATTTGTCAGTATTTTGTAGCAAATTTTGTGACGAGAGATTTTGTAGGAATTTTGTAGCAGATTTTGTAGTATTTTTGTAGCTAATCCGGTTACGCACAAGTTTATTTCCTATGAATTTTTTTGTAGGAAATTTGTAGGTAAGGCCAATTTCAGACAAATTTGCTACAAATTTGGTTGTCACAAACTTGACAATTTTCTAGTAGTGAATGTTTCGAATGAACATGATTTTGATTGGAGTCTTATGATCATACGGGCGTTAGAATTCAAAGAATTCTCTGACTGTCAAGCCCTGTTAGATATGATTGATGATCGGGATTTCGTGTTTAAGTACAAACATGATTTAGAAATAAAATTTGAAACTATGGTGGGTTGGTTCTTAAAAGAAAAGATGGAAATAACTTCACGGGCAATACCACCACAGTTGGATGATGGAAGGAAGATAGATTTGCTTAGTCTGTACATTATGGTCGAGAAGGATGGAGGCTATCAAAGTGTCACTATGGATAATTTATGGCCGGCTATAGCAAAAGACCTTGGTTTCGAATATCAAGATGGGGATTTTATTAGAATTATCTATGCAATGTATTTAGATGTTCTAGTATTCTATTACAAGTTCAAATCGGTACAAAAGAAGGCACAAGACAAGGAAATGCTGGAACAAGAAGAAACCACCATGGCTGGATACGGAAGATCAAGAAAAAGCAAAAGTGCTGATGCTGATTTATCACCGGATGATAGTGCAACTGAGCATTATGCTTTGTTCACAAGAAATAGTTGGAATGGATCATGGAATACTCACAAGAAAAGAAGAAGATTCAACTTCAGTGAAGCACGAAAAGCGGTCGATGAAGCCAACAAAAGTGTCATGATGAAACCATAATCAAGTTTACGGGAGGGTGTTAGTCAAGTTAATTAAACTTTATTATTATTATGTTTATGTATTAAATATGTTACATTCGTATGATGTATTATGTATGGGTCAAGTACTATGTGCGGATCAAGAACAATTAGCGGGTAATGTTTAAACTGTCATTTGACAGTTATTGCCGCCAAAAATAAACCGCCATAATCTAATGTATAAATATGATTTGTCCGGTAACCAATTCCGGTACCAAGACAGATTATTTCCACAAGTTTTCTGTCCATTCTCTTGTGTTCAATCGTTCTCACTTATCACATTCATATTCAAGTTCCCAAATCGATCATCATCATGAATTCTGATATGCAATATTCTTGTTTATCCGCTGCAAATTCGAATGAAGTCCAACAATTCCTTTATATTTTTTTATGGTTATCTTTTAAAAATTCTCAACGGTGGACATCTAAAGGGCATTACAAAGAATTGGAAAGCACCAACATAATATAAATAAACTTACAGTAGGCATATGAATTAAAAATGAATAACAAAGGACAGATTATATAATAACATGTTTATTATATATTTGCATCCACTTATAAATTTTTTTCCTTAAGAAACAAACAACCATTCATAATACCATACCAGTCATGGATCCGGTTCCTTCTACTATCCCACTTCACCCTTTTATATACCCTTTTATATGTACATACAACCAAGCTCAGAGCAATTATGTTATAGTGCTCTAAAATTTGGTTAATATCAGCCAAGCCAGTCCCAAATTAAGACATATATATATCAAGCATTTTGGTTATGTACCTACAGATCAAAACTATGGCTGTTGAAATGGAAGATCGGCTCAGTGCCTATCCTACCGAAATTCTTCGATCTGCACTCTTTAGCAATGCTTGTTTGAAGCGCTGTAGGTCCGCAAACCATCACCCCGATATCTACATTTCCCCATCGCTCTGCCATGCTTCCAAATATTTCTATTTCGACAAAAAAAGCAAGCAGGGATTCAACAAGAGAAATAAAAACCCGCATCCATGAGCGGGGTAGTGGTAATTCCAGTCCATTTACTTAATAATAGGTCCAGTCAGGTCACCTTTTTTCTTTAGCGGTCCAAACAAAAGCAAAAAAAAAAAAAAAAAAAATGCTATATATATGTCTGATAAAATTAAAATGTGTAATCATGTTACTTTTATTTATAAAAAGTTTCAAGGATCTAGGTAAAGATATTTGGTCAACCAGGTCTGAAGCATGGCAAAATGTTAACCGTTTGCAACTCTAACGTGTCCGACCTTCACAAATCTAACGAAGGCTATACCTTATAAGTTTTAGATAAGTACCTTTGAAGTTTGGTCTTTGACCATATGTTATGATATTGACAAAATCATCCTGTGATGGGTTCTTGACTGCATTAGGTTCATCATGCTTCAAGCCACTGATTCTGTTTTCATCATCCATGTTCTTTGCGGTTTTCAAATCCCAAAGATGCCATAAACCAATCACAAAACCACCAAATATAACAATACTTGCTGCCATGCATACGATAAATAGGATCCCTTTGTACCACCACGTCGTTACGTTGTAAGGATTGATGTAAAAGATGATTAACAATGCGTACAAAACCACCAAACCGATTGTAGATAGCACCATATAAGACCCAGCCCATAAGATATTTCCTGTTCCAACCAAACTAGACATGCCACCTCGGGTGGGAGCAGGGAAGACTGATGAGCTCACATACTTTGGTATGTTTCCCTCTTCCTGTTGTTAAAACTATAGCATATTAGATATTTGGATGAGTTCATTTGGTTAAATTTGGGTTACTATCTTGGTTTTGCACTATAAAAAAGACTTATAGAGCAAAGTAGAGCCTGAGCTCCTTTAAACTCGAGCTCAATTTGTTTCGAGCTCTAATGCTAAAGCTAGATCTCGGTTCGATCAGCTCGTTTTTTATTTATTAGATATTTTATTATTATTCTATATACATTTATATTTATATATACTTATACATTTATTTTTTTATTATTCTACTTACATTTATATTTATAATTATAATTTTAGATATTAACGTAATGCATATTATTTAGTTATTTTCGTAATAGTCTTAATTATAATAATTGTTATTATCAAACATACATCTAATACATTTAATATTCCATGTAAATAGTGGGCTCCTTTAAGCTAGCGCTTGTTAAGTGAAGCTCGAACACATTTATTAAACGAGGCTATTTTAAGGCCTGAGGCCGGCTAGTTTAAGTTCGATTTGACTCGAGCTTGCAGCTTGGCTCATTATTACCTGCAGTCAAGGCAAAGTTTCATGGTATTCTTATGGTGCAAACAAACTTAGTTACCCGAACTAAAGTTGGACCATAGCTGGTTACTGCAGTTAAACTAATTTACTGAAAAAACAGTTGGTAATTAACACAAGTGCTGATATACGTACCAATGGGGGTTCTGATTCTCGAGTGACATAAGTTTGAATCTCAAGATTTAGTATGTTGTAGAAATACGGGCACAATGAGTTCATGTCTAGTGAATGAAGAAGTGGAAGCTCATCGGAGTTTTTGACAGCCCAAACTATTAATATATTTCTAGGCATGCACGGTTTTGATTCCCTGAGACGATGTAAAATGTCACTTAAGATTGCCAAGAACGGTGAAATCCCAATGCCACCAGCAACTAAAATGAGGTTTTCATACCTATATATACACACATGAAGAATGGTTAGTAATCATTAATAGCTTAACCAACTATGCTCTAAACGTTAAACCCTTAAAACACACATACTTTCTATTGGTTTTTATTTTATTTTATTTTAGGAAAGATACTTTGAAAATAACATTTTAATAGCGCCTATGTTACAAATTTATAATCAAATAACAGAACCCGCCTCGTTAATAAAAAGGGGTCGCTTATTCCGCTATAAAGTAAGTTATAACATGTAACATCGGCCGCTAAAATGTTACTTTGTAAGTACATTCTATGATAGAAACTGGCGACCAAAAGTATATTTCTATTGCGTGTGATTCTTTGTACAAGTAATTATGAAATAACGTACGTCAAGTGGTATGGTGACTCATGCCCATAAGGCCCCTCGATAGATGCCTTTAGTGACAAATTAGGTTGTAGAAGACCTTGAGACTCGTCTTTCTCCTCGGGAGCACTTGAGATACGTCCCCTTAGTTTCTCAGTCCAGTCTCCAAGGACTTTAATGAGAACAGCAAGATGGTGTTTGCCATCTAGAGGACTAGATGAAACACTGAACGGATGCCATTGCAACCATGATAATTCTCGAATTTGAATGAAAACCCATCCAAGGGCATTATATTGTAAACCTACATTTGGAAAGAGAAACATGAAAACAAAATAAAAAAATTCCTAAAAGATGGATGATTAAGGGTGTATGTTATCACTTTGTAACGAAACTAATCCAGGATTAGGCAAGCCCAAACTGACGTGGGGGATTTAGGTGGGATTTGCTCTCTCTGAGTACATGGTCTAGGATATGAGTTTATGGAGAAATATTTTTAGTTTTGTTGATTCGTATACTACTAGATGTCTTTCTCAAAGCAGCTTTTCTATCTCTAAGGATAGAGAAGACAAAAGATTTGCCTACATCCTACCCTCGCTTTATTTGTGAGATATGGAGGGTATTTGTTGTCTGTTGGATACGGAGGGTATTTGTTGTCTCTGGGATATGGTGGGTATTGTAATTATTGTCGTTATAAGGGACCCGGTTACTAGCATATATATTTTCTTTAATAGTAAGCACGTCCCTTGATAGAGCATACAACAACAACAACAACCATACCCAGTAAATCCCACAAATAGCAATGCTACTCATAAGGTCTGGGGAGGGTGGGATGTAGGCAGACCTTGCCTCTATCCCTGGGGATAGAGAGGCTGCTTCCAGAAGAGACCCTCGGCTCCAAAACAAACAGCAAACCAACACATCAAGTAAAAGAATATAGAAAAAGGAGTCACCTACACCAAGCTAGTGATCAGATTGACACAGTATAATGCAAATCGTGTATAATAGCATAGAACATCATTCAGGCATGTACACAAGAAGTCAATCACCGGTTAAGTCACTTAAAGAATAAGAAAAACTTACGTCCCTAAAAAACACCTAAGACCTTCCTGCAATATCCTCTAGAAGTCCTTAACCCTAATCCTACGCCTCCACGAAGTCCTATCTTGGACCATGTCCTCAGAAAGATGCAACTCTAGTAAGTCATGCCTAATCTGCTCTTCCCATGTCAATTTGGGTCGGCCTCTTCCTCTCCTCCCCTCCACGGTAAGAGTTTCCACTACTCTAACTGGTTCTGTCGTTTGCCTCCGCTTCACATGCCCAAACCATCTCAATCTCCCCTCCTTAATCTTATCCGATATACTAGCCACTCCTAATCTCTCCCTAAAAACCTCATTTCTTATCCGATCCAACCTCGTGTGTCCACACATCCACCTCAGCATCCTCATCTCTGCTACCTCCATCTTGCGCGCTTGTGTCTTCTTGATAGCCCAACAGTCTGTTCCATAAAGCATAGCTGGCCTAACTGCTACCCTGTAAAATTTCCCCTTTAGTTTAGTTGGGAACCTCCTATCGCACAATACTCCACTGGCTGCCCTCCATCTACACCAGCCAGCCTTTATGCGATGGGTTACATCACTATCTATGTCACCATCCCTTTGCACAAACGACCCCAAATATTTAAATTTAGTTGCCTGCGGGACCAATTTGTCCTCAATGGTGATTTGGGTGTCATCGTCATCGGCTACACCACTGAAATCACAGTGTAGATACTCGGTCTTTGATCGACTAATCCTTAGGCCCTTGCCCTCTAGAGCGACTCGCCACCCCTCTACCCTCGCGTTCAGGCACTGTTTAGTTTCTGCAATCAACACAATATCGTCTGCAAAAAGCATGCACCACGGAACTGTCTCCTGGATCAACTTGGACAACTCATCCAAGACCACCGCAAAAAGGAAAGGGCTCAACGCAGACCCTTGGTGGAGTCCTACCTCCACAGGAAAGAAGTTTGTATCCCCTACAGGCGCGCGGACACTAGTTTCCGTTCTATCGTATGTATCCTTAATTATATCTATATACTTCCCAGGTAGCCCTCGTCTCTCCAAACTATCCCAAATCAGTTGCCGTGGGACAGTGTCATATGCCTTTTCAAGGTCGATGAACACCATATGTAGATCTTTCTTCTTCGCTCTATATTTTTCCATCAATCTCCTTAGAATATGTATCGCTTCTGTAGTTGACCTCCCTTTCATGAACCCAAATTGGTTTACTGAAACCTGTGTTTCTCTTCTAATTCTAGTTTCAATTACCCTCTCCCAGAGCTTCATAGTGTGACTTAGCAGTTTGATTCCTCTGTAGTTCCCACAACATTGAGCATCTCCTTTGTTTTTGTATAAAGGCACCACGACACTACTCCTCCACTGATCTGGCATTTTTCCAGTCTTGAAAATACTATTGAACAAAAATGTTAACCATCGGACTCCTTCTTCCCCCAAACACTTCCACACCTCAATCGGTATGTTGTCCAAACCTACTGCCTTGCCTCTTCCCATCTTCTTAAGTGCCATCCTCACCTCTTCCTGCGTGATCCTCCTGCAGTAGCAATTATTCTGTTGTCGTCTTTGACTCCTGGGATTGCTGCAATCTTGTTGGTAAGCCCTACCGTCGTTGAAAAGATTATGGAAGTAGGTTTGCCATCTCAACTTAATGTCATGTGCCTTGACTAGAACACTTCCATCCTCTCCTTTGATAAACTTTACCGCTCCTAGGTCTTGTCTTCTCCGCTCCCTAGCTTTTGAAATCTTGAACATATCATGTTCCCCCTCTTTCGTTTCCAAACGTTCATACATTTGTTTATAGGCTGTATTTTTTGCCTCTGTCACCGCCTTTTTCGCTTCCCTTTTTGCCTGAAAGAGTATACCCTGATTTAAAAGTACATTCTCTGAAAGACCCTGATTTAAAAGTACATTCTCTGAAAGAGTATACCTTCTGGTTTTGAAATAATTAATTCCACAGTTCCGGATGGAAGGCATTTGGCCGAGATTATGTCCACAGTTTTTCGTGACTGAAAGAATCTAAGAAACCGATCGAGCATAAACAGAAATATTCCAGCAGCAGCAATACTGAAAATGAAATCGCCAACGTGCATCGCCAAGAAGACAACAAAAACGACGTATAGTTGATGAGTGTAGAAGAATAGCTCAAAGTTTAGCCTTCTAACTGGTGGAAGAGATGTCACCCACATGAACAGGCCTGCCACTAGACTGATTACTCCTGGAAGATTAGAAATTCCAATTTTTTTCCAAGCTGTAAGCTGCAAAAAGTAACATTATCACCATCCTTGTACATTGACTACTGTAAAACTGTCAGTTTATTAATGTTTGACTAAGTGAGAGAACTCACTTCCTCTATCAGACGACCTTGGATTGCCCACGCGATCACATAAAACAAACCATGGAGTGTAAAGAGCATCATTGTTAGATGCCCCAACCAGACATGATATCGAGTTGCATGCTCAAAAGGGATATCTATGAGTCTTAAAAGCACCGATCCCCTTGCAACTGGTAGAAACAAGAATGCCAAGCAAATTAATCCAATGAACCCGAATCGCAGTCCAGTTAGCTCTAGCAGAAGAAGATTCCTGAAAAGTTATAATATAAAACATAGGTGATTAAATGTTAAAGAAAAAATCGTAAAGATAGTGAATAATATTAAGGTGCAGGAGAATGGTGCTAACATGGAATAAAATACACATTATAAGCTTATTAAGCATCTTAGCTCTTCGCCCAAGTACTCAGTAACTTTTTTAGCTTGGTCTGAAGCTCTATTTCGATCAAAGTGAATGCAAACACATTAACTATACCGCTTATATATAATTATAACATATTATTATTTGTGTCCAAAGTTTGTGAAAAAATAATTTTTCATTAAATTTTCCAACCAAGATTTTCATGTATTTTACTGAGTTTCTCATTCATTTATCGGAGTAACAAAGATGAAACGTTGGTGTAAGTACATAAACTCAACAAAAGGTTTTCTGGATAAATAATTAATCTCTGTTGGTTCAGGCTAACACACTCACAAAACTCACTCTTGTATGTATGAAAAATAAGTGAAAGAAATTGCCTATGGAACTCACACCTTTACTGGTTAAAAAGTTGACACCAAAATGAGAGTACAATATTAATAGGGTCATGCTATTTCCACACGCAGGAAATTATTTTCACACCTCGAAGCGCCGCGCTATGGCCATAGCGGGGCGCTTCGGTCGACAAAAGGTGATTTGATCGTTTGACTGACATAAGTTGCAGAGACATAAAGGTGATACGAGGTTGCAGGAGTCTCGTGAACCCTAAGCGCCGCGCTATGGCCAAAGCGTGGCGCTTCGACCCCAAATTTTCACTTTAAAAGGCCAAGGCCTCACCTGCTCAGACACAACATTCAAGTTTTATGCGATATTGTTACTCTACTATATTGATTTTGGAACATTCAACATACTCGTGATTTTGTTGTTTGTCGATTTTCTTTGCTCTATTAGTTACATCTCTTGAAAAAACGATGTCGTGGTTAAACAACTATCTTTTCGGTAAATATTCTGACGAGTCAGTTGTTCCTGATTCTTACGAGGGGACCGCTATTTCTGACTCGTATGAGAAACCGGTCTCGTCCAACTTGAGGGAGGCAGAGGTTGTATCTGGCATTCGTTATCGTGATAACACGGTGACGCTGGATTTGAATACCCCTGTGGAGGACCCTTACGTACAACAAGGTTATTCGAATTTCGGTTACGGTGGCGAGTACAGCTTTGTACAGCAGGAGTGTGGTCCAAACGACAGTTACGGTTGTCAACAGAGCTTACAAGGTTATTCGAATTTCGGTTACGGTGGCGAGCACAACTTTGTACAGCCGGAGTATTATCCAAACCACAGTTACGGTTGTCAACCGAGCTTTGAACATCAAGTATATTCGGACCTCGGTGACGATGGTGAGCCGGGGGATGTGTCTGTTGACGAGGAAGGCTGTTACCCGGTTACGTTTTCGTTTGATACAACGCAGACCTTTTCGTCACGTAAAGAGTTGGTGCGTTGGGTACAAGACACGGCAAAAGACAACGGTTACCTCATTGTGACTAAGAGGTCGAATAAAAGAGGAGAGAATTACAAGATTTGGTTTCAATGTACTTTTGGTGGGGAGCATAAGAGTATAGCTACACATAGGAAAACGGGTAGCAAGAAAATAGGCTGCCCGTTCGAGATGATCGGGTTTTCGGAATCATCCGGAAGTGTTTGGAGGATCGAGGTGACGAAGGTGAAGCATAACCACACTCCTATTGAACACTTAGAGGGTCACGCGTATGCGAGAAAGCTTTCTTCGGAGGATAAAAAACTGGTTAAGGAGCTGGCAGAGCAAGACATTCCCAACCAAAGTATCTGGCGAACGCTGACAAAGTCAGTCCTTGTCTGTTGACCATGGCCAAAGCGCCCCGCTATGGCCAAAGCGGGGCGCTTTGAGTGTGCAAAAAGACAAACAGCGTGTGCGAATAGACCAGGCCTATTAATATTAAAAGACTAAAACCAAACCTATTTATAGAAAATACAAAGCACATGCTAAAAATAATATTTCAATAAAACTACTATTTAGCCACCACTAAACTTCCATTTTTCAAAGTTCCTCCAATTAACTCGATCAACCTTAGACAACTTCCATTATGACCCATTAGCTAATGGATGACCCATTTCCCCGCTGACACATAGATCCAACCGATTAACCCAACAAACTCCAATTCCAACTAGCTGATAGGTATATTGGCTAAATTCCCGTTAGAACCGTTTATTAACATCTTGACTATTTACGGATCGACAACCTCTTCACCGACCTCATCCAAAACCACCCGATTTGAACTCCAACCCCCATAATATTTACACCGTATTGTTTCCCTAATCTCTTCTTACCTTAACAACCATACCTTTTTTTTTCCAACCACGCTTGTTCAAAGAGGCCCCTCCACCTACCAAGAAAACAAAGCCACCCGCTTTTACCATTTTCTTTCAACTACTTAACGAACTACTTAACGAAGAGAACCCAAAGCCACTTGCTTAACGGATCCTTTCTCCCCACTTTTCACACACGTACGCCAGTCTCCTCTTTTCACGAACAAACCGATCGAGAACAGTGAAACCTCCTTTCAAAGCAGTCCCGAAATAGCCATCAACGGACCGCTTAAGTTCATCACCAGTCACCCTGTTGTCTCAAACGGTACTCCCCATCTCACCATGACTACGACCGACTCGAACACCTCACAGCCCCTTCAAAACAAAATCCAGATCCTTTTTCCCTGCAGCGAAACCAGTGTCTCCTTCTCACGAGCCCTAGGCTCTGATACCAGATGTTGGTTGAGGCCCCACTCAACACACTCACAAAACTTACTCTCGTATGTAGGAACAAGACGTCAATGCAGAAAAATAAGTTAAATAAAATGCTTATGGAACCCATAGCTTTACTGGTTGAAAACTTAAAAACAAAATGAAAATACATTATTAAAAGACTTAAACCAAACCTATTTTTAGAAAGCACATGCTGAAAATAATATTTCAATCAAACTTTTATTCAGCAACCACCCATTTACCCGCTGACCCATAGATCCAACCGATTAACCAAAAAAAAAAAAAAAGAAAAAAATTATCTGACTGAATTCAGCAACTCCGGAAATATTATCAGAACAAAAAAATCCTAATTAATATGCACAGTCAAGATTAATTTTTTGGTTAAAACAAGATTATTACATGAAAATCATGGAAATATAGCATCTTTGAACCCTTTAAAGGTGTCGTCCATTTCTCAAGTCTATTACCTCATCTGTTATATTTCAACTGATTCCCATTGATCCCTATATATAGTTATGGGCTCTTTCTTACCACCAACACTCCATATTGAACGATAATAACGACTATATTAAGTATAGTAGGACAAAAATATTGCCAATTATAGGGTAGGCATTAAAAAAGAACCAACAGTTAAAGAATAAACAATATAAAAATATAGTATACCTTCTGCCTGTATCAGTAATCTCCATCAAGGGCAATAGACTGATGTTCTTAATGGTATAAACTGTAACTGCCCAGATAATATAAACAGCAAACAACATAATCCCGATCAACTCGGCTGCAGTGACAACCCCAAAAGGTCCATCTATGATAACTGGGAATGTCCATAACCGAAAACTTGCAGATTTTTTCTTTTTCCTACAGGTTCATCAGGAAGAAAGATTTAGAATACAAAACTAATTAAACAAAAAAATTTAAACACTGTGAAATTTGAACAGATTGAGTACTCTTGGATCTCTTCTTTCCCAGATACCCAGAGGTAAATTATAGCAAGAAACCCAATAATCATCACTGGACCACTGTATATGAGAAAGATGCTTCCTGCAATTAAACATTTCTCTCTGAGAAAGTAAAGTTATGTGAAGAAGATAAGCTCCAAGAATCATGACTTACCTGTGGTCCCAAATAGACTTCCAGAAGTAGCATTAACCACTTTCTTATACAGATGTTGCACGGAGTCTGATGGAACTAAGAACATGAAACTCGCCCAGCAGATGAAGATCACCCACATTGCAAGTTTGAGAACCCATTTGGTGGACTTTACTAAAAAAGATGTTTGGTTGATATACGTGAAGGTGCTTTGATCATCTTTACTAGATAGAAGAAGAGGTTCTTGTGAGCTTTCTGTGCCCATTTTGTTGGAAATGAATGAGCAAAAAGATTAGGTGCAATAACGAGTGGGGGAATCTTGGGTTGTTAATCGTTTGCTTGATTCATTTAATTATTGGTGGAAGAAAGTGCGTCATTTATAGACAGACGCCTTCATGTAATCATGTGGCCGTCTAGTTCTCATCAAAAAGGTATATTTTGTGGACATCAAAATTTGCTATATATAAATATATAGCTTTTAGGGGAGACACTTACGTGTTGTTTGTTTTTTCAGACATAAATTGTCTGCAAGCTGATTTCATCTGTTTTCATGTCTGCAATTGAGATGTGGTCTGAAGCTGTTCAAACTGAAAATATAAGACTGTTTTTATAAATCGATATCGTCTGTACAAACTACATAAACTTTGTTTTATTTTCCAAATCAAAACATCCTAAACCAATTACATCCTCTCTGCCTTCTCTCTTGATCCGGTCACCGGAGCCGGTTCCGGCCGGCACTCCGACGCCTTTTTCCGGCACCACCATGTAGGCTGCATTTTCGCAACACCTCCACAACTAAATCTGATGTGATATAAAGATCACATTTTTGTAAAGCTTCTCCCTTTGCGCACCACGTCATAAAGGGTGACACAATTTTACAGGCTTTGTGAAGATCCCAATCCGTAAAAGACTTAGAAGGCGGACATGTTACTACCGGTCCTTTGGATCGTTTTTACTTCTTGTAACTTCTCGAATTCTCCTTTTTTACCGAAATAAGATATAATCCAGTTGAATATATTATCGATTATAACGAACTTCAAGATATGCCGGTTCCGGCCGGCACTCCGGCGACTTTTCCGGCACGGTGGTGGTGGCCGACTGAGGCGACGACCGGCGCCGGTGACCTTACGGCAGTGGTGGTGGTCCAGTTTTGGTTCAAATTTGAGTTCAGAACGTATATGAGGGAGGAGGGTTTTTTGTGAAGATGTTCGAAGAAATGGTGTCATAGCTTTTTTTTTTTAAGCTGAAAGAAGCTATTTTCACATCTGTTTAAAAGAAAAAAAAAACAAATAGTCTTCAAGGGTAACGTCTGTGCGCCTGCAAACAGTAGCTCCCTTGAAGATGTTTGAAGAAAAACAAACACCCCCTTAGCGTGAAAATAAATAATTATGAGAACAAAAGGATACATTCTATTTATCAAATTTTAATTTTAAATTTTAAAACAAATGAAAACAATAAAAATATAATGGCTATTGTTTCTCATCACTTCTTTGTAAGGTTGTTCAAGTAGTTTGTGGTTCTAAGTTCTGTAGCATTGTAGTCGTAGGCTAGAAATTTCCGTAAACACAAAAAGCTAAATTGTCCAGTATCTAACAGATCATATCGAGTGCGAAATCCAAGATACAATCATGTAATACATTCTTCCATAATACAAAGTTTCATTAAATTCTGAACAACAAATCTTTACAATCTCTTAAAGTGCACAAAGTTCCAAAAGTTCAAGTTATGTTCCACACGCATGAGCATGAGTTTTTATAGGCACAATCATGCGTTTGAGCTCATGCGTGCGATTGAGTAATGTTCATATGCGCGTATGTGCTCATACGCGAGTATGAGCATTCTTTACATTCAAAATTCAACTCAAACTACAAAATACTCTAATTTATTGTCCTATACATTAAATCTAGACTCAACTACAAAATTCACTTTAATAACCCTCTCAGATAATCAAGTCCAATTTAAGCTTAGTTGTTTTTGATTCAGTTGTTGTAATACTTGTTCCACCTTGATCATTATCATTACCAGCATTATCATCATCATTATTAGATACTTCATAGTCCACTTTCTCTTCATCTTAATGTTCATCATCAAAATCTTCTTGTGGTCTGTTTTGCAGTCCATACACAACTTCTGATTCCGTTGGATTTCTGTTTCATCTTCTGTCATAGCAACATCTTATTCTTGAATAAACTTTGCTTCATGTATTGCAACAATCGAAGGCTTAGTAAAAACATCAGATGTTTTCACAATATCTACTTCTGGAATTGTTTCTGTTTGAACTTTTTCAACAAACACAGGCATTTCAACTAGCCTTTTTCCTTCAGTTTTCATCTTGGCAGCTTCAGCAAATTCAACCTCTAACATTGTTTCTTTCTTTAGATTCTTCACCAGTTCAACTTCATCATCAAAATTTATCTGAAGTTTATTTTATAACATATTGAAATAATTCCGATATTTAATCAACAGACTCGCATCCTGATCCCTTCTCTCTGAGTTAAAATCAACCTGACTCTGCTGCTTTTCATTCTGAGCATTCAGTAATACAATCTCAGCTCTCAACTTCTCATTTTCCTCCACCAGACTCTCTACATTAACATTCAACATCAAACCGAATGATAATGATTCTGAGAAAAACAAGAAAGGAATTGGTTCAGAATATCATCAGGTTCCACCACCGTTTGAGAAAAAGTTTACATCCTATGATGACGAGAGGTGGCAAAAGCTTTTGACATGGTTGATCAATTGCTAGATAATATTGATGTCACTTACTCCAAATCTGATGATGTTGATGATTCAGAGGTGGTAGGTAAGGTCGTTGAAAGTGTTTTGAAAGATAATTCTACCAAAACAGATAAAACCGAATCACGGGATGAAAATGAGTAAAGTTTTCATGAAAGTTATCTTAAGAATTCAAAATCTGAGAAAAATACGAATGATGATTCAATGGGATTGGCATATTACATGATTGGATCGGACAAATTATTCTCAAATATTGAAGTTCCGATTCAGAATGTGATTGCGGAAAAGATTGATAAAGTTTTCAAACTGGTAGAAATCTGAGACTGTAAAATTTTCTGGAAAGAGCAAGAAAAACTTTTTATAACAAACCTAGTTACAAAAAGAAAAATATGCAGGTAGGGTTGGGTTATAATAAGAAACAAAATAAAAAAAGGTTTGGTAAGAAAAAGTTTCAGAACAAGACGAACTTTGTTCATGGGACAAGTTCAGAGGAAGAGAAAGAAATCTAATTTAGTCGACAGACTAATGAGGAATTCTATGCTTAAAAGAAACAGCAACAACATGCCAAAGATGTTTTCAAGAAAACATGCTTTAAATGTCAACAAGTGGGACATGTTAGTCGTAAATGCCTACAAAATCTGAAACCTGTTGATGGTTAACAGAAGAAACAGCAAACTGAAGCTGTTAAACAGAAGTCAACCAAGTTTGAATCACAACAAACTTGGAAACCAAAACCAAAGACATCCAACTTTGAGACTAAACAGATTTAGAACCATAAAGTTGATATTTTAAAGCCAAAACAAACTTAGAAGCTTAAAACATCCAAGTTTGAACCAAACCAAATCTAGAAACCTAAAAATGATTTGTCAAAAAGAAACCTTCAAAATGATTCAAGATTTTATCAAAGGAATGTTTCAAATGGACAAATTTGGTCCGTCAAGAACCAAAAGACTTCTATGAGTGACGATAAACGGAAAATCGATTAAACCAAGAAGGTTGAAAATAAGAACGAAAAAGTTTTTTGTTAAAAATGACAAAAATTTTCCGAAATTGAATGATTCGTATTGTGTCACAATACCAAAGGTTAAATAGGCCTGTGTTGCATTATTCAAATAATTAAATTGTTTGTATGTGCAGGTGCTCCAGAAAGAAGCTGAATGTCAACCTGAAGAGGGGAGTAACCTGGCACAGGAGGAGGCAGTCCCCTGTGAATGAAAAACGGGGAGTTTGTTTGTTGTTGTAAATAAATAAAACAAATATGAAAAACCCTAAAAAATAGAAAAACATAAAAATGAGAAAAAAAATTATGTCTTTATTTTGTCAAAAATTGAAAAATGAAAAGAAAAATATGTTTGTTTTCAAATTTTTTAAAATAAAAAATTTTCAAAAATATGTTGATGGAATATGCCGAAACCCTCACGGATGAACAAACATGATTAAATTCACAAGTGGCTGAAAATGGTTTTAAAATTGTTAAAAATCAATGTGTTGTAAATCATGGGGGTACTTTATGCAAAAAGAGCATCTGTTGCAGAAATGGATGGCGAGATGAAGCTATCTGCATCGGGTTGTCAAATTTTCTTTTAAATGTTTTGGAATTTAGGGTTGTAAGAATTTTGAAAATACAAAAACATTTGAAAATTTGAAA
Organism: Helianthus tuberosus; assembly: GCA_030545235.1. Lineage (NCBI taxonomy): Eukaryota > Viridiplantae > Streptophyta > Magnoliopsida > Asterales > Asteraceae > Helianthus > Helianthus tuberosus. The sequence goes on along the minus strand of JARYGA010059771.1, from coordinate 7,698,514 downwards.
AAAGTCAAAAACATGAGAAAATGAAAAAGAGTTTGTATAAAAAGAGAAAATGATAGTACATCAGTAGACAATCACAGCATGCTAAAGAAATGGAAAGTTAAATGTGATAAACGGTCGCACTGATGATATACCAGTAGGTTTTTACACGTTTAGTAAATTGATTTCGAGATATAAACCTAAATCAATAAACTTTATTATCTTGTGGGGAACATCTCTCGGATATATGGACTTAGTACTCCGAAATTTCGTTTGAGAGGTTGCCTGATTCTGAGATACTAGGTCTTTATACTTATTGATATCTGGGATATTATACTTGGTCTTCCGATTTGCGTCAGCAATGGCCTAGACTTCGTATAATACTTTGCATGCTTAAAAAGCTTTCCCTCTACATAAAAATTGAAAATTTTTTGAAAGATATAAATCAAGTGCAGTTGTAAAGAAGATTCCTAAGTGGAACACACCTAAAGTCGAGCCTTCATCTCTTTGACTGAACGGTAGTTCATACCTGAGCTCTCAAGGCCTCGCACTAACCCAGAGTACAAATATTAATATAGTATATTCACCTGTAAGACTAAATCTAGGGAATCTTGATACGGGAGTATATTCTGAGATGGGACACACGAATAAATTTAAGTTCTTAAAATACTTAATCTCGTATCTTGAATCAGTTGAAGTTTGTGTGAAAATTTAAGTGGACCAGTATACTGACAATCTAAGTGAATCGTTTAGAACTTAAAGTCTAAAAAGGTCAACGGTGCTAGTGATTTGTCATAAACTGATATGATTCTCTTATGCGAACTCAAACAAAAATATGTATGTAAATATTTCTTTACTGCTTTATATTTCAGAAAAATCACAAAAAGATTTTCGGAGTGTTTTAGCATAAACTTTTTAAATACAAAAAGATTTTATTTCTGCTTTATTTTTAACAACCGATGTCTGAAAGCTTAGTTTCAAAATCTTAGTATGCTGAACATGTTTCTGAAAATAAACAAGTTCGTTAATTTGAAACTTGAGGTTTTTATTGAAAAATTCAAAAACAGATTGTGAAATCTTCAGGGTCATTAATTTAGACTTGGATGATAATTAGTGAGGTTTTCGTAGTTTGATACTTTCATTGTCAGATATTTAGTTATTTGATAGAGGGAGAAAGCCAGTATAAAATCCTGGAGTTTTAAAACTGTCAAAAATTTTTCATAGAGCTAGGTTTCGATACTGAGATATTATAAGCTTAATTGTCAAATTTTTGAAAGACAGATTACGATCCTGATAGCTGAGGCTAAGGGGGAGTCTAAAGAAAAGCTAAAAGTAAGAGGGAGCTTGAAGAAATAGAACCAGGTGACGATCCAGAATAGCCGGAAGCTTAAAGAAAGGGGGAGCCTTGAGAGAGAGTCTGAGAAAAGGGGGAGCTGCTAAAGCAGGATACAGATTCAAGAGGAGCTTGTTAAAGCAAGAGGGAGTCTGTGGTACTGAAGATGTCAAAGCTTCTGGAAGACTTAGAGAGAAGATAGAAAGCTACGAGATGACAACAACAATATCCAAGGGGGAGTATGTGAGTGCAGTATGTCTATCGCTTTCGTCAATCATGTATCGTAGCTGAGAAATGTTCAAGACAAGTTTTAGAAGTGTTGATATTTAGATAAGGATCATACTTTGTTATGGAGTCCATCCTTGATTAAGTGTTCATCCTTAGATAAAAGTCCATCCTCACGAATGGACATGCGAGTTGGAGAGGATGGACATGGGCTATAAATAGTGGACTTGTCTTAACATTTTAGAACTTTTGTCAACTTGAGAACATATTGTTTCAAGGTATTGTAATTTTCATATCAATCAATAGAAACAACATTAAATTAACTTCTTTGTGTCTGATCCACTCTCATACATGGATTCCTCACGTGATACGCGATCTACGCAATCATCGGAGTTTCGAATTCGATCCGGAAACAAATCCACATATAGGCTAAAGCATGTCTTCGCGATACATTACAAAGACCCATTTACTTTTATTAGTCACTATCTTTTTTAAGTAACGAACAAATGATCACAATCCTTATGTTTTGTCGGTATTTTAAACGCTACTTTTGACTATCCTTTATCAATCTCATTCGTTTTCTCTCATATTTTCCCCTCTCTTTTAGGATGCAACCTCGTCGCAACGCTACTTAGGACGCCGAATGGCGGCAATGATCGCTCAGCAGATAGCTGCTGTACTCCCAAACCTTGTGACCGAACTTAATCAAGCTTACAACAACAATAACAACAACAATGCACCTACTCCGTGCAACTTTAAACAATTCAATTTGGCTAAATCACTCAACTTTAGCGTGTCTGAAAGAGCTACTTGGCTCCTACAATGGTTTGAGAGTAACGAGAGCACTTTCCGCCATGTTCAGTGTCCGAATGAGCGCAAAGTAGAGTTTGCTTCGAGTGTTTTCCAAAAGAGAGCACTCACGTGGTGGAACGGAGTTGTGAGAGATAGGGGTGCTGATGTAGCAATGGCTCAGACATGGGAAGAGCTTAGAGCCCTCATGATGAAGAAATTCTACCCACGCCACGAACAAAGGGCACTTGAGAATGAATTCCAAGATCTTAAACAAGATAGTGTAGAACATCGTTCCTATACAGAGCGTTATGAGGAGCTAAGTTTGCTATGTCCTACCATGGTCACGCCTTTGGATAAGGAAATTGAAAAGTACATTGATGGCCTCCCTAACCTAGTTCAGGACATAGTCATTGGTAGCAATCCCGCTAGAGTTAGCTAAGCTATTGAGTTAGCAGCTACCCTGACTGACTCTCAAGTCAAGAAGGGTAAAATTTTCCACAAAGGCGACAAGAAACCATCTGACGAAAGGAAACCAAAACTGAACCCTCCAAGAAATCAAAGAAGCGTAAGGCTTCACAGAACTTTGTTGTAGTTGCTCAACCCAACCAAGCTGCTCCCAACCAACCATCACAACCCAGTGCTAGGAAACCGTATGCTGGCACCAAAGCTTTGTGCAGCAAATGTAACCGTCACCACCTATATCAATCACCATGCCGCCAATGTATCCAATGTGGACGATTGGGACATTCGGTCAATGCATGCTGTTTTGCTACCAACACCCAAAACCAAACTGTCGCAAACCCTACTCAACCCATTGCTTCTCAAGCACTTCCTACTCAACCTCATTATCCACCTGGATCATGCTACAACTGTGGTGATCTTACTCACTACCGAAACAGTTGCCCGAAGCTCGATAATGCAAATCCAGTCCATGGATGAGCATTTAACATAAATGCTAACGCGGCTCATGCCAACGACGATGCATCTATGAACGTTTTAACTTTTACATTTTTCTTTTTGTTACCCAAGAATCTTGAAATATTTCGGTTGGTTTATAAATAATCTTGTTATTCCTATTTTATTTACAAAACCAGTATGATTACGTGTATGTGTGACATACCTCTACAATACCAACACCAAGGATTCTATTCCTTACAAATTGAGCTACTCTCGTAGTTTCTCCTATTATTGTGATTACACATGATCTCTACAAAAATCCTATGTACACGTTTCTTCTAAGAAACAAAGTACAAATCACAAGTTACCCTTAATGGATACTCTAAGTACCACTTTAAATCTTTGACTGGATTTCTAAGGGTACTTTCACAAGTCCTTAATTGTTCTTATGTAATATGTTCATGTGCAATTTTTGTGATGAAACAAAACACAAATCCCAAATCCATGATTGATCTTTCTATTAGATCTCTGGATCCCAAAGTACTAACCTAAATCCTTAATGGGCTTTTCTATGCAAATAGTTAGACCCTTGGATTCTAAAGTACTATCCTAAAACATTATCTGATTCATATGTTTAAATGCTTTCTGTGAACTTATTTGTTTGTTTTCCCCCCACACATCACAAAATGAACTATGTTGACTATGCAAAGAATTGAGTAATTATCTGTGCACATATAATTATAAAATTTGGTGCATAGAAAACCATAGCAAGTTTTGTCATGCGTAAGAACCTATAGTGATAAGGATAACGAAACGGGAACAATGTAATAAGAGCATGCTGGATACGATGCTAGTACTTCCTATATGTAAGTGTTCCTTCTTACATTGTAAGCATGGTGTTATTTAAGTCACTGGAAGTTCTGGACCTTGACCAATGTTGTTAAGACTATTATCTAGTTTTGCATTTGGAAACTAAACCATACATTCATGACACTCACGAAACCTTCCAACCAAATTTATCTTACACTCTTCATCTCCAACCTTGAACACACACATAAGTTTCCTATAATATTTTTCATAGGGAACCTCTATAAACATTCCTTCATCTGTTATCCGAAATTCCAATTCCCTTATTCAAATTCACACCCTTTTCGAATTCATAAGCTCTAAAGGCAAAACATCAACGTCCCTCTGGTTTGCTTGAACAACCAGAAGTACTGGTATGAAGGTGAGAGAACATTGTTATGGATCTCATCACCAAACTACCAAGCACTCCTAGAGGTCATGATACCATTGGGTATTCATTGATCATCTAACAAAGTCAGCACACTTTTTGCCAATTCGTGAGAATTTATCTACTGACAAACCTGCTAAGATTTATGTCAATGAGATTGCATCACATCCTGGTGTTCCTTTGAACATCATAACAAATCATGACACTCGTTTCTCATCTCATTTTCTTGGAAAACCATGCAATCCGCCATGGGAACCAAACTAAATATAAGCACTAGTTATAATCCTTAAACGGATGGACAAACCGAAGGAACAATCCAAACACTTGAAAATATACTTAGAGCTTATGTGATTGACTTGGGTGATAGTTGATATTCGCTCTCTATGGTTGAAAATGTCGTTCACCTATCTGTTAGAATGAAGTTGGTGAAGCTCAGCTCACTGGACCTAAACTCATTCTAGAAACCACAGACAAAGTCAAGAAAATTCGTGATAACCTTTTGACAGCTAGAAATTGTCAAAAGAGTTATACGGAAAAATGACGTAACCCCTTAGAACTCCAAAATGGTGATCACGTCCTTCTTAAGGTATCCCTTTGAAAAGGTGTGGTTAGATTTGGAAAGAAAGGAACTTGCACCACGATATGTGTGACTATTTAAGATCATTGAGAGGATCAGAAATGTAGCCTACAAACTCGATCTACCTTCTGAATTTGGGAATGTTCACCCAACATTCCACGTGTCTAACTTGAAAAAGTGTTTAATCGACGAAAACCTCCACATCCCTCTTGACGAAATTCACATTGATGATACAATGCACTTTGTCGAGAAACCTGTGAAGATTATGGACCGTGAATTCAAGAAACTCAAGCACAGACAAATACCGATTGTTAAAGTTCGCTGGGTATCCAAACGTGGCCTAGAATTTACCTAGGAACGAGAGGATCAGATGAAAGAGAAATACCCCCATCTTTTCTGACAAGTTTCCTCTAATTAAATTTCAGAACAAAATTTCCTAAAGTATGGGAGACTGTGACATTTGCACATTTTCAATCGTTGAACAATTTCGATCATTTTCGTGTTCAATAAAATGTTATATTTTATTTACGAAACACATAACCGTACGATCGAACGAAACGATATCCACGACATATTTCAAACAAAATTTGAGTTACACAAGCCTTAACACCTTTATATAACCTATATATTAGGTTAAAAGGGGTTAAAAATGACAAAACACGATAATACAAGTCTAGGGGCCAAAACTGCTAAAGTTTGAAACTTCTGCCTAGCCAAAGGCTTATGGACCGTAAACCTATATGCCATACGATCCGTATGGAGGTCCCAACACAACATAATGCACCTGGCAGCTTTCTGCTCCTTCCTTGGCCTCCAAGCTCACGAATTCTGACATTTTTCTTCTGCTTTGGACACCTGGGAGGACACTAAGCATTGTCTTAACACCTCATTGGACACTTGGCATGATTTGTTGATCCTTTGATCACTATAAATAGCCATGTTCATCCTCATTTCAACTTGTTCATTTCTCAACTTCTTTCTCTCTATCTTGGAGCTTGTTTCCAGCTCATTGGAAGCCTTCTATCTAAAGTTCTGAAAGTGTTCTTCAACATAAGTACTTTCCTTATTTTGGCTATTTGAGCCAAAAGTCAAACAGTTTGATTTTCTATTTGACTTTCGGTTTTAACCATTTATGTGACAACCCGCAAAATTACAGGTATCTGTACAATTAATTAATAGTTAATTTGTGCTTAATGACTGTGCTTGATTACAACTGTGATTAAACTGCTTACTGAATTCTGTTACATACATACACATGCATCACATTCTGTACTGTCACTCCATTTATTACACACAAACTTTAGTGACAACAATGATGCACAAAGCACAGTTAGCACAGTGAGCGGATAACCCAGAGACATGCTGACAATGCCAGCACCTAGACAGACAATGTTTTTAAGGCCAATATGAGCCAGGGATAGAATACTACACTAGTAGGGAGTGTAGGGAAGTGAGGACCATAAAACTGCGTCACTGGGTGATAGTTAAAGTGCCCGGAAGTGCCTAAAACACACCTTAAGTGCAGAATTCTGCACTAAATAACCAAAATTCAGCATTTAATAATGCTAGTAAAGTGCAAAAACTTGGCAAAATAGTCCTAGATATTGTCCAAAGTGTTGGGAATTAAATGTGTCGCTAAAAGTATTATAAAAGACACTTTAAAGATTTATTTAGCACTTTAACGGATCAACATCCAACCGAACAACCGGACTTTACTCAGAACATAAAAATATTGCCAAACACATTGTTTTTACTTTTCTAAGCTAGTTAGGGTTCCCGAACACCCTAACACACTTTATATTATATAACACACAATGATATACTAACTTAACATTTCAAGTCTAACTAGATAGTTACCATACAATTACAACCCAACCCCCTTACCCCCCCCCCCCCCCCCTTCGACGGTCATGGGTGTGGGGACATCCCCACACTTCTTTTGATTATTTTATTGGCCAATGTTGTTGGTTAAAGAAGCATAATACATGATGGTTAATGTGGAATATGGTTTATAAATAAGTATGTTAGATAACCACTCTCTCACTTCTCAATAACACACAAACACACAAGCTTTCTTCTTCTTTCTCCTTGAGTCACGACCGCCACCACCATCCACCATACAACCACCATCAAGCTTCCTTTCAAGCAACCTCCATACACTCAAAGGTGTTAGAGGTCCAACAACTAAGCTTGGTGCACTCGGAAGCTCAAGGACCACTCTCGTTTTCTTTTATCCACCACTTTTATGCCTTGAAACTCCCCTAGCCTTGTGCCAGTAGTAAGTGTTTTAAATCTTCATCTTGTTCTTATTTTTAGTGGTTAATAGTTGAAAGAATGATAAAATATTAAGAACTCTAAGAACATCATCAAAGTCTTGAAGTTTAAACTAACTAGAGAAGATGTATGGTTAAATGATGTTGAGATCATGTTGATCTTGTGTTGTTATGCTTAATACATGTTGTTTGTTAGTAGAAGTAAGATGGTTCATCACCTAGACTTGCTAGATCATGTTTAAGAACATGAACTAGCAAGATGTAAAGGTTAAAGATATGGAGGATGATGAACCATCCACACATGAACTTTGAACTTGAATAAATATAAGTTTTCTTGAAAAATAAAGTTATAAACTTGTAGACCTGAAGATGTATGAGCGGTTTTTTGAAAGAACCAAGTGAAAGGAACGAGTTTTGTTAAAACTTGGATATTACATGAAATAAACACATTTTTAGTAAATAAACAAGTGAATAAACACTTGTGTAACAGGAAAATTTTACAAAGAAATATTTTTGGAAATCATGACTAGAAGTTGTAAATCTTCAAATCCTTTAAAGATAAAGTTCTTAAGAAACTAATCACATTTTTAAAGGTAACAAGACTCACTAATTATGCTAGTAAGTTACTACTTGCTTTTATAAATATTTCAAGTTCATAAGTTTATGATTTGTGCTCATTTTTGTCAAGATTGATGATTAGAAATTGTATATTGTTGGTTAATGATTGTTGAATAAATTTTTGAAAAGAAAATGATACGCTAGTAAGCGTGGACGCCTCCATTTACAAAGGAAACTCTGGCGAAATTTTTCTAGAATTTCAACACTTAGAAATATTTTTCCAACAAATACTTACAAATATATTTTTAACTTTATTTTCGAAATAAATTTCGCCATGATTTTTATTACAAAAATATTAAAGTGCCGGAGGTTAATTTTAGTAAATAAAATTTGATAAATATATATTTAGAATATATATTTATACTAAAACACCTTACAAAAAAATATATTTATACTAAAACTCTTGTGTGATTGTTTGTTTATAATGTGAACTAGTTACATTATTTTTAGGGTAAAAATAATATAACTACTATGTACTATGAAATTACGACTCCAAAATAATACCAAAACTCACACGAAATAAATACTTAAGTTAAGCAAGTATAGTTGTAATACGAAACGCTAAAACGTAACTTATGTAATTTTCAGAAAAACACTCTTATACGTGTATTTTGGTAAAATATCATTTTGGAAAGTTCATGAAGTAAAATATAATATTTTCGGGAAAATATATATATTTTGGAGTTTAGATGTTTTAGACAAGTAAACTAAATATATTTTCTAAGTGAGACTTAAAATATATTTTTCGGAATTACAAAGTGTACATGTATAAATACCCCCATCCTGGGAAGGAAATACACTTATAAAATAATTAAGAAGTGTGAATACGAAATAGTTGCCTAACTATTTTCCCTGAATACAAAAGTTAAGTTAAAATAATTAATATTATTTTAACAAGTATAATACCAACGTAACGCAACTCAAAACACTAAACCCTAAGCCAAGGCACGGCCGTTCGTCTAATAGACATTAGTACGTGTAGGTCGTCACGCAGCAGTTCGAGTTTGAGATTGACGTTACAGGATACGCACTTCTGTGAGTTCATGTCCCCCTTTTCTCTTAACTGTTTTCAGTTTTTGTACTTCGGGGGTGGAATACATGTTACAGTAATTACAGACACTTTTATACATGGTATGGTTAGCTTAAGGAGGGTATTGATGCGTGTGAAGTGTTATATATTTTAGGTGTATATTTTAAGCCCCTTTAACACTTATTTTTAGCCAAGTTTTAAATTTATAAAACACGATATTTTACTAACACTAAACACACATATGGGCAAGTGCACCCATCGTGAGCGTAGTATAGTGTTGGTATGATACCGAGGTCGTCCAAGGACACAAGAGCTTTTAGTACCGGTTTATCCTCAACGTCTAATCAAAATAAAAAGGTTTAGAAAAATGTTTTAAACTAAGAAAAGTAAAAACTAACTAAAATGCTGAAAATAAAAATAAAATAAAAACAGATAAACAAGATGAATCACTTGGTTCCGACTCGTATCTAGTGTAACCTTTGATTATTTCCGCACTTTTGCACATAATTAAGAGATTATCTTAGTTATTGTAGTAGGCCCCTCTTTTGAAGGTGACGTTACCCTCACCCCAGTAGTTTGAGTCAGCAAGGATACAATCCTAAAAGGGTGGATTATTGGAAGATAATTAATTAAGTTATTAATGCAATATTATGGTAGGCCCCTCTTTTGGAGGTGACGTTACCCTCGACTAAGTAGTCTGAGTCAGCAGGGATACAGTCCTAAGTAGTCGGGTTATAGTATTAATAGTAGTTAACTTATGAGGGGATCAAAGAGTTTGGACCCCCGCCATCCAATACCGTCAAGTATTGAAGGAGGTCCTACTAAATTTGACCCAGGTCCATTGCAGGACCTCTAAACGCTGAACAATGGCAAGACCTTTACCAAACCGTTCCCTTAACCCCCGACCAGGTAGCCAACATACCTCCATATAGACCGTGGAGATATGAATGGTGAAAATCTTTTATTTTATATAGACAGTAAAATAATTTCAAGACACCACGGACAAACGATAAAGAAAGATCACCTTCAACATAAGCAACTAGTTATTAAAGTCATTAATACGAAACCAAATAAAAAGTGCAAAAGATTAGAAATAAAAAGTATTACACTAGACACTTAGTCTTCACCAACTGATGTAAGAGACTTAGGCAAACATGGCCTTGATTGTCAAGAACTCTTACGATCAATCTTGGATCCCGAGACGACTCACACACTCTACGATGGACAATGGATGATGGTGGTGGATGATGGTGTTATGGTGGTGGTGGGTGATGGGTGAAGTGTGAGAGAGGTGGTGTGCCAAGGGATGGTTTGAGCTTAAGCCAAGCACTTCTATTTATAGGCTGAACAGAAGCTCGGGCACGGCCCCGTGTCTAGTGGGCATGGCCCCGTGTCCACATCCTTCTCTTTCTTCATTTTATGCAGCTTTGTCTTATTAGTTGACCACGCCCCCGTGTCCGCTGAGCACGACCCCGTGGTGCAGAAGAATCTTTGTACTATGTAGATTTGCTGGATTGTGCGAATCTTATAGTTGACCACGACCCCGTGTCCGATGAGCACGGCCCCGTGGTGGGCAATAGAAGCTTCTACCACTTTGTCTTTTCTGCTGACACATGGGCACGCCCCCGTGCTGGCTGAGCACAGGGCGTGTTCAGGCTTCTGATCTCTTGTTTTACTTGGGAAGATGCTGTCGTGGGGTCGGGCATGTCACATCTTGTTCCTTTTCTTGTATTTATGTTAGATTTTGATGTCTTTTTGCTTCTTTTGTTAATTTGAGCTCATTTAATCCTGAAAATACAAAAGGAAGACAAAAGCACACTTTTTCCAACATTAGTACTAAAAAAGGTTAGTTTTATGCCTCATTTGATGAAATTTAAATGTTACATTTTGAACACATCAGTATACTACTTAGATCATGTGAGTGGGTAGGTGGTACTTGAGGCCATTAATCCTCGTTGTAGGACCGAGGGTCATGAGTGATAGATCTATTTGGGTGTAGCAAGCCCCACTCCTGAGTCCGCTGAGTGGACCAGGTGGTGACTATGAGCCCGACGCCAAAATCTGCTAGGTTTGAGTCTTCCTGCATCACTTCACACATATCATTGGCTTTGCAACCCAATGGTGATCTCTTTTTCCTTAATTGCTACATACCAGGGATTTTCATACATACTACAAAGGTTTATACATACTCACTTTTGTATGAACTCGCTCAACTTTTGTTGATTTTTCAAACTACATGTATTTCAGGAAATTAATGGATCTGGCAGAGTATGCAATCATGTCAAGCTGCGTAGGGAATAATGATGTCATCCAGGTTTAGGAGGTGTGACCCTTGCCTGGACGGGTTACAAGTCTTAAACCGTATTTCTAGTCAAGACTTTTGTCGTGTCGTATGAACATGTTTTTAATTATGTTATGATTATATTTGGTTTCATGTATTGACTTTTAAAACAATGTTGTTGTGGTAACTTTTAGAAACTAAATGAATGGATGGCTATCACGTGTTTTAATTCATATAGCGTTGTTATGATTGTGCTATGGTATTAAGAAGTCACACCAAAATAAACCCACGCTTCCGCAAAGCCAGGGTGTGACGGCTTAGTATCAGAGCCTCGATCATAGCGAACTAGGATTCCTTCTCGAGTCTAGACTATGATCATTAGGGCTCTCACGAATTTTTTTACATTGCATACACTAAATGTCCAGATCCAAGGCACAAAACATTTTTACAAAAGGGGCACAAATACACTTTTCAAAATTTATATTTCAGTCTTAGAGACTGAGGGAGGATCGGTCTTAGAGACTGAGGGAGGATCGGTCTTAGAGACTGATGGAGGATCAGTCTTAGAGACTGAGGGAGGATCAGCCTTAGAGGCTAGGGATAATTAGTCTTAGAGACTGGGAGGATTGGTCTTAGAGACCGGGGATTTAGTCTTAGAGACTGGGAGGTTGGTCTTAGAGACCAGGGAGTTAGTCTGAGAGGCTGGGAGGGTAGTCTGGGAAGACTAGGAGGATTGCTTACTTGCATTATTGTGACTTACATGTTTATTTGATTTCATGTTGATATATGTGTATATGTGTGGTTGTGTTACAGACACCATGGTTTCTTCTTCAGATACAGGAGTATCGGGCACAGTGGATCCCATGGCCGTTGTGTCAGACGATGAGTTACCATCAGAGGGAGACGTCTACACGTCCGAGACCACGAGTACAGATGATGATGATTTTCAGCCGTTCGCGCTGCCAGACATCGGAGTTGAGCCTGCTGATGGCATTCCTGCTGGGGATTTACCTCTTGCGGTGATCCTTGCTCCTGTACCGCTTGCTGCTTTCCCTATGGCAGATATGCCACTCGATGCCGTATCTGATGACGACATTGATCTGTTCGAGGAGGGTCCCCCTGAGGGCGACTATGAGGGCGGGGCCCCGATCGATGCTGATGCTATCCTTCCTATTGATGAGGCCCCTGTAGAGGAGCTTCCTCTTGGTTCACCTGTCCCAGACTCATTGGAGTCTGTGGCATCCGCGTCTTTGCACGACCAGAGTGTGCAGCATCACTCTCCTGACGCCGACCCCGACATGGCGATGTCCGCTGCACCAGGTCCGTTACACGAGTTTGAGTTTGACCACGAGATCGATGACGATTTTGACCCAGTTTTTCCCCTGGTTTCGATCCTGATCATGATGTCGAGTTTATTCATATGGACCAGCCTTTAGAGGCGCCAGTTGCTCCCATTGATCCGTTATTTGACATTCCTGCTGTCTTCGATATGGATCTTGACGATCCTGAGCCCGTCGTAGCCCCAGAGCCTTTTGTTGACCATGGCCCTGTTCTTGATGAGGCCCCAGCCATTGCACTGCTAGATATGGGTGCACCGGCCATTGCACCTCTTGTTGATGACATACCCATTGCTGACCTTCCCATTGTTGCTCCACCATTGGTGGATGATCCTGTTATTGATGCACCCATTGTTGCACCTGTAGTACCTGTTTCAGCCCCAGTGCATGCTGACCATGCACCGTTTGCTTCTCACATTGACCCTCGATACGCCGACACCCTCAACAGGTGGATCGACGACGATGATTACCCACCATTTGTGATACCCGTCACTCCGCCCGTAGCACCCGTTTCTGCACCCACTGGTATCCCACTGTTTCCTCTGCACACCACGGACGCCCATCGCACTGATCTCCCCATCACATTCCTCCAGGATATACCGCCACCTCGTCCTGGAGAGGGTTCATCGAGGCAGCCGCCTGTTTCTGTTCCACCCGTACTGTCATCACCTTACGCGTTTCGGTCACAGTTTCCTCATGTTGCACCACCTACTGCACCATCTTTCATACCATCGAGCGAGCCATTTTTATGGACTACGCCCCCTGTTATGCCATTATCTGACCCGTACCACCCATTTCATGTGGGGTACACCACGGAGGATATACTAGCGTCGCTGCAGCTACAGCACGACGCGCTGAGCCGTCGTATTCAGGAGTTGGAGAGAGCTCCATGTCCGTCGTGTCACTGTCAGACCCCCTTTGCAGCACCACACATTCCTCGTCCACTTTCCCCTGATTCAGACGTGCGTTTCTTGACATCTGAGCAGCAGATTGCATATTTGCTGCGCGCCTTTCGTGCCTTAGAGGAGGACTGGTTACACATGCGTCGCTTGCTTTTCTCTCATTTCCCTCCTCCTCCACCGCCATCAGCATAGGCATTTTTTGGTTTGTTGCAGGTCGATCATTTTGGTGAGAAAGTCGCGATTGAGCCAGCTTATGAAGAACTTTTGAGAGACCACACTTTTTGTATATGATATGTGTAGACAGATTTGTACTTTTGGGGGTGATGTAGCCCCATGATCCTATTTTGATATGCGATGTACTATTAAACATGTAAAAACAATATTGTGGTCGTGATTAATGAAAAGCTCAATGGCAACGTTCTCACTACATGATTTGTTGAGTTATATGTTTTAATTTATAACATGAGATGTTATGTGTTGATGGATGTTACTGTATATGTATATTTATTATACTCACTATGACCTGACCTATATAATAATCTTTTAGAAGATGCCTCCAAGACGCGATGTACGCATGCCTACTACCGAGGCGGAACTCCAGGGGATAATCGCCGCAGCTATAGCACAGTATGCGGCTTCCCAAACAGAAACGAGCAGAAACACTTCGAACAACAACAACAACAACGACAATAACAATCCACCCCATGGTAATGTTAAGTCGTTTGAGATATATTACGATACATTTGGATATTTATAGCACGTCCGCTAATACCATTTGTAAATATTAACGTATACGCAGGGTGCACCTACAAGCAATTCCTTGACTGTAAGCACGTGAATTTCAACGGCACTGGAGGTGCTGTTGCATTTGTTAGGTGGGCTGAGAAGACAGACTCTGTCCTAAGAATGAGCAAATGCGCTCCCGAGCAACAAGTGACCTACATCTCAGGGCTGTTTCTGGATGGAGCCCTATCGTGGTGGAATCTGCAAGTGCAAACTTTAGGAGAAGCTGCTGCTTATGCGTGAACATGGGCTGAGTTAAAAGAGTTAATGAGGAAGAAGTACTGCTCACGTGCTGAAATATAGAAGTTAGAGACTGAGTTCTGGCATCTGAGAATGGATGGTCCCAAGATTGCGGAATATGTTCAAAGGTTTCATGATTTATCTCATGTAGTGCCGTATATGGGCACGCCCGAGTTTAAACGTGTTGAGAGATTCATCTGGGGATTGGCACCCCAGATAATGAGTATGGTTACCACGTCCAAACCTGCCACGATCATGGAAGCCATCGACCTCAGTGTGGCGCTTACTGAGGAGGCCATTAGGTTGAACAAGTTCTCAGTTTCTGATCAGAAGAAAAAGGAAACACATGTTGAGTCGTCTGGAGAAAACAAGCAAAAATTTTTCAACTTCAAACAAGGTACCAACAGTATGTGCAAGAAGGGTGAGTCAAGCACACCAACAAGAGCCAAAACCGGTGTTGAAAGCAGAGGAAAATGTTACATGGGCACTCTGCCCAGGTGTGATACATGCCAATGCCATCATTCTGGCCAGTGCGGATTGAGAAAATAAGAGTCATGTGGAAAGAACGGCCACTCGAAGGAGACATGTTGGACCGGAACTGGTACTGGGCGTGGTGGTAATCAAGGTTATGGGAATGGTAATGGAAATCGCCCGCAAGGGAATAATGGAGGAAACGGAAACCGTGGGAATTTTACAAACCAAGCTGGGAGTGGAAATCGCAACCAAAACAACACTCAAGGTGGAAATGGAAACGGTAACGGTCAGGGACCGGGCTGTTTTAATTGTCGGGACGTTGGGCATTTTAAAAGGGAATGCCCAAAACTGAACCAAGCATGGGGAAGAGTCTTTAACATTGGCGCAAGGGAAGCGCGCCAGTATCCAAACGTTGTCACCAGTACGTTCCCTATAAACCAACGCTTTGCATCTGTTCTGTTTGATACTGGTGCTGATTATAGTTTCGTATCGTTAGAATTTAAGAATATACTTGGATTGACACCTAGTAAGTTAGACGTTCCGTACTCGATTGAATTGGCGAATGGGAAACTAGTTGAAACGGGTGAAGTCATAAGAGGATGCGTGATAGAATTAGGAGGACACGAATTTACGCTAGATCTGCTGCCAGTCGAGTTGGGAAGCTTCGACGTGGTAGTAGGGATGGATTGGTTGTCAAGCAACAAAGCTGAGATTGTTTGCCACGAAAAGACCATCCGCATCCTAACGACAGATGGAGAGATGATCGTAGTTCATGGAGAGAAGCGTGATACGCCTCTAAAAATCATTAGCTGTCTGAAGGCTAGAAAATGTTTACAAAAGGGATGTGTTGCATTCTTAGCACACATCGTGGATAAAGAAGCTACTGAGCCAAAGATAGAAGACATTCCGGTCGTAAGAGAATACCCTGAAGTCTTTCCAGAAGACTTGCCAGGATTGCCGCCTCAAAGGCAAGTCGAGTTCCACATTGACTTGGTTCCAGGCGCCGCGCCTGTAGCCAAGGCACCCTATAGACTTGCACCTTCGGAGATGCAGGAGTTGTCAACGTAACTCCTGGAGCTGTTGGATAAAGGATTCATCAGACCAAGCTTCTCACCTTGGGGAGCTCCGGTTCTGTTTGTTAAAAAGAAGGATGGTAGTTTTTGTATGTGTATAGGCTACCGCGAGCTTAATAAGTTGACTATCAAGAACAGATATCCTTTGCCAAGGATTGATGACCTGTTCGACCAACTTTAAGGTTCAAGTTTCTATTCAAAGATCGATCTTCGATCATGATATCATCAACTAAGGATACAAGAGGAAAGTATCCCGAAGACGGCCTTTAGGACTCGTTATGGATATTACGAGTTCCTGGTTATGCCGTTTGGGCTGACAAACGCACCGGCAGTTTTCATGGATCTGATGAACCGAGTCTGCAAGCCGTACTTAGATAAGTTTGTGATCGTGTTTATTGACGACATTCTGATCTATTCGAAGACGAAGGACGAGCACGAACAACACTTAAGAGCTATTCTAGAGCTACTTAAAAAGGAGAAGTTGTACGCTAAGTTCTCGAAGTGCAAGTTCTGGCTACGCGAAGTCCAATTTCTTGGACATGTGGTTAATGGAAATGGAATTCATGTTGATCCCAGAAAGATCGAGGCGATCAAGAATTGGGAGACCCCAAAGACGCCAACCGAGATTCGACAGTTCTTAGGTTTGGCTGGTTATTATCGAAGGTTCATTGAGGATTTCTCCAAAATCGCTCAACCCCTGACTGCACTCACACAGAAAGATAAGAAGTTTGATTGGGGTGACAAATAAGAAGAAGCGTTTCAGTTGTTGAAAAACAAGCTTTGTGACGCACCGATCTTATCGCTACCCGAAGGAACGGATGACTTCGTGGTATATTGTGATGCCTCACGTCAAGGTTTAGGTTGCGTGCTGATGCAGCGCCAGAAGGTTATAGCATATGCGTCACGCCAGTTGAAGATTCACGAGAAAAATTATACCACGCGCGACTTGGAGTTAGGCGCGGTGGTATTTGCGTTGAAGATTTGGTGACATTATTTGTATGGTACGCGATGTACAATCTTCACTGATCACAAGAGCCTGCCACACATATTCGATCAGAAAGAACTTAACATGAGGCAAAGGCGCTGGGTAGAGCTGTTAAATGATTATGATTGCGAGATCAAGTACCACCCAGGGAAGGAGAATGTGGTCGCCGATGCCCTGAGTCGAAAAGAAAGAATCAAGCCCATAAGGGTTAGGGCTTTGGAAATGATCATCCAGACAGACCTCTCGTTGTGCATTCGTGCCGCACAGAGAGAAGCTTTGAAAGAAAGGAATATTGAGGACGAGTACCTCCATGGGATGGAGAAGCAGTTGGTACCAAACGAGGAAGGAACTTTATGCTTTATGAAACGAACTTGGGTTCCTCTGTTTGGTGGTTTGAGAGAGGTAATTTTCGACGAAGCTCACAGGTCACGGTACTCGATTCATCCTGGTGTGGATAAGATGTACCAAGACCTAAAGGACTTTTACTGGTGGCCAAGGATGAAGGGCGATGTTGCAGTATATGTTAGCAAATGTTTAATGTGCGCCAAGGTAAAGGCCGAGTACCAGAAGCCTTCCGGTCTTCTGCAGTAACCTGAAATACCCAAATGGAAATGGGAACAAATTTCAATGGACTTCATAATGAAACTGCCAAAGACGCCCAAAGGCCATGATACAATTTGGGTAATAGTAGACCATCTAACGAAGTCTGCGCACTTCCTGCCAATCAAAGAGAAAGACAACACGAGTAAACTTGCCGAAATATACATGTGAGAGATTGTTGCACGCCATGGAGTGCCTCTCTCGATTATCTCTGATAGAGATGGGAGATTTGTATCAAGGATTTGGCAATCCTTCCAAGAGGCTTTTGGCTCACAGTTGAATCTAAGTACTGCATTTCACCCACAAACTGATGGCCAAAGTGAGCGAACTATTCAGACGTTGGAAGATATGCTGAGAGCATGTGTAATGGACTTAGGTGGTAGGTGGGACAATCACTTACCATTGGTCGAATTTTCGTACAACAACAGCTACCACACCAGCATTAGAGCCGCACCGTTCGAAGCTCTATACGCACGCAAGTGCCGATCACCGCTATGCTGGGCTGATGCGGGTGATAGACAACTTGTTGGTCCCGAAATAGTCCAAGAGACGACATACAAGATTGCACAGATTCGAAAGCGCATCGAGGCGGCTCGCGACAGACAGAAAGCCTATGCAAATCAAAGGAGGAAACCTTTGGAGTTTCAAGTTGGGGATATGGTTTTGTTAAAGGTTTCACCCTGGAAGGGTGTGGTAAGCTTTGGAAAGCGTGGGAAGTTGAATCCGCGTTACATTCGTTCAGAATACTGCAAAGGATTGGGCTTGTAGCCTACAAATTGGACCTACCTGCTGAACTTAATGGCGTTCACGATACATTTCACGTATCTAATCTGAAAAAGAGTCCAACACAAGAGACAGTGATCATTCCTGCTGACGAAGTTCATATCGACGACACGTTCCACTTTGCCGAAGAACCCGTTGAGGTTACGGATTGGAAAGTTAACAAAACACGCAGGAGTAGTGTCAAGCTCGTCAAAGTTCGATGGAATGCAAGACATGGGCCATAATTCACGTGAGAATGTGAGGATCGTATGAAAGAGAAATACCCCCATTTATTTCCTAAGACCCCTGCAACTAGAAGCAGAGCCAAAAATTTCGGGACGAAATTTCTCTAACTGGGGGAGAATGTGACAACCCGCAAAATTACAGGTATCCGTACAATTAATTAATAGTTAATTTGTGCTTGATTACAACTGTGATTAAACTGCTTACTGAATTCTGTTACATACATACACATGCATCACATTCTGTACTGTCACTCCATTTATTACACACAAACTTTAGTGACAACACTGATGCACAAAGCACAGTTAGCACAGTGAGCGGATAACCCAGAGACATGCTGACAATGCCAGCACCTAGACAGACAATGTTTTTGAGGCCAATATGAGCCAGGGATAGAATACTACACTAGTAGGGAGTGTAGGGAAGTGAGGACCATAAAACTGCGTCACTAGGTGATAGTTATAGTGCCTGGAAGTGCCTAAAACACACCTTAAGTGCAGAATTCTGCACTAAATAACCAAAATTCAGCATTTAATAATGCTAGTAAAGTGCAAAAACTTGGTAAAATAGTCCTAGATATTTTCCAAAGTGTTGGGAATTAAATGTGTCACTAAAAGTATTATAAAAGACACTTTAAAGATTTATTTAGCACTTTAACGGATCAACATCCAACCGAACAACCGGACTTTACCCGGAACATAAAAATATTGCCAAACACATTATTTTTACTTTTCTAAGCTAGTTAGGGTTCCCGAACACCCTAACACACTTTATATGATATAACACACAATAATATACTAACTTAACATTTCAAGTCTAACTAGATAGTTACCATACAATTACAACCCAACCCCCTTACCCCCCCCCCCCCCTTCGACTGTCATGGGTGTGGGGATATCCCCACACTTCTTTTGATTATTTTATTGGCCAATGTTGTTGGTTAAAGAAGCATAATACATGATGGTTAATGTGGAATATGGTTTATAAATAAGTATGTTAGATAACCACTCTCTCACTTCTCAACAACACACAAATACACAAGCTTTCTTCTTTCTTCTCCTTGAGTCACGGCCGCCACCACCATCCACCATACAACCACCATCAAGCTTCCTTTCAAGCAACCTCCATACAATCAAAGGTGTTAGAGGTCCAACAACTAAGCTTGGTGCTCTCGGAAGCTCAAGGACCGCTCTCGTTTTCTTTTATCCACCACTTTTACGCCTTGAAACTCCCCTTGCCTTGTACTAGTAGTATGTGTTTTAAATCTTCATCTTGTTCTTATTTTTAGTGGTTAATAGTTGAAAGAATGATAAAATATTAAGAACTCTTAGAACATCATCAAAGTCTTGAAGTTTAAACTAACTAGAGAAGATGTATGGTTAAATGATGTTGAGATCATGTTGATCTTGTGTTGTTATGCTTAATACATGTTGTTTGTTAGTAGAAGTAGGATGGTTCATCACCTAGACTTGCTAGATCATGTTTAAGAACATGAACTAGCAAGATGTAAAGGTTAAAGATATGGAGGATGATGAAACCATCCACACATGAACTTTGAACTTAAATAAATATAAGTTTTCTTGAAAAATAAAGTTATAAACTTGTAGACCTAAAGATCTATGAGCGGTTTTTCAAAAGAACCAAGTGAAAGGAACGAGTTTTGTTAAAACTTGGATATTACATGAAATAAACACATTTTTAGTAAATAAACAAGTGAATAAACACTTGTGTAACAAGAAAATTTTACAAAGAAATATTTTTGGAAATCATGACTAGAAGTTGTAAATCTTCAAATCCTTTAAAGATAAAGTTCTTAAGAAACTAATCACATTTTTAAAGGTAACAAGACTCACTAATTATGCTAATAAGTTACTACTTGCTTTTATAAATATTTCAAGTTCATAAGTTTATGATTTGTGCTCATTTTTGTCAAGATTGATGATTAGAAATTGTATATTGTTGGTTGATGATTGTTGAATAAATTTTTGAAAAGAAAATGATACGCTAGTAAACGTGGACGCCTCCATTTACAAAGGAAACTCTGGCGAAATTTTTCTAGAATTTCAACACTTAGAAATATTTTTCCAACAAATACTTACAAATATATTTTTAACTTTATTTTCAAAATAAACTTCGCCATGATTTTTATTACAAACATATTAAAGTGCCGGAGGTTGATTTTAGTTAATAAAATTTGATAAATATATATTTAGAATATATATTTATTACTAAAACTCTTGTGTGATTGTTTGTTTATAATGTGAACTAGTTACATTATTTTTAGGGTAAAAATAATATAACTACTATGTACTATGAAATTATGACTCCAAAATAATACCAAAACTCACATGAAATAAATACTTAAGTTAAGCAAGTATAGTTGTAATACGAAACGTTAAAACGTAACTTATGTAATTTTCAGAAAAACACTCTTATACGTGTATTTTGGTAAAATATTATTTTGGAAATTTCATGAAGTAAAATATAATATTTTTGGGAAAAATATATATATTTTGGAGTTTAGATGTTTTAGACAAGTAAATTAAATATATTTTCTAAGTGGGACTTAAAATATATTTTTCGGAATTACAAAGTGTACATGTATAAATACCCCCATCCTTGGGAAGGAAATACACTTATAAAATAATTAAGAAGTGTGAATACGAAATAGTTGCCTAACTATTTTCCCTGAATACAAAAGTTAAGTTAAAATAATTAATATTATTTTAACAAGTATAATACCAACGTAACGCAACTCAAAACACTAAACCCTAAGCCAAGGCACAGTCGTTCGTCTAATAGACATTAGTACGTGTAGGTCGTCACGCAACAGTTCGAGTTTGAGATTGACATTACAGGATACGCACTTCTGTGAGTTTATGTCCCCCTTTTCTCTTAACTGTTTTCAGTTTTTGTACTTCGGGGGCGGAATACATGTTACAGTAATTACAGACACTTTTATACATGGTATGGTTAGCTTAAGGAGGGTATACAACTTAGATCATGTGAGTGGGTAGGTGGTACTTGAGGCCATTAATCCTCGTTGTAGGACCGAGGGTCATGCGTGATAGATCTATTTGGGTGTAGCAAGCCCCACTCCTGAGTCCGCTGAGTGGACCAGGTGGTGACTATGACCCCGACGCCAAAATCTGCTAGGTTTGAGTCTTCCTGCATCACTTCACACATATCATTGGCTTTACAACCCAATGGTGATCTCTTTTTTCTTAATTGCTACATACCAGGGATTTTCATACATACTACAAAGGTTTATACATACTCACTTTTGTATGAACTCGCTCAACTTTTGTTGATTTTTCAAACTACATGTATTTCAGGAAATTAATGGATCTGGCAGAGTATGCAATCATGTCAAGCTGCGTAGGGAATAATGATGTCATCCAGGTTTAGGAGGTGTGACCCTTGCCTGGACGGGTTACAAGTCTTAAACCGTATTTATAGTTAAGACTTTTGTCGTGTCGTATGAACATGTTTTTAATTATGTCATGATTGTATTTGGTTTCATGTGTCGACTTTTAAAACAATGTTGTTGTGGTAACTTTTAGAACTAAATGAATGGATGGCTATCATGTGTTTTAATTCATATAGCATTGTTATGATTGTGCCATGGTATTAAGAAGTCACACCAAAATAAACCCATGCTTCCGCAAAGCCAGGGTGTGACAATTTATGGTTAAGCCAAAGTTCAATTGAACTTTGCAACGTGATCATAATTATGAAGGTATTAATCCCTTGCGATTGCACCTTCTGATTACCACGTTTAGTAGGAGAAGTGACAAGTCAAAGTTTTACGAATTAAATGTAAAAAATGAATAGAAGTGAAATTTAAGAGGAAAACTTTTTTGGGTATTAAAACTTAAATTTTTGACCCCAAATCAGTTTTATAACATTATTAGACATGTTCAAACATGTCTAACTCGTCATTTCCAGTTTAGTGCTTTTTCTTTAGTTGAAAGTCGAACAGTTTAACTATCGCTTTGACTTTCGAATCTGACCCGTTTAGTCAATCTGAAGATTCGACCAATCGCATTTTTGTGACCATAGTATTATAGGGAATAACCCTCTGAGGTTATAATTATACCTTATGGTTATGTCGTTTGGTTATTTATATGACGAGTCGATTATAGGTTCTTTAAATTTCCAAAAACGGCCTTTTGGCGCATAAAATGGTTTTAAGCATATAAGAACAAAATTTTGATATCTAAACTGGCATTATAACATAATCAAACTTGTTTTGACATATTAGACTTGTCATAGGACTTATTTAACCATTCGATCTTATAGTTACGCTTACGACCCGTTAAAGTGGCGTACACCACTTTAACGAGTCATAACATGTCAAAGCACTTAGGAATCCTTTCTAATCAGAATGTAAGGCTTGTTAAACCATATTACACGAGGTTCTTCTCTCGTTTGGTTTATAAACCTCATTCTATCCGATTTCCCATTTAAAGTTGTGACATTTGTGCCTCTACAACCATCATACAATTATGAATCCAATGAAATCTTTTTTTTCATTCCCGGGATTTGTATAATTACATATGACAATTTCACATTTCAATTCTAGTTCGATTTTGAACCCTCCAAAGCTTATCTAGAAATTAAACGCAAACTGTTACATAAACGTAATCAGTTAATGCGACGTACACTCTAGAACAGTGACATAAGCAAAACATACCCTAAATATCCTTTACATAGCTTAGAAATAAGTTTTGAAGGATTCAGTATGACAAAAACAAGTTTATTCGATCACAGGGACTATTTACGACAAACTATGAAAGTTTGCCGATTCTCGTAGCAACGTACACTCCAGAACAAGGTCATAAGCTAAACATACCCTAAATACCCTTAACATAACTTAGAAATAAGTTTTCAGGGGTTCGGTGTGTGAAAATATGCTTATTTGATCACAAGGACTAAAAGCGTCAAAACTGCGAAAGTATGCATTTTCGTGAATATTCTGCGTTCTGACCATATCCGCACACACCAAATTTTTTTAATCATTAAAATATTTTATTTTAGTGATGGGAATACAAAAATACAATTCGTCGCGTAATTTGTATCGTTTTCGCGTCCGTTCGAGTTTCATCGTAATTAACCAAAAACGCGATCGTACGACCAAACGAACCGACATCTACAATATTTCCAAGCATATCTCAAGTCCCCTATGCTTTAACATCCTTATAAAGCCTTGAAATTGGGTTAACGGGGGTTAAACGCGTCGAAAAACAAGTTTTGGAACTGAAGGGGCCATTTCTGCCAACTTTTGAAACTTCTATCTGAAGTGGCTCACCAGGAGCGACCCACTGAGCCATCTGGCTCACAGGGGGTGACGCACATCAGTGACAGAAGCTGTTTTCTTTAAAAACGGCTAAACTGATAGTTTTGTTTGATTGTTTTCTTGTTTGGGGACCAAGTTTAGTGTTCAACAAGGTTACTAATCAGTTCCTAACACTTGTATGGTGGAGATCATTCCTTGGAGAACACATAAACAATTGTAATGATCTTAGAAATCCATGAAACACTATAAATACCCTCCACATTTCACCTTCCAACTTGCTCATTTCCATCATTCTTCACTCTAAGCTCTAAGTGGAGGCTACCACATTTGTTGGAGGCTTCCTACCTGAATTGGTCAAGATAAAGTTCAATTGAACTTTGCAACGTGATCGTAATCACGATGGTTATAGTCCCTTGCGACTATACCTATTGATTACCATGTTGACTAGTAAAAGTGACGAGTCAAAGTTTTTGGTCAAAATGCACAATTATGTGCATTTTTGCGACAAAACTATTTTCGGGTATCAAAACACTTTGTTTTGATACCAAATCAACTTTAACATGTTTAGCTCGTCACTTCTAGTTTAGTGTTTGTTTAGGGTCGTAAGTCAAGCGGTCTGGACAACCGCTTAGACTTTCGAACCCAACCCATTTGGTCGATCATTAGGATCCGACCAAACATATATTGTGACCATAGTTGTATAGGGAATAACCTCCTGAGGTTATACCTTATGGTCACTTCATTTGGTTAGTTGTATGATAGATAGTTTATTTGCCTTAGGAAAATGACCAAAATGTCCTTTTTACGCATAAATTCAATTTAAGCATATGTAGCCTAAATTTTGACACTTAAAATGATATTGCATCATTATTAAACATTTTTAGGCATATAAGACTTATCATAGGACTAGTTTGACCATCCGAACGCGCATTTGGGCAAATGACATGTTAAAATAGCGTAAACTACCTTAACGGGTCATAACGGGTCAAAAGCACTTAGGATTCATTCCAAATCAGAATGTAGACTTTGTTAAACCATTTCATATGAGTTCCAACACTCATTTGGTTTACAAGACCTGATTCTATCTGATTTCCTTCGACTATGTACCGTTACTATAGCATAGTTACCGGATGTTAGGACACGTCCGAAGCTTGATACTTCACTTGTTTCAAGGATACTTTGCAATCCCAAGTGCGTACATAGTTCCCCTCTTTTATGCTTTTAATTGTTTTGGGGTGACTCATATGTGCTAAATGCTTTTCAAGTTTTCAAAACAAAGACTATGGTTTATATAAAACTTGACGATTTCAATAAGGTGAACGAACTTGTTGGGGCGTTAGTCGAAAGACGAATGACATTCATTAGTTTTGATCAAGCCGACCAGTAGTATGTTAGGGTACCATAGGATCTGACAAATCCCATTATCGAGCTATCCCCATGGATTTGGTGGGTACTTTGGGATAACAACAGAATCTGTTATTTTAACAAACCCTTTGGTGGTTTGTTAGTCGATGCTAAAGAGGATTTTCAGGGTCTATTAAAGATACCACATGAGTGGTATAGTCGAGTCACATAGGTTTGAATGTATTCATTAAAGAATGACCAAAAGTTGTATTTCACAATTAAAACACAGACGATTAAATGATGGTTTATAACACGGACGATTTGGACGATTGGTTTTTGTAACACAAACGATTAGGAACAAGGACGATTTGGGACAAATGTTTTCAAACGATGTCATGCAACGATGTTTACTTAAAGATATAAACCATACAATGTTTACTTGCAAGACGATTTATTATTTGGTTTTACAAAGACAAATGTTTTAGTCAAGATTCATGGCAACAATGGTTTTTGTTTTTACTTATATCAACTTGTAAAGTTGATAAAACATATTGCAATATCAAACACTTTTTGATTTCAAGGTACATACTCGACAACTCTCGTAGTTGGTCGAGGTATTGCAATATGAATTCAAAGCCTTGGATTTTGACATACAAAACCTTGGATTTCACATATGTTTCTGGTTCTATTATGTGACGATTATTGATTGCTTGCTTCACATAGGATGGACGAGGGCCTTAGTGACATTACAACTTGAAAGACAATTGTTTGTAATTATTTGTTTTATATCAAAACAACGAGTCTATTAAAAAAATAAAACGAAACTTCAAATCCCATGTGTTGTGAAACAATGATTCTGTGACATGACTCCCCGACGTTTCTTCCGTGGTTGTTGTATTACGCGGTCGGGGTGTTACAGAAAAGTTGGTATTAGAGTCATGGTTATAGGAAATTAGGCTATTAGTAATGCTCTTGAACTAGTCTATAACCATCCTAGGATCCTAACACAAGTAAACATGCGTTTAGATTCTTAATACAATACCAATCACCTATCCTTAGGTGATTAACAAAAATAAAACACAATTCATTCTCTCTAGTCAAAATTTTTCCAAAACCTCACAAGAAATCATCTATCCTTAGATGGTTTGTTTTAGGCTTTTTGAGCCTTTGGTGTTTTCAAAATCTTGTCAAAGTTTGGGCTTTAATAATGTGAACATGTGCAATTCGGAAGGTTGGGTGCCTGTACTCTGAGTTTTCTGTAAAAGGCTAGAGTGTTCGTACAAATCCGCATCATCGGACCGGTCACTCTTACCTGGGAACTCTTGGGGTGACTGTCCACCTATAGGCTAAAGCTTATCTTCGCGATACATTATAAAGACCCATTTACTTTGATTAGTCACTGTGTCATTTGTTTGTTTTAAGTAACGAACAAATGATCACAATCCTTATGCTTCGTCGATATTTTAACGTTCAGTTTTGATTATCCAATAACATCTCACTTGTTTTCCCTCATATTTTCCACTATCTTTAGAATGCCTCCTCATCGCAGCGATACTCAAAAGTCTGAACTGGCTGCTACAATCGCCAAACAACTAAGCGTAGTACTCTGTGAGACCATTGAGTTAGCTATAGCCATGTCTAATCTTAATGATGAAACTACTCAAGAGGCACCAAAGAAGACAAAAGCTAAGCCTTCAAGAAAATCAAGGAAGCGTAAAGCTTCAAAGAACCTTACAGTGATTGCTCCAGTTCCGCTTAACCAAGTGGGACCTAGCCAGGTGGCATCACCACCAGCTAAGAAGCCAAACAGAGGAAAAGCTCCTCTGTGCAATAAATGTAACCATCATCACTATGCCAGTGCCCAATGTCGAAAATGTTCAAACTATGGACGTTTTGGTCATATAGCAAATGTCTGTCGTTCAGCCACTACGCCAAACCAAGCTATGGCAATTCCTACTCAACCTATCGCAACCCCTCATGTGATACATGTTTGTCTTAACTACCCAAAAGGAACCTGCTTCAATTGTGGTTATCCTAACCACTTCAATTGACCTGGCTAGCAAATGACGACTCAATGAATGCACAAGATTAACACTGGAAATATCAAGAATTGTGCTAATGTCTGAATAAACACTTAAAATTTTGTGTTTCTGTTTACTTTCCAAGGATCTTGAAACACTTTGGTTGTTCTATAAATAAATTTGGGCGTTTCCATTTTATTTACAAAATCAATGTGAACACGTATATGTATGGCATACCCCTGCGATACCGACACCAAGGAACCATGTTCCTTGCAAGACAAACTACTCTCGTAATTCTTCCATTTTATGATCGCTCGCGATGTCAACAAAAATCCTAAGTACTCATTTCTTCAAAAAAAGAAACAAAGTACGAGGTACAAGTTATACCTCTTGACAAATACTCAAAGTACCACTTTAAATCCTTGCTTGGATATATAAGGGTACTTTTCATAAGTCCTTAATTGGTCTTATGCGATATGTCTAGGTACATATCGTTACATTCTGGTTTCATGACAATATACATAGTATATGATTTCAAAAACATCATACATGATTTCAAAAACATTTCGTATGGTTTAAAAAACATTCTAACATGGTATATTTACTTAATATACCAAGTGCATAATTTCAAAAACATTATCCATGTTTTCAAAAACCTCATACATGATTTTAAGGGCATTTCACATGATTTCAAAACATTAAACATTTTTTCAAAGATCCCATGCATAGTTTTCAATGACATTATGCTCGTATGTTGACTTAGCATATGTAGTACATGATTTTCAAGGACATTCTGCTCGTATATTGACTTAACATACGTAGTACACGATTTTCAAGGACATTCCGCTCGTATGTTGACTTAACATACGTAGTACACGATTTTCAAGGACATTCTGATTCGTATGTTAACTTAGGATGCCTAGCACATTGATTTCAAGGATCCATTTTGCTTCATATGTTGACTTAGCATATCTAGCACCTTGATTTCCTGAACACTTCACTTCGTATGTTGACTTAGCGTACCTAGTACAAGGTTTCGAAACATTTTTTGCTACACGAATCCCAAATCCTTATAGGATCTTCTTATCTTCATAGTTAGATTCTTGAGGATGTTTAAAGTACTAATTGAAGTCCATTGATTGGATTCCTGGTGTACTTTAAATGCTTAGTACAAATTGATAACAAGTTGATGACCAAGTTGACAATTATGTGATTATGTGATTATGTGTTATTGTGTTTTCAAATGCTCGCTATCCAAATCCTTGTAGAATCTTCCATATCTTCATATATTAGATTCTTAGAAGGATATCCAAAAGTACTATCTTAAATCCTTAATGGGCTTCTATGCAATAGTTAAGACCCTTGGATTTTAAAGTACTATTCTAAAGTTAAAGAGATCACGTGTTAATCTAGTTAAAGACACCCTTTGGTGGTCTAGTTAAAGAGATTGATTCGTCAATCTAGTTAAAGAGATCATGTTTTGATCTAGTTAAAGATATCGTGCGTTGATATAGTTAAACAGACCCTTTGGTGGTCTAGTTAAAGAGATTGATTCGTCAATCTAGTTAAAGAGATCCTGTGTTGATCAAGTTAAAGAGACCCTTTGGTGGTCTAGTTAAAGAGATTGATTCGTCAATCTAGTTAAAGAGATCATGTGTTGATCTAGTTAAAGATATCATGTGTTGATATAGTTAAAGAGACCCTTTGGTGGTCTAGTTAAAGAGATTGTTTGTCAATCTTGTTAAAAAGATCATGTGTTGATCTAGTTAAAGAGATCGTTCGTCGATCTATTTAAAGAGATCCTTTGGTGATCTAGTTGAAGAGACTCTTTGGTGGTCTATTTAAAGAGATCATTTGTTGATCTAGTTAAAGAGACCCTATGGTGGTCTAGTCAAGTCATCATAGGATTATTCGTTTGATTTTTTTTCCGCTACACATCATAAAATGAACTGTGCGGACTTTGCAAGGAATTACGTAATTATGGATGCATACATAATTATGGAATTCAGTGCACAGAAACCACAACAAATTTTGTCATGTGTAAGAACCTATATTGATAAGAATAACGAAACAGGAACAATGTAATAAGGGCATGGTGGATACGCCGCTAGTACTTCATATATATAAGTGTTCCTTATTACAATGCAATTGTGGCTTTATTTAAGTTACTAGAAATTCTGGACCTTGACCAATGTTGTTTTATCTCTTCGACTCCAATTTCGAGCATACACAAGTTTCCTATAATAGTCTTCATAGGAAACATTCTTCCATCCGTTGTTCGGAACTCCAAAGTTCATACTTTCCTCGAAATTTTTCAACAATAAGAATATCACTTTGACAATTACATGACGCTCTTGAGGATTTTATGTTATCCCAGACCCACATGTGTAACTTAAACAAGAAACAAAAGCCATCTATATTCATTTCCGTTTCTGATGAAGTATCCACTGAGGAAAAATGAACTAGCTACTCAATTTTCGCTTCTGAAAGAGATATCCATTGGGAAATGAATAATCCATTTGAAAACCATATTCATTTTCATTTCTGATGAAGTATCCACTGAGGAAAATGAAGTATCCATTCATTTTCACTTCTGAAGAAACATCCACCAAGGAAATGAATAAATTCATTCCGCTTCTGATGAAGTATCCACTGAGGAAAATAAATTATCCATTCATTTTCGCTTCTAAAGAAATATCCATTGGGGAATGAATAATCCTGTATTGATTCTTTCATTTCCACTTCTGACGAAGTATCCACTGAGGAAAATGAATTATCCATTCATTTTTGCTTCCAAAGAAATATCCATCGGGGAAATGAATAATCTATACAATAATCCTTCGTTTCCACTTCTGGCGAAGTATCCACTGAGAAAAATGAATTATCCATTCATTTTCGCTTCCGAAGAAATATCCATCGGGGAAATGAATAATCTATACAATAATCCTATTTCCACTTCTGACGAAGTAACCACTGAGGAAAATGAACTATCCATTCATTTTCGCTTCCGAAGAAATATCCATCGGGGAAATGAGTAACCTCTACAATAATCCTTCATTTCCACTTCTGACAAAGTATCCACTGAGGAAAATGAATTATCCATGCATTTTCATTTCCGAAGAGATAACCATTGGGAAATGAACAACTTGTACATTTTTTCATTTCCACTTCTGACTAAGAATCTGTCACACCTTGTGTCACACCCGCTCATAGCGGAAACGCAAGGTGTGATCTGTCTGGTTTTCATTGCATAAATATCGATGTACATGAACAAACTATATGAATAAAACATACTCCAATGCCATTACATAGTGTTTCAAAAGATTACAACATAAGTTTAGTGTGTCTGTTACAAACCCTTAACATGAAAATAAAGCGTTATTGTTTCATACATTAACTTGAAATAAACTACAAAGGTTTAAACCATCATATTTCCGCAAAGAGGCGGAATATAATAGTTAAACCCTTCAAAAGATGGCATGGAGTTCCTGTACTTGTTATCTTGACTGGGAAATCCGACATGGTCCTTTAATTCCCTGAAATACATGTTAAGTTTGGAAAACATCAACAAAAGTTGGTGAATTCATGCAATTTAGTTGTAAACGATGTATTTAAAATGTTAGTTGTAGTATGTAAAGCGTCAATGAAATCGTTGATCATTAATGTTTTGCAAGGACATTAATATGTGTGACGAAATAGGAAGCAATCCAACCCTAGACGATTTTATGTCGACTCCTATCGACTGGGACACAAACGCACTCTTCTGTATGGGTCCACGACCAAGAGTGGGGCTCGCCAAAACCCATTAGATCTAGTCCTTTGTTCCTTGGTCCAAACTGGATTAATGGTGCTTATAGTATGGCCCTAATTCGCACATGATCTATGGTATTTCATTACCTAACTTTAACATACTCTGAACATGTATCTTCCCCGATAGTTGTAAAGTTGTAAAACATTTAAATGAATAGGGAAACATGAACTCACAGTATCGCGTCCTGTAAATAGATGTAAATAAGATCTCACGTGCGGTCGTCCTGAATAGCGTTGAGACCTACAAATGTTCTTATTTTTGTTAGACACTTCGGTCTTTGTAAATAACTTGAGTACAAGTCTTTTGTCTTGAGTATGTGTAAGACTTGTATGTCTTTACTGTTCGTTAACTGTGTATTCGATGTATGAGTTGTTCAAATGTTCGTTAACTATGCATTCGATGAATGAGTTGTATAGTCGGATCTCGTCCGCTGAATTTCGTGTCTTATGTGTATCCGTTGTATAGTTGTGTTCATAAAAATGGTATCATTGGGCCAAGCCCATGTTTTCAAGTTATTGGGCTTAAATAGTGCTGGCCCTCAAATAGTGTTGGGCCTCAATAGTGTTGGGCCTCAAATAGTGTTGGGCCTCAAATAGTGTTGGGCCTCAAATAGTGTTGGGCCTCAATAGTGTTGGGCCTCAAATAGTGTTGGGCCTCAAATAGTGTTGGGCTTGAATAGTGTTGGGCTTGAATAGTGTTGGGCTTGAATAGTGTTGGGCTTGAATAGTGTTGGGCTTGAATAGTGTTGGGCTTGAATAGTGCTGGGCTTTGGCCCATATGTTTAGTATTTGGGCTTAGCCCATGATTTTATGTTAAGCCCATTAAGAAAAATAGCCCATTTGTTATAAAAATAGCCCATTAAGTATTATAAGCCCATTTGTAGAAAAATAGCCCATTAAGTATAATAAGCCCATTTGTAGATGTAAGCCTTTCATTTTTTTATAAAAATCTTTTTATAAAAATTTACTAAGTACATTGTTAGTAAATAAAAACATACTAGCTTTTATAAGTTTATAAACATCCGAAAATTTGTTATCGATAGTATATTTATATTTCGTGTCGAAAGATCGTCTAACGTCGTAGTAACTCCCCGGATTGGCAATTAACTTATGTAGTCGTCCGTCGTTCATTTTGACCATAATTGGTGTCCGATTATTAGAATCGTCCGTAACTCGTTTTAAGGTGTAATTATGTGAAGTCTCGTAGGACTTTTGTTATAACGTGTTTTGAGTTTAAAGGTGACATGAGATTGAAGTTCCTACAATGATATATATAACTAATACACCAAGTAATATATCACACAAAAATTGTTAAAGTAACCAAATATATATTTTCTAAAAAAATATATATTTTTCTTGTCTTTTATTTTATAAACCCTTCTTTACTAACCTTTTTAAATCTTGTAGAGATTTACCCAAAAATGTTATTATTTTATAAAATAAAGTTTTTATAAAAATTGGCCATATAACCTTTGTATTTTTATCTTAACCATGTTTCATTAAACATATCATTTTCTTTATTAAATCAACAACAATTTATTCAACATCTTAACTAAACATTATGAGACTTTTATAACATGAAATTATCAAGATGTTATGCAAATCATGTAGGGTTTTAAACATGATCCTTTCATATGTTAACTAGTTCAAAAACCAAGTTTAATTCTAGTTTTAACAACTTTTATAAAAATCTTTAGTTGTATGTTATTTTTTTATAATCTTGTGAAAGTCTTGTTTTTAAATAAAAACCCTAAATACTTTCACAAGATCACTAGATATGATCATCCCTTTGATCCTTTATGTTAAAACCCTTTAACATAAACATGTATAATTTTTAGATCATATCTTTCAACATCTTCTAACACTTTATTTGTAGCATAATCATCATAACAAGATCTAATATGCACATAACAAGTCTAAGATCACAATATCAACAAACATAATTATATCATGATTTTTATCTTTGCTTCATTGTATTTTTCTTGTTCATTATGTATGATTATATAGTTATTATTAGTTATAATAACAATCATAAACATAATATGTATAAAAAAAATATAGAAGCTTACTTCTAGCACTAGGCTAGGGATGATCTTAGAGATTATTAAGAACTAAGAAGATGATGATCTTGATGTTAGAACACTTTTGTATGAATAAAAATCCTTCCTTTCACTTCCAAGAGCTTTAGATCACCTTATGTTACTTGGAAATCCATCTTGTTCATGAAGGAGATGATAAAAATAATTGGGTTTTT
Source organism: Helianthus tuberosus (assembly GCA_030545235.1). Classification (NCBI taxonomy): domain Eukaryota; kingdom Viridiplantae; phylum Streptophyta; class Magnoliopsida; order Asterales; family Asteraceae; genus Helianthus; species Helianthus tuberosus. The sequence continues at coordinate 7,665,151 of JARYGA010059771.1, read as the reverse complement.
GAAGATGTTCTTGTGAAGAAGATGAAGATGATGAGAGTGTTCTTGAGTAATAAAAATGAGATAAGTGATAAGATGCTAGTATTGCTTAATGGTTAAGTGTTGAAATTAATCATCCATTTTTCATCCACTAGTAAATAATATCTAGATATTTACCATAATAAACATGGGGGTGGGACCCCTTGTTCACGACCTCAAGGTGGGGGGGGGGGGTCTTATGGTGTTGAAAAGTGTTAGTTATTTTTAAGACTTAGAATGAATTAGAAAGATGTAAGTGTTAAGGTGTTTATTGTTTACAATTTTCCGAGATGTTTCGTGACTTGAAATGACCATAAACTAGCTTTACAAGACCTAAAATAAAGATCACTAGTTCGCTACATGTGTCCAAATATAGTTCGGCTCGATGTATAGCGCTCGTTTCGTAAGTAGATAGTCGAAAGGTACGCTTAAGGAACTTGTAGGGAAAATTTCCGTTATGTGTATAATTGATATTCCATAAGTATTCTTATATGAAATTGGTGCCTAAACATCAATTTTTGCATCTTGTAATAAAATACAATTGTTGAATTTTGCGGAAAAATAATGAAATGGTCACTTTTAGCGCATTTCAGACAGTTTTTAGTGCTACCGGGCATTGGTAAAATATTAACCAAACCCTTGTATTCCCACATAGGGTTTAATATATAATTGATGTTGGACTCTCATCCGAGTCTTTAAGATGTCATTTTTGATGTTTTCTGAGGATCCGGAGTTTTCGTCAGCACTCTAGTTCACTAGGCACTACTCTAGTTGTTTCGATGAATTGTTTGCACTATTTCAAATGTACCCAATAAAAATGAATCATGTGTAATAACCAATGAATATTCCATGAGTTTTCTAAGATGTATACCATGTAATCATGCAGTCAGAATATTCAAAACACATGCTTGTATAATGTAAATCACTGTTTTAAATGTAAGTAAATTACCCGAAAGTGGCAGTTGTCACATTCTCCCCTTGTTATTTAGAATTTCGTCCCGAAATTCTAGCTTTGTTATTCTTTGCAGGAGTCTTCGGAAATAAGTGAGGATATTTTTCCTTCATTCGGTCTTCACGTTCCCAAGTATACTCGGGTCCGTGACGAGAATTCCAACGAACTTTTACTAATTTGATACGACTTCTCCGTGTTTTATTGACCTTCCAGTCCGTGACCTCAACAGGTTCTTCAGTGAAATGGAGTTTGTCGTCAATGTGAATTTCATCCACAGGAATGGCAACGGTTACTTGTATTGGACTCTTTTTAAGATTCGACACATGAAACGTGTGGTGTACACTGCTAAGTTCATCAGGTAACTTCAACTTGTAGGCAACAGTGCCAATCTTTTCTAAGATTTCAAATGGTCCAATGTAACGCGGGTTAAGCTTTCCACGTTTACCGAACCTCACTACGCCTTTCCAAGGTGAGACTTTCAACAAAACTTTCTCTCCAACCTCGAAAAATGCTTGTTTTCGCTTTCCATCAGCGTAGATCTTTTGTCGATCGCGAGCCGCCTTGATACGGTCTCGGATCTGAAAAATTTTATCCGTAGTATCTTGAACTAGTTCCGGACCAATTAATTGACTATCGCCCGTTTCCGCCCAACATAGCGGAGAGCGACACTTTCGACCATAAAGAGCTTCGAACGGTGCAGCTCGTATACTTGTATGGTAGCTATTATTGTAGGAAAATTCAACTAGAGGTAGATGATTATCCCAATTGCCGCCTAGATCCATAACACATGCACGAAGCATATCTTCGAGTGTTTGGATTGTCCGTTCGCTCTGGCCGTCAGTTTGTGGATGAAAGGCCGTACTTAGATTTAATTGAGATCCAAAGGCCTGTTGAAATGATTTCCATATTCTTGACACAAAACGACCGTCTCGGTCTGAAATGATTGAAATAGGCACTCCATGACGAGCCACTATTTCTTTGAGATAGATTTCCGCTAGTTTCTCAGTACTATCCTTCTCCCGAATCGGTAAGAAGTGTGCGGACTTTGTCAATCTATCGACGATTACCCATATCATGTCATGACCTTTCGAGGTCCTGGGTAACTTCGTAATGAAGTCCATCGATATTTGTTCCCATTTCCAAGCGGGAATCTCGGGTTGTTGTAGTAAACCCGATGGTTTTTGATACTCTGCCTTGACCTTCGCGCAGGTCAAGCAATTTCTAACATAGCTAGCAATATCCTTTTTGAGGTTAGGCCACCAATAGTACTCTTTTAAGTCTTGGTACATCTTATCTGATCCAGGATGGATCGAGTACTTTGACCTATGTGCTTCCTCAAAAATGAGATCTCGGAGACCTCCAAAGAATGGAACCCAAATTCTACCTGCAACGTACAAAGTTCCATCCTCCTTTGGCACTAACTGTTTTTCCATGCCACGAAGTGATTCTTCTAGAATATGCTCTTCCTTGAGCGCTTCTTGTTGTGCATTTTGAATTCGTGCGGTAAGATCTGTGTGAATAGTCATCTCTAGTGCTCGCACTCTTAGTGTTTTAACTCGTTCCTTGCGGCTCAAGGCGTCTGCTACAACGTTCGCCTTGCCCGGATGGTACTTGATTTCACAATCATAGTCGTTTAATAATTCAACCCAACGTCGCTGACGCATATTTAATTCTTTTTGGTTGAATATGTGTTGTAGACTCCTATGATCTGTGAAAATAGTGCACTGTGTACCATATAAGTAATGCCGCCAAATTTTCAAAGCAAATACCACCGCGCCTAACTCTAGGTCGTGAGTGGTATAGTTCTTCTCGTGAACTTTCAGTTGGCGGGACGCGTACGCGATAACCTTTTTACGTTGCATGAGTACACAACCTAAACCTTGATGCGAAGCATCACAGTATACCACAAAGTCATCGGTACCTTCTGGTAATGATAAGATTGGTGCAATGCACAACTTGTCTTTAAGATGTTGAAATAAAGCTTCTTGTTTCTCTCCCCAATCGAATTTCCTGTCTTTCTGTGTAAGAGAAGTTAGCGGTTGAGCAATCTTTGAAAAATTCTCAATAAATCTCCGATAATATCCCGCTAAGCCCAAAAATTGTCGCACTTCAGTGGGAGTCTTGGGCGCTTCCCAATTCTTAATCGATTCAATCTTCGACGGGTCTACTTGAATACCCTTCTCGTTCACTATATGCCCGAGAAATTGTACTTCACGAATCCAAAACTCACATTTGGAAAACTTCGCGTATAGTTTCTCCTTCTTGAGTAGTTCTAAAATGGTTCTCAAATGTTGTTCATGCTCGGCTGCCGATCGTGAGTATATCAAGATGTCGTCAATGAACACTATCACGAATTTGTCGAGATACGGCTTGCACACGCGGTTCATTAAATCCATGAAGACCGCCGGTGCGTTCGTTAAACCAAAAGGCATAACGAGAAACTCGTAATGACCGTAACGAGTCCGAAAAGCCGTTTTCGGTATGCTTTCTTCTTGAATCCGTAACTGATGATACCCCGATCGTAAGTCTATCTTTGAATAAAAACTCGACCCTTGAAGTTGATCGAATAAGTCGTCAATCCTCGGTAGTGGATACCGATTCTTGATGGTGAGTTTATTCAACTCTCTGTAGTCGATACACATTCTGAATGTCCCGTCCTTCTTTTTCACAAAAAGAACTGGAGCTCCCCAAGGCGAGAAACTCGGTCTGATGAATCCCTTATCCAACAACTCTTGAAGTTGTGTGGACAATTCCTGCATTTCAGAAGGTGCTAATCGATATGGAGATTTAGCTACAGGTGCGGCTCCTGGTACCAAGTCGATGTGAAATTCGACTTGTCGATAAGGCGGTAGTCCTGGTAAGTCTTCATGAAAGACTTCAGGAAATTCTTTTACTACCGGAATATCTGTCAACTTCGGCCCATCGGCCTTCTTGTCTACAACATGCGCTAGAAAGGCAATATAACCTTTCCGTAAGTATTTCTGCGCTTTCATGCAATTGATGATCCGCAATGGGGTGTCACGCTTCTCTCCATGTACAACAAGTGTCTCTTTGTTCGGTAGTGGTAGGCGAATGATCTTCTCGTGGCAAACGACTTCGGCTCGATTGTTGGATAGCCAATCCATGCCAACCACTACGTCAAAACTACCCAATTCAACGGGTAAGAGATCGATATTGAATTTTTGTTCACCAAGTTCTAAGGTACACTCCTTAACAACTTATCCCGTCTCTATTAGTCTACCGTTAGCCAATTCTATAGAATATGGAACATCTAGCTTACTAGGTTCCAAGCCCAGAATATTTTTAAATTCTATAGAGATAAAACTAAAATCGGCTCCGGTATCAAATAATATGGATGCGAAATGATCATTGAGGAGAAACGTACCAGTGACCACATTAGGGTCTTGGCGCGCATCCTTGGCTCCAATCACAAATGATCGACCACGAGCTTGAATTTCTTTAGGACAGTCTTTCTTGTAATAATCTTTGCTTCCGCATCCAAAACATCCTTGATTACGACCATTTCCGTTTCCATTCTTGTTACCAAATCCACTTCCCGATCCAGTATTATTTCCCGTTCCCCAACATGACTCGGTACGGTGGCCAAGCTTGCCACACTTATCACACTTGACAACCCGACAATCACCCACGTGATGAAATTTGCATCGTTCACACTTAGGTAAAGTACCAGCGTACTTCTTAGGACCAGTGTCGTTTGTGGCTACAAACGCCCTTGCATCCTTTTGCGGGTTATTCTGTCGCCTGTTGTTATTGTTGTTGTTGTTGTTGTTGTTGGGGTTATTGTTATTGTTGTTGTTGTTATTACCGCGGGTTCCCTTCTTGAAATTCGAGTAACTCCTCTTCCCACGGTTGGAAGACTCGACATGTGTTTCCTTCTTGTCATCACCTTTCTCAGTGAATATCTTCATCCTGACCCCGTCTTCAGTAAGACTCACGGCTATAGTCACAGCCTGAGTAATAGTCGTGGGTTTAGCTGCAGTAACCAGACTTCGAATCTTGTCAGAAAGTCCCCAGATGTAGCATTCGATACGCTTGTACTCTGGTGTTACAAGATAAGGAATTACACGGGACAGATCGTGAAATCTTTGAGTATATCCCGTGATATCAGCTCCGACCATGGTAAGGTTCCAAAACTCGTTCTCCAACTTCTGGAGTTCAGCACGAGAACAGTATTTATCCCTCATACGTTCCTTCAGTTCATCCCAAGTTAACGCATAAGCAGCGTTTTCACCCAAAGTTTGCACTTGTAGGTTCCACCATGTAAGAGCCTCGTTGAGAAACAAGCCAGTAACGAAAGTGACTTGCTGATTAGCGGAAAATCTGCTCATTCTTATAGTGGAATCCGTTTTCTCCGTCCATCTCACATAAGCCACAGCACCGCCTGTGCCATCATACTTAAGCGGCTTGCAGTCTAGAAACTGCTTGAATGTGCACCCTGAAATTGGACAACGGATTTTGAATGAGCAAATAGTGAATCGCACGAATAGATTAAGAAAGAAATTTGGTAAGTTGTAACAAAACAGCTAAATGTTACCCGTATTATTGGTTCCACCTGAAGTACCGCCTGGACCCTGGCCTCCCGATCTGCCGGTGCCTCCACTTTGTTCGACACGGGATGCCTCATACAGTGCGATAGCTTGAGCGATTCTCTGTTCTATAAGTGCATTCAGTTCCGCCTCGGTCGTAGGCATTGGTGGAGGTGGGGGTGGATTAGTCCGTGAACGTAAGATTCTCCTCGGTGGCATGATTCTTCCAAAGGAGAAATAGGATAAGATTAGACGTTGATTTGGTTTGTTAAAAAGAAATATTCATAACATTAATAGCAATATCACCACCAAACATATAATGAGAGTAAATAAGTTAACATAAATAATAAGATATGTCCAACCAGACCACTCAGATGCATTTAATATATAACACCAAGTTTTATATATATATAGTCAACCGGTTACATAATCGTTTGAAAGGAACAAAAATAGACTCGGGCTACATAACCCGGTCATACTAGTCTAGTACAACAAAAGAGATAACAACATCTTCCTTCCAACTGTGTGATCCATTGTATGTCGGTTGTCTTCAAAACTTGGTGGAGCATCAATATGTACACAAAACGGATATAGATACCCGTCTCAAAAGTATAATACCTGCAAACATAGTCTATAGTGGTGGAAAGACTGGTGGTGGTATCGGGAATAATAACCTATGAACCTCAGAAACCCTACCCTCCAAATCAAGCACTAAACGGTGAAGGAACACACTCTGCTGCTCGAGCGCCAGAACACGGGCAGGTAGATCCACTGGTGGTATATCCACTGGTGGCATCTGTGGTGGTAGTGGAGGTAATGGGGGTGACCCTGGTGGTGGTGGTGGTGTATGGGGCGGTGAATGGGCTGGTGGTGGTGGTGCCAGAAGTACCAAACCAAGCAGGTGAGTAAGCTCATCCTCGAGTTCGCTAACTCGACGTATAACAAAATCTATCTGATGCTCAAGTGTCTGAACACGAGCACGTAGCTCGGTAGTAGCCGCTGGGTGATGCACTGGGTGGTATGGATCTGTAAGGGGCATAACATGTGGGTATAGGTCCATATCCCCGGGTGGTATATGAGCATGTCCCGAGGGTCCTGCCTCGTCAGTATGGTCTATATGTGGTAGAATAGGAGCAACATGATCATGTGCAGGGACAACTGGCTCATCAGGTATGACATCATCCAGCTCAATGTCTGCATTGCGCTGTAGGCCAATGGCCTGCAGTGCAGAGGAAGTAACAGATGCATAAGATGAAGCATCTGAATCGGTATCGGAGTCAGAAGAAATGACAATAAACGGGACTACCGGTGCAGCGACCTCCAGAATAACCAAGTCATGAATCTCCCCGTCCCCTATATCATCCTCTAAATGCTCCACGGGAAACACAGGAACAACGGCGTCGTCATCCTCGTCGAGATCGTCAATAACAGGCATAATAGCAAGAGGAAGGATATCCCAGGGTATAACCTCGATCACATGTTCACCCTCCGGGTGACCCATGATAACTATCTCGTTAAGTAGAGGGGGCACGACTAGCACATCATCATCAATAATGTCTCCTAACATGTCAGCGTCCATAATGTCACCACCAATTGCGAACGGCTGAAAATCATCCAAATCATCGTCAGATGCCGACTCGCTGTCGGACGTAATGACCTGGACTGCCGGTACATACTCGTCGTCGGAGGATAGCTCCATCGGGTCTGCGTCGTCATATATGTTGCTTCCTTCAGAGGAAGACATGATAGCCTGAGAAATAAGTTGTTCGACACGTATGAGCATTTGTTATTTTACATATATACACGAAATGTATTTTTTTTTCACATAAAGTTCATTTTAAGTTATCCTACTTGAGTTGTGTGGGTTAACTTAAAGTTGCATGTCTACCATTTAGATGACTAAGACACTAATGTCCTTGCTTGCTTTGTATGAGATGAATTCTTGTTGAAAATGGACCATGAAAATGTTTATGCAAATGAAAACATGTGTTAGTGTTTAAATGGTTTTCGTGAGAGATCCCTAGTGATTGTAGACTTAGACTCGATAAAGAATCCTGGTTCACTACAATCGATGCTCTGATACCAAACTGTCACACCCGCTCATAGCGGAAACGCAAGGTGTGATCTGTCTGGTTTTCATTGCATAAATATCGATGTACATGAACAAACTATATGAATAAAACATACTCCAATGCCATTACATAGTGTTTCAAAAGATTACAACATAAGTTTAGTGTGTCTGTTACAAACCCTTAACATGAAAATAAAGCGTTATTGTTTCATACATTAACTTGAAATAAACTACAAAGGTTTAAACCATCATATTTCCGCAAAGAGGCGGAATATAATAGTTAAACCCTTCAAAAGATGGCATGGAGTTCCTGTACTTGTTATCTTGACTGGGAAATCCGACATGGTCCTTTAATTCCCTGAAATACATGTTAAGTTTGGAAAACATCAACAAAAGTTGGTGAATTCATGCAATTTAGTTGTAAACGATGTATTTAAAATGTGAGTTGTAGTATGTAAAGCGTCAATGAAATCGTTGATCATTAATGTTTAGCAAGGACATTAATATGTGTGACGAAATAGGAAGCAATCCAACCCTAGACGATTTTATGTCGACTCCTATCGACTGGGACACAAACGCACTCTTCTGTATGGGTCCACGACCAAGAGTGGGGCTCGCCAAAACCCATTAGATCTAGTCCTTTGTTCCTTGGTCCAAACTGGATTAATGGTGCTTATAGTATGGCCCTAATTCGCACATGATCTATGGTGTTTCATTACCTAACTTTAACATACTCTGAACATGTATCTTCCCCGATAGTTGTAAAGTTGTAAAACATTTAAATGAATAGGGAAACATGAACTCACAGTATCGCGTCCTGTAAATAGATGTAAATAAGATCTCACGTGCGGTCGTCCTGAATAGCGTTGAGACCTACAAATGTTCTTATTTTTGTTAGACACTTCGGTCTTTGTAAATAACTTGAGTACAAGTCTTTTGTCTTGAGTATGTGTAAGACTTGTATGTCTTTACTGTTCGTTAACTGTGTATTCGATGTATGAGTTGTTCAAATGTTCGTTAACTATGTATTCGATGAATGAGTTGTATAGTCGGATCTCGTCCGCTGAATTTCGTGTCTTATGTGTATCCGTTGTATAGTTGTGTTCACAAAAATGGTATCATTGGGCCAAGCCCATGTTTTCAAGTTATTGGGCTTAAATAGTGCTGGCCCTCAAATAGTGTTGGGCCTCAATAGTGTTGGGCCTCAAATAGTGTTGGGCCTCAAATAGTGTTGGGCCTCAAATAGTGTTGGGCCTCAAATAGTGTTGGGCTTGAATAGTGTTGGGCTTGAATAGTGTTGGGCTTGAATAGTGTTGGGCTTGAATAGTGCTGGGCTTTGGCCCATATGTTTAGTATTTGGGCTTAGCCCATGATTTTATGTTAAGCCCATTAAGAAAAATAGCCCATTTGTTATAAAAATAGCCCATTAAGTATTATAAGCCCATTTGTAGAAAAATAGCCCATTAAGTATAATAAGCCCATTTGTAGATGTAAGCCTTTCATTTTTTTATAAAAACCTTTTTATAAAAATTTACTAAGTACATTGTTAGTAAATAAAAACATACTAGCTTTTATAAGTTTATAAACATCCGAAAATTTGTTATCGATAGTATATTTATATTTCGTGTCGAAAGATCGTCTAACGTCGTAGTAACTCCCCGGATTGGCAATTAACTTATGTAGTCGTCCGTCGTTCATTTTGACCATAATTGGTGTCCGATTATTAGAATCGTCCGTAACTCGTTTTAAGGTGTAATTATGTGAAGTCTCGTAGGACTTTTGTTATAACGTGTTTTGAGTTTAAAGGTGACATGAGATTGAAGTTCCTACAATGATATATATAACTAATACACCAAGTAATATATCACACAAAAATTGTTAAAGTAACCAAATATATATTTTCTAAAAAAATATATATTTTTCTTGTCTTTTATTTTATAAACCCTTCTTTACTAACCTTTTTAAATCTTGTAGAGATTTACCCAAAAATGTTGTTATTTTATAAAATAAAGTTTTTATAAAAATTGGCCATATAACCTTTGTATTTTTATCTTAACCATGTTTCATTAAACATATCATTTTCTTTATTAAATCAACAACAATTTATTCAACATCTTAACTAAACATTATGAGACTTTTATAACATGAAATTATCAAGATGTTATGCAAATCATGTAGGGTTTTAAACATGATCCTTTCATATGTTAACTAGTTCAAAAACCAAGTTTAATTCTAGTTTTAACAACTTTTATAAAAATCTTTAGTTGTATGTTATTTTTTTATAATCTTGTGAAAGTCTTGTTTTTAAATAAAAACCCTAAATACTTTCACAAGATCACTAGATATGATCATCCCTTTGATCCTTTATGTTAAAACCCTTTAACATAAACATGTATAATTTTTAGATCATATCTTTCAACATCTTCTAACACTTTATTTGTAGCATAATCATCATAACAAGATCTAATATGCACATAACAAGTCTAAGATCACAATATCAACAAACATAATTATATCATGATTTTTATCTTTGCTTCATTGTATTTTTCTTGTTCATTATGTATGATTATATAGTTATTATTAGTTATAATAACAATCATAAACATAATATGTATAAAAAAAATATAGAAGCTTACTTCTAGCACTAGGCTAGGGATGATCTTAGAGATTATTAAGAACTAAGAAGATGATGATCTTGATGTTAGAACACTTTTGTATGAATAAAAATCCTTCCTTTCACTTCCAAGAGCTTTAGATCACCTTATGTTACTTGGAAATCCATCTTGTTCATGAAGGAGATGATAAAAATAATTGGGTTTTTGAAGATGTTCTTGTGAAGAAGATGAAGATGATGAGAGTGTTCTTGAGTAATAAAAATGAGATAAGTGATAAGATGCTAGTATTGCTTAATGGTTAAGTGTTGAAATTAATCATCCATTTTTCATCCACTAGTAAATAATATCTAGATATTTACCATAATAAACAAGGGGGTGGGACCCCTTGTTCACGGCCTCAAGGTGGGGGGGGGGGGTCTTATGGTGTTGAAAAGTGTTAGTTATTTTTAAGACTTAGAATGAATTAGAAAGATGTAAGTGTTAAGGTGTTTATTGTTTACAATTTTCCGAGATGTTTCGTGACTTGAAATGACCATAAACTAGCTTTACAAGACCTAAAATAAAGATCACTAGTTCGCTACATGTGTCCAAATATAGTTCGGCTCGATGTATAGCGCTCGTTTCGTAAGTAGATAGTCGAAAGGTACGCTTAAGGAACTTGTAGGGAAAATTTCCGTTATGTGTATAATTGATATTCCATAAGTATTCTTATATGAAATTGGTGCCTAAACATCAATTTTTGCATCTTGTAATAAAATACAATTGCTGAATTTTGCGGAAAAATAATGAAATGGTCACTTTTAGCGCATTTCAGACAGTTTTTAGTGCTACCGGGCATTGGTAAAATATTAACCAAACCCTTGTATTCCCACATAGGGTTTAATATATAATTGATGTTGGACTCTCATCCGAGTCTTTAAGATGTCATTTTTGATGTTTTCTGAGGATCCGGAGTTTTCGTCAGCACTCTAGTTCACTAGGCACTACTCTAGTTGTTTCGATGAATTGTTTGCACTATTTCAAATGTACCCAATAAAAATGAATCATGTGTAATAACCAATGAATATTCCATGAGTTTTCTAAGATGTATACCATGTAATCATGCAGTCAGAATATTCAAAACACATGCTTGTATAATGTAAATCACTGTTTTAAATGTAAGTAAATTACCCGAAAGTGGCAGTTGTCACACCTTGGCTTTGCGGAAGCGTGAGTTTATTTGGTGTGACTTATTAATACCATAGCTTAATCACAACAAAGCTATATGAAAATAAAACCGTGATGATCATCCATTGTTTCAAGTTTTAAAAGTAAAACACCACAACATTGTTTTCAAACGTCGACACATGCAACGATAATACAACACAACTAAATAGAATCTTGTTCAAAAGACACAACCACAACATGAAATAAACACAGCTTAAGACTTGTGACTCGTCCAGGTAAAAGTCACAACCCCTAAACTTGGATGACATCACCCTTCTTACGCAGCTTGAAAACATAGCATACCTCGCCAGATCCCTAATTCCCTGAAATACATGTAAGTTGAAAAATCAACATAAAGTTGAGCGAGTTCATGTGAAAGTGAGTATGTAAAACCTTTGCAAGTATAAAATCCCTGGTATGTAGCAAATAAGGAAATAAAAAGATCACCAATGGTTTGCAAGGCCATTGATATGTGTGAAGTGCAGTAGGAAGACTCAAACCTAGCAGATTTTTGCGTCGGGTACCAAGTCACCCCGAGGTCCGTTCTGTTGGGCCTGGGGCTGGGCTCGCTACACCCAGATAGATCTACCGCTAAAGACCCTCGGTCCTACAATGAGGATTAATTGCCTCCAGTTCCCGCCTACCCACTCACATGATCTAAGTAGTAACCCTCCTTACGCTAACCATACCATGTAAAAGTATTCGTAATCATAGTAACATGTATTTCACCCCCGCAGTTTAAAAACTAAATAAAGTTAAGAGAAAAGGGGGGCATGAACTCACTGAAGTGCGTCTCGAAATAGTATCTCCCAATCAACCTGCTGCGTGACGACCTACACGTACTAACTTCTATTAGACGGACGGCCGTGCCTTGGCTTAAGGTCTAACGTTTTTGGGAAATAGTTAGGCAACTACTTCGTATTTACACTTCTTAATTATTTTGTAAATATTTTCCTTCCCAAGGATGGGGGTTTTAATACATGTGCGTTTTCGTAACACCAAAAATATATTATTAAGTCTCACTTAATAAAATATATTTTAATTCATTTGTTTAAAATGTTCTATCTTCAAAATATACATATTTTTCCCAAAAATATTATATTTTATTCCATACAATTTTTCCAAAATAATACTTTTATCAAAATACGCATTTAAGAGTATTTTTCCGAAAATACATAAGTTACATTTAAAGTTCGGGTGGTAATAATAATACCGGTGTAACTTAAATATTTGTTTGTGAAGGCGTTGGTATTATTTTGGAGTCGTTACTTTTTAGTGTAAACGAGTTATATTATTTTTACCCTAAAAATAATATACATATAGTTCACAAAATAATCATAAAATCTCACAAGCGTTTTACTCTGAAATATATATTCTCAATATATATTTAACAAGTTTTATTTACGAAAATCCACCTCCGAATACTTGATTATTTTATAATAAAAATCATGGCGAAGTTTGTTTGGAGAACAAGTCAAAAATATATTTATAAACACTTGTTACCAAAAATATTCTAAGTGTTATTTTCTGGAAAAATATCGCCAGAGTTTCCTCTGTAATTGGAGGTGGCCACGCTTACAAGCGTATCATTTTCTTTTCAAAATTCAATCAACAATTATCAATTATCAACCACTACAACAAAAATGGCTTTTTAGGACCTTTTCTGTGGGACGCTTGTAAAAGAGGGTCCTAAAAAATTATTTAATAGGACTAATGAACTTTTGGGGTCCTTTTATAATATACTCTACTAAACCGGTGTCCTAAAAAACTATTTAATAGGATGGATGATTTTTTGGGCTCCTATTATCATATAATTTAATAGGACACTTAAAATGTAGATCCGAATAAAGTACTTTATAAGGCATTTAATTGTTAGTGTCCCATTATGTGGTACTGTATTAGGACACTTGATCATTTGGGGTCCTATTATAACATAACTTAATAGGACACGTTGTAGTTAAGTCATAAATGTTGTGTTATAGGACCTTTTCTAGTCGAAGTCATATTAGAACTTAACTTAATAGGACACTTGACACTTGGGTTTATAACTTTAAACTTTATAGGACGCTTAATCATTATTGTCACACCCCGACCGCGTAAAACAACAAATCGCGGCGGAAACATCGGGGCGTGTTGTAACAGAATTAATGTTTCATAACCATTGATACCAAAAAGTGTTTCGTTTTATTAAACATTGAATAATTACATCGTCTGGAAATCTAAATACACAATTTAAACATAGTCTATCATTGTTATTGAGTCACTAAGGCCTTGTCCAGTCCTATGTGAGCATGCATCTTATCAATCGATATCATTCAACAATACCTGAAACATATGTGAAAACGAGGTCAGCAAAGAAATGCTGGCGAGTACATAGGTTTTGTGAAAATAAGATTCATGACTTCTGTTTTTAAGAAAATGTTTAGTCATGAACCTTGTAATTTGCTTTGTCTTTGTAAATCATTTGAAAAATAATAAGTTCAGGTGATATGTATAAATAAGAGAATAATGCATGATTAAATGAATAACCATGTAAAATGAGTTTGTATAAGATAAGTTGTTTGTAAATAAATGTCTTGTGAAAAGTATGTTACTTGTATAAAATGTTCTATGTCTCAAACTGAAATGATTCAAATAACGCTACAATATGTAATACTATACAAACACTTATATATAGGAAGTACCAGCGGCGTATCCACCATGCTTGTATCATATTCCACACGCCTCTTTACTTAAATCACTTACTCAAACCAAACCACCAAAGTAATGTTCATGCCCAATGTAAATCATGTAATATGTATAACCAATGTCAAAAGTGTTTTTATGTCAAATGTAAACCATGTAATATGTAACCAAAATGATATCGTATATCGCTTTGAAGCCAATCGTTTACCCAATCGTTAAAACATCGTGTGAAAACCAATCGTTTACCCAATCGTTAAATTCGTTTTAGGTCGTGAAACTACTTAAATGGTCGTCTCGCTAATAACATTCAAACCTTCTTGACTCGCATTAATAAACCCTTACCAAAGGATAGATTAACAATTCGCATTAATAAACCCTTACCAAAGGATAGATTAACAACTCGCATTAATAAACCCTTACCAAAGGATAGATTAACAACTTGCATTAATAAACCCTTACCAAAGAGTAAATTAATAATTACAGATTCAGTCGCTACCCACAACACCCACACATAACTACGGGTGTAGTAAATAACGGGACTTGTCAGATCCTATGGTACCATAACCTAATACTGGTCGGCTTGATCATTGCTAATGAATGTCATTTGTTATGTAAATACAACCAACAAGTTTGTTCACTTTTTGAAATCGTTATTAGTTTTGTACAAATCGTCTTAATTGTTTTTGAAACCATCGTTATAACATCGAAAACATTTAGCACATATGAGTCACCCCAAAAAAATTGAAAGCAGTAAAATAGGGGAATAATGTACTCGCCTGAGAATGCTTAGAGGTCTTGAACAACAACCAAACAAAGTTAGAGGGAGCACGGAATCAGTCGGCAATCTCAAACTATATAAATAAACCGGACTTAAATCGGGAGATCGGATAGGATGAGGCTTGGTAAACCAAATGAGTATTGGAACTCATATGATATGGTTTAACAAGGCCTATATACTACAATGAAACCAAACCTAAGTGCTTTCGACCCATCGCGACCCATTAAGGTAGCTTATGCTACTTTAACGCGTCGTGCGCGTGAAACGCGTTCGGACCGCCTAACTAGTCCTATGACAAGTAGAATATGCCTCAACATGTTACATAATCAGTTATGTGACAAAGGTTTAGGTTACATATGCTTAATTACCAATTATACACGAAAAGGGTATTCTGGTAATTTACCTAAGGCATATAAACTACCTATCATACAACTACTCAAACGATGTGACCATAGGGTATAACCTCGGAAGGTTATTCCCTACCTACTATGGTCACCTAATGTATTTGGTCGGATCCTAATGATCGACCAAATGGGTCGGGTTCGAGGTATAAGCGATTTATTAGATCGCTTACCCTACAACCCTAGACAACGTGGTAATCAGCAGGCATAGTCCCTAGGGACTATAACCAACGTGATTACAATCACGTTGCGAAGTTCAAACGAACTTCGCATTGACCATAAGCTGGTCAACGCTGAAAGTCAAACAAAGTTTGACTTTCGGACTCAAAAAGCAATAAAATAAGGAAAAGAACGAAAGAATACTTACGAAGGGTCCCCGAATGCTAATTTCGATCCGAGAATCTCAGGTATGAAACAATGGTTTCAACTTAGAGTTTCTAAGATCAAAATTCTAGTGATTATGAAGCATGTGGGGTGGGGTATTTATAGTATTCGGTCCACCGTTAAGATCGTTTCATGGAAAACGTGCCTTAATCCCACCCGTACAAGTGTCGGGACCTTATGGTGACTAAAATTTGATCCTTATCTGATGACTAAGCAATTTAGAACATGTGGTGGTGGATCAAACAGCTGCAACCTGCTGTTAAAAACTCTGCATCTGGTCTGGGGAACCCCTACGCATCGTAGGGCAAAAACCCCATACGCATCGCAGGGCACAAGTTTGGCAGAATTACACTTTTGGTCCCTGTTATGCAATAAGGTCATTTTTGACACGTTTAAGGCCCGTTAACCCCATTTCAAAGCTCTAAAATGAAGTTAAAGTGTAGGGAACTTAAAACATGCTCAAAAATATCTCGGATGTCGGTTCGTTTAGCCGTACGGTTGCGATGTTCGGTTAATTACGACGGAATACACATAAGCGCGAAAAACGATCCAAATGACGCGACGAATGGATTTTTGGAAAGCCAAACACTAAAGCATAATATAGTCATGCTTACATAAATTTTTGGATGTCCGGATGTATTCAGAATGTAAGTTATGAGCGAAAATGCAAACTTATGCACTTTTTGACACTTTTAGTCCCTGAATGACCCAAAAGTTTATTTTAGCACACCGAACACCTCAAAGCCTATTTCTAAGCTATGTAAAGGATATTTATGGTATTTTTAACTTATGGTCATGTTCCGGAATGTCCGTTACAGTTCAAATTGGCATACTTTCGCAGTTTGTCAACTTTAGTCCCTTTAAGCGATTTAACTTGATTTTTGCCATACCAAAGCCTTCAAAACTTATTTCTAAGTTAAGTAAAGGTTATTTAAGGTATGTTAAGCCTATTTCACTATTCCGGAGTGTTCGTTGCATTAAACTGGTTATATTTATGCATCGGTGCGCGTATAACCTTCCAGAAAGCGATTTAGAGCTTGAAATCGAACAAGAGTTGATATGTGCAAATGATATACATATTTTTACAAATCCCAAGTATGAAATATAATATTTCATTGGTTCGGTATTTGTTTGATGGCCGTGGAGGCACAGGTGTTACAGTCTCCCCTACTTTAGGAAATTTCGTCCCGAAATTTATTTAGAGGAAACTTGTGAGAGCTTGAAAACATGAAATTGAAAAGATCGAACAACATTGGTTAGGGTTCTTGAACTTCTAGTAACCTTAATAACATTATGTTTGCAATGTAAGAGGGACACTTATATACAAGTATATGAAGTGTCATTGGTGCGTCCACCGTACCTCCATTACATCGTTCTCATTTTGTTATTGTTGTCACTATCGGTTCTTACACATAATAAATCCTACTGGGTTTCTGTGCACTAAATTTCATAATTATGTACGCGTCCATAATTAGACAATTCCTTGCACAGTTTACACAGTCTATTTTATAATGTGTAGGGTAAAACCAAATGAACAAACCTGTGATGAGTGTGACTGGACCACCATAGGGTCCTTTCAGCTTTATCATCACATGCCATTCTTAACCAGGTCTTGAATCAATCTTTAACTAGACCACTCAAGGGTCTATCATCGAATCTTGGAATGGTACTATATAACCCAAGGGTCTTAACTACCACGTAGAAGCCCATAAGGATTTAAGGTAGTACCTTTTGAATATCCTACTATGAATCCCTCATATGAAGATATAAAAGATTCTATGAGGATTTGAAAATCGTTTACCACACAAAAACATAGAGGAGAACACATAAACACATATCACATAATCGCATAATCGTATACTCGCATAATTGTTTAAATTGACCTTTAAATTTGTTATCTTTGGTCACGGGTATTTAATGCATACAAGAAATAAATTCTTAATTGCATCAATTTGGATGGATCCACATGAATACCCTGCTTGTTGACTACATGACCCAAAAACTGAACTCCTTTAAGCCAAAATTTCCTCTTGGAGGATTTAGCGAAAAGTTTGTTCCTTCTTTAAGGGTTCCAATGTCAACGAAGGTGTTGATCGGGATCGGCTCGTGATATGAATAGATCAAGATGTCATTAATAACAATGACGAACTGATCCAAATAAGGCTTGCAGACTCTATTTATTAAGTCTTTGAAGATGGCTGGAGCATTTGTCAACCAAAAAGGCATGACTGTAAACTCTTAATGGCCATACTTCGTGCAGAAAACCGTTTTGGGAATATCTTCTCCGAAAATACAAAGTTGATGATACCCAAAACGCAAATCGATCTCGGAAAATATGAAACGCTATGCAGTTGATCGGAGAAATCGTTGATTTAAGGTAGGGGATATCGATTCTTGATGATAAGCTTACTAGGCTTACGTTAATCGATATACATTTGAAAAGATCCATTTTTCTTTTCACAAAGAGGACAGGAGTTTCTCCAAGGTGAAAAGTTCGGACGGATGAATCCTTTATCAGACAACTCGTGAAGCTGTTTTGATAATTCTTGCATCTCGAATGGTGCAAGACGATAAGATACTTTAGATTTAAGAGAAACTAGTGTTTGAGGTTCTTAGGGGGATCACAAGTGATCATAAAAATGACAGAACCACACGAGTAGTTTTGTCTTTGTGATGACATCATAAGGTTGGATCAAACATTCATACAATTGCATTAGTTGAAAAATAAAAACCACAAATTTTTATTTATATAACAACCGCATTGTCTTTAAATGTTACAAGATAACAACCAGAGGAATTTCAAAATACTAATTGTTCTTCATCATTGATTGCCTCATTGATGTTATACACTCGTCCACGTGCTGGATTCACATTGACGTTGACGTTCGCATTCGGGTTTGCGTTAGCATTTGCATTCACCAGTCTTGGGCAGTTGTGGCGGAAATGACCAATCTCTCCGCAATTGAAACATGAACCCAGTGGGAATCTCGCAGCATTCCCTTGAACCTGAGCAGCCTGATTTTGTCCCAGACGACAAATATTGGCCAAATGCCCAAGTCTACCACACGTTGTGCATTTCTTGCAATCTTGTTGTGCAACGTGATGACCATTGCAACGGGCACAATGGGGTGCGGTACCAGCATATGCCTTCTTTGCAGCTGGCTGTGCCGGTGGGTTTTGCAAGTTCTGAGCAGTCTGTGCTGTAACAGCAAAATTTTGGGCACCCTTCCGCTTCTTTGATTTCTTTGAAGTCCCAACTTCCTTACCCTTCTTGTTTTGACCTTTCTTGCTATCCTCCTTGTCAGACTCCTGCTTCTTACCCTTGTCACCCTTTCTGTGTAACTTATTCTTCCGAATCTGCGACTCAGTCAATGTCGCAGCTAACTCGATCGCCTGACGGAGTGTGGTAGGGCTACTACCATTAAGGATGTCTTGTACCGTGTCAGGTAGGCCGTCAATGTACCTTTCGATAGCCTTGTCGAGTGGGGTAACCATTGTCGGGCAAAGCAGACTCAACTCCTCAAACCTATCAGTATACGCCCTGTGCTCACCACTATCTTGCTTCAACTCATCAAATTCCTTCTCCAAAGCTCGCTGCTCACGACGAGGACAGAATTCCCTCATCATAAGGGCCCTAAGTTCAGCCCACGTCTGTGCTAGAGCAACTTCTGCACCACGATCCCTCATAACCCCGTTCCACCATGTGAGAGCCCTCTTCTGAAACACACTCGAAGAAAACTCAACCTTGCGATTGTCAGGACACTGCACGTGGCGGAAAGTATTCTCAATGCTCTCGAACCATTGAAGAAGCCCAGTCGCTCCTTCAGAACCACTAAACTTGAGTGGTTTAGCCTGGTTAAAATCCTTGTATTTGCATGGAACGTTGTTGTTGTTATTATTGCCGTTGTTGTATATCTTGTGGACTTGGGTTACAACCCCGGGAAGCACAGCAGCCGCCTGCTGAGAGATCAGGGCTGCGAGTTCTTCAATAGTAAAAGTCCGAGCATCGGTTCGAGCATCGCGTCGAGGAGGCATTGTCTAAAAGAGGAAACATGAAATGAAACGAGTGAGAGAATTTAGACGAAAAGAATGAGATGAACAAATCTGATGAAAGCAATGATAGTGGTCATTTGTTTGTTACTACAAAGCAACAAACGACACACAGAACTAATCAAAGTAAATGGGTCAAAAATAATGTATCGCGAAGACATGCTCGCCTATAAGTGAACACTCATCCCAAGAATTCCCAGGTAAGCACAACTGGTCTCGCGTCTGATGAGATGTATACGAAGTGCTTGCCTAGACAGAAAACCCAGAATATAGGCATTCACCCTTCCAGTTTGCACGTGTTCACATTATTTAAAACCCAAAACTTTGCCGAGATTTTGAAAATTCAAAGGGGTTCAAAACCATATAACAGAGGGTTCAAAACCTTGTAATCAATCATCCTATAACAGATGATTAGTTTTCAAAGCGGTTTTGAAATTTATGTTCTTGTTGTGGTCGTCGCCTAAGGATAGGTGACGGTATTGTTTTATGACTAAACGCAAGTAAACTCGCGTTAGGGTCCTAA
This sequence comes from Helianthus tuberosus, assembly GCA_030545235.1. NCBI lineage: Eukaryota > Viridiplantae > Streptophyta > Magnoliopsida > Asterales > Asteraceae > Helianthus > Helianthus tuberosus. Next base: position 7,644,924 of record JARYGA010059771.1, on the reverse strand, counting down.
GAAGGTTATAGACAAGGTCAAAGCATTACTAATAACCTAATTCCCTATAACCATTGGCTCTGATACCATCTTTTCTGTTACACCCCGACCGCGTAAAACAACAAATCGCGGCGGAAACATCGGGGCGTGTTGTAACAGAATTAATGTTTCATAACCATTGATACCAAAAAGTGTTTCGTTTTATTAAACATTGAATAATTACATCGTCTGGAAATCTAAATACACAATTTAAACATAGTCTATCATTGTTATTGAGTCACTAAGGCCTTGTCCAGTCCTATGTGAGCATGCATCTTATCAATCGATATCATTCAACAATACCTGAAACATATGTGAAAACGAGGTCAGCAAAGAAATGCTGGTGAGTACATAGGTTTTGTGAAAATAAGATTCATGACTTCTGTTTTTAAGAAAATGTTTAGTCATGAACCTTGTAATTTGCTTTGTCTTTGTAAATCATTTGAAAAATAATAAGTTCAGGTGATATGTATAAATAAGAGAATAATGCATGATTAAATGAATAACCATGTAAAATGAGTTTGTATAAGATAAGTTGTTTGTAAATAAATGTCTTGTGAAAAGTATGTTACTTGTATAAAATGTTCTATGTCTCAAACTGAAATGATTCAAATAACGCTACAATATGTAATACCATACAAACACTTATATATAGGAAGTACCAGCGGCGTATCCACCATGCTTGTATCATATTCCACACGCATTGTTACTTAATCACTTAATCAAACCAAACCACCAAAGTAATGTTCATGCCCAATGTAAATCATGTAATATGTATAACCAATGTCAAAAGTGTTTTTATGTCAAATGTAAACCATGTAATATGTAACCAAAATGATATCGTATATCGCTTTGAAGCCAATCGTTTACCCAATCGTTAAAACATCGTGTGAAAACCAATCGTTTACCCAATCGTTAAATTCGTTTTAGGTCGTGAAACTACTTAAATGGTCGTCTCGCTAATAACATTCAAACCTTCTTGACTCGCATTAATAAACCCTTACCAAAGGATAGATTAACAATTCGCATTAATAAACCCTTACCAAAGGATAGATTAACAACTCACATTAATAAACCCTTACCAAAGGATAGATTAACAACTCGCATTAATAAACCCTTACCAAAGAGTAAATTAATAATTACAGATTCAGTCGCTACCCACAACACCCACACATAACTACGGGTGTAGTAAATAACGGGACTTGTCAGATCCTATGGTACCATAACCTAATACTGGTCGGCTTGATCATTGCTAATGAATGTCATTTGTTATGTAAATACAACCAACAAGTTTGTTCACTTTTTGAAATCGTTATTAGTTTTGTACAAATCGTCTTAATTGTTTTTGAAACCATCGTTATAACATCGAAAATATTTAGCACATATGAGTCACCCCAAAACAATTGAAACAGTAAAATAGGGGAATAATGTACTCGCCTGAGAATGCTTAGAGGTCTTGAACAACAACCAAACAAAGTTAGAGGGAGCACGGAATCAGTCGGCAATCTCAAACTATATAAATAAACCAGACTTAAATCGGGAGATCGGATAGGATGAGGCTTGGTAAACCAAATGAGTATTGGAACTCATATGATATGGTTTAACAAGGCCTACATACTACAATGAAACCAAACCTAAGTGCTTTCGACCCATCGCGACCCATTAAGGTAGCTTATGCTACTTTAACGCGTCGTGCGCGTGAAACGCGTTCGGACCGCCTAACTAGTCCTATGACAAGTAGAATATGCCTCAACATGTTACATAATCAGGTATGTGACAAAGGTTTAGGTTACATCTGCCTAATTACCAATTATACACGAAAAGGGTATTCTGGTAATTTACCTAAGGCATATAAACTACCTATCATACAACTACTCAAACGATGTGACCATAGGGTATAACCTCGGAAGGTTATTCCCTACCTACTATGGTCACCTAATGTATTTGGTCGGATCCTAATGATCGACCAAATGGGTCGGGTTCGAGGTATAAGCGATTTATTAGATCGCTTACCCTACGACCCTAGACAACGTGGTAATCAGTAGGCATAGTCCCTAGGGACTATAACCAACGTGATTACAATCACGTTGCGAAGTTCAAACGAACTTCGCATTGACCATAAGCTGGTCAACGCTGAAAGTCAAACAAAGTTTGACTTTCGGACTCGAAAAGCAATAAAATAAGGAAAAGAACGAAAGAATACTTACGAAGGGTCCCCGAATGCTAATTTCGATCCGAGAATCTCAGGTATGAAACAATGGTTTCAACTTAGAGTTTCTAAGATCAAAATTCTAGTGATTATGAAGCATGGGGGTGGGGTATTTATAGTATTCGGTCCACCGTTAAGATCGTTTCATGGAAAACGTGCCTTAATCCCACCCGTACAAGTGTCGGGACCTTATGGTGACTAAAATTTGATCCTTATCTGATGACTAAGCAATTTAGAACATGTGGTGGTGGATCAAACAGCTGCAACCTGCTGTTAAAAACTCTGCATCTGGTCTGGGGAACCCCTATGCATCAGTAGGGCAAAAACCCCATACGCATCGTAGGGCACAAGTTTGGCAGAATTACACTTTTGGTCCCTGTTATGCAATAAGGTCATTTTTGACACGTTTAAGGCCCGTTAACCCCATTTCAAAGCTCTAAAATGAAGTTAAAGTGTAGGGAACTTAAAACATGCTCAAAAATATCTCGGATGTCGGTTCGTTTAGCCGTACGGTTGCGATGTTTGGTTAATTACGACGGAATACACATAAGCGCGAAAAACGATCCAAATGACGCGACGAATGGATTTTTGGCAAACCAAACACTAAAGCATAATATAGTCATGCTTACATAAATTTTTGGATGTCCGGATGTATTCAGAATGTAAGTTATGAGCGAAAATGCAAACTTATGCACTTTTTGACACTTTTAGTCCCTGAATGACCCAAAAGTTTATTTTAGCACACCGAACACCTCAAAGCCTATTTCTAAGCTATGTAAAGGATATTTATGGTATGTTTAACTTATGGTCATGTTCTGGAATGTCCGTTACAGTTCAAATTGGCATACTTTCACAGTTTGTCAACTTTAGTCCCTGTAAGCGATTTAACTTGAGTTTTGCCATACCAAAGCCTTCAAAACTTATTTCTAAGTTAAGTAAAGGTTATTTAAGGTATGTTAAGCCTATTTCACTATTTCGGAGTGTTCGTTGCATTAAACTGGTTATATTTATGCATCGGTGCGCGTATAACCTTCCAGAAAGCGATTTAGAGCTTGAAATCGAACAAGAGTTGATATGTGCAAATGATACACATATTTTTACAAATCCCAAGTATGAAATATAATATTTCATTGGTTCGGTATTTGTTTGATGGCCGTGGAGGCACAGGTGTTACAATTATGGTGTTATTATATTACACCATAATAGGACACTTGATATTTGAGTCATAAAACATTAGTTTTATAGGACGCTTATTCGCTAGAGTTTTATTATAATATAACTTAAAAAGACACTTGACACTTGGGTCTTATAAATTTATCCTTTATAGGATGCTTAATCATTGTGGTGTTATTATAATACACTGTAATAAGACACCTGATATTTGAGTCATAAAACATCAGTTTTATAAGACACTTATTTGCTAGAGTTCTATTATAACATAACTTAATAGGACACTTGACACTAGAGTCTTATAACTTTAACCTTTATAGGATGCTTAATCATTATGATCCAATCAAGTATTATAATGTAGAATCATTTATGTCAAGCATAGAGGTTAGAAAACCTCATTATATGATTCACCACTATACACACCATCATGAAGATGGTGGGAGAGTCATGAATAACAAGAAAGTAAATATAATCTATTAAGTGTTAAGGGTGTTCATACTCAAGTTAGGAATGAAGGAGTGGAACTTAGTTTGGAAAGCCAAAGCTTCAATTTGTTCACACTTCACAAGTCACACGTTCATCATATGAAAGACGACAACTTGTGCTTGTTTTCATCATTCAACAAATCAAAGGTGGTGTTGGTGGTGGCCGGCGGTGGTGGTGGCCGGTGGTGGTGGTGGTGAGTAGTGGTGGTGGCCGGCGATGGTGGTGGTGGTGGTGGTGGTGGTGGTGAGTGGTGGTGGCGGTGGCCGACAGTGGTGGTGGTGGTGACACTACAAACAAAAAGCCATTTGGTGGCACACGTTTTTAGTGGCATTTAGCTTTTGAGCAATTAATTTAGGTTTTTAATGGCACTTTGCGTATGCCATATTTGCTTAGCACATACTTTTAGTAGCATTTGGCTTTTGTGTCACTAATTTAGGTTTTTAGTGACACTTTGTGTATGCCATTAATAATTTCGAGTAATTTTTATGAAATCTCTCTCTCCTACACCCTCACATACATAACTCGAATATATAGCTATACATCTGAATTGGGAACCGAATGGAAGTTTCCTTTCACTCACAAGATAACTCTAACTATTTCCATCCCTATGTTTTTTCCTTTATCCGACTCAACATACTAATTAGGAGATAATGGAGTGAACTTTTGAGTGAAAGTTAATAGATAATACATTTTTGAAAAAGTAAGGAATACCTCATACATCAAGAGATAAGGGATAGCATGGTGTGAAAGTGGTGTATTCCATAACCAAATGATTGTGGGTTTAAATCCCGCAAATGACAGGTATTGTAACTTATTAGCCGTTAAAAAAACCTCACACACTTTTTATTCAAGTCTTTTGATATTATATTTAAATATTTATTAATCTATATATACATTTTTAACTTGAAACTAAAATTAATTAGAAATTTTGATCTCCCTCGCAATGTTTTGGAGTTTCCCTCCTATACGCAAATGTTTCCTCAATTTATTATTCTGAGATTGTATAATCCAAACCCTAACCGTGCCCCTCCCAATTTCCATCGATCCCCTCTCAAACCTCAATCTCAGATAAGCCATCACCGTCATTTCATCACGCCCTGTTCTCGTTTCCTGTTCTCTTTGTTCGGAGTTGCTGCAAGCGATTAAGATCTGTTGTGAACCACCAACACATCTTATCACCTCTAATGGCAGCCCTGTTCACCAGCTTATAGAACATATAGGTATAAATTGGCAAACTTTTTTGCTTTGTTTATTGATTGGTGATGTTTTGAGATTGAAATTAGAATTTATTAGAGTTTGTGAGATCTTTTATAATCTTATGTATAGTGATTATGATTGTTTGGTTAGTTGACTATTGGTTGGCTGTGGGCAAATCGAATTGAAAGGGACCCTAAATTTGAAAAGAATTTGTAACCTAAAATTCACTTTCGGTGTGCCACTTACTTTTCAATTTTGCTCTTCGATTCCATTCCATTCCATTCCCAATTAACACATTCTTGTTGTTAATGGATCCCAAAAACAAAGAGCTACCGTATTCTAGTCGCTATTCATCTGGGATTGGGTTGGTACATAATGGGTCGGTGGGCTATTTTACAGAGTGGTTCTATGGAGGTTGTTGTTGATAGTTCTTTGGGTATGGTTTGTGATGATGGATTTTGGTTTCTTGGTAAAAGGAACCGGCAGTTTCAGGCTGTTACGGGTCAAAAGCTACCTGGTGGGTCTGATGTGTTTTTTGTGGGGTCAATAAATTGCTGGTAATAATCAACATAATACTAGCAAAACTAGTGCTTTTGACAGACTGATGGGGGTGTAATAGTGGTTTTTGTGTTTTACTGTTTTTATTTATTCTTTTAGCCCCTTAATAAGTAAGTTATTCAGTCACAAACCAGGGTAATGTTTTTTATTATCATTCTTAACAAAGCTATCTCTAAGTAAATGTGAAAACCTAACTTTTTATGCAGAATCTATACTTCTTAGTGCAAATTGTGGCTCTTTTACTAAAGTTCAACATATCTAGGGTAACGTTTAAAAGAAATTTATGTTTGCTTTTATAGTCTTCAACTTATATTAGTCTTGGTCAGTGATTGAAGCTTTAGTAAACTCTAAAGATTATGCTTACTATTGTTTAAAGAAGAAAAGATGATGATGTTTGTAGAAAAGTTTTATGTGTTGGATTTGATATAAGGCATGCTGACTAGTATTAAATAAAACTTTAACCAAGAAGACTACTGATCCGAGAAATGGTTATGGTGTGAAGCTTCCTAACAAATTATCTACTGCGTTTTTCTTTTAATTGTCTTTGATTATTAGTTTAGGAAGATGTAGCTTTATTATACATTTACCATGTATTGTTGTTCCCTGAAACATGATTTTAATTTGGTTGAATGTGGATTCTATATGATTGGGCACAATGTGTGTCGTGAACAAAAAGGTGATGTAAATGCTAATTCACGGATGCTCCTATAAAAGAACAAAGTTATCAACATAACAAGAGTCATTATTTGCATATTGACTTGATTTTGTTTTCCTAAATTTGTGGATTTCATTTCATGGATGGACTAAGGATCTAAATGTTTCTGCTTGGAATCAAAACTTAGTTTGAGTATTCTAATAATAAAATCTTATAAAATATGTATTATGAAATTAGAATAATGATTCTCAAAGTGTTCAGTTGTTATTTAATAAAGGCTTTAATGTGATGATCTCTCTTTTCTTGTCTAAACAGGCTTTGGACGTGGAATCTATATCTGATTTGCGCACTTCAGTTGCTGATACTCAGGTTGCTTTTAGCTTGCAAGTTTTCTAAAAAGGAAATTGGACTTGAATTACATTTTACCCTTTTTTGTCTAGGTATGTAATTCGCTAATTGTAGAGATTTGTAAATTTTAAGCACATTTTGAAGTATCAACTTTGTGTCTTCCCTTGTTTAAATATGAATATCATCAAGAACATAAACGTGTTAACAAAAGCTTGTTTGGGTACCATATTTTTTCCAAAACGGAACATGAAATGTAAATCATTTATTCGTTACTTGAATCTGAGGTCACAATTGATTTTTTGCAGACCAACACAAGACAGACCTAATAACTACTTATGCAGAATCATCTGAACTGATGTTAACGTGGGAAAGGATAAAGAATCCTTCTGGAAGTCTGATTTTGTAAGTCACATAGATCCGCAAAATAAGTTATAAAAACAAGAACAACTTTCATAAATTATTGTTAGGTGTTCGAGCCATTTTCTTATACATGGTTTTCTTTTGAATCACGAGTATCATAAATTAAATAACTTTAATTTTTTTTGTGAATCAATACTAATGCTTGTTTATACGGTTGATGATGGCAGTGTAGATATCATAAGAAGTTTTGGAGCTAAGTTTTACAATAAGTCAATAACTTCAAAAAGGTTTGTGTGAATGTGTGATATATAGTTGCACGAGAAATTTCTAGAAATTATGTTTTGGGATTTGATAATGTAAGAATTGGTTGCTTTATTGGTGACCATGAAATACTCGTATTAATGACCCGTGTGTACATGGCAAACAAGAACTTGAGGTATGTGACTGAGATATTTGACAATCTTTTATATTGCAGAGCATAACTAGCAAGGATATATGGTCTAAAACGGATTCAAGTAATAGGGTTGCAAACAAGCCGAACCAAGCCCAAGCTCATATAAGTTATGAAAGCTCGAGCTCAGTTCGATTCAAGCTTTATTTCTAAAGCTCAAGCTCGGCTGCTAGGTAATTTTTCAAACTCGAGTTCGATAAACGAATTTCGGGCTTTGGCTTATTTATTAAATAAGCTTGTTTTTAGGCTTGGGCTCAAGCCTGTTTAAGCTCGGATCGTTTCAAGCTTTTTTTAGTTGAGCTCGAGTAGCTTGTAAGTAGCTCAGCTCATTTGCACCCGCACTCCTCCGGATAAAAAATGCAGTTTTTAGTAACTAGTTGAAATGGTCAGTTGAGCTTAACAACTTTTTAGTAACTTTTGAGCATTTTTAAATGAAGTAGTTATTTAGGGAGGTTTTTTGTAATTTAGATTTTATCATATTTTTGCATTACTGAATAGAAAAAGCAACCAAGGATGGTCAATACAAATCGGGTAAAAATGTAGTGTTTAGCAACTACTTGAAATGGGTCAAGTTGAGGTGAAAAACAGTTTTGCTAAATTTTTTACTATATAACTGATTTAGTGAGGTTTTTATGCGATTGAGATATTTGATCATCTTTTACGTTAAAAAGAATGGTCCAAATGGGTTCGGATAAAATGGCAGTAGCCATATTTAAAATTAGAAGTCCACTGTGTTGTATATACACACTTTATGATATGCCATAAGTCTATGTTTGTTGGCTGGTGTATTGTTTTTTAATCTTTTGTACATCCATCTTAAGTTATCAACCAAGTAAAGGTCAAATAACATGTTCATTTGCATATTCATGCCATAGCTTCTAATGATCACAAGAAATGTTTTAATCTAAATTTAAGGTGATTTGTATTGTCTATACTGCGGATTTAGTGTGTAGTGTGGTGGTGGCTATTCTTGTTTGTAAACGTGGGATTATTAAAAACCAATTTTCCTTAGTTTTTTTATAAAAATGTTAGCCTGCTAGTGTAAAACTTTATTAATTATTTTTTGTAAAATGTTTTTTTGCACTATTATGACTAGAGTTTAATAAATATTTGTTGAAAACTAAAATCTAGGTCGGAGATGAAGTTTTCCTCAAAAGCATTCTAAACTCTACCGAGACTGTAGCAAGAGGAAGGGTCCAGAGCTTGGACCCAAATGATCTAGTTGGTGGTACAGAGATTGGACCAGAATGGTGTGAGGTAAACGTTAAAGTACCAATAAAAAAGATGAAAACTTGGTAAGACCATATTGTTTATTTTCTATAATTCAAGATTGTATTGGTGCATCCATCGCATGGCCTTATCCATTCATCTCGGTATGTATTTGTTAAACTTGTGATACAAATAATTTTAATATCATAGAACTTAATGCTTATACATGGATGGTTTATTTGTAGGTAGTCCATGAGGATTGAGGACGCATGATGATTCAAGATTTTACGCTTCTTATTTCTTTAATTGCTTTTGATTTCTTTGTTAAATGTTAAGACTTTATGTTAGATAATGTTATAACTTATTTATGGTTAGTGTTTTTGTTATGAACATGCTTATTTGAAATATAATGAAGTTTTATTTCTTTCATTAGTTGATGTTATACAATAATTATTAGGATGTTATATGTTGATGGTCTGCTTATAAAATTGGTTTTATAATCTTATTTGGGATATTAGGGCCATTTTCTTGATATTAAAGTAGCTATAACGTTACATCATAAGGGTCCTATAAATTAATTTTTAACGACGTTTGTATGTGTATCAAAAGATTATAAATAGGTAATCACATATTAGAACATTGTAAAAGTGCCCTAATATGTTCTTTTTAGGACGCTATTTAAGTTGTCTATAGACATTTTATGATACCATAAAATTTGTTTCATAATCTTATTTGGTATATTAGGACCCTTTTCTTGGTACTAAATTAGCTATAATGTTACATCATAAGGGTCCTATCAATTAATTTCTAAGGACGCTTGTAAGTGTATCAAAAGATTAAAAGTACGTAAGCACATGTTAGAACATCGTAAAAGTTTCCTAATATGTTTTTATTAGGACACTATTTTGGTTTTTCAAAGACATATTACGTGACCATAAAATCGGTTTCATAATCTTATTTGAGATGTTAGGACGCTTTTTTAGTTCCGGGACTTATTACGACCCCTTTACATGAAACGCTTTTACCGTTGGTCCTATTAAATGAAAGGTCCTATAAAATAGCATTTTAGGACGCTTTTGCGCGTATTAAAAACCCAGTTTTCTTGTAGTGAACATACAATACTCAATCATCAAACTAGTAAAAAATAAACATAAATCGCAAACACATGAACTTGTAAGTTGTGTAAAAGTATGTAGTAACTTTCCAATATTTTTAGTAGATCTTTCTATTTCTAAAAAATAAAGTCGGTTTCTTGGAAATCTTATCTTTGAAGAAAATGTAACTTTACAACTTCTTAGTCATAAATTACGAAAATATTTCTTTGGTAAAACCTTTTGTCACACAAGTGTTTACACACTTGTTTGTTCACAAAATTACCTTTGTTTCATGAAAGATCCGGCTTTTAAACGTGGTTTGCATCTTACACTTGGTTCTTCGAAAATACCACTTGTAAATCTTTAGATCTACTAGTTTAGCACTCCATTTTACAAGAAAAACTATTTTTACACAAGTTCATGTTTATGTATGAAAGGGTTCGTCATCTTGTAACTTTCCTACTTAACATAATGCTAGTTCATGTTCCATGAACATGATCTAGCGTGGTTAGATGACGATCCGTTCCACTACTAGCAACCAACAACATAAAATAACCATAACTAAACAAGACTCATGAGTTTTACACCATTATTTTCTCTTTAACCACCATGTTCATCTTACTTTCAAGTCTTTTAGTTTTAATCTTTAGTGTTCTTGATTTTTATCCGTTAAACTTCTTATTAACTACTTTAAACATGTGCAAGAGAGTGTTTAGAATCACTTACTACTAGCTCAAGGCTAGGGAAGAATCAAAGCGAAAACTAGGTGGATAAAAGCAACGTAGTGAGGTCCTTGAGATTCCGTAAGCACCGAGCCTCCTTGCGTGTGACCTTTCACCTTTGTATGTAAGTGAAATTGCAAGATCAAAACTTGAAGTTGGTGAGATGGTGGGGGTTGGGTTCGGCCGATCACAAGAGAGAAGGAAATAGAGAGTAAAATTTTGAAGTCTGGTTAGTGAATGAGATGGTGATCTTATGGTTTTATTTATAAACCATATATGTGTATTATCCAATAAATAATGTGCTACCAAGATATTAAGCAAAATTGATTAAAATAATCACAAATGGGTGGGGTGTGTCCCCTTGGGGGAACCGTTCGGTTAGGGGGGGGGGGTTAATGGTTAGGTTTCAATGATATAGTTAAGTGTTAGTTAGTTTAGTTAGGTGATCGAATTAGTTATTAGTGTGTTATGAATTATAAAGGGTGTTAGGGTATTCGGGGACCCTAACTGGCTCAGAATAGGAAAAACAATGTCATTGACAAAATTTTTGTGTTCCGGGTAAAGTCCGGTTGTTCGGTTGGATATTGATCCGTTAAAGTGCTAAATAAGCATTTAAAGTGTCTTTAATATTGTTTTTAGTGACACAATGAATTCTCGACACTTTGGAAAGTGTCTAGTATTATTTTCCCATGTTTTTGCACTTTACTAGTTAAGTTAAATGCTGAATTTTTGTAATAAAGTGCAGAATTTTGTACTTAAAGTATGTTTTAGGCACATCCGGTCACTATAACTATCACCTAGTGACGCATTTTAACAATCCTCACCTCCCTACACTCTCTACTAGTGTAGTAAACTATTCCCGGCTCATACTGGTCTTAGAGATGGTGTCTGTCTAGTGCTGGCAATGTCAGCATGTTTACTGGGTTATCCGTATAGTGTGCTCACTGTGCTTTTTGTGCATCAAGGTTGTCACTGATGTTTGTGTGTAAATAACAGAGTGACAGTATAAAATGTGATGCATGAGTATATATGTATCAGAAATCAAGAAGCAGTTTAACCACAGTTGTAAGCAAGCACAATAATTAAGCATTAATTAAATATTAATTAATTCGTACGGATACCTGGCTTGGTGAGGGTTGTCACAGAATCCATTGCAGAAAATGAACTATCCATTCATTTTCTCTTCTGAAGAATATCCACTGGGGAAATGAAACACAAATCCTTACAAGATCTTCCTATCTTAATAGTTAGATTCTTAAAGGGACACTTAAAGTACTACTTTTAAATTCTTGATTGGATTTCTAAAGAATTCTTTACAAGACACAGAAACAAAGAGCTAAATCCTTACAAGATCTTTGTGTTTTAATAGTTAGATTCTTAAAGGATACTCACAGAACTATTGGTTGATTTGGTTTTACCATTAATCAAATCACTCATTCCCACTTCCTGCTTTAATCTGTAAGACCCATCTTAAAATAACCGAATTAATAATAAGTAACATGCATTTAGTACAAAAATTTCGAGTTTACAAAAACTTTCATGATTTTAAGACCATACATGATCATAATATTCAAGTTATAATCCTACTAATTAAACTTTCAAGACATGACTTCAAGTGTTTACATATTACTAAAACAAAATAGATTAAGTGTGGAAGCTTTGTTTAGTGCGTTCGGTTCTTGATAACTGCTTGATCGCCTTCCGGATTAGGCCCACCATCACCTACGGTCAAAACCATTAAAATAATTAGTTTTGACACTTTAAGAATCAAGTATAAACAAGTCCCGTGCTAAAACATGTCAAAAACAAGGAAATTTCACGTTTCGGGGAGTCGCGCCGCACGACGACGATAATGGTCAGCCGTCGCGGCCCGCCACCGTGGTGGCGTCGCGCGAAGGTGATCACGTTTTGCCGTGGCGTAGCACCACGGTGATATTTTGACAGAATGTTTGATAGCTGGAGCTGCAAATCAGCCCAACTCCATTTTTATCAATTCCAAACTTTAAATTGACATAACTTTTGACTTGGGCGTCCGTTTTAGCCGATTCTTTTTCCCACGCGACCGTAATTTAATTACGGACGCGTTTATTGACACAAGTAACACAAATTTTCAGTTTAAATACAGTAGGCCTTTATTTTGGCTCTTTATTTATTTGACCCGTTTGTCTACAAGTTCAACAACTTGTTTTATTGCCATCTCATGTCTACAACCGAATTGCCCAATCTCGGGTATACCCACTATAGTGATTTACTCCCTTCAAGAGGGACGCTTACACGGTAATCATCATGCTTGTTTTTCCAAATATTTAAACATTATTTTCTAGAACTTTTGACAAGTAAAATTTAGAACTTTAATCCCTCTACAAGAGTTCATGTTTTTGAAACAAGTTAGCGTGTCCGCTTCACTGCTTACGCTTTGTTATAACCAATCAACAAGTGATGGTCCTTGACTTCAATGTTTACAATTTAACTTGTTTTGACCCGTTTGGATGCCGAATGGAGACCACCATTTCAAGACATTCAAAACTCTATGTCTAACACATGTTTTGACCCGTTTTAATTGTCTAAAGCACTTCGTCACTTCCGTGACTTAACGGGTTTTCTTGTTTGGCTAAATTTCAACACAATGAACTAGAATAAATAAACTACATAACGTAATGAAACCATATGTCGCGTACCTTCAAAGCGCACCCTTCAAGCGTGTATCACCTCCGGCTTGTCCACTTGACGACCCGGATTCTTTACCTAAAGAGTTCCATTCGCAACCATTTTAGAACTCTTTTATAATCAATAACGGAAACTTTTATTATGATAATCAAATCTGCGTTTTTGTCCGATCTTTAATGTTTTACTCCTCACTTAGGCGTTTTAACAAACACCTAGCGGGTCAGATTTTACATAATCATTATTAGGTACAAGACTTGTTATTTCCATCACTATCAACTTCAATTTAGCAAATTTATACAAAATTTTTAACATCAATATTTCAGAATTACCACATGAATTCAGATTTCACTAGAATAAGAATCATAATCCTAGTGTTTATCTAGTTTCTACAAACCCACTAATCACCTACAATGGTGATTATAAACCCCACAAGTATAATGCTAGATTTTAACAAGAAATCATCTAGGGTTTATCTCTAGACATCAATTCACTTCTAATTTCATCAATACAACAATCATGCAGGCTCAATTTCAAAACTCATGAGTTCATCTAAAATTTGCAGTGGAACCAAATATCAAAATTTCACATACCTTACGATCCCTTCGTCGAGGTGATCACTAATATGTATTCAATTTTCGGTTTGGACTAGATTTAGGCTTCCAATTTGTGAGTTTTTGTAGAATTTAGGGTTTGAAAGGAAACCCCTGGTCGCCCCTGTGTTCTTATTCGACCAGACACACCTATGTGTGTGTTTGGTGTGAGTTATTTTTATTTGAAACATTTAAGTTTCAATTTTTACAAGTTTAGTCCTCTAGCTTTTGTTTAACTTGTAATTTAGATATTTTAACCTTACTATATGCCACTTCAAGGCTCGTAACTAACTGGGTTATAGATTCCTAGTTAGTTGGTTCTTGTTTAATTATTACTTTATAAATATGATTTAAAGTTTTATAAATTCCGGGGTCTTACAAGGCCACTCCCCTTAAAAGGGTTTCGTCCTTGAAACCGCATTTACGTACCAAATAATGTAGGGTACAGCCGTTGCATCTCCTCTTCGGATTCCCATGTGGTATCCGAACCCTTCCTGTGTTCCCATTTGACCTTTACTTGATTGATCTCTTTGTTCCTTAAGATTGTCACCTTACGATCCAAAATCGCAATCGGCTTCACCACATAGTTAAGGCTATCATCCACATCGATGTCATCGTAGTGGATATAAGCTGTTTCGTCCGCTAGACATTTTCGAAGATGTGTCACATGGAATGTGCTATGAATTCCGCTTAATTCCTTCGGTAGTTCAAGCCGGTATGCTACCTTTCCTACTCGTTCGATAATCGTAAACGGCCCAATAAATCTCGGGCTTAATTTTCCTCTCTTTCTAAACCGGATAACTCCCTTCCATGGGGATACCTTAAGCATGACCCTATCGCCTACCCGAAACTCGATCGGTCTCCTCATTTTGTCCGCATACGACTTTTGTCTATCTTGAGCCGCTTTCAAGTGCGCCCGAACCACATCAATCTTTTCATTAGTGGCTCGAACTATATCTTTATGGGCGGGTTCACGCGGACCCACCTCACCCCAACACACTGGGGTCCAGCATTTCCTACCATAAAGCATTCCGTATGGTGCCATCCCGATACTAGCATGGTAGCTGTTATTATACGAAAACTCTACCAATGGTAGATAAACATCCCAACTACCTCCAAAGTCGATTATACATGCCCGTAGTGTAACATCTGTGCTTGTTATCATTGTGAATAGTTTTATTATCAATAAAACATTGTTATTTGATCCCAATGTTTGTTTGGTTGTGTTTTACATTTTTCATGTTTTGACTTTTATCCAATTTCAAACTCTATATCACTTTCTGGAGAGTTATACGCAAACTGGGGCGTAAACGTAACCAGTTTAATGCGAAAAATACTCCAGAACATCAACATATACTTAACAAACCTTAAATAACCTTTACATAACTTAGAAATAAGTTTTGAAGGCTTTGGTATGGCAAAAACAAGTTAATTCGCCTACAGGGACTAAACATGACAAACCGTGAAAGTATGCCAATTTGAACTGTAACAGACATTCCGGAACATGACCATAAGTTAAACATACCATAAATATCCTTCACATAGCTTATAAATAGGCTTTGAGGGGTTCGGTGTGCTAAAATCCATTCGTCACGAAATTTAGATCGTTTTTCGCGCTTATGCGCATTCCGTCGTAATTAACCGAACATCGCGATCGTACGACCAAACGAACTGACATCCGGCATATTTTTGAGCATGTTTCATGTCCACAATGTTTAGGCATCCTTGTGGAGCCTTGAAAATGATTTAACGAGCCTTAAACATGTCGGAAATGGCCTTAATACGCAACGGGGACCGAATTGGAAGCTTTGGAAACCAATTGCTGAACAGAGGGACCTTAGCGTGACACCTAGCCCCCTTCGCGTCACGCGAGGCCCCTTCTGATCAGCAAAAGCCATTTAAACACATGTTAACAACCCTTAAACCCTCCAAAGGCCAATGCCATGTGTCAAACTCTTGTGGTGGGGGCAAAATGAGCTACCACAACATTCCAACACGTGTAGGGATGTGATCATTCCTTCTTCTCCAAGAAACGATCCTAACGGTTCGGGAAATACTATAAATACCCAACCCACTTCATTGCAAAACCCACTTGAAATCTGAGATTTCCCTAAGTTGGGGTGTTTCATCACCTCATACCTGAGAATACTTGGATTATCAATCTTGCGGGGACCCTTTGTAAGTGTTCTTTCGTTCTTTTATTGCATTTCGAGTCCGAAAGTCAAACTTTGTTTGACTTTCTGCATTGACTAGTTTATGGTCAATGCGAAGTTCGTTTGAACTTCGCAACGTGATTGTAATCACGATGGTTATAGTCCCTTGTGACTATGCCTACTGATTACAACGTTGTCTATGGTCGTAAGGGTAAGCGATCTAATAAATCGCTTATACCTTCGAACCTGACCCTTTTGGTCGATCATTAGGATCCGACCAAACACATTAGGTGACCATAGTATATAGGGAATAACCTTCCGAGGTTATACCTTATGGTCGCTTCGTTTAAGTAGTTGTATGATAGGTAGTTTATATGCCTTAGGTAAATTACCAAAATACCCCTTTGATGCCAAAATTCATTTTAAACATATGTAACATAACTTTTGACATCTAAACTCATTTGACAACAATATTAGACATGTTAAGGCATATTTTACTTGTCATAGGACTAGTTAGGCGGTCCGAACGCGTTTCACGCGAACGACACGTTAAAGTAGCATAAGCTACCTAAACGGGTCGTAATGGGTCGTAAGCACTTATGTTAGGTTTCATTTAGTATGTAGGATTTGTTAAACCATATTACACGAGTCTCCATACTCGTTTGGTTTACGAACCCTCATTCTATCCGATCCTCTGATTTAGGTCCGGTTTATTAACATAGTTACCTATACTAGGTGTCGTTTGATTCCGTGATCTCTAGCATTGCTTGGTGGTTATCTTAGGACTTCTGAGCAATCTCAAGTGAGTACATAGACCCCTCTTTTACTATTTTCCAAACTGTTTTGGGGTGAAACACATGTGCCTACTTGTTACTTTCATGCTTTCCTGTTTTCACATCATATACTTCCTATGTTCATTAGTACATTTATAGTACATGATTTCATTACATTCCATGCTATGTATGCCCATTGTGTGCGTACTTAGTACATTATTTTACATTACATTTTATGCTATGTATGCCCATTGTGTGCGTACTTAGTACATTATTTTACATTACATTTTATGCTATGTATGCCCATTGTGTGCGTACTTAGTACATTATTTTACATTACATTTTATGCTATGTATGCCCATTGTGTGCGTACTTAGTACATTATTTTACAATACATTCTATGCTATGTATGCCCATTGTGTGCGTACTTAGTACATTATTTTACATTACATTTTATGCTATGTATGCCCATTGTGTGCGTACTTAGTACATTATTTTACATTACATTTTATGTTACGTATGCCCATTGTGTGCGTACTTAGTACATTATTTTACATTACATTACATTTTATGCTACGTATACCCATTGTGTGCGTACTTAGTACATTATTTTACATTACATTTTATGCTACGTATGCCCATTGTGTGCATGCTTAATACATTATTTTACATTACATTTTATGCTACGTATGCCCATTGTGTGCGTACTTAGTACATTATTTTACATTACATTACATGCTATGTATGCCCATTGTGTGCGTACTTAGTACATTATTTTACATTACATTTTATGCTATGTATGCCCATTGTGTGCGTACTTAGTACATTACTTTACATTACATTTTATGCTATGTATGCCCATTGTGTGCGTACTTAGTACATTACTTTACATTACATTCTATGCTATGTATGCCCATTGTGTGCGTACTTAGTACATTATTTTACATTACATTTTATGCTATGTATGCCCATTGTGTGCGTACTTAGTACATTACTTTACATTACATTTTATGCTACGTATGCCCATTGTGTGCGTACTTAGTACATTATTTTACATTACATTTTATGCTACGTATGCCCATTGTGTGCGTACTTAGTACATTATTTTACATTACATTTTATGCTATGTATGCCCATTGTGTGCGTACTTAGTACATTATTTTACATTACATTTTATGCTATGTATGCCCATTGTGTGCATACTTAGCACATTGTTTTACATTACATTACATGCTATGTATCTTCATCATACTTAGTCATTCGTTTCACATCACATGCTATGTATGTTCATCATACTTAGTACATTTATTATTCATTCACATGCTTACATTTTGATATGATATTTGGTTTGTTTTGATGGATCAATATACATTCATTAACACCGATCACGCCGTTCGTTAGTAGGTAGTGGTACCATAGGAATTGACAACTCCCGTTTCGGACATCCTGGGTAGGTTTGGATGAAAGGAATGTCCGAATTCGATATACATAACTTAGATAAACCTTTAATTCATTTAAGGGTTTATCGCCACAGTCTCAAGGCTTGGATGTATGCATTCTCACAATACCGCATAGATGTTTATATCAGTATAGCATGCATTTGTTCCACAAAACATAGCTTTGATTTAAACCATGTTTTACTTCAATACTTTGTTTTTGTGCATATGGTTTAGTTGATATCTTTTCACTAGCCATACATATCATTTTGGGTTACACATTAAATGATTTACATTTGACACATAAACATTATTGACATTGGTTACACATTACATGATTTACATTTGACACATAAACATTATTGACATTGGTTACACATTACACGATTTACATTTGACACATAAACATTATTGACATTGGTTACACATTACATGATTTACATTTGACACATAAACATTATTGACATTGGTTACACATTACATGATTTACATTTGACACATAAACACTATTGACATTGGTTACACATTACATGATTTACATTTGACACATAAACATTATTGACATTGGTTATACATTACATGACTTACATCTTGACAATAAACATTTTGACATATTATTCAATACGTTTGGCAATTGGCTTAAACATAGACATCTTACATTGTTGGTTTGGTTTGAGTAAGTGATTTAAGTAACGAGGCGTGTGTAATATGATACAAGCATGGTGGATACGCCGCTGGTACTTCCTATATATAAGTGATTGTATGGTATTACATATCGTAGCGTTATTTGAATCATTTCAATTTGGACATATAACATTTTATACAAATAACATACTTTTCACAAGACATTAATTTACAAACCACTTAATTTATACAAACTCATTTTACATGGTTATTCATTTAACCATACATTATTCTCTTATTTATACATATCATCTGATCTTATCGTTTTTCAAATGATTTACAAGACAAAGCAAATTACAAGGTTCAGGACTAAACATTTTCTCAAACATAAGTCATGAATTCTGTTTTCACAAAACCTATGTATCTCACAGATATTTTTATGCTGACGTACCTATTTTCACATGTGTTTTCAGGAGATGATGCATAGGACTTATCAAGATACACATAGGCGGACTTGGGCCTTAGTGACAATAAAAGATGCAAGACTAGTTATTTATGTTATGTTTCTTTGATTGTCAAGACATTGTAACTCTTTAAATAAATAAAACAATATTTCAATTTCCATGTGTTATGAAACAATGATTCTGTTACAACACTCCCCGAAGTTTTCCGCCACGTTTTGTTGTTCTACGTGGTCGGGGTGTGACAGAAATGTTGGTATCAGAGCTCATGGTTATAGGGAATTAGGTTATTAGTAATACTTTGACCTAGTCTATAACCTTCCTAGGACCCTAACGCGAGTTTACTTGCGTTTAGTCATAAAACAATACCGTCACCTATCCTTAGGCGATGACCACAACAAGAACACAAATTTCAAAACCGCTTTGAAAACTAATCATCTGTTCTAGGATGATTGATTACTTAGTTTTGAACCCTATGTTACAAGGTTTTGAACACTCAGTTATAAGGTTTTGAACCCTATGTTACAAGGTTTTGAACCCTCAGTTATAAGGTTTTGAACCCTCAGTTATGAGGTTTTGAACCCTCAGTTATAAGGTTTTGAACCCTCTTTTATAAGGATTTGAACCCCTTTGAAGTTTCAAAATCTCGTCAAAGTTTGGGTCTTATAATGTGAACACGTGCAAACTGGAAGAGTGAATGCCTGTACCCTGAGTTTTCTGTCGAAGGCTAGAGTGTTCGTACAAATCCGCAGTATCGGACCAGTCACTCTTACCTGGGAACTCTTGGGGTGAGTGTTCACTTATAGGCGAGCATGTCTTCAGTAATACATTAATATGATCCGCTTACTTTGATTTGTCACTGTCTCATTTGTTTGCCTTAGGTAACAAACAAATGATCGCAAATTCTTATGCATTACCATTCTGTTTTGTTTAGCCGATGAGGCGTCACTTGTTTCTTCCTATGTCTTTCATTTTTCTAGAATGTCTCTTCATCACAATGACGCCCAGATATCCGAGCAGACTGCTAAATTGGCTCAGCGAATAGGCGAAGTAGTCCTGAAGACTGTTGAATTAGCTACTGCCATGTATCGTCTCCAGGATGAAGCCACTCAAGAGTCACCAAGACAGGTAGGACCTAGTTAGGTGACAGCACCACCAGCCAAGAAACCAATCGAGGAATCAAAGACCATGGATGAACGATCCCCTAAGAAGTCAAAGAAGCGAAAAGCTTCTCAGAACTTCGCCGTGGTCGCTCACAACGGTCAAGCCGTCCCCAACCAACCAGCTCAACCCCCTGCTAGGAAGCCATACAGTGGAACTGCACCCTTGTGCAACCAATGTAGCCTTCATCATCACGCTAGGGTGAGGTGCCGCAAATGCCAGATTTGTGGACTTATAGGTCATACAGCAAGGGTTTGCCCAACTGTAGCTGTACCAAATCAAGCTGGCGACAATCCTGCTCAAGCTCGTTTCTCACGAGGGTCTTGCTACAACTGTGGCGAGATGGGCCATTTCCAAAGGGATTGCCAAAAGCTTGCTATTGCAAATCTGACCCACGGATGAGCAGTTGGCTGAGTAGAAGATGTTGCTATCTTATGCTTTTGTTTCTTTCGTTTTCTAGTAATGTGAAACAATCTGTATTATTCATAAATAAAGTTGTTGTTCGCAATTCTGATATACAAGTATAGTTACATGTGTGTATGGCTTTTCCCTATAATACCTACATTAAGGAACTATGTTCCTTACAAACTACTCTTGTGATTCTCTCTTTCAAATGATTGCTCATGATTCCCTCGAAAATTTTAAGTACTCGTTTCATTCTAAGATACGAAGTACAGAAAAATAAAGTGACATTATGAGTAATCATGCTCCTGCACATCTGTGCCTTTGAATCCTTGGTTAGATAACTAAGGGTATTTTCAAATCTCATACCCATTACGTTTTGATTTTTCAACATACACAGTACAAGTATTTCAAAAACAATCTTCATGATCTCAAAACATTTCATATAGTTTGAAAACATTTTTTTTCAAATGCATTGTCTATGTTATTTCAAAAACATTGGTTATGTTTTCAAAAACAACTTTCATAATTTCAGAATATTTCATATAGACTGAAAACAATATTAACACAGTACATTTTCTTATCAAGTGCATGATTTCGAGAAGCATCATTCATGTCTTTCAAAAACCTTGTACATGATTTCAAAATTTATCTCGCATGATTTTAAAACAATTTTTTTTTAAAATATATACCTACCTAATACACCTACTCTATGATTTCAAAGGTAATATATATAAGGTTTCAAAAAAAAAAAAACATTGAACACATTTTTAGAACCCCATGCATAGTTTTCCAAAAATATTTTCTTCATACATGGACTTAACTTTCAAATTTCGCTTCATATGTCGCCTTGGCATATCTGGCATCTCAACTTCATAAGCATTTTACTACATGTTTTGACCTAAGCACATCAAGTGCAAGGTTTCAAAACATCTTCAACTTCTAAAATCCATATGGGATCTTTTTATCTTCACATTTAGACCCTTGTGGATGATTATCATTCAAATCAGAGTCCTTGATTGGATTCCTTTTGTACCTAAATTCGAACATTTCGGTTCCTTATAATCGAAATCGAATTTTTCTTTTAAAAATCTTTCTATCGTTATAGTTAGATTCTTGATAATGTTTAAAGTACCAAATGAAATCCACGAGATGGATTCCTAGTGTGCTTTAAATACATGTACTCTGTTAGTAGAACAAATTTTTAGTTAAACAATTTTGTGGTTATGTGACTATGTGTTTATGCACCTTATGTTTTCTTTTATGCATTTTGTGCTTTTACACTATGGATATTCGTTATCCAAATCCTCGCAGAATCTTTCATATCTTCATATGAGGGATTCGTAGCAGGATATTCAAAAGGTACTACCTTAAATCCTTAACGGGCTTCTATGTAATAGTTAAGACCCTTGGATTACATAGTACCGCTCCATGATTCATAAGAGACCCTTTTAGTGGTCTAGTCAAAAAGATTGATTCAGAATCTGGTTAAAAAATGACATATGGTGATATGGCTGACAGACTCCTTGATAGTCTATTTAGATCATTTATTGATTTAATAAAAAAGACTCTATGGCGGTCTAGTCACACTCATCACAGGTTTGTTCATTTGGTTTTACCCTACACATTATAAAATAGATTGTGTGAACTATGCAAGGAATTGTCTAATTATGGACGCGTACATAATTATGAAATTCAGTGCATGGAAACCACAATAAGATTTATTATGTGTAAGAACCGATAGTGGTAACAATAACGAAACGTGAACAATGTACAGGAGGTATGGTGGATGCACCAATGACGCTTCATATACTTGTATATAAGTAACCCTCTTACATTGCAAGCATGATATTATTAAAGTTACTAGAAGTTCAGAACCCTAACCAATGTTGTTCGATCTTTTCAACTTCATGATTTAAACTCTCACAAGTTCCCTCTAAATAAATTTCGGGACGAAATTTCCAAAAGTAGGGGAGACTGTAACATCTCTGCTTGTTATCATTGTGAACAGTTTTATTATCAATAAAACAATGTTATTTGATCCCAATGTTTGTTTGGTTGTGTTTTACATTTTTCATGTTTTAACTTTTATCCAATTTCAAACTCTATATCACTTTCTGGAGAGTTATACGCAAACTGGGGCGTAAACGTAACCAGTTTAATGTGAAAAATACTCCAGAACATCAACATATACTTAACATACCTTAAATAACCTTTACATAACTTAGAAATAAGTTTTGAAGGCTTTGGTATGGCAAAAACAAGTTAATTCGCTTACAGGGACTAAACATGACAAACAGCGAAAGTATGCCAATTTGAACTGTAACAGACATTCCGGAACATGACCATAAGTTAAACATACCATAAATATCCTTCACATAGATTAGAAATAGGTTTTGAGGGGTTCGGTGTGCTAAAATAAACTTTTGGGTTATTCAGGGACTAAAAGTGTCAAAAAGTGCACAAGTTTGCATTTTCGCGCATAACTTACGTTCTGAATACCTCCGGACATCCAAAAATTTATGTAAGCACTAAAATATTTTATTTTAGTGTTTGGCATAAGAAAAATCCATTCGTCAAGCAATTTAGATCGTTTTTCGCGCTTATGCGCATTCCGTCGTAATTAACCGAACATCGCGATCGTACGACCAAACAAACTGACATCCGGCATATTTTTGAGCATGTTTCATGTACAAAATGTTTAGGCATCCTTGTGGAGCCTTGAAAATGATTTAACGAGCCTTAAACATGTCGAAAATGGCCTTAATACGCAACGGGGACTGAATTGGAAGCTTTGGAAACCAATTGCTGAACAGAGGGACCTTAGCGTGACACCTAGCCCCCTTGGCGTCATGCGAGGCCCCTTCTGATCAGAAAAAGCCATTTAAACACATGTTAACAGCCCTTAAACCCTCCAAAGGCCAATGCCATGTGTCAAACTCTTGTGGTGGGGGCAAAATGAGCTACCACAACATTCCAACAAGTGTAGGGATGTGATCATTCCCTCTTCTCCAAGAAACGATCCTAATGGTTCGGGAAATACTATAAATACCCAACCCACTTCATTGCAAAACCCACTTGAAATCTGAGATTTCTCTAAGTTGGGGTGTTTCATCACCTTGTTGGTGCATGTTTGTGACAACAGCTTAGATTTGGTCTTTGGATATCTTGTAATTAGTTAAACGATAGCGGGTTTAGCTTTGTATTAGTGAGATAATAGAGTTTGGGCTAAACAAAACCCAATTAGGTTGATGGGAAACGAATTGGGCTTGTCCAATTCGCAGTCCATGATGTTTATCCTTGGCCCAAGTAGTAACCTTGTGTTATATAAACAAGGTTAGGCTTTAGGGTTTAGGTTAATCAGCCAGAACATTGTTTGAGAGTATTTTCGTGAGAGACAAAGGTCTTGGACGAAATTGAGAGAGTTAGGGTTTAGATTGATTGTAATTCAGTTTGATTGATAATCAATAGTAAACCCGGTTTGAAAGTGTCTTGCTGTTTCTGTTCTTCTACTTGTTTCTGTGATATTCTGATCAAGAGGATTCCGCACTCTTGATTGGAAAGACAATTCTGTTGAAGATCCATACGAATAGGGGACCTACAATTGGTATCAGAGCTTTAGGCTCTTGAAGGCTCGGTTCAGAATTGTTCTTGGCAGAAACAGGGAGTTTTCAAAATTTTTGAAAAATTAGGGTTTTAAAATTTTCGAATTTTTCTGTTGGTTTGATAAAATTTTCGAATTTTTGGCTGTTTTGATATTCTGTTTTGTTTGATTGCTGATTCGCAGGATTTCAGGAAAGATTTCATTGATTTTGGAAAAGTTTTTGGGTGATAGACTTGAAGATTCGAAGACTGTTCTTCGTGTTCTTCGTGTTTATCGATCTGTTTTTCATAGTTTTCGAAATTATTTTACTGATTTAGGTGTTTCGATTTTGCAGGATTCTGTTAGGAAAGATCTGGAAATCATCAGAATTTTCGAAAAGATTAAGTTTCCAGAAATACAGAGCAGCGAAATTACTAGACCTGCGAATTTATAATACCTGCGAACTTATCGGCGAAATAAATCCAAAGGCGACTTTGGTAACCGTGTGATTGTCCACAGCGAAATTATCACGGTTTCGGCGACGTTAACAGCCGTCGTAATAGCGAATTTAAGCAGCGATTTTGGAGGCGAAATTATCAGTGAAGTTGGCAGCGAAATTGATCTTTAAGCGAACTAAACCAGCGAATTTGGACAAATAAACTGACCAGCAAATTTAAAACCAGAAAATTTAAAAAAAAAAGGTGGAATTTCAGTTGGCAAGCGTAAGAAAAATTTCAGTGTTTTGCAAATAGAAATTGATCCGTAGCTCGTTAGACAGAACTCTGGAAAATCCCGATTTCGGTTTTCGACATTAGATATCATTAGATTCGTCTTTTCGAGACGATTCTAACGGTGTAATTTGGTAACCACTGATTTCGGAAAAATCTTGTACGGTTTTATCAGTCTGTTACGTTAAAAATGTCGAACATGTCTAAATTGAACGAACTCTTAAGAATGGAACATGAGGTAGGCACAACGAACAAACCACCTAAGATGATGAAGGTGGAGAACTACTTGACATGGAAGGATCGGTTTCAATCCTTTGTTGAGTACCAGGACACTCGTATGTGGATATGTATAGACGATGGGTATGCGAACCCAACTCATGACTTTGAGGGAAGACAACGTGTAACTGCTTATGTTGATATGGATGCTGAACAGAAGAAAATGTATGAGGCTGAAAAGAGAGCCTTGGCAGCCATTAAAATGTCTTTACCTGATGGCATCAAGCATACCTTTAAGAAGTACACTACTTCAAAGGAAATGTGGGATGCGCTAGAGAAGAGATATGAAGGAAATCCTGATGTCAAGAAGAACAAAGTTGATTTACTGAAGAAGCAGTTTGCAGTGTTTAAGTACATGAAAAACGAGTCTCTTGAGGACGTCATCACTCGATACTATCATTTGATGTCAGAATTGGACAATTATGACATAGATTGCTATACTGACATAGAGAAAAATGACAAGCTGCTGGATGCTCTACCTGCTAAATGGGATATCTACACTCTCATGATAAAAGGAGAAGCAGATTATGACACAAAGGAGCTAGAAGAAGTGGTTGGAAAGCTAAGAGCTTATGAGCTCAGCATGAAGAAGAAGGACACTGGATATGATCAGGTTCAAGATCCAGGGATCTACAATGGGCTTACATCTTCTTCATCTCATGATGCTTCTAGCGACTCAGCCACTGCTTTTCTCTCGCATGAAAATGAGCAAGTCACAGTAAATGATGATGGTGATGTGTGTTTTGTAGCTGCTTCAGGTGGATCAACAGGAGCTAAGAGAACATCTGGTTCTAAGCAGAGTAGTGGTGTTAAGACGATGCCAATGAGTGTGAAGTCTGCTGAAGAGCATCTTGCTCTACTTGCTTCATTTGTTGCTTCATATGAAAACTACATTCAGGGGAAGATATCTGATCCTGCCACTTTAGATGAAGATTACGATCAGATTGACCCTGATGATCTTGAAGATATGGATTTGCAGTGGCAAATGGCCATGATTACTAGAAGAGTGAAGAGGTTTATGAACCGAACTGGAAGAAAGTTTATAGGAAAGACTGTTGGTTTTGATAAGTCCAAAGTGAGATGCTTCAACTGTCAAAGTTATGGGCATTTCGCCAGGGAATGTCAAAAACAAAAGCAGGATACTTCGAGTCAGAGTTCAAACAATAGAAATGCTTCAAACAACTCTAACTCGAGAGCGCTGATCTCTACTGCTAGAGAAGGTTCATATGACTGGAGTGTTCACTTGGAGAATGATGACAATGTCACTCAGGCATTCATGGCAGAGATAACGCAAAGTGATGATGGTGAAGCTACAGTAGATGATGTTAAAGTTGAGAAGAAAAGTGATGCTGAGGCAGAGGTGAAGATAGAGAATAAAGCTGAAGAAAAGAAGGTTGATCAGACAACAGTTGCTGAAAAGGAAACGCAAAAGTCTGACCAGGAACGGGAAGCTGAAGAAAAGGATGCTAAGTATAAAAGAATGGAAGCTCAGCTTGCGGCTCTAATGGCCAACCTTGACAAACAAATAGGAGAGGTAAAGTCTAATTCTGTGTGTTTAAAATGTCGTGAATTACAGGGTGAAGTTGATAGGTTGTCCACACAAAACCAAAGTCTGGTGGGCGAGATGTCTACCATAAAAGAAGCAAATTTTTTTGCTAAAAGAAATGAATCGTCATACTTGAAGAAAATAAACGGTTATGAAACTAAACTTGAAGCTGTAACCTGTAAACTAAATGAAAAACTTCAAGTAATAAACTTAGCTCATGACATGATGGCTGAGAAAACAAAAGAGATTTCTGATAAATGCAAAGAGTTGTCAGATGCACAACTAAGAATTGTTGAACTTGAAAAGAAATTAGGTCAATTCAGGGACTCTACTTTTGTTATGAAACACATGATGGGTGGCTTGAAGAAAAGTAATGACAAAACCAGTGTGGGATTTCATGGTTTCAATGAAGTTCCACCTCCTGTTAGTCATGACTATTCTTTCTTGCCTAATGAAGATGAGCTCATGGACTTTGGGTCAACATTACCAAGTAGTTCCACGTCACGTCAAGGAAATGTGTTTGAGAATGCTGATGCTAAGAAGGATAATAACAGCAAACCTGTTTTGAAAAAGAATACATCACATCCTAAAAATAACAATCCAACTTTTGTTAAAAAGGTTAATTTTGTTCAAGGAAGTGACATGAAAAACGAAACCGCTGTTATTGAAAATGAATCTAATATAGAGTTTGCTAAAAACAAGAACATAGAAAATTCTGAAACTAAGCAAACAGCATCAAATCCTTCTAGGGCATCATCAGAAGAAAAACCTGAATCTAGTTCAAAGGCTTCAGAAAAGAAGTCTTCGAAAAAGAAATCGTGCTTCAAATGTCACACCAAGGGACATGTAGCTAGCTGCTGTCCAAACAAAAAGAGTGAAGCACAAGTGAGTGAGGAGAAGAGAGAGAAGTCACCAGAGAAGAGTGGTGATAAACAGGAGAAAGTTGCAAATTCTCCAAAGAAATCTGCTGCTAAGCAACCAGAGAATGTTGCTGTTGGTGAAGATAAGGCTGAAAAAGGAACTCCACAAGTTCCTCGTTTTCAAAGAAATCAACCAAGGTTTCAGCCTAGATCTCCACCAGGCAGATTTGAGAGACCTAGAAGCAGTTCACCAAGAATGAACAATTATAATGCTAATAATTTCAGAAGTCAAGGTCAATATCAAAATCGATACCAAAATAATCGTGGTCGAACTTTTTATAACAATGGCTTTAGAAATTACAACAATAATGCTTCTTGGAATCAAAATTCAAGATACCCAAATCAAAATTTCCAAAGGTCAAATAGTCCAAATACGTATAGGAACCCTCAGGACCAAAGACCTAGTGGAAATCAAAATCAAATTCCATCAACAGGTCTGAGATCCAAGACTCCAGTTAGGAGTAATGGATATTGGATGGATGTTCCAGTAGTTGGTGAATTTGGACGACCCAAGACCATTAAGGCTTGGGTCCCCCAATCTAACTAATTTTTTGGTTGGTGTGTGCAGGAGCTGCTAAGGAGGATTATCAACTTATGGTATGTTGATAGTGGCTGCTCCAGGCACATGACGGGGGATGCGAGATTGTTGACTGAATTTGAAGATTATGATGGTGGAAAGGTGAATTTTGCGGGTGCTAAAGGTGGTAGAATTACAGGACGAGGAAAGGTGACCAATGGGAAGATCACACTGGACAAAGTGAACTATGTTGAGCAGCTTAAACACAATCTGATGAGCGTGTCACAAGTCTGCGACAAGGGTCACTCGGTCCATTTTACCAAGAATGAAGCATTAGTGTTGAAACCAGGTTTGAAGATTCCAGACGATTGGATAGTGATGCGAGCACCAAGGAGAAATGACACTTATGTCATGGACATGGGTGCTAAGGATCCAACTGCTGTGGTGGCGTGT
The DNA here is from genome assembly GCA_030545235.1 of Helianthus tuberosus. Lineage (NCBI taxonomy): Eukaryota > Viridiplantae > Streptophyta > Magnoliopsida > Asterales > Asteraceae > Helianthus > Helianthus tuberosus. The sequence continues at coordinate 7,616,157 of JARYGA010059771.1, read as the reverse complement.
TTACTATCAAAAGCATCTGAAGCTGAATCAATGTTGTGGCACAGACGCATGGCCCATATTCACTATCGAAAAATGAATTATCTTGTTAAAAATGAGCTAGTGAAAGGGGTTCCAATGCAGAGGTTTCAAGTGGAAGATAAATGTCTTCCATGTCAAAAGGGAAAACAACACAAGAAACCTCATAAGTCTAAAACAGTAAATACCATAGATGCCCCTTATGAATTACTTCACATGGATTTATTCGGTCCAGTGAACGTGAGGAGCATAGGTGGAAAGTACTATTGTTTAGTTGTCACTGATGATTACTCACGTTATTCATGGGTTTTCTTTTTAGGTACAAAAGATGAGACGGCAGAGATGCTGATAGATCTTTTTACGAAATTGGAAAACGTCCATGATGCAAGGATAAAGAGGATAAGGAGTGATAATGGCACGGAGTTCAAGAATCGAGTTCTGGATCTCTACTGTCTTCGAAAAGGAATTGAACATCAATATTCTGCTCCTTATACACCTCAACAAAATGGAGTTGCTGAGAGGAAAAACAGGACGTTGATTGAAGCCGCTAGGACGATGCTTTCAGATTCAAAGCTACCAGTTCTTTTCTGGGGAGAAGCTGTGAATACAGCTTGCTACGTCCTAAACAAAGTTTTGACTGTTAAACGTTTTAATAAAACTTGTCATGAATTGATGTTTAACCAGAAACCAAACTTGGAAGGCTTTGAACCATTTGGATTACCCTGCACCATTGTGCGTAATAAAGATAAGCAAAAATTCGGTGAGGTGGCTGACGAAGGCTACTTTCTAGGTTACGTACCTGGCGCACCGAATAAAAGGGTTTTTAATCTAAAAACTGGTAAAATTAAGGTTGTTTATAATGTGGAAATTACTTCATACAAACCTCAACAATCAACGAGTGGTCCAGCTATATTATATGATTATGAAAGCACTTTTAAGTCATTTAATATTCCTGAGTTTCCAAATGCAGATGATTCTCAGTTGATTCAAACAATGATTGGTGGAGACGGTGAAGGCGAGTTCATGCCTAGATCGAATGTTGATATGACAGATGCTGCAGAAACTTCCCATGGTGCTGCTGATCCTGATTCAAGTGATAGTAACTCTGAACCCATTGAGGGGGAGGATTTCATTAATCCATTTGCAGATCAGAACATTCAGGGGGAGGTTGGATCAAACCTGGGTGATAATCTTGAAGTTGATACCGTTGCTACTACACGAGCAAATAGAGATCATCCAGTTGACATGATACTTGGAGATCCTAATGCAGGTGTTCAGACGAGAAGACGCATAACAGCGAATTCTGGTTTATTTGTGTCGATTGAGAAGACTGGGATTGTGAACGAGTGCTTGTATAGCTGTTTTATTTCCCAAGAGGAGCCGAAGAACATTCATATGGCTCTTAAAGACAATTCATGGGTTGAAGCTATGCAAGAGGAATTGGCCCAGTTTGCAAAGTTGAAGGTTTGGGAGTTGGTTGATCTTCCTAAAGGTGAGAGAGAGATAGGCACTAAATGGGTGTTTAAGTGCAAGAAGGATGACAGAGGGATAGTGATGCGAAACAAGGCTCGATTGGTGGTAAAAGGTTTCAATCAGCAGGAAGGGATCGATTACAATGAAGTGTTTGCACCAGTGGCAAGGTTGGAGGCAATTCGTTTGTTTCTAGCTTTCGCAACATTCAAGGGCTTCAAAGTTTACCAACTAGACGTGAAGAGTGCATTTCTTTACGGGAAAGTCCAAGAAGTGGTGTATGTCTCACAACCAGATGGGTTCGTTGATCCAGACTATCCAGATCGAGTGTACAAACTTGATAAGGCTTTGTATGGGTTACATCAAGCTCCCAGGGCGTGGTACGAGACACTGTCTACACATCTGATCAAGAATGGTTTTGAAAGAGGTCAGATTGACAGTACACTGTTCATCAAAAGAAAGAAGGAAGATTTTCTGCTAGTACAGGTGTACGTGGATGACATCATCTTTGGGTCATCAGATGAGAGCATGTGTAAAGAGTTTGAGCAGGTGATGAAGAGTAAGTTCGAAATGAGCGCTATGGGTGAGCTGTCTTACTTTCTGGGATTACAAGTTGAACAGAAGGAGGATGGGATGTTTATTCATCAAACGAAGTATGTGTATGACATTTTGAGTCGGTTCAAAATGAATGATTGCTCTACTTTCAACACACCCATTTGTGAAAATCACAATCTTGGCCCAGATCACGAAAGTACTGAAGACGTTGATCCAACTCAATATAGGGCGATGATTGGTTCTCTGATGTACTTGACTGCTTCAAGACCTGACATTATGTTTGCAGTATGCTTGTGTGCTAGATATCAGGCGAATCCAAAAGAGTCACACATGAAAGCAGTGAAGCGTATTCTTCGTTACTTGAAGGGGAAACCTAAACTTGGGTTGTGGTATCCAGCTGATAGTGATCTGAATTTTGTCGCTTACACTGACTCAGACTTTGGGGGATGCAAGTCGAACAGAAAGTCTACAACAGGTGGTTGTCAGTTCTTAGGAGGCAGGATCGTGTCTTGGCAATGCAAGAAGCAATCCTGTGTGTCTACATCTACGTGTGAAGCTGAATATATTGCTGCGGGTAGCTGCTGCTCTCAGGTTCTCAGGATACAACAGCAGATGCGCGATTACGGTTTGGATTTCACTCGTACTCCTATTATGATAGACAATAATGCCACAATTTCTATAACTAATAATCCCGTGAAACATAGTCGAACAAAACATATTGACATACGTCATCATTTTATACGGGATTGTGCTGAAAAACGACTAATTGAATTACATCGAGTCGACACAGAAGATAACCTGGCAGATCTTTATACAAAAGCTTTTGACAGGGCTCGCTTTGAACACTTAGTTGAACTCAACGGGATGAGGAATCCTGAATAACTGGTTTTTCATAAGAATTTTTGTAAATAGTTTACTGTTTTCATAAAAAAATTTGAAAAAAATTTGAAAAATCAAAAACATAAAAAAAATTAAAAATTAAAAATGAGTTATCACTGTGTGAAAAAGGAGAAATGATAGTACATCAGCAAGTTAGACTGTCACACTGAAACTGAATTAAATTGCATAAGTGTGATAGCAGCTTCATCATATGATGTACCAGTAGGCAAAAAGCATGAAATAATCAACTTATCAATGTGATATAAACTTAAATAAACTGAATATGAGTGGGGAACACATCAGTGGTGTATGGTTTAATGACCTTAAATCTTGCGTTGATAGATTGCCAAAATCTGAAGTTTTGGGTCTTTATACTGTTATTTCATCTGGGATATCTTGGCTGTCTTTCTGTTCAGAACTAAAATTGTACATGACCCCAGGAAAGAAAGTCACTTGGAATTAGCACATTTCTATTTGAATGTCTGTATGTTGTCCCGATACACACAATTTTGATCTGATTCTGAAATCTTCTCTGAAAAAAGTCGTGTACCTCCTCTGCTGCATCCAGATATATGCTGACCTGGAGGTGCTAGGCAACGACAGCTTCTGCTGCATCCAGATACATGCTGACCTAGCTGTACGTTGTCGCGTTATAGATCTAATACACCCGAAAGAGGCCCTCTAGTGCCCAAAAGAAACCCAATAAACCTATATCAAATTGAGAAAACTCATTTGATCTGTATATTATACCATCTCTCCTAAAGATCTATTCTGTTCTCTTCTCAACCTATTCCCAGTTAAGATTTCAGAAATCTGGATTGGACTTGTGAAATATGTGGTAGGGAAGATACTTGCATGATAGAGTGTGTTGTTTATATTTCCAGGATTTGATTTGTATTTATTTGGGTGTTCATTGTTAAGCAATTAAAACATGATAAAACAGATTATATGCAGACCAGACATTGTCAGGATATCTTAAAGGATGAATTCAGTATACTCACCTACTACGATGAATCTTTGTGCATACCTTGATCGCAGGGGTATATCCTGAAGTGGGATACACTAGTATATCAGAAATAAAATTACCTTAACGTATCATATGGTAATGGTACTTGAAATGTTCATGCATTTTGTTTAAAAGGACAAACATACTGGTAATCGTCTTGAACTGCTTTTCATGAAAAATTAAATGAAGAATTATCTAATAGTGTGAAACAGTTTGATTTGGTTGATATGATCTTCTTACCAGTGATTCTCACAAAAATAGAGTGTTTATTGCTTTTGTTATTTACTTGCTTTCAGAAAATATAAAAAATCCAAAAATAGTGTCTTTTTCTGTTTAAAATTCTTAACGTACGGAAAACTGTTATTCTTGAAGGAATTGTTACTGATAGGGGGAGACGGTGTTGGAAAGTGAGTTCAAAATTTTAAATCATGCGGGTTATAGGGTGTGTGATTAAAAGGTTTTGCGTGTTGGTGATGAAGTTGAAAGTGCTTAATCTGTGATACAGTTTAACTATCTCTTGAAAAATAATAATTTATTTAACTTTGTTGAAAAATTCTTATGGTTTCTCGAGATGTTTGTTTTATAGTATACAGATTGAAGCAGTATGTTGCTGAGAAGTTGTTGTGTTGCTGCGAAGTTGCTGTGAAGATGAGAGTTTGATTGGATGCATGGTAGAACCTCCTTTCTATATTGCAGACAAAGTTGAAGAGTTTGAAGATTGCTATACAAATGCTGAACTGGAGTTTACTCAAACGCTAAAGTTTTGAAGATTTGGTGATTGGATGCATCAGCTTAGGGGGAGTCTGTTGCTGACAGAAGCTATTGAAGCTGAAGCTATCCAAAGACCAAAGACAGTGCAAGATTACATGAAGATTGCAAGATGACTGAAGACAAAGTTATTTTATGAAGCTATTGTCAAGGGGGAGTTTGTTGGTGCATGTTTGTGACAACAGCTTAGATTTGGTCTTTGGATATCTTGTAATTAGTTAAACGATAGCGGGTTTAGCTTTGTATTAGTGAGATAATAGAGTTTGGGCTAAAAAAAACCCAATTAGGTTGATGGGAAACGAATTGGGCTTGTCCAATTCGCAGTCCATGATGTTTATCCTTGGCCCAAGTAGTAACCTTGTGTTATATAAACAAGGTTAGGCTTTAGGGTTTAGGTTAATCAGCCAGAACATTGTTTGAGAGTATTTTCGTGAGAGACAAAGGTCTTGGACGAAATTGAGAGAGTTAGGGTTTTGATTGATTGTAATTCAGTTTGATTGATAATCAATAGTAAACCCGGTTTGAAAGTGTCTTGCTGTTTCTGTTCTTCTACTTATTTCTGTGATATTCTGATCAAGAGGATTCCGCACTCTTGATTGGAAAGACAATTCTGTTGAAGATCCATACGAATAGGGGACCTACACACCTCATACCTGAGAATACTTGGATTATCAATCTTGCGGGGACCCTTTGTAAGTGTTCTTTCGTTCTTTTATTGCTTTTCGAGTCCGAAAGTCAAACTTTGTTTGACTTTCTGCATTGACCAGTTTATGGTCAATGCGAAGTTCGTTTGAACTTCGCAACGTGATTGTAGTCACGATGGTTATAGTCCCTTGTGACTATGCCTACTGATTACCACGTTGTCTAGGGTCGTAAGGGTAAGCGATCTAATAAATCGCTTATACCTTCGAACCCGACCCTTTTGGTCGATCATTAGGATCCGACCAAACACATTAGGTGACCATAGTATATAGGGAATAACCTTCCGAGGTTATACCTTATGGTCGCTTCGTTTAAGTAGTTGTATGATAGGTAGTTTATATGCCTTAGGTAAATTACCAAAATACCCCTTTGATGCAAAAATTCATTTTAAACATATGTAACATAACTTTTGACATCTAAACTGATTTGACAACAATATTAGACATGTTAAGGCATATGTTACTTGTCATAGGACTAGTTAGGCGGTCCGAACGCGTTTCACGCAAACGACGCGTTAAAGTAGCATAAGCTACCTAAACGGGTCGTAATGGGTCGTAAGCACTTATGTTAGGTTTCATTTAGTATGTAGGCTTTGTTAAACCATATTACACGAGTCTCCATACTCGTTTGGTTTATGAACCCTCATTCTATCCGATCCTCCGATTTAGGTCCGGTTTATTAACATAGTTACCTATACTAGGTACCGTTTGATTCCGTGATCTCTAGCATTGCTTGGTGGTTATCTTAGGACTTTTGAGCAATCTCAAGTGAGTACATAGACCCCTCTTTTACAGTTTTCCAAACTGTTATGGGGTGAAACACATGTGACTACTTTTTACTTTCATGCTTTCCTGTTTTCACATCATATACTTCCTATGTTCATAAGTACATTTATAGTACATGATTTCATTACATTCCATGCTATGTATGCCCATTGTGTGAGTACTTAATACATTATTTTACATTACATTTTATGCTATGTATGCCCATTGTGTGCGTACTTAGTACATTATTTTACATTACATTTTATGCTATGTATGCCCATTGTGTGCGTACTTAGTACATTATTTTACAATACATTCTATGCTATGTATGCCCATTGTGTGCGTACTTAGTACATTATTTTACATTACATTTTATGCTATGTATGCCCATTGTGTGCGTACTTAGTACATTATTTTACATTACATTTTATGCTACGTATGCCCATTGTGTGCGTACTTAGTACATTATTTTACATTACATTTTATGCTACGTATGCCCATTGTGTGCGTACTTAGTACATTATTTTACATTACATTTTATGCTACGTATGCCCATTGTGTGCATACTTAGTACATTGTTTTACATTACATTACATGCTATGTATGCCCATTGTGTGCGTACTTAGTACATTATTTTACATTACATTCTATGCTATGTATGCCCATTGTGTGCGTACTTAGTACATTATTTTACATTACATTTTATGCTATGTATGCCCATTGTGTGCGTACTTAGTACATTACTTTACATTACATTTTATGCTACGTATTCCCATTGTGTGCGTACTTAGTACATTATTTTACATTACATTTTATGCTACGTATGCCCATTGTGTGCGTACTTAGTACATTATTTTACATTACATTTTATGCTATGTATGCCCATTGTGTGCATACTTAGTACATTGTTTTACATTACATTACATGCTATGTATCTTCATCATACTTAGTACATTCGTTTCACATCACATGCTATGTATGTTCATCATACTTAGTACATTTATTATTCATTCACATGCTTACATTTTGATATGATATTTGGTTTGTTTTGATGGATCAATATACATTCATTAACACCGATCACGCCGTTCGTTAGTAGGTAGTGGTACCATAGGAATTGACAACTCCCGTTCCGGACATCCTGGGTAGGTTTAGATGAAAGGAATGAGCGAATTCGATATACATAACTTAGATAAACCTTTAATTCGTTTAAGGGTTTATCGCCACAGTCTCAAGGCTTGGATGTATGCATTCTCACAATACCGCATAGATGTTTATATCAGTATAGCATGCATTTGTTCCACAAAACATAGCTTTGATTTAAACCATGTTTTACTTCAATACTTTGTTTTTGTGCATATGGTTTAGTTGATATCTTTTCACTAGCCATACATATCATTTTGGGTTACACATTACATGATTTACATTTGACACAAAAAAATTATTGACATTGGTTACACATTACATGATTTACATTTGACACATAAACATTATTGACATTGGTTACACATTACATGATTTACATTTGACACATAAACTATATTGACATTGGTTACACATTACATGATTTACATTTAACACATAAACATTATTGACATTGGTTACACATTACATGATTTACATTTGACTCATAAACATTATTGACATTGGTTATACATTACATGACTTACATCTTGACAATAAACATTTTGACATATTATTCAATACGTTTGGCAATTGGCTTAAACATAGACATCTTACATTGTTGGTTTGGTTTGAGTAAGTGATTTAAGTAACGAGGCGTGTGTAATATGATACAAGCATGGTGGATACGCCGCTGGTACTTCCTATATATAAGTGATTGTATGGTATTACATATCGTAGCGTTATTTGAATCATTTCAATTTGGACATATAACATTTTATACAAATAACATACTTTTCTCAAGACATTAATTTACAAACAACTTAATTTATACAAACTCATTTTACATGGTTATTCATTTAACCATACATTATTCTCTTATTTATACATATCATCTGATGTTATCGTTTTTCAAATGATTTACAAGACAAAGCAAATTACAAGGTTCATGACTAAACATTTTCTCAAACATAAGTCATGAATTCTGTTTTCACAAAACCTATGTATCTCACAGGCATTTTTATGCTGACGTACCTATTTTCACATGTGTTTTCAGGAGATGATGCATAGGACTTATCAAGATACACATAGGCGGACTTGGGCCTTAGTGACAATAAAAGATGCAAGACTAGTTATTTATGTTATGTTTCTTTGATTGTCAAGACATTGTAACTCTTTAAATAAATAAAAAAATATTTCAATTTCCATGTGTTATGAAACAATGATTCTGTTACAACACTCCCCGACATTTTCCGTCACGTTTTGTTGTTCTACGTGGTCGGGGTGTGACACGTAGCATGTCTTCCAATGTCTGTATTGTTCTTTCGCTCTGTCCATCCGTCTGAGGATGGTACGCAGTGCTAATGAACAATTTTATTCCCAATTGCTCTTGGAAATCTCGCCAAAAATTTGAAGTGAATCTGGTATCCCTATCGGACACGATCGATACCGGTACTCCGTGGCGTGCCACTATCTCATTAGTGTAAACCTCCGACATTTTTTCTGACGTATAAGTCTCACGTATCAGAATAAAGTGAGCACTCTTTGTCAGTCTATCAAGAACTACCCATATCGCATCAAATCCACGGTTCGTCCTTGGTAGTTTGGTTAACAGGTCCATTGTAATATGTTCCCATTTCCAAACCGGAATTTCCAACGATTGGAGCTTATCGTATGGTTTTTGGTGTTCCGCCTTGACTTGCAGACATGTCAGGCATTTCTCCACGTATTTCATTACATCTCTTTTCATTCTGAGCCACCAATAGTTTTGTTTCAAGTCATTATACATCTTGGTCGCTCTCGGATGGATGGAATAACGGGATTTGTGAGCTTCATCGAGTAGAAGCTTTTTAACTCCACCTGTGTTGGGAACCCAAATTCTATTGAAACGTGTTTTCAAACCGTGATTGCCGTCTTCGAGATCCTTAAATTGTCCAACAATTCTTTCCTTTTTCTAGTTTTCCACCTTTACTGCTTCAACTTGTGCTTCTCGGATTCGTTCTAGTAAGCCCGAGGTCACAATAAGCTGCATTGATTGTACTCGTATCGGGGCGTAATCTGCCTTTCGGCTCAACGCATCTGCCACTACATTGGCTTTCTCGGGGTGATATTGTATTTCACAATTGTAGTCCTTGACCGTTTCCAACCATCGCCACTGCCTCATGTTTAATTCCTTCTGATCGAAGAAATATTTCAAACTTTTATGGTCGGTAAAGATGGTACATTTTACTCCATACAAGTAATGTCTCCATATTTTTAAGGAAAATACCACTGCTGCTAGCTCCAAGTCATGAGTCGGGTATTTCTTTTCATGGATCTTCAGTTGCCTCGAGGCATAGGCTATGACCTTGCCTCGTTGCATTAAAACACATCCGAGCCCCGAATGCGACGCATCCGAGTAAACCACCATGTCATCAACTCCTTCCAGTAACGTTAACACCGGAGCGTGAGTTAACTTTTCTTTGAGCGTTTGGAAGGCTTCCTCTTGTTCGATGCCCCATACAAATCTCTCCTCCTTGCGAGTCAATTTGGTCAATGTTAAGGCAATTTTGGAGAAATCTTGTATGAATCTTTGATAATATCCCACGAGCCCTAGAAAGCTTCGGATTTCTAAGGGATTCCTTGGATCGTTCCATTTTGACACGGCTTCTACTTTTGACGGATCCACTAGTACCCCATCAGCACTAATGATATGCCTGAGAAACTGCACCTCTCATAACCAGAAGGCACACTTTGAGAATTTTGCATATAGCTTTTCTCGTCTGAGTGTCTCTAACACCTCTTGCAAAAGGTAAACATGCTCAGCTTCATTCTTCGAATACACTAAAATGTCATCGATAAATACGATTACCAACTTATCCAGCATAGGCTTACAAACCCGGTTCATGAGGTCCATGAAAGTCGTGGGTGCATTAGTCAACCCAAAGGGCATTACGAGGAATTCATGATGCCCGTACCGCGTACGAAAGGCCGTCTTCAGTACGTCTTCCTCCTTGACTTTCAACTGGTGATAACCCGACCTGAGATCAATCTTTGAGAACCAACTCGCTCCTTGTAGATGGTCAAATAAATCATCAATTATTGGAAGTGGGTATCGATTTTTCACCGTGAGTTTGTTTAACTCTCGGTAGTCGATACACATGCGCATACGGCTGTCCTTCTTTTTCACGAATAGTACTGGTGCACCCCACAGGGATACACTCGGTCGGATAAACCCTTTTCGAGCAATTCTTGGATCTGAGACATCAATTCTTGTAGCTCCGACGGTGCGAGCAGATACGGCGCCTTAGCCATAGGTTTTGCGCCCGGAATCAATTCGATTCCGAACTCTACCTCCCGTTCTGGTGGTATTCCCAGTAAATCTTCCGGGAACACATCTTCGTAATCACATACCACCAGTACGTCTTCGATTTTTGGGGATTCTTTCTCCGACTCACTTGCATATACTACATAGGACTTGCATCCATGTTGCATAAGTCTGTGAGCTTCTAGCATTGTACATACCACAGGGTTACCTCCCTTTTCTCCGTATATGGTAACGTGCTTTCCGCTAGGAGATGTCAGTTTTATCTCCTTTCGGAAACATGCCACCTTTGCGTGGTATCGGGACAACCAATCCATACCCACGATCACTTGAAATTCTCCCATCGACATCGGGATCAAGTCTATTGTGTATTCTTCGTCGTCAATACTCAATTTGCAATTTTCACATACATCACAAACGATAAAACTCTTGTTACTACATATCTCTACTTCTAAAGGCATATGTAATTTTGTTAGAACAAATGAAGGATGTCGAATAAACCCATATGAAATAAAAGATTTATTCGCACCCATATCAAATAATACACGTGCAGGAATCGAGTTTACAACAAATATACCTGAAACCACTTCAGGTTCAACTTTTGCTTCTGCGGCAGTCAAGTGGAAAGATCTAGCCTTTGCCTTCGGGGCTTCACCTTTCATGTCTTGCCCGTCTTTCTTTCCCACTAGTTCCATGCATTCCGACTTCTTGTGACCCGGTCGATAGCAATTGTAGCAAACCGTCACTTTTTTCGGGCATGATGAAGCCATATGCCCCGTTTTCCGACATATGGGGCAAGGTTTATCCTTGAAGCGACACTCGCCCTTATGACCCTTTCCACAGATTTTGCAATTTGGCGACCCACCTTTTGCATCTGATTTCTTCCCCGTTTCGTTCGTTCGCGCTTTCTTAGTAGGGCTTGGATTAACATCATGTGACCTTCGTTCGCCCCGTTCAACCTGCTTTTTCAACTCAATCTCCCGTTCCCGAGCAACATTTATGATCTCGGAAGGGTCTCTTATTTTGAAGGAGTCATAAACTCCCTATACTCGGTGCTCAACATATTATACTAATAATATATCTTATGTTCTTCATTTGTCACCAATTTGTCACAAAACTTCATCTTATCCATAAACATTCCCATGATTTTGTCTATGGACTCACCCTTGTGCTTAAGTTGCATGAACTCTTCTTTGATTCGATTAATAACCGCCTTGGGACTGTGATGTTTAAGAAACGGCGTATTAAATTCATTCCATGTCATAGCCTTAGGCGCTTCGCTTCCAATTTCTTTCTTTTTGTTATCCCACCAGTCTTTCGCTTGACCCCTTAGTTGACCCGTACCATAGCCTACGTAGTCATCTATGTCACAATGGGTCCTTTCAAACACTCCCTCGATGTCGCTTAGCCATCGTTGGCATACTATTGGGTCGACCTCCCCATTATAAACTGGCGGTTTACATGCCGTGAACTCTTTGTATGAACACGGCTTTCTTCCTCCGGACTTTTCCTTTGCTAAATTGGCATTATCTTCCAATTTCTTGATTCTCTCATCCACTACCGATAGTACCGTGTTTTGGATCTTATCGATAAAACCGGACAAACTATTTTCGATTGCCTTTCCAACTTCCTCGGCAATCACTTCTCTCATTTGCTCGGTGACTCTTGGCACCGCATCGTCCTTACCTCCATCCGTCATCTTTAATACTGAAATGTTTACATCCATTGTTAAACATTTCATTTATAACATATGATTTACTTGCTTTGGTTTAATCATGTTCGTAACTTGCTTCAACCGTTCTTGTTTAATGCACTTCCCGTGTTTGAGTGAGTTTACACACTTTTTTCGTGCATTTCTGTAGGATCGTTTTCTTACCCAAACGAGTCGTTCAGAAGAGTTTTTCTCAATACGAAAGGCGGAAACAGACGTATCAAGTTCAATTCAGCTAGAAATACACTTTAAACTGTCGTTAGATTGATTTGACAAAGTTTTACAGCGAGTAGACACTTCGGCAGCATTTCGGCTCTCTAACCAGAATAGTAATTTCGTTCCAAAAGACACAGACCAGACACCTATTTATAGGCTAGGTAATTTCGCAGGAAAGGTTCAAGCGAAATTACATTTCACACGAAATGGTATTTTCGTGCGAAATTACCAAGCTGATTTCGTGCGAAATTACATTCTGTAATTTCATGCGAAATTACCCTTTTGACAATTTCCTCGTTTTGTGTGCCCTGATCTATCTATTCTAATACAAGACTCGATACAAGACGAAGTCGACAGACGCATGCACCAACAGACTCCCCCTCGAATGTTGACGAGTCTTCAGTGTCGAGTCTTTAACATCTTCAGTCTTTATCAGTCTGCTCTTCCAAAGTATCTGACAATGTAAAACATCCTCAATCTTTCTCTTCTCTTCTTCTCCAGAATCTCGATCTGGCTCTATCTTCACACTAATTCTCTTGATCAGATCTCTTGATTCCTTACGTTTATCAGCATCAGCAATACCAAGATCATAACCTGGCTTCTCATTCTGCTCAAGTTTAAAACCTAGATATCCTGCACATTCTTACCCCAGAAATAAATTTCACATTTTTAAAAATTTTACCAATTTATTCTCTGTTTATCACTTGTAAACATAAATACACCATCATTTTCAAATTATCATACAAAATGATTTAACAATTTTGAACTCTGATGAACCACTTAAAAGAAAATCTATTCAAATATACTCTTCTTTCAAACAGACTCCCCCTTACTTGATGTCCATCATGTTTAGCACTCAGAATTTTGAAAATCAGCTCTCCAACATCAGTTGTCGAAAATCTTTTTGAATTTTTCAAAATTTATGCTAAAACATACTAAAAATCATTTTGGATTTTTGAACTTAGAATGAATATGCAGTAAAGAAATATTTACAAACAATATTTTTGTGAGTTTGTGTAAGAGGATCATATCAGTTTTTGAGACAAATCACCAACACCGTTAAGCTTTTAACATTTTAGGTTCAAACGATTCACTTAGATTGTCAGTATACTGATCCACTTAAATTTTCACACAAAGTTCAACTGTTTCGAGATACGAGATTAATATTTTAAGAGACTTAAACTTTTTCGCGTGTTCCACCTCAGAATATACTCCCGTATCCAGATCCCAATATTCAGTCTTACAGGTGAGTATACCACAGATGATATCTGTAAAGGGTTAAATGTGAGGGCCGTGAGAGCTCAGGCTATTGCTTCCGCAAAATCAGAGAGATGACGGCTTCGACTTTTGGTGTGTTCCCTTTAGAGAATCTTTTCTTCAACAGCACATGATTAGCATTTTGCAAAGTTTCATCATTTTTTTGTACTGAGGGCGGTGCTATATTTCAAGCAAGCAAAAAGTATTATACGGGGACTAGGCCATTGCTTCCGCAAAATCAGAAGTCCCGGGATAATACCCCAGATATCACTGAGTATAAAGACCTAGTATCTCAGAAAGAGGGACCTTTCAAACAAGATTTCGGGGGTTACCCATATATCCGAGAGATGTTCCCCACGATATAAGTAAGTTTGAAATTTAGGTTTATATCTCGTCACAATCTACTAAATGTGCAAAAACCTACTGGCACATCATCAGTGAGACCGTTTATCACATTTTAACTTTCCAAATCTTTAGCATGTTGTGATAGTCTACTGATGTACTATCATTTCCTCTTTTTACAACAAACCTCAATTTTGCTTTTTATCATTTTTTGCCTTTTCAAATTTTCAAAAGTTTTTGGATTTTCTGAAATTCTTACTCCCCCTAAAATTCAAAATCATTAAAAGAAATTTGAAAACAAACTATACAAGTAAAGTGACAACTGATATCGAATCGCTTCAAATCTCCATCCACTTGGCATAAACAATCAGAACTCCCCCTTACAACAAACTATTTTCCCATTATGATTTCAAAACACTTAAGTTTATTTTAATCAAATGGTTTTTCCGGAAAATTAGTTTTGTTGATTCATAAAACCACTTGCAGGATAAGGAATATCATTACTTTGTTCTTTCAACCACTTGTAAAATGTTACAATTGTAGTATCAAATCACAAATACCACTTTGTATAAAATCAAGTACAACTTAATGTCCCTGATTTACCACTTATAAGTCGAAATCACTTTCGTGAATTTCTCAAGAAAAATGCCGATACCTGCTTCACACTTACCAACCTGGAAGCTCCGGCAAGTCAACCTTTTCAAAAACAATTTTCAAGAATGATGTCGATTTATGCTCCGCGATTACCAACTTGGGAGCTCCGGCAAGTCATACTTTTCACTTATGAAAAACAGACATCCAAGCTTCACCAAACTTGGATGTTTCCTCCTCAACTTCACTTGGGTAAAAAGTTGCCTTCTTTGATTCATAAAAGTCTTTTACCCGTTTTACCTTTCCATCGATCATCTTCCCAAAAATCTTTTTCACATTTCCATTAAAAACTTTTTCGACATCAAATTCTTTCTTTTCAGAATAGAATTGATTCGAGATCTCAACTTTTCCAACTTTTGATTTAAAATTTTCAGCCCGCAATGGTGGAAAATTGACATCATCCATTGGCGGTACTGATGTTTCCAGTTTTATCTCAACTTGTGGCTCTTCTGACTTTGTGGAATCAGATTCATCGCCGGATTTCACATCTGATTTCTTAACAACCCACTTTTGGTTGTCAAGATTGACTCTTCTCTTGTAAAATATTTTCAAACATTCACCAACCTCATATGTAGAATTTTTAAACACTTTGAACTTTTCAGTTGGTGGTTCAGTTTTGTCAACAACTTTTTCTTTAAGTTTAGAAACAACTTCCTGTTTTGTTTTGGTTGCCAATGGACAGTTCCAGGCAATATGACCAACTTCTTGACATTGATAACAGGTTCTTGTCTCCTTTCTCTGGTAAACTCCATTCTTCTCAAACTTTTGTCTCTCAGCAAAGAACTCTTTGTTTGTTTGCTTCCAGAATGAGCTCTTTTGTTCTTCTTCCGAACTTGTCCCTGAAACAAATACAGTTTTTGGTTTATAAGTTTTCTCATTTTTATGATTTTTAGGTGGAATAAAACCGAGACCTTTCTTTTTGTAATTACCTTTATGGTTTGCTTTCTTTTGAAAACCAGAACCAGAACTGTAACCATTTTTCTTGTTTAAACGTTGTTGAACTCTTGAGGTGTAAAATTTAGATTTTCCAGTAAGATTTACATCTTTTATTTCAGAAATATTAATTTCTGTTAATTTGAAAACCTTTTTGATCATTTCTGGTTTAACACCTCTTATTGGAAATTCCTCATCAGAATATAATTTGTCTGAATCATTCAAAGTATATGCCACTTTGATTGGTTCATCATTCAAATTATATTTTGATAACAGGAATTCTTTATTGTAAACCCGTTTAACCGATGGTTTTGAACTGTTGACCGACGAACTCGAACTTTCGGACTCCAACTTTGACTCTGACTCCTCATCTTTATCCAACACCTGATCGACCACCTTTTTTATTAATTCAGACTCATGATCAGTGTCAGACGATGTAAATGTGACGTCAATATTTTCTGGTAACTCATCAGTTGTTTCGGATTTTAGCTTTATATTGACTGCCTTTTTTACTTGCTCCTCATTTGTTTTTCTGGGAGAATAACCTTCCCAAATCGGAGGTGGACACTTGTTATAATTTGCACTCTGTTTCTTACCAGTATCCTTTTCTTCAGGCTTCTTGTCTTGAAATGCTTCAGAACCTGCAACAGTTGGATAAATTCGATCAATCAAATAATCAGAACTAGAATAACTTTGCAGTAAACGTCTGATTCTTTCATTCTCTATCTTTTCTGTTTCCAACAGTTGTTTCAACTTAGCACATTCTTCAATGTAATGATTAATGGCTTTCTGTTTTGTCATCATCACAGCATTCATCATTGTTAATGCATCTTCTCTTTCAGAATTTGTCTTTTGTAGACCAGTTACTGTTCTATTCAACACGTCATATGATTCTTTCACATAATTGAGATTGAACAATAATTGTTCTTTAATTTTATCTTGCTCATTCAATTTTTCATCTTTCTCTTCACACTGCTTGCATGATTCCAAGCACTATAAGCAAGGTTTTATGACTTCAACAATCTTCTCAATTTCAACCACTTTTTCAGCTTCAAACACCTTTTCAGCTTCAACCACTTCCTCAACTTCAACTTCCTGTTCAGTAGCTTCAACTTCCTCTACAGTAAACTCAAATCCTTCACTCTGTTCAGACTTCTCTTCCTGTGCAACAATCTCGCTTTTTACTTGTTTCTGATTCTTTGCTGCACGTTTCTCATTCAGCTTCTCCACTCTTTCTGCAAAATAAAATTGAAAACTTTCAGGAGATAAATGAGTTTTTGCAATATTAATATGTTTTTCTTCTTCATCATCACTGTCATCAGTTGATGATTGATCAAACACTTGTGTTTGTTCTGAACTATCATCTGAAGAACTAGATTCATTATCTTGATTCTTTTCCTTATCAGCAAACACTTTCATCCATTCTATCATCAAATCTGGCTCTTGAACTATTTGTGCAATGAGAGCTGCTACTTTTGAATCAGGTGGAATGTATTTGTCCCAGCTGAAGCCTTCTGCTACTTTTTCATCATCTTGATCAATTATGCCATAATAAGCTTTCTTATTTGCTTCTACAATCATTTTAGCATGTGCAGTTTGTGGTTCTTTTTGTTGATAAGGTTCATGAGCAATTTGTTGATATATGGCTTTCCGATAATAATCATTTCCACCGAACGGATTATTTGCTCCACTTGCTTCTCGATTGGTACATTTCCTCTTGAAATGACCTTTCTCCCTGCATCGAAAACAAGTAACTTTAGATTTATCAAAACCCAAAGTAGAAACTTTTGCATCAAAGAAATCATCTCTTCCTGTAATCATTTTAAAGTTTTCAGCTCTCCTCAACACACTAGCTAAACACCACTTTATATCCATCAGCTCCATTTCTTCAGCATCTATCTGATCATAATCTTCTTTCGTCAACATAGGATTTCTGATTCTTCCTGTAACCAATCCTTCATATGATTCCAATACAGTAACAAGCAATGCCATATGACTTTTGACAATATCTTCAGAAAAATTTTGACCATTTTGAAGATGCAATGCAATGTTCCAATTTAAGACATGACCATTGTTGATGTTTGAGCTTTGAACTTGATGACCTGAACATGAAGCTTTCAGATTAACACTCGGATATGAGGAGAATCCACTGCTGCTGCTGTTTGAACTTTGATGTCACACCCCGACCACATAAAATAACAAGACGTGGCGGAAACGTCGGGGAGTGTTGTAACAGAATCATTGCTTCACAATCATGGATCAAATAATTTTGTTTTATAAAATAAATGAAGTCTTTGTTCTATTAGAAATCAGCTAAATACAAATATTATCTTTCAAATTTTAAAGTCGCTAAGGCACAGGTCCATCCTATGTGTAGTATGTATCAACAATCGTCATAAAGCAGCACCTGAAACATGTGTAAAAATAGGTACGTCAGCATAAAAATGCCTGTGAGATACATAGGTTTTATTGTAATTAGGATTCATGACTTATGAGTTTAAAGAAAAAGTTTTAATAAAAGTAGTCATGATCCTTGTAAAAGGTTTTCTTTTATAAATCATTTATAAGAAATCAGATGGTATATAATAATAATACATAGAAAATTTAATAAGTAAGTAAAATGAGTTTGTATAGAATATATTGTTTGAAAAACAATATTTTGATAAAAAGGTTTATAGTATATATAAAAATATACTTTGGTGTTTAAGAAAGTCGAATAAATAATATATTAAAATATATTTCAGTTCCAAGATTGTTAACCCAAGTGTACTAAATAACAACACGGTATGTAATGTGATGAAAACACTTATATATAAGAAGTACCAGCGGCGTATCTACCATGTTTTCATCACATCACACCCGTCCCGTTATCTAAACACTAACCAAAACCCAATCGTTAGACAAATAGTATGTTAAATATACCTTAGTTGTTTAAAATAATAATTTTCAGTAGTATATCAAAAGTATACTTTGGATTTATAAATAACATATTAAACTATGTTTTGGATTACAAATAACATATTAAACTATGTTTTGGATTAGAAATAACATATTAAACTATGTTTTGGATTTTTTTTTAACAAAATATATATTGGTTTTGTACGATATCACATATGAGAGCATATCAAACTATACTTTTGGGAGTATAACTTAATATACAAAAATAATGTGACTTAAGAATTCATTCAGACCTAGTGCATCAAAATACACCTTTGAGACTATAGGGATACCACAAAGGCAATCCCTATTTGGATGGAGAAACAAATTGGTTTCAGACATTCCATGACAACAGGAATGGGGTGTCAAATCCTATAGCGCTATATCATACTACCAACCGGTCTGGTGAACATAAAATAAGTAGTATCTAACAATTTAATTTTATAATCTTTGAAAAATTTAGTGTTTAAACCATAAATAATCATTCAGTTTGTAAAAAGATAAGTACTAATATGTATAATCAAATATACTTTTGAAAACAAGAACATAACAAATAGGTACACATATTTCACCCCAAAACATTTGAAAACAGTAAAAGAGGGGACTATGTACTCACTTGAGAGTGCTTAGAAGTCTTGAACAACCACCAAGAAAGCTAGAGGAGCACGGAATCAAACGGCACCTAATATAGGTAAGTACATAAATAAACCGGACCTAATTCGGAAGATCGGATAGGATGACGTTTCGTAAACCAAATGAGTATAGGAACTCATATAATATGGTCTAACAAAGCCTACATCCTAAAAGGAAACCTATCCTAAGTGCTTACGACCCATCACGACCCGTAGCTTATGCTACTTTAACGCGTCGTTCGCGTATAACGCGTTCAGACCGCCTAACTAGTCCTATGACAAGTATTATATGACAAAAGTTAAATGACAAAAGTTTGGGTTACATATGCTTAAATATCAATTATGCATAAAAAGGGTATTTTGGTAATTTTCCTAAGGCATATAAACTATCTATAATACAACTACTTAAACAAAGTGACCATAAGGTATAACTGTAACAACTGTACTTGTAATCACTATGAACAGTTCTATTATCAATAAAACAATGTTATTTGATCCCAATGTTTGTTTGATTGTGTTTTACTTTTTTCATGTTTTAACTTTTGTTCAATTCCAAACTCTACATCACTTTCTGGAGAGTTATACGCAAACTAGTGCGTAAACGTACTCAGTTTAATGCGAGAAATACTCCGGAACATCAACATATACTCAACATACCTTAAATAACCTTTACATAACTTAGAAATAAGTTTTGAAGGCTTTGGTATGGCAAAAACAAGTAAATTCGTTTACAGGGACTAAACTTGACAAACTGCGAAAGTATGTCAATTTGAACTGTAACGAACATTCCGGAACATGACCATAAGTTAAACACACCTTAAATATCCTTTACATAGCTTAGAAATAGGCTTTGAGGGGTTCGGTGTGCTAAAATAAACTTTTGGGTCATTCAGGGACTAAAAGTGTCAAAAAGTGCACAAGTTTGCATTTTCGCGCATAACTTACGTTCTGAATACATCCGGACATCCAAAAAAATTTATGTGAACATGACTATATTATATTTTAGTGTTCGCCATAAGAAAAATCCATTCGTCGCGTCATTTGGATCGTTTTTCGCACTTATGCGTATTCCGTCGTAATTAACCGAACATCGCAACCGTACGGCTAAACGAACCGACATCCGAGATATTTTTTGAGCATGTTTTAAGTTCCCTATACTTTAACTTCATTTTAGAGCTTTGAAATGGGGTTAACGGGCCTTAAACGTGTCAAAAATGGGCTGATTGCACTGCAGGGACCAAAACTGTAAATCTGCCAAAGTTGTTACCATACGGACCTCAACATTGGCAGCTTTGAGGTCCGTAAGGCAACCTGCAGAACAGATCAGACTAAACAGTCAGCAGATTATCAGCTGATTAAACCACAACCACAAGTTCTAAACTTGCCCTTTCAGCTCTTAATAGGCCATTTTCAGTAACCATAACATTTTGACAAATGTACGCATGAGATTCGAGCACGGTTTTCATGAAACGATCTTAACGGTTACCCGAAATCTATAAATACCCATCACATTTGCACACATTTCTCACAAGAATCTGATCATTTGTGCTCTAAGTTGAAACCTTTGTTTCATACCTGAGCTATTTTGATCTTGATTAGCATTCGGGGACCCTTCGTAAGTATTCTTTCGTTCTTTTATTGCTTTTCGAGTCCGAAAGTCAAACTTTGTTTGACTTTCTGCATTGACCAGTTTATGGTCGATGCGAAGTTCGTTTGAACTTCATAACGTGAGCGTGATCACGATGGTTATAGTACTTAGTGACTATACCTACTGATTACCACGTTATCTAGGCTCCGTGACGAGCCGTAGTTTCGGTCAGAATACGTATTCTTACGTATTTTGTAACCAAACTACTTATGGGTATCAAAACCGTTTGTTTTGATACCAAACCTGTTTTCTAAACTTAGTTAAGCATGTATTAGCATGCTTAGCTCGTCACTTTTAGTTTAGTGCTTATATAGGGTCGTAAGGTAAGCGATCTAAACAATCGCTTATACTTTCGAACCCGACCCGTTTGGTCGATCATTAGGATCCGACCAAACACATTAGGTGACCATAGTATATAGGGAATAACCTTATGAGGTTATACCTTATGGTCGCTTCGTTTAAGTAGTTGTATGATAGGTAGTTTATATGCCTTAGGTAAATTACCAAAATACCCCTATGATGCCAAAATTCATTTTAAACATATGTAACATAACTTTTGACATCTAAACTGATTTGACAATCATATTAGACATGTTAAGGCATATATTACTTGTCATAGGACTAGTTAGGCGGTCCGAACGCGTTTCACGCGAACGACGCGTTAAAGTAGCATAAGCTACCTAAACGGGTCGTAATGGGTCACAAGCACTTAGGTTAGGTTTCATTTAGTATGTAGGCTTTGTTAAACCATACTACATGAGTTCCCATACTCATTTGGTTTACGAACCCTCATTCTATCCGATCTTCCGATTTAGGTCCGGTTTATTAACATAGTTACCTATATTAGGTGCCGTTTGATTCCATGATCTATATCATTGCTTGGTGGTTATCTTTAGACATCTGAGCAATCTCAAGTGAGTACATAGACCCCTCTTTTACTGTTTTCTAAACTGTTTTGGGGTGAAACACATGTGCCTACTTGTTACTTTCATGCTTTCATGTTTTCACATCATATACATGCTATGTTCGTTAGTACATTATAGTACATGATTTCATTACATCTTATGCTAGGTGTGCCCATTGTGTGCATTACTTAGTACATTGTTTTACATTACATTTCATGCTAGGTGTGCCCATTGTGTGCATTACTTAGTACATTGTTTTACGTTACATATCATGCTAGGTGTGCCCATTGTGCGCATTACTTAGTACATTGTTTTACATCACATTTCATGCTAGGTGTGCCCATTGTGTGCATTACTTAGTACATCGTTTTACATTACATTTCACGCTATGTATGTTCATTTGAGTACATACTTAGTGCATTGTTTTCACATGCTTACATTTTGTTATGACATTTGGTTTGTTTAACATGGAACAATACATTCATTAACATTAATTACGCCGTTCGTTAGTAGGTAGTGGTACCATAGGAATTGACAACTCCCGTTCCGGACATCCCAGGGAAAGGGGATGAAAGGAATGACCGAATTCGATATACATAACTTAGATAAACCTTTAATTTGTTTAAGGGTTTATCGCCACAGTCTCAAGGCTTGGATGTATGCATTTTAACAATACCGCATAAATGTTTGTATCAGTATGGCATGCATTTGTTACACACAACGTGACTTTGATTTAAACTATGTTTTACTTCAATACCTTGTTGTTGTGCATTTTACATATGGTTTAGTTGATACATTTCACTTACCATACATGACATTTTGGTTACACATTACATGATCTACATTGAACATAAACATTTTGACATTAATATACACATTTGGTGGTTTACATTGGGCATTGACATTTTGATATGGTTTACACAATAACACTTGACAATTGGTTTGTACATGAACAAGTTACATTGGTGGTTGTTTGGGTAAGTGATTTGAGTAACGATACGTGTGTAATATGATACAAACATGGTGGATACGCCGCTGGTACTTCCTATATATAAGTGTTTGTATAATACTACATAGCGTAACGTTATTTAAATCATTTCAGTATAGACATATTACATTTTTATACAAATTACATATTTTCACACGACATTGATTTACAAAACAATTTATCTTATACAACTCATTTTACATGGTTATTCATTTAACCTTACATTTACTTATACATATCAACTGATCTTATCGTTTTTCAAATGATTTACAAGACAAAGCAAATTACAAGGTTCATGACTAAACATTTTCTCAAATACAAGTCATGAATCCTATTTTCACAAACCTATGTATCTCACAGGCATTTTTATGCTGACGTACCTATTTTCACATGTGTTTTCAGGTGCTTTTCCGTAGGATGATGATCATGACACTAGGGCGGACCCGTGCCTTAGAGACTTAAAATGATGCTAGACTATGTTTAATTATGTTATAAACTCTTTTGTTTACTGTTCAAGACAATGTAACACCCTTGTTTAATAAATAAAATACAACTTTGTATACCATGGTTATGAAACAATTTATTCTGTTACGACACGCCCCGATGTTTCCGCCGCGATTTGTTGTTTTACGCGGTCGGGGTGTGACAGAAGAGTTGGTATCAGAGCCAATGGTTATAGGGAATTAGGTTATTAGTAATGCTTTGACCTAGACTATAACTTTTCTAGGACCCTAACACAAATTATTTGTGTTTAGATCTTAAAACATGCACATCACCTATCCTTAGGTGATTATCATAACAAAAGCCAAATTTTTTCCGAAACGATTTTTGAAAAACAATCATCTGTTTTTGAATGATTTATTACAAGGTTTTGAACCCTCTGTTATATGGTTTTGAACCCTTTTCAGTTTGATTAAATTTTTGGCCTTGTGCCTTCAAATTTTCAAAATCTCGTCAAGGTTTTGGGTCTTAAATAATGTGAACACGTGCAAACTGGAAGGGTGAATGCCTGTATTCTGGGTTTTCTGTCTAGGCAAGCACTTCGTATACATCTCAACCAGACGCGAGACCAGTTGTGCTTACCTGGGAATTCTTGGGATGAGTGTTCACTTATAGGCAAGCATGTCTTCATTATACATTATTTTTGATCCATTTACTTTGATTAGTCACTGTGTGTCGTTTGTTTGCTTTGTGATACGGACGAATGACCACCATCTAGGTTGTTTGCAATTCTTGTTTTTATCATCTCATTCTTTTCATCCAATCATCTCACTCGTTTCCTTTCATGTTTACCTCTTTTAGAATGCCTCCTCGACGCGACAATCTGATAGCAACTGCCGAGCTGGCAGAAATTATTGCGCAGCAGATGGCTGCTCAATTTCCAAATCTCTTTGCTCAATGGAACCAAGCCATCAATAACAACAACAACAATGTTCCATGCAAATACAAGGATTTTAATCAGGCTAAACCACTCAAGTTTAGTGGTTCTGAAGGAGCGACTGGGCTTCTTCAGTGGTTCGAAAGCATTGAGAATACTTTTCGCCACGTGCAGTGCCCGGATAATCTCAAGGTCGAGTTCTCCTCGAGCGTGTTTCAGAAGAGGGCTCTTACATGGTGGAATGGGGTAATGAGAGACCGGGGTGCAGAAGTTGCTCTCGCACAGACATGGGCTGAACTTAGAGCCCTTATGATGAGGGAATTCTGTCCTCGCCATGAACAGCGGGCGTTGGAGAAGGAGTTTGATGTTTTGAAGCAAGATAGTGGTGAGCACAGGGCTTATACTGATCGGTTTGAAGAATTGAGCTTGCTTTGCCCGACAATGGTTACCCCACTCGACAAGGCTATCGAAAGATACATCGACGGCCTACCTGACTCGGTACAAGATATTCTTACTGGTAGTAACCCTGCCACACTCCGTCAGGCAATCGAGTTATCAGCGACGCTGACTGAGTCGCAGATCCGGAAGAACAAGTTACACAGGAAGGGTGACAAGGGCAAGAAACAGTCGGCTGACAAGGGGGATAGCAAGAAGGGTCAAAACAAGAATGGAAAGGACTCTGGTTCTTCGAAGAGGTCAAGGAAGCGTAAGGCTTCCCAAAATTTTGCTATCACTGCCCAAGCTAATCAGGCAGCTCCCAACCAACCCGCACAGCTTCCAGCAAAGAAACCCTATACAGGGAATGCACCTTTGTGCAATAGATGCAACAGTCACCATCAGCCGCAACATCAGTGCCGTTTCTGTACTAGCTGTGGGAAGTCAGGTCATCTTGCCGATGTTTGTCGGTTTGCTCAGAATCGCGCAGTTCAAAACCCGGCTCAACAAGTTGCACAGCCTCCTGCTCAGCAACAGGGTCAAGCTGCACGACTACAATACCCACCAGGTGCTTGTTACAATTGTGGGGATCTGACCCACTACAGAAACCGGTGCCCAAGGCTAGCCAACCAGAACCAGAACCAGAATCAGGCTCCGGCTCGAGGCCGAGTCTTTAACATGAATGCCCAAGAGGCGCAGGCAGATGATAATGTGGTGAACGGTACGTTCTTTATTAATAATCAGCCTGCATCTGTTCTTTTCGATTCTGGTGCCGATAAGAGTTTCGTGTCATTATCTTTTGAGCAAATGCTTTGTGTGTCTAGAACGAAACTAGTAAAACCTTTGACAGTAGAAGTTGCTAGTGGTGAACCCATTATTCTTGATTCTGTTCTTCGCAACTGCCAGTTGAACCTTAACGACCATCTTTTTCCTATTGACCTCGCGCCTATGCAACTTGGAAGCTTTGACGTTATTGTGGGAATGGATTGGTTATCCAAGCATCACGCAGAGATAGTTTGTTCTGAGAAGATTGTTCGTGTGCCGCTTTCGACAGGCGAGATTCTGCAGGTTCAAGGTGAGAAGCCTACCGGTGGTCTCAAACTCATGTCTTGTTTTAAAGCTCGGAAGTATCTGCAGAAGAACTATGTGGCTTTCTTAGCACATGTTACAGAAGATAAAGGCAAGGGTAAGTCTATTTCAGATATTCCTGTCGTTCGGGATTATTCTGAAGTGTTCCCTGAAGATTTACATGGTCTACCTCCAGCACGCCAAGTCGAGTTCCGCATTGATCTCGTACCTGGTGCAAATCTCATTGCCAGAGCTCCATATCGTCTTGCACCATCTGAGATGCAAGAGTTGTCTAAACAGCTTCAGGAGCTCTCTGACAAAGGTTTTATACGTCCTAGTTTTTCACCTTGGGGTGCTCCCGTTCTCTTTGTCAAGAAGAAGGATGGATCCTTTAGGATGTGTATCGATTATCTTGAGCTTAACAAGCTTACCATCAAGAATCGATATCCCTTACCTCGCATAGACGACCTCTTTGATCAGTTACAGGGCGCTTCTTATTTCTCGAAGATTGATCTGCGATCTGGATATCATCAACTTCGCGTGCAAGAAGAAGATATTCCCAAGACAGCGTTCCGTACTCGATATGGGCATTATGAGTTCACAGTCATGCCATTCGGTGTGACTAATGCTCCTGCTGTTTTCATGGACTTAATGAATAGGGTCTGTAAACCTTATTTGGATCAGTTCGTCATTGTTTTTATTGACGACATCTTGATTTATTCTAAGACGCAAGCTGATCACGAGCAACATCTTCGTCTCACCCTTGAACTCCTAAAGAAAGAGCAACTTTTCGCCAAATTCTCCAAGTGCGAATTTTGGCTTAAAGAAGTTCAATTTTTGGGGCATGTTATCAACGAACAAGGTATCCATGTAGATCCCTCCAAAATCAGTGCGATTAAGGATTGGGATACGCCTACTACTCCTACTGAAGTTCGTTCTTTTCTTGGTCTAGCGGGTTATTATCGCCGCTTCATAGAAAACTTCTCGAAGATTGCAGTTCCTCTAACTGCTCTAACTCAGAAGAAAATGCCCTTTTATTGGGGATACAAACAAGAGGAAGCTTTTCAACACTTGAAGCAGAAGCTTTGCGATGCGCCTGTTCTATCATTGCCTGAGGGTGATGATGATTTTGTCGTGTATTGTGATGCATCGAAATTGGGTCTTGGTTGTGTTCTTATGCAAAGGAACAAAGTCATAGCATATGCATCAAGGCAATTGAAGATACATGAGAAGAACTACACCACTCATGATCTTGAGTTGGGTGCAGTTGTCTTTGCTCTCAAGATCTGGAGACACTATTTGTACGGTACAAAATGTGTGGTTTTCACTGACCACAAAAGTCTTCAGCATATCTTCAACCAGAAGGAACTCAACATGAGACAGCGACGTTGGGTGGAGCTTTTAAACGACTATGACTGCGAAATTCGCTACCATCCTGGTAAGGCGAATGTCGTAGCTGATGCATTGAGTCGTAAGGAACGTACTAAGCTTCATTGTGTACGTGTTCAATCTGTTATTCAAGCTCGATCCGATATCCAAGCACGCATTTCTCAAGCTCAACAATCTTGTGTTTCACAAGGTCTATTGGATAAGGAATTTCCCTATCACATAACACCTGCTCTGGAACTGAAGGACAATGGATCATATTACTTCATGGACCGTTTGTGGGTCCCAAGCCAGGATGATCTTCGTACCTTGCTTATGGATGAAGCCCATAAGTCTCGCTATTCTATTCATCCGGGCTCAGATAAGATGTATAAGGATCTTCGTATTCATTATTGGTGGCCTGGTATGAAGAAAGACATTGCCTTATACGTATCCAAATGCCTTACTTGTCTTAAGGTTAAGGCTGAACATCAGCATCCTTCAGGTTTATTGGAGCAACCAGAGATTCCAGTTTGGAAATGGGAAAACATTACTATGGATCTCGTTACCAAACTTCCACGCACTAAGAAAGGTCATGATGCCATCTGGGTAGTCGTTGATCGTCTTACAAAGTCAGCACATTTCTTGCCAATCCGTGAGGATTTTCCTGCTGACAGACTTGCTCAAATCTATGTGGATGAAATTGTAGCTCGACATGGTGTTCCTTTGAACATCATTTCTGACAGAGATGCTCGTTTCACTTCTCATTTTTGGAGAACCATGCAATCTGCTATGGGGACCCAACTTAATCTGAGCACAGCTTATCATCCGCAAACGGATGGTCAATCTGAGAGAACAATCCAGACTCTGGAGGATATGCTTAGAGCTTGTGTGATCGATTTTGGTGGTAGTTGGGATTCACATCTTAAGTTGATTGAATTCTCCTACAACAACAGTTATCACACTAGCATCAAAATGGCTCCTTTCGAGGCTCTCTATGGTCGAAAATGTCGTTCACCAGTCTGCTGGAATGAGATTGGCGAGGCTCAACTTACTGGACCTGCCCTCATTTTAGAGACAACTGACAAGGTCAAGAAAGTTCGTGATAACCTTCAGGCAGCTAGAAGCCGTCAGAAGATTTACGCGGACCCAACACGCAAAGCCTTGGAATTTCAAGTCGGTGATCGAGTATTACTTAAGGTCTCACCTTGGAAAGGTGTGATCAGATTTGGAAAGAAAGGAAAACTTGCACCTAGATACGTTGGACCATTCAAGATCGTCGAAAGAATCGGAAAGGTAGCCTACAGACTTGAGTTACCTCCTGAACTTGGAAATGTTCATCCAACTTTTCACGTGTCCAATCTCAAGAGGTGTTCAGCTGATGAGAACTTCTCCACACCGCTTGACGAAATTCGTGTTGGCAAAACACTGAAATTTGTTGAGAAACCAGTGGAAATCATGGAACGTGAAGTCAAGTGGCTTAAGCGCAAGCGCATTCCTTTGGTCAAAGTTCGCTGGGAAGCTAAACGTGGACCTGAGTTTACTTGGGAACGCGAAGATCAAATGAAGGCGAAATATCCACATCTTTTTCCACGAGTTTCCTCTAAATAAATTTCGGGACGAAATTTCCACAAGTAGGGGAGACTGTAACAACTGTGCTTATAATCACTATGAACAGTTCTATTATCAATAAAACAATGTTATTTGATCCCAATGTTTGTTTGATTGTGTTTTACTTTTTTCATGTTTTGACTTTTGTTCAATTCCAAACTCTACATCACTTTCTGGAGAGTTATACGCAAACTAGTGCGTAAACGTACTCAGTTTAATGCGAGAAATACTCCGGAACATCAACATATACTCAACATACCTTAAATAATCTTTACATAACTTAGAAATAAGTTTTGAAGGCTTTGGTATGGCAAAAACAAGTAAATTCGTTTACAAGGACTAAACTTGACAAACTGCGAAAGTATGTCAATTTGAACTGTAACGAACATTCCGGAACATGACCATAAGTTAAACACACCTTAAATATCCTTTACATAGCTTAGAAATAGGCTTTGAGGGGTTCGGTGTGCTAAAATAAACTTTTGGGTCATTCAGGGACTAAAAGTGTCAAAAAGTGCACAAGTTTGCATTTTCGCGCATAACTTACGTTCTGAATACATCCGGACATCCAAAAAAATTTATGTGAACATGACTATATTATATTTTAGTGTTCGCCATAAGAAAAATCCATTCGTCGCGTCATTTGGATCGTTTTTCGCACTTATGCGTATTTCGTCGTAATTAACCGAACATCGCAACCGTACGGCTAAACGAACCGACATCCGAGATATTTTTTGAGCATGTTTTAAGTTCCCTATACTTTAACTTCATTTTAGAGCTTTGAAATGGGGTTAACGGGCCTTAAACGTGTCAAAAATGGGCTGATTGCACTGCAGGGACCAAAACTGTAAATCTGCCAAAGTTGTTACCATACGGACCTCAACATTGGCAGCTTTGAGGTCCGTAAGGCAACCTGCAGAACAGATCAGACTAAACAGTCAGCAGATTATCAGCTGATTAAACCACAACCACAAGTTCTAAACTTGCCCTTTCAGCTCTTAATAGGCCATTTTCAGTAACCATAACATTTTGACAAATGTACGCATGAGATTCGAGCACGGTTTTCATGAAACGATCTTAACGGTTACCCGAAATCTATAAATACCCATCACATTTGCACACATTTCTCACAAGAATCTGATCATTTGTGCTCTAAGTAGAAACCTTTGTTTCATACCTGAGCTATTTTGATCTTGATTAGCATTCGGGGACCCTTCGTAAGTATTCTTTCGTTCTTTTATTGCTTTTCGAGTCCGAAAGTCAAACTTTGTTTGACTTTCTGCATTGACCAGTTTATGGTCGATGCGAAGTTCGTTTGAACTTCATAACGTGAGCGTGATCACGATGGTTATAGTCCTTAGTGACTATACCTACTGATTACCACGTTATCTAGGCTCCGTGACGAGCCGTAGTTTCGGTCAGAATACGTATTCTTACGTATTTTGTAACCAAACTACTTATGGGTATCAAAACCGTTTGTTTTGATACCAAACCTGTTTTCTAAACTTAGTTAAGCATGTTTTAGCATGCTTAGCTCGTCACTTTTAGTTTAGTGCTTATATAGGGTCGTAAGGTAAGCGATCTAAACAATCGCTTATACTTTCGAACTCGACCCGTTTGGTCGATCATTAGGATCCGACCAAACACATTAGGTGACCATAGTATATAGGGAATAACCTTATGAGGTTATACCTTATGGTCGCTTCGTTTATGTAGTTGTATGATAGGTAGTTTATATGCCTTAGGTAAATTACCAAAATACCCCTATGATGCCAAAATTCATTTTAAACATATGTAACATAACTTTTGACATCTAAACTGATTTGACAATCATATTAGACATGTTAAGGCATATATTACTTGTCATAGGACTAGTTAGGCGGTCCGAACGCGTTTCACGCGAACGACGCGTTAAAGTAGCATAAGCTACCTAAACGGGTCGTAATGGGTCACAAGCACTTAGGTTAGGTTTCATTTAGTATGTAGGCTTTGTTAAACCATACTACGTGAGTTCCCATACTCATTTGGTTTACGAACCCTCATTCTATCCGATCTTCCGATTTAGGTCCGGTTTATTAACATAGTTACCTATATTAGGTGCCGTTTGATTCCGTGATCTATATCATTGCTTGGTGGTTATCTTTAGACATCTGAGCAATCTCAAGTGAGTACATAGACCCCTCTTTTACTGTTTTCTAAACTGTTTTGGGGTGAAACACATGTGCCTACTTGTTACTTTCTTGCTTTCATGTTTTCACATCATATACATGCTATGTTCGTTAGTACATTATAGTACATGATTTCATTACATCTTATGCTAGGTGTGCCCATTGTGTGCATTACTTAGTACATTGTTTTACATTACATTTCATGCTAGGTGTGCCCATTGTGTGCATTACTTAGTACATTGTTTTACGTTACATATCATGCTAGGTGTGCCCATTGTGCGCATTACTTAGTACATTGTTTTACATAACATTTCATGCTAGGTGTGCCCATTGTGTGCATTACTTAGTACATCGTTTTACATTACATTTCACGCTATGTATGTTCATTTGAGTACATACTTAGTGCATTGTTTTCACATGCTTACATTTTGTTATGACATTTGGTTTGTTTAACATGGAACAATACATTCATTAACATTAATTACGCCGTTCGTTAGTAGGTAGTGGTACCATAGGATTTGACAACTCCCGTTCCGGACATCCCAGGGAAAGGGGATGAAAGGAATGACCGAATTCGATATACATAACTTAGATAAACCTTTAATTTGTTTAAGGGTTTATCGCCACAGTCTCAAGGCTTGGATGTATGCATTTTAACAATACCGCATAAATGTTTGTATCAGTATGGCATGCATTTGTTACACACAACGTGACTTTGATTTAAACTATGTTTTACTTCAATACCTTGTTGTTGTGCATTTTACATATGGTTTAGTTGATACATTTCACTTACCATACATGACATTTTGGTTACACATTACATGATCTACATTGAACATAAACATTTTGACATTAATATACACATTTGGTGGTTTACATTGGACATTGACATTTTGATATGGTTTACACAATAACACTTGACAATTGGTTTGTACATGAACAAGTTACATTGGTGGTTGTTTGGGTAAGTGATTTGAGTAACGATACGTGTGTAATATGATACAAACATGGTGGATACGCCGCTGGTACTTCCTATATATAAGTGTTTGTATAATACTACATAGCGTAACGTTATTTAAATCATTTCAGTATAGACATATTACATTTTTATACAAATTACATATTTTCACACGACATTGATTTACAAAACAATTTATCTTATACAACTCATTTTACATGGTTATTCATTTAACCTTACATTTACTTATACATATCAACTGATCTTATCGTTTTTCAAATGATTTACAAGACAAAGCAAATTACAAGGTTCATGACTAAACATTTTCTCAAATACAAGTCATGAATCCTATTTTCACAAACCTATGTATCTCACAGGCATTTTTATGCTGACGTACCTATTTTCACATGTGTTTTCAGGTGCTTTTCCGTAGGATGATGATCATGACACTAGGGCGGACCTGTGCCTTAGAGACTTAAAATGATGCTAGACTATGTTTAATTATGTTATAAACTCTTTTGTTTACTGTTCAAGACAATGTAACACCCTTGTTTAATAAATAAAATACAACTTTGTATACCATGGTTATGAAACAATTTATTCTGTTACGACACGCCCCGATGTTTCCGCCGCGATTTGTTGTTTTACGCGGTCGGGGTGTGACAATAACCTCGGAAGGTTATCTCCTATACAACTATGGTCACCTAATGTGTTTGGTCGGATCCTAAAGATCGACCAAACGGGTCTAGTTCGTAAGTCTAAGCGGTTGTTTAGACCGCTTGCCTTACGACTCTATATAAGCACTTAACCTAATGTGACGAGCTAAACATGCTAAAACATGTTTAGTTAAGTTAGAAAACAGGTTTGGTATCAAAAGAAACAGTTTTGATACCTAAGAGTAGTTTGGTTACAAAATACGCATAAACACGCATTTTGGCCGAAACTACGACTCGTCACTACACCTAAACAACGTGGTAATCAGTAGGTATAGTCACTAGGGACTATAACCATCGTGATTACGCTCAAGTTACGAAGTTCAAACGAACTTCTTATTGACCATAGACTGGTCAATGCAGAAAGTCAAACAAAGTTTGACTTTTAAGCTAGAAAGCGATAAAAGAACGAAAGAGGACTTACAAAGGGTCCAAATAGATTTGGTTCCAAGTATTCTCAGGTAGGTAGTGAATAATCACAACCACTTAGAGAAATCTCAGACCAAATGTGCAAAGGGACATGGCCTTATATAGTTTTTCGCAAACCGTTAGGATCATTTCTTGGAGAAGAGGGAATGATCTTGGCCATACAATTGTCAAAGAAAGATTGGGGGACTTGTTCTCCACACAAACCAGCCCATAGCATAAAAAAAACCATGGATCAAAACCATTGGAACAAGAGGAAATGACCAGATTCAATGTTTCTGCAACTCTACTGATCTGGGGACTGCTTATGGACCGTAAGCACATGTCCATACAGTCCGCAAGGGACCTGCAGACCAGCAACTTTCAAAAATGACAATTTAGCCCCTGAAGCCCCAAAACTTGGTTTTCGGTGCATTTTTGACACGTTTAAGCCCCGTTAACTCTATTTCAAGGCTCTAAAATAAAGCTAAAATATAGGGAACTTAAAATGTTCTCAAAAACATCTCGGATGTTGGCTCGTTTGGTCGTACAATCGCGTTGTTCGTTTAATTACGACGGAAGTCGTAACGAACGCAAAATCGATCCAAATTAAGCGACGAATGGAATTTTATTATGCCAAACACTAAAAAAAAATATATTAATGCTTACATAAATTTTCGGATGTCCGGATATATTCAGAACGTAAGATATGCGCGAAAATGCAAACTTGTGGACTTTTTGACGCTTTTAGTCCCTATTGATCATGAAAGTTTATTTTAGCGCACAAAACACCTCAAAGCCTATTTCTAAGCTATGTGAAGGAGATTTAGGGCATATTTAACTTATGATCAAGTTCCGAAATGTACGTTACTATACAAATCGGTATAGTTTCGCAGTTTGACACAATTAGTCCCTGCGATCGAACAAACTTGATTTCAACACACCAAACCATCCAAAACTTATTTCTAAGTTATGTGGAGGTTATTTATGGTATGTTAAGCCTATTTCACTATTCCAGAGTGTTCGTTGCATTAAACTTGTTTTATTTACGCATCAGAGCGCGTATAACCCTCCAGAAAGCGATTTAAAGCTTGAAATCGAACAAGAGTTGATATGTGCAAACGATACACATATTTTTACAAATCCCAAGTATGAAATACAATATTTCATTGGTCTGGAATTTTTTTGATGGTTGAAGTGACACAGGTGTCACAGTCTCCCCTACTTTAGGAAATTTCGTCCCGAAATTTAGTTTTAGGAGAAACTTGTGAGGACAACTGTGATGTTTTCACTTTCGAATGAATCCATTGAACCCTAAGTAGAACTTTGGGCCATGATAGGGTTCTTAGAGAAATTGTCAACCCTCAAAGTGAAGTCCTTGTAGTAGCAAAACATGGAGTTTCAAACTATGGACAGGAGAACGTTTCCCATGAAGACTTATCATAGGAAACTTGTGTGTGCTTGAAATCAGAATTGGGGAGTGTAAGATAAAATGACATCGGTCAAGGTCCAAGACTTCTCCCGTATCATTACTCTTGTCACTATAGGTCTTAACACATGACAAAATTTCATGTGGTTTCTGTGCACTGAATTCCATAATTATGTAGGCCTCCATAATTACGTAATTCCTTGCACAGTCCGCACAGTTCATTTCATAATGCATAGGGGAAAAATCAATTGAATAAACATGAAGCGACTTGACTAGACCACCAAAGGGTCTTTTTAACTAGATCAACGAACGAGCTTTTTAACTAGATCAACACATGATCTTCTTAACTAGACCGTTGTATAATCTTTTTAAATAGACCACTTTAAAGGGATCTTTTCAATTATATCATCTCATGATATTCCTAACCAGATTTTCAAAATCAATTTGTTTAACCAGACCATTCAAGAGGTCCAATTATAGAATAGTACTTTATAACCCTAGGGACTTAACTACAATGTTGAAGTCCATTAAGGATTTAAGATGGTACCTTTGGATATCCTACTATGAATCCCTCATATGAGATATGGAAAATTCTACGAGGATTTGGATGGATCACATAAAAACACAAAATGTATAAGAAAACACATAAGCACATAATCACATAATTAGCTAACTTGATCTTTAATTTGTTATCTTTGGACACGGGTATTTAAAGCACACCAGGAATCCAATCCGTGGATTTCATTTGCCACTTTAAACATAAGAATCTAACTATGGAGATAGAAAGATCTTAATAGGAATTCAGATTTATCCTTATTGAATCGTAATTTACGTATTAAGGCATACGAATAATTCAATTAAGGGCTCCGATTTGATTGATAATTATCCATAAGGATCTAATTATGAGGATAGAAAGATCCTATTTCGGATTTTGGAATTTTGTGTAACGAAAGGTGTTTCGACACCTTGCACTAGGCGTGCTTAAGTCGATACACAAGGTAGAAAGTTCATGAGGTTGAGGCGCTAGATATGCCAGGTGACATATGAAGCAGAGTTTGAAGGTTGAGCAGTAGCAGGATTTGTAACATCATTGATTTGGATTGCAAAGCGGCACATGTTAACCAAATGTCCCCATCGTCCACTGTGGGTACATTTGAAACAAGGTATTTGATTCGGATGATGACGGTGGCATTGATTGCTCTAAGGAGCGGTTCCCTTGTATGGCTTCATCCCTGAGACGAGTCACGGTGATAGCTAAATCAACGGCCTTCTGGTAGTATGACGCCTAATTATGGACAATTGCAGCACCTAGTTCGGACATTGTTGTTGCGATGAAGAGGCACCATGAAGAAAATGGGAGACATGGGAGGAAACAAGGGAAATGAAAACAAAATAACAATGCATAAAATTGCGATCATTTGTTTGTTACCTAAGGCAAACAAATGAGACGGTGACTAATCAAAGTAAATGGGTCAATATAATGTATCGCGAAGACATGCTCGCCTATAAGTGGACACTCACCCCAAGAGTTCCCAGGTAAGAGTGACTGGTCCGATACTGCGGATCTGTACGAACACTCTAGCCTCAGATAGAAGACCCAGGGTACAGGCACCCACCCTTCCAGTTTGTACGTGTTCACATTATTTAGACCAAACTTTGACGAGATTTTGAAAACTTTGAAAGTTCAAAACCTAGTAATCAATCATCCTAGAACAGATGGTTAGTTTTCAAAGCGGATTCAAAATGTGTGCTCTTATTGTGGTTGTCACCTAAGGATAAGTGACGGTATTGTTTTAAGACTAAACACGAGATAACTCGCGTTAGGGTCCTAGGAAGGTTATAGTCTAGGTCAAAGCATCACTAATAACCTAATTCCCTATAACCATTGGCTCTGATACCAACTTTTCTGTCACACCCCGACCACGTAAAACAACAAGACGTGGCGGAAACGTCGGGGAGTGTTGTAACAGAATCATTGCTTCACAACCATGGATCAAATAATTTTGTTTTATAAAATAAATGAAGTCTTTGTTCTATTACAAATCAGCTAAATACAAATATTATCTTTCAAATTTTAAAGTCGCTAAGGCACAGGTCCATCCTATGTGTAGTATGTATCAACAATCGTCATAAAGCAGCACCTGAAACATGTGTAAAAATAGGTACGTTAGCATAAAAATGTCTGTGAGATACATAGGTTTTATTGTAATTAGGATTCATGACTTATGAGTTTAAAGAAAAAGTTTTAATAAAAGTAGTCATGATCCTTGTAAAAGGTTTTCTTTTATAAATCATTTATAAGAAATCAGACGGTATAAAATAATAATACATAGAAAATTTAATAAGTAAGTAAAATGAGTTTGTATATAATATATTGTTTGAAAAACAATATTTTTAAAAAAAGGTTTATAGTATATATAAAAATATACTTTGGTTTTTAAGAAGGTCGAATAAGTAATATATTAAAATATATTTCAGTTCCAAGATTGTTAACCCAAGTGTACTAAATAACAACACGGTATGTAATGTGATGAAAACACTTATATATAAGAAGTATCAGGGGCGTATCTACCATGTTTTCATCACATCACACCCGTCCCGTTATCTAAACACTAACCAAAACCCAATCGTTAGACATATAGTATGTTAAATATACCTTAGTTGTTTAAAATAATAATTTTCAGTAGTATATCAAAAGTATACTTTGGATTTATAAATAACATATTAAACTATGTTTTGGATTAGAAATAACATATTAAACTATGTTTTGGATTTTTTTTTAACAAAATATATGTTGGTTTTGTACGATATCACATATGAGAGCATATCAAACTATACTTTTGGGAGTATAACTTAATATACAAAAATAATGTGACTTAAGAATTCATTCAGACCTAGTGCATCAAAAGACACCTTTGAGACTATAGGGATATCACAAAGGCAATCCCTATTTGGATGGAGAAACAAATTGGTTTCAGACATTCCATGACAACAGGAATGGGGTGTCAAATCCTATAGCGCTATATCATACTACCAACCGGTCTGGTAAACATAAAATAAGTACTATCCAACAATTTAATTTTATAATCTTTGGAAAAATTAGTGTTTAAACCATAAATAATCATTCAGTTTGTAAAAAGATAAGTACTAATATGTATAATCAATTATACTTTTGAAAACAAGAACATAACAAATAGGTACACATATTTCACCCCAAAACATTTGAAAACAGTAAAAGAGGGGACTATGTACTCACTTGAGAGTGCTTAGAAGTCTTGAACAACTACCAAGAAAGCTAGAGGAGCACGGAATCAAACGACACCTAATATAGGTAACTACATAAATAAACCGGACCTAATTCGGAAGATCGGATAGGATGAGGTTTCGTAAACCAAATGAGTATAGGAACTCATATAATATGGTCTAACAAAGCCTACATCCTAAAAGGAAACCTATCCTAAGTGCTTACCACCCATCACGACCCGTTTAGGTAGCTTATGCTACTTTAACGCGACGTTCGCGTATAACGCGTTCAGACCGCCTAACTAGTCCTATGACAAGTATTATATGCCCTAACATACTTAATTATGTTACATAATCAGTTAAATGACAAAAGTTTGGGTTACATATGCTTAAATATCAATTATGCATAAAAAGGGTATTTTGGTTATTTTCCTAAGGCATATAAACTATCTATCATACAACTACTTAAATGAAGTGACCATAAGGTATAACCTCGAAAGGTTATCTCCTATACAACTATGGTCACCTAATGTGTTTGGTCGGATCCTAAAGATCGACCAAACGGTTCTAGTTCGTAAGTCTAAGCGGTTGTTTAGACCGCTTGACTTACGACTGTATATAAGCACTTAACCTTATGTGACGAGCTAAACATGCTAAAACATGTTTAGTTAAGTTAGAAAACAGGTTTGGTATCAAAACAAATGGTTTTGATACCTAAGAGTAGTTTGGTTACAAAATACGCATAAACACGCATTTTGGCCGAAACTACGACTCGTCACTACACCTAAACAACGTGGTAATCAGTAGGTATAGTCACTAGGGACTATAACCATCGTGATTACGCTCACGTTGCGAAGTTCAAACGAACTTCTTATTGACCATAGACTGGTCAATGCAGAAAGTCAAACAAATTTTGACTTTTAAGCTAGAAAGCGATAAAAGAACGAAAGAGGACTTACAAAGGGTCCAAATAGATTTGGTTCCAAGTATTCTCAGGTAGGTAGTGAATAATCACAACCACTTAGAGAAATCTCAGACCAAATGTGCAGAAAATGAATGAGGGACATGGCTTTATATAGTTTTTCGCAAACCGTTAGGATCATTTCTTGGAGAAGAGGGAATGATCTTGGCCATACAATTGTCAAAGAAAGATTGGGGGACTTATTCTCCACACAAACCAGCCCATAGCATAAAAAACCATGGATCAAAACCATTGGAACAAGAGGAAATGACCAGATTCAATGTTTCTGCAACTCTACTGATCTGGGGACTGCTTACGGACCGTAAGCACATGTCCATACGGTCCGCAAGGGACCAGCATACCAGCAACTTTCAAAAATGACAATTTAGCCCCTGAAGCCCCAAAACTTGGTTTTCGATGCATTTTTGACACGTTTAAGCCCCGTTAACTCTATTTCAAGGCTCTAAAATGAAGTTAAAGTATAGGGAACTTAAAATGTGCTCAAAAACATCTCGGATGTCGGCTCGTTTGGTCGTACGATCGCGTTGTGTCACACCCCGACCGCGTAAAACAACAAATCGCGGCGGAAACATCGGGGCGTGTCGTAACAGAATAAATTGTTTCATAACCATGGTATATAAAGTTGTATTTTATTTATTAAACAAGGGTGTTACATTGTCTTGAACAGTAAACAAAAGAGTTTATAACATAATTAAACATAGTCTAGCATCATTTTAAGTCTCTAAGGCACGGGTCCGCCCTAGTGTCATGATCATCATCCTACGAAAAAGCACCTGAAAACACATGTGAAAATAGGTACGTCAGCATAAAAATGCCTGTGAGATACATAGGTTTGTGAAAATAGGATTCATGACTTGTATTTGAGAAAATGTTTAGTCATGAACCTTGTAATTTGCTTTGTCTTGTAAATCATTTGAAAAACGATAAGATCAGTTGATATGTATAAGTAAATGTAAGGTTAAATGAATAACCATGTAAAATGAGTTGTATAAGATAAATTGTTTTGTAAATCAATGTCGTGTGAAAATATGTAATTTGTATAAAAATGTAATATGTCTATACTGAAATGATTTAAATAACGTTACGCTATGTAGTATTATAAAAACACTTATATATAGGAAGTACCAGCGGCGTATCCACCATGTTTGTATCATATTACACACGTATCGTTACTCAAATCACTTACCCAAACAACCACCAATGTAACTTGTTCATGTACAAACCAATTGTCAAGTGTTATTGTGTAAACCATATCAAAATGTCAATGCCCAATGTAAACCACCAAATGTGTATATTAATGTCAAAATGTTTATGTTCAATGTAGATCATGTAATGTGTAACCAAAATGTCATGTATGGTAAGTGAAATGTATCAATTAAACCATATGTAAAATGCACAACAACAAGGTATTGAAGTAAAACATAGTTTAAATCAAAGTCACGTTGTGTGTAACAAATGCATGCCATACTGATACAAACATTTATGCGGTATTGTTAAAATGCTTACATCCAAGCCTTGAGACTGTGGCGATAAACCCTTAAACAAATTAAAGGTTTATCTAAGTTATGTATATCGAATTCGGTCATTCCTTTCATCCCCTTTCCCTGGGATGTCCGGAACGGGAGTTGTCAATTCCTATGGTACCACTACCTACTAACGAACGGCGTAATTAATGTTAATGAATGTATTGTTCCATGTTAAACAAACCAAATGTCATAACAAAATGTAAGCATGTGAAAACAATGCACTAAGTATGTACTCAAATGAACATACATAGCGTGAAATGTAATGTAAAACGATGTACTAAGTAATGCACACAATGGGCACACCTAGCATGAAATGTGATGTAAAACAATGTACTAAGTAATGCGCACAATGGGCACACCTAGCATGATATGTAACGTAAAACAATGTACTAAGTAATGCACACAATGGGCACACCTAGCATGAAATGTAATGTAAAACAATGTACTAAGTAATGCACACAATGGGCACACCTAGCATAAGATGTAATGAAATCATGTACTATAATGTACTAACGAACATAGCATGTATATGATGTGAAAACATGAAAGCATGAAAGTAACAAGTAGGCACATGTGTTTCACCCCAAAACAGTTTAGAAAACAGTAAAAGAGGGGTCTATGTACTCACT
The DNA here is from genome assembly GCA_030545235.1 of Helianthus tuberosus. Lineage (NCBI taxonomy): Eukaryota > Viridiplantae > Streptophyta > Magnoliopsida > Asterales > Asteraceae > Helianthus > Helianthus tuberosus. The sequence goes on along the minus strand of JARYGA010059771.1, from coordinate 7,575,442 downwards.
TGAGATTGCTCAGATGTCTAAAGATAACCACCAAGCAATGATATAGATCACGGAATCAAACGGCACCTAATATAGGTAACTATGTTAATAAACCGGACCTAAATCGGAAGATCGGATAGAATGAGGGTTCGTAAACCAAATGAGTATGGGAACTCATGTAGTATGGTTTAACAAAGCCTACATACTAAATGAAACCTAACCTAAGTGCTTGTGACCCATTACGACCCGTTTAGGTAGCTTATGCTACTTTAACGCGTCGTTCGCGTGAAACGCGTTCGGACCGCCTAACTAGTCCTATGACAAGTAATATATGCCTTAACATGTCTAATATGATTGTCAAATCAGTTTAGATGTCAAAAGTTATGTTACATATGTTTAAAATGAATTTTGGCATCATAGGGGTATTTTGGTAATTTACCTAAGGCATATAAACTACCTATCATACAACTACTTAAACGAAGCGACCATAAGGTATAACCTCATAAGGTTATTCCCTATATACTATGGTCACCTAATGTGTTTGGTCGGATCCTAATGATCGACCAAACGGGTCGGGTTCGAAAGTATAAGCGATTGTTTAGATCGCTTACCTTACGACCCTATATAAGCACTAAACTAAAAGTGACGAGCTAAGCATGCTAAAACATGCTTAACTAAGTTTAGAAAACAGGTTTGGTATCAAAACAAACGGTTTTGATACCCATAAGTAGTTTGGTTACAAAATACGTAAGAATACGTATTCTGACCGAAACTACGGCTCGTCACGGAGCCTAGATAACGTGGTAATCAGTAGGTATAGTCACTAAGGACTATAACCATCGTGATCACGCTCACGTTATGAAGTTCAAACGAACTTCGCATCGACCATAAACTGGTCAATGCAGAAAGTCAAACAAAGTTTGACTTTCGGACTCGAAAAGCAATAAAAGAACGAAAGAATACTTACGAAGGGTCCCCGAATGCTAATCAAGATCAAAATAGCTCAGGTATGAAACAAAGGTTTCAACTTAGAGCACAAATGATCAGATTCTTGTGAGAAATGTGTGCAAATGTGATGGGTATTTATAGATTTCGGGTAACCGTTAAGATCGTTTCATGAAAACCGTGCTCGAATCTCATGCGTACATTTGTCAAAATGTTATGGTTACTGAAAATGGCCTATTAAGAGCTGAAAGGGCAAGTTTAGAACTTGTGGTTGTGGTTTAATCAGCTGATAATCTGCTGACTGTTTAGTCTGATCTGTTCTGCAGGTTGCCTTACGGACCTCAAAGCTGCCAATGTTGAGGTCCGTATGGTAACAACTTTGGCAGATTTACAGTTTTGGTCCCTGCAGTGCAATCAGCCCATTTTTGACACGTTTAAGGCCCGTTAACCCCATTTCAAAGCTCTAAAATGAAGTTAAAGTATAGGGAACTTAAAACATGCTCAAAAAATATCTCGGATGTCGGTTCGTTTAGCCGTACGGTTGCGATGTTCGGTTAATTACGACGGAATACGCATAAGTGCGAAAAACGATCCAAATGACGCGACGAATGGATTTTTCTTATGGCGAACACTAAAATATAATATAGTCATGTTCACATAAATTTTTTGGATGTCCGGATGTATTCAGAACGTAAGTTATGCGCGAAAATGCAAACTTGTGCACTTTTTGACACTTTTAGTCCTTGAATGACCCAAAAGTTTATTTTAGCACACCGAACCCCTCAAAGCCTATTTCTAAGCTATGTAAAGGATATTTAAGGTGTGTTTAACTTATGGTCATGTTCCGGAATGTTCGTTACAGTTCAAATTGACATACTTTCGCAGTTTGTCAAGTTTAGTCCCTGTAAACGAATTTACTTGTTTTTGCCATACCAAAGCCTTCAAAACTTATTTCTAAGTTATGTAAAGGTTATTTAAGGTATGTTGAGTATATGTTGATGTTCCGGAGTATTTCTCGCATTAAACTGAGTACGTTTACGCACTAGTTTGCGTATAACTCTCCAGAAAGTGATGTAGAGTTTGGAATTGAACAAAAGTCAAAACATGAAAAAAGTAAAACACAATCAAACAAACATTGGGATCAAATAACATTGTTTTATTGATAATAGAACTGTTCATAGTGATTACAAGCACAGTTGTTACACGTTGTTCGGTTAATTACGACGGAAGTCGTAACGAACGCAAAATCGATCCAAATTAAGCGACGAATGTAATTTTATTATGCCAAACACTAAAATAAAATATTTTAATGCTTACATAAATTTTTGGTTGTCCGGATATATTCAGAACGTAAGATATGCGCGGAAATGCAAACTTGTGCACTTTTTGACGCTTTTAGTCCCTATTGATCATGAAAGTTTATTTTAGCGCACAAAACACCTCAAAGCCTATTTCTAAGCTATGTGAAGGATATTTAGGGCATATTTAACTTATGATCAAGTTCCGAAATGTACGTTACTATACAAATCGGTATAGTTTCACAGTTTGACACAATTAGTCCCTGCGATCGAACAAACTTGATTTCAACACACCAAACCATCCAAAACTTATTTCTAAGTTATGTGGCGGTTATTTAAGGTATGTTAAGCCTATTTCACTATTCTGGAGTGTTCGTTGCATTAAACTGGTTATGTTTACGCATCAGACCGCGTATAACCCTCCAGAAAGCGATTTAAAGCTTGAAATCGAACAAGAGTTGATATGTGCAAACGATACACATATTTTTACAAATCCCAAGTATGAAATACAATATTTCATTGGTCTGGAATTTGTTTGATGGTTGAAGTGACATAGGTGTCACATTTGATTGATTGATTCAGATGAGTTTTCGGCATTAAAAGTAGTTTGGATTTTCGGACTTACTTCGACATTCTGAACACTCCCTTTGAAGTACATTTTTACATCTTGTTGTGGACTTGGATTGTTCATTCTAGCAATCTTTTGTTGCTCCAGATCTTGTCCTTCAATCTTTTCGATAAACTGAGAAATTGTTAAACCATCATATTCTCCAGTATTTTTCAAGATCATCAGATAGGTACCCCATTCTTTCTGAGGTAAAGCATCAGCTAATTTGTCTACCCATTCCTCACGATCTTTGTTGATGTTTAACAATGACATTGACCGTACTAAGTGACAATATCTTTCGATCAATTTCTTTATATCTTCTCCTGGCAAACTTGAAAATAAATCAAATTCTTTTTTCAGCAATGATTTTTTACTCTTGATCATTTTCTCACTTCCCTCAAACTTAATTCTAAGAGCTTCCCAGATTGAACGTGAAGTCTTATCATGTTGAAGCAATACGAATATGTCTTCTTTAATCGCTTGCTGGAGTAAACTGATCATCATCTTTTCTGCTTTGTACATGTCTCGTTCTTTATCATTAAATTCAAAAATCTTTTTCTCAACTCCCAAATCCGAACGTGGTAGAATATACTTTTTCTCAACACATTCCCAAGATCTCAAATGGTTAGCTTGAACCCAGTTTTCAAATCGATCTTTCCAACCATAATATTCCTCAATGCCCATGAGTTTCGGGGTTTTTTGCATTGTTCCGGTTTCATTTTCCATGTTCATGTTCTTAGTAATATCAGCCGGAGTAGTCGGGGCAGTAGCAAACGCGTTATAGAATTCTTTTTCCATGATTCAGTAACAAGTTTCACAAATTAAGACAATTTCAAGCGAAATAACAACTCAAGCGAAATTACACTTTCAAGCGAAATGACCAACTCATGCGAAATCACCTGCAAAATAACTTTCAAACGAAATACCAACTCAAACGAAATCAGTATTTTCAAACGAAATAGGTAATTTCGTACGAAATTATCAAACGAAATCAGGTTACAAACGAAATCACCTAATTTCGTACGAAATACTCAAGCTAAATCCTAATTTCATACGAAATTATCAAGCGAAATAGCAAACTGGTGCGAAATAAGGAGCTATTTCGTGTGAAATACTACTGATGTCATCATCTCGAGCTGTTTTTGGTTCAATTTATCAGGTTTTAGTTCGATTTTAGGTCTGAAACTTTCTAGGGTTTGTTAAAACACAATTGCGAGTATGATATGTGAAAATCAAGACATTTTGACCGTGAAAACATATTTAATTTTGAAAAGAAGGAGTAGAAATCAGAATTTTCAGCTGAATTGGTAAGAACTCTTCCTCCTGAGCTCTGATACCACTTGTAGGATCGTTTTCTTACCCAAACGAGTCGTTCAGAAGAGTTTTTCTCAATATGAAAGGCGGAAACAGACGTATCAAATTCAATTCAGCTAGAAATACACATTAAACTGTCGTTAGATTGATTTGACAAAGTTTTACAGCGAGTAGACACTTCGGCATCACTTCGGCTCTCTAACCGGAATAGTAATTTCGTTCCAAAAGACACAGACCAGACACCTATTTATAGGCCAGGTAATTTCGCATGAAATGTTCAAGCGAAATTACATTTCACACGAAATGGTAATTTCGTACGAAATTACCAAGCTGATTTCGTGCGAAATTACATTCTGTAATTTCATGCGAAATTACCCTTTTGACAATTTTCTCGTTTTGCGTGCCCTGATCTATCTATTCTAATATAAGACTCGATACAAGACGAAGTCGACAGACGCATGCACCAACAATTTCAATTCATGTTTCATTTCTATATTTACTAAATCTACTTAACACAATTAACTCTTACCGGATGCTTGATCAAGCTTGAACCGAACACACTTTATTAACAACCTGGCGCTCTGATTACCAACTTGTAAGACCCATCTTAAAATAACCGAATTAATAATAAGTAACATGCATTTAGTACAAAAATTTCGAGTTTACAAAAACTTTCATGATTTTAAGACCGTACATGATCATAATATTCAAGTTATAATCCTACTAATTAAACTTTCAAGATATGACTTCAAGTGTTTACATATTACTAAAACAAAATAGATTAAGTGCGGAAGCTTTGTTTAGTGTGTTCGGTTCTTGATAACTGCTTGATCGCCTTCCGGGTTAGGCCCACCATCACTTACGGTCAATACCATGAAAATAATTAGTTTTGACACTTTAAAAATCAAGTATAAACAAGTTCCGTGCTTAAACATGTCAAAAACAAGGAAATTTCACGTTTCGGAGAGGTCGCGTCGCGCGACGGCGATAATGGTCAGCCGTCGCGGCCCGCCACCGTGGTGGCGTCGCGCGACGGTGATCACGTTTCGCCGTGGCATAGCGCCACGGTGATATTTTGACAGAATGTTTGATACCTGGAGCTGCAAATCAGCCAAGCTCCATTTTTATCAATTCCAAACTTTAAATCGACATAACTTTTTACTCGGGCGTCCGTTTTAGCCGATTCTTTTTCCCAAGCGACCATAATTTAATTACGGATGCATTTATTGACACAAGTCACACAAGTTTTCAATTTAAATATAGTTGGCCTTTATTTTGGCTCTTTATTTATTTGACCCGTTTGTCTACAAGTTCAACAACTTGTTTTATTGCCATCTCGTATCTACAACCGAATTACCCAATCTTGGGTATACCCACTATAGTGATTTGCTCCCTTCAAGAGGGAAGCTTACGCAGTAATCATCATGCTTGTTTTTCTAAATATTTAAACATGCTTTTCTAGAACTCTTGACAAGTAAAATTCAGAACTTTAATCCCTCTACAAGAGTTCATGTTTTTGAAACAAGTTAGCGTGTCCGCTTCACGGCTTACGCTTTGTTATAACCAATCAACAAGTGATGGTCCTTGACTTCAATGTTTACAATTTAACTTGTTTTGACCCGTTTGGATGCCGAATGGAGACCACCATTTCAAGACATTCCAAACTCTATGTCTAACACATGTTTTGACCCGTTTTAATTGTCTAAAGCACTTCGTCACTTCCGTGACTTAACGGGTTTTCTTGTTTGGCTAAATTTCAACAAAATGAACTAGAATAAATAAACTACATAACGTAATGAAACCATATGTCGCGTACCTTCAAAGCGCACCCTTCAAGCGTGTATCACCTCCGGCTTGTCCACTTGACGATCCGGATTCTTTACCAAAAGAGTTCCATTCGCAACCATTTTAGAACTCTTATATAATCAATAACGGACACTTTTATTATGATAATCAAATCTGCGTTTTTGTCCGATCTTTAACGTTTTACTCCTCACTTAGGCGTTTTAACAAACACCTAGCGGGTCAGATTTTACATAATCATTATTAGGTTCAAGACTTTTTATTTCCATCACTATCAACTTTAATTTAGCAAATTTATACAAAATTTTTAACATCAATATTTCAGAATTACCACATGAATTCAGATTTCACTAGAATAAGAATCATAATCCTAGTGTTTATCTAGTTTCTACAAACCCACTAATCACCTACAATGGTGATTATAAACCCCACAAGTATAATGCTAGATTTTAACAAGAAATCATCTAGGGTTTATCTCTACACATCAATTCACTTCTAATTTCATCAATACAACAATCATGCAGGCTCAATTTCAAAACTCATAAGTTCATCTAAAATTTAAAGTGGAACCAAATATCAAAATTTCATATACCTTACGATCCCTTCGTCGAGGTGATCACTAATATGTATTCAATTTTCGGTTTGGACTTGATTTAGGCTTCCAATTTATGAGTTTTTGTAGAATTTAGGGTTTGAAAGGAAACCCCTGGTCGCCCCTGTGTTCTTGTTCGACCAGACACACCTATGTGTGTGTGTTGGTGTGAGTTATTTTTATTTTAAACATTTAAGTTTCAATTTTTACAAGTTTAGTCCTCTAGCTTTTGTTAAACTTGTAATTTAGATATTTTAACCTTATTATATGCCACTTCAAGGCTCGTAACTAACTAGGTTATAGATTCCTAGTTAGTTGGTTCTTCTTTAATTATTACTTTATAAATCTGATTTAAAGTTTTATAAATTCCGGGGTGTTACATAATCGAGGAAGTATCCATTTAGGGGATGGGCATCATAGGAATAACAGCCCATTCCCACTTCCTGCATTATCTGAGGAAGCATCCACTAGGGAATGATAAAGTTATGCCTTACGTGGAGATCCTTGATGGGTTACTCTATGCAAATAGATAACACCCTAGATTCCATGCAAGGCAATTGCTTAACACAGCATATACAAACACACTCCTACGAATAAATTTCAAGACAAAATTTCCTAAAGTAGGGGAGACTGTGACATTTGTGCCTCTACAACCATCATACAATTATGAATCCAATGAAATATTTTGTTTCATTCCCGGGATTTGTATAATCACATATGACAATTTCACATTTCAATTCTTGTTCGATTTTGAACCCTCCAAAGCTTATCTGGAAATTATATGCAAACTGTTACGTAAACGTAATCAATTAATGCGACATACACTCCAGAACATTGACATAAGCCAAACATACCCTAAATATCCTTTACATAGCTTAGAAATAAGTTTTGAAGGATTCGGTATGGCAAAAACAAGTTTATTCGATCATAGGGACTATTTACGACAAACTACGAAAGTCTACCTATTCTCGTAGCAACGTACACTCCGGAACAATGTCATAATCTAAACATACCATAAATACCCATAACATAACTTAGAAATAAGTTTTGGGGGGTTCGGTGTGTGAAAATATGCTTATTTGATAACAGGGACTAAAAGCGTCAAAACTGCGAAAGTATGCATTATCGTGCATATTCTGCGTTCTGACCATATCTACACTCCAAAAAAAATTTGTAATCATTAAAATATTATATTTTACTGATGGGAATGCAAAAATACCATTCGTCGCGTAATTTGAATCGTTTTCCCGTCCGTTCAAGTTTCGTCGTAATTAACCGGAAAACGCGATCGTACAACCAAACGAACCGACATCCACAATATTTTCAAGCATATATCAAGTCCCCTATGCTTTAACGTGCTTATAAAGCCTTGAAATTGGGTTAACGGGGGTTAAACGCGTCGAAAAACAAGTTTTGGGGCTGCAGGGACCATTTCTACCAACTTTTGAAACTTCTGTCCGAAGTGGCTCACCAGGAGCGACCCACTGAGCCATATGGCTTGCGGGGGGTAAGGCACATCAGTGATAGAAGATGTTTTCTTTACAAAATAGCTGAATTGATAGTTTTGTTTGATTGTTTTCTTGTTTGGGGACCAAGTTTAGTGTTCAACAAGATTACTAATTAGTTCCTAACACTTGTATGGTGGAGATCATTCGTTGGAGAACACATAAACACCTGTAATGATCTTAGAAACCAATGAACCACTATAAATACCCTCCACGTTTCACCTTCCAACTTGCTCATTTCCTTCATTCTTCTCTCTAAGCTCTAAGTGGAGGCTACCACATTTGTTGGAGGCTTCCTACCTGAGTTTTATAGTCATCTTTTCATCCTGGAACACTTGTAAGTGTTCTTCCTAGTCTTGTTTATTTATTTTAGCTATTTCAAGCTAAAAGTCAAACAGTGTTTTACTTTTGGTTTTCACCATGAATTGGTAAAGAAAAAGTTCAATTAAACTTTGCAACGTGATCGTAATCACGATGGTTATAGTCCCTTGCGACTATACCTATTGATTACCACGTTGACTAGTCGAAGTGACGAGTCAAAGTTTTCGGTCAAAATGCACGATTATGTGCATTTTGCGATGAAACTATTTTCGGGTATCAAAACACTTTGTTTTGATACCAAATCAACTTTAACATGTTTAACTCGTCACTTCTAGTTTAGTGCTTGTTTAAGGTTGTAAGTCAAGCGGTCTTGACAACCGCTTAAACTTTTGAACCCGACCCGTTTGGTCGATCATTAGGATCCGAACAAACATATACCTTATGGTCACTTCGTTTGGTTAGTTGTATGATAGGTAGTTTATATGCCTTAGGAAAATGACCAAAATGCCCTTTTTGCGTATAAATTCAATTTAAGCATATGTAACCTAAATTTTGACACTTAAACTGATATTGCAACATTATTAAACATGTTTAGGCATATAAGACTTATTTAAGCATAAGACCTCATTCTATCCGATTTCCTCTGACTATGTACCATTACTATAACATAGTTACCCGATGTTAGGACACGTTAGGACACGTACGATGCTTGATACTTCACTTGATTCAAGGATACTATGCAATCCTAAGTGAGTACATAGTTCCCCTCTTTTATGCTTTTAATTGTTTTGGGGTGACTCATATGTGTTAATTGCTTTTCAAGTTTTCAAAACAAAGACTAAGGTTTATATAAAACTCGATGATTTCAATAATGTGAACGAACTTGTTGGGGCGTTAGTCGAAAGACGAATGAGATTCATTAGCTTTGATCAAGCCGACCAGTAGTATGTTATGGTACAATATGATCTGACAAATCCCGTTATCGGGCTATCCCCATGGATTTGGTGGGTAGTTTGGGATAATGACAGAATCTGTTATTTTAACAAACCCTTTGGTGGTTTGTTAGTCGATGTTAAAGAGGCCTTTCAGGGTCTATTAAAGATACCTTATGGGTGGTATAGTTGAGTCAAACATGTTTGAATATATTCATTAAAGAACGACCAAAAGTTGTATTTCACAATTAAAACACAAATGATTGAACGATGGTTTATAACACAGACGATTTGAACGACTTAAACAATTTGGACGATTGGTTTTTATAACACAAACGATTGTTAAGAAGGACGATTTGAGACGAATGTTTTCAAATGATGTCACGCACCGATGTTTACTTAAAGATATAAACCATACAATGTTTACTTGCAAGACGATTTATTATTTGGCTTTACAAAGACGATTTATTATATTGGTAATGTAAAAAGTAGTGTATTACATATGGTAGTGTAAATGAAAGTGCATTTTTCTACTACTGGTAAATATATTATGGAATTTGTCCAAGAAATGATATATATGCACATGTGCATCCATAACTGTTACTCGAAAAAAAACGTTTTTTTTTTGTAACAAAATATAGCGATTTTTATTCGAAAAATATTAAAAAAAAAATTTGTAGGTTTTTCGAACTTTCTAGGTATTTTTTTGTGTTCACATTGGTTCTCGCAATAAGGGTGGTTCTCAAATGAAACTTACCCTATATATATATAGTGTGAGGTTCATTTGGGAACACTAAAATAGTGGGGAACAGTAGGGAACCGACTCAAACGAACTCCGATTGGACACATTCCAGCGGCGTTGGAACCGGCTCGTCAAACCCTAACTAGGATCTCTTAACCCTAAACCCTAAATCATAACCCCTAAACCCTAAATATATTAGGGTTTGGCTTTTAGGGTTTAACTTTAGGGTTTAGCTATAGGGTTTAGCTTTAGGGTTTAGCTTTAGGGGTTAGCTTTAGGGTTTAGCTTTAGGATTTAGCTTTAGGTTTAGCATTTAGGGTTTATAGTTTAGATTTTACGGTTGGGCTTAGGTTTTAGCCTTATTATTTAGCTTTAGGGTTTAGAGTTTAGGAGTTAGGATTTAGGGTTCAGGGTTTAGGGTTAAGAGATCCTAGTTAGGGTTCGATTAGCCGGTTCCATCGCCGCCGGAATGAGTCCAATTGGAGTTCGTTTGAGTCGGTTCCCCGCTGTTCCCCTCAATGGAACTTTCCCATATATATATATATATATATATATATATGGAGAGGATTATGAGAAAACTACATCTAAATGAGAAAACTAGAAAACTAACTAAAAAAGCCTAAAAAAGCTAACAAAACATACCAATTTTTTTTTACAATTCTTTATAAAAAATCGCTATTTTTTATGTTTGGAAAAAAAATTTCAAAAAAAAAAAAACTTGTACTGCACATGTGCATTATATGTGTACTACACATGTGCATTATATCCGTATTAGTGCACATGTGCAATACAACAATTTTTTTTTTTTTTGAATTTTTTTTCCATACTTAAAAAATAGCGATTTTTTTTATAAAAATTTGTAAAAAAAATGGTGTGTTTTTTAGGATTTTTTAGTTAGTTTTTTGGTTTTCTCATTTAATCTAGTTTCCTCATGATCCTCTCCCTATATATATATAGGGAGATGATCATGAGAAAACTACATATAAATGAGAAAACTAAAAAAGCCTAAACAATACCAAATTTTTATTACAATTTTTTTTATAAAAAATCGCTATTTTTTATATAAAAAAATTCAAAAAAAAAACTTGTACCGCACATGTGCATTATATGTGTACTACACATGTGCATTACATGCTTAAAGTTAGCTTTTGAGTTTAGTTTTGTCACACCCTCAAAATCCACAAGCGGAGTATTACCGCGAGGCGTGTGACTGACCAGGATCATACCACCAATCATACTGAAGATTTAAGTATAGTTAAGTAAAACCATTGCAAGCAAAACGTTTAGTGTTCACCAAACCAAAGTCCAAAAACCTGGTTTAAAAGTTAGCGGAAGCATAAAGTTCAAAACCCATTAAATGAAATAAAAGTCATAAATGTTAATAGTAGGAATCCAACAGTGGATCCCTAGCCACAACGTCCACTACTCGTGCAAGCTCCATCCATGTACCTAACGACCTGCAAAGCATGTGGTAACGTGTCAACAAAAGGTTGGCGAGTTCACAGTTAGTTGTTCGTTTTAATGTTGTTCCAAAACCATAAGTTGTTAAGTTTCCTTGTTCTTTATAAAAAATGCCATGGGGAGCTACCCCACTCTTTTAAACCACTAGACCCGTTACCGTACCGACCTACTGACTGTAGTTATGTTTAGTGCCTCGAGTCAATGTCTATCGTCATTGACTAAGTGCCCAAGTATATTAGTCCACTCCCGTCCTCTGTGGCACGATGTGAGGCTTGTCAAACCTAATAGCGCTATTTAACAAATAACCCGTTCGCCATTGGCCCGGCGATTAAGTCGATACAAAAATAGAGGACTTAAGATAGAGTTGTTGTCTAGTAAGCTTAAGACATGTATTATAACGGTTGTCACCCTTCCCAAGGAGGGTGGAGGTATGTATTCTACCCAAGGAGAATACGCAGGTTGTATCCCACCTAAGGGGGATAGTTATTGTTGCTTAACCGATTCCCAAACCACCGGGAATCCCATGCTTTGACGAAAAGTGTGAACTCACCTTTGATTGCTCAGTTGGTCTCTTAAAATGATTGGAGGTCAAGGTAGGTCAATCACGTCCTATTACGATTACTATTTAGTTTATTAGTATGATCAGATAAGGCGCAAAGCTCCTACACGTATCTAACACGTATCATGCACTCACTTTGGCAAGTTACGTATATACACCTATTCCACATATAATTACACATGATTAAGCACACAATACTTCACATAACACTTTCGTTGACATTAAACCAGTTGGGTCATTATCAGATAGCATAACCGACAATTAGACACACAAATCATAACTTATAATGTTCCAGGTTTAACACCCAGAACTGGGCTGTTTTCGGGTATTTTTATAAAATAGTTATCTTGTTCCAAAAATTCTAAATAATTTACAGGGCGTTCTAAACGGTCCACTTGTGTAAAAATCTCGGGACTCAATTCATTACCGGTTATTTATTAAAAATCATTTACTAGGCTGTAGTAAGATTCGTCACTTTCTAACTGCAGTCCACGGAAAAATTTATTTAAAATTCATCGTAAGCCCGATTGGTGAAATTCCCATTGGAGATTTACGACGACACCCGTGCCCAGCTACTGTACGAATTTCATGACATAAATCTATCCAGATAACAAGTTATGTCGAAAAATGTAACACACATTTTCTGCAGAAAAAACACAGTTGTTGCTGCTGTACAAAACATGCCTTTAAAAATAGCAAACGACCTCATAAAAAATGTGATTCTAGTGCCATTTGAAGCATTTTTCGAAAACGTATGATTTAGACTTCAGAAAATCAATTTTTCGATTTATAACGGTCCGTTTACAGCCAAATGAAGTTGCCTGTTTTCGTCAATCAGCTTTTTGTTTTTCATTTGAACGACACCAATAAATGATCACGACACTTCCTAATAACAACTAACAACAGATTAACCATCAATTATCACCTAACCATATCAATAATCTCATTACCCTAGATATAAAAATCATGATTTTTTCAAAAAACGCAGCCAATGATCATTTATGCATACGTATCATCAATTATTTCAAACAATCGCATAATCACCCGAAACTAATCATGAAACAACAAAACCCTAGCATAACAACTCAAGATCATAGCCATGTCTACCCAAAATCACACCATGAATCGCAATCCAAATCAAGAACACTAACCTTGGAGCAAAGAGAAAGGCGAATCGAAGAAGAGAAGGCGAACAAGAAGCTGAATCTACGCACCGAGAGGGGGGAGGGGGCTCCTGCCGTCGCACAAGGGGAAGGGGGTGTAGGGTTTTGTGTTATTTTCCTTTTGTCAAGAATTGTACGTATAATTAGTTTAGAAGGGTGTTTGGGCGACTTGGGCTATCGGGCCGCAAGGGAGAAGGGTGCGGGTTGGGCTTGTGGGTTCGCACAAGGGGAAAGGGGTGGGGGTTGGGCTGGTTGGTGGCACAAAAGGAGAGGGGGTGGGTTTGGGTTGGGTTTATAAAGTGGCGAACTTATAAAGTGGCGGTTTCGCGAGTTTCGCAACATAACTAAATGAGATGTTTCGTGTCGCAATTTAACCTACTACAATATCTCGTTTCACAGAAACAGCGTATCACAATACCTTAGTTTCGGGTTCCGGTTTCACGTAATTCACTTTACACATTACCAAGCACATAATCGCTCAGATAAAATTCAATTCACTTAACGTACATATAATTACACGGTAAAACGAAACGTTCAGGGATTTATACGAGTTGTCACAAGTTTAGCTTTTAGGGTTAGGTTTTTTTGGAGTTTTAGGATTAGGATTAGGTTTTTGGGTGTGGGGGAGGGGGGTTTAGGTTTTTGAGGGGTGGGGGGGTTAGGCTTTTGGTAGGAGGGTGAATTTAAGTTTTTGGGGGGGTCCGGGGGGGGGGGGGGTGTTTCGGTTTTTGAGGGGTGTTGGTGGGGGGTGGTTAAGTGGTTTAGACTTTCTGTATTATTGCACATGTGCAGTATAATTTTTTTTTTTTTTTGAAAACTTCTTTTATACATAAAAAACCTACAAAATTAAATAATAAAAATGTAAAAAAAATAGTATGCTTTTTTGGCTGTTTTAGTTAGTTTTTTTTTTGGTTTTCTCATTATCCATCCCATATATATATATATATATATATAAACTAACAACTTATTTAACTTGAGAGGGAAAATAAGAGAGATAATTTAATTATGTAACTAATTGGAGAGGAAAAAAATTAGACATTATCCTTATGTTCTTTTATTTATATTTTAATTTTTAAAATTTAAAAAATGAGTGGTTCACATTGATTCTTAAAGTTCTAAAATTATTTTTGGTTCTCTTAGGATCGCTACGCGTGCACGCGCAAGCACACACACATATATATGATTCGGTTTAATTAAAAACTATCATGAGTTGTGAGAACCATGAGAACCCTGCTTCTCGCGTGAGTTGTGCCACCATTATTTGAACAATTGCAGATGAAAATGTTATAAACACATCTGAAAAAAAACCATCGAGTCGGTAGTTACTCCTGATGTAGTTTTTTGTTACGACGATGTAAATTTTGCTTACACTCAATGTAAATTTTTACAAGCGACATTTTTTTTTTGCTGGAACAAGTGATATATTATAAGATTTTTGAGAAATTATATTTTTTAAAAAGCCTTTGGAAAATCCTAGTTCTCATGGTTCTCACAACTTATGATGGTTCTTATTTTACCCTTTCCACACACACACACGTATATATATATATATATATATATATATATAGAAAGAGGATCAGGAGAAAACACCTCAAAGTGTGAAAACGGTGAGAACAATTCTTGTAACACCCTGATCGTGTAATACAACAAACTACGGCTGAAACATCGGGGAGTCACATTACAGGAAATTGTTTCACAAGACATGGTACATAAGGTTTTGTTTTATTGAATTAATGCTTTACAGTGTTTTGAAACAACACAGACAAATACAAACAATTTTTTCGAGTTTTAAGGTAAACTAAGGCCCAGGTCCATCCTATGTGTAGCATGCGTTAACAATCATCACATAATAGCACCTGATACATATGTGAAACTAAACATCAGCATAAAAATGCCTGTGAGTAACAGAGGCTTTGTGATTAAGACTCATGGCTTTGGAAAAAAAAATTAAACGATTTCAAAAGTAGCCATAAATCTTTGACAAAAAAATTAGTATCTAAAATCCTTTGCTTTTTGATAAAAAGAACTTGTAGCATATGCAAAATATACTTTGGTTTTTGAATAATAGAATTCGTAGTATATAAAAAATATACTTTGTTTTATGAATAATAAAGCTTATAGTATACAAGAAGAATACTTTGGTTTATGAATAATAAAGCTTGTAGTATACAAGAAGTATATTTTGGTTTATGAATTATAAATTTATAGTATACAAGAAGTATACTTAGGTATATGAATAATAAAGCTTATAGTATACAAGACGTATACTTTGGTTTATGATTAATAAAGCTTATAGTATACAAGAGGTATACTTTAGTTATTAAAGCTTATAGTATACAAGAAGTATACTTTGGTTTATGAATAATAAAGCTTATAGTATACAAGACGTATACTTTGGTTTATGAATAATAAAGCTTATAGTATACAAGAAGTATACTTTGGTTTATGAAATCACAATGTTTAGTATTCAATAAAAGATAAGTTTCATTGCTTAATTAGAAAACATTGTATAAACCCATGTGGTCGTTTGGTAATACATTCAAACCTTATTCGCTGACGTTAATAGATTTACCACGAAGGTAAATCCATTTGCGGTAACATGGTTTCTGACATTCCCTAATCAAACTTCCAAACAAACCTAGGAAGCGGGAATGGGGTGTTAAGTCCTATAGCGCTATGTCATACTACCAATCGGCTTGATCAATGTTAATGAATGTATTTTAGACATGAATACAATTACGCACCAACAAGTTTCACACAAATTTTGAAAATCAATGTGTTTAAGCCATAGGTAACAGTTTCAAATTGTTAATGGATAAAGCACTATGTATATAGAATCATATAGTTTTGGAATCATGAAAATAGTTTTAGGAACATATGAATCACCCAAAAACATTTAGAAAACGTAAAAGAGTGGAACTATGTACTCACTTGGGATTGTGTTTGAGTCCTTGTTCAATGTAATAAACAAAGCTCAATTGTGTCCTAATTTGTCGGATAACTATGTTTGTGTGTCGAGACTTTTGTAACAACCCGACCGCGTAATACAACAACCGCGGCGGAAACGTCGGGGAGTCATGTCACAACTTCATTGTGTCACAACACATGGTATTTGAAGTTTCGTTTTATTTTTTTAATAGACTCGTTGTTTTGATACAAACCAAATAATTACAAACAATTGTCTGTCAAGTTTGAATGTCACTAAGGCCCTCGTCCATCCTATGTGAAGCAAGCAATCAACAATTATCACATAATAGAACTTGAAACATATGTGAAAAACAGTCAGCATAAAAATGCCGGCGAGTACATAGGTTTTGTATGTCAAAATCCATGGCTTTGAATTCATATTGCAATACCTCGACCAACTACGAGAGTTGTCGAGTATGTACCTTGAAATCAAAAAGTGTTTGATATTGCAATATGTTTTATCAACTTTACAAGTTGATATAAGTAAAAACAAAAACCATTGTAGATTTATAGAAATGCACATGTGCATCTATATGTATCAACATGAAATAAGGTGTTTTGGTACAAACAGTTTGTGATTTTAAATGATGAAGTAGGCCCATATACATGTGTTTTGGTAAGTTATATCTAGTGGTTGATGGTTTGATTATATTTGTCACTTTATGATGTAATATGTTGTTTGGATGGTATAACGGGTGTTGATGTACATATAATAAAGTGAAATATTTGTAATAATATTGTATTATGGATGGTAAAAAGCAATGGTATTATATTACGGATGGTAGGAGGTAATGGTTGTCACACCTCAACCAATGGCGGAATCATCAGGGCGCGGCACTGAGCGAAACAGATTGTCCAGGAGAATCCATAACAACTAATGTTACCGGATATTTAACGTTACGTCCCAAACCATAACATACCAAATAAAATAGTTATTACAGACAGAGTATCTCAAAGACAAATAAATGTTCCGACAACTCAGATTTTATTAGATTTGTTTCTAGACTCCATCCTAGCTTGATTCCAGCAAATAGAGCAAACGTCCTAAACACATGTTACATACGTTAAAGTAAAAGTCAATACACATAGTGTAAAGGTGAGCAAACAAGTTTAATAGCATAATAGTGGCGAAAGCAATTTACGCATAACCAGCATGTAACACGTAGTAATGTGAAGCGAGTAAGTTATCGACAATGAAATATGCACAGACGTGAGTGCGAGTTGTAGAGTGTGCAACACATATCACCAGCGTGACACATGAAGAAATACCCTTAGCAACCCCCGTCCGCGACATGTCACACCCCAACTGATGGCGGAAACATCGGGATGAGACGAAATAGACTGCAAGAGACTTCATAACACTATGTGACAATATAATTTTAAATCTGATTTCATAAATTTACTAAAAATATCATACAAGAATCAAATACGAACAACATTGTTCCCAAACACATAATACAAAATTGATTAATCTAAGTGTGTTTCTAAGTCCACTTAAACCTTGTTTCTTCACTTAGCATCATCTTGTCTATCGAACCTACAACATGTATTAAAATAGAGTTCAATGCAAAAGCAAAGGTGAGTATACAAGTTTTGATACATAGCATAAAAATGGTTTTAAAATAGTCTAAGGCTCGTATCCAAAATGAAGCACAAAAATGCAAGTTACTAGTATGTCGTAACGGTGTCAAGTATATGTTCAAACCTAAGAATCCAATGCGTTAAAATAGCCTATCCCCGGATAGAATAAAGGGAGGTTAACATGTTTGGCTTAACAATACCCCAAGAATCGTGGGCGGTGCATTACCCTTATAGTGCTATAATTGTTAAGGTAGGCTTGTACGAAGTTAATGAGCATATAGACACAAAAGTTTAACATCACATACGAGATTAACAAGCATCATATAGTTTCATGTTCAAATATGGATAGAGAGTGATTCAAATAGTTTCAAAGTTTCGTGCATTTAATATAGAATACATGTTGCACCAAAAGTGTTTAAAAGTAAAAATGGGTTCGAGTATACTAACAGAATTGCTAAGTCTTCCGATTATCCAAGTGTTGACGAGAGTTTGAGATTGGGACGATGGAACACCGAGGTAACCCTATACGGGCAAACGATGGTGCATGAGTAAACGGAATTATGACGGAGGATTTGAATCGGAATTTAGAGTATACTAGTTGATGTAGATGTACATATATGAATACATACATACATATATATATATATATATATATATTATTTTATATATTTTAAGTAATATATCCAAGTTAATTCGATCTAGGGTATTATCAAAATGTTGTCAAAATAAAACAAATATACATTTATATCTATTTTATAAAAATTAATCGAATTTGATAGGTTTCGTTTTATGAATTTTAACACGTTTCGTTTTACCGATTTTACGAAAAACGGGCATAGTTTCCTCTGTTTTTGGACGATCCCGACAATCAAAGTGTCGATTATTATTTCAAAACTCATCCATTAATCGACAACATATATGTATATGATTATCGTAAATGTCAAAATGTAAGTAATCACTACGTATAATGTTTTGAATGCGTTTTCGAAACAATAATTATATCTAAATAATTTAAACTAAATTTGCGTCAACAATGTATGTAAATGTATAATTTTCGTCAATAACGTATAAATATGTAATTTTATTCGACAATTAATAGATATGAACGACACGAAATAATAGATCTGACCGATTGACTGTTTGACCCGGTTTGACCCGAACCCAACACCGAGCCTGATGTTGACCAACAGTTGACCGACTCTGACTGCGTTGACTTATGTTGACCAGATTTGACCGAGCTTTGACCAGTTTTGACAGAACCAAAACTGAACCATCTCTCAAACCGCTGACCCGTGGTTGACCGCGGCTGACCCGAACATGTTGTACCAACCCGGCAACTGACCCAACTCGAACCTTGAACCTAAATTTGTCCAACACGAAACCCGAAACGAAACAAACTTAGACCCGAGTCTTGAACCGAGATGAATCTAAAACCCGAACTGAAAACTGAAAGAAACAAACCTATTGTGTTGTTGCCTAAACCGAACCAAACACACAGACTCCACCATTGTCGCCAGCACCGTCGGCCGCCACCGTCGCCTGCGGTGGTCGGACCTTTACTCTTGCTCCGCTCACTCTCTCTCTCTCTCTCTCTCGTTATGTCTTTAACATAACAACAACCAAAATTGTGTCGAACCAACACCACTGTCGCCGCAACGGAAAACTCGTCATCATCTTCATCGAAAAGAATCGGGGAACGAGATCTAATATCTTACCGGAACTCGCCGCTCATTCTCTGTCGTTCTCTCTTTCTCCTTCCTCTCGATCTCTCCATCTCTCTGTCTCTCCCTCGTCACCACGCCGCCACAGACGGCGGTGGTGGTGACTGGTCGTTCGTCGGGTTGGGGGTGGCTGAGATTGGAGGTGTTTGGTGTTAAGGTTTGGTCTGCAGCCTGAAAGTAATGAGAGGGGGTAGAGGTCAGGCACAGTGTGTATGAGTGTTTTGGGATCAACTGATTTTGTGGGTGTGTAAAAAATGTTTAGAGAAGGTGAAGTTGCAGAGAATATGAGGAGGTCGGAGGGAAATAGAAGAGAGGTGTCGGCTGTGAGAAATGGGATTTAGGGTTTGCACTTGCACTTAAATATTTAGGTTTGGTTAGTTTGTATATTACTAACTTTAAACATTAACGAGACTCACTAGGTTAAAATAAAACTTTTTAAATCGCAAAGTTAATTAATTCAATTAATTAAAAAAAGAATAAATAACCATATTTATTACGAATTAAATTTAAGATAAAGGTTTTTCGACGATACGACGGATTGTAAATTTTGAAAGAAACAAGTTTCTAAAAAAGGATTTTTTTACGACTCGAATTCTAAATTTGGAAAGCTTTGAAAACGCGGAGCGTTACAGTCTCCCCTCCTTTAGGAAATTTCACCCGAAATTTATTCAAGAGGAAGACCTTGGAGAAAAAAAACATTTTGGCTACAAGAATCGAGATATTTAGGATAAGTAAAAGCGTGTACGAGTGTGTGAGTTTAAATAGTTTAGAATCAAATTGGATATGTATATATATAAAATGTGTTGCATTTAAAAGGGAAAATTTAGTATAAAAATGGTTTTGGAGGTAACGACCAACTACGGGTGTTTGCACAAGAATAAAGAATAGAGAGATAGTTTCAAAAGCAAGGAGGTAGATTAGGATTCGAACGTTTAAATAGACTCGATTACGAACGGGGTTCATATAATAGACGGAGAATAATGGGAGTATAAAAGTAGACGATTGATTTAATAAACGAATGCGAGTATGAGAATAGCATAAGTATCGGATAGACAAGGTAGCGTGTCAAGAATGAAGTCTCGTCATGGATAATTGGATATAATGCGTTTGTGAGTTGTTTAAAGTTGGTATTAGGTCCAAAAAGGTCTGCAAAACACTGAATTTCTCATGGCACGTTTTACAAAAGTTTGGAAACATGGTGAAAACACTTATATATAGGAAGTACCAGCGGCGTATCCACCATGTTTTGACCACATTATGCTTGTTTCATATTCGGTGTCGTGTTACGTTCCGTGTCTTACCATACACAGTAATACACTCTATGGTTTCTCATACGCCCATCACTATAATCCCGTGTGCACCCGCGATTATACCAATCGTGTCATGATCCGCATAGCTTGTACTAGTTGCGTATGAATCAAGGTATACACAAATTTTGAAAAAAATAAGATTGCGTGTGCATAAAAATGTAACATATAAGTATGTTTGCGTTCCAAATAGTATAAGACCTACGTAAGTATAAAGTTTAAATACGGATACGAATGTGAGCATAAGCACAAAACGTATGACAAGAGCGTAAGCACAAGTATAAGCATAACGTGTATGAAAAAAAATGAGTATAAAATGTGAGTACAAACATGAGTATAAGTATCAACACAAAGCGTATGAGTATGAATACAAGTATAAGTGTGAACATAAGATGTATGAACATAGATACGAATGTGAATATAGGTGTAAAACATGAAGGTTTAAGAATGAATAAAATATATGTGCATGAAAATAAGTGTAAACAAAGTTGTATAAGTATATTTGAAAACATAAAATGTATGAACATGAATAGGAATATAGTATAAACATGAATGTAAGTACAACGTAAATGTATAATTGTGAGTGTATGTATAAACGTAAAACGTATGAATTTTGAATCGTGAGTATAACATAAATGCATAAGTGTGAATATAAGTGAAGGCATAAAATGTATAAGTATGGATGTAGGAAATAATGATTTTGTTTATAGTATAAATTAAAATACACAATTTTATGCACGTAAAAGATTTAAAAGTTTTGAGTATGAACGGAAAAAGAGAACGAGTGACACGCGTGAGATTGTTGTGAGATATTGACTAAAACGTGTAAAATGATATGCATATATAGTTGTTTGCGCAAAACGTGAAGTTAAAATAGATTGAGTTGTCATGGAATGTAAAATCTAGTTTGTGAATGTAAAGAGAATATAAAAAACGTCTTTGGATTATGCGAAAGGATACTTTGTAAAAGAATGGAAATGTTATTATGGTTTTAAGAGAATTTACATAGTTGGAAATTTGTCGGTTCTTATGAAGTTTCCTTGCCCACGTGTTTTGAATTTAACTTGCGTATGGAGCGAGGTTTTGAAAAGTTCTTGGGATTAACAAGTTTGCATCATTTTAAGTAACTTTGTATTAGAAGGTTTTGAAGTTTATAGATTCTTGTGAAAAGGTTGATCCTTAGAAGAATGATCTTGGTATATGAACTTAGTGTTTTGCTGAAAACGCTTCTTTTGATAAAATGTTTTATTGCTTTTGATAGAAAGTTTAGTTAATGTTGAGTAATATTTGTAATATTTTAAGGCATGTGCGAAAAAAGTTGGTTTGATTCCATATTGAAAATAGAAAATCTCTAGTTTAATGATATGTGTCACACCCCGACCGCGTTAAAACAACAAACCGCGGCGGAAACGTCAGGGAGTGTAGTAACAAAATCATTGTTTCACAACACATGGGTAAAAGTTATGTTTTATTGAATTAAGTTTATTACATCATATTGAAACTAGATACAAAACATAAACAATTTGTCTTTCATTGTTATTAAGTCACTAAGGCCTCGTCCATTCCTATGTGAGCATGCACCAATATCATCATCAAACATCATCAACTAAGGTACCTGAAACATATGTGAAAATACGTCAGCATAAAAATGCCGGCGAGTACATAGGTTTTATGTGAGTGTCGGATTCATGGCTCGTTTACATTTTGAAATAACTCAAATAACCTTGTTAATTGATATTTAGAAAACCAAGTTTTGTAAAACGTTTATATTGAAAATTGAAATAAACAAGTCAAAGCAGATTAATTACAGATTATAAAACCTCGATGCCATGAATCTTAACTCAAAAAATTTGTTTATGAAAACCCAGATTGTAAATCGTTTTTGGAAATAAAACTCGGATGGTTTATATTATTAGAAAAAACCTTGTAACATAACCTCGTTATGATCACCTTTGCCCAAGTGATCTAGATAACGCAACGATATATAATGTGTTAAAAGCACTTATATATAGGAAGTACCAGCGGCGTATCCACCAAGCTTTTAACACATTACACCCGCCCCGTTACCAAATCACTTCCCTAACCCAACGGTTCAAACAGTTACAAACAGTTCACATAAAACAAACAGTTACAAACGGTTCACATGAATCAAACAGTTACAAACGGTTCATATAAATCAAACAGTTACAAACGGTTCACATAATCAAACAGATACAAACGGTTCACATAAATCAAACAGTTACAAACAGTTCACATAAATCAAACAGTTACAAACGGTTCGCATAACTAAACAGATACAAACGGTTCACATGGATCAAATAGTAATATAAACCATAGCATTTGTTTAAAAGACTTGAAAACATTTGGCACATATGAATCACCCCAAAACGGTTTAAAACGGTAAAAGAGGGGAACTATGTACTCACTTAAGGATGCTTAGAAGTCTTGAATAACAACCAAGCAAAGCTAGAGGGATCACGGAAATCAAACGGAACCTAATATGGGTAACTACATTAATAACCGGACCTAAATCGGAAGATCGGATAAAATGAGGTTTCGTAAACCAAATGAGTGTTGGAACTCATATGATATGGTTTAACAAAACCTACATACTAAAACAGAATCTAACCTAAGTGCTTACGAACCATTACGACCCGTTTAAGTCGTTTACGCTACTTAAACGCGTCGTTCGCGCAAAACGCGTTCGGACCGTCTAACTAGTCCTATGACAAGTATTATATGCCTAAACATGTTTAAATATGTTGCATAATCAGTTAAGTGACAAAATTTTAAGTTACATATGCTTAAATATCAATTATGCATGAAAAGGGTATTTTGGTCATTTTACCTAAGGCATATAAACAACGTATCATACAACTAATTAAACTAAGTAACCATAAGGTATAACCTCGGAAGGTTATTCCCTATACATCTATGGTCACTAAACATGCTTGGTCGGATCCTAATGATCGACCAAACGGGTGGGGTTCGAAAGTCTAAGCGGTTCTTTAGACCGCTTATCTTACGACCCTATACAAGCACTAATCTAAAAGTGACGAGTTAAACATGTTAAAACATGTTTAATAAGGTTTGAAAACAAGTTTGATATCAAAACAAACGGTTTTGATACCCAAGAATAGTTTGGTTGCAAAATACGCATAGATGCGTATTTTGACCGAAACTATGACTCGTCACTACGCCTAATCTACGTGGTAATCAGTAGGTATAATCACAAGGGACTATAACCATCGTGATTACACTCACGTTACGAAGTTCAAACGAACTTCATGTTGACCATTGACTGGTCAAAGCAGAAAGTCGAACACTGTTTGACTTTTACACTTAAAAACGTATAAAAGCATGAAAGAAACTTACAACGGGTCCAAGCAATGAAGATATTGATCTAAATGTTCTCAGGTATGACGTTTTGGAACCTCAACTTAGAGAAATTCAGATCAATTGTGAGTTGAAAATGAATTCTTGGTGGGTATTTATAGATTTTGGTCCACCGTTAAGATCGTTCCTTGATTCTCGAGCTTCAATCTCAACCATCCATGTGTGCCCACTGAATTTGAATACCATGGGTGCCCCAAAATAGCCCATAGATTTGTTAAAAACCATTTGCAAACCAAGAAACCCAGTTGCTGAATGAAATCAGCTGGTTTTGCTCATCTGGGGGGTTTGCGCGCCACGCGTAGCCAGACCCTAAGGTTTTACATGGCCCGCCAGAGGGTGGTTTCCAGAAACTATCAAGTTTGGTCCCTGCACATGATAAACTTGCATTTTGATGCATTTTTGACACGTTTAAGCCCCGTTAACCCCATTTCAAGGCTCTAAAATGATGTTAAAGTACAGGGAACTTTAAATATGCTCAAAAACATCTTGGATGTCGGTTCATTTGGTCGTACGATTGCGTTATCCGGTTAATTACGACGGAAGTCGTAACGGACGCAAAAACGACCCAAATTACGCGACGAATGGAATTTTATCATGCCAATCACTAAAATAAAATATTTTAATGATTACATAAATTTTTGGATGTTCGTATATATTCAGAACGTAAAATATGCGCGAAAATGCAAACTTATGCACATTTTGACGCTTTTAGTCCCTGTGTGACCCAAAAGTTTATTTTTGCGCACCAAACACCTCAAAGCCTATTTATAAGCAATGTAAAGAATATTTAGGGCATATTTAACTTATGATCAAGTTCTGGAATGTTCGTCACAGTAAAAATCGGCATACTTTCGCAGTTTGTCGAAATTAGTCCCTATAAGCGAATAAACTTGATTTCGCCACACCAAACCCTTCAAAACTTATTTTTAAGTTATATAAAGGTTATTTAAGGTATGTTAAGCCTATGTCACTGTTCCAGAGTGTTTGTTGCATTAAAATGGTTATATTTACGCATCAGTTCGCGTATAACCTTCCAGAAAGCGATTTAAAGCTCGAAATCGAACTTGAATTGATATGTGCACATGATACACATATTTATACAAATCCCAAGTATGAAACACAATATTTCATTGATTTGGTATTTGTTTGATGGTCTCAGAGGCACAGGTGTCACAGTCTCCCCTACTTTAGGAAATTTCATCCCGAAATTTATTCGTAGGAGTCTGTTTGTGACATTGTGTTAAATAACCATCAAAGATATGCAAGGCATAATCCTGTTATTTCCCTCAATGGACATTCTTCAGAAGCGAAAATGAACGGACGGAGTCATTTTCCTTAACGGGTTCTTCAGAAATGGAAATGAAGGAATGATCAAAAGGATATTCATTTCCCTCAACGGACATTCTTCAGAAATGAAAATGAACGGACGGAGTCATTTTCCTCAACGGGTATTCCTCAGAAATGGAAATGAAGGAATAATCAAAAGGGTATTCATTTCCCTCAATGGACATTCTTCAGAAACGAAAATGAACGGACGGAGTCATTTTCCTCAATGGGTATTCCTCAGAAATGGAAATGAAGGAATAATCAAAAGGATATTCATTTCCCTCAACGGACATTCTTCAAAAACGAAAATGAACGGACGGAGTCATTTTCAACAGTTGCTTCATCAGAAATGGAAATGAATAGAATAACTAAAGGAATATTCATTTCCCTCAACGAACATTCTTCCGAAACGAAAATGAACGGACGGAGTCATTTTCAACGGTTGCTTCATCAGAAATGGAAACGAACAGAATAACCAAAGGGATATTCATTTCCCTCAACGGACATTCTTCAGAAACAAAAATAAACGGACAGAGTCATTTCAACGGTTGCTTCATCAGAAATGGAAATGAATAGAATAACTCAAGACACATGAAAAACTTGATGTGGTTTCTGTGCACTAAATTCCATAATTATGTATGCATCCATAATTACGTAATTTCTTGCACAGTTCGCATAGTTTGTTTTATAATGTGAAAGGGATAGAATTTGAACAAGCTTGAGACAACTTTGATTGGGTCAACACATAAACACATAAGCACATAAGCACATAATTGTTTTCTTGGTTATTAATTTGTTATCATTTTGTTATTAATTGTTATTAACTTGTTATCGAATTGAACATAGGTATTCAAGGTATATCAGGAACCCAGTCGATGGACTTCAACGTCCTTAAGAATCTATCTGAAAAGATAGGATGATCTTCCAAAAATTCGATTTTCTGATTACAAGGAATCATAACATTCGAATTAAGGTACACAACACTTAAGGACTTACGAAAATGCCCTTAGGTACCCTATTAAGGATTGGGTATTCGTCCAGAGTCGTAACTTGCACCTTGTACTTTGTTTCCTTGGAAGGAACGGGTACTTAGGATTTTTGTGGAAAACGCAAGAGATCATAAAATGGAAGAATTTTGGGGGTAGTCTGTTCTTCAAGGAATACGATTCCTTGATTGTCGGTATCATAGGGGATATGTTGTTTATACATGCAATCACATAAAATATATTGCAATGTAAATAAAAGATTTATTTATAAACAACAACAACAACTGTTTCACAGACCTTGACAACAAAAGAAAATAATACATCAAGCTTGATTATTTCTAAGCAGCGTTGTCTTCCTGTCGGTCAGATGCTCATCCCTGCGCTGGATTTGCATTAGCAAGCTTTGGGCAATTCCTTCGAAAATGGCCCATCTCGCCACAGTTGTAGCAAGATCCCGGTAGAAAACGAGCTTGAGCAGGATTGTTGCCAGCTTGATTTGGTGCAGCTGCAGCTGGGCAAACCCTTGCTGTATGACCTATAAGTCCACAAATTTGGCATTTGCGGCACTCTACACTGGCATGATGATGAAGGCTGCATTGGTTGCACAAGGGTGCAGTTCTGTTGTATGGCTTCCTAGCAGGGGGTTGAGCTGGTTGGTTGGGGACGGCTTGATCATTGTGAGCAACCACGGTGAAGTTCTGAGAAGCCTTTCGCTTCTTTGACTTCTTGGGGGATCCAGTATGTTCATCCTTTGGTTTCGATTCCTCGATCAGTTTCTTGTTGCCCTTTCGGAAAAGTTTACCTTTCTTGATCTGAGATTCAGTCAAGGTAACAGATAGCTCATTGGCCTGTCTAACTGTAGTGGGGTTGCTACCAGTCACAATGTCTTGTACTGAGTCAGGGAGGCCATCAATGTACTTTTCGATTGCCTTATCCAAAGGCGTAACCATGTTCGGGTATAACAGACTCAACTCCTCATAACGGTCCGTGTAGGCTCGATGCTCACCGCTATCTTGCTTAAGATCGTCGAATTCCCTTTCCAATGCCCTAATCTCATGATGAGGATAGAATTCCCTCATCATTAGAGCTCGAAGCTCTTCCCATGTTTGAGCCAGTGCCACATTGGCACCCCTGTCCCTCATCACACCATTCCACCATGTTAAAGCTTATTTCTAAAAAACACTAGATGCGAACTCTACCTTTCGCTCGTTTGGACACTGAACATGTCTGAAGGTGCTCTCTAGACTCTCGAACAATTGTAGAAGTGCAGTTGCTCCTTGGGACCCAAAAAACTTTGATGGCTTAGCTGAGTTGAACGTCTTGAAGTTGCAAGGAGCATTATTGTTATTGAGGGCTTGGTTACATTGAGCAATGATGTTTGGGATTGCAGCAGCCATTTGCTGTGTAATGATAGCTGCCAGTTCTTCATTAGGTATCTGATTATCGCGTCGTGGAGGCATTCTAAAAGAGGAAGCATGAGATAAAACAAGTGAAATGGCATTGGGTAAGAATAGGATGTTACAATTACCGACCAAAAAGGCATGGATGATGGTCATTTGTTCGAACCACGAAGCAAACAAACGACACAAAAGCTGAATCAAAGTAAATAGGTCCTCATAATGTATCGCAAAGACATGCTTTAGCCTATAAGTGGACACTCATCCCAAGATTTCCCAGGTAAAAGTGACTGGTCCGATTATGCGGATTTGTACGAACACTCTAGCCTTAGACAGAAAACTCAGGATACAGGCACCCACCCTTCCAGATTGCACATGTTCACATTAATAAGACCCAAACTTTGACGGAATTTTGAAAACTTTGAAGGTTCAAAACCTTATAATAAATCATCCTAGAACATATGATTAGTTTTCAAAGCAGATTCGAAATTTGTGTTCTTATTGTGGTTGTCACCTAAAGATAGGCGACGGTATTGTTTTATGACTAAACGCAAGTAAACTCGCGTTAGGGTCGTAGGAAGGTTATAGTCTAGGTCAAAGCATTACTAATAACCTAATTCCCTATAACCATGGGCTCTGATACCAACTTTTCTGTTACACCCCGACCGCGTTAAAACAACAAACCGCGGCGGAAACGTCGGGGAGTGTAGTAACAGAATCATTGTTTCACAACACATGGGTAAAAGTTCTGTTTTATTGAATTAAGTTTACTACATCGTATTGAAACTAGAAACAAAACATAAACAAATTGTATTTCATTGTTGTTAAGTCACTAAGGCCTCGTCCATTCCTATGTGAGCATGCACCATTATCATCATCAAACATCATCAACTATGCTACCTGAAACATATGTGAAAATACGTCAGCATAAAAATGCTGGTGAGTACATAGATTTTATGTGAGTGTCGGATTCATAGCTCGCTTCATTTTGAAATAACTCAACTAACCTAGTTAATTGATATTTAGAAAACCAAGTTTTGTAAAACATTTATATTGAAAATTGAAATAAACAAGTCAAAGTAGATTAATTACAGATTAACAAACCTCGATGCCATGAATCTTAACTCAAAACATTTGTTTGTGAAAACCCAGATTGTAAATCGTTTTTGGAAATAAAACTCGGATGGTTTATATTGTTAGAAAAACCTTGTAATATAACATCGTTTTGATAACCTTTGCCCAAGTGATCTAGATAACGCAACGATATATAATGTGTTAAAAGCACTTATGTATAGGAAGTACTAGCGGCGTATCCACCATGCTTTTAACACATTACACCCGCCCCATTACCTAATCACTTCCCTAACCCAACGGTTCAAACAGTTACAAACGGTTCACATAAAACAAACAGTTACACACGGTTCCCATGAATCAAACAGTTCCAAACGGTTCACATAAATCAAACAGTTACAAACGGTTCACATAATCAAACAGATACAAACGGTTCACATAAATCAAACAGTTACAAACAGTTCACATAAATCAAACAGTTACAAACGGTTCACATAATTAAACAGATACAAACGGTTCATATGGATCAAATAGTAATATAAACCATAGCATTTGTTTAAAAGACTTGAAAACATTTGGCACATATGAATCACCCCAAAACAGTTTAAAACGGTAAAAGAGGGGAATTATGTACTCACTTAAGGATGCTTAGAAGTCTTGAATAACAACCAAGCAAAGCTAGAGGTATCACGGAAATCAAACGGCACCTAATATGGGTAACTACATTAATAACCGGACCTAAATCGGAAGATCGGATAGGATGAGGTTTCGTAAACCAAATGAGTGTTGGAACTTATATGATATGGTTTAACAAAACCTACATACTAAAACGAAATCTATCCTAAGTGCTTACGACCCATTACGACCCGTTTAAGTCGCTTAAGCTACTTTAACGCGTCGTTCGTGCAAAACGCGTTCGGACCGTCTAACTAGTCCTATGACAAGTATTATATGCCTAAACATGTTTAAATATGTTGCATAATCAGTTAAGTGATAAAAGTTTAAGTTACATATGATTAAATATCAATTATGCATGAAAAGGGTATTTTGGTCATTTTACCTAAGGCATATAAACAACCAATCATACAACTAATTAAACTAAGTGACCATAAGGTATAACCTCGGAAGGTTATTCCCTATACATCTATGGTCACTAAACATGCTTGGTCGGATCCTAATGATCGACCAAACGGGTCGGGTTCGAAAGTCTAAGCGGTTGTTTAGACCGCTTATCTTACGACCCTATACAAGCACTAATCTAAAAGTGACGAGTTAAACATGTTAAAACATGTTTAACAAGGTCTGAAAACAAGTTTAATATCAAAACAAACGGTTTTGATACCCAAGAATAGTTTGGTTGCAAAATACACAAAGATACGTATGTATAGTCAGTAGGTATAGTCACAAGGGACTATAACCATCGTGATTACACTCACGTTACGAAGTTCAAACGAACTTCGTGTTGACCATTGACTGGTCAAAGCAGAAAGTCAAACACTGTTTGACTTTTATGCTTAAAAACGCATAAAAGCATGAAAGAAACTTACAACGAGTCCAAGCAATGAAGATATTGATCTAAATGTTCTCAGGTATGAAGTTTTAGAACCTCAACTTAGAGAAATTCAGATCAATTGTGAGTTGCAAATGAATTCTTGGTGGGTATTTATAGATTTCGGTCCACCGTTAAGATCGTTCCTCGATTCCCGAGCTTCAATCTAAACCATCCATGTGTGCCCACTGAATTAGAATACCATGGGTGCCCCAAAATAACCCATAGATTTGTTAAAAACAATTTGCAAACCAAGAAACCCAGCTGCTGAATGAAATCAGCTGGTTTTGCTGATCTGGGGGGTTTGCACACCACGCGTAGCCAGACCCTAAGGTCTTACGCGGCCCGCCAGAGGGTGGTTTCCAGAAACTGTCAAGTTTGGTCCCTGCACATGATAAACTTGCATTTTTATGCATTTCTGATACGTTTAAGCCCCGTTAACCCCATTTCAAGGCTCTAAAATGATGTTAAAGTATAGGGAACTTGAAATATACTCAAAAACATCTTGGATGTCGGTTCGTTTGGTCGTACGGTTGCGTTATCCGGTTAATTACGACGGAAGTCGTAATGGACGCAAAAACGATCCAAATTACGCGACGAATAGAATTTTATCATGCCAATCACTAAACTAAAATATTTTAATGATTACATAAATTTTTGGATGTTCAGATATATTCAGAACGTAAAATATGCGCGAAAATGCAAACTTATGCACTTTTTGACGCTTTTAGTCCCTGTCTGACCCAAAAGTTTATTTTTGCGCACCAAACACCTCAAAGCCTATTTCTAAGCTATTTAAAGAATATTTAGGGCATATTTAACTTATGATCAAGTTCCGGAAAGTTCGTCACAGTACAAATTGGCAGACTTTCGCAGTTTGTCGAAATTAGTCCCTGTAAGCGAATAAACTTGATTTCGCCACACCAAACCTTTCAAAACTTATTTCTAAGTTATATAATGGTGATTTAAGGTATGTTAAGCCTATGTCACTATTCAGGAGTGTTTGTTGCATTAAACTGGTTATATTTACGCATCAGTTCGCATATAACCTTCCAGAAAGCGATTTAAAGCTCGAAATCGAACATGAATTGATATGTGCACATGATACACATATTTATACAAATCCCAAGTATGAAACACAATATTTCATTGATTTGGTATTTGTTTGTTGGTCGCAGAGGCACATGTGTCACAATATGTAATGAGCTTGTTTCAATAGTTACGTTGAATACAAAATTTCGTGGGCAATGGATTTGTTAGACCAACTAAGTTGATGAATAGCATTTCGTGAAGTTTTGAAATTTGAGGAACAAGCGTATGTGGAAAAGTTAAGAATTTCGTGTGTGTGAGCTATATAAAAATAGATTGTAGGATAAGGAGTTCGTTTATATAAACAATGCATTTTGAGATAATTAGAGATTTGTAATGGTAAACGATTTAAATATAACATGACCGCATTTACATAAGATAGTCTATTAAAAGGAAGTATTGGTAACGATCACCTAGGTAAGGGAATCACCCCTAATCCGTTGGTGAGGTCGTTGTAAGATGAGAAAAGAAGCGGAGTTAATCGTCAAGGTAAGGAAATCACTCCTACATTGATGATATGCCTCCACTCGTTGTTACAAAAGTGTAAATAAAATTACATGAAATTATGCATGCTAATAATGTATAGTCGTATGAAGGTAAGAGTATGATGTGTGCGTAAAATGAAATCTAGAAAATGGTTCAAAATTGACAAGAGAGGGTTTCATCATAAAAGATCAAGAATAATAAAACGTAAGTTCGAATAAAACTTGGATGGTTCCAAACGGAACATTGACTAACCAAAGTGGTCGAAAGATCTTTTGAAATTGAGAAGCATGCTTTGGCCTAATAGGTGGTATACTCTAGCCGATAAGTCGGTTAACGGTATTCACCCTTCCGGTTACTACATGCCCCAATTCAATCGAAAATTCGAGACTTGGCTGGATTTATAAAATAATGGAGTGGGACTAGTCGACGAGATGCGTGTTTCACCCCTAACTTGACGACTTCGTACCCAAAGCGTGGTTGGTACTTGTCGGGTCAAATTAAATTAAATTTTGACACATTGACGAGGGTCCACTGGAATTTAAATTTGAAATTTCCATTAAGATGTGGATTTAACTCCTAACTAAATGGTGAATTATGTGCAAAAATTGAATCAAGCGGGATGAGAGTCGTTTACCAAATTGTGGGTTTCACGCCTATTTTGGTAAACTCGTCTCGTTTGTATAATATGAGTGTTGTCGGATTTAGAATAATCAAACAAAAGCCTTAGCAAAACGTATGTTAAGGAAATAAACGAACAAGTAATAACACATAAGAAGACTTGTCAAGAATAACACATAAGAATAGAATATTAAAACAAGTATCGACACATAATAACGCAAGGATTATCACATAATGAAACAAATATTAACACCTAAGGATGGCATATCAAGTATAGTGCATAAAGATAAAACGACATGTATGCTTAAAAGTTTAAAGAGAATGAATAAGAATCAAATAAGTAGCATGCAAGTAGTTTCAAGAAACACCTAAGAATAAGGCTCTAAAAATATAGACTAGGTAAAGCATTCCTACTTATCCTAATTCCCTATAGTTATGGCTTTGATACCAATCTGTCACACCCCAACCGATGGCGAAAACATCGGGATGAGACGAAATAGATTGCAAGAGACTTCATAACACTATCTGATAATATAATTTTAAATTTGATTTCATAAATTTACTAAAAATGTCATACAAGAATCAAATACGAATAACATTGTTCCCAAACACATAATACAAAATTGATTAATCTAAGTGTGTTTCTAAGTCCACTTAAATCTTGTTTCTTCACTTAGCATCGTCTTGTCTATCGAACCTGCAACATATATTAAAATAGAGTTCAATGCAAAAGCAAAGGTGAGTATACAAGTTTTGATATATAGCATAAAAATGGTTTTAAAATAGTCTAAGGCTCGTATCTAAAATGAAGCACAAAAATGCAAGTTACTAGTATGTCGTAACAGTGTCAAGTATATGTTCAAACCCAAGAATCCAATGCGTTAAAATAGCCTATCCCCGGATAGTATAAAGGGAGGTTAATATGTTTGACTTAACAATACCCCAAGAATCGTGGGCGGTGCATTACCCCTATAGCGCTATAATTGTTAAGGTAGGCTTGTACGAAGTTAATGAGCATATAGACACAAAAGTTTAACATCACATACGAGATTAACAAGCATCATATAGTTTCATGTTCAAATATGGATAGAGAGTGATTCAAATAGTTTCAAAGTTTCGTGCGTTTAATATAGAATACATGTTGCACCTAAAGTGTTTAAAAGTAAAAATGGGTTCGAGTATACTAACAGAATTGCTAAGGCTTCCGATTATCCAAGTGTTGACGAGTGTATGAGATTGGGAGGACGGAACACCGAGGTCACCCTATATGGGCAAACGATGGTGCATGAGTAAACGGAATTATGACGGAGGATTTGAATCGGAATTTAGAGTATCCTAGTTGATGTATATGTACATATATATATATTATTTTATATAGTTTAAGTAATATTTCCAAGTTAATTCTATCTAGGGTATTGTCAAAATGTTGTTAAAATAAAACAAATATTCATTTATATCTATTTTATAAAAATTAATCGAATTTGATAGGTTTCGTTTTATGAATTTTAACACGTTTCGTTTTACTGATTTTATGAAAAACGAGCAGAGTCTCCTCTGTTTTTGGACGATCCCGACAATCAAAGTGTCGATTATTATTTCAAAACTCATCCATTAATCAACAATATATATGTATATAATTATCGTAAATGTCAAAACGTAAGTAATCACTACGTATAATGTTTTGAATGCGTTTTCAAAACAATAATTATATCTAAATAATTTAAACTAAATTTGCGTCAACAATGTATGTAAATGTATAATTTTCGTCAATAACGAATAAATAAGTAATTTTCTTCGACAATGAATAGATATGAACGATATGAAATAATAGATCTGACCGATTTGACTGTTTGACCCGGTTTGACCCGAACCTAACACCGAGCCTGATGTTGACCGACTCTGACTGCGTTGACTTATGTTGACCAGATTTGACCGAGCTTTGACCAGTTTTGACTGAACCAAAACTGAACCATCTCTCGAACCGCTGACCCGTGGTTGACCGCGGCTGACCCGAACATGCTGTACCAACCCGACAACTGGCCCAACTCGAGCCGTGAACCTGAATTTATCCAACACGGAACCCGAACCGAAACAAACCGAGACCCGAGGCTTGAACCGAGATGAATCTAAAACCCGAACTGAAAACTGAAAGAAACAAACCTGTTGTGTTGTTGCCTAAACCGAACCAAACACACAGACTCCACCATTGTCGCCAGCACCGTCGGCCGCCACTGCCGCCAGCGGTGGTCGGACCTTTACTCTTGCTCCGCTCACTCTCTCTCTCTCTCTCTCTCTCTCTCTCGTTATGTCTTCAACATAACAACATCCAAAATTGTGTCAAACCAACACCACTGTCGTCGCAACGGAAAACCCGTCATCATCTTCATCGAAAAGAATCGGGGAACGAGATCTAATATCTTACCGGAACTCGACGCTCCTTCTCCGTCGTTCTCTCTCTCTCCTTCCTCTCGATCTCTCCATCTCGCCGTCTCTCCCTCGTCACCACGCCGCCATAGACGGCAGTGGTGGTGACTGGTCGTTCGTCGGGTTGGGGGTGGCTGAGATTGGAGGTCTTTGGTGTTAAGGTTTGGTCTGCAGCCTGAAAGAAATGAGAGGGGGTAGAGGTCAGGCACAATGTGTATGAGTGTTTTGGATCAACTGATTTTATGGGTGTGAAAAAATTGTTTAAAGAAGGTGAAGTTACAGAGAATATGAGGAGGTAGGATGGAAATAGAAGAGAGGTGTCGGCTGTGAGAAATGGGATTTAGGGTTTGCACTTGCACTTAAATATTTAGGTTTGGTTAGTTTGTATATTACTAACTTTAAACGTTAACGAGACTCACTAGGTTAAAATAAATCTTTTTAAATCGCAAATTTAATTAATTCAATTAGTTAAAAAAAGAATAAATAACCATATTTATTACGAATTAAATTTAAGATAAAGGTTTTTTGGCAATATGACGGATTGTAAATTTTGAAAGAAACAAGTTTAAAAAAAAAGGATTTTTTTTACGACTCGAATTCTAAATTAGGAAGGCTAGGAAAACACGGAGCGTTACACGACAGGTGTTGAGTCTAAACTATAGTACTATCGTTGCTAAGGTGTCAGGCAACAATCACTGTGTAAACATAACATACAAGTATTCATCGAGTAACACGTATAGCATGCAAGAGCGGTTAGCGTACAAAAGTGTTTGCGTTATGTGATCGATGTAATTTGATATAAGTAACGTATGTAACACCCAAAAGTGCTTAAAGTAAAAAGGGATCGAGTATACTTACAGAGATGGTAGCTACTAAACACAATCTATGATTGGATCGAGTAAAAAGTGCGGATGGCCGTCCGTTCGGATGGCGGTTCGCTGAAACTGATCTTCTTTTTGTAAAAATTGTTAAGTGTTGAAAACCACAAGTCGTCCGATCGGATGGCTATCCGATCGGACGGCAACCCGTTTGGTAACTTGTTCGTTTTGAAATCTATGAATTTACTAAGTTTAGAAAGTTTTGGTGTTTGAGCCGAGGCGGTGTGACAACGTGTCAAACAACGGGAACTCCATTGAGTCCAAGTCACCCGACCGGATGGGAATCACCCCGTCGGTTCAGTTAACGGTTCTTTGACGGACTTCATATTCAACCCATTAATTCGACCATCTCGTAGATAGAAATCAATTCTCAGATCGACACTTCACTAGAGGATGAGTAGAAGGCCTGAATGAGCCCAAATTCTATCGGTTTTATGTGAAAAGTTGAGATTATTGAAGAAAAGTTGAAATCAGTTGAAAAACGTTTAGATTATGTTTAAATTAGTGTTTAAACATGTTGAAATCACTTAGATCTGAGTTGTTCTTGGTGGAATAAGGTCACACTTTGAAGTTCATGAGAACTGATGATGACATCACCCTAGAACACCCCAAATCAGATGGATTTCATGGTGAAAAGTGAAGATTTGATGGTGAAAATGAGGGGAAAGTGTGTGTAGATGATAGAAGTACAAGATTTGGGTTGAAAACTTACAAGAATTGCGAGGAATCGAGAGAAAATAGCCCAAAGTGTGCTGGTCGGACGAGAGAGCTGTCACATCATTGTTCATGATGTGACAGGGGCTATTTATAGATGACAAAAGAGGAAAGGCGGTGCAATGAGGTGGAACAAAAAGGTGGTTCAATCGGATGGCCATCCGATCGGATGGTCATCCAGACGGATGACCATTCGATCGAATGGTCATTTGATCGGATGGGTTTGGTGAGTTGGTTTTCGATGTTTGGTTTCGTGCGTTAAGCGTTGCGACGCGAGTAAGCGATGCGATAGTATTTCTCATTAATTACTCAAGTAACCTAACTAACAGTCATAAACCTAAACATACCCATTTTGCGTTTCATGTTGCGGTGAGATTGCGTTGTGATAGAGTTGTGAATGCGTTTGCGATTAATATCCAAGACAAATATAAACATGCACAAGTAACACATAATAGCACACACACGTAAAACAATATCCATAACCTGTAACTCAAGTTGCGATGCGATAGCGATGAGATAGCGATAAGTCGATTAGCGATAAACTGCGATTATTAGCATTTACTCCACATAATACAACTAAAGTTACATAAACTAGAGTGTCGATTACAAGTCAAGGAGTACAATCAACAATTAAACAAGGAGTGACAGATCGCATTTAGCAATCTTTAATTCCTTTGACTTTGACTTGTACTTTGACTTCCAAAACACGGGGTGTTACGGCTTCCCCTACTTTAGGGAATTTCGTCCCGAAATTAAGGCGCAGGCGTAAGGAATAGCTGTGGATACTTAGCCTTCATATCACTTTCGAGTTCCCATGTGAAATCGGCGCCGCGTTTTCCTTCCCAACGAACCTTCACGATGGGAATGCGTGAACGTCGGAGCTGCTTTGTTTCTTGATCCATGATCTCGACTGGTTTCTCCACGAAGTGTAATGTTTCATCCACTTGTAGCTCCTCAAGAGGGACATGTAGGTTTTGGTCGGCTAGACACTTTTTGAGGTTCGAGACGTGGAAAGTCGGATGTACGTTGCTAAGTTCCTCTGGTGGTTCGAGTCTGTAGGCCACTTTGCCAATCCTTTCCAGGATCTTAAAGGGTCCAACATATCGAGGCGCGAGCTTTCCTTTCTTGCCGAATCTGATCACCCCCTTCCAAGGTGCAACCTTTAGGAGTACGTGATCGCCAACGTCAAATTCAAGGGGCTTGCGGCGTCTAACGGCATAACTTTTTTGACGACTCCGAGCTTTCAAGAGATTATCTCGGATTTGGAGGATCTTGTCAGTCGTTTCTTGCAACATCTCTGGACCGGTAATTTGCACGTCTCCGATCTCGTGCCACACAATAGGCGATCGACATTTTCTTTCGTATAATACCTCAAATGGTGCCATTTGAATGCTAGAGTGATAACTGTTATTGTACGAGAATTCGACCAAAGGTAAATGCGCATCCCAATTACCATCGAAATCCATGACACACGAGCAAAGCATATCTTCAAGGGTACGAATTGTTCGCTCAGTCTGATCGTCGGTTTGGGGATGGAAAGCGGTACTTAGATTAAGCATCGTACCGAGAGCAGATTGAAACGTTTCCCAAAGGCGCGAGGTAAACCGACCATCGCGGTCAGAAATGATATCACGAGGCGTCCCGTGTCGACAAATGATCTCGTCGGTGTAGATTCGTGCTAATCGTTCTACCTTAAAGTCTTCTCGTATCGGCAGAAAGTGAGCAGATTTAGTAAGACGATCAACGACAGCACATATGTTGCCGTGACCTGATGGCGTGCGCGGAAGTTTTGTTATAAAGTCCATAGCTATACTCTCCCATTTCCACAAAGGGATATCGGGTTGCACGAGTAAGCCAGAGGGGCGTTGATGCTCAACCTTGACTTTTGAACAAGTCAGGCATTTCGAAACGTAGATAGCGATATCCTTCTTCATGCCCGGCTACCAGTACTTGTAACGAAGGTCCTGGTACATCTTGTCCGCACCGGGATGAATAGAATATCTGGACTTGTGGGCTTTGTTTAACAGATCTCTCGTAAGTTGGTGCGTTTGGGAATCCAAATTCGGTCTAGATAGTGGAATATACCATTCGATTTATTCACTAACTATTCGCCATTGTTGATAATCCTTTCTTTCTTCAAAGTGCGTTTGGTAAAGTAAGCATGTTGAGCATCACGGATAAGAGCTTCGAGATTGTGCCGGGCATGAGTATTACGAATGCTATGCATATAGCTTCGTCGACTGAGAGCATCGGCAACGACATTTGCTTTGCCAGGGTGGTAACGAATCTCACAGTCGTAATCGTTAAGAAGTTCAACCCATCGGCGTTGGCGCATATTCAGTTCCTTTTGGTGAAAGATGTGTTGTAGGCTCTTGTGGTCGGTGAAGACCGTACACTTGGTACCATACAGGTAGTGTCGCCAAATCTTCAACGCAAAAACAACTGCACCAAGCTCGAGATCGTGGGTCGTATAGTTCTTCTCGTGGACCTTGAGCTGTCGAGAGGCGTATGTGATAACCTTGTCTCATTGCATGAGAACACAACCGAGACCCAGGTTTGGGGTATTGCAATAGACTACAAAGTCGTTGTTTCCATCGGGTAATGTGAGAACAGGAGCATTGCAGAGCATATGCTTGAGAGTTTGAAAGGCAGTCTCTTGTTCAGTTCCCCAAACAAAAGTCTTGTCTTTATGCATGAGAGAAGTAAACGGTACAGCGATTTTAGAGAATCCTTCGATAAATCGGTGATAGTAGCCCACTAGTCCGAGAAAAGAATGGACTTCAGACGGGTTCCTTGGTGTAACCCAACTCTTAACTGCTTCTATCTTCGCCGGATTGACATGAATACCTTGACTATTGACAATGTGACCGAGGAATTGAACCTCCTTAAGCCAGAATTCACACTTGGAGAACTTGGCATAGAGACGGTTTCCCTAGAGTAGTTCAAGAACCAAACTGAGATGTTGCGCGTGTTCGGCTTTTGACTTGGAATATATCATGATATCATCGATAAACAAGATGACGAAGTGGTCGAGAAAGGGTTTAGACACGCGATTCATTAGATCCATAAAGACTGCGGGGGCATTAGTTAGACCAAAGGGCATAACAACAAACTCGTAGTGGCCGTATCGGGTTCGAAAAACGGTTTTGTGTATATCTTCTTCTTGAATTCGTAGCTGGTGATAGCTGGAGCGTAGATCGATCTTCGAGAAACATGTAGCACCTTATAATTGATCAAACAAATCATCGATTCGAGGTAAGGGATAACGATTCTTGATGGTAAGCTTATTCAATTCCCTGTAGTCGATGCACATCCGGAACGATCCGTCCTTCTTTTTGACGAAAAGGATAGGCGCGCCCCAAGGAGAGGTGCTAGGGCGAAAAAAGCCTTTGTCAATAAATTCCTGGAGTTGACTCGAGAGTTTGCGCATTTCAGATGGAGTAAGATGGTAGGGCGCTCTGGCAACAAGATTCGCTCCAGGAATGAGGTCGATTCGGAAATCGATATCACGAGATGATGGTAAACCAGGTAAATCATCAGGAAAGACATTAGGAAAATCACGAACCACAGGCACCTTTTCCATTGCCTTCTCTTTCTTTTTCTTCTCCGCTACTACGATGTGTGCCAAGAAAGCTTGGTATTCCTTGCGGAGATACTTGCTAGCTTGGACACACGACATGAGTTTGAGATCCTTCGAGGGAGTTCCGCCGTATACACAGAGTTGATCACCATTAGTGAGAGAAAAACAAATCATTTTATCGAAACAAACCACTTCGGCATGATTTTCACGAATAAAATTCATGCCTACTATGATGTCAAAACTACCAAGCTGCATCGGAATAAGATCGATAGGGAAGACGTGATTGTGGAGTTCAAGAGTATAATCACGTAGCAAAGAACGAACAGTGACGGTTCTTCCAGTAGCAACTTCAACGTCGAACGTCGTGGGGAGATGGGCGTGCTTACGATTTAGGAACTTTTCGAATTCAGACGATACAAAACAGTTATCGGCTCCAGTATTAAATAAATACGAAGCATATATACCG
The DNA here is from genome assembly GCA_030545235.1 of Helianthus tuberosus. Classification (NCBI taxonomy): domain Eukaryota; kingdom Viridiplantae; phylum Streptophyta; class Magnoliopsida; order Asterales; family Asteraceae; genus Helianthus; species Helianthus tuberosus. The sequence goes on along the minus strand of JARYGA010059771.1, from coordinate 7,534,665 downwards.
CTGACAAGGAACATACCATTAACCGCGTTGTTGTCTGCTTGAGCCTGGCGGGCGTTGATGTTGAATGCACGTCCGCGGGTTGCTGGTTGTTGCTACTATTGTTGAGGCTGCTGCTGCTGGTGTTGTGCTGGTTGCTCCTGTGGCTCTTGCTTCACCACTCTGTTGGGGCAGACATTTGCGAAGTGGTTGGGATCACTACACGCATAGCAGGATCTTGCGTGAGCAGTGGGGGCATGAGCTGCTTGTTGGCCCTGTGGAGCAGGAAGAGGAGTTGGTAGTGCAGGAGCTTGAACTTGAGCTGGAGCTTGGCGGGGACCAGTACAGCAGTTGGCAGTAAAGTGGCCGTAAAGGTTGTAGTGAGCACAAAACCGACATGCGATCCCAACAGGATGATGGTAAGTACAGGTAGGGCACAACGGGTGTGGACCAGTATATGCACGCTTAGCCGGTGGTGCGTTGGTCACTGGTGCTGCTACCTGACGGTTCTGGTTTTGGGGCGGAGCGGGTACTGCATTGAGTGTAGCGGGGGTGACTGCACAGTTCTTGTTGTTGTTGTTGGTGGTGGTGGTGGTGGTGGTGGTGGTGGTGGTGGTGGTGCTCTTTCGCTTCTGACGGGTAGACTTGGAGGTTTGCGGTGCGGCGGTTTCGGCAGTGGGAGCAGCGGTAACTTGATGAAGACTCTTGGTGGTTTTATCAAAGTAACCAGCCCTAACACACTGGTCGTTAATCTCGGCAGCGAGCAGAAAGGTCTCTTCGATGGTTGTAGTCTTCGCGGCTTGCACGAAATCAGCAACACAATCCGATAAAGCACGGATGTAATTCTTGATGGTGATATCAGCAGTAGAGACTTGACCAGGACAAATTATGCTAAGCTGCTTAAAGCGGGAAGTTAGACCAGCGTTGTCGCCACCCTCTTGCTTGATGTGCCAAAACTCATCCTCCAGCTTCTGAAGCTCATGGGGAGGGCATAATTCCTTCATCATGGTCTCCTTCAGCTCATGGGGAGGGCCTATAGGCTGCATCATTTCCACGCTTGTTTCTTTCGGTAGTCTACCAGTCCAGAGCCCTGGACTGGAAAATGCCAGTAGCGTTAAAAGTGCGAAGATTATCAGGACAGGCACTTTGGCGCAGAGTGACTTCAATTGAATCGAACCATTGAAACATGGCAGTAGTCCTGTCTTCTCCGCTGAATTCTTTGGGCCCGCAGGCTTTAAACTACTTGAAGCTAAAAGTAGACTTAGGAGAATCAGTCCTAGATTCTTCAGAGGACTTGCTAGCGTTTTCATTCAACTCGCTGATAATTTGCGGAATGACCTTAGCCATCTGCTTTGCGACTAGAGCAGCGATGCATTTGTCCTCATGGTTACGACGAGTGGAGCGAGCAGTGTGAGATCCGAATGACGACATTGTCTGCAACAGACATCGTCACAGGACTCAAACACAATTTTCGATTAAGTCAAGTATAGTCTATTATCTCACCCAAAACTACTTTATATAAAGCTTAGGAACACCTTAACTACTTAAGCACATCAATCATGTAATCACAGAGGTATATAAAGCACAGGAGCACATAAAGCACAGGAGCACATAAGCACATAAGCACGTAATCCTCCTAAGCACATATCCCACTATATTTTGGACGTATTCACCTACGTAATGCAGACGTATTCCCTTATCATTTTAGGTTGCGAAAAGCGATCGAGAGTTGCGAGTAGCGATTGCGAGTAGCATAGCGATTTGTTAACGTTTTGAGATGTGAATAGCTGTGCGGGCCGTGCGTGTTTATCAAGGCGATGAGCGAAAAGTGAGTAAATTACCAAAATCGAACCACATAATCACGTAAAACCACATAAAACACAAAAAAATCCTCACAAAGCGATACATCACAGAGTCAGCGAGTGCAATTCCAAAATCGAAACACATAAAAGCAAATAGAATGCCCCGGGTGTGCTAGACTTTGACTGCCCAAAGTGATTCGACTATTCTTAAAGACTTCGAATACACAATTGGCCTAAGGGAATGCGCTCTCTTTCTCACCGACATGCGGTGAATGGCATACATTCTTTCGGCTTTTGTGTGAATCGAGTCGTTGGAGTCCGTCGAGACTTTGGTGAGAGTTTCGTAAAACCAAAAATCGAGAACTGAACGAGTCTCCAAGGTTCGGGTTTCACCCCTAACTTAGCTACTGCATCCCTGGTTGTGTGATAGAATCACGAGATAGAGAAAGAAAAGTTGCGTCAAAGTATGGATTTCACTCCTGATTCAACGCAAATTCTCGTGTTTGTAGCAAAAAGCTGCGCCAGCGAGTGAGTCGTGAGTTTGCGGTTTTTACACCTAATATCGACCAATTCACTTTGCTCACGCGAGAAATTTCAAAATTTGTGCGTATTGCCAGCCTTAGGAAAGGTTGACCTTGCGCGAAGGGGTAGTATGCGATGTTCGCGCAAGAGTGAGGTTCATAGTGAGTTCGAGCGAGAGTAAGCCTATGCAAAAACCCCTACTGGGCTTGCACTAGTCGGTCTGTTAGTACTTAGACTATAGACTAGGTTGTTTCTAAGATATCAACCCGGACTAGGTCGAGTCTTGCCTAATTCCCTATAGTTATGGCTCTGGTACCAATCTATCACACCCCAACCGATGGCGGAATCATCGGGGCGCGACACTGAGCGAAACAGATTGTCCAGGAGAATCCATAACAACCAATGTTACCGGATATTTAACGTTACGTCCCATACCATAACATATCACATAAAATAGTTATTACAGACAGAGTATCTCAAAGACAAATAAATGTTCCGACAACTCAGATTTTATTAGATTTGTTTCTAGACTCCATCCTAGCTTGATTCCAGCAAATAGAGCAAACGTCATAAACACCTATTACATACGTTAAAGTAAAAGTCAATACAAATAGTGTAAAGGTGAGCATACAAGTTTTATAGCATAATAGTAGCGAAAGCGATTTACGCATAACCAACAAGTAACACGTAGTAATGTGAATCGAGTAAGTTATCGACAATGAAATATGCACAGACGTGACTGCGAGTTGTAGAGTGCACAACACATATCACCACCATGACACGTGAAGAAATACCCTTAGCAACCCCCGTCCGCGACAGGTGCTGAGTCCAAACTATAGTACTATCGTTGCTAAGGTGTCAGGCAACAATCACTGTGTAAACATAACATACAAGCATTCATCGAGTAACACGTATAGCATGCGAGAGCGGTTAGCGTACAAAAGTGTTTGCATTATGTGATCGATGTGATTTGCTATAAGTAACGTATGTAACACCCAAAAGTGCTTAAAGCAAAAAGGGATCGAGTATACTCACAAAGATGGTAGCTACTAAACACAATCTGTGATTGGATTGAAGGGAGCGCTGAGGAATTATCCTGAACACAGTACGATAGTATAAGCATTGAACGGTGCGTAAAACGAGGCAAGTGACTGGAATGACGAAAAGTCATCAGATCGGATGACCGTCTGGACAGATGGTCATCCGGATGGATAACCATTAGGTCGGATGGTCACTCGTCTGGGATTGATGTGTTTGCGTATGATGGAACTTTGAAGTTTTTGTTGTAGCATTTTATAAAACAAGAAGTGTTCCTACAAATCAAGTCATCCGGTCGGATGGTCATCCGGTTGGATGGCCGTCCGTTCGAATGGCGGTTTGCTGAAACTGATCTTCTTTTTGTAAAAATTGTTAAGTGTTGAAAACCACAAGACATCCGATTAGATTGTAGTTCGATCGGATGGCTATCCGATCGAACGGCAACCCGTTTGGTAACTTGTTCGTTTTGAAATCTGTGAATTTACTAAGTTTAGAAAGTTTTGGTGTTTGAGCCGAGGTGGTGTGACAACGTGTCAAACAACGGGAACTCCATTGAGTCCAAGTCACCCGACCGGATGGGAATCACCCTGTCCGTTTATTTAACGGTTCTTTGACGAATTTCATATTCAACCCGTTAAGTCGACCATCTCGTAGATAGAAATCAATTCTCAGACCGACACTTCACTATAGGAAGAGTAGAAGGCCTGAATGAGCTCAGATTCTATCGGTTTTATGTGAAAAGTTGAGATTATTGAAGAAAAGTTGAAATCAGTTGAAAAATGTTTAGATTATGGCGAAATCATTGTTTAAACATGTTGAAATCACTTAGATCTGAGTTGTTCTTGGTGGAATAAGGTCACACTTTGAAGTTCATGAAAACTCATGATGACATCACCCTAGAACATCCCAAATCAGATGGATTTCATGGTGAAAAGTGAAGATTTGATGGTGAAAATGATGGGAAAGTGTGTGTAGATGATAGAAGTACAAGATTTGGGTTGAAAACTTACAAGAATCGCGAGAAATCGAGAGAAAATAGCCCAAAGTGTGCTGGTCGGACGAGAGAGCTATCACATCACTGTTCATGATGTGACAGGGGCTATTTATAGATGACAAAAGAGGAAAGGCGGTGCAATGAGGTGGAACGAAAGGTGGTTTGATCGGATGGTCATTCGGACGGATGGTCGGATGACCATTCGATCGAATGGTCATTCGATCAGATGGGTTTGGTGAGTTGGTTTTTGATGTTTCGTTTCATGCGTTAAGCGTTGCGATGCGATGTGAGTAAGCGATGCGATAGTATTTCTCATTAATTACTCAAGTAACCTAACTAACAGTCATAAACCTAAACATACCCATTATGCTTTTCATGTTGCGGTGAGATTGCGTTATGATAGAATTGTGATTGCGTTTGCGATTAATATCCAAGACAAATATAAACATGCACAAGTAACACATAATAGCACACACACGTAAAACAATATCCATAACCTGTAACTCAAGTTGCGATGAGATAGCGATAAGTCGATCAGCGATAAACTGCGATTATTAGCATTTACTCCACATAATACAACTAAAGTAACATAAACTAGAGTGTCGATTACAAGTCAAGAAGTACAATTAATAATTAAACAAGGAGTGACAGATCGCATTTAGCAATCGTTTCCTCCTTTGACTTTGACTTTGACTTGTATTTCGACTTCCAAAACGCAGGGTGTTACAATGGTAGTGTAGTATGGATGGTATGATAGATGAAAGTGAATGTGTATTCAAAGTGGTGTACTAAAACACATTATAACATGTTCATATATATATATAGATGCATATGTGCATTTCTAGTGTTGTTAATGTTATAACAAGTTCATACATATAGATGCACATGTGCATTTCTATTATTGTTAATGTAAAAAGTAGTGTATTATGAATGGCAGTGTAAATGAAACTGCAATTATCTGATATTTGTAATTAATTACGGAATTTGTCAAAGAAATGATACAAATGCACATGTGCATGGATAACTCTTACTCGAAAAAAAAATTTTAAACTTTTTTTTATTATTGACAAAATATAGTGATTTTTCTAAAAAAAATAGTAAAAAAAAATTGGTGTTTTTTTAGATTTTTTAGGTATTTTTTGGTTGTGTTCACATTGGTTCTCACGGTTCTCGCAATAAAGGGTGGTTCCTAGGATCCTTCTCCTATATATATATATATAGGGGATGTTCATTTGAGAAGAAAATTAAATTGAGAAGAAAAAGAATAAAGGGTACAATTGTAAAACATTAAATAGTTTTTCTCCCATCTCATTTATTATTATTTTTATTAATTAGTCAAAAAGAGTATCATCCTACACACTAAATTTTTTTCCTAGACACATAAAAATTTATCCTACACGTTTTTGAAATTTATCCTACACATACTGAAATTTATCCTACACAACTCGTAATTCATCCTACACACCTCATAATTTATCCTACACTTTAAATTATTTTTTTTTTTCTAATTTGAAAAAATATATATTTTTTTTAAATAAGTTACAAATTTAATTTAGTTAGCTATTAAAAAGGAAGACTAACAATTAATGATCTATCTAATTTTACCAATATACCCTTACACCCATATTAAATACAAAAATTAAATGAAGTAAAATGAAGCATTATTATTGGTTGAAGTTTGTTCTTTTTTATTCTTACAAAAAATTTCTTCTCATTTGAACCCTCCACTATATATATATACATCAAATGCTCAAAAAATTAAATTTCTTGGAAGTACATAAATGTACATAAAACGATAATCACGTTACATGTTAACTTTTATAAAATAAAATAAAAACTATAGCAATATCATACTTAAATTAAATATAATAAAATAATCGTTTTCATATTGTAATGTTTTTTTACTAGTTGCTTTAAAAATCAACCATAATTAAGATATAAACTTTTTTATACTTGTTTGCATATTGTAATGTTTTTTACTAATTGCTTTAAAATCAACCATAATTAGGAAATGAACTTTTTTAGTTTCCTATAATGTCATTTTGAAAAAAATAATAATTAAAAAGATCAACAAGATAAGTGCTCGGTATTAGTTCTCATGATTCTCAATTGTACCGGATTATCTTAATCCATATATGTGTGTATGTATGTATATACGGTTAGGGTAAAATGTAAACTCCATTTAGTTGTGAGAACTTCGACAACTCAGCAAAAAAAAATGCTTTTTCAAAAAATAATTATTTACCAAAACTCCTTACAAAAATCTACATTTTCAATAAAAAATAGTATGTGTTGATTTACACTACTGTAAAAACCCTTTAAAATGGGGTATATACTTATGTTAGCAGTTTTTTTACAGTGGTGTTGATATGTACCAAAGTAACATATAAGTTATATCAAATAAGATATAAAACAACCCTTTTTAGTACTAATGTTGGTAAAAGTGTGTTTCTTTATTTATTTTTGATTTTTCAGGATTAAAAGAGCTTAAACGTAAGAAAGGAATAAATTAACAGCAAAAACCAGCATAAATACAGAAGAAGGGAATTTGATACACTATACCAACCCTCCAATCTTCACCCCAAGAACAAAAACCACAAACCATATGTAACACCTGTGCCTCCACGGCCATCAAACAAATACCAAACCAATGAAATATTATATTTCATACTTGGGATTTGTAAAAATGTGTGTATCATTTACACATATCAATTCTTGTTCTATTTCAAACTCTAAATCGCTTTCTGGAAGGTTATACGCGCACCGATGCGTAAATATAACCATGTTAATGCAACGAACACTCCGGAATAGTGAAATAGGCTTAACATACCTTAAATAACCTTTACATAACTTAGAAATAAGTTTTGGAAGGTTTGGTATGCCGAAAACAAGTTAACTCGCTTACAGGGACTAAAGTTGACAAACTGCGAAAGTATGCCAATTTGAACTGTAACAGACCTTCCGGAACATGACCATAAGTTAAACATACCATAAATATCCTTTACATAGCTTAGAAATAGGCTTTGAGGGGTTCGGTGTGCTAAAATAAACTTTTGGGGTCATTCAGGGACTAAAAGTGTCAAAAAGTGCACAAGTTTGCATTTTCGCGCATAACTTACGTTCTGAATACATCCGGACATCCAAAAATTTATGTAAGCACTAAAATATTTTATTTTAGTGTTCTCCATAAGAAAAATCCATTCGTCACGTCATTTGGATCGTTTTTCGCATTCGGGACCAGATTCGATGTATTAGCCGTTGTTTAATTCACAACCACACATTCTAACAATGCTTAGTCAGCGGATAAGGATGGAATTTAAACACCTAAACACCATGACTTTGCAACACATGTATGGATGGAATTTAAACACCTAAACACCATGACATTTCAACACATGTATGGATGGAATTTAAACACCTAAACACCATGACATTTCAACACATGTATGGATGGAATTTAAACACCTAAACACCATGACATTTCAACACATGTATGGATGGAATTTAAACACCTAAACACCATGACATTTCAACACATGTACGGATGGGATTAAGGCACGTTTTCCATGAAACGATCTTAACGGTTCGGGTATTCCTATAAATACCCATCCACCCCCATTGCTAAAATCACTAGAACTTTGATTTGAGAAACTCTAAGTTGAAACTATTGTTTCATACCTGAGATTTTTGAATCGAGGTTAGCATTCGGGGACCCTTCGTAAGTCTTCTTTCGTTCTTTTCCTTATTTTATTGCTTTTCGAGTCAGAAAGTCAAACTTTGTTTGACTTTCAGCGTTGACCAGTAATGGTCAATGCGAAGTTCTTTTGAACTTCGCAACGTGAGTGTAATCACGTTGGTCATAGTCCCTTGGGACTATGCCCACTGATTACCACGTTGTCTAGGGTCGTAGGGTAAGCGATCTAATGAATCGCTTATACCTCGAACCCGACCCAGTTTGGTCGATCATTAGGATCCGACCAAATACATTAGGTGACCATAGTAGGTAGGGAATAACCTTCCGAGGTTATACCCTATGGTCACATCGTTTGAGTAGTTGTATGATAGGTGGTTCATATGCCTTAGGTAAATTACCAGAATACCCTTTTCATGTATAATTGGTAATTAAGCATATGTAACCTAAACCTTTGTCACATAACTGATTATGTAACATGTTTAGGCATATAACACTTGTCATAGGGCTAGTTAGACGGTCCGAACGCGTTTCACGCGCACGACGCGTTAAAGTAGCATAAGTTACCTTAATGGGTCGCGATGGGTCGATAATACTTAGGTTAAGTTTCATTTAGTATGTAGGCTTTGTTAAACCATATCATATGAGTTCCTACACTCATTTGGTTTACAAACCCTCCTGCTACCCAGTCTTCCGATTTAGGTCCGGGTTAATTATGTAGTTACCTATATTAGGTACCGTTTGATTTCCGGAACTCCTCTAGCTTACTTGGTAGTTGTTCAAGACTCCTAAGCACTCCCAGGCGAGTACATTATTCCCCTCTTTTACTGTTTTCAACTGTTTTGGGGTGACTCATATGTGCTAAATATCTTAACAATGATTTCAAGAACGATTACAATAGTTTCAAAAACAATTACAATGTAGTATCAAGAACGATAACAATAGTTTCAAGAACGATAACAACGATTACAATAACAATTACAATGTGGTTTCAAGAACAATAACAATGGTTTCAAGAACGAGATTATTAATTTATCCTTTGGTAAGGGTTTGTTAAGAACGAGATTATTAATTTATCCTTTGGTAAGGGTTTGTTAAGAACGAAATTATTAATTTACTCTTTGGTAAGGGTTTATTAAGAACGAGAACGAGAGCGAGTTGGAACGAGGAACGCGTCAAGAAGGTTTGAATGTTATTAGAGAATCGACCATAAAGTAGTTTCACAATTAAAACAAGAACGACTAGAACGATATTACAAAATGGGTTAACGATTGGGTAAACATTTGTACATGATTGACATTTGATCATGTATTTTCCACAAAACATAACTTTGATTTAAACCAAGTTTTACTTCAATACTTTGTTTTTGTGCATATGGTTTAGTTGAGACATTTCACTTGCCATACATGGATATTTGACATAGACATTTGACATGGATATTTGACATAGACATTTGACATGGATATTTGACATATACATTTGACAATTGATTTAAACATAGACATTTTACATTGTTTGGTTTGGTTTGGTTAAGTGATTAAGTAACGATGCGTGTGTAATATGATACAAACATGGTGGATACGCCGCTGGTACTTCCTATATATAAGTGTTTGTATGGTATTACATATCATAGCGTTATTTGAATCATTTCAGTTTGAGACATAGAACATTTTATACAAATAACATACTTTTCACAAGACATTGATTTATAAACAACTTATCTTATGCAAACTCATTTACATGGTTATTCATTTAATCATGCATTATTCTCTTATTTATACTTATCATCCGAACTTATTATTTTTCAAATGATTTACAAAGACAAAGCAAATTACAAGGTTCATGACTAAACATTTTCTTAAACAGAAGTCATGAATCTTATTTTCACAAAACCTATGTACTCGCCAGCATTTCTTTGCTGACCTCGTTTTCACATATGTTTCAGGTATTGTTGGATGATATCGATTGATAAGATGCATGCTCACATAGGACTGGACAAGGCCTTAGTGACTCAATAACAATGATAGACTATGTTTAAATAGTGTATTTAGATTTCCAGACGATGTAATTACTCTATGTTTAATAAAACGAAATACTTTTGATATCCATGGTTATGAAACATTAATTCTGTTGCAACACGCCCCGATGTTTCCGCCGCGATTTGTTGTTTTACGCGGTCGGGGTGTGACAGAAAAGATGGTATCAGAGCCAATGGTTATAGGGAATTAGGTTATTAGTAATTAGTAATGCTTTGACCTAGTCTATAACCTTCTTAGGACCCTAACGCGAGTTTACTTGCGTTTAGTCATAAAACAATACCGTCACCTATCCTTAGGTGACGACCACAACAAGAACATAAATTTCAAAACCGCTTTGAAAACTAATCATCTGTTCTTGGATGATTAATTTCTAGGTTTTGAACCCTCTATTGTAAGGTTTTGAACCCCCTGTTATATGGTTTTGAACCCTTTTGAATTTTCAAAATCTCGTCAAAGTTTTGGGTTTTAAATAATGTGAACACGTGCAAACTGGAAGGGTGAATGCCTGTATTCTGGGTTTTCTGTCTAGGCAAGCACTTCGTATACATCTCATCAGACGCGAGACCAGTTGTGCTTACCTGGGAATTCTTGGGATGAGTGTTCACTTATAGGCGAGCATGTCTTCACGATACATTATTTTTAACCTATTTACTTTGACTAATCACCAAGGTCGTTCGTTGCTTTGTAGTAACAAACAAATGACCACTATCCTTGCTTTCATCAGATTTGTTTCATCTCATTCTTTTCGTCTAAATTCTCTCACTCGTTTCCTTTCATGTTTCCTCTTTTAGACAATGCCTCCTCGACGCGAAAGCCAGATAGAGACTGCCGAGCTGGCAGAAATCATTGCGCAGCAAATGGCTGCTCAATTCCCAAACCTCTTTGCTCAATGGAACCAAGCCAACAACAACAACAATGTGCTATGCAAATACAAGGATTTCAACCAGGCTAAACCACTCAAGTTTAGTGGTTCTGAAGGAGCAACTGGGCTTCTTCAGTGGTTCGAAAGCATTGAGAATACTTTTCGCCACGTGCAGTGCCCGGATAATCGCAAGGTCGAGTTCTCCTCGAGCGTGTTTCAGAAGAGGGCTCTTACATGGTGGAATGGGGTAATGAGAGACCGAGGTGCGGAAGTTGCTCTCGCACAGACCTGGGCTGAACTTAGGGCTCTGATGATGAGGGAATTCTGTCCTCGTCATGAGCAGCGAGCTTTGGAGAAGGAATTTGATGAGTTGAAGCAAGATAGTGGTGAGCACAGGGCGTATACTGATAGGTTTGAGGAGCTGAGTCTGCTTTGCCCTACAATGGTTACCCCACTTGACATAGCTATCGAAAGGTACATCGACGGCCTACCTGACTCGGTACAAGACATCCTTACTGGTAGTAACCCTGCCACACTCCGTCAGGCGATCGAGTTATCAGCGACATTGACTGAGTCGCAGATTCGGAAGAACAAGTTACACAGGAAGGGTGACAAGGGCAGGAAACAGTCAGCTGACAAGGAGGATAGCAAGAAAGGCCAAAACAAGAAGGGTAAGGAAGGTGAGACGTCAAAGAAATCAAAGAAGCGAAAGGGTGCCCAAAGTTTTGCTGTTACAGCACAGACTGCACAGAACCCGCGGAACCAACCAGCTCAGCCACCTGCAAAGAAAGCATATGCCGGTACCGCACCTTATTGTGCACGCTGCAACGGTCATCACGCAGTACAACAAGCTTGCTGGCAATGCACGACATGTGGTAAAC